>CM035164.1:73082446-74380205 GCA_020205615.1 Panax quinquefolius | reverse complement strand
GAGATGATGCTCTAACTTATAGGGATATCGTTATTCTTTGAAGCGGGATATTTATATCCACCCAAGATATCGCATGTAGTTGGCGATGGATCTGCTGGCTCGTGTAGAAACCCTTAGGTAGGAGATCACAGTGTTACCTCCTTCTTCTGAGAGGGAATCCATGTTGGACTTGATAGCCCGCATATAAACTAATTTGTAGATGGGCTTGTATTTTCCTGCACAGACTAGCTTAGCCATTTTGTCATGTACAGTACACATTGTATATATCAAACATCATTATATATTGTAGGGAAATATATGTTGATTCACTTCCCTTTTATTTGTGCCTTGCTACTTGCTTGATATTCGTTTATTTCTCCAGGACTTTGTGATCTGGATGTATTCTGAAATCCTCCTTGATGGATGGACAGTGAGATGTCTCAGGATTTTCAGAATGGATCCTCGATCTGTGTGTATTCCCTACCATATTTGGTGTCTTGGGACTTGTTTCTGTATGTGGCTATAGATAGGAGTGTGTCTATTTTTGTTTTTCTGTGGTGAGACCGGACCATATAACATGGTTGCCACGATTTCGTCGTGTATATTGGGGGAGATCGGTCGACGTAGTTCCCCCTAGGTATAGGGCGGATTGCAGATGAAAAGTTTAATCCCATGTATAGGATAAATTGAAGGTGTGAAAGTTTTAATCCCTGGTGGGATAACCGAAGTTGAAGGAAATGAAGTGAAACTAGGCTGCTGGTTTGAAAAGTGTGTTTTTCCTAAGGGGCAGATGGGTAAAAAGGAAAGGTTATATGTTGTGAGGGTTAAAGAACCTGAAAGGACTGGTGATCTAATAATCCAAAACTAGGATGTTCACTTGATGGTAACCTCAGACACAATATCGTTTCATGGTGTTCGAATTGATAAGTTTGCAGAAATTCATCGCCGTCCATTTCCTGTAATCTGAAAGCACCTCATGTCAATATCTCCTTGACAATAAACCGGCCTTCCAGGCCTCGGGGAAAATTTCCTTTTAGTCCGAAGCTTGGTTGTCAATGATCTTTTTCAAAACCAAGTCGTGTTGTTTGAGCTTAACCGTAGTCGAGGACTTTTTTGTTGTAGGATCTTCTTTATAAGTAGAAGGCGCTCATTTGTGGGCCACATACTTTCCCATAGATTTCATCCATAGACTCTGAGCTTGGTCTTCATCCAAACATCTAAGGAAACATCGTTCTGCATCTCTTTTATAGAGTGCATCTCCGCTCAAGTAGAATTTCATAGCAAGTCGATGGATCCGCCTTTTCCTAGTCGGGCTTGCCTCAACGGGTGTAGATCTATCTTGTGAGTGCTCATTGATATATTAATATCAATGGTGTTGCATGGGAGGTAGCACATCCGATATTTCTCCAATGTAATTCCTATAGGCTGGAGCCTTTTGTTGGGCAAATGTGAGGGTTGGCATGTCTTCCTTGTCATGTATGTTGATCAAGGAGGCCCAGGTTGCTAGAGCATCCGCAAAATCATTTCTATTCCGAGGAATGTGAAGGAAAGATTTTTCTTCAAACTCCGAAGCCATCTATAGAACCTGCCGATGGTAAGGCAGTAATTGTAGAACCCGTTGAAGAGATTTTTTCTTTTTCTTTTTTCTCTTTTTATTTTCTTTTTTTTATCTATTAGATCGCGGAAAAGAGCCATATGGCTCACTGATAGGTAGCTCCGGTATTGATGAGGCCGAATGACAATCGTCTGTAGCAAAGGGCTCCCCAAGGCGTGATGAATGAAGTTTTCTCATGATCATCTTCAGCAACCATGATTTGATGGTACCCCGCGGAGCAATCAACAAAGGAGTACATGTCGTATCGAGCTGTATTGTCAATGAGTATGTGGATGAATGGCACGTGAAAGCTATCTTTGAGGCAAGCTTTATTCAAATCTCTGTAATCCACACAAACTAGCACATCCCTTCCAGGTTTCGACATGGGGACTATGTTGGATAGCCATTCAGGTTATGTTGACACCATGATGATGTCGGCTTGAAATTGTTTCATAATTTCTTCTTTAACTTTTAACTTCCACTCAGGTTTTAATTGCTTGAGCTTCTGCCTGAGTGGCTTGAATACCCCTTTGATGGGAAGGCGATGAATGATAATGTCCGTGTATAAACTGACCATGTCTTCATGAGACCATGAAAACACATCCTGGAATAGGTTCAATAGAGTAACCATGTCATTCCTTTGGTTTTGAGTGAGGTCTGTACCAATTTGGATTTGTTTGGGGTTTTCTAAGGTTCCGAGGTTTAAAAGAGGTGGTTTGATCAAGATTTTGCTTGGGTTTGTCTTCGACCCATTCTTTGATCTCCTGAGGTATCTCATAGTCCTCTTGTATTTCCATCAAGTCTGAGTCCAACTTTACATCAAAGTTACAGTCCTTGTGGAGAATAGGCACCTCATCAGCAAGTACAGGCACATCTAAATTCAGAGTCCTGAAACAAAATATGCTTTCACTTAGTATATAACACTGTTCAATCACACAAAGTGTTAGCCTGTAATGACAAAAAAGTAACAAATAATCTTATATAGAAAAAGTAAGCGCGATTATTGCTATCTACAAGGTAGAGAGAGTTTCTTCCTTTTTTACCATCATCGGCAAATGCAAGGAGTCTTTGCTTGATTGTCGAGGGCAAAGTCTTGTGGATTTGTAGTGATGGAGGGCTATCATCAACCTCCTTCTCCCGAATGATGACCATTACGTCTGGGCAATCATCGTGCAGGGGTGTAAGTGTTTGAGAAGTGTTTGTTTGGGTTTTGTTTGGTTTGACCACACCATTGATGGTACCCTACGTACTCCTGTTGAAGAGGAGATCAGGTCTTTCGTAGTTCAGGCCTTGGTTTGAAAAGGTTCAAAGAAGTAAGTGGTGAGAAGAGTGTAGAGATGTTTTTTTTTCTTTTTTATTTACTTACATGCATGGAAAATAAAAGGCATACTACGAAGAAAGTGATACTGTTCCAACATTTTCTGGAACTCGCAACTTTATCCCGTGGATCTACATCTTCTCGGCTAGCTGAGGCCTGATAGTCCAGTTGTTAGTGGTTATGTCGCCTTCAGGGCTCGTGATAGAGGTTACCCCTTGATTCTTAATGTCTTCACTTGTGGCCATAACTTGATCGCTTCCTGATTCAGTACATTCCTCAGGGACGCTTGAAATGGACGCATTGTAAAAAGGGATGAACTCTGGATTCTTTAATGGGTTGGATTCCCCGATAATCTCACCACCTTTTTCTTCATATATTCCTTCGCCTTCTTCATGGGTTTCAAAGGATTCAACCATGAAATCTCCCTCGAACTGTTGTTGCATTTCTTGCAAAGAACTTTCCTTTTTAGTTTTTTCTTCCTTAGAAAGGATTAGTATTTCCTCCGCATCATCCAAGGTGATAAGATCAGGAACGTGGTTGATATCTTGGAACCATAGGATGTTTGATGTTAAGCGGGGATCTCTCCTTTGGGATGCCTTTGTCTCTTCTCATCATTTCTTGCATTAGAATCAGTCCACCTTGTGTTCTGGCAGAATTATCGCTCATAGCCTTCACCTCATTTGAACTGCCTGTCTCGAATTGACATCTTAAGCTTTTTATTTCCTTTTTGCCTTTTTTGGTCATGGGAAATTCTATATCCAGCTCTCCATTTTCAATGAGATCCTGGATTTTATGTCCCAAAGACCAGCATTTTTAAGTCATATGCCCAGGTGAGTTAGAATGGTAGAAACATATCTTGGTGGAATCATAACTCTTTATCTTGGGCTTTATAGGAGGCAGCAACTCAGTAATCATTCCTTCGCTTATCACAAAGTGTAGCATTTCTTCATTGGATTTGCTCAGAGGGGTGAATTTTTGGACTCTTTTGGAGGTTGTTTGATCTTTCATCTTTGAGAATTCGCATTCCCTCGATTGGTTCTTTCGCTGGCGAGATCTTCTAGCAATTTTATCATCCCCATTTTCTTGTATTTCCAGCTTGCTTTGATCTTCTTCATTTAGTTGGCTCATCGTGGAGTACTTTTTCTCTTGGCTTTCTGATAGTTGAGTGAAAAATTGCCTTGTTTCCTGATGTTAGCGCACGATCAGCTTAGCCAGCAGGTTTACTTGATTCTAGATCGCATCCAATTTTTGCATTCTTGGCATACCCTCCTCCTCCGAGTTTTCCCACTCTAGGACATTTGTTATGCGCTTTTGGGTATTCCTCCATCCTTCATTATGTATTTACAATTGGATACATTTCAAATGCTTCTAACCCGATCATGTTTACTTCTTCTATATCATGTTGCAACGGAAGGTTGGTGTTGATATTTTGTTGGTCAGGTTGTTAGACCACAATACTGCCACTTTCGATCAGATTTTGAATCTTATGTTTTAAGGACCAACAATCCTGTGTATAGTGTCCTGGAGACCCTGAGTGGTAAGCACATCTCTGGCTTGGATTGTATCTTTTGCTCCCTGGTTCTAGAGGAGGAGCTAGTTCGATAATTTTCTTATGATCCATTAATATCGCCAATACATGTTCAAGGGAATCGCCTAGTGGAATGAATACCCGATTTTCCATTCTTTCAAATTTTCTTTTCCTGTCTGGGTATTGGTTAAATGTAGTCTGTTGTTGAGATGGCATATTGTCTTGTGTTTTCCAAATGGGGGGACTGTAGTTTGGCCTTCTAGCTTGCCCTTGTACAACAAGGGATACATCTTTATTGCCTTTATCGGGTACCCCCTTAGGATCGCTCGCATACTTAGCAGTTTGTATATGTCATGCATTGCTTCCAAGGTAGTGAAGTCTTTAATCTTGCACCTTGAGCCCATCTCTACCATTTCATTGCAGTGTTTGATCATTTCGCAAATGGCTTTCCTATGCTGCTAGGATCCTCTCATAGTAAGGAGCCTCTTGGATATCAATAAATGTCATTACCATCTCAGTTTCTGTCATTGATGGAATGACTTGCGCTGCTAGGTGTCTCCACCTTTGGGCATATTCTCGAAAAGATTTAGTACTTTGCTTTTTCACTTTAGTCACTTGATATCAATCTGGTGCCGGCGTGGGCCAATTCTTCCCAGTTGTGGATTTTGGCATTGTCAAGTCGGGCATACCAGGCTTTAGCTTCTCGAGTGAGACTCTTTTGAAAAAGTTGTATTCTGAGGCTTTCATTTTCAAAGATAAGACCCCGATTCATGCCAATGTACACTTTTAGGTGCGTATAGGGATCGCTTTGACCCATTGTACTTTTCAAACTCGGGACTTTGAATTTGGTAGGATATTGAGCCCCTGGGAATATCTGAGTTCGAATAGGTGACACCCCATAATTTCCAATCCCTTTAATTGACCAGGACGGTATCCTCCATTTTTCTGACTTTCTTTCTTATATCCCAGTTTCGATCATCCACGAGATTTGTGATTTCTTTATTGGAATGAGGTTTAGGTATCTGGGTTTCCATCTTTTTACCAATGCCCTGATCGCCCCTAGTGTGAAGGACTCGGTTGAGTAGGCATTATGCAGCCTGCGATATTTTACTTTGTTCTTTTAGAAAGATAACCAATTACGCTACACCGATTCCTTAATCCTTCAAACTCTCTCTCGGAAGCAGAGTAGGATCAGTCGGCTCTGGTATAGCCATGCCCAATTAATTGGGATCAAGTGCCTTCTTGGACTTTAAACGGGTAACGGGACCGATTGCTTCCCTGCGAAAGACTTGCATAGTTTAGTCTTTAGGAAATGTATGCAATAACATGCTATGTGATGTGTCCATTTTAGGAATTTTTATCCTGCATAACGTGTGTCAGCTATTTGTAGCATGTTAATATGTATGTGTACACATTTCTTCATATTTCTCATTACATGGAGATAGATATGGAATGAAATTACAAGTAATTGTGTTTACAAGTAATTGAAATGAGAGCATGAAGAGACTTTCCTCCGTTTTGGGTTTATCAGAGGCTAACCTATCTTAGGTTACTCTCGCGGCTTTTTGGCATGAAGGTTCCCAAATCATCGCAATCTACTAGACGGGAAGTTAATCCGGTCTTTCAACTGGAGCGAATTTTTGTGGTGCCTTTCCTGAGCCTCGGAGAATTAGTCTTCTCACGAGTCCAGTAATCAAACACCGACGGGATAGCCTCCTGGTGGAGGGACCACACAACATACATTCACATACATCGCGTCTCACCATATAAAAATGATGACATGTGCGAAGCACTAATATCACAAGCAGTTATGGTGCGAAGCACTAGCATCACAAGATGTTATGGTGCGAAGCACTAACATCACAAGCATTTATGGTGCGAAGCACTAAGTGCAAATAAGGAAATGCATTTGTACACATTCATCAAATGTAAATGCAACATCCACACACAAGCAGATAATAGTTTTGAAAAAGATTGTAATAGCGGCTTAAGTCCTCTTACTGGAGTCCCCAGCAGAGTCGCCACCTATCGACGTCGGGATTTTTTGGGTGTCCCTTTCCGTTACTTGTTCTTTGGTGTTCTCATTTTAGGTGAGATTTGTTTGAAAAAACAAGTGAAAAAGGTCTAACATGTATAATGTCGACGATGGACTGTTAAGAGTCGCCAGTTGGTTTTTTTAAATGGTTGTACCAACACAACTGAGAAAAGGTTTGCACATTAACCCAATGATGTGACACTGTTATACGGGTCGGTGAAACCGAGATTCATTTAGGGTCCGGGGACTTGGTTATGCGGGGGGAAGGTGTTAGGCGCCCCCCGACATCCGTGTTACCACGGTGACCACTTCTTTTCAAGAAACTATTATCTAAATGTGTGTGTGTGGATCAATGTGCTATTATATAGAAGTTGTGCGAGGCCTCGTTCGAACGTATATACACAGGATTTGAATTTATGTAAAAATTCAGTTTTTAGCAAGATATAGCAATGATGTTTTATAAAAAGGTTTTTCAAACCCTGATGCTCAATACTAAATGAGACCTTTTACACTCCCATTTTATTAGGTGCTCGGCTTGATTGATTTTATTTTACGAATGCGAGGCATCCGTATAAAAATATTGTACAAAATAATGCCGACTTCCTCGTGGGTATGGAAACCATCTGAGAAAATTCAGACACCGCAGAATAATTTACAAGTTGCTTACAGCTGAAAATGTCCATCACGGGAACCGACTCTAGATCCAATAGGCTCAATCTGTGATCACATGATTCCTAGGCGCACAAGATACCACAATTTGTATAAAAGCGATAGCGGTATATATATAAAAGTCAGAATATATATATATACAGACATGATCACCAACCACGAAGCACCTCCATGGGGGATCAAAAATGTAAATAAAGATGTTAAAAGCTATCAACCGCCACGGAGGAAACTCCAAAGTGACGTAAACATAAATAAAGTCAGAATATTTATCAACCGCCACGAAGGAAACTCCAGACGGGACAAAATGTAAATAAATATATGTATGTATATATATATATATATATATATATAAATAAATATATAAGCAATAAACGCACCGGATGTAAAATCCAGGCTCATCGAACAGAGTTCGACCACAGTTCATATATATAAGTATAAATATATATATAAAAGCGAATAAATGCACCGGATATAAAATTCAGGCTCATCAAACAGAGTTCGACACACAGTTAATATATATAATATATATATATATATATATATATAAAGCGATAGAAACGCCTGCATCAAGTCTCAGCTCATCGAACAAAGTTCGACACACATTCATATATATAAATATATATATATATATATATATATATATATAGAAAAGCAAATAAACACTCCAGACCGAAGTTTAGGCTCAATCGAGGCATAACTCGATAATGTTAGTTGATATATATATAAATATATATATATATATATATAATATATACAGACTGGAATGAAACCACGGACCGAAGTCCGGACAAAAGTGAGCAACACGACTCTCAACGTGTAGAAGGGTGTGTGCAAAGATGAAGAGAAAAACTCTAAAATGTTTGAGAAGGCTTATAGTTGACTGCTAAAAAGGCTTTTATATCTTTAGAGTGGGTAAACACTGGCTTTTGTGGGTACAAAAGAGGCTATATATGAGCTCACAGGTGTTTAAAAGGGGGAAAATACACTGTATGGGTGAGTGCGGAGCGAATTGTGCAGGGTTTCCCCATCTTTTTCTTCTTACAAAATGGCCACCCCAAGCCCTCTATTTATAGAGGGGGGAGCCGCAAGTCTACCTGCAGCACCTAGTAGCAGGTGTACCTGCGGCTGCCCGGGGTGCCCCGGGTAGTGTGGGTCCCGCCGTGTCGAATTACGTACGCGTTGTTCGCTCGGTCGCTCATAACTTTCATTCCGGGAGTCAGATGGAAGCGTGCCATACCATTCCGGAAAGATCTTTCCGAGAGCTACACAATGACATATGATTTGACCTTTTTTGATTCCAGGAATATGGGTCCATGACCGAAATGGCATTCCCAGGTTTCCGTTTGGCAATTCAATGAGCCATTTTGCGTAGTTTGCGCTCGGAAGTTAAGATATGGGTCTTGTGGGACTTATATTGAAGCATTTTGAGTTGACATGAGTGTATTTGATTTGAAGTGAAGTTGAGTTTACAAAATGACCATTTTGCCCATCCCGGGGTTATCTCCAGTTTTTGCGCAGTTGTAGTTGTCTTTTCTCAGGGTTATCTCTGAGGTTGGCTTGCTATTGACTTTGACTATCCTTTGGGTCAACTCTGAGGTTGGATTGACCTCCTGCGGCTATCTCCAGGCTTTGATCTTGATCCCCCGGGGATATCTCCGGGGTTAAAACTGACGTTCCCTGGGTTATCTCCGAGGTTTGGAACCTGATTTACCAGGGTTATCTTCGGGGTTGAGAACTGGATCTCTTGTGGATATCTTCGGGGTTGGAATTGATGTTGTGATCCTCCAAGGTTATCTCTGGAGTGTAAAGAAGTCATTTTTGTCCTCCTGCATAGTTAGTAAAAGGAAAACGAAATTTCGAGTGTCTACATACTATTGAGCTCATTCCTGGAGCGGAACCTATTTCTAAGGCACTCTATAGAATGGCTCCATTAGAGTTACAGGAGTTGAAGGAACAATTACAGGAGTTGTTAGATCGTGGATTTATTAGACCGAGTGTATCGTCATGGGGTGCTCCAGTGTTGTTTGTGAAGAAGAAAGACGGATCTATGAGATTGTGTATAGATTATAGGGAGCTAAATCGGATCATTATTAGGAACATATATCCATTGCCACGGATAGATGACCTTTTTGATCAGCTCCAAGGGGCGAAGTTCTTCTGAAAGATAGATTTGAGGTCGGGGTACCATCAGTTGAGGGTGAGGGAAGAGGACATTCCAAAAATAGCTTTTCGTACTCGATATGGACACAATGAGTTTTTGGTGATGTCATTTGGGTTGACTAATGCTCCGACAGTGTTTATGGATATGATGAATCGGGTTTTTAGCGAGTATTTGGACCAATTTTTCATTATCTTCATTGATGACATTTTGGTGTATTCCAAGTCTAAGGAGGAGCATGAAGAGCATCTTGGTACTGTTTTGGGGGTTCTGCAAAAGAATAAGTTATATGATAAGTTCTCCTAATGCGAGTTTTGGTTAGAACAGGTAGCATTTTTGGGACATGTCGTGTCTGCTGAAGGTATTAAGGTGGATCCTGCGAAGGTTGAGGCTATCACTAATTGGCCAAGACCTACCACGGTAATCGAAATAAGGAGTTTCTTGGGTTTGGCAGGGTACTATAGGCGATTTGTGGAAGGTTTCTCTTTGTTAGCTTTGCCATTAACTCAGTTGATGAAGAAGGGCATAAAGTTTGTGTGGAATGAGGAACATGAAAAAAGTTTTGAGGAGCTTAAGAGGAGGCTTGTGTCGGCTCCAGTACTTACATTACCATCGGGGATAGGAGGTTATCAGATTTACAATGATGCTTCCAAGAAGGGATTAGGGTGCGTTTTGATGCAACATGGTAAGGTAATTGCTTATGCTTCCAGACAACTTAAACCTTATGAGGTGAATTATCCTACCCACGACTTGGACTTAGCAGCAGTTATTTTTGCCCTAAAGATTTGGTGGCACTATCTATATGGAGTGACTTGTAACATTTTCACCAACCACAAGAGCCTTAAATATATTTTTACTCAGAAGGAGCTTAAAATGAGGCAGAGGCGTTGGTTGGAGCTTCTTAAGGATTATGATGCCAGGATTCAGTATCACCCCTGGTAAGGCTAATGTGGTTGCAGATGCTCTTAGCCGGAAAAGTTCAGGGAGTGTAGCTGCCTTGGTTACACAACCTCAACTTATCTCGGATATGGAGCGTGTGGGTTTGGAGCTATATGCTAGAAGTTCTGATGGGTTGGTAGCAGGTATGAGGGTGGAAACTTCTCTTATTTTGCGTATTAAAGAAGCCCAAAAGGATGATGGCGAGTTGTGGGATGTATCGCTGAATATGGATGAAGGTAGGCAGTCAGAGTTTCGCATTGACGACCAAGGTGTGATATGGTTTGGTAAACGGATATGTGTTCCAGTGGATCCAATGATTCGTGAGGAAGTGTTGACTGAGGCTCATAGTTCGCCATTTTCTATTCATCCGGGCTCTACAAAGATGTATAAGGATATGAAGGAGAATTTTTGGTGGAGTGGAATGAAAAGGGATGTAGCTGAATTTGTGAGTAAATGTCTTACTTGTCGTGAAGTGAAAATAGAGCATCACCAATGACACGGTGGTTTGTTGCAACAGCTTTGAAATTCACATGTGGAAATGGGATGACATTTAGATGGACTTTGTGGATGGGTTCTGAGGGACTCTTAAAAAGAATGATACTATTTGGGTGGTAGTGGATCGTTTGACTAAATTGGCTCATTTTTTATCTATTCGTGAAGATTTTTTGGTAAATAAGTTAGCAGATATTTTTCAACGTGAGATTGTTATGCTTCATGGGACTCCAGTTTCTATTGTTTCTGATCGGGATCCGCGGTTTACTTCTCGATTTTGGAAAGGATTTCAATAAGCTTGGGGAACGCGACTCAACTATAGTACAGCTTTTCACCCGCAGACAGATGGACAATCAGAAAGAACTATTTAGACATTAGAAGACATGTAGCGATCTTGTGCTTCAGAGTGGACAGGAAACTGGGATGATTATTTCAGTTTGGTGGAGTTTGCATATAATAATAGTTGGCAAGCTAGTATTTGTATGGCTCCTTTTGAAGCATTATATGGTAAGAAGTGTCGAGCTCCGACTTGTTGGGATGAGGTTGGAGAAAGGGTAATAGAAGGACCCGATTTGGTTAGGATTACTACGGAGAAGGTAGCAGTGGCTAAAGAAAAATTGAAAGAAGCTCGATCGCGGCAAAAGAGTTATGCTGATATTCATAGAAGGGCTCTTGAATTCACACCTGGTGAACACGTGTTTTTGAAAGTTTCTCCATGGAAAGGTGTTCGAAGGTTTTGTTTGAAAGGGGAAGCTTAGTCCACATTTCTTTGGCCCTTTTGAAGTCTTTGAGAGAGTTGGGGAAGTGGCATATTGGGTGGCTTTGCCTCCACAGTTTATCTCATATACATAATGTCTTTCATGTTTCAGTGTTAAGGAAATATAACTATCATTCGCTTCATGTTGTGCAATACCCGTTACATAAGATTCAAGAAGATCTTACATGTGAAGAAGAAGTCGAGGCGATTCTAGATCGTCAAGAACGGATTATGAGGAGGAAGACAATTCCTTTTGTTAAAGTCTTGTGGAAAAACCATTCGGAGCGGGAAGCTACTTAGGAAATGGAGGAGTCTATTCGGGCGGAATATCCACATCTTTTTGAAAATTAGGTACGTTCTATTCCTTTGATTCCGGGGACGTAATCCTTTTTAAGGGGAAGGTGATGTAATACCCAATAAAATAATAATAAAATATTTAAGTAAGCTTTAAAATATTTAATTGGACTTTTCTTATATTGGGTCAAACTGTAGTTAAATATTTGGACCATAGTACATAATATTACACTAAATTGGGCCATTAAAATTAATTGGGTCTAAATTATATTTGTCTTATTTTTAAATCCTAATTAAATTAAGAGTATTAATAAAATATATTAATTAATAAATAAATCAAAACCTAATCCTATATTCATTAGTTCTATCGCGATTTGGAAAGAGTTGGGTGTGAGACGATAAAGAACAAAAAGGGAGAGGTAATCAATTCGACTGGTAAGCTATTTTTTTGAGAGGTTAACCTGCTGCAGATTCTTTAGTATATATATATATATGTTAGCCTGCGAAATTTTCATGCTAGTTATATATTATATATATATATTGCAACTTTGTATGCTATATATAAGTACTACAGTTCGTGTAGATATATATATATATATATATATATATATATACATTGTTCGTATATTTTCGTTCACATTCAGGAGTTATTTTGATCATTGATATATTGTGATAATCAATAATGTTTGTATTTGATAATTTGATTTCATTTGAATATGGTCATGTAAGACTTGTGATTTGAACCCCTTTTGGCTTACATTTTATAGTTTGATCTTTAGGGTATACTTGAACTAACCACCTGTGGGGGAACCACAGGCATGTCATCTTGACACAAGGGCATGACACCTTCCATGGCAGTGTGATCAGTCCACGACGTATCCTTTTGTATGCTCTGGGTATGAGCTTTGGCCATTTGATATATTTGTTCAGGATACATATGGGTCGACCCAGTATTTGATTTGATTCGATTTGTTTGGCGGATTAGTGACGTTTATGTCGTGCATACTATCCGATTTGATTTGTATACATCATGGTACCGATGTATTTTATTAGCCTTCGGCTATTTGTATTTGAGCTCAGTATGAAATTGTTACCGTATAACCATTTGATTCAGCCTTATTTGTTTGGGATTCTATTGGCTATAATTATTCGATTGACAGTGTTAGTCATTTATAAATTGACTCACAAATTCTGATCAATTCGTAATTCATTTGTAAATCATATGTGTTCATTCATTCAACTCTTTTAGATTCATTACTTATTGTGATATATTTATTCATTTTCATATCCGTACTAGGCAATTGGCTCACGCTGTGTTCTTTTTCTGGCAGGTAATTAGGGGTGATCAGGATATGTGTGATGAGAGCTACCTTTGATCCAAATGAGTAGATTAGCTTTTGAGATTATTATTAGACTTGGTTTTCCTAAGATTTTGTAATTGGATGTTTTGGGGCCTATTTTGACATTTATTTCTTATTAGTAGAGACTATGTAAATGTGAAGTTCCTTCTATTTAAATTGGAGTATGTGACATTTGGTATTAAATTTTATTGGAGATATTTTGAGATTTATTAGAGTGACATCCCTTTTTCCTTTTGGGAAAGGGGGTGTTACACTAACAACCTCGTAGGAAAGGAAGGGTCCGAAGAAAGTTAACTCGAGTCAAATTAGTTAATAAGGTATTGAGGAAACTCAGTACCAAACGATTTAAAAGATGGAAAGTAACACTAAATGGATTAAATGTGATTTGTGCTTATATTATTGTGTATTATGTACTAATCAATTTGCAATGTGTTATTGTAGATGTCGGTTGATAGCTTGATGTATAGGGATATACATGTGATCAGCGAGGAGTCCATGAACCAAGTCGAGACATTACATGTGCCTATAGCAGACATACCTGTAGTGATTCTAGAGGAGTCAGAGCCCGAGGAATATTACTCGGAGGAGGACTATTCTGAGGAGACGATGGGGATAACATCATATTTGAATATGATGATTAATGTGGAGGATGACATGGAGGTGATATCGATTAATACGGTGATGCATGCCCTAGAGTCGACACCTACAGAGACTATGAGGGCAATGTACCTCTCAGTGCTTGACCGTAACGTGCAACTGCACAATATGGTGCAGCACCAGAAAGAAGAGATCAGTGACCTCTATGGGGCAAAAGAGTTTGCAGAGTCAGACTATGAGACAGAGCATGATGAAAAAGTGCTCATGACTGACAAGGCCCAGGACTATAAGAACGATGTCATAGAACTTCGTAAGAAACTAGTTGAAAAAGACCAGAAGATAGCACGAATGTCATATATAAATGACAGTGCGCACGAGGATTTCAAGCTTAAGATAGCTTGTTATTCTATTGAGTCAGGACTGACTCGACATACTATAAGCCGAGATATTGTGTCTATTTTGGCGAGCCAGAAGGATGAGAATGCTGTTAGGCAGTATTAGGAGTAGTATGTTAAATACTTTTATGTAGTGACGTAAAACCCTCTTTTGTATAATTAAGGGTAGTCTTTTTGTACATCCCAATTTTTGTAGAAGTCAATCGCGAGATGTATATGTACTAGCTTTTGGGCTATGGGAAAGCAACTTGTAAATAGTTTTGAACTATAAAGAAGCATTTTAATAAAAAAAAGTTTTTATTTTAAATTGTTGTGCTATGTATGAGTTATTGTTCAGTTGTTTGATGACTAATAAAGAAGTAAGTAAATAAGTAATAACAGAACTTTATTTATCTAATCAGAAATGCCGCTAAGAAGAAGGCAACGTAACCAAGAGGCGGAATCGCATAATGAGAATGAGGGGGGGTCCAAATAACCCAATGCAAGAGTTCATTAATTTATTAACGGCTGCATTTAACCATGTTGGGGGTAGAGCACCCGCAGGACCTAGGGTAGCCTGAACGACTACTTTTAAAGAATTTAAGAGTGTAGGTCCACCCGAATTTAAGGGAACAACGGATCCAATAGAGGCCCAGACATGGGTCAAGGAAATAGAGAAGGCGTTTGTTATTACAAACATATCTGAGGTGCAAAAGACTTCTTTTGCGACCTATATGATAAAGGGGGAAGCCAACTACTGGTGGGAGGCTCACCAGGGTGGGGCTGGAGCGGAAGTTGTTACATGGGAACAGTTTAAGAAGGTATTCTTCGAGAACTATTTCCCTACTAGCATGCAGGGAAGAATGGAGATTAAGTTCTTAGAACTTAAGCAGGGGGACATGACTGTTCCTTAATATGTGGCCAAATTTTATGAATTGGCAAGGTTTGTTCCACATCAAATGGACACGGAGGAGAGGAAGGTTCGTAGATTTGAGCAGGGCCTAAAACCTTGGCTCTATAGTAGGATATCAGTTTTCAGAGTGCTTCCTACGGGACCATACTGGAAAAGTTGATAATAGCAGAGGGTGGTAGTGAGGCATTGACCCAATACCACAAAGATAGAAAGAATAAGAGTAAGGGAGAAGGAGGAAATAAGACAGAGGTTGCCAGTGGTAGTGGCAATATGCCTAAACGGAAGAATTTTAACCCTGGGAATACTGGGGCAAAACAGGGGGATCCTAAACGTAGGATGGTGGCATGTAAGACATGCGGTAAGACTCATCTGGGAGTCTGTTTGAAGGGGAACACCGGTTGTTATAAATGTGGGCAGGAGGGCCATATATCTCCCAACTGTCCTAATCCTAAGAAAAGCCGGGGATGTTTTGTTTGTGGGTCGGTGGACCACATGGCAAGAAATTGCCCAAAGAAAGGGGCGGAGGGTAATAAGGGTTCTGGTAGTGGTAATTTAGTCATTACTGGACCAACACCATCATTGGGTAGACCCTCAGCCCGAAAATTTAATATGACGGTCCAAGATGCAGTTGCATCAACGGATGTAATGTGAGTATCATTCGGTCAATCTAAATAAATGCTTACAAGCTATTTGACTCGGGTGCTACTTGTTCTTTTATGCATATGGATTTTCTCAGCAATTGGGATTAAATCATCAAAAATTAGAAATACCTTTAGACGTTAAGGTAGCAAACGAGGAGATAATTCCCATTGAACATATTCATAGGAATTGTTTCGTAGATATCATGGGTAATAGATTATCGGTAGATCTTTTACCGATAAGGTTAGGAGAATTCGATTTGATTCTCGGTAATGATTGGTTAATTAACCATAGAGCGATAATAGATTGTCATAGAAAGAGTGTGAAACTAAGGCTTTTTAAGAAACCTGAGGTGGTGTTTTATGGAAATAAATCACCGGGACATTCTTGTTGTCTAACCATGACACAAGCTAGGAAGATGTTGAAGAAGGGGTGTAAGGGTTATCTGTGTCATGTGGTGGATACCCAAAGAGTGGGAACATCAATGGAATAGATAGCAATGGTTCAATAATTCACGGATGTGTTTTCAGAAGAGTTACCCAGTATTCCGCTGGATAGGGATGTAGAATTTGTGATTGACTTGATGCCGGGTACGATACCAGTTTCAAAGGCACCATATAGATTGGCTCCAGTTGAGATGAAGGAGTTAATGGTTCAGTTACAAGAACTATTAGATAGGAAGTACATTCAACCGAGTGTGTCTTCGTGGGGAGCACCGGTATTATTTGTAAGGAAAAAGGACGGATCATTACGACTTTGTATCGACTATCGAGAGTTGAACAAGTTAACGATTAAGAATAAATACCCATTGCCCAGGATCGATGATCTATTTGATTAGTTGAAAGGGGCGAAGTATTTTTCTCAAATAGATTTGCGCACGGAGTATCATCAACTAAAAGTGAGGAAGGAAGATGTACCTAAGACGGCGTTCAGAACTCGTTATGGGCATTACAAGTTTTTGGTTATGTCATTTGGGTTAACGAATTCTCTAGCCCCATTCGTGGATATAATGAACAGAGTGTTCAAACAGTATTTGGACAAGTTCGTCGTAGTGTTCATTTCTAAGAATAGTGTTGGAAACACTACGGAGTGAGAAGTTGTATGCGAAATTCACTAAGTGTGAATTTTGGCTCGAACGAGTGCAATTTCTAGGACATGTTATAGACAAAGATGGCATATCAGTAGATCCAGCGAAGGTGGAAGCGGTGAATAAGTGGGAGCAACCAAAAATGCCAACTGAGGTTAGGAGTTTTCTGGGGTTAGCGGGATACTATAGAAGGTTCATTCAGGACTTTTCTAAATTAGCTACTCCGTTGACAAATTTGACAAAGAAGTCGGTGAAGTACGAGTGGACAGAAAAGTGTGAGCATAGTTTTCAAGAACTAAAAAGGATGTTGAGTGAGGCACCTGTATTATCTTTACCAGATGATATAGGGAATTTTGTAGTTTATAGCGATGCTTCGCATAGAGGACTAGGTTGTGTGCTTATACAGCATGACAAAGTCATTGCGTATGCGTCACGTTAGTTAAAGGATTATGAGAAGGTCTATCATACTCATGACCTAGAACTGGCAGCTGTAGTGTTTGCGTTAAAAATATGGAGACATTATTTATACGGGGAGAAGTATGAGATATACACAGACCACAAAAGTCTAAAATATAACTTCACACATAAGGAGTTGAACATGAGGCGGAGAAAGTGGTTAGAATTGATAAAAGATTATGATTGTGATATCTTATATCATCCGGGGAAGGCGAATGTAGTAGCCGACGCGTTAAGTCGGAAGGGTAGAGAAAAGCTGTCAATGTTAACAACTCAGATTGAGTTGATAACAGAGATGGCCAGGATAGAATTAGAAGTTAAGTTGCCAAGTGAAACAGCAGAGATGTTATTCTCAATAGAGACTCGACCAACGATAGTGGAACGGGTTAAGGAGGTACAGAGAAGTACTGAAGAATGCGAACGGATTAAAGAGATAAGGAAGGATGATGTGAAGACTAAGTATACCCTTGATAAAGAAGGTTTACTTCGTTTTGAAGGAAGAATTTGGGTTCCAAATAATTTCGAACTGAAAGAAGAGATTATGTGTGAGGCCCATAGTTCGAGGTACTCGATACACCCTGGTAGTACTAAGATGTATCAAGACCTTCGTCAGAACTTTTGGTGACCGAACAGGAAAAGGGAGATTGCAGAATACGTTGGTAAGTGCTTAACTTGTCAAAACGTTAAGGCTGAACACCAAAGACCGAGTGGATTGATACAACCATTGGAGATTCTGGAGTGGAAATGGGAGCATATCACCATAGATTTTGTGGTAGGACTTCCAACAACGAGAAAGGGGTACGACGCTATTTGGGTAATAGTTGAATAGTTAACTAAATTGGCTCATTTTCTACCAATAGGAGTTAGGTATAACCTAGAGCAGTTAGCTAAGCTTTATGTTAAGGAAATCATTTCCAGACATGGAGTACATGTTTCAATTGTGTCCGATCGTGATCCACGATTCACGTCAAACTTTTGGAGGAGTTTGTAAGAGCAAATGGGAACGCATTTGAGATTGAGTACGTCGTATCATCCACAGACGGAGTGACAAAGCGAAAGGACAATTCAAACGCTAGAAGATATGTTAAGATCTTGCGTTATGGATTTCTAGGGGAGTTGGGATGAGCATCTACCTTTGGATGAATTCGCTTACAACAATAGTTTTCACGCTAGTATAGGCATGCCGCCTTACGAAGCGTTGTATGGAAGGAAGTGCTGAACACCACTTTGCTGGGATGAAGTAGGTGAACGTGGAATGTTAGGACCTGAAAGAGTAAAACAAACGGCAGACATGGTGAAGCTGATAAGAGCTCGATTAGTAGCAGCTCAAGATAGACAATGGAGGTATGCAGATTCTCATCGAGAGAAAAGGGAGTTTGAAGTAGGGTATTATGTTTTTCTAAAAGTATCGCCTTGGAAAGGGAAGATACGTTTTGGAAAGAAAGGGAAGTTAAGTCCGAGGTTTGTAGGACCTTTTGAGATTTTAAGAAGGGTAGGAGAGGTAGCTTATGAAGTAGCCTTACCTCCAAAAATGGAAAGAATACACAATGTGTTTCACGTGTTTGTGTTGCGTCCTTATAAATTGGACTACAAGCACGTAATAGAGTATGAATCTATTCATGTAGAAAAGGACTTAACGTATGAAGAAATTCCGATTCAGATTATTGATAGGAAGGAACAAGTCTAGAGAAATAAAGTAATACCTTCAGTAAAGGTAATTTGGAGTAACCACGATGCTGAAGAAGCAACGTGGGAGCTCGAAAGTAAAATGAAGGAAAAGTTTCCTCATTTATTTATGTAAGAGTAACGCCTGAAGATTTCGGATTTTTCAATGAATTAAATTTTTATTTGATTATGTGGATTAAATGAATTTAATTGAGTTATTATGTAAATAAGATACTTGAAGGTTGTTCTATGACCTAGAATGTGTGGATGTGGTTAGTATTCTGGCTTTGTGCTAGAATTAATTATTGTGATTTATAAAGACGAGAACGAAGGTTTTCCGAGAATGTTTGCGTAAAAACTATTCATCTAATTTCGTTCGGAGCTAGGGTTTGAGACTTTGAGAAACGCGTAATGTTAGAATATTACGATAGTATAGAATATCCATTAATAATTCCATTATGGGAAAAGAAGTTTTCGCCTGCGGACTTAAAACCAAAGGGTTGAGTATATTGATTTCCGAGAAGGAAATGAAACGCGTGGAAGAAATTGCGTTAGGGTTAAGGCATGTGTTATACAGTTAAGATATTATTTAGTATCTATGTATAATATGATGAGTCAATACGGAGTACAATACGATAATCATACTAGTATTATATGGAAAGAATACATAAAGTATACGTAGGGAATACAAGTTTTATTCTAGAATTAAGTTAAGACTTAATGTTAATTCATTTGGTTGGATTATGTTTAGCCCAATCAATTGAATGAGCAAGCCCAAGGGATTAAGTGGTAAGCCCAAGTCAAGGCCCAATATTAGATTGGTTAAGCCCACTGCAAGAAAACCGAACCGGTGGGTCACCGAATGGATAAAACCTATGGGGCAACCCATGGGGATGACCCATGGGCAAGGTGGGCCGGCCACTTGGTGTGCAAAGCAAACACATCACTTGGTCACCAAGTATTTTACTTGGTGATAAAGTGGTAAATAAGTAAAGAGGTGGGGAGATGGATAATTTTTCCCCTTATTTGGTTTTCTATATATACAAAGCTAGGTTGGTCATTTGAAGTTTTTACAAAGCTTGTCCAACATATTTGAGAGAGAGAAAAGAGCTAGAAACTTATAATCCTTCTACTTCCAAGCAAACCATTAGACGTTTATCAAGAACGTTAACTACTTTAAAGGTAAATTCTCATAAACCATAATCTTCATCTTTTTCGATTTCTTTCTCATAGAAGAATCGTAGATGGGTGGAGCATGTTTATTGAGGAGAGATAAGGATGCCTAGTAATGACCAAATCATTGATAGGTCATGACCAAATAGAAATCATAAGTGGTTACGTGAGTTAAAACCATAAAAAGTTTTGAACGTAAACTTAGTTTTGAATGAACGTTAAAGAATCGATATAGCTAAGGAATGTGCCTATTACTTGGTTAGGATGTAGATATAAAGTCCATGGAGTATTCCATGTGATTTGGCTTAGAGAACATTAGTAACGAAGTTATGGCGGAATTTGCGGAAATAGACGTTAAACGTCGAAAACGTATAAAGTCCGGATTAAAGGTCAAAAGTTATCGTGTGACTTGAAAATGTTGGTTTCCAATGTTAACACGTGAGATAAGGTAATTAAGAGTCGTTGGCGAAAGAATCGTCGCATTCTGACTTATAATGAAGAAAACGAGTATTGAACAGACGAAAACGTTAAACAAACGCTTAAAATGAACTTAAAGGTGAATTCCAAGTTAACGAATTTGAAAAGGTAAAATTCTTATACGAACACGTAAAGGATGTAATTTGTGACTTGTAGGAATTTGAATGGGTCAATTTGGATGAAAAATGAACAAATTAGGAAGTCGGGAGTTTTGTTAAGAAACCACACAAGGCTGCATTGAGTTGTGTGTTCAGCAGCCAAAACCTAGTGTTTTCTACCATATTGCAGCCTTGATTTATGGCCAGGAGAAAATAAAAAGGTCTGGAGACTCGCACCACAGCGCGAGAGTTTGTACATGGACTCGCGCCGCAGTGCCAAGTCCGGGTAAAATCTCTGGAGAGTGGCGCCGCAGCTCCACTAGAAAATATAGGATGTCGCGCCGTACCGCCGGCAGTAGAAAAATGTTGACCAAGTTAGGTTTTATTCCAATTTGGATGTAGACCTAGAGTAAAATATGGGAGGTACTTAATGTACATGATAAGACTTACCTTAGATCACTTATAAGTTGTTAAGGTAAGAAGATCTAGTAAGGTTTAATAGAAATTAAACGAAGAATGTGAGAACGGAATACGTGCACCGAGAATAATGTTCAACGTTGGTAGTTCACCAATAATGATCGAATGTCGGTTTAATAATGACGTAAGAAACGTTAATGAAATTTAACGAAGTATAGAAAGTTAAATCGACTTTATTAACGGAGTTAATTCAAATAAAACGTAGAAGAGAAAGAAGTTGCTTAGAACCATAAAGTTAGTTTATTTGATAACTAATTACAGTGTGCTATGTGAATGTATCATATAGATCCTGTAAAGACTAAGAATAGTTGAATTGTATATTTGAAGACGCTTGAAGGCAAGTCTTTCTTAACTTGCCTAACCTTCGTGTTAGCTAAGTTTTTACATGATGCATGTTATACAATGCATGAATGGTAAATAGGAAAGAGTCGATGCCTGTTTAATTCTGGCTAGACAAGTATTGGAGAGTTGATTGATTTGTTTACAAGTCTGTTGATATAGAACTGTTAATGCTATCCTATGCCAAGTATTTGGTACGGATGAGAAGGAAAGTTTGTCTATGTACAAACAAAAGTATTTTCATCGATTATTCAATTGGCACACGAGGTTGCCAAATGTTGAACGTAAATACGTTTAATGTAAGAGTGTTGATCAACATAGAGTACAATAGGTTGATCACCTAGAAGTGCTCGTAAGTAAAGACGGGTGGATGACCTTAGTGTCGGATATCCTTTTCAAGTATGAAAACAAAAAGAGTATGTTCCTGGTCTATTGACCGGTTCATCATTCCTAAGCTATTATTTATGCTCTGGAATTGATGTATGAGAAGTATTAGTCAAATGTTTTATAATGCTTCCTAGATAATTGTTCAGATATGGAAATAAAGCATGTATTTGTTGATGTAATATTTATATGATTCAGTGTTAAGACTTGTTGAACTAGTTATGCTCATTCTTGCTTGTACCATATGTTTACAGCTAAAGCCGAACGAACTGAGAGTTCTAAGAGAGATACAGGCAAGGCTAAGATGGACAATTAATCGTCCTGTAATAGACTAGAATATTTGTATGTAATATACTTATGAAGAACAACAAATGTATTCGGTTATGAACCTGGGAAAGGATTTATTACAAATGTAATACAAAGATAGTAATTACACTCATTTTGTTGTTATCTCAATGGAATGATTGTATGGATTGTAGTATCGTGGAGCACTATCCGTCGGGTTGGAAGATACTCGGATTTTGGGGCATCATAGTACGAAGGTTTCCTTGAGTATTTTCCAAAGATTTTAATTTTTAAAACAATTATTGACTGTACCTTTATGTAAGGTACCATTGTAAGGTCTTGTGGTCAAGGCACCATGAGAGTTATATATATTTGTATGAAAACTCATAGCTAATCTGTTGTCGTACTCTGCACGACAGTTCAACAATTGTATAAACGAAGTTTATATTTAATTTTAATAGTGCGATATCTGGCGACTCATAATGGGTGATGTATACCTATTTTGGGGGCGTCACACGAACCATGTCCATAGTTATAAGTACTCTTTCAACTTAACTTTAACAGTCATAAGACTATAAGGACTCCACGTACTTAGGGGGATCAGCCCTTCATACAATGTATTGTGCACAAACATTTCAACGCTAAGCGTAAACCCCTAATAATAGGGTTGTTCATCTCAATATTTAGATTACAAGTCCGCACCAAAGTAAAGTTTGGTTTGGATACATTTCAAGGTAATTTGAATTCAACGAACATCAACTAAGGATTAGTTGAATAAAAGGGTAATCACATTATGCTATGGAATAAATCTTAAGAGAATTAACATTGTATATTAAAGTTATGCTTTAGGAATAACCTAAGAGCATAAATATTGAATAACTATAACATACCTTGCTTGAACAATATTAAGCTAAGTTTATTTAGAATTAACTATTAAACATGCATAATGTAATGACCCCAAAATTCATATAATTTAATTCTCGACTTCGGTCGTTAACAATACATTCAACCTCTAATTTTACATCATTAAACGGTAATACAACCATTGAAATTTGCGGAATAATTAAAATTTTCTATTACAAACTATTCTCGTTCCCAAAACCTTCAACCTTTACATCTAACTATCTCTGAATCATTTTAATACTACAAGAGTTTACATCACAAAACGATATTACAATTCAACATTAATAAATTATTCGAAACCTTAAACATGGTTCAAATATTAATAACTCAATCAAAGTATATAAATCTTCAAGTATCACATCTAATTCATATCTTTCAAGTAGCACATAACTTTACCTTAAATCTTTAACATGCAAAAGTGGTTATTTGCATGGTTGAGCTCGACAGTCCAACAAAATCTAACAGTTTTCATGCATCACGTAGCACATAATAACATACTCAACATAAAAGAATAATCATACAACAAACTAAGCATACATGTTGTAGTTCACATAACAACTATAAAGATTGAGTTACTTACTCAATCAACATTCATAGCTCAATCATCATAGTCATTGATTGACTTTCACATTTCATAGTTTTGACATATATAATACATCATACACTAAAATTTTAAAGCAGTTCATCATCAAGTTCACATAGCAAAAAGGAACTAAAAGACTTGCCTTTACCGGCGTTTTACCAACACGCTAATACTTCACGTCCTTGCACAACCTACACTGTATGTGAGATTGATAATAAACAAAATCAATACTCGATCTCATGCTCAAATTTATTCCAAGACCTTACTTTATCTTATTATCCTTTATAATATCTTTATAGACATCTAACTGTGTTTTATATGCAACTCAGTTTTATTTTCATTTTCCTCACCACACATGCTAGACTATCACACTTGTAGTTTAATGTGCGTATATCACACCATTTTATTATACCACTTTGGTTTCAAAAATACATATTCAACACATTGTGTACATTTTTAATTTTCCTTCAAAAATCCAAAATTTCCCTTTTCGATTTCTATTCATTATTATTCTTGTATTATCATCTTTTCATACTCAGATGCACATAACATCCAATATTAGCCATTAGTTAGACACTTTGTATTCCAAAGTTTAGAAACACTATTACTCTTAGACATTTTATCGAGCACGTTATGTGCACACATTAACTTATCTCAACTCTTGATCTTAAATGATTAATTATGCACATAATGTGATAACACATATCTATAATCATTACATATGTCAAAACATATTTTTAATCATCAAAATATACCATCACCCAAAATCTTAATTCAAACATAATTATAAAACTCATCTTCACAATTTTTTTAACAAAACGTTATTTTCGTTTTTAACGTAACTCCTTCGTTACATGTCCGTTTTTGTTCCTTCTTATATAGAATTAACCCTTACTCAGTGCACTACAACTTCATCTAGGCATTAAAGTCAGACCCTTGTCCATCTAAAACAGATTCTATAATTCATCAACTAGTCTAGAAAAATTTATTTTCTGGATAGCCTTACTAAATAATTTATTTCGGACATGATCCGGTCCATAAAATGGCTCAATCTCGCGAGTCTAGCTAGTAAACTTCCATATCTACAACTGTGTAGTTTAAAGTTTCTTCAGATTCAAAACACACGAATTTATATGAATTCTTTTAAGTCAGAAACCGTGATAGTTTTGATTTTTTGGGCAGATTGTTTTCCCTTCAGACCATCCTTACTAAAACAGACACTGCAATAAATCTAGAAGGAGTTTTCATGTGATTCCACTTTCAGAATATAGCTTACTTCCATATATTCGATTTAATATAATGCTCACTTTCTAACTTATTATACCCAAAGAGGTATGAATTTCATAAGATCTGTCCACAATTACTCAAAATCTACTAATGTTGTTCTTCAAATTTTCTTTCCATTTCATGTTCTTTCTTGAATCCTCTTGTTTGATTCTTTATAATCCAAGATTAAACCAATACAAACAAGATTAAGCATGATCTACTACCCTAGAACATAAATCAACCCAAAAAATTAAAGATTAAACAAGAGTTTAGAAGTTACATTCTTCTAGCTTTTTCTTCTTCTTATTCTTCTTGCTCCTCTCAATTCCTCTATTTCTCTATATCTCTCTCAATTTCTCTATTTCTCTCTTCCACCAAGACTCTTTCTCTAAAAACTCTAGGATTTCTTCTTGTGTAACTCCTCATTTGGGTAACAGTTGTGTTAATAATTAATATAATAGTAACCCCCACTAATAACATAAGGCTTATGTTACAAAACTCTTACATGCATGACTAATATCACATTAAGCCATCTTAGTAGCATAACCTCACTTTTCCATCAATAGTTAGGCAACCCAATGGTTAGGCTATTCATTATATACTATTATTACTTTACTATGACATATAACATATTTTTAATGTCACAGTTAAATAATTACTTATTTTAGTAATAAACTCAATTAAACCTTACTACTTATAATTCTTATTTAACATAAATAATTGCAATTTTATTTAACCCACTTCAAACCTTCTAATTTAATTATTTAATTAAATTAGAATATTTCCATAACATTTAAGTAATAAAATACACATCAATTGAAGAATTATTTAACATACACTTAATTAATAAAATCACACTTAAATAATTTAAAGTTATTTTATTAGTAAATTCAATTAAACTTTAATAATAAAATGCACATTAATTATAAAATTATCTATAAAATTATAACGCTTAATTAAATTAAGCCATAACAACCAACATCAAATATTTATTATTCAATAAATAAATCAACTAAAATATTTATCTAACTCAAATAAATATTTTAATTAATTATAAAAATCACATTTGTTACACATAACGAATATCAATTTGAACAATAAAAACTATTCAACATCAGTATATCAGATTATATAAACTTGCATGCTAATTAACAAGTTAAAGACAAGAACAAGTTGCTCAACATCAAAATAAGGTTTAGAAAACTTGCATCATCATGAACAAAATAGATACAAGAGCTTGCGAAATTATAATTGAAATAGGACAAGTAAGCTTGCACAATAATAAACAAACTAACTCAACGAAAGTGTAGAGTTAGAAAACTTGCTCAAAGAGAGTTTAGATACTTGTACAATTGTTATAAAAGTAGAGTTAGAGAACTTGCCTCGAGCGTAAGCTATAATATTAAAACTCACGTTCACCTACACATAGTATTAGAACCACAATATCTATTAGATGTACTAACATTCACTTCCCAACATAGCACACATTTTCTAGTTAAACTTGTTATTTCAGTACAAGTCTTACATTACCATTTACATTTCAGAAAATTCCAAGTGTTGACTTCACAACACTTGTCTAACATTCATTGTGTATACTAAGTTATAACATAACGCGTTTGTAACTTACTAATCATTCTCACAACTTTGAATTTACTAACCACATAACACGACTCTGTTTTAACGTTGTTGTTACATGTTTATTATACTAACACCACATTAGACCTAGGTATGTTGCTATCCTGAACTACAAAGAAGAAAGTCTCTCGCTTAGTTTAGTGTATGGGCGCAATTGCGCCCATACACAAAACTTCAACCGGAGGAAGCAACACAAGAAGCTTTTAGCCTTAATTCACCACAACAAGCGTTGCGCAGAAAAAAAATAGAGACAACAATGAATAGTAGTCGTTTTTAGCCCAACTAACACGAATTTCACCCGCAAAACAGTGAAATTAACATATACAATTGGTACAGAACTATCACAAACATGATTGCTAACATATTCAACCACTTAGAACAATTTAACAACACTTTTAACTATTTTAATTCCTTGAATTTCATGTTTTCATACAAAACTCCATTTTTTTTACATTCTTCCCAAAATTTGACACTGTGATCACAATTCTTGTCCAAATTACTTCATTCAAACTACGTTCTCTTCGTTTCTTAATGGAATAACATAAACAAGACTCAATTTATAGATTAACATACAAATTGACCACTAAAATTGGTACTTACACAAACCATATGCAAAATATTCACTGTAATTTACTTTTCTTCCTTTTTAAAACAAAATTAGCATTAATTCATGTCTGACTAAAACCTCTAACATCATAACTATATACAATCACCATACACAAGTTACATAACAATAATTTACAGAAAATTAGAATTCACAGAATATAAAACTTTGCCGTGAAACACATATACATGTATATATATATATATATATATATATTATTAAGGTTATGTAAAAATACCTTCAAATAGCTTAAACAATCTTTGCTAAATGCTGAAGTTGTTGTGAATTCCTTAAGTTTTTTCTCAAATCTCTCTCAGCTTCTCTCTCAATTCTCTGAACTTTTCTTCTTTCCTCCTCTTAGTGCCAGTATAGATTAACTAATGCGTAAAAGAAAACTGATATAACCTTAATACGTCTACTAATTATAATATCAGTTACAAACTAAACGTATATGTAATAATTATATTTTATTTATTTTATTTATATTATTTCAAAAATTAAAAATCAAAAAGCCATAAGGCTTTGTTTGGCAAAACCCTTTAAAATTAAAGACTTAATATTTTAAGTCTTGTTTGGCAAAACTACATTAAACTTCTTTAATTTATTTTAATAAACAATTTAGTTTATTATTCATAATCACATATTACTTATTTGAATTTTCATATCCAACATTAATCAAATAAAATAATTACACATACTATATTTTAAACAAATATTCCACTTTAACAAATATTACAAAATTATAATTTCATTATAATTTTATTTAATAATTTAACATACCAATTTAAATTAAACAACTATATAACATCTCATGTTATATTACAACTCTCTTAATTATAAATTAATTTAATTTAGAATATTATTTAATTCATAAATATTTACTAATAATAACCACATTAATAAAATATTTATTTCATCAATTTCAACAATAAACACATCAAATAAATATTTATATAATTCCATAAATATTTAATATTACAATTTGAAATTCCGGATTGTTAAATGTGACAAACCGAAATCGAGTGACCAAGTGGCAGTCCGAATTTGGGGGTGTCACAATGTTTCTATGAGATGAACTGTTCTTTGATTGAATTGTTCAATATGAGAATGTTCTATTTATATATGAACCATTATTTTTAAGTCTGTGTTAATGATTCTAGCCAGACAGGATGGGTATGGAAAAGGTAGAAGAATGAAAGTATTTGAAAGTGAATGTGACTAATGCTTTGAAATGATAGGAATCAGGATTATTCCTATTATTCAAGCTGCTTCATACCTTTTGTTCGTTTATTGAAGTCTTAAAAAAATGTTTAACTTCTTGAAGTTGTTTATTCAACTGCTATGACTTGCTGAGCAATTGAATGCTCACACTTGCTTTAAATAAAAACATTTTCAGCTTACGATGTTAGAAAAGAACTTAAGGATTCCGTAAAGATCAAGTTGATCGGTATTCAGAAGAAGTGTCATTCAATATGTGAATGTGCATGAAGATCAAGCCAAAACTTGTAATGTAGAATAGCTTAATTAAACTATAGACTAGTTTAATGAACTGTATGTATCCTTGGTGGCGGATAAAAGTCACTCTTGTAAGATGGAAAGAATAATGTAATTATCATTATTTGTAATGAACGAGGTTATAAGGTATTAGAACCTGGGATTTAAGAATGTATGTTGTTATATTTAACTATATAATGATGTATGTTTGGAAAGAGATGGGATCGTGACATACAAAATCCAGGTGTGAAAATAGACCAGATTTTGGGGCATTACATTATGGTATCAGAGCTGATAGGTTATAAATCTTAGGTATGAGTACCTAAGACTATAATCGTACAGAGAAGGATAAGAAAATCGTTGAGTTAAATGATTAAGGAAGAAGATCACCACGTGATCATATTGAACCATAATAACAGTTGTTCTGTTAAACAATGAATGATTTATAGCTAATGCTATAAATGAATGGTACTATGAAGTAGTACGGGAAGACGAACTAGGATTGATTTATAAAGGATAATATACGACTTAAAGAAAATTCGTATTAAGTAAAGAGAAAGTAAGAAGTTATAAGATTTCGATTGAGGACTCATGTGACAGCTGAGTTGTATAAACCTTTGTTATGTGCAGAGGTTTGGGCTTTGGTGTAATAACCACTTAGCTTATTACAGTTATAATCATTGGAATAATATGTTGCGCTATCAATATGTATATGACGAGAAGGTGAATCTTTTCTCATGTATATACTTGATAGGTAGAGAATGTTAAGATAGGTGCGAGTTCTTGAAACTCATACTTATGAAAAGTTTGTGACTCATAGTTATATGTTATGTTTCTGAGCCCTAGGCATATGGATAGTCCTTGATTTATTCTTGGATTATATATTGCGAAGATAAGTTCTTAAACACATATGGTTGTGGAAGGTTCTTAAACACATAAAGTGTGATAAGTTGATGGACTATACTAAGGTATAAGAATGTTTAGACTAAAAATGAGTTATTATTTTAGTAGACTTAGCATTGAAGGTTCTTGAGAAGATTAAGTATTGTCGCAAGTAAGACAATGAAGGAAGATGGAGAAGAAGCATATTCCAAGTCATCTAGCTATGCTGGATTTCAAAGTTTATTGAAATCGTGCTAATGTGCACTTTTTGAAAATGAAAGAATTGGTTCAACTTTTGGAACCAATGGATTTTAAAATAACTATTCTTTATATGTATATGCTAATTGTATCGACTAGACAGAAGTTGATTTGAAATATCAAAATAAATTTTATATCATCAGTGCATTTGATGCAATGATGATAAAAGGATGGAGTTATTAATGCACTTGAACCTGGTGTTGGATGTGATAAGGATCAACAACCCGCTTTGGTATGATGTATAATGATGAAGTCATAAACTGAAGAAGTCCTCAATGTACTGTGAAAATTACGGTATCATGACGTCATGAAACGTTTTGATGTATTATAAAAGAATTTAAAGAAGTAGTCTATGCCAATTGATTTGACTAGACGAATGTTTCAAGTTGATGTCCAATTTATTGGTATGGTCTAAGCTATTTGATTTAGCTAAGACAAATGGTATGTCATGTTTAAAAGAAAATTGAGTTTTCTTTGAAGAAGTTATGCCAAGCCAAATTGTTTTGGTGTGGAATCTAATCATTAAGTCTGAGGTGAACATACCCAGAAATGGGGTTATACGATGGGTTGATCACCTACGTATGGAAGAGGTAGTTTACTTTCTTGGTGATTGTAAACTGACCGTGGTAGAAAGGTTTACGGCGAAATGATGTTAAACCTAGAAAGAGTTCATGGTCAATTTGACCCCTTAGAAAAAGTATGAAATGTTTTAAAGGAATTCTTATGTTTCTCGTTATTCATTCCACCTCATGATTCTTGTTAGGTTATGAAGATTAGGGAATGTTTGAAAGATAAGAACTTCCTTGAAGAGAAGTTGAGAAGAAGAGTAAGCTAAAATTTCGAGGATGAAATTTTGTGAAGAAGGGGAGAATGTGGGGACCCGGGTATGGGTGTGGTTTTAAGAAATTCCGAGGGCGGAATTTTTATAAGGAGGGATGTGTGACAACCCGAGGGAAATTTGATTGTCTAGAATTTAAGTTTAAAGAATTTGTTATTAATAAAATGAATTTTTATTAATACTATTATGTGCTATGTGTTTATTAATCGTTATAGGACCTAGGATGATTATAAGTCGGAATGATTCTTGCTACGAGCTATAATGAACGAGTAAGAATTTTTAAGACAAAAATAAAAAAATTTTGGGAATAAAAATATGTCCGGGGAAAAGGACGAAATATGCATTATTCACCTGAAGAAACCTAAGGGTTAGGGTTTGAATAACCTAAGCCTTTTCGAGAGTTCAGTATGTCGAAATGACATTCCGTCGAAAGATTTGACGATAATATATTGTGAAAGGTTAAGTAAGTCTAGAATAGTTTTTCTTGAAAAACGTACAGAAATCGGACGAAATAAAAACGATGAAAAGTATTGTTATGTACTTCTCATTAATTTAACTACATTAGAGGAAAACGTGAAGGAAAATTCTTAACGTCAAAAAGTGTTTTTCAGTTTTTCGGAGTTCCAAAGAATGCGTAAAAGTTAAACTGTAGAGGAAAGACAAAATATCCAAAAATATTTGGATTCTGAGAAACGCAATTTTAAAAATTATCGGACAAATTTCGCAAGACGGAAGCACGAAGCTTCCAAGATAAGCTTCGTGAATAATAAGGAGGTTAACTAAGGAGGTGGGAATAGTGATTTGAGGGGCGAAATGACTATTTTGCCACTAGCCTTGGTTTTCTATATAAGAGAGCCTTAAGCTCATTTTTTGGTGATTTTGAAAATCACCATAAATTAAGAGATAGAGAGAGTTCAGATGAGATGAGAAAGGAAGAGAAAAAGCTAGCCCGAGTGCAAACTTTGTCCAACAGAAGAGAATTAAAGAAGAAAGGTAATCCAAAACCTAACTTCTAAGTAATTTTTTCTTTAAGTTTTCTATGTTAAAAATATGGCTTAATGAGAATAGAAGTAAAAGATGTTAAGAAATGATTTCATATGGTTGAAATCATGAGAAAAAGAATAAATAAGAATTAGAAATTTATTTTATAAATTTCTTAAAGAAGTATAAGTTTCGTAATGAATTTGAGTATCTGAATGAATCATATGAACGATTTGGTGAAATTAGTAAGGAATGGGGTTTTATAACACCAAATTCCAAGGAAAAGTGAAACTGATCAAAGTATGGATTAAAAATGAAGAACGAACAAAGAACGCGAAGAACACGCGAAGATCATGAAAAACGTTGTTGATAGATAAATTTAAAACCATCAAAGTATAACTTGTTGTTAATGGACAAGTTTAAAACCATCGCGTTTAAGTTAGTTACGTAATTTAAAATTCTATCAATCATATTGACATATTTAAATCTTTACAATTTAAATTAATTTCCTTTTAATTACGTTCTTTGTGTGTGACCCTATAGGTTATTATTACGTTGGCAATAATTTTAAAATCATATTATAAAATTATAAACTATGAGCGACATCTAGTAATGCATCACTGCTACCCAAGTAATAATAAGATCGATGATTCGATCTGAACCTTTTAAATGACCAATGTTTCAATGTAATTTAATCCTTTTTACCTTAATATCCTAGATTAAACTCGAGTCATGGAATGTGTCATACTCTTCATAATTTAATCTGAGTTTTCTTGATCAATGAGTAGACTATATGAAACAAATCACTATTTGAGCATGGCCATGCATTTCATAGTCCTACTCAATCAAAAGGCTTATGGATATCACCCATAATATATAGGATGGTTAAATTCCATCTAGATCACTCATATTTCTCACACGATTCATGATGAACCCAATAATCACCTTTATAGTCCACCCTATTAAAGATGACATTTGATGATATCAAAGTACGTAAATTCTTGTGTAGTAATATAGCGATTTCAGGTCGGAGGACCATTACATCATTGTCACTATGAGAATTGCTAATGACACTTCGCATAATGCTCCATATAGAATTCTCATGGTGGGTCTGTCCAGTACATCATTCTCTAACATGTACCTATGCATTGACTTAATATCTCATATATTTATGACCAATGAGATTTGGTCATCAGTCAATCCACATACTAGTCTCAATGCATCATTGTTGTCCCATCAACAATGATACTCGACTAGGGACATTTAAGAACAATGATACTAATTGTAATTATATAATCTCATGTTCAAGTCACATACTTAAAACTATATAATTTGTATCACTATTCTAAGGAATTTTATTATGTTAACAATTATATTACGCAGTAAATAAAACCACAATAAAATCATATATTTATTCAATCAAATATGATATCAAAACGTTAAGCAATTATATCAAATAATTGGCCTCTAGGGCATAAACTCTAACAATTAATTCAACTGCTATGACTTGCTGAGCAACTGAATGCTCACACGTGCTTTAAATAAAAATATTTTCAGCGTACGATGTTAGAAAGAACTTAAGGATTCCGTAAAGATCAAGTAAATCGGTATTCAGAAGAAGTGCCATTCAATATGTGAATGTGCATGGAGATCAAATCAAGACTTGTAATGTAGAATAGTTTAATTAAATTGTAGACTAGTTTAATGAACTGTATGTATCCTTGGTGGCGGATAAAAGTCACTCTTGTAAGATGGAAAGAATAATGTAATTATCATTATTTGTAATGAACGAGGTTATAAGGTATTAGAACTGGGGATTTAAGAATGTATGTTGTTATATTTAACTATATAATAATGTATGTTTGGAAAGAGATGGGATTATGACGTACGGAATCCAGGTGTTAAAATAGACAGGATTTCGGGGCGTTACAGCCTCTAATGCTCTGCTTTCACCTTCTGGCATGTCAGACACTTAGCAACACACTGTGCAACATCTTGTTTCAAATTTGGCCACCATAAATGTTGTCGAAGATCTTGGTACATCATGGTACTACCAGGGTGAATCGAATACCGTGAGCTATGAGCCTCGCTCAAAATGTCTTCTTTAATCTCTGGCACTGGCGGTTCCCAAACTCTACTCTCAAATCTCAGTATTCCCTCGCTATCTATTTTGAATCTCGGTTCGGTTCCTTTAGATATCTTCTTTTTCACCTTTTCACATTCTTTGTCCTGAAGTTGAGCCTCTTTGACTTTATCCAACAAGGTTGTACCAGCTTGCATCTAGAACATCTTCTCGTCAATCTCCATAGGACACTTCACTTACAATCCTAACTTCTCCATCGCTAAAATTAGCTCCTCCTGAGTGGTTAACATCATCAATTTTCCCGACCCTTTCTACTTAAGGCATCGACAACCACATTTGCTTTACCCAGATGGTATAAAATTTCGCAATCATAGTCCTTAATTAACTCTAGCCACCTTCTCTAGCGCATATTCAAGTTCTTATGTGTAAAAATATATTTCAGACTCTTGTGCTCTGTATATATATTTCACACTTCTCCCCATAGAGATAGTGTCTTCAGATCATCAAAGCAAATATCACCGCAGCTAATTCCAAGTCATGGGTTGGATACCGCTTCTCATAGTCCTTCAATTGTCGTGACGCATACACAATGACCCTGCAATTTTGCATAAGCACACAACTCAGTCCTTTATGCGACGCATCACTATAAACCACAAAATTTCCCGTATCATCCGGAAGAGATAACACAGGTGTTGTACTCAACGTCTTCTTATGTTCTTGAAAGCTTTCCTCACACTTCTCCGTCCAAATGAATTTCACAGCTTTCCTAGTCAAATTCGTCAGTGGAGTTACGATCTTGGAAAAGTCGTAAATGAATCTTCTATAATATCAAGCCAATCCAAGAAAACTTCTTACTTCCGACAGTGGTTTCGGCTGATCCCAGTTCATTATAGCTTCAACTTTGGATGGATCTACCAAAATTTTGTCATTATCAATCACATGTCCGAGAAATTGTACATTACAAGAAAATCAGGCTATAGCGACGATGTACCGACCGTCATCATATAGATATAAAAAAGACCGTCGCTATAGGATATAGCGACGATTGGCACGACCGTCATTGAAACCAATAGTGATGGTCTTTTTGCTTATAGCGACGGTCAGACCGTGGCTAGAAAACTCCACAAAAACGCGCTTGAAGGTTTTTACCGAAGCGGTTAGAAAGTGGATATCTGAAATGACCATGGCCGTCGCTATAGAAAGATTAGGTCGTGAGCTATCGCGACGGTCCACCGACTATCGCTATAGGTGAGATTTGGTATGTGAGCTATTACGTGACGATCAATGACCGCGTCGATATAGGTGAGATTTGGTCAGAGCTATCGACGATTAAGTGGCGCGTCGCTATAAAGTAGATTTGGTCAGAGCTATCTGCGCGACGATTGTGGCCGTCGCTATATCTTCCCCAAATTTCTAAAGAACATGATGTTTCTATACAATAATTTTTATTTATTTTTACCTGTTAAGAAACATAACCACATTCAACAATCCAATCTGAATATAACATTTACAACTAAAAGAATAAAACAAATAAAGTCTATTAATGTATAATATCATCTAAATATACATAACCATCCAAAATCATCACATTACTATGTATCAAAACAGTACATAACCAACATCACATTTAACATATTTTTAGTATCACATCTAACAAATTTTCATCAAAAATAGTGTTACATATAACAAATTTCCAGCAGCACGTGTAACATATCTCTAGCAGCACGTGACATGTCACAGGTCCTCTATAGGATTATTTGATCCGCTAATATCACCATTATCTCCTTCTGTGTATCGATCCTACAAATTAATTATCAAGTGAACTTGTTAATCCATAAAAACATAATGATAGCCCCAAAAATTGAAGTATAAGTGAAGTGAGAGAGCAACACCTGATTGTTGGATTGAGCATTTGGAACTGATGAATTCTTCATAAATTCTGTCATAATTGATAATAGTTCATCCACTTTCCTTGCAGTATCATCTCCTTTTTCCCGCACCTTTTTCAACTCAGCTTTCAATTCTTGATTCTCACGTTGTACCTCATTATTTGTGTCACGAGGCCCCCAAGTGTTTGTAGCTGTGGCACCAACTCCACCTTGTCGAAGTCTACCATGTCGCTCTGGTCCAAGAACTTGTGCAAGTATATCATTCCGTCCTGTACTACTGCTTTCACCAGTCGATTCCTGAGTCTTCTTTAACTCAATAATTTTTTCCTGTGAAAATATATAAGGCAAATTATACACAACTTAAATATACAAGGCAACTTAAATATACAAGGCAATTCAACATAACTTAAAGAAGAGTAGCAAATAATAGTAGTAATTACATTATGTTATTCTATTATTATTTTTAATCTTGTTCGAAAGTAACTTACAAGATATTCTATTCCACTTACTTAAATGTTCCTTCTTTCTATATTGGTTACCTATTTAGACATTGTTCTTGAGATACCATCTTGTATTTAGCTTCCTGAGTATTGAAAATTAAAATAATTACACTACAACAATGAGTATTGAATTTTAAAGAGTGAGAGATTGATTTTTCATCATTGCCACATTTCCCTTTACTCTTCCTCATTGGTTGCATACCCCATATGCAAACAACAAACATATAACTTGAAAATTAAAATAATTACACTAATACAAACTAGAAGAGAAGTAACACTATATTTGTTAAGGTCTATGTGATATTGTTTCCCTGATATTATTTTCTGCCTATGAAAAGTCTTCCTGAGTTGTTCATTCTTGATCTTAGGGGGTGAGAATTAGTCCGATAAATGTCAAGTTCATGACATCATATGCTTAGCTAGGAACTGCATGTATGGCTATTTTGACTCTACTTATAAGGTTGGACGTGCATTGCTTTGTCCCATATACAACATGTTCAATGACATTAATTTAGTGTGTAATATAGTAGCTGGCAACTATTTATGTAGAATCATTCAATTTAATTTATTCATTCGTCTGTGTTTTTATAAAATGAAATGGTCTCTCTATTTATGCTTACTAATTTATTTTGTTGATCTTTTGGGAATTTGATACTCTAGTTTAGTGATTGATTTATTAATGAACAAATTAAAGGTCTATGCTTCTAGGAACATATTAAAGTAGGAAGTTTTTCTTGGTGCCTCCATAATGTGACTTAACTATATTCTTGTAGGGATCACAATATTTAGAATCTGAAAAGGCCAGGTTTAAATTCATGTAGATGAATGCTCTAAAACAAACTCACACACGCACTGAGGATAAAGAGTTAAAAAAACCCATTGTTTGAGGATTGATAAATACGTACCACATTCGAGGATGCTCCGTAAAATTGAGTTATCACTTGAGTGTGGACCGATATATATTTATTTGCTCGATCAATCTCTTTTTATTTATTTGGTACTACAAATAAAACAAAAAATAGTTCATAATTAAAGAAATACTCTATTTATAAAAGTCTAATACATGATTAACGATAAAAATATTGAAATAACATCAAATATTACCAATTCACGCTTCTTTTTTGGAATTAATTTAGTGCCCAATGTATGACCTACCAACAATTTTTTCCGATTTTCACAATTTTTTGTTGCTATATCCTGCATTGTATGTATTTATAAATTAATAATAATATATAACAATAAGTAAGAATTGATAATACATAAATTAGAATAAACACAACCCAATGCATCATCGGCTTAGCCAATAATCAACCAACGCAATTTCATTGATTAGGATTTACTCGATCATTGTTGATAGTATTCACTATCGATTTAGCACGGTCACCAGGCACAAAATTATTACTCTTTAAGTTAGACTTCCAATCTCTCCACCTATTGTTCATGATAGTCATCAGTTTTCTCTTAGCATTGGGGTGATCTGTGGTAAATTGTTTTTATAACAAACAAATTTACACATATATTAGTTTGTTTCAATGTGCTTAATGTCAAATTCTATAAAATGGTATGATTAATAACCTGAATTTCATCCCAAGCCCTTGTCATGTTAGCCTCTGTCATATTGGACCATGTTGGAGTACTTATTGGAAAAATTCTCCATTGCAAAGAAGAGACACGAGAAAAGTGTTTAACTTATCGGCCTCTCCCCAACAGGTTGACCATTTGCATCATAAATTACTTTCTTGGGTGCATCGATATTTGACCATAATTTTGCTCCCATCGTTGGTCCACACTTCCTCTAAGGTCGAGAACCTAAAAGAAAGAAAGAATCAAGATATATGAACTAAACAAAACTAAAATATAACATGAGGAACAACTTTCAAATGGTATACATAGACAATATAGGGACTCTATGCTGACTCACAACTTCAGTCTCAACATTTGACCATAGCAGTCCATATTTAGGTACAGTTTTAGCTATAAATTTACAACAATCCATAATAGAACTCAAAAGAAAACTTTAGCAGTCCATAATTCATATAGATCTAGATAACTCATTATTATTAGAAAGCTAGGAGTCCAGAGGCAACTCATTATTATTAGAAAGCTAGGAGTATTGCACGTGCCATGTATATAACTCCATAGGAGTATTATTAGAAAGCATACTACAGCTGCAGCCAAAGCCAAATTAGAGCATTCCATATTGTTAAAAGAAACCAACAACACATGGACAAGTTTCATAAATTGGCAGAAGCAGGTCGTCCACTGGAGTTCTGAAGTACAGTAGTACATACAATGAAGCCAAATTAGAGCATTCCATACAATTGAAGTGGTGTCGTTAAATCAATTACAATGATTACGATGGTCAGAGTCGAGAAGCAAAGGAAAGGTTGTTCATTTATACTTGAACATATACTCATTCATCCAAAGAAGAATCAACAACACATCATGAAAAAGAAAAAAAAGAAAAAAGAAGTGTAAAAGTTGTCATTCAAGTGAAGAAAACGAAGTGTGTAAAAGTTACCTTCATAACAATGCAAGTATAAGTGTAGATATATGCATGGTACCTTCAACATTCTCATGAATACTTTCCTCCTCTACATGTGGTTCATCGGCATGGATCTCATTATCATTAATTTTCGGGCCATTGGAACAGTTAGCACGAGATCTAGACGTTCTATTAGAAGCCATTAAAGCAACCTGAGAAACAAAAATATGAATGTGACACTCGTAAGAAAAGTTATTAGTTAAATCTAATGAACAAGTGAGCTTTTCACGCTTTCACTAAGACCTTAAATCTAATGGAGTATTTGGTTAACCTTGTTTTAGATAAGCCATTTCCATTGATTAACCTAATTAGCATATTATCAATAAATCAGAGGATGCAAGGCCAAATTTTAACACAGAAAAATGGCCATAAAACCAACTAAACCTAAAATATAATAATCGATCAACTCAAAAGAATCAATCATTAAATTACTACTTCGCAAAATGTTCCATTGTATTATATACTAATAGAAAATTAGTTCATCATCATAATAAAAACTAGAAGATTAAAATTAAATAACATCTTAAGTACAGATAATGAAATTAAGAGAAGAAGAAAAACTCTGTCAAATTTGTAGACACCAAGGTGGGGCAGGAGGGCAGCAGGTAGTCCATTTAATTTCCAGTTTAGTCCAATTTGATCTTCAAATCTACTTACATTCAAATATTGACAAAGAAGTGTGTTTAAAACACTAATAAGATGATGTAGAAAACAAAGTAAAAGATATACTACATCTTTTGATATTTGCTAGATATTTGCTAATAGTCTAGATATTTGCTAATAGTACAAGGAGCACCAAGATATAATATCAAAAACAGATCTATCAAAGTGTAACGGTTTCTCTTTTGGAGAAAATGGACAAAGTGTAAAAAAACAGATCTATCAATTGTGATGTTTATCCTCTTCATTCTTCGTCATCTTCATTTTCCTCACTATCACCCTCCTCTTCATCTTCGGGACCCTCATCTTCTCCTTCATCTTTGTCTTCGTCTTCGTCTTCGTCTTCGTCTTCGTCTTCGTCTTCGTCTCCATTCTCATCTTCATTTTCATCAACAATATGTTCAATCATTCGTCTTTTGAAATGAGATGTATCAATTTGAGATCCTAGTTTTTGCTTACTTTCCGGTCTTTTTCGTCCATTTTCAACTAATTCAGCATCAACGTCATTCCTAACCCAAATTATATTTTCAATATCAACTTCACATATCGGGTGATGAATTCTTCATTGGTATTGGGTAAATCGTCACTATCGAAATCTACTTCAAATCTTCACATAAATCTCTAAACTTTGTTCAGTATAACCACACGCCAATTGTTATCCCTTTGATCATCAACATAAAATATTTGTTGAACTCCGAAAGGGCATTACAAAGGGCTCATCGGTTGAACCATACTTTTGATGATTTACAAGCGTGAAGCCATAGTCATCGGGCCAATTGACCCTCTATCACGTGCTAAAACCGTCATACCACTTACATTTGAATAGAACAACTTTGCCAGATCCATAATAATCTAATTCAACAACATCTTCCAAAATACCAAAGTATTCAACTACATCTTCCTTAGGATTTCGATCTCTAACAGATGAATATCCATGAGTAATTGCTACCACATATACCCCACTATTCTGCGTTCTCCTCTTACTCTCACAACTCGTCGAATGGAATCGATACCCATTTACCAAATAAACATCTCCTCTCCTGCCTATCAAATTTGGGCCAAATGCAAGAGCTTGAACTTCCTTTGAAGCATCGTTATTCATAGTTGCCATCTACAAAATGGTAGCGATATAAGCAAATTCCATCCATTTATTATTAATAACCATTACAAAATTTTGCATAAAATTACGTTCAAATAATGTAGTACTTACATATTTCTTAAACCATTCAGAAATTCCTTTTCTTAGCATTGTCAATTTCCTCAAGGCGTCGGTTTTTTAACGCTTTCCACGTCATAACATATATGAATCTTGCCAAATACTACAAACAAATAAACAAACAAATTTTTTTGTCATAGCTAAATTTGGCTAACATAAGTTATTAATATTTCAACAATAAATGTCATTCTTTATTTACTCACCTTAGATATGACTCAACCTCTCATACAATTAAATAGCACATACAAAAAGCACTCTTGACATCATCGCTACATAGAGTACAAACTTTTGGGACATTAAGAAATCGACCTATGTTTCTAAATACAGAGAGAATCTCTTTTCCTTGTTCATATCCAAATTCATTTCTTCCAACTCGTTTCCATGCAAAGATTGTTTTGACTCAAATATCTTAAGCAAAATGTAACACATTCTTCAAAGAATATACCCTTCTACAATTGATTCTTCCGGATCGACTTCTATTGCGAATATACCCTTTTAACTTGCCCATGTATCTTCAAAAAGCCCACATTTGTCGATATTTAACATTTCCACTATCTTCGCCTCTTCAAAGAAGGTGGACACACAAATGTACCATTATATCAAAGAAAGCAGGAGGAAACACCATCTCAAGCTTGCAAAGTATTAATGTAATTTTTTTGTTCAACCGCTCATAATCTTCCGATGTGTTATAGTTGGAACATAAATCTCCAAGTAGTTACAAAGTTCAATTAATGTTGAGCGATATGTTCAGGCAAGTCGATTTTATCATATTGCTATTGGAAGTAATTGTTGCATTAAAATATGGCGATCGTGACTTTTAAGACCCGAGATCTTGCCCCCTTCAAATTGATGCAACGTGAAATATTTGAAGCATATCCATCAGTACCTTAACATTTTCAACACTTGCAAGAAATCATGTCTTTCTTTCTTAGACATTAAGTAGCTTGCTTGGCACGTGCAAAAAGGTACTTTGAATTGCTTGCTTGCACGGGTATTGGATGGAGCTCTCTTCTTATACCCATTTTCATCAAGTCCAATCGTGCTTTTAAATTATCTTTTGACTTTCCTTGCACACTCAACAATGTCCCAATCAGGCTATCACAAATGTTTTTGGCAATGTGCATTCCATCTAGATTGTGGCGCAACAAAAGTATCCGCCAATATGGAAATTCAAAGAAAATAGATTTCTTCCTCCAATTATGTTTTGAGTCATGGGGGAATGGTCTTCGTAAGTAGTGGGTGTCTTTCCAAAAGTGACATTAATGGCATTAACTTGTTCAAGAATATCAAATCCTGATGGAACCAACGGAGCTTCACTATGGTCACATTCTCCGTTAAATCTTCGTGTATCAAACCTATAACTATGACCCGACTCCAAAAAACAACGATGCCCGATATAACATTCCTTACTTTGCAATCTACAAGAACGAGTGTTCATTTGACATGATGGACAAGCTAACTTACCTTTAGTACTCCAACCGCACAACATAGCAAGAGTCGAAAAATCACTAATTGTCCACAACAAAGGTCAAGCACGCATTTTGGAACTTTATGCACCGCTAGATGCATCATATGTTTCAACCCCATTACTCCATAGTATCTTCAACTCCTCAATTAAAGGTTACATATACATGTCAATATCATTACATGGAGAGTTTGGACCAGGTATTAACAACGACATGATAAAATACTCCCGCTTCATACACATCCATGGTGGTAAGTTATATACAATTGTCACACCGACCATATACTATACTGTGACCCATGGGTAAAGGGACTCATGCCATCGAAGTGGACGTATCCAAGTCTTACATTTCGATGTTCTTGAGAGAATGTAGGGTACATTGTATCCAAATGCTTCCAAGTCGCAGAGTCGATTGGATGACGATTCACTCCATCTTTCCGTCGCTTTACATGATGCCACGTCATGTATTTTGCAGTTTCTACAGATATAAATAGCCTCTGCAATCTCGGAATTAACGCTAAATAACGTAATTGCTTCACAACTACTTTGCTCCTCTTAGTTTTTGTATCTATTTGTGTCTTCTCTGATACAACCATCTCTTGGCCCTTCCATCTCGATGATTTGCAAACTGTACAAGACTCTAATTTTACATTCTCCCTCCAAAAGAGCATACAATCATTCTCGCATGCATCAATCTTCTCATAACCAAACCCTAAATTTCTCGACCATTTTCTTCATTTCATAAAATTATCGTGCAAGTTTGCAAATGATGGAAATGATGACTTGAACTTACTTGAGCAATCCATCAAAGGACACATCACCCATTTGCTAACATTTTATGATTGAAAAGCCATACAACGAATGAAAGGACTGTCTCATTTTCACATCTAGGATATAAAGGTTGATTGGCCTCGACATGTACTTTTGGTATTTTGAAGCTTCAAATTTAATTAATCTACACCGTAATCCCTAAATATATCATTTATCATCTCGGCATACGATGATCATCTTCGATTGTGATGGTTCGTCATGAATATCATCATTGCTCACATCCCCGACAATCTCATCTTCCCGTGATGCACCCAATTAGGTAGCCAAACATAAATCCATCACAAATCAAATGTTCACGAATAGTTGTTCGAATCGGTATCTTCCATTCACAATGAATTTTTACATGGACAAGGAATTCTTCCAAAGACCATGCCCACTTTTTTCAGAAACCAGTTCAAAAATCTTTCAAGGCTCGCAAGATATTCTCTAGAATATCTTGGTAATTCCATCCACCCTTATCCATGATATTGTGTCCCTAATTCAAAATGAACCACATGAATGATATTACGTATAGAATCTATCATAATTAATTATGATAATTAATTATCATAATTAAGTACCTGGAATGCTAACCAAACTCCCAGTTCACTCAAATAAAACAAAAAAGGTCGTAGATAATTTAAATAGTAATTATCATAATTAACGAATTTCAAATAGCGCATGTAATAATTAAGGGCGACTACACCAAAACATTACATTCAAGGTCTCAATGTTGGACATGGAAGTTCTTTTTAATTATAAGCCTCAAATATTCCTACAAATTAATTGCAGGTACGTTTGTCCTGCCAGGTTTAACATCCAGTTGGATTCCTTCTAGTCCAATTAATAGAAGGAAGGAAAATACTTCCTTTCCACAAGGGTTACATTTTGATCCATCTTATCCCTCCTCATTTGACCCAAGACCACCACCCGACCCGGAGCTCGAACTACCCCCATCGCCCATTTGAACAAATGTCACACGAGAACGGACCACAATTCCATCCCCGGAGGTCGCCAAACTTCGTGGAGGGTCCCCATAAGAACCGGGATATATTAATTCTCCTTTTATTCTTACTAAAACCACGAGAACACATGGGATTATATATCGTAACACATGTCGACTAATTACGCCTCGAAGGGATACGGGTTTGAAAGAGGTGAGATGATAAGAAGACGTTAGGATGCTTTTCTTTTTGTAATGCAAAGATATTTAACTGCTTTAACTTCGTTAATCTCTTTTGTTTATGATTGTCATTTGCTCGTTGGCTTGATTTGGCTTAATAATTTAGGGGTCAGACATTGGTAATTATTTTAGACAAAAATAGATTGGCAAAAGCCATCCCCATAACTTGGCAGAGGCCATATGTCGAATCAAGTGTACCACACTTGCTACTACAATACACAAAATCATTTTAGAAAATACATACAAAGCTAAAATCGATACTTGCTATATGAAAAACGTTGTGCAACATACCACTCAAAACAAGTTAATTTGAAAGGCATGGTCCACAAGTTTAATAATTAATGATTCAAAAAATGACATGTTACACTTCCCATTTTTGTACTTAAATCTTCGCCATCGCCTAGTAACGATATACAAGACTATACAAACCAGTTTTTGGGGAAGGCCACACAAATAAGTTTTAAAATCCAAGTTAATCTTAATTATAATATCAATTACTATAAGATAAAGAAAATATTACTTAAAGCATGTTGCAAGTTTCCAATATTGATATTAATACTATAAGGAAAAATTATCAAAAAGTCATCATGTCTCACTACCAAGATACTCTACAATTGCAAATTAGCGAGAGAAAACAATAGTCGATGCTGCAGGACTAAGATAAAATACTCAAAGTTAAAGTTGTTCCTTATTATATTCAAAAATCATACATAGCTTCAAACTTTATAACCAAACAATCAAGGAAATGAAACGAATGCACCAAGATATAATATCACCGTAAGTACCAAAGAAATAGCAAATATCATCGGAAATAAGACTCAGAAGTGCACAAGGTATAAACCAATATAAAAACTCCACTTACCCGGAAAAATGCTAGTCTAATCAAGTTCGAATTTCTCAAATACTGCAATACAATGCCTAAATCAAGCATCCGCGTTGAATCTTCCTTTTGAAAACTTATCTAAGACTCCGGTGATAGTCAAGTCAAAATTTAGGGCTTGTTAGATGGAAGAGAGAAATAGAGGAAATCATAACTTAGGGTTAAATATAAATCGAGCCCAAATTACCCTCGCTCAAATAGTTTCAATATGCAAGAATGCATTCAAGTCGAGCGAGAGATAGAGAGTGAGATGAGATGCAAGAGATTTGGGCGACTAATGTCGATTTGTGATGAGATGGGTGACGGAGAGATGGAGTGCAGGAGAGATGCAGTGACGAGATGGACCGACTAAGATGTTAATGTCGATTTGGGCGAGAATTATCTGGTATTGATTTGGGGGAAAATATGCGAGGGATGTGTTCGCGCCCAAACTGAATTAACAAGCCCTAATAATTCCAAAATGGAAACCTCCCTTTTAACTCTCGTTAAAAACCAAAACAGAAGTCCTATACCGACGACCAATTTGTGATCCTCGGAACAGATTCCCTTCAAAGAGCTATACCGACGGTCATTTAGTGACTGTCGCTATATAAACCCTATAGTGAGGGTTCCATCCCGACCGTCGCTATAGCTCGTCGCTATATGTCAAATTTCTAGTAGTGGTACCCGCTCAATCCAAAATTCACATTTCAAAAACTTGGCATACAACTTCTCCCTTCTCAACGCCTCTAACGCTGCCTTCAAATGCACTACATGTTCTTCCTTGGTTTTCGAGTATACCAAAATTATAACAATCCAGAATTTTATTTTAAATTGTAATTCAAAATATTTATTGAGTTATATAAATATTTTAATTGATGTGTTGATTGTTGAATAAATATTTATTTAATGTGATTTGATTTGATTAATTATTTGTTAAATAAATAATTTATGAGTTAATGAAATTGATCATCATGAGATAATATTTTAATTTAAATTAATAAATTAAGTTAGAGAGTTTATAATGATTAAATGAATTATTATAATGATATTTTAATTTGAATTTTAATTAAAATGATGTGTTAGTTGATTAAATAAAATTATAATTATAAAGAAAATTATAATTATGTTGTATTGATTTATGTGGTAAATCAATTTAATATATTATTATTATAATTAATTAAATTGAATATTAAAATTTAATTAAATAAAGTGTGACCATAAACTATGTTATAAAAGAATTATTAAAATAAACTAAAGAGGTTTAATTCAGCTTTTGCAAACAAGGCTTAATGCATATTAAGTCTTTAATTTAAATATGTTTTACCAAACAAGGCATAAGGATTTAATTGATTAAATTTTAAGGTAGTTAATTAACAACCCGATATTTTCTATATAAATAAATCGAAATTTTATGTATAATTTTTTTTTTTTAATTATTTTATGGATGAGGATTTGTACAAGATAATGTATATATGTATTTATGTGGTAAATAAAATATATTTATTACATGAATATTTACAAATAATTTTATTTTAGAATTATTTATTATTATAAATTATATTCTTATAATAATTACTTTTATAGCGAGAACTATTTTTATTACTTGATTTTCCATGAAAATATAATCATGTATTATTTAAATAATATATGAAGTGATTTTTAGAATAATTATAACAATTATTTTATTTTATGAATTATAGTACAAAATATTAAGTTAATTATTTTACCTTAATTATTAAGGTTAAATATGGAAGAATAAATCAAATATGGAATCCAAACCCTAATTTTGGATTTTGATCAAGGAATGAGAATAATAATATAATATTAATTATATTTTAATTTTTCAGTGCTATAAATATGTACAGTATGTACGTATTGATAATAGTTGGTCAATTATGGTGTATAATTTCAAAACCCTTATATTAATTGGTTAAACCCTAGTTTTACTGGGGGAAACCCTAATTTGAAAATCAAATGTGAGTTTAAGACTGTTATATAATTGTGCTATATGATTTATGTTGTGTATTATATAATGATCTGATTAATTAGGTAAACTCTAATTTTAGAAACCCTAAATAAATTTTTTATAAAACCCTAATTTCAGAAATGAGAAACCCTAAACTGAAACTCAAATTAGAGTTCGAGATTGGTTGTAATCGTGATAAGGTGATTAATTTACAAGTATTAGAATTATAATTGTTAATTAGGAAAACTCTAATCAATTTTGGAAACCCTAATTAACTAGAAACCCTAATTCTAAAATTAGTAACCCTAATTTGGTAATTTGTTAACCCTAATTTATTAACTGTAAGCTAAATGCTAATTAGTGGACACTAAAAAACTAATGTTCATGTATAGTGTAATTAGAAAATTAATCATAATTAGGAAACCCTAATTTCAATATTTTAGAAACTAAAATATAATTAATGTTGTTTTGTTTTGTGCAACCCCTAATTGCTAAATCCTACAAATGTTATGTACTAAACCTTAGGGTTAAACCCTAAGGGTTAAACCCTAAGGATTTGCAAGATTACAAGAATGTCATTAAATTTGTGAGCAAAAAGGCCAAAATACCCCTCTTTGGATTTCTTTATTATGTAAATTACAAAGTTTGACAAGTATGGGAGTTGGTGACCAAACCCAACAACCCCATGTGCTCAATAATTCACAGCAACCAGCTTGTATATCTCAGCTAATACATTTCATACATGTTATATATAGAATTAAAGAGAGAAAAGTTCTCATTTTCTCTCAATTGCTCATCAAACACTCAACCAAGCAATCCTCTCTCAAAACCTACGAATTTCTATAGCATTTCAGTTATAAAACCAAGTCCCGTGAATACCAGTAACAGATCAGTAGATAGAATCAAGCAATCGTTCAAAAGAGGTAGAACCCTAATTTTAAAAATCTGAATTTGATCCTTTGTTAGATGTTATGATTCGGTGTTAAAATATGTTGTTAGTAGTGTATAATGATGATCTGGGTTGCTAGATGTTAGATCCATAACATCTAGAGGCTCAGATTTGAGATTTTTCAAGATCTGGAAAAAATTTATTTTGATGACTGACAAGTAATGTCAGACCTCCTAGATCTCATTATGTTTATGTTTCTGTATGTTTAAATGTTGGTATTGGTAGTATGTCGTAAGGTCTGTGCTCTAGAAGTCGAATCACAGCCATTAAATGTTCAAATGTCAAGTTATTCGTGGTCAAACTACGTTGACCGACATTGACCGGACAATTCTGGGTAACCCAGATTTGCCTAGAAAGGGCCTGACAAGCTTTTCAAGCGTCTAGATCTGTCGAAATGTTGTTGATATATGTTTATGGATGCATCTAAGTTATACTATGTTGCTTGTACTACATCCTCATGCCTTAAGCTCTCATACATCGTAAACATGTTCAAAATTATGGCCGGTCAAACTAGTTGAGTCGATCATGTTTTCTGTTTTCTAGGTAACCCACAAAATATAAGAACATGACGACTGACATAGTTTGACTAGACTAGATCTCGTGGTTGTGTTGTTGTTGTTATGATTATATGTAATGGATCTCTAGACGTACATGTGGTCTACAACCTACAAGCTTTAGATCACAAAATCATTTCATAAAAATTAAGTTGTGGAAGCCCAAATTAGGCCAGTCGTACTGTTCTTCATTTCTGGGCAACCCAGAAATGAAGAACAGCTCTGACAGCCACTCTAATAGTATTCCGACAAAAATACTGATAAAACACCTCAACATTAACTCCTTCATTTTTAACCACAATAAATATATCCAACATTTATATCCACATAAAATAAATATTTCCTAATCATATGAATCAATAATTAATTATTCACAAATAATATTACAGAATCACATTTATGACAACCAGCCGTTCCGGAAAGAGGGGCTTTCCAATAAGAATTTCTCCTTATTGGCGCGCAGCAATTAGGTGACCAAACGTCTCCTCGATGTAACTTTTTCTAGACATTGTCAATAATGCTAACTAATAATATTATTCAAATAATATGAATTATTGATCCGATAATGGAAATACTTGCAATGGACAACTATTAAAACAACAATAATATAAAATATCAACACAACAATTATTGAATCAATAAAATAAAATATTGAATAATAACTCATGTAACAATTATTGAGTAAAGTGCCTTCTTACGTAAGGATCAATAATTCATCAATACTGTGCATCCACGCCAGACATCAGTATTTTAACCGCCGTGTATTCCAACATTGTTACTTGTTAACAACTACGCCAGTTATTTATAAAAACTCAAACTTGTCGTTTTCTTCATCCTAGCTTATTCTTACATTATGGGGCCCACAAATGATCGCTACTGGCCGCATTTAATATTCCCCGACAACAAGAATATTCCACGACTAAACGAATATTCTCCGACACAATGATTATTTTATATCCACTTGCATATTTTGCAAAATTTGCACATTTCACCCATAACCAGAGAATTATATCAAATTAATACTTTATTATTCACAAATATAATTAGAGGAAATTCGATTTTATTTATAATAAGTTGGGGTCTTACAATACTCGTATAATAACTCGTATCATACTCGTATTTCTCACGCATAATAACCCTAATTATTATACACGATCATAACATTCTCGGAACTCACTTTCCTTAACCCTTAGGTTTTGGGTTCACAGGCGAAAACTTCGTTTTTGCCATAAATGAAATATTATTAAATATTCCATCACGTCTCAAGAATATACGTAATCAATAACTTCTCGGAATTTCAAAATAAATCTCCGAGCAGAAACGGGTGAATAGTGCCTATTTCGTCTTTTTCCCCGAAAATATTTTATTCCCGAAAAACTTTCATTTTCGTCTTGAAAATTCTTACTCGTTAAATCTAGCTCGTAGCCAGAATCCTCCCTAATTATAATCATTCTAGGTTATAGAACGATTAATAAACACATAGCACAGTATAATATTAATAAAAATTTATTTTATTAATAACTAATTCTTTAAATCTTAATTTTTTGACAATCTGAATTTCCGGGTTGTCACAAGAAGACTCACCATTGGAAAGAGGATGATAGTAATCTTCTCATTTTTCTTTGGGGTCTATTGGGTCAACCAAGGATAATTCTGTGGACATATGATATCTATTATAACCTGTATTTACGGCCTCCTATGTATGCGAAGGTTTCCTTGAGCACTTCCCAAAGATTTTAATTTCTAAAACAGTTTTTGACTATACTTTTATGTAAAGTACCATTGTAATGTTGTGGTCGAGGCACCATGAGAGTTACATACATTTGTATTAAAACTCACAGTTAACTGTGGTCGTATTCTATACGAAAGTTCAACAGTTGTATAAATGAAGTTTTATTTGAATTTTGTTCCATGTATCTGGCGACTCAGAATGGGTGATGTATACCTAATTTTGGGGGCGCCACATTAAGGCTGGTCAAAGTAAGGGTCAGAGTCTGTTCTTGAGAAATCTGGGTTTCCCAGATTTCATCAAAAACTGGTGGTCAATGGTGGTTTTGACCTGCTACAACTTTGATCAAGTGCATGATCTAGAAGTTATAAAGGCATGTATGGGTAGCCTACATGTCAATCTACAACAATAAAACAACAACTTGGCTAAAATGTTAACACACATCAAGATTAAAGGCTCGCAAAACTTGTCAGAAGCCATCTGGGCAAATCTGGGCTGCCTAGATTCAGATTTTCGTGCTTGGTCAACGACCTTTGACCGATCATATCTTTCAATATAAACATGATATGGGATTGCTTCAAGTTCCAGATTAATGCCTTTACTACAAAGAACAGATCTATAACATCAAACACCACTAACACCTAACACCGAAAGATCCAGGGGCTCTGACATTAAGTTGTCAGGCCACCCTTTTTCAGTTTTCCAGATTTTTCAAAACTTTAGATTCGAGCATCTAGATGTTATGGATCCATGACCCAATAACCCAGATCTCTAATTGACACTTTTTAACACAACTTTAAATAACAGATCATAACATCTAAGATAAGATCACTTATTTTTCATAAAACTAGGGTTTATACCTTTTTGCTTTGATTTATCGATTCTGACTTTTTAATGTTGTTCTTGCTTGCTATGAACTGATTCTAACTTTGTTGATCAACCCCCTCTCACTCTTAAACCCAAAATATAGAGAGTGTAAGACCCCAACTTTTATGAATAAAGATGAATTTTCTATAAATATCATTTTTGAATATTATGGAATGAATTTGATATAATGTTATAGTTGTGGGTAATATTTATTAATTTTGCAAAGTACGCAAGTTGTTATATAATATTCAATTGGTCGGGGAATATTCGTACAATGGCACAATCATCGGTGGACCCCATAACGGAATTATTGTCAGATTGAGAAAATGACAAAAATACTTTATGAAAATAACGACGGAAGTTTTATCGTTAACTGTTGAAACACCCGGTGTTAAAAGTACAGTAATATGCGTAGTTGCACAGTAGCACGCGGTATTGATTATTGATGCTTACATGAGAAGTCACTCAGTTTTGTTCAATTATTGTTACAGTAATTGCTGTATAGTATCTCACGTTGTTTGATTCAATTATTGTCAATATTTTATAATCAATAATTGAGATGACAAAGTTATTAATATTATTATTTGCAATATTAACGATGTCTGAAGTTACATCAAGGAGAGGTTTGGTCACCTAATTGCTGCTACTTAATGGGAGAAAAACCTTATTGAAAAGCCCCTCTTTCCGGGAACGACACGGTCGATTAATATTGTGAATTATAATAATGATGATGAGTTTTGTTTTATTGGTATTATTAATGTAATAAAACAAGTAAAAAGCTTTTATATAAAACAAAATACTTTTATAAAGTTATTCGTCTTATTAGACTAATAATAAAATCTTTTATATAAAATAGAATACTTTTATAAAGTTATATCATTTTATTAGACAATAATTAGAATATATTATATTTTATTATGCATAGTGTTTGCATAGTTATGCGCATAGTGTTTACATAATAAAATCTTTTTATATAAAACAAAATACTTTTATAAAGTTATTCGTTTTATTAGATTATAAATAGAATATATTATATTTTATTGTAAACCAATCTGACCGCCCATTTAAAAGTAAATCAACTGACCGCTTTCATGAATTAGTTACTATCTACGGTCCATTCTTCATAAATAGAAGCGCATTCCTTCATTATTTCTTACGAATTCAAGAGAAACTCAAGAGAGTTTCTTCTTCTATAATCTTGAGCATATTTCTTTAGAGTTTAAGAAAGCTTTGAGCGTAGTGCAAGTTTTCTTTGAGTATATCCTCGCCTCTACCAAATTAAATACTCTTCTTTTTTTACGGTAAGGGATATTATTTGTTATACTCGTTAGGGTATTCCTTCTTTCTTATTGGTGAAATTCTTTTGTTATTCCATTATTTATTATTTTGTTGGAATAACTTTTATATGCTGGATACCTATACTTGGTGAAATTCTTACATTATTCCATTGTTTATTATTACATTTGGAACATCCATCACGTGCGCTTTCGCATAACCCGTTCCGTTATTTATTATTCTACATTGGAACATCCCATCTGTGCGTTTACGCAGGACGTAGTTCATTATTTATTATTACATCTAATATCATCTGCTTGCATGCGTTTACATGACTGGTTCGTTCTATTATTTATTATTCTGTTGAATAACTTTGTATGCGGTCTATCGCATGCCTGGTGATTTCTTTTGTTATTCCATTCTTTATTATACTCAATTGGTTAAAGTTTTGACTTCTATACTCCATGAAATTAGTGGAATATCCTTGATATTTGCGCTTCATCCAGTATCTTTTCATGGAAATATTCTTCTGAGCATTCTTGAGTGTTACTCTACAAAGAAGTATCATGTTGACAATTTGGACATTATTAATTCCTGGATAAATTAATTCTTGAACTTGTTTTATTGAATTCTTATATCATTGTCATCATCCTCATGTTTATATTATGTTGAAAGTCATCTGTGGCCTGTAGTGCATAGATGGACTTGGTATGATTATGACCAGGGATTATTCGGTGTAATCATGACCGTAATGTTACAAATGATGTGGAAAAATACCTCATTGACCCGTAGTGCATTGATGGACAGTTGTTGGCATGATCTTGACCATTGATGAATACACGAATATCCTTGGCTGTGGTGCATGGATAATTTGTGGTTGTGATACTAATGAATATCCTTGGCCGTAGTGCAGGGATGATGTGGATTATTTATTAAGCCAAGTCTCAGCGATAAAGTCATGAAAAACCTTTTAAATTATAGAAGATAGTAGATTTTATTCTCTACTTGACTCTTCTAATGGATTACTTGTTCCGTTGTAGTTAAACTTTAAGTTTGTTATATTTTATCAGTTTTACACTGTTGAAGGCTAATGATAATTTATTCTGCATTATCTTAGTCATAATATTTCTTACTGGGCTAGTTGAGCTCACCCTTTTGCTTTCATTGTTCTCTTTAGGAAATGAGAACGTAGAAGGGACTAGTCGGGGAACAGAGTGATGGTCTAGACAATAGCATTAGTAGTCCTCACTATTCTATGAAATAGTATGATAATAAATGAAAATAGGACCCCATTGAGTTTGTATATTGTCTAGATGACAATATTTGTATTAAAACTCACAGCATATGTTTAGTCATATTTTACACGACTGTTGTATAATTAAGTTGTATTTGAATTTTGTACCATGTATTTGGCGACTCAGAATAGGTGATGTATACCGATTTTGGGGGCGTCACAGTTGGTATCAAAGCTTAGGGATATGATCCCTGGCTAAGATGTGAGAATAGAACTAGGAGGGGAGAGACTGGGAATTCCTTCGCTAGTATGACCTACCTAAGTTTTTTTTGGTATTTAATTGGTTGGTAAGAATATAGGGATGATATGTTACATGTCAATTAACCTTTGTTTTGTGGCAGTATCTAAAAATGACATCCGAGAATGTTGAGAATAGCAATGGAGCATAGGCGACCGTTGATTCACCACATATCAATAATCAGGATAATGTGCATCAGGAAGGCGATAATCCTCATGCAAACAACAACACTGACCAAATGATGAATGATGGAATGTGCAGAGGATTTATGTAATTCATGCAACAGCAGACGAGCGCGGCTCCTATCCAAAATGTAGGTGGAAACACTGGAAACTCTCGACGGTCACCGCTAAACAGGTTCAAGGAGCTGGGACCACCGGAGTTTATTGGAGAGCCAAAACCACTTAAGGCGGAAGCATGGATAAAGCAGATCACCAAGATATTTGATGTCTTGGGATGCTCCGAGGAGCAAAAGGTTCCCTTTGCCTCCTTTATGTTGCGAGGAGAGGTAGATTACTGGTGGGAATAGGTAAAGCGTACTCAACCTACCGCACTGAAGATGTCTTGGGAGAAGTTCCAAGAACTATTCAACGACAAGTACGTTCCTGAAAGTATTCGTCACATAAAAGAGGTAGAGTTCATCAAGTTGGAGCAGAATAATATGACCGTGTCGTAGTACGAAGCTAAGTTTTCCGAGTTATCTCGGTTTGCGTCCCACTTGGTGGATAATGAAGAGAGAATGACGCGGATGTTTTTAAGAGGTTTAAAGCCGGAGATACGTCAACATCTTATTTCTCATAAACTGTGTTTGTATTCAGATGTTGTAAATATGGCTCAGTTAGTAGAGCGCGATAACGAGTCAACGCAACCAAAAGAGAGCAGCCGAAAAAATGATAATACTAGTGAGAGCAGCCATCGAAGTGGTGACAACAAGCGTGGAGGGAATCAACAGGCCAGAAGTGGTAACAACTTCGGTGGTAATGTGGGCCAAAACAATAAGAATGAACATTTCAAGAAGAGGAGATTCAACAATGATGCAAAGACATCAGCACCAGCACCCGTTGTTAAGGAAGGAGAACGACCACCTATCGTATGATTCAAATGCGGAGGGGAGGGTCACATCAGTCCAAACTGCGTGATGCCGTCCAAAGCATGTTATAATTGTGGAAGAGTAGGTTACTTAGCCCGATTTTGTCATTCACCGAAGACAAGTTCAGCTAGGATGGAGGCACCGAAGGCCGTCCCAGAAAAGTCAAAGCCGGTAGTGCAAGGGAAAGTGTTTGTTGTGACCTCCCAGAAAGCAAGGAACCCAAATGAGGTCATCACGAGTAAGCTTATCATAAACTCTAGTGAAGTCTATACTTTATTTGATATCGGTTCTACCCATTCTTTTATTTCTCCTACTTGCGCTCAACGATTAAATTTGACTCCGAAAAATTTAGACTTTGACTTATCTGTGGAAACTCCGTTGGGAGAATCTTTCATTACATCCACTGTTTATAAGTCTTGTTTGGTTCAAATCGGTACCCTCACATTACCTATTGATCTTATTTCATTGAAAATACTTGCATTTGATGTGATTCTAGGGATTGATTAGTTAACTACTCGTCATGCTAAAATTGATTGTTTTCGTAATGTTGTTAGCTTTCATATTCCTAATCAACCTATTATGCGAATTCAAGCGACCAAACCATTAAAATTAATCACGGTCATCTCAAGCCATAAAGCTATTTTTTTATTGAAAAATGGATGTCAAGCTTTCTAAGCTCATGTCACGGATCTAAACAAAATTACGTCAGTTTTGAATGATATTTCTATTGTTAATAAATTCCCTAGCGTATTCCCTGAAGGACTTCCTGGCCTACCCCAAGAGCGTGAAATTGAATTTTTTATCGACCTTGAACCCGGTACAAAACCCATTTCCAAAGCCCCATATCGAATGGCTCCTATTGAACTTCAGGAGTTAAAGACCCAATTGCAAGAATTGTTAGACATCGGTTTCATTCGTCCTAGTACATCTCCTCGGGGTGCTCCTATTCTTTTCGTGAAAAATAAAGATGGGAGTATGCGATTGATTATCGAGAGTTGAATCATGTCACCATCAAAAATAGGTACCCATTGCCACGTATTGATGACCTGTTTGACCAGTTGCAAGGAGCCAAATTCTTTTCAAAAATTGATCTTCGTTCTAGATATCACCAATTGAAGATTAGAACCGATGACATTCCAAAGACGACTTTCAGAATTCGGTATGGGCATTATGAATTCCTAGTCATGTCCTTTGGATTGACTAATGCTCCTGATGCATTCATGGATATGATGAACCGAGTATTCAAGGAATATTTGGATCACTTTGTGGTCGTCTTTATTGATGACATACTTATTTATTCCAAAAGCCGTGAAGATCATGAGCAACACTTGAGGCTGACACTCTAAAAGCTTCGTGAATACAAGCTTTTTGCCAAGTTGAATAAATGTGAGTTCTGGCTTGAAGAAGTAGCATTCTTTGGGCACGTAGTATCAAGTCATTTAATATATGTTGACCCGGCAAAGATTGAAGCAATTTAAAGTTGGGAGCAACCTAAATCAGTGACCGAAGTACGTAGCTTTCTCGGCTTAGCTGGTTATTATCGGAGATTCGTGGAAGGATTTTCTTGAATAGCTACTCCATTAACTCAGCTGACTCAGAAAGATACAAAGTTTGGTTGGAGCAAAGAATGTGAGAAGAGTTTTCAAGAACTCAAGAGGAGACTCATTTCAAAGACCTGCTCGACAATACCATCCGCTCGGAGGATTTGTCATCTACAGTGATGCTTCGGGCAAAGGGTTGGGATGTGTTCTCATGCAACATGGGAAAGTCATAGCCTATGCCTCAAGACAACTCAAAGAATATGAATAGAATTATCCTACTCATGACCTAGAGTTAGCAGCTGTTATCTTCGCAGTTAAAATTTGGAGGCATTGGTTGTATGGGGAGAAGGTGGAGATCTTTACGGATCATAAAACCCTAAAATATTTCTTCACTCAAAAGGAACTCAACCTGCGACAACGACGTTGTCTTGAACTGTTGAAAGATTGTGATCATACCATCCAATACCATCCTGGAAAAGCGAACGTGGTAGCTGACGCATTGAGTAGAAGATCATATGCAAGTACAAGTGCGATATTGTCAACACAAAGGCCCATTTTGTGTGACTTGCAAAGGATGGAGATAGAGTTAAAGACTTCAGGGACCCATGCGATGATGGCGAATATACGAGTAGAACCGACTTTAATTGATAAAGTTAAAGCTGCTCAAGCTACAGACCTGGAGTTGATGCGTCGAGGAAGAAAGTACAAGAAGGTGCTATCTTACGGAAGCAAGAATCGATGAAGAAGGAATACTTGAGTCACTCCGGATTTGTGTTCCTAACGACCGATTTAAAGTATAAAATCATGATGGAGGCGCACAACACACCGCTTGCAATCCATCTCGGGAGTACCAAATGTATCATGATATTCGCCATACATTTTTGGTGGAGCAATACGAAGAGAGATATATTTGTTTTATCTCAAGGTGTCTAACTTGTCAATGAGTTAAAGTTGAGCATCAAGTACCAAAGGTCCATTGCAACCACTTGAAATTCCGTAATGGAAGTGGGAGCACATTACCATGGATTTCAAGTACTCGGCCTTCCTAATGTTTCTTAAGGTATAGATGCGATTTGGGTCATTGTTGATAGATTGACAAAGTCTGCTCATTTCTTACCGATACGAGAAACTTATACACTTGAACGTCTTGCTCGTATGTACATAAAAGAGATTGTAAGACTGCATGGTATGCCAATATCCATAGTTTCTGATCGAGACCCAAGATTCACTTCACGATTTTGGGTTAGTTTGCAGAAAGCTATGGGCACAGATTTATGATTTAGCTCAGCATATCATCCTCAGACGGACGGGCAGTCGGAGAGAACTATTCAAACTCTTGATGATTTATTAAGACTCTATGTCCTTGACTTCAAGGAAAGTTGGGATAAGTTCTTACCATTGGTGGAGTTTTCCTACAACAACAGTTATCAAACAAGTATTGGCATGGCTCCATTTGAGGCGTTGTATAGAAGAAAGTGTAGTTCTCCAGTATGCTGGGATGAGGTGGGTAAAGCAACGTTGTTGGGACCGGAGTCGGTATGTATGACTACGAAAAAGATTCAAACGATCCGACAACGTATAAAAACCTCACAAGATCGACAAAAGAGTTATGTTAATCTTCATCGAAAGGACGTGGAATTTGATATAGAAGATCATGTGTTGTTATGTTTTGCTCCATGAAAAGGAGTTACGAGATTTGGAAAGAGAGGAAAGCTCAATCCTCGATTCATCAACCCATTTTTAATCCTCGATCGAGTAGGAACTGTGGCCTATAGACTCGTTTTACCGCCATGTATGTCTCGTGTTCATAACGTTTTTCACATATCCATGTTACGTAAATATGTGGAAGGCCCGAACCACATTATTGAGTTAGAACCGGATGAAATAGCGGAAGATTTGACATATGAAAAGGTTCCTGTTCAAATCTTGGATAAGAAGGAACATATTCTATGCTCCAAGGTTATACCTCAAGTCAAAGTTTTGTGGAGAAACCATTATGTTGAGGAAATGACTTGGGAGTTAGAATCTGAAATGAAATCAAGGTATCCTTACCTCTTCGACATACCAGGTACGTACCCTAATTTTGAAGGCAAAATTTCATAAGAAGGGGAGGTTGTAAGACCCCAACTTTTATGAATAAAGATGAATTTTCTATAAATATCATTATTGAATATTATGGAATGAATTTGATATAATTTTATAGTTGTCGGTAATATTTATAAATTTTGCAAAGTACGCAAGTTGTTATATAATATTCGATTGGTCGGAATATTCGTTTTAACAGTGGAATATTCATAACGATCAATCATTGGTGGACCCCACAATGGAATTATTATCGGATTGAAAAAACGACAAAAATACTTTACGAAAATAACGGCGGAAGTTTTACCATTTAATTGTTGAAAAACCCGGTGTTACAAGTACAGTAATACGCGTAGTTGCACAGTAACACACAGTATTAATTATTGATGCTTACGTGAGAAGTCACTCAGTTTTGTTCAATTATTGTTACAGTAATTACTTCATAGTATCTCACGTTATTTGATTCAATTATTGTCAATATTTTATAATCAATAATTGAGATGACAAAGTTATTAATATTATTATTTGCAATATTAACTATGTCTAGAAGTTCTGTCAAGGAGAGGTTTGGTCACCTAATTGCGCGCCAATGGGGAGAAATCCTTATTGGAAAGCCCCTTCTTTCATGGGAACGACCTGGTCGATTAATATTGTGAATTATAATAATGATGATGAGTTTTGTTTTATTACTATTATTAATGTAATAAAACAGAAATGCTTTTTATATAAAACAGAATACGTTTATAAAGTTATTCGTTTTATTAGACTAATAGTAAAATCTTTTTATATAAAATAGAATACTTTTATAAAGTTATCTGTTTTTTTAGACAATAATTAGAATATATTATATTTTATTATGCATAGTGTTTGCATAGCGCCTGTATAGTGTTTGCATAGTAAAATCTTTTTATATAAAACAGAATACTTTTATAAAGTTATTCGTTTTATTAGATTATAAATAGAATATATTATATTTTATTGTAAACCAATTTGGATCGTCCGTTTAAAGTAAATCAATATGGACCGTTCATGAATTAGTTACTATGCAGTCCATTCTTCTATAAACAGAAGCTCATTCCTTTATTATTTCTTACGAATTCACTGAAACTCTAGAGAGAGAAACTATTGAGAGAGTTCTTCTTCTATAATCTTGAGTGTATTTCTTTAGAGTTTAAGAAAGCTTTGAGCATAGTGCAAGTTTTCTTTGAGTATATCCTCGCCCTACCAGTCAAAATACTCTTCTTTTACGAGTAAGGGATATTATTTATTGTACTCGTTAGGGGTATTCCTTCTTTCTTATTGGTGAAATTCTTTTGTTATTCCATTCTTTATTATTCTGTTGGAATAACCTGTATACGCGGGATACCCTATACTTGGTGAAATTCTTCTGTTATTCCATTATTTATTATTCTGTTGGAACATCCTGTCTGTGCGTTTACGCATGACCTGGTTCCGTTTATTTATTATTCTGTTGGAACATCATGTCTGTGCGTTTACGCATGACCTGGTTCCATTATTTATTATTCTGTTGGAATATCATGTCGGTGCGTTTACGCATGACCTGGTTCCATTATTTATTATTCTGTTGGAATAACCTGTCTGTGTGGTCTATCGCATGCCTGGTGATTTCTTCTATTATTCCATTCTTTATTATACTCAGTTGGTTAAAGTTTTGACTTCTATACTCCATGAAATTAGTAGAATATCCTTGATATTTACTCTTCATCCAGTATCTTTTCATGGAAATATTCATCTAAGCATTCTTGAGTGTTACTCTACAAAGAAGTATCATGTTGACATTTTGGACATTATTAGTTCCAGGATAAATTAATTCTTGAACTTGTTTTATTGAATTCTTATATCATTGTCATCATCCTCATGTTTATATTATGTTGAAAGTCATCTGTGGCCTGTAGTGCATAGATGGACTTGGTATGATTATGACCGTGGATTATTCTTGTAATCATGACCGTAATGTTACAAATGATGTGGAAAAGTCCTCATTGACCGTAGTGCATTGATGGACGCTTGTTGGCATGATCTTGACCATAGATGAATACACGAATATCCTTGGTACAGAGGTGCATGGATAATTTATGGTTGTGATACTAATGAATATCCTCGTCAGAAAGTCTAGGGGATGATGTGGATTATTTATTGTCGAGTCTCAAATGATAAAAGTCATGAAAAACTTTTAAATCATAGAAGATAGTAGATTTTATTCTCTACTTGACTCTTCTAATGGATTGCTTGTTCCACCGCAGCTTAAACTTGATGTTTGTTATATTTTATCGGTTTAACATCATTTGAAGGCTAATGATAATTTATTCTCGCATTATCTTAGTCATAATATTTCTTCTTGGGCTAGTTGAGCTCACCCTTTTGCCTTCATTGTTCTCTTCGTGAAATGAGAACGTAGCGAGGACTAGTCGGGGAACGAGTGATGGTCCAGATAATAACATTAGTAGTCCTCACTATTCTATGAAATAGTGTGATAATAAATGAAATGAGGACCCCATTGAGTTTGTATATTGTCTAGATGACAATATTTGTATTAAAACTCATAGCATATGTTTAGTCGTATTTTACACGACTGTTGTATAAATATGTTGTATTTGAATTTTGTACCATGTATTTGGCGACTCAGAATAGGTGATGTATACCGATTTTGGGGGCGTCACAGAGAGAGTGGCTTGGTCAAAAATGAAAAAATAAAGTATGCCTTTTCTCTTTCTTTAATTTATATACTACTTAGATTCAATGAATTTGCTAGCAACTTGTGGCTGAGTTTGGACACATATCTAGGGCTAGGGCTAGGGTTAGTTCACCCACTCCAAATTATAATAAGATATGCAAGCTACCAATTATAGAATGTGACATAAGGGTAAAATATTCATTTCCATGCAATTTTAATTCTAAAATGGTCATTTGATGCAAACCCTTTAGGGTTTAGGTTTTGAACCCTTTAGGGTTTAGGTTTTGAACCCTTTAAGGTTTAGGGTTTGAACCCTTAGGTTTTAGAAATAATTTCTAAAATTTCTAAATTAGGTTTTCAAAAATAGAAAATTAATATTTCTAAATTATAATTAGAATTTTCTAATTATATTTAAATTTCTTAATCATAATTTAAATCTTGCTAATTAGGATTAGTATTTCCTAATTAAAATTGCTAATTATTCAAATAGGGACAAATTGGTCATTAGGGTTTATAACCCACTGAATTAGGGTTTCTAATAGAAATAAATAATTTTATAATTTCATATTTAGATTTCGTATTTATATTAGGGTTTTCTAATTACTATCACTTGAAAATTAGGATTAACATTTACTAATTATCATTACAATTATTAAATTAACAATTAGGTTTTCTCTAATTATAAATTAGGGTTCCTAATCTAGAAATTAGGGTTTTCTAAATTTGAAATTAGGGTTTGCTAATTAATTAAGCTTTACCCTAATTAATATTTTAATTAATAGCACTTAAGCAATATAATAATCATTTAAGTTCCCAGATTAGGGTTTTATACATCGAATTATGGGTTCGATTTCCTGGAACTGAAATTAGGGTTTCCAGAACCGATTTCTAGGGTTTCTTGTTAATCGTTAGGGTTTTCTAACCGAACATTGACGTTCTTAATATATACTTAGGGTTTGTTAAAGATATCATATCTGGTCAACCCTTGACCCTTAACCACATACTGTACACACATATATCTATATACACGGAACATACATACATATACACTTAATCCTAAATAATTCACCTAAATCCTTCACAGAATTTTGAAATCCTCAAAATCCCTTCTCAAAAATATTAAACACATACACTTATTTTCTGTCTAGGTTCTAATATTGAACCTTAAATCAATAAATTAAAATTTTAAAAATTTTCTAAATTCTCAGGTTGTCACAAAATGTGACCAATGTGTTAGTTAACTTGTTGGCGGGGGTATGATGTTGTCAAGCATGAATTAAAAGAAAAAGTGCAAGTAGAAGACTATATTAGCTATATGTACATGAACTATGCATAAACTAAGTTTTAAACTTCAAAGCATACCTATGTGACCTATTATGTGGTTATGGAAACATGTTATGGAATATGTTAACTTACCCTACATACTTGAATATGTTTTACTAATGGAAACTTAAAGTTTTGAAAATAAACATGATAAACTTTATGTACATTTGAGTTAAAGATTTGTGAGCATACTTATGTGGTTTAACTTATGTATACAAGACATCACAATTAGGTGTGTTATGCATGTAAATATGATTAACATGAATGCCTAACTAGACATGTGCATGTAAAAAGGGGAATATGACAAGTATTGAATGACCTATGTCGTTAATATTTTAAGGTAGGGTCAGTCCTAGTTATTCACATAATAACATGTGTGTTGTTCATAATTTTTCATATATGTAAAACAAGTGTGCACTGACCTTCTGCAGAAACAACCATGTCTTGGTTTGCACGGGGAAGCGGTAGCATGGCATACTTCTTAGTACAAACCAAGCGCAGTGCACCGATCTGCGATGGGATCGACTTTTCTGCTTTTAGTTTGAAGGTGTTTGCATGTTTGAAGTGTTACTCTAGCATGTATTATATAACCAATACATATCCAATATGTTAAGATGCATGCTAGGTGATAGGAGTGAATGTTTGATGAAGTGATTATAGACTTTCAAATGATAAGTCCAAAACGTATTTGCAAAACAAAAACAACGATTAGAGACTATGTTATTTGACTTCATGGTAACTTATAAACTGATTTTTTGTTAAAGTATGCAAGCTGTGGAATGAAGTATGTGAAGAATATACAACTAAGTTATACGTTTTTGCATGCATTTAAACTTACATATCACGTATGAGAATATGTAACTAATGAATATCCTATACGCGTATTATATTATGTTAGGATTCGAAAGAGTATTGATAAGCGATATTTTGGTAGACTACGCTTGAGGCAAGTATCTGAACAATCCTTTACATTGTGCAAGTATCCTAACTCTTGCATTACTTTATTCAACGGATATCGTAAGCTTATCTCTTTGAATGCAAGTTATCCTACTTATTCGTTTAATTGAGCTAGTATGTTTAAAACTCTTGTCAAAACTATTATTCATGTTGAACTTGGTATTGTTCTTGAATATTGTGAAAGGATCTATGTCATTGATTCGGGTAGACTATATGCATGTTTATAAAACTGTCCAGACCAATTGATTGGTGCAAAAATCTTGAAAAACTGAGTTGAACAACCCTTATGGTAAGGGGAATGTATGTTGTTGGAAACCCCAACACATGAGTAGATTATTACTGTGGTGTTATGCATAACATGGAATATTGTAGATTGATCATCTATAGTACTTGATTTTTGGGTTATCAGTTTAATATTAGTAATTCTAGTGGAAGTTCAATAGTTATTAGTGACTGCTCAGTATAATTTGTTTTATCCCGTTGGATACGTTGATAGCCTTTGAATTCATATATTGTTGATCTATATTGAACTATCCTTTCATATTCCAAAGATTTGATTCGAGAATTGTTGATAGTCATTGTTCATGATATTATTCTAATACCCTGAACTATCTTGGAAGCTATACTGTTATATTTCAAATATGTGATGTGACGCCCCCAAAATTAGGTATACATCACCTATCTTGAGTCGCCAGATACATGGTACAGAATTCAAATACAACTTAATAATACAACTGTCATGTACAATACGACAAAACATAAACTGTGAGTTTGAATACAAATATTGTCTACTAGAGATTATACAAACTCAAAAGGAGTCCTCATTACAATTATTATCACACTATTTCACAGAATAGTGAGGACTACTAATGCACCATCTAGGACTATCACTCTATTCCCCGACTAGTCCCAGCTACGTTCTCATTTCCTGAAGAGAACAATGAAAGAAAGGGTGAGCTCAACTAGCCCAGTAAGAAATATTATTACTAAGATAATGCAGAATAATTTATTGTTAGCCTTCAACAGTGTTAAACTGATAAAATATAATAACTATCAAGTTTAACTACAGCGGAACAAGTAATCCATTAGAAGAGTCAAGTAGGGAATAAAATCTACTATCTTCTATGATTTAAAAGGTTTTTCATCACTTTTATCACTGGGACTCAACTTAATAAATAATCCATATCATCGAATTACCCCTGCACTACGGCCAAGGATATTCTTTAGTATCACGACCACAAATTATCCATGCACTACGGGCCAAGGACATTCGTGTATTCATTAATGGTCATGATCATGCCAACAACTGTCCATCAATGCACTACGGGCCAATGAGAACTTTTATCACATCATTTGTAACAATACGGTCATGATTACACCGAATAATCCCTAGTCATAATCATACCAAGTCCATCTATGCACTAAAGGCCATAAATGACTTTTTACAAAATATAAACATGAGGATGATGACAATGATATAAGAATTCAATAAAACAAGTTCAAGAATTAATTTATCTAAGAACTGATAACGTCCAAAATGTCAACATGATACTGATTTGTAGATTAAAATTCAAGAATGCTCAGAAGAATATTTCCATGAAAAGATACTTGATGAAGCGCAATTATCAAAGATATTCCACTAATTTCATGGGTATAGAAGTTAAAGTTTTAACCAACTGAGTATAATAAAGAATGGAATAACAAAAGAAATCACCATGCATGCGATAGACCGCACAGGCAGGTTATTCCAACAGAATAATAAAGGATGGAACTAGGTCCGACGTAAATGCTTAGACAGGATATTCCGACAGAATAATAAATAATGGAACCAGGTCCGGCGTAAACGCACAGACAGGATATTCCGACGGAATAATAAAGAACGGAATATTAAAAGCATGTCACCATGTATAGGGTAGCCCGCGTATACAGGTTATTCCAATAGAATAATAAATAATGGAATAACAGAAGTTCTCTTCATGAGTACAACAAATAACATCCCTTACCGTAAAAGAAACTGAATATAAGAGTAGGGAAGTAGCAGAATACTTTTCTATAGGTTCTCTTGTAATTCTCTCTCTAGAGTTTCAGTGAATTCGTAAGAAATAATGAAGGAATGAGCTTCTATTTATAGAAGAATGGATTGCATAGTAACTAAACCATGAACGGTCCAGATTGATTTACATTTATACGGACGATCTAGATTGGTTTACTATTAAAACTTAAAACAACGGTCCACACTGATTTACTATTAAAACTTTAAACCAGCGATCCATATTGATTTACTATTATAACTTCCACCAGCGGTCCATATTGATTTACTATTATATCTTCAACCAACGGTCTAAAAAACTAGCACATCTCCTCATAGAATAATATTGTACCCAAAAATGATTTGGACCAAAAATGATTTGGACCAAAAATAAATATATCTTACGGGTGAACAGTACCCCATGAATAGTAACTCGTGAATAGTAACTCATGAATAGTAAGTCGTGAATAGTAACTCGTGAATAGTAACTCTGACACGAAAGTGTCCCGAATACCCAATTGAACAATATATCCTCCAGACATCAATTATACTAACACAAATAAGTCCAACACAATGGAACTATAAAATTTATCTTTAATCAACACGAAATTATTCATCATTAATATTATAATTCACAATATTTAACAACCAGGTCGCTCCTGTGAAGAAAGAGGGGCTTTCGATAAGGATTTCTCCTTATTGCACGCATTAGGTGACCAAACCTCTCATGGATGTAACTTCTAGACATTGTCAATATTGCAAATAATAATATGAATAACTTTCATTGTCTCAAATATTGATTTAATAATATATCATATAATGCGATGATGATCTTTGTAATAATAATTGAATCAATAATATGAGAAATATGATGCGGCAATTCTTCGTAGCAATAATTGAGTCTAACCGAGTGACTTCTCACGTAAGCATCAATAATCACTACTGGTAGTGTTTCTTTGTGCAACTACGCCAGACATCGTACTTTTACTACCGGTAGTTCAACAGTTTTAACGGTAACACCTCCGCCGTTATTTTTATAAAGAATTTTTGTCGTTTTCTCAATTCGACAATAATTTCATTGTGGGGTCCACCAATGATTATACCGTTGTACTAATATTTCCTGTTAAAATGAATATTCCCCGACCAATCGAATATTATATAACAACTTGCGTACTTTGCAAAATTTATAAATATTACCCACAACTATAACATTATATCAAATCAATACCATTATATTCAAAAATATAATTCGAGAAAATTATTCTTTATTCATAAAAGTTGGGGTCTTACAACATCCCCTTCTTATGAAATTTCGTCCTCGAAATTAGGGTACATACCTGGTATGTCGAAGAGATGAGGATACCTTGACTTCATCTCAGATTCTAACTCCCAAGTCATTTCCTCCACATCGTGGTTTCTCCACAAAACTTTGACTTGAGGTATAACCTTGGTGCGTAGAACACGATCCTTCTTATCCAAGATTTTAACAGGTAACTCTTCATACGTTAAATCTTCCTCTATCTCATCTGGTTCTAACTCAATAATGTGGTTCAGGTCTTTCACATATTTACGTAACATAGATATGTGAAAAAAATTATGAACACGAGACATACTTGGCGGTAAGGCGAGTCTATAGGCAACAGTTCCCACTAGCTCAAGAATTAAAAATGGGCCAATGAATCTAGGATTGAGCTTTCCTCTCTTTCCAAATCTTGTAACTCCTTTCCATGGAGCAACACGTAACAACACATGATCTCCAATATCGAATTCTACGTCCTTTCGATGAAGATTAGCATAACTCTTTTGTCGATCTTGTGAAGTTTTTATACATTATCGGATCGTTTGAATTTTTTCTGTAGTCATACGTACCAACTCCAGTACCAACAACGTTGCTTCACGCACCTCATCCCAGCATACTGGAGAACGACACTCTCTTCCATACAACATCTCAAATGGAGCCATGCCAATACTTGCTTGATAACTGTTGTTGTAGGAAAACTCCACCAGTGGTAAGAACTTGTCCCAACTTCCCTTGAAGTCAAGGACACAGAGTCTTAATAGATCTTCAAGAGTTTGAATAGTCCTCTCTGACTGTCCGTCCGTCTGAGGATGATATGCCAAGCTAAATCGTAAGTCTGTGCCCATAGCTTTTTGCAAACTAACCCAAAATTGTGAAGTGAATCTTGGGTCTCGATCAGAAACTATGGATACTGGCATACCATGCAATCTTATAATCTCGTTTATATACATACGAACAAGACGTTCAAGTGTATAAGTTTCTCGTATCTGTAAGAAATGAGCAAACTTGGTTAATCTATCAACAATGACCCAAATCGCATCTATGCCTTGAGAAACCTTAGGAAGACCGGTAACGAAATCCATGGTAATGTGCTCCCACTTCTAATTTGGAATTTCAAGTGGTTGCAATGGACCTTTTGGTATTTGATGCTCCGCCTTGACTCGTTAACAAGTTAAACACCTTGAGATAAACTTCTCTATCTCTCTCTTCATATTGCTCCACCAAAATGTACGTCGAAGATCATGATACATTTTGGTACTCCCAGGATGGATTGCAAACGGTGTGTTGTGTGTCTCCATCATGATTTTATTCTTTAAATCAGGGTCGTTAGGAACACAAAGTCTGGAGTTGACTCGAAGTATTCCTTCTTCATCGATTCTTGCTTCCAGCATAGCACCTTCTTGCACTTTCTTCCTCATACACATCAGCTCCGGGTCTGTAGCTTGAGCAACTTTAACTTTATCAATTAAAGTCGGTTATACTCGTATATTCACCATCATCACATGGGTCCCTGAAGTCTTTAACTCTATCTCCATCCTTCGCAAGTCACACAAAATGGGCCTTTGCGTTGACAATATCGCACTTGTACTTGCATATGATCTTCTACTCAATGCGTCAGCTACCACGTTCGCTTTTCCAGATGGTATTGGATGGTATGATCATAATCTTTCAACAGTTCAAGCCAACGTCGTTGTCGCATGTTGAGTTCCTTTTGAGTGAAGAAATATTTGAGGCTTTTATGATCCGTAAAGATCTCCACTTTCTCCCCATACAAGTAATGCCTCCAAATTTTAAGTGCGAAGACAACAGCTGCTAATTCTAGATCATGAGTAGGATAATTCCTCTCATATTCTTTGAGTTGTCTTGAGGCATAGGCTATGACTTTCCCATGTTGCATGAGAACACATCCCAACCCTTTGACCGAAGTATCACTGTAGATGACAAATCCCTCCGAGCCAGATGGTATTGTCATAACATGTGCTGAAATGAGTCTTCTCTTGAGTTCTTGAAAACTCTTCTCACATTCTTCACTCCAACCGAACTTTGTATCTTTTCGAGTCAGCTGAGTTAATGGAGTAGCAATTCAAGAAAATCCTTCTACAAATCTCTGATAATAACCAGCTAAACCGAGAAAGCTACGTACTTCGGTCACTGATTTAGGTTGCTCCTAGCTTTGAATAGCTTCAATCTTTGCCGGGTCAACAGATATTCCATGACTTGATACTACGTGCCCAAGGAATGCTACTTCCTCAAGCCAGAACTCACATTTTTTTAACTTGGCATAAAGCTTGTATTCACGAAGCTTTTGGAGTGTCAGCCTCAAGTGTTGCTCATGATCTTCACGGCTTTTGGAATAAATAAGGATGTCATCAATAAAGACGACCACAAAGTGATCCAAATATTCCTTGAATACTCGGTTCATCATATCCATGAAGGCAGCAGGAGCATTAGTCATTCCAAAGGACATGACTAGGAATTCATAATGCCCGTACCGAGTTCTGAAAGCCATCTTTGGAATGTCATCGGTTCTAATCTTCAATTGGTGATATTCGGAACGAAGATCAATCTTTGAAAAGAATTTGGCTCCTTGCAACTGGTCAAACAGGTCATCAATATGTGGCAATGGGTACCTATTTTTGATGGTGACATAATTCAACTCTCGATAATCAATACAAAGTAGCACACACCCATCTTTCTTCTTCACGAATAGAACAGGAGCACCCCAAGGAGACGTACTAGGACGAATGAAACTAATATCTAACAATTCCTGCAATTGGGTCTTTAACTCCTAAAGTTCAATAGGAGCCATTCGATATGGGGCTTTGGAAATGGGTTTTGTACCAGGTTCAAGGTCGATACAAAATTCAATTTCATGCTCTGGGGGTAGGCCAGGAAGTTCTTCATGGAACACGTCAGGAAATTTATTAACAATAAAAATATCATTCTAAACTAACGTATTTTTGTTTAAATCTATGACATGAGCTAAGAAATCTTGACATTCGTTTTTCAATAAATGATTAGCTTTATGGCTTGAAATGACAGTGATTGATTTTAATGGTTTGGTCGCTTGAATTCGTACAATAGGTTGATTAGGAATATGAAAACTAACAACCTTACGAAAATAATCAATTTTTGCATGATGAGTGTTTAACCAATCAATCCCTAGAATTACGTCAAACGCGAGTATTTTTAAAGAAATAAGATCGACAGGTAATGTGCAGTTACCGATTTGAACCATACAAGACTTATAAACAGTGTATGTATTGAAGGTTTCTCCCAATGGAGTTTCTACAGATATGTTAAAGTCTAATTTCTCTGGAGTCAAATTTAATCGTTGAGCGCAAGTAGGAGAAATAAAAGAATGGGTAGAACCGGTATCAAATAAAGTATAGACTTCGCTAGAGTTTATTATAAGCTTACCCATGATGACCTCATTCGGGTTCCTTGCTTTCTGGGAGGTCACAAGAAATGCTCTCCCTTGCACTACCATCTTTGACTTTTCTGGGACGGCCTTTGGTGCCTCCATCCTAGCTGAACTTATCTTCGGTGAATGACAAAATCAGGCTAAGTGACCTTCTCTTCCACAATTATAACATGCTTTAGACGGCATCGCGCAGTTTGGATTGATGTGTCCCTCCCCTCCGCATTTGAAGCATATGATAGGTGGTCGTTCTCCTTCCTTAACAACGGGTGCTGGTGCTGACGTCCTTCCATCATTGTTGAATCTCCTCTTCTTGAAATGTCCATTCTTATTATTTTGGCCCTGATTACCACCGAAGTGGTTACCATTTCTGGCCTGTTGATTCACTCCACACTTGTTGTCACCGCTTTGATGACTGCTCTCTTTTGGTTACGTTGACTCGTTATCGCGCTCCACTAACTGAGCCCTATTTACAACATCTTAATACAAACACAGTTTATGAAAAATAAGATGTTGACGTATCTCAGGTTTCAAACCTCGCAAAAACATTCGCGTCATTCGCTCCTCATTGTCCACCAAATGGGATGCAAACCGGGACAACTCTGCAAATTTAGCCTCATACTGTGACACGGTCATATTATTTTGCTCCAGCTTGATAAACTCCACTTTTTTTATGTGACGAATACTTTCAGGAAAGTACTTTTTTGTTGAATAGTTCTTGGAACTTCTCCCAAGACATCTTTAGTGTGGCAGGTTGACTACGTTTTACCGATTCCCACCAATAATTTGCCTCTCCTCACAACATAAAGGCAGCAAAGGGAACCTTTTGCTCATCGGAGCATCCCAAAACATCAAATATCTTGGTGATCTGCTTTATCCATGCTTCCGCCTTTAGTGGTTTTGGCTCTCCAATAAACTCCGGTGGTCCTAACTCCTTGAACTGTTTAGCGGTGACCGTCTGAGAGTTTCCAGTGTTTCCACCTACATTTTTGACAGGAGCTGCTCTCGCCTGCTATTGCATGAATTGAATACAGCCGCTGAACATTCCATCATTCTTCATTTGGTCAGTGTTGTTGTTTGCATGAGGATTGTCACCTTCCTGATGCACATTATCCTGATTATTGATATGTGGTGAATCAACGGTCGCCTGTGCTCCATTGCTATTCTCAACATTCTCAGATGTCATTTTCAGATACTGCCACAAAATAAAAGGTTAATTGACATGTAACATATTATCCCTATATTCTGACCGACCAATTAAATACCAAAAAAAAACTTAGGTAGGTCATACTAACAAAGGAATTCCCCGTCTCTCCCCTCCTAGTTCTATTATCACATCTTAGCCAGGGATCATATCCCTAAGCTTTGATACCAACTGTGATGCCCCCAAAATTAGGTATACATCACCCATCTTGAGTCGCCAGATACATGGTACAAAATTCAAATACAACTTAATAATACAACTCGTATGGTGTACAATACGACAAAAAACATAAACGTGAGTTTGAATACAAATATTGTCTACTAGAGATTATACAAACTCAAAAGGAGTCCTCATTACAATTATTATCACACTACTTCACAAAATAGTGAGGACTACTAATGCACCATCTTGGACCATCACTCTGTTCTCATTTCCTGAAGAGAACAATGAAAGAAAGGGTGAGCTCAACTAGCCCAGTAAGAAATATTATGACTAATATAATGCAGAATAATTTATCGTTAGCCTTCAATAGTGTTAAACTGATAAAATATAATAACTATCAAGTTTAACTGCAGCGAAACAAGCAATCCATTAGAAGAGTCAAGTAGGGAATAAAATCTACTATCTTCTATGATTTAAAAGGTTTTTCATCACTTTTATCGCTGGGACTCAGTTTAATAAATAATCCACATCATCGAATCACCCCTGCACTACGACCAATGATATTCTTTAGTATCACGACCACAAATTATCCATGCACTACGGGCCAAGGACATTCGTGTATTCATTAATGGTCATGATCATGCCAACAACTATCCATCAATGCACTACGACCCAATGAGAACTTTTATCACATCATTTGTAACATTACGGTCATTATTACACCAAATAATTCCTGGTCATAATCATACCAAGTCCATCTATGCACTACAGGCCACAGATGACTTTCAACAAAATATAAACATGAGGATGATGACAATGATATAAGAATTCAATAAAACAAGTTCAAGAATTAATTTATCTAGGAACTGATAATGTCCAAATTATCAACATGATACTGCTTTGTAGAGTAAAATTTAAGAATGCTCAGAAGAATATTTCCATGAAAAGATACTTGATGAAGCGTAATTATCTAAGATATTCCACTAATTTCATGGGTATAGAAGTCAAAGTTTTAACCAACTGAGTATAATAAAGAATGGAATAACAAAAGAAATCACCATGCATGTGATAGACCGCACATGCAGGTTATTCCAACAGAATAATAAAGGATGGAACCAGGTCCGGCGTAAACGCACAGACAGGATATTCCGAAAGAATAATAAATAATGGAACCAGTCCGGCAAAACACACGCATGTGATATTCACGAGAATAATAAATAATGGAACCAGTCCCACAGAAACGCATCTGCATGTGATATTTCGATAGAATAATAAATAATGGAACCAGTCCCAAGAACGCATGACGACGATATATTCGATAGAATAATAAAGAACAAAATATTAGAAGAATGTCACCATGTATAGGGTAGCCCGCGTATACAGGTTATTCCAACAAAATAATAAATAATGGAATAACAGAAGTTCTCTTCATGAGTACAACAAATAACATCCCTTACCGTAAAAGAAATTGAATATAAGAGTAGGGAAGTAGCAGAATACTTTTCTATAGGTTCTCTTGTAATTCTCTCTCTAGAGTTTCAATGAATTCGTAAGAAATAATGAAAGAATGAGCTTCTATTTATAGAAGAATGGATTGCATAGTAACTAATCCATGAACGGTCCAGATTGATTTACTTTTATACGGACGATCCAGATTGGTTTACTATTAAAACATAAAGCAACGGTCCATACTGATTTACTATTAAAACTTTAAACCAGCGATCCATATTGATTTACTATTATAACTTCCACCAGCGGTCCATATGGATTTACTATTATATCTTCAACCAACCGTCTGAAAAATTAGCACATCTCCTCATGGAATAATATTGTACCCAAAAATGATTTGGGCCGAAAATAAATATATCTTACGGGTGAATAGTACCCCGTAAATAGTAACTCGTGAATAGTAACTCATGAATAGTAACTCATGAATAGTAACTCGTGAATAGTAACTCTAACACGAAAAGTGTCCTGAATACCCAATTGAACAATATATCCTCCAGACATCAATTATACTAACACAAATAAGTCCAACACATTGGAACTATAAAATTTATCTTTAATCAACACGAACTTATTCATCATTAATATTATAATTCACAATATTTAACAACCAGGTCGTTCCCAGGAAAGAGGGGCTTTAGATAAGGATTTCTCCTTATTGGCGCCTGATTAGGTGACCAAACCTCTCATGGATGTAACTTCTAGACATTGTCAATATTGCAAATAATAATATGAATAACTTTCTTAGTCTCAATTATTGATTTAATAATATATCATATAATGCGATGATAATCTTAAATAATAATTGAATCAATAATATGAGAAATATGATGCGAAGAATTCTTGTGAGCAATAATTGAGTATAACTAAGTGACTTCTCACATAAGTATCAATAATCACTACTGCAATTGCTACTCTTTGTGCGACTACAGCGTATTCATCGTACTTTTACTACCGGGTAGTTCAACGGTTTTAACGGTAACACCTCCGCCGTTATTTTCATAAAGTATTTTTGTCGTTTTCTCAATCCGACAATAATTCCATTGTGAGGTCCACCAATGATTGTGCAGTTGTACTAATATTCCCTGTTAAAACGAATATTCCCTGACCAATCGAATATTATATAACAACTTGCATACTTTGCAAAATTTATAAATATTACCCACAACTATAACATTATATCAAATCAATACCATTATATTCAAAAATATAATTCGAGAAAATTATTATTCATAAAAGTTGGGGTCTTACATGTGATATTATATTCTTCACCCTTGTTGTATATTACTTGTTGGGTAATTTGTGCTCATTCTTACCTATTTAAAACATTTCAGTTAAGGCGGAACATGGAAGTGTCTCTGGGAAAGACAAGGGCAAGGACAAGGCTACTAACTAGCTTGTCCCTTTATGTTAAAACTATTATGTTGTATTAAGACTGTTTTCAGACTATGCTTAAACTTAAGTAGGATTATGTAATAAATCTTTATTCGATATTATTACGTAATCTATTAAGTACTGTAGGTTGCGAGACTTTGGGGAATAATTATAATAAATCATTGTATATTATTCTAAATTAGATTTTCCGTTGTGAATGTGTGATTTTAATTATTATTGTATTACTTTGAGCATGTGACGAACCGAATTCGAGTGACCAAGTGGCGGTTCAAATTTAGGGGCGTCACAGTGTTTCTATGAGATGAACTGTTCTGTGATTGAACCGTTCTATAGACACTCTAAATTTTCTGCACACCTATTACTGACATTGCATGAGGGCAGATTCGTCTTTCAGAGATAACCATGGAAGACAACTCACATCCAGTCTGGATACTACCGAAAGTTCAACCTCAACCCCAGAACACACACCAGGAATATCAGGTCCAGCTTCGGAGATAACCCCGAGGCATGCAGTTCCAATACCAGAAATTCCACCAGAGAAGACCGATACATCTCGTAGATAACCCCGAGATATTCAGTCTCAGTCCCAACACTGGGAGTAGCAGCTACCAACCTTGGAGATAACACCAAGGAATGAAGTTTTAGAGATAACCCCTGAAATACTTGTTTCAATGGCATGCAATCAGCTTCAACCTCAGCACTGACACCGAGGCACTCAGTACAACACCCGAAGATAACACCGGGAAGACAAGCACTCCTCAGAGAGTACACTGAGGACCTTCAAACCTTTGCAGTAGTCCAATCTCAAAGATAACCCTGAGCAACATCTGCTTTATCAGTCCAAACCAGCGCCACTTCACGTCGTACAACACCCGGAGATAACACCGGGAAGACAGGCACTCCTCAGAGATGACACTGAGGACCTTCAAACATTTGCAGTAGTCCAATCTCAGAGATAACCCTTAGCAACATCTGCTTTATCAGCTCAAACTAGCGCCACTTCACATCGTCTAAACATTTCATACATACATTTCTACACAGCAATGTCCCAAAAGAACCAAGGAAAACCAATCTCGAGTGACTATTACGCAGGGTAACGGATAGAATTTGAAGCTTGAAGACCGGAGGACATAGTCCCATCTTCCTGACTTCGTACAACCCCTAATCCCATGTCATTGCGTAACTCTCGACAATGGCAGTCCATAACAGGTCTTACATACCTCAGTCGGATGCCCGGATTGCAATTCTAAAAGTTCAAGCCGACATTACAGTGTATGTGTGCACGTACTTCGAGACGACAGGACCCGCGAAGCCTGCGGTTCCTCCCCTCTATAAATAGAGGGCTTGGGGTGGCCATTTTAAAGGAGAAAAAGGCAAGGAAGCCCTGTCAAATTTGCTCTGTACTCACCCTACACTGAGTGTATATATATGAACTATGTGTCGAACTTTGTTCGATGAGCCTGGATTTTACATCCGGTGCGTTTACCGCTTATATATATACATATACATATATATATACACACACATTCAGTCCCACCTGGAGTTTACTTCTTGGTGGTTGACTGTCTTTACAGCTTTATTTACTTTTTGTCCCGCCTGGAGTTTACTCCGTGGCGGTTGATTGCTTTTACAGATTTATTTACATTTCTGATCCCCCATGGAGGTGCTTCGTGGTGGCTGATCATGTCTGTATATATATATTTACAACTTTTATATATATACCTGATTACTGCTTTATTATCAATTGCGGCATCATGTGAGCCTAGGAATCATGTGATCACAGATTATGTTTACTGGATCTAGATTTTGTTCCCATGATGGACATTTTCAACTGTAAGTAGCCTGTAAATTTATTCACGGTGTTCGGATTTCTTCAGATGGTTATCATACCCACGAGGAGTTCGGCACTATTTTGTATATTATTTTCTCGAAGATGCTTCGCATCTCGAAAATTAAAAACAATCAAGGCGGACACTAAATAATAAAATGGGAGTGTAAAAGGTCTCAATTACTACTGAGCACAAGGGTTTGGAAAACAACTTTTATAAAACATCACTGCCATATCTTGCTTAAAACTGAATTTTTATACAAATTCAAACCTTGCGTATATAGGTGCGAACGAGGCCTCGCACTACTTCAAAATAATTGCACATTGATCCACACACACACACACATATTCATATAACAGTATCTTGAAAAGAAGAGGTCACCGTGGTAACACGGATGTCGGGGGGTGCTTAACACCTTCCCCCTGCTTAATCAAGTCCCCAGACCCTAATGAATCTCGGTTTCACTGACCCATTTAGCAGTGCCACATCACTGGGTCAATGTGCAAACATTTTCTTGGTTGTGTTGGTACAACCATATAAAAGACCAACTGGCGACTCTTAACAATCCATCGTCTACATGACACATGTTAGACCTTTTTTACTTGTTTTTTTAAATCTCACCTAACATGAGAACACCAAAGAACAAGTAACAAAAAGGGACAAATAAAAATCCCGACATCGATAGGTGGCGACTCTGCTGGGGACACCAGTAAAAGGACTTAAGCCGCTATTACAATCTTTTCAAAACTGGTATATGCTTGTGTGTGAATGTTGCATTTACATTTATGATGAATGTGTACGAATGCATATATTTTTCTGCGCTTAATGCTTTACACTATGTCTGCTTGTGATATTAGTGCTTCGCACATGTTATCATTTTCATAAACGGTGAGACACGTTGTATGTGAATGTATGTTATGTGATTCCTCCATCAGGAGGCTATCTTGTCGGTGTTTGATTACTGGACTCGTAGGAAGACTAATTCCAACGAGGCTCAGGAAAGGCACCACCCAAATTCGCTCCAGTTGAAAGACCAAATTAACTTTTCATCAAGTAAATTGCGATGATTTGGGAACCTTCATGCCAAAAAGACGCGAGAGTAACCTAAGATAGGTCAGCCTCTGATAAACCAAACATGGAGGAAAGTCTCTTCATGCTTTTTCATTACTCGTAAAAATAATTACTTGTAATTTCATGCCATATTCATCTCAATGTAATGAGAAATATGAAGAAACATGTGTACATACATATTTTAAAACATGTTATCCTGGATTACAAACAGCTAACATCCGTATTGCAGGATAATATTCGTAGAACAGATACATAGCATGTAAACATTTACATATTTCCCTAAAGACTATACTACGCAAGTATTTTGTAGGGAAGCAATCCGATCGATTACCCGATCAAAGGCCAAAAAGGCCACGAGCCTACAATCAATTATGTCGTCATCAGAACAGACTGACCTTAATCCAGTTTCGCACAAAGAATTTGATTGATTAAGTAAACAAATCAAAGATTTGGTTGTTCTACTTAAAGAACTACACCAGTCCACTCAGGGTATGAGGATGCCTATACATGTTGAATCCTCTACACAAGGAGGAACCCAAGGTCCTAATAAAACCATTACAGAACCTGAAATGATGTTGGATACGACCAACAAAAATCATGATATCACTCATCTCAAAGGAGATCAAGACACTGGTGACATCAAGAAGAAAGTCCTTCTAATTGAAGAAACCCTTCGTACAATCAAAGGAATTGGAGCACATGGGAGTGTCTCATATTCTGACCTTTGTATATTCCCTGGTGTTCACTATCAAGTAAAATGTAAAACTCCTGATTTCAAAAAATATGATGGGTTAGGAGATCCTTACACACATTTGAAGGTGTTCATTGGAAAACTTGGATCTTATGCAGAGGACGAGAAGCTTAGGATGCAGCTGTTCCAGAAGAGTCTGACTGGAGAAGCTCGTTCGTGGTATACCAGATTAGACATCCCAAAGATCCCTAGTTTTGCAGATCTAGCTCACGCCTTCCTCAATACAGCTTCCAGTCTTAGATGGCTCCTGACCGATACCAGATTACCAAGGTCAAGAAACAGTCCAATGAGTCTTTCAAAGAGTATGCTCAAAGGTGGAGGTGCCTTGTTGCTCAAGTTATTCCTTCCATGACGGAATCAGAACTGGTCATGACCTTCATAGACATACAAGAATGTCCTTTCTATGAAAGAGTTTTAGCTGGCATTGGTAAACCATTTTTTGAAATGATTAAACATGGGGAGATGGCTGAGATGGGATTGAAGTCTGGAAAGATTCAAGACCTAGTCGCCTTAAAGCTATTACTGAGCACATCCAATCCAGAAATTATGGAAACAACCCTCGGAGGGTCCATAAAAAGAAAGAGGAGGATGTTTCCCTGATACCACAGGGGGCAAAAAGGCAATCAGAACATGCATATCCAGAGGAGAAATTACACTCCCTTTCAAGCACAGTCTTCAAACCCTCCAATGCCAAAATGTGGAGAAGTCAAACACCCTCGAGTGTTCACACCCTTACGGGACTTGCTCGAGAACATTCTCACTCTTCTGATAAATTAGAAGAAAATTATGCATCTTCTTCCACCAGCCAACCCTAATGGGAGGGTTTCAATGCTGCTCAGAAATGTGCTTATCATATCGGGGCACCTGGACATGATACTCAAGATTGTTGGGCCTTGAAACACAAGATCCAAGATTTGATAGACAATGGTGAGATTGTGGTCACTAAACCAGATCAACCTCACGTGCAAGACAACCCCAACAATAGGAGGAAGAGGTCAACATGATTAATTGGAGTAGTGGACGGAGCTCCAATTTTAACGATGAATCCTCCCAGACCCTAAAAGATGGTGTTCACAAAAGGGATTATGCAAAGTTCCAGTTCGCAATGGAACGAAAGATGAAAGCTCTGTGTAAACAGATTGAGCAATTGGCAGAACTGGTGACTTATCAGCATCAAGTCACACGCTAATTAGTTAGCCAGGAGCATGCTAGTCTGCTTCCTTTTGTTGTGAATACTCCGTCATCACCTTCAGATAAAGAAACACTGGAAGACAAAGTGACGAAGAGAGCAAGTGCCAAATCCCATAGGGATTTTGCAAACAAAAGGGAATTTACATACCTGGGCCGACTTATGGAGGAAATACTTCAGATGCTGATTAATGAAGGAAGGATCACTTCCCTTTTACCTCCAATCAATCCCCGTTCAGGATGGTTTAATTCTGATGGAGTTTTCCAATATCACTTCCATTTTTGCGGTCACAGCACTGAAGAATTTTGGGCACTCCGCAACCTCATTCAAAATTTAATTGACAGCGGTGTTCTGCAGCTAGTAGACGACGATACTGTGCTATTTGAGATTGAGAATACTTGTGCTACCAAATGGAAGGGATTGGTAGCAGTTATATCCGCTGAGGCTGATGGGACTGTCAAACCTCTCACAATGCAAACAATTCAACTCAAAGGAATTTACAAACCTTTGAAAGTGGTTGCTCCCGAGCCAATCAACTTGCCATTCAGACCACAATATCCTGTTATCTACTTACGAAAAGTCCCATGGAATTATGGAGAAGCTGAAGGATCCACCTCTCAAACAACTGCTGCAGTGTCAAAGGAGAATCCACTGTATCTTCCCCAACGGGTGATGAAGTCCACCATCAAGTCAAAGGGGAAAATACCCATGGAGAAAATTGCAAAATTCCTCCGCACTATGGGTCATAACGAAGCCAAGGTGGTTTTAAGCTTAAGAGAAGCTCCACACCACATTTCAATCCTAGACTTGGTTTTAACTTCTAAGGATCATAGGAAGATCTTATTGAAGGTTTTGGAAGAAGCCTACTTACCGACATCAGGGGATGTAGAAAAATTTCAACATCTGGTTGATCACATTTTTAACAACAATGTGATATCTTTCACTGATGATGGCATACCGCCCGAAGGGACCAGTTATTGCAAGCCGTTGCACATTGTGGTTTTGTCCTCTGGATATATGCTAGCTGGAGTTCTGATAAATGGAGGTTCATCTCTGAATATATGTCCTTACGCTATCTTGCTAAAGATGAATATCAATCTCAAATGGATCTGAAGCAGCCACATGGTTATTAAAGCTTTCGATGGAGCACGCCGAAATTCAGTCGAAGAGATTTAGCTACCAATCGAGATTGGTCCCCATACCTTCTGTGTATCTTTTCACGTGCTCAAAATAGATTCAGGATACAACCTGCTATTGAGAAGACCGTGGATTCATATGGCTGGGGCAGTCCCCTCCACTCTTCATCAAGAATCTAAATATATCATGAATGACAAATTAGTAGTCACTAAGCTAACGCTGAGCCGGAATGTCCTAAACAGAGTGACATACCCCTCATTAGCTTCAATTCAGAAGTTGAGCCGGTCAGTTTTCATACCCTGGAGGTGAGAAACACTCACTACCACCCTATTGGGGTGCCACCTCTCACACCCAAGATTTATGCCAAGTAATGCTCATTACTCAAGAAATGATATATTTGGGTCATCACCAGACAAGGGTCGGGTAAAAATCATCGTGGTATTAAGCACCCAATTCAAGTTGTCAATCAACTAGACAAATTGGATCGGGCTATTCTTCCTAGTTCCACCACATGGAATCCATATAAACATCATCAAATTCCTTCAGCTTTAGTTACACAACGATTATCTTCACCTACAACTCCTGAGTCCGCACAACCTCCTATAAAGGTGCCATCCAACATAATGGCTATGTTATTTCCCAAGCCGATGCCGGTAAAGGAGAAAGAAGTCTTTGTTTCAGACCCCAAAGTAGAGGAAGAGAAACAAAGAATCAAGCAAGACATCGTCAGAATGATGTCAGGCATACGCATCATTGTCCACGATGAACATACTCACAGATACATCCCAGACGATGATTTCACAGATGAAATGGTCATCATTCGGGAGAAGGAGGACGATGACAACCCCTCCATCACTGCAGTCCACCAAGACTTTGCCCTCGACAATTGGAGCAGCACTCCTTGTGATTGGTCGACGAGGGTAAAATAAGCGTAAACTCTTTATGCCTCAGAGATATCATAACTCGCTACTTTTCTCATTACAAAGATAGCAGCTTTTTTTGTCAAGACATGCTAACACTTTGTATGATTAGACCATTTCATATATACTAAGTGAAAACATATTTTGTTTCAGGACTAAATTTAGATGTGTATGTACTTGTTGATAAGGTGCCTTTTCTCCACAAGGATTGTGGCTTTGATGTAAAGTTGGATTCAGCCTTGATGGAAATACATAAGGACATTGAGGTGCCTCCAGAAATTCAAGAATGGGTCAAAGATAAACCTAAACTCAACCTTGATTAAACCACTTCCTTCAATCTATAAACCTTAGAAAGCCCTAAGTTAATCCAGATTGGTTCAGACCTTACCCCAAACCAAAGGAATAACATGGTTATGTTATTAACCCAATTCCAGGATGTGTTTGCATAGTCTCACGAAGACATGGTGGGTTTGTCCACTGACATTGTTCTTCATCGCCTTCCAATTAAAGAGGTATTCAAACCAGTCAAGCAGAAGCTCAGGCGATTGAAACTTGAGTGGAGTTTAATGGTGAAAGAAGAAATTGTGAAACAATTTCAAGCTAGGATTATCATGGTGTCTACATATCCTAAGTGGATATACAACATCGTTCCCGTACCTAAGCCTGGAGGAAAGGTGGGAGTTTGCGTGGATTACCGAGATCTAAACAAAGCTTGCCTTAAAGATAGCTTTCCCGTGCCATTTATCCACATTCTCATTGACAATACTGCTCAATACAACATGTAGTCTTTTTTGGAGTGTTTCATTGGATACCACAGGATTATGGTTGCTGAGGAAGATCGTGAGAAAACTGCTTTCATCATGCCTTGGGGAACTTTCTGCTATAGACGGTTGTCATTCGGCCTCATCAATACCGGAGCCACCTATCAACGAGCTATGATGGCTCTTTTTCATGACTTAATGCATAAGGAGATAGAGATCTATGTGGATGACATCATTGTCAAGTCCTGAATGGAAGATGACCATCTCGTGAAGCTATTCAACAGGTTGCGTAAGTACAATTTGAAGTTGAATCTAGCCAAGTGCGCATTTAGTGTTAAATCATGCAAGTTGCTAGGATTCCTAGTTAGCCGCAAAGGGATTGAGCTAGACCCCACTAAAATCCAGGCCATCACGGAAATGCCCATTCCTCAGACAGAGAAGGAAATACGGGGATTTTTGGGAAGAATCAACTTCATTAGCAAGTTCATTTCTTAACTCACAGCAACCTGTGAGCCTATCTTCAAGTTGTTAAGGAAGAACTCCTCCATGAAATGGAACGACGAGTGCCAGAGCCTTCCTCACAATCAAAGAACAGCTAGTCAAAGCTCCTGTTTTGGTACCACCCAAGGATGATGTTCCCCTGTTCATGTACCTGTCCATAAGTGACAATGCCATGGGCTGCATGCTAGGTCAGAAAGACGATAGAGGCCAAGAATGAGTTATCTATTACCTCAGCAAAGGATTCAGCAGCAGTGAACACAAGTACACTCTGATTGAGAAGACTTTTTGTGCTTTAGCATGGGCTTCCATGAGGTTACAACATTACCTCCATAGTCATACAACCCATCTCATATCCCGCGTGGATCCTCTTAAGTATGTGTTCAACAAACCCATGTTAAATTACCAGCTGTCCAGATGGTAGTTGAACCTACAACAATTTGATATCGTCTATGTGACGTAAAAATCCATCAAAGGTCAAGGAATTACGGATTAACTGGTCGTCGCACCTTCAGGGGACTTCAAACCCTTGGAAACCTACTTCCCAGATGAAGGAGTAATGACAGTTCAACAACACCATCAGTAAGATATATGACATATATATGGAAAATGTATTTCGATGGAGCTGTTAATATGGAAGGTTCAGGAGCTGGAGCAGTTCTAGTATCCAGTACGGGGGAACAGTATCCCGACGTCGTCGAATTATAGTTTATCAACACAACCAACACAGTTGAGTATAAAGGTTGTCTCATGGGGCTAAAACTTGCTCGTTCAATGGGCATCAGGCAGTTAACTGCCTTTGGGGATTCAGAGTTGGTAATCAAACAATCCACGGGAATCTATCAAACCAAAGAGCTACATTTGCTGCCTTACCATCGGCAAGTTTTACAGATGGCTTTGGAGTTCAAAGAAATCTCCTTTCTACACATTCCTCGTAATAGGAATAACTTTACAGACACATTAGCAACATTGTCCTCCTTGATTCACATACCTGACAAGGAACACATTCCTAGTGTCACATTTTCCCTGAACAAGGCACCAGCCTATTGGAATTATGTTGGAGAAGTATCGGATGAGCTACCTCCCATCCAGCATCCTTGGTATCAGCATATCAAGGAGTATCTACGAGATTTATCTACATCAACTGAGGCGAATCCTACTGAGAAAAGATAGATCCATCGACTTGCTATGAAATTCTACTTGAGCGGTGATGCACTCTATATAAGAGATGCAGGACTAGGTCTCCTCAGATGTCTAGACCAGGACCAAGCTCAGAGGCTCATTGATGAGGTCCATGGTGGAGTATGTGGCCCACACATGAGTGGTCCTCAGCTTGGTAAAAAGCTCCTCAGAATAGGATATTACTGGCTTACCCTCAAAGCTGACTGTGATGATCACGTCAAGAGGTGTTATCAGTGCCAAATTCATAGAAATGCCATCCACGCCCCTCCGAGGGAGCTCCACAATATGAGTTCACCTTGGCCTTTCTCAATGTGGGGAATGGACGTGATCGGGCCTATCGATCCCAAAGCCAGTAATGGGCATCGTTTTATATTCACCATGATAGACTACTTCACCAAGTGGGTAGAATCACCTCCTTTCCCAGGGTTACCAAAGAAGTCATCATTGCTTTCATCAGAAACAATGTCATTCGTAGATATGGACAACCAGAGGTCATTGTGTCAGATAATGCTAATAACCTCAACAACAAAATGATGGAGAAGTTATACAGTAAATTCCACATCAAACATCTTAACTCAGTCATCTACCATCCACAGATGAATGATGATATTGAAGCGGCTAACAAAAACATCAAGAAGATCATGAAAAAGATGTCTTCCAACCACAAAGAATGGCCTAACTTATTGCCTCTTACTCTGTTAGCCTACAGAATATCAATGTGCACTTCCACTGGGGCAACCCCCTACGCGTTAACATATGGGATGGAAGCAGTGCTCCCCATAGAAGTTGAAATGGAATTCCTTAGAGTGTTGATAGACGCTCAGCTGGATGAAGATCAATGGGTACAAGACATGTATCACTAATTGTCTCTACTAGACGAAAGGCGAACCGCGACAATCTTTCATGATTAGTTATATCAACAAAGGATCGCCAGATCCTACAACAGAAAAGTCCAGCTACGGCAGTTTAAACAACATGACTTGGTTTTAAAGAAGATATTTGACAACCAAGATAGTCCAAGGGAAAATTTGCCCCTAACTGGGAAGGCCCGGTTGTTGTTAAGGAGGAATTGACAGGAGGCGCTCTCAGATTGCAGGAAATGGACGGCGATGAATTTCTACAACTTATCAACTCGGACACCGTGAAACGGTACTATATCTGAAGTTACCATCAAGCAAACATCCTGGTGTTGGATCATCAAATCACCTGTGATTCCGGTTCTTTAACCCTTCATTACATACAACTCTTCGCCACATTTTTCCCCTCAGGGAAACATACTCTTCAAGCTAGCAGCCTGGTTTCACTACGTTTATACAACTTCGATTATCCCCTCAGGTATTGAACGTTTTTACACCTGCAGTTTATCTTGAAGACGGGATTAAACTTTTCTATTCTTGCAGTTTGTCCTGAAGACGGGATCAAACTTTTTCAGACTTGCAGTTTGTCCCAATCATGGGATCAAACATTCTTCTCCCGCAGTATAGCCTGCACATGGGATTCATACTTCTCTTCGGTTGCGAATCGTCCTGAGGGGCGAACTACGTCGACCTGATCTCCTCTTCAATAGGAGTACGTAGGCAACCATTTTATATGGCCCGGTCGCAATAAAACAAAAACAACAAAAACATCTCTACACCTTTTTCCTTACAAAAACAAAAACAACAAAAACATCTCTACACCCTTTTCTTTACAAAAACAAAAACAACAAAAATATTCCTACACCATTCCAGCCACATACAGCGTTGAACATCTTACACCAGGTTCGAATTACACAGACCTGATCTCCTCTTCAATAGGAGTACATAGGCATCCATTTATGGTTTGATCTCACCCCTACCAAAACACCAACACTTGTCAGCGGTACTGGGATCAAACTTCAATCCACCACATTGCATCGGCTTCAGACCAAAGGGATGGAATTACCTAAACTCCTCCTAAATAGGAGATTCGACGACCATCTAAGCTGCGGTTGTGCCTCATAGAGCAACACCAGTCCATAAGAGATGGAATTAACAAGGCTTCTCACAAATAAAAGTAATGGAGACCATCTATGGTGCGGTCAATCTCAGAGAGGAAAGCCACACTCCTCTTCACATTTCAATACAGAAACCAGTCCCAAGACACCAAAGATGGTAGGGATCCATACAGTTCAACGATCTATTCTGAACTATCCAGGGACAACTCAATGTCCATCCATCAAGGAGGAATTCAGAATACATCAAGATCACAAGCCCTTAAGAAACAGGCAAATATCAAGCAAGAAACAGACATATCTAAAATGGAATTGATAAAAAATATATTTCTCTACTATATATACAATGATGTTTAATATACATAATGTAAACTATACATAACAAAATGGCTAAGCTAGTCTGTGCAGGAAAATACAAGCTCATCTACAAGTCAGTGTATATGCGAGCTATCAAGCCCAACATGGCATCCCTCTCAGAAGAAGGAGGTAAAGCTGTGGTCTCCTATACAAGGGTATCCACATGGGTTAACAGATCTACAACCATCTGCATGGTGACTCTATGCTCATCAATGTACGTGTTTACCTCTGCAATCATGCCAGTGGTAAGAGACCTCACTATAGTACCATCTGTAATGACTATGTCCTGGGAAGATATGGCACTATCCCTCTCAACTATCACGACATCTCTAGGCGATCCGCCTCATCCCGCCAACAACAACAAGCAGCGTCCTACAAGCTAATGCCTTTTCTCTCTCTAATAGAGTTGCGTCTCTCCCATCAAGGGCTGTCAACATCAAGGCTCTAGCCTGATCTCTCTCGAAGGTCATCAGATGAAGACTCTACTCGAAGTACTGTGCCGAATGCTGGATCACAACAGTGCTAATACTGGGAGAATCTAAAGGAGATATTGGCAACCTAGTAGACTACTCCTCCTCGATGTGAGAATCAACGTCCTCTATGGGCTCTCCATCGTCTGAATCACTATCTGGTACTGTGGATACTGCCGCAACCGATGAAATCTCGATCTCCATCCACGCAAAATACTCTGGCGAATAGCCCGGATGGCTAATAGAGAAAGCAGCTATCTCACATTGATCCCAACATGCATATCCCCGGGATCGGTCCCCTACTGATAGATGGCGAGAAGCTAAACGCTGACCTAGCGCCCCCTCGAAAGGATGGAAATCTTGAACTCGGTCAAATCATGACATCACGACCAATCAAGTGATAGGTATTCATGCCCCTCAAACCAGCCAGAGGGAGATAATCCATGCCCGGAGCATGAGTAATGATGTTATAGGGTGAGCTGAGCCTTGTACAAGGCAGAATGCTAAATGGATCTCTGATAACTGCCAATAACATCGACCAAGACATAGCGTCTATACATTCTGATGGCTGAAAGAAGTAAGACATAGCTATATCATGGGTGAAGCAATACCCATGTCGACGAAAGGTCCCAATCGGTCTCAAGTATGACATGAACCACACGTAGAGCATGACCACGCTGCCTGTAAACACTCACATCGGATAGGTGCAAAGAGATGTGGTCGACCTCAACGCCTCTCGCCACGATCATCGCATACAATGGAGTGACCTCCCGAGAGCTCTCACTGCCATGATGACTCCAATGTCTATCTTATCCATGTATCTCATCCATATATATATATATATATATATATATATATATATATGACAACACGCACAGTAGCAGGACATCTACTCTGGCCGAGCGCCAAAAATCCTCCGGTGCGGTGAAATCCTTGGAGTGCCGTGTATAGCTATCCTCAGAGCCAAATATGTCAAACAGAAAACGCTGGAATATAACGTGACCAGACGTTAGCTCATCCTGTACCACCTTACGCCGCAATCCGATGAGGGTCATAAACTTTCTGCTCATATCTCCAATAACAATATGCACGCATGGTCTGTCTAATGGCAGCATCATCAACCGTGCATACTCCTCCAGAGTCGAAGTTAACTCATGGGTACCAAATCGGAAAACCTGCCTCTCCGATACCCAGTGCTCCAGTATGCCCTGCACGAATCCTGTGGGAACCTGAAACATCAACAAGGTCATAGGATGCTGCAATAAATGATCCACAGTCACCCTGTCTAATGGTGACATGCTATCATACCACGATCGCATACCAAATGCCAGCAATAATGGTGGGGTATGATCAATACGGCTAACTGTCGAAGAAGACATCTGTTTGGGCCGTATCATAAGACCATCCAGAGGTCAATGCGGAATATCTTTGGAAATACATACATATGCATAACATAATACATGCATGATACAATAGATGGAACTATGATATAGGGAATGAAAAAGTGTACATATATTCCTAAGTATATCATCTCTGTACAGCTAAAAATACAAGGAAATAGGGCATAGACAGCTTACTACTAACAGGGGCCTATCAAAAGATATAGCGAGAATGGGGCACATCCACCCAATTTCTAACAGAGGCCTATCAAAAGAGATAACGAGAATACACATCAGAAGAAGACAATGGTGTCAATATCTACATCATCAATCATGTCCACCTGATGTAACTCCTCCAGAGTCACTAGATATCTATCAACAGGGATGTCAGGCTTATACAAATGAGGATTTGCAATGGCAAAGCCAAATGGGCCATCTGAGGGGCCATCGCTTGAGCTGGAAGGATCAAACGAATCTGCCTCTACCGGATCTCTGCCCAAATGTCGGATAAAGAAATGTGCCCAGTCTAGTCGCTAGGTCAAACTATCAATCTGTGTCAAATGAGTTAGATCAAGGACACAAGCTAGCCAATCGGTCATCATCATGGATCCTGGAACCATATCCCCCATGAACTGAGTGGCACGGGACTGGGCTCCAATAGTGCGAAGGAACCACCAACGCTAGAATATCTACTGAGTACAGGGACCCTTTGATAATGCAAAATCATCAACCCCAAACAATGGGATATCAATGATGGGTGACCGCGATATAGGCCAATAACGCCTGGCAGGAGGCAAGATCGAAATACGGATCTCTCATGTGGTTCTCCTAATAGCACGCTCTCCTAAATGGAGCTCCCATCCTCCATCAGTGAAGAGAGGAACCCTACGGGTGGAAATCACGTACTCGACACAAGTCGGGTACCCATCCTCAAATCCCATGGCCAAGTCCTCCCCAAAATAGGGAATCCATATGATGACATCAGCTGTCAACAACTCCGGCTGTAGGTTGCAATGAGTGAAACCATCAGCTACAGGGACCTCCGCCAGTATGGAATGATGCCATCGTCGTCCTCGTGGATAGGTATCTAAACCTAAAATGCTCATAGGGCGCAAACATAGATGCCTCTTATAGGCCCAAAATCGCCAACACAAAGGCCAACATATGCGGTCAGTAAACACTCTTAACCTACATATGGGAAACTACAATAGAAATACTCACCAGCAGAAATGGGTAGAATCCTAACCAAGCCTCGTTGAAGCCCTGGGAACACATATGCATGCCCCTGAAAAATAGGCGAAGGTGTAGGAACCCCAATCATAATCTCCTATACTGTCCACGTGTCGAGTGGCGCTGATCAAAGCGAATGACACCGTAGAAGAGTTATCTGCTATGAAGCAGCCTCTAATGATCATCAAGAATAATCGCCAGAGAATGTGATCCCTTACTCTAATATCATCTGGCATGGGCTCGGTCAACAGCCAACTCATAGCATCTACGCTCAAAGGACCCGTACGGACGGTCCTGCCCTTGAGCGCCTCAGTCGGGACTCCTAGCAAGGATCTGACGGTGGTAGGGGTAATATCCACCATGCAAGGCATGGATGCCCCTCCAAACTCCATACCTGTGATAAATCAGTGCTCAGACAATGCCCTTAGGTAACCCCAGGGACAACGACAATGAAAGATGGAAAAGAACGCCCCAAATCCCCAATCATGCACAATCGCTCTATAGTTAGGATGCAGAGCTTGGTACATGGAGTGAATGCTGAACTAGTTCCCTTGAGGCTGTGTAAAGCCAGGAACCTATATAAAATACAGATCAACATCAAAATCCTTTACTCCTCATCAATAGGAAAGAAGGAAGATCAACATCTACATGGGTACCTCATTGGCATGAAAATACGTCGAGGGATGTCGACTCAAATCACCCAGTAGCTCTGGGTTTGCCACCTGAATACTCAGGAGGTTCCTACAGGGAACATGTGCTGTAGTAGCGGGGTCCACAACCGGAACGTCCTCGTCCTCGTCCTCAACGTTCGACACATCAAACCGGATTGGACGTATCACCACCTCCACCAAATGATGAGGGTGTCAAATAGAACGGGGTCGAGGCACTTCAGAAGCCCTCCTTCGTATACCAGAAGTGGTCCTACGGGAACTTCTCAGCTGATCCGGATCCATAATATCTAGAAAAAAAATCTCCAGATCACCTCAGAAAGGGTGTGGAAATTTCTAACTTGGATCATTCTTTTCAAAATGCATTTTGTGACTACATGCATGCATGCATTGCTTTAACATACAGCTACAGTAGAGTTAAAAGTGAATGACTATTCAAATGCCTACATTTTGAAAATTTTTGCCATAGTCCCCTTTGTAAATAGGACTATCCACATGGACATAGGCATGACAAGCTGGCCATTCAGTACCACACCTGCCCAAAGTCATATACATACTATATGCATAAAAAATCAAAGTCATCAATCTGTAAGGGTAGTTTAATTACCAGGATTACTTTGCATTTTTTACCTTTTGCTCATTTGTCCTCAAATAGGATATGAAATAGCTAAAAAAGGTGCCAATTTGACTGTCTCAAAAGTCAAATTTTTTCACATCATTATGTTTAGTATGGTTTAATACTAACATTCACTATGTTAAATATTTTTTATCAAGTCATTTAAGCATGCATATTCACTACTATGTGTTTAGATGCATTTTATATGATAAGTCATTTTCCAACGGATAAAAACTGGAAAAGAAGACATGCATACATTACCAGGACAGTGCAGAACACTTGTACGGTGACAGAATTTGCAGAAAGTCGCCAAAACTCAGTAGATCTAAAGAAGAGCTCTCGGATTTCCTTAGCGACGCAATGTGAAAGTGACTTATGAAAACAACCTGCTGGCATTAAGTTGCCACGGCTGGCCGCAGGTCCACCTGTGTCTGCGAGAGGTGTACCTACGGCACCCCTACGTGGATCCCACCCCTTCGTCTCGGTCCAGTTCGAGTTGCAACAGAGTTATCATAAGCTGAAAAAAGCAAAATCAAGAATAAAAATGCTACGCGATTCAGCAGAATGGCTTGCAATCCTGGTTTTCTCAAGACCGAGCTGTGGGTCTGCATATCACTCATTCCTGTTCGCCCTAGTACAAGGTACACTATACCAATGATGTCAGTTATTTCAAGATACACTCGGCAATACCTGACGTAGGTTCAATGCCACTAATTGAGGGTCGTAACCCTAATCATTCTCAACACCTCGGCGGGGGCATCACGCGTTTGCATATGTCAAAGTACATATCCCTGGCGGGGGCATCACGCATTCTCTATCAAATAGCACCCCAGCGGGGGTATCACGCGTTTGCATATATCAAAGCATATATCCCTAGTGGGGGTATTACACACTATGTTCCGTTGACATACATATTAATGAAGGTCAAGCAGCCTTGACATCATTATACCATTGGCAGGTAAATCCAACGAATGCATCGGGAGCCATCCGCTGATTTCAGCCATTGATACACACATCATCGATGATTAAATAGATCCCCGGTGGGGGTCACAACGCAGACTCAAGAAGAGAGACCCCGATGGGGGTTACAACGCGTTCCCCGACGGGGGCATCACACAATCTCAAAACGAGATCCCCGGCAGGGGTTGCAACGCATGTTCCATTGATACACACATCAACGAAGGTCAAACAAATCCCCAGAGGGGGTTAAAACGCATGATCCGTTGATTCACAAGTCAGCGAAGGTCAAGTAGCCTTGACAATTTGCCCAATAGGGGTATTTTATCCGGTGATGCACACATCAGCGAAGGTCAGGCAGCCCTGATAACACATACTGTTGCCAGTAAATCCAGCAGAACATTGATATGACCTGGCGATACAAACCAGGAGGAGTCAACATCATCAAGGAGGATTGATGATGGAATATGTTATACACATCCTCAAATAGACAGAGCGTTATCCCCACAGATCTCTCGTACACGAGAGGCACATCTTCGGAATCAAGTCTGTATCAAGGATTAAGGACTTTGGTGACAACCCCAACGTCAACATCCTAAGAGATTTGGATCACACATCCAGTCTGGTCATCATTGCCAATCCCCAGTAGAAGTAACAGGGAGCCGACAATCATCCCCAGCATGTTGGGCAACAACCCCGCACACATGCATCTTACATTTGCATCATGTTGCTACAATTTGCTTCATGTTTATCTTGTTGCATTTCAAGTGTCTAGGATTCTTTATCTTATCCATGCATTGCATTACATGAATATGATAAAGAGGGGCATCTGTAGACACTCAAAAATTTTTGCACACCTATTACTGACATTGCAGGAGGGCAGATTCGTCTTTCTGAGATAACCTTGGAAGATAACTCACATCCAGTCTGGATACTACCGGAAGTTCAACCTCAACCCCGGAACACACACCGGGAATATCAGGTCCAACCTCAAAGATAACCCTGAGGCATACAGTTCCAATACCGAATATTCCACCGGAGAAGATCGATCCATCTCGGAGATAACCCCGAGATATTCAGTCTCAGTCCCAACACTGGGAATAGCAGCTACCAACCTTGGAGATAACCCTAAGGAATGTAGTTCTGGAGATAACCCCAAAAATGCTTGTTTCAAAGGCATGCAATCAGCTTCAACCTCAGCACTCACACCGAGGCACTCAGTACAAGACCCAGAGATAAAACCAGGAAGACAAGCACACCTTAGAGATGACACTGAGGACCTTCAAACCTTTGCAGCAGTCCAATCTCAGAGATAACCCTAAGTAACGTCTACTTTATCAGCCTAAACCGGCGATAACCCCGATGAGGAGCAAAGTCGTCATCTTGCCACCTTAATGCCACTTCACGCCGTTTCAACATTTCATACATACATTTCTACACAGCAATGTCCCACAAGAACCAAGGAAAACCAATCACGAGTGACTATTACGCAGGGTAACAGATAGAATTTGAAGCTTGAAGACCGGAGGGCATGGTTGTGACACCCCCAAATCCCAGTACTTCATTACCTTAAGATTTCATGTTCACTTAATCAAAACATTCATATCTACTACCCAATTGTAATAAAAAAATTGAATAATAAACCTTCCTTTAAGGGATTACATTAATAAAATCTCCCAGGTTGTCTAACCTTTAAGTAGAATCATTCAAATGTGGAAATTAAATAAATACTTCATTACATCAATCAAATTAAAGTCTGATAAATAATTGTCAACACATTACAAGTCTTCAATACTTGTTCATCTTCCATTTTCCCTTACTAGTGCTAGGTACATCTATCTTCTCATCCTTAGCTGTAATAGTTATATAAGCAAGAGTGAGCAAACAAAGCTCACTTGAAATAAGAATGGATAAACTTTACAACATTTGCCAAATAATAGGCTTAATAGAACTGAATGATATGTTCTATTAACATTCTGAAATATACTACTGAGGGTTTAATGACCACGAACCATGTCCACAGTTATAAGTAATCTTTCAACTTCAACTTTAACAAATCAAGACTATAAGGACTCCACGTGCTTAGGGGATCACCCTTCAGTACAATGTATTGTGCACAACCATTTCAACGCTAAGCGTAAACCCCTAATAATAGGGTTGTTCATCTCAGTATTTAGATTACAAGTCCGCACCAAAGAAAGTTTGGTTTGGATAAACTTTCAAGGGTAATTTGAAGTTTAACGATCATCAACTAAGGAACTAGTTGAATCAACGATACTTGATAACACAACAGTTGTTTGATAACAACATAACATAAAACAATTTAGAATCATAGGTGAACTGACTATATTCTAAACTCATGCTTGAAAATAACTAGAGAGCATAAGTATTGATCAAAATGAAGAAAATGATAAACCTTGGCTTGAACAATAATAAGCTAGGTCTGTGATCTTGGTAAATTAGAAATTTAGTTACCGAACATGCACTAATTGATAGCAAGCTAGAAACAATGCTTAATCCACATGGTAATAAACTATACAAAGTGATTGAACAATTCAACAAAAGGAATTAAAGTTCAAAAACATTTATTATAAAAGAATGAACTAGAGAAACTTGTTTAACTATAAACAAGTTAGAGTAAGCCAATAATGATTAGAATTCCAATAACTTAAGATTAAAACATGCTCAATGTAAATAGATGAGATTTTGGAACTTGCATCATCATAAATAACTAGATATAAGAAACTTGCTCAATGTAAAAAGATAGGCTTAGAAGCTTGCACAATTATTATAAGAGTAGAGTTAAAGAACTTGCCTCAAGCATAAACTATAATATTATACTCACGTTCATCTATATAGAGGTTTAGAACCACCATCTATTAGATATATTAATATCCACGTTCCAATATAACACGCATTTCTAGTTAGACTTATTATTTTAGCACAAGTCTTAAGATACCATACAAATATAAGAAATTACAAGTGTTAACCTTCACAATACCTGTTTACTATTCATCATGCTCACTAAGTTCTAATATACCACGTTCATCACTTATTAATCATTCAAACTTTGAATTTATCAATTACATATCATGGTTCTGTTTTAACCTTCTTACTACATGTTTAACACTTAATCATAACCTTAGACCAAGTGGTAAGGCTTCCCCAAAATATGCAAAGAAGTGAAGGCTCTGCCTCGGATCGATCAATATATGCGAATCATGTTTTTAGCCTTGGCACAAGCGCAAATTTGCTTAGCTAGCACAGATAAGAGTAGTAGAGTCGACTATGAACGAGAGCCAACTTTAGCCCAACAAACACGAATTTTACCCATAATACAGTAATATTAACACGTACAATTGATACAAAACCATCATAAACATGTTTGTGAACATATTCCTCAACATAGAACAATTTAACAACAATTATACTAGTTCAATTTCCTCAAATTCCATCTTTTCATATAAAACTTTATTTTTGAGTTCCTTAAACCAAAATCAACACTGTAAACACGATTCTTATCCAAATTATTTCATTCAAATTACGTTATCTTGGCTTCTTAATGAACTAGCATAAACAAGCTTCAATTTCCAGTTGAACATATGAATTGACCATCAAAATTGATACTTACACAAGCCACATAAGAAATATTCATACAAACATACGCTGTCATTATTTTTCTACTGTTAACCGAAATTAGCATGTAATTTCCTTATTTAAACATAATCTCTAATCATCATAAACACATGTAAACATCATAATTGAATTATATAGCAACAATTCTAAATGTATGAAATTCACAGAGTACAAAAATTATTGCCGTAAATTCATATATATATATATATATATATATATATATATTGAGATTATGGAAAATTACTTTCAATTTGCTTGCACCACCTTGCTAAACACAGAATTTGTTGTGAAAATTCTTAAGACTCCTCTCCAATTCCTCTGAAAACTCTCTTCTCTTCTCTCTTCTCAGTAAACTAACTCTTAGTTAAGCGTAAACAAATAAACTGATAGCCTTAATACTAATACTAATTGTACTATTAGTTACAAACTAACGTATATGTTTTAAATATATTATATTTATTATTTATTTTATTTTATTTTATTTATTATAAATTCAAAAATTAAAAATCCAAAAGCCATAAGGCTCTGCTTGGTAAAACTCTTTAGAAATTAAAGACTTAATATACTTAAGCCTTGTTTGTGTAAACCTAATTAAACTACTTTAATTTATTTTAATACTCCTTATAAAATAGTTATTGTCATCACACTATATTTAATTAAGTTTTCATACTTAATTAATTAATTCAAATAATAATTTATTAAATAAATCATTTAATCACATAACTCAATACAAATAATTAGCCATCAAATTGAAATATCAATATAATAATAATTTCCTTAACTCATTAATTATTTATTTAACAAATAATTAACCAAATAACATTAAATCAATTAAACAAATATTTATTCAATGATAAACACATCCATTAAATATTTATATAATTCAATAAATATTTAAACATTACAATTTGAAATTTCGGATTGTTACATCCTTCCCTCCTTACAAAGTTTTTATCCCCAGAATCACAACTCAAACAATCAAATTGTCACATTCTTCCCTTCTTACAAAGATTCTGTCCCCAAAACCGAAGACATATATTAAACAAATAACTCAGGGTAATTTTTCATCATTTCAGCTTCGAGTTTCCACGTTACCTCTTCGACATTGTTGTTTTTCCATATCACCTTCACAGAAGGTATCACTTTATTTCTGAGCACTTATTCTTTCTTGTCGACTATCTGAATAGGAATCTGTTCATAAGACAAATCTTTACTGAACTGCAACGGTTCATACTCAATCACATGCTTGTAATCAGGTTTATACGGTCGTAAAACCGAAACGTGAAAAACATTATGAACGTTTTCCAACTCTAGAGATAGAGCTACCTCATAAGCCACTTCTCCAACTCTTTGTAGCACTTCGAAGGTCCAATAAACCTCGGGCTTAGCTTTCCCTTTTTACCGAAACGAATTTTCCCCTTCCAAGGATAAACTTTTAGGAATACATAATTTCCTACATCGAATGCACGATCTTGTCGGTGTTGATCAGCATACTTTTTTTGTCTGTCTTGGGCCGCTACCAATCTTGTCCTGATGAGTTTGACAACCTCAGTAGTTTGTTGTCCCAGTTCTGGTCCTAACAGTTTGCGTTCACCGACTTCATCCCAGCACAGTGGAGTTCTGCACTTCATGGCGTATAATGCCTTGTAAGGCGGCATGCCGATGCTTGTGTGGTAACTGTTGTTATAGGCAAATTCCACCAACGGTAAATGTTTTTCCCAACTCCCTTTGAAATCCACGATACATGCTCTCAGCATATCTTCCAACATTTGGATTGTTCGTTCTCTTTGGCCATCTGTTTGTGGATGGTATACTGTACTCATTCGCAATTGTGTTCCCATACATTCTTGTAGTCTCTTACAGAAGTTTGATGTAAATCGCAGATCTCTATCTGACACAATTAATACTGGCACTCCATGCCTCGAAATGATCTCTTTAACGTACAACCTTGCCAACTGATCAAGATTGAACCTAATCTTTATTGGTAAAAAATGCACTGATTTTGTCAGTCTGTCCACTATCACCCAAATCGCATCGCATCGCATCCTCTCTGAGTAGTTGGAAGACCCACCACAAAATTCATTGTGATGTGTTCCCACTTCAATTCTGGTATTTCTAACGGTTGAAGTAATCCGCTTGATCTTTGATGCTCGGCCTTGACTCTTTGACATGTCAAGCATTTTGCGACACATTATGCAATATCTCTTTTCATGTTCGGCCACCAAAAATGTCACCGCAAATATTGATACATCTTCGTACTTCCTGGATGAATCGAATATCTTGTGTTGTGTGCTTCGGTAAAGATTTCGTCTTTAAGCTCTGGTACTGCTGGAACCCAAATTCTTTCTTCGAACCGTAGTAACCCTTCGGTATCGATCTTATATTTTACATAACTACCCTCAACCACTTTCTCTTTGATCGTTTCGCATTCTTTATCTTGTAGTTGAGCATTCTTCACTTTGTCCACCAAAGTTGGACTAGCTTCTATCTGATATAATTTTTCTGAAATAAGCTCTTCCTAGTTGGTTAACAACATCAATTTTTCCCAACCTTTTCTATTTAAAGCATCTGCAACCACATTTGTTTTGCCCGGGTGATAAAAGATATCACAATCGTAATCTTTTATCAATTCCATCCATCTTCTTTGACGCATATTCATGTCCTTTTATGTGAAATCATGAGTCGAATAACCTTTCTCATAATCCTTCAGTTGTTTTGATGCATACGCAATAACTTTGTCATTCTGCATAAGAACACAACCAAATCCTTTATGTGAGGCATTACTATACACCACAAAGTTTCCTGTACTATCTGGTAATGACAACATATGTGCCACACGTAGCTTCTTCCTTAAATCTTGAAAACTCTCTTCACATTTCTTTGTCCAAACAAATTTTACAGTTTTCCTTGTCAAATTTGTTAACGAAGTGGCTATCTTGGAAAAATCCTGAATGAATCGTCTATAATAATCGGCAAGTCCTAAGAAACTCCTCACCTCCGACGGCATTTTTGGTTGTTCGTAATTGATTATAGCTTCCACTTTTGATGGATCCATTGAAATCCCATCTTTGTCAATCACGTGCCCAAGAAATTGTACACGATCTAGCCAAAATTAGCACTTAGAGAATTTCCCGTACAATTTTTCTTTTCTTAATGTTTCCAACGTCAAACGTAAGTGTTCCATGTGTTCTTCTTGAGTTTTGGAATACACCAGAATGTCATCAATAAATACCACAACAAATTTGTCTAAGAATGGTTTAAACACCTTGTTCATCAAATCCCTGAATGCATCAGGGGCATTGGTCAAACCAAAAGACATCACCAGAAACTCGTAATGTCCATACTGAGTTCTGAATGTCGTTCTTGGTATATCCTCCTTCCTCACTTTCAATTAGTGATACCCACTTCTCAAATCTATTTTCGAGAAGTATTTAGTACCCTTCAACTGATCAAACAAGTCATCTATTCTAGGCAATGGATATTTGTTTTTAATAGTGATTTTGTTTAATTCTCTATAATCAATGGAAAGACGCATCGACCCATCCTTCTTCTTCACGAATAACAATGGCGCTCCCCACGGTGATACGCTTGGTTGAATATACTTCTTGTCTAGCAGCTGTTGCAGTTGTACCATTAGTTCCTTCATCTCTACCAGAGCAATTTTGTAAGGGGCCTTTGATATCAGTGATGTTCCTGGCGCCAAGTCGATCATGACCTCAATCTCTCTGTCATGCGGAAGTCCTGGCAAATCCTCTGGAAACACATCTTCAAATTCTCTCACCACTGGTATCTCTTCCAGTTTCACACCCTTCTTCTGAGTATCGACTATGTAAGCTAAATAACCCACACACCTTATTTCAACAAATTCTTGGTCTGCGATAATCCTCGACATCTCATTTGTCTAAAGCGATTTGCTACCATAGAAACTACATTTGACGGTCATAAGGTTTACACATTTCTTTTGGCAATCAATTACTGCTCCATATTTGAACAGCCAATCCATTCCCAAAATAACATCAAACTCTCCAAGTCTAATCTGAATCAAATCTACCATCATGATATTCCCCTTAATATTCACCCTACAGTTCTTGTATACGAACCTAACATTAATTATCTCCTTATTCGCAATTTCTATGTTTAAAGGGAAATTCAATTCTTCACTAGGTATTTCTAACTTCTTAGCAAATTCATCAGATATAAACGAGCAAGTAGCACCCGAATAAAATAATATATAAGAATTTATATCATTGATTGGGATAATACTTGACACCACATCTTTTGATTGCATAGCATCTTGCACAGTCATGTTGAAGGTTTTGGTTGTGGGTTTGTTTAATGTTGTTGGTCCAGCAATGGCCCATGTACCTCCACTGTTACCTCCATTGCTTCTAGTTGTCTCTCCAACCTTCTTTTTAGGGAATTCACGAGCAAAGTGATCCTTGGATCCGCACGTGAAGCACATGTTCTTCTTAGGTTGAGTGCAATTTGGGGGCGATGTGACCCTCCTTGCCACAATCGAAGCATACACGTTTCCCCATCAAGCACGCATCCTTATAAAACTACCCGCATGTAACACATGCTTCAAACTTCCAGCACCCACGTTTCCATTCCACTTCCTCTTCAAGTTGTTGTTGTTGTCGTTTCCACTACTACCACCTCCATTCTTGATCTCCACGTCATTCTTCTTCTTCTTCTGTTTTTGATTGAACTTAGTCACTGCCTCGCTTCCACCTTCAGCGAGTATTGCCTTCTCAATCACTCCTGTGAAAGTCTTTAACTGGAACAGGGAGACCCTACTGTACAACCAGGGCTTCAGTCCCTGTTCAAACCTCTTCGCATTATATTCGTCCATACTGACTTCATATGGCGCAAACCTCGCTAACTCATTGAATTTAGCGGCATACTCAGATACCGTCATCGTTCCCTGCTTTAGTTCCAAAAACTGCACTTCTAGTTGACTCTTCGAACTCTTTGGGAAATAGGTCTCAAAGAATATCTCCTTAAACCTATCCCAGCACATCACCCCTGGCCATTCTCGAGTTTTACTGGCTTGCCACCAATAACTAGCCTTTGCTTTCAACATGAACGTTGCAAAAGCAGTCTTCTGATCCTCCCCTAATCTCACAACATTGAATACCTTCTCTATGTCAATGATCCACGTCTATGCCTCCACGGGATTCATGGACCCACGGAATTCTGGTGGTCCAACCGCCTTGAAATCCTTAAACGTTGTACCTTGATTTTGAGGTTGATTCTGCAACGCTCCTATTAGTAACGTTACTAGCTGTTGAACGGGGTTAGCATCAACATTGTCGTTATTGGTTCCTTCAGTGGTTCTCTGTCGTGGTGGTTGATGTCTTGGAGGCATTTTCTGTTAAAAATACACTCATTAGATTATTACTCAACTTCTTTAAGTATTTTCTACTTAACTTGCCTCCACAAAAGAAATAACCACATAACACGTAACACTTTGAATAAAATAACAATTTTTATTGATTCATAATCTCTTTGAAAATCTAAAATGATAGCATCTCTACTATTTACATAATCTTCCTGAACTACAAAAGTTTCAGGATAAAATCTTCATTATCATATCCCATGGTTACATAACACTAGGGATTAACACATTATTTAAAATTTTATTAATCGAATACTTTCCCCAAGATGTCCTACTAAGACACTCTATAGCCTTTCGATGCTCTTCTTCCATAACCCGGAACATTGTTCGGCGATCTAACACGTACAATGGCAGAGTCTCGAATTGAATCGGATATCCCATGACCCGATATTTAGCTCGATTAATCATGGCTTTGAATACTTTATCCATCTTCTCCATCTTCATCCTCTTTGCTTGTGCGTCTCTAGCTGCTATTTCGGTTCGTTGAAAAGCTTCCTCGTATGCATCTTCAGCTCTTGCTCTCTTAGTAGCTTCTGCCTTCAGTTTTTTCTTCAGTTTTGCGATCACCTCGATAGTTTGTTCTTTCTCTCCTTCAGTGTGTACTAGCTTCTCCTCAACATTAGTCAGTCGTTCCTCACGATCCTGGATCTCGCCGTCCTTCTGTGTTATTGTAGTCTGTTGTTCATCTACTATCTCTTGCAATTCCTCGACTGTATACTGAAGTACCACGTTACAGTCGTAGACTTCATCGTACATACGAGCGGCTATCGAGGTTAGTGGAGTCTCTTCCTCCTCATCCTTGTCATCCTCATCCTCCTGTGGCAACTCAACAGGATCTTCCTCATCCGTTTCCACATCATCATCCTCCTCTTCAACCACTGTGACCAACGGGGTTGACTCTCGTGGCAGTAGTTCTTCCCAAACAAACTGAATGTCACGAGGCTCCTCCTCTATAGGCATCTGAGGTCCTTCCTCCATAGCCTGACTGGATTCTCCGACATTAGTTATCCTGTTAATAACATTTAAAGTTTTAATTATTAATCATTACTACTCGACACTCACGAACACATAAGTTGTAATCACGTAAGCACATAAGTGTTTTATTACTTCTTCCTTAAAACTCGATAAGAGTTTATCATCACTATCTTTTCAAAGGTTACTTCCTAAGGCTTTTTCCCCACCTAAGGTTCATAACCTAAAGCTTTTATACAAACTTGTGATACCCCAAATCCCGGTACTTCATTACCTCAAGATTTGGTGTTCACTTAATCAAAACATTCATATTTACTACCCAATTGTAATAAAAAAAAATTGAATAATAAACCTTCCCTTAAGGGATTACATTAATAAAATCTCCCAGGTTGTCTAACCTTTAAGTACAATCATTCAAATGCGGAAATTAAATAAATACTTCATTACATCAATCAAATTAAAGTCTGATAAATAACTGTCAACATATTACAAGTCTTCAATACTTGTTCATCTTCCCTTTTCCCTTACTGGTGCTAGGTACATCTATCTTCTCATCCTTAGCTATAATAGTTATATAAGCAAGAGTGAGCAAACAAAGCTACAGTGAGCCATTCTGAGTCCCCAAATACATGGCACAAAAAGCAAACTACAACTTCAATAATACAATTGTCGTGCAAAATACGACAACACATACAGTGAGTTTAAATACAAATATTGTCTTCTAGACAATATCCACACTCAAATAAGTCCTCATTACAATTATTCAAACACTATTTTACAGAAATAGTGAGGACTGCTAAAACATCTTTCTAGAACCATCACTCCATACCCCGACTAGATCCTGCTATGTTCTCACCTCCTGAGAAGAAAAATGGAACAAAAAAGAAAAGGGTGAGCTCAACTAGTCCAGTAAAGAATATTATGACTAAGATAATATACAACAATTTATTATTAGTCTTCTACAGGGAAAAATCTGATAAAATATAATAGACAACAAGTTTTAGATCAACAACTGCAGCAGAAACAGCAATCCATTAAAAAGAGTCAAGTAGAGAAAGAATTTCACTATCTTCTAAGATTTAAAAGTCCATCATCAATATTTTATCCTTGTAACAACAATCAATATACATCTTTAATCAAATATTTATATTTGCACTACATGCCAAAGATATTCATTTGTATCACAAGTTGGTCATGTTCATCTCAACACCTGTTCATCTTTGCACTACGGGCCAAAGATATTCATCAGTTAATCATTCATCTTTGCACTACATGCCAAAGATATTCAGTAATATCATCATTTAGGACTGAGGATGATGAAAAATATTTTAAAGAAAATGAATCCAGTGAGACAGAAGGACAAATAGTATGGATTCGTATAACAGTTTATCCAAGGTCAATAATACTCCATAATAACCAATTTTGAAGCAAAATTTAAGAATAAAGATCATAACATGGATACAATCAAAGATAGTAACCATAATAGACATATTGGACAAAAAGGAAAAGGTTTCATTTTACGGTGAATAGTGCCGTATTCGTGAATAGTGTCGTATACGTGAATAGTAACCCCGACACAAAAAGTTCTAAATTTGATAAAAAGTTCAAACCAATATTTCGGCATAATGATATTGAAGAAAATAATATCATTTAAGAAGAAATAACATCCCTTACCTCAAACGAATGAAGATTTCCGATCGAATATCGGATATGAGGCTGGATGAAACTTGTGCTGAATAGCAACTCTCAAAGTATCAAAATACTCACAAAATACGCTCAATAATATAGGGAGAGAAAGAGAGAAAACTTGTTTCTTGCGTGATTTTCAATTCTAACTTAGCCCTCTATTTATAGCAAAATTTTAGCACGCCGAAGCAGACTTAACCTGCAACCTGATGGCTTTACCTGCTACTATTCCCACCCACCACATTTGAATAAAAATTCCAGCACATTTCTCACCAACCAAAAGTGGGGCCCACCAATTCTAGAATTTTCCACCAAAATGATAAATTCGGATACTTCAACAATTTCTGAACCAGTTACCTCTTAAAATTCATAACAAATCATGCGTTCATTTATAACTGTTCAAAATTTGTGGACATATACTCAACTTATATATGTATAACATACCCAAAAATCACAACGATCCAACGATCGGATTAAAAATTATAACTCACGCAATATATCTTAAAAACACTAGTTTAATTTTTAATACGTCCATTCCGACAAAAATATTGATAAAACGCCTCAACATTAACTCCTTCATTTTTAACCACAATAAATATATCCAACATTTATATCCACATAAAATAAATATTTCCTTATTATATGAATCAATAATTAATTATTCACAAATAATATTACAGAATCACATTTATACAACCGCAGATCGCTCCTGTGTGAAAGAGGGGCTTTCTAATAAAGATTTCTCCTTCATCGGCGCGCAATTAGGTGACCAAACCTCTCCTCGATGTAACTTTCTAGACATTGCCAATAATGTTATCTAATAATATTATTCAAATAATATGAATTATTGATCCGATAATGGGAAATACATGCGATGACAATTATTGAAACAAAATAATATAAAATATCAACGCAAAGAATTATTGAATCAATAAAATAAAATATTGAACAATAACTACTGTAATAATTATTGAGTAAAGCCTTCTTTACGTAAGGATCAATAATTCATCAATCTTTACGTGCATCCATGCGTTTTACTGTATTTTAACCACCGAGTATTCCAAAAGTGTTAACGGTAACAACTACGCCGTTATTTGTAAAAACTCAAACTTGTCATTTTCTTTATCTGACAATTATCCGTTATGGGGCCCACAAAAGGTTGCACCGTCGTACGAATATTCCCCGACAGAAAGAATATTCCACGACCAAATGAATATTCCCCGACACAATGAATATTTTATAACCACTTGCTTATTTTGCAAAATTTGCACATTTCACCCATAAGCAAAGTATTATATCAAATTAACTCCATATTATTTCAAGATAATAAATAAAGAAAATTCAATTTTATTTATAATAAGTTTGGGTCTTACAACCTCCCCTCCTTATAAAATTTTGTCCTCAAAATTGACGTACGTACCTGGTGTTTCAAAAAGGTGAGGGTACCTCGCTATCATTTTTGATTCCAACTCCCAGGTCATTTCCTCAATAGCATGGTTCCTCCACAAAACCTTAACTTGTGGTATAACCTTGGTGCATAGAACATGCTCTTTCATATCCAAGATCTTAACAGGTACTTCTTCGCACGTTAAATCTTCGGCTATCTCGTCTAGTTCTAACGCAATAATATGGTTCGAGTCTTTCACATATTTACGAAGCATGGATATGTGAAAAACATTATGAACACGAGACATACTTGGAGGTAATGCGAGTCTATAGGCCACATTTCCCATTCGATTAAGAATCTCAAATGGACCAACAAATCATAGATTGAGCTTTCCTCTCTTCCCAAATCTTGTAACTCCCATCCATGGACCAATACGTAACAGTACATGATCCCCAATATTAAATTCCACGTCCTTTCGATGAAGATCAGCATAACTATTTTGTCGATCTTGTGAGGTTTGAATACGTTGTCGAATCATTTGGATCTTTTCTGTAGTCATGCATACTAATTTTGGTCCCAACAACGTTGCTTCTCCCACCTCATGCCAGCATACTGGAGAATGACACTTTCGTCCATACAACGCCTCAAATGGAGCGATGCCTATACTTGCTTGATAACTATTGTTGTAGGAGAATTCCACCAGTGGCAAGTACTTATCCCAACTTCCTTTAAAATCTAGGACACAAAGTCTTAATAGATCTTCAAGGGTTTGAATTGTCCTCTCTGATTGTCCGTCCGTTTGGGGATGGTATGCTGAACTGAATCGTAAATCTGTGCCCATAGCTTTTTATAAGCTAACCTAAAATTGTGAAGTGAATCTTGGGTCAAGATCCGAAACTATGGATACTGGCATGCCATGCAATATCACAATCTCATTTACGTATATGCGAGCAAGACGTTCAAGGGAATAAGTTTCTCATATAGGCAAGAAATGGGCAGACTTGGTTAATCTATCAACAATAACCCAAATAGCATCTATGCCTTGAGAAACTTTGGGAAGACCTGTAACGAAATCCATGGTAATGTGTTCCCACTTCCATTCCGGAATCTCAAGTGGTTGCAATGGACATTTTGGCACTTGATGCTCCGCCTTTACTCGTTGACAAGTTAAACATCTCGAGATAAACTCCGCGATCTCTCTCTTCATATTGTTCCACCAAAACGTGTGTCGAATATCATGATACATTTTGGTACTCTCATGATGGATTGCAAACGGTGTGTTATGTGCCTCCATCATGATTCTATACTTTAAGTCAGAGTCGTTAGGAACACAAATTCTGGAGTTAAATTTAAGTATTCCTTCTTCATTGATTCTCGCTTTTGGAATAGCTCCTTCTTGAACTTTCTTCTTCATACGTATCAGCCCCAGGTTCGTAGCTTGAGCAGCTTTAACTTTATCGATATAAAGTCGGTTCTACTCGTATATTCGCCATCATTATGTGGGTCCCTGAAGTCTTTAATTCTACCTCCATCCTTTGCAAGTCATACAGAATGGGCCTTTACATTGACAATATCGCACTCGTACTCGCATATGATCTTCTACTCAATGCGTTAGCTACTACGTTCGCCTTTCTAGGATGATATTGAATAGTGTGATCGTAATCTTTCAATAGTTCAAGCCAACATCGTTGCAGCATGTTGAGTTCTTTTTGGGTGAAGAAATATTTGAGGATTTTATGGTCCGTATAAATCTTCACTTTCTCCCCATGCAAGTAGTGTCTCCAAATTTTCAATGCGAATACGACTGTTGCCAACTCCAGATCATGAGTAGGATATTTCCTCTCATATTCTTTGAGTTGTCGTGAGGCATAGGCTATGACTTTCCCATGTTGCATGAGAACGCATCCTAACCCTTTGCCTAAAGCATCGTTGTATATAACAAATCCATCTGTACCAGATGGTATTGCCAGAACAGGTGCCAAAATGAGTCTCCTCTTGAGCTCTTGGAAACTCCTCTCGCATTCCTCGCTCCATAAGAATTTTGTATCTTTCCGAGTCAGCTGAGTTAACGGAGTAGCGATTCAAGAAAATCCTTCCACGAATCTCCGATAATAACCAACTAAGCCTAGAAAGCTACGCACTTTGATCACCGAATTTGGTTGCTCCCAACTTTGTACTGCTTCAATCTTCGCCGGGTCGACAGATACTCCATGTTTTGACACCACGTGCCCAAGGAATGCTACTTCCTCAAGCCAGAACTCTCATTTCTTCAGCTTGGCATAAAGCTTGTTTTTACAAAGCCTTTCAAGTATCAGCTTCAAATGGTGCTCATGATCTTCACGGCTTTTGGATTAGATGAGGATGTCATCAATAAAGATAACAACAAACTGATCAAAATATTCCTTGAATACACGATTCATCATATCTATGAAAGCAACAGGAGCATTAGTCAATCCAAAAGACATGACTAAAAATTCATAATGCCCGTACCGAGTTCTGAAGGTAGTCTTTGGAATATCCTCAGTTTTAATCTTCAGTTGATGATATCCAGAACGAAGATCGATCTTTGAAAAGAATTGTGTTCCTTGCAACTGGTCGAACAGGTCATCAATGCGAGGTAGCGGATACCTATTTTTGATAGTGAAATGATTTAATTCTAGGTAGTCAATACAAAGTCGCATACTCCCGTCTTTCTTCTTTACGAATAAAATAGGAGCATCCCAAGGAGATGTACTAGGACGAATGAAACTTATGTCTAACAATTCCTGTAGTTGGACTTTTAACTCCTAAAGTTCAATAGGAGCCATTCGATATGGAGTTTTAGAAATGTGTTTTGTACCCGGTTCAAGGTCAATAAAGAATTCAACATCACGTTTTGGGGGTAGACCGAGAAGTTCTTCAGGAAACACATCAGGAAATTCTCTAACAACAGAAATATTATTCAAATCTGACTTGTCTTTGTTCAAATCCATAACATGGGCTAAGAAAGCTTGACATCCGTTTTTAATAAACGAATAGCTTTATGGCTTGATATAATAGTGATTGATTTTAGTGGTTTAGTTGTTTGAATTCGTATGACAGGTTGGTTAGGAATATGAAAACTAACAACCTTACGAAAATAATCAATTTTGGCATGATGAGTGGTTAACTAATCAATTCCTAAAATCACATCAAAAGCAAGTATCATTAAAGAGATAAGATCAACAGGTAATGTGATAGTGCCAACTTGGATTAAGCAAGATTTATAAACAGTGGATGTAACGAAAGTTTCACCCAACGGAGTCTCCACTGATAAATCAAAGTCTAATTTTTCTGGAGTCAAGTTTAAACGTTGAGCACAAGCAGGAGAGATAAAAGAATGGTTAGAACCGATATATAGTAAGGTATAAACTTTGAAAGAGTTCAAGATTAGCTTACCCGTGATCACCTCATTCGGGTTCCTCACGTTTTGGCCAGTCACGACAAATGCTCTTCTAGGAACTGCTGATTTCGACTTATCCGGGACAACCCTTGGAGTTACCATCCCTGCTGAACTTGGTTTTTCTACAGAACAATCCCGAGCTATGTGGCCTTCCTTTCCACAGTTGTAACATACCTTGGATTATTGTGGACAATTTGGGCTGATATGTCCCTCTTTCCGCATTTATAACATCGAATCGGGCGATGCTCTCCTCCCCTAGAATTTGTTGTTGGTCTTTGGTCATTACTTGATGTCTTCCCGTCATTGTTGAATCTCCTCTTTCTGAAATTTTCACTTGACTCACCTCTCCTATTATCATGGCCATGATGACCACCCGAGTGGTTACTGCCTTTGTTCGTATTTTTCCCTCCTCGTTGGTTATCATCGCTCTGATGACTAATGTCACCGGTATGACCCTGGTTGTGGTCCCTCGGTTGAACATACTCACTATCTCGCTTTAATAATTGTGCCATGTTAACAACATCTGAATACAGAGAAAATTTATGAGAGATAAGGTATTGACGAATCTCGGGTTTTAGTCCTCTCAGAAACATCCTTGTCATTCGTTCCTCATTCTCTACCAAATGAGGTGCAAACCTGGATAACTCAGCAAACTTCGCCTCGTACTGGGACACCGTCATGTTGTTTTGTTCCACTCTAATAAACTCTACCTCCTTCATATGATGAATACTTTCAGGAAAGTACTTGTCATTGAATAGTTTTTGAAACGTTTCCCAAGACATGTTGAGTGCGGTAGGCTGGGTACGCTTCACAGACTCCCACTAGTAGTCTTCCTCACCGCGGAACATAAAGGTGGCGAATGGAACCTTCTGTTCCTCCGTGCATCCCAAGACATCGAATATCTTGGTAATTTGCTTGACCCACGTTTCCGCCTTGAACTGCTTGGCTGTGACAGACCGCACGTAGGTATCACTTCCACCTGTATTTTGTACACGAGCCTCCCTCGTCTGATTTTGCATGAACTGGAAAAAGCTCCTAAACATTCCATCATTCATCGTTTGCTCGGTAGTGTTGTTTACAGGAGGAATATTACCTTCCCGTGTAATGCTCTCCCGGTTTGTGACTAAAGGTTGTTCCACAGCCTCATACACTTCATTGTTAACATTCTCAAAGACCCATTCTTAAATCGCCCATAAAACAAAGGTTAATTAAACAAATTATCATATCACATAATATCCTATATTATGCCAACAAATAATAAGCTTAGATAGGACACACTAGCGAAGGATTTACTCATCTCTCCCTCTTAGTTCTATTCCCCGATCTCCGCCAGAGACCATATCCCTAAGCTTTGATACCAACTATGACGCCCCAAAATAGGTATATAACACCCATTCTGAGTCACCAAATACATGGTACGTAAAAGCAAACTACAACTTCAATAATACAATTATCGTGCAAAATACTTACAACACATCACTGTGAGTTTAAATACAAATATTGTCTTCTAGACAATATCTACACTCAAATAAGTCCTCATTATAATTATTCAAACACTATTTTACGTAAATAGTGAGGACCGCTAAAACATCTTTCTAGAACCATCACTCTATACCCCACTAGATCCTCGCTATGTTCTCTCCTCCCGAGAAGAAAAATGGAACAAAAGGAAAAGGGTGAGCTCAATAGCCCAAGAAAGACAATTATGACTAAGATAATATACAACAATTTATCATTAGTCTTCAACAGGGAAAAATCTGATAAAATATAATAGACAACAAGTTTTAGATCAACAACTGCAGCGGAAATAACAATTCATTAGAAGAGTCAAGTAGAGAAAGAATTCCATTATCTACTAAGATTTAAAAGTCCATCATCAATATTTTATCCCTGTAACAACAATCAATATACATCTTTAATCAAATATTCATCTTTGCACTACAAGCCAAAGATATTCATTTGTATCACCAGTTAGTCATGTTCATCTCAACACTGCTCATCTTTTGCACTACGCCAAAGATATTCATCAGTTAATCATTCATCTTTGCACTACAGGCCAAAGATATTCAGTAATATCATCATTTAGGACTGAGGATGATGAAAAATATTTTAAAGAAAACGAATCCAGTGAGACGGAAGGACAAATAGTAGGGATTCGTATAATAGTTTATCCAAGGTCAATAATACTCCATAATAACAAATTTTGAAGCAAAATTCAAGAATAAAGATCAAAACATGGATACAATCAAAGATAGTAACCATAATAGACATCTTGGACAAAAAGGAAAAGGTTTCATTTTATGGTGAATAGTGTCGTATTCGTGAATAATGCCGTATACGTGAATAGTAACCCCGACACAAAAAGTTCCAAATTTGATAAAAAGTTCAAACCAATATTTCGGCATAATGATATTGAAGAAAATAATATCATTTAAGAAGAAATAACATCCCTTACCTCAAACGAAACAAAGATTTCTTGATCTAATATCGATATGATGTCGAATGAAATGAAACATGTCTTTGAATAAAGCGACACTCAAAGTATCAAAATACTTACAAAATACGCTCAATAATATAGAGAGAGAAAGAGAGAAAACTTTTTTCTGGTGTGATTTTCAATTCTAACTTAGCCCTCTATTTATAGGAAAATGTTAGCACGCCGAAGCAAACTTGACTTGCAACTTTGATGGCTTTACTCATGATTATTCCCACCACCACATTTGAATAAAAATTCCAGCACATTTCTCACCAACCAAAAGTGGGGCCCACCAAATCTAGAATTTTCCACCAAAATGATAAATTCGGATACTTCAATAATTTCTAAACCAGTCACCACTTAAAATTCATAACAAATCATGCGTTCATTTTTAACGGTTCAAAATTTGTGGACGTATACACAATTTATATATGTATAACATATCCAAAAATCACAATGATCTAACGGTCGAATTAAAAATTATAACTCACGCAACATATCTCAAAAACACTAGTTTTATTTTTAATACCTCCATTCCGACAAAAATACTGATAAAACACCTCAACATTAATTCCTTCATTTTTAACCAAAATAAATATATCTAACATTTATATCCACATAAAATAAATATTTCCTTATCATATGAATCAATAATTATTTATTCACAAATAATATTACAGAATCACATTTATGACAAACCGCATCTGCCCGAGGAAAGAGGGGCTTTCAATAAAGATTTCTTTATCGGTGGCAAGCAATTAGGTGACCAAACCTCTCCTCGATGTAACTTTCTAGACATTGCCAATAATGCTATCTAATAATATTATTCAAATAATATGAATTATTGATCCGATAATGGGAAATACTCGTGTAGTGACAATTATTGAAACAACAATAATATAAAATATCAACGCAAAGAATTATTGAATCAATAAAATAAAATATTGAATAAAGAATTCACAGTAATAATTATTGAGTAGTGCCTTCTTTACGTAAGGATCAATAATTCATCAATATCGTGCTTCCACGCCAGACATCGTATTTTAACCAATGGGTATTCCAACAAAGTTAACTTGTAATAACTTCTGCCTGCTATTTGTAAAAACTCAAACTTGTCATTTTCTTCATCCGACAATTATCTGTTATAGGGCCCACAAATGGTTCCGCCATTCGCATTTAATATTCCCTACGTAAAGAATATTCCACGACCAAACGAATATTCCCCGACACAATGAATATTTTATAACAACTTGCTTATTTTGTAAAATTTGCACATTTCACTCATAACCAAAGTATTATAACAAATTAACTCCATACTATTTCAAGATAATAAATAGAGAAAATTCAATTTTATTTATAATAAGTTGGGGTCTTACACCAACAATGATTAGAATTCCAATAACTTAAGATTAAAACATGCTCAATGTAAATAGATGAGATTTTGGAACTTGTATCATCATAAATAACTAGATACAAGAAACTTGCTCAATGTAAAAAGATTGGTTTAGAAGCTTGCACAATTATTATAAGAGCAGAGTTAAAGAACTTGCCTCGAGCGTAAGAATTAATATTAAACTCATGTTCACCTACATATAGGTTTAGAACCACCATCTATTAGATATACTAACATTCACGTTCCAACATAACACACATTTCTAGTTAGACTTATTATTTTAGCACAATTATTAAGATACCATACAAATATAAGAAATTACAAGTGTTAACCTTCACATTACCCGTTTACTATTTATCATGCTCACTAAGTTATAATATACCACGTTCATCACTTACTAATCATTCAAACTTTGAATTTATTAATTACATTTCATGGTTCTATTTTAACCTTCTTACTACATGTTTGACACTTAATCATAACTTTATACCAAGTGGTAAGGCTTCCCCAAAATCTGCAGAAGCAGCAGTGAAGGCTCTCACCTCATATCATGTATGGCATGAATCATCACATTACACACACAACAAGTATTTTAAGACAGCTTTTTAGCCTTGCACCAAATAAGATTGTCTTTGGTCTTTGACAAGAGCGATGGCAGTCATTATGAACAAGAGTCGATTTTTAGCCCAACAAACACAAATTTCACCCGCAAAACAATAATATTAACACTTACAATTGATACAAAACCATCATAAACATGTTTGTCAACATATTCCTCAACATAGAACAATTTAACAACAATTATACTAGTTCAATTTCCTCAAATTCCATCTTTTCATATAAAACTTTATTTTTGAGTTCCTTAGACAAAAATCAACACTGTAACACGATTCTTCTCCAAATTGTTTCATTCAAATTCAGTTATATTCGCTTCTTAATGAACTAGCATAAACAAGCTTCAATTTGCAGTTTAACATATGAATTGATCATCAAAATTGATACTTACACAAACCATGTAACGCCCCGAAATCCGGTCTATTCTCACACCCGGATTCCGTGCGTCACGGTCCCACTTCTTACCAAACATACCTCATTATATAGTTAAATATAATAACATATATTCTCAAAATCACAGGTTTTGGAAACCTTAAAATCTCTTTCATTACAAGTAATGATAATTACATTATTCTTTAAATCATACAAGAGTGACTTTTATCCGCCACCAAGGATACATATCAGTTCATTAAACTAATCTATAGTTCAATTAATCTATTCTACATTACAAGTCTTGGCTTGCTTTTCACGCACATTAACATACAAAATAGCACTTCATCTGGATACCGATCAGCTTGATCTTTACGGGATCCTTAAGTTCTTCCTAATATCGTTCGCTGAAAATGTTTTCCATTTAAAGCAAGTGTGAGCATCCAATAAACTGAACAACCATTAACAGTCCACACACATATAATACATATTTATAGCACTGTAATATAAATAATATAATATTAATATTATATTATTATTCTCATTCCATGATCAAAATCCATAATTAGGGTTTTGGATTCCATATCTGATTTATCTTTCATATATAACATTAATAATTATGTTAAAATAAATAACTTAATTAATCAAATAACTTCATATAATAAAATAAAATAATTATTATAATAATTCTATAATCATTTCATATATTATTTAAATAATATAATAATCATGTTCTCATGGAAAATAATTAATAAAAACATTTTTACCAAAAATTAATTATTATAAGAATATAATTTATAATGATCAATAATTCTAAAATAAAATTAATTGTAATCATTCATGTACTAAATATATTTTATATTCATCACATAAATACATACACATTATCTTGGCACATATCCCCATATTTATTTTAATAAATAAATAAAAATTATACGCAAAATTTCTGATTTAATTATATAGAAAATATCGTATTATTACAACTTATTTGCTTACTTAGTTAATAGTCGTCGAACAACTGAACCATAACTCATACACAACAAAGCACATTAAAATAAAAACTTCCTTATATTAAGATGCTTCTTTATAGTTCAAAACTATTTACAAGTTGTTTTCCAAAGCCAAAAGCTATTACATTCTTATCCCGCGATTGACTTTCACAAAAATTGGGATTTACAAAAAAGACTACACTTTAATTATACAAAAGAGGGTTTTACGTCACTACACAAAAGTATTTACCATTTTAACTTCTAATACTGTCTAACAGCATTCTCATGATTCTCGTTAGCTAGAATCGACACAATATCCCAACTTCTAGTATGTCGAGTATGTCCCGACTCAATAGAATAACAAGCTGTCTTTTGCTTGAAATCCTCGTGCTCAATGTCATTTATATATGACATTCGTGTTATCTTCTGGTCTTTTTCAGCCAGTTTCTTATGAAGTTCTATGACTTCGTTCTTATAATCCCTAGCCTTGTCAGTCATGGGCACTTTCTGATCATGCTCTATCTCATAGTCTGACTCTGCAGACTCCTTGGCACTATAGAGATCATTGATCTCTTCCTTCTGGTGCTACACCATATTGTGCAGTTTCACATTACGGTCAAGCACTGAGAGGTACATTTCCCTCATTATCTCTGTCGGTGTTGACTCTAAGGCAGGCATCACCGTATTAATCGATGTTACCTCCATATCATCCTCCACATCTATCATCATATTCAGATATGATGTTATTCCCATGGTCTCCTCTGAATAGTCCTCCTCTGAGAAATACTCTCCTGCCTCGATTCTTCTAGAATCACTAAAGGTATATCCGCTTCAGTGCATAGTAATCTTGGCTCTACTCACTTCACTTGACTCCTCGCCACCACATGTATATCCCTATACATCAAGTTATCGATTGACATCTACAATAACACATAACAAGTTGATTAGTACATAATACACAATAATATAAGCACAAATCATATTTAATCCATTTAGGGTTACTTTCCATCTTTTAAATCTTTCGATACTGAGTTTCCTCAATACCTTTTTAACTCATTTGACTCGAGTTAAATTTCTTTGGACTTTTCCTTTCTTAACTAGGTTATTAGCCTAAGGTTCTTCCCCCCCCCCCCCCCTTAAGTTTTATAACCTAATGCTTTGATACCAACTTATGACGCCCCCAAATCCGGGTATCTTCAAACTCGACAGATAGTGCTCCACGATACTACAATTCGTATAGTCATTCCATTGAGACAACAACAAAATGATTGTATTTACTATATTCTTATTACATTCTTAATAAATCCTTTCCCAGGTTCATAATCGAATACATTCTTTGTTTTTCATAAGTATATTACATACAAATACATTAATCTATTATAGGACGATTAATTGTCCATCTTATCTTTGCCTTTATCTCTCTTAGAACTCTCAGTTCGTTCAACTTTAGCTGCAAACATATGGTTCAAGCAAGAATGAGCATAACTAGCTCAGCAAGTCTTAACAAGGAATCATATGAATATCACATTTGAAATTACATGCTTCTCTTCCATAACTGAACAATTAACTATAAAGCACTAAGAAACATTAAATAGTACTTCTCATTTCATAACAACAATTCCAAAGTATATATAATAACTTAGGAATTCTGAACCGGTCAAAAGACCATGACTAGTTATCAAATATATTCACATAGCACACTGCAATTAGTTATCAAACAACTAACTTTATTGTCCCTAACCAACTTCTTTCTCTTTTATGTCTTACTTGAGTTAACTTCGTTTAATAAAGTCAATTCGACTTATTATGCTTCATTACGGCTCATTAACGTTCTTACGTTATTAACGGTTGAACATCATTCCCGGTTGAACATCATTCCCAGTTTACTTATTACATTCTCGCGTTCTTCGTTTAATTTCTATTAAACCATACTAAATCTTCTAACGTTATCACTTTATAAGTGATTAAAGTCCTGTCTTATTATATACATTAAGTATCTTTAATGTCTTACTTTAGTTCTACATTCAAATGGAACAAAAACCTAACTTGGTCAACATTTTTACACTACCAAGCATTGCTTATTTCATCCCTCCACAAGTACAATCTCGACGACGCAGTCATCACTCTAGAGAGAGTTTTGCGGGACTCGTGGCTGCACATGAGTCCTTGCACAAAATCTCGAGCTGCGGCATGAGTCTCCAGACATTTTTATCTTCTCTCAGCCATACATGGCACCGCGGCGTGACATATTTGCACTAGGTTGGCGCTGCGGCGCCGCCCCTATTGACCAGATAGACAAGACAGTTGGTTTATCCAACGAAATTCCCGGCTTTGTAGTTTGTTCGTTGTACATCCGAATTGACTCATTCAAAAGCCCACAACTCACTAATTACATCCTTTACGTGTTCATATAAGAATTTTACACTTTTGAATTTGTTAACTCAGAATTCACCTTTGAGTTCATTTTTTAGCGTTCGTTTAACGTTTTCGACTGTTCAATACTCGTTTTCTTCGTTATAAGTCGGAATTCGACGATTCTTGCGTCCACGACTCTTAAATACCTTATCTCACGTGTTGACATTGAAAACCAACATTTTCAAGTCACACATAAACTTTTGACCTTTAATCCAAGATTTCTACGTTTTCGATGTTTAACGTCTATTTCCGTAAAATTCGCCATAACTTCGTTACTCGTGTTCTATAAGCCAAATCAAATGGAACACTCCATTGATTCATCCTATACATCCTAACCAAACAATATGCACATAACCTAGCTATGACGGTTTTTAAATCGTTCGATCACAACTAAGTTCACGTTCCTAACTTTCTACGGTTTTAACTCACGTAAACACTTACGATTTCTATTTGGTCATGACTTATCAATGATTTGATCATTAATAGACATCCTTATACCTCCTCAAAAAACATGCTCCACCAATCTACGATTCTTCTACGAGAAAGAAATCAAAAAAGATGACGACTACGATTTATGAGAATTTACCTTTGTCGTTCTTCATGTTCTTTAGAAAAACGTCTTATGGTTTGCTTGAAAGTAACTTGATTACTTGTTTCTAGTTTTTCCCTCTCTGAATGTAGTTGGACAATCTTTGTAAAACAAGAAATAACCAACCCTAGCTTTGTATTTATAGAAAACTAATTGGAGGACAAAATGGACAAAAAGCCACCTCCTTACTATTTACTACTTTATCACCAAGTAATGTACTTGGTGATCAAGTATTGCACTTTAATTGGCCATCAAGTGGCCGGCCCAACCCTTCATGGATCATCCCATGGGTTGCCCCATGGGTTTTACCCATCCCATGACCCGCTGGTTCGACCCGCGGTTTAACTTCTTGGATTGGGCTTGTCTTTATTTAATATTGGGCCTTGACTTGGGCTTGCTTACTTAATTCGTTGGGCTTGCTATTAGTCCAAGTCCAATTGGATTATACCAAAATCCTTAACTCATAATCCATTAAAACTATTCGTATTCTACGTGTATACTTCTGTATTCTCTTCGTCCAATACTCATACGATATTCGTATTATACATCGTACCATTCTTAATATCATACTCGTATTCTAACTAGTATAATACTCGTATCTCATACGTATAATAACCGAAATGAGTATACGCATTACATTTCCCTTTTGGAAATCTCTTTCACAAACCCTTAGGTTTTAAGTCCGCAGGCGAAAACTTTATTTGCCATAACGGAAATATTATTGGATATTCCACAATATCTTCATATTTTATTACTACGCATTCCTCGAAATTTCAAACCTAAGCTCCAAATGAAATCGGATGAATAGTGTTTTTACGGAAAAATTCTCAGAAAACATTCGTTTTCATCTTGATAATTCAAAACAATTAATCCTAGCACATAGCTAGAATACTAACTACATCCGCACATTCTAGGTCATAGAACGACCCTCAAACATCTTACTCACATAATTAATCAATTAAATTCATTTAATCCACATAATCAAATAAAAATTTAATTCATTCAAAATTCGAAATTCTCGGGCGTTACAGTAACCACTAGTCTTCTTCCATCTGGGAATCTATTAACACTCTTAATGATGTTATTTTTACTTCTATGGGAAGTACTGCTTCCATGTCATAGACTAATGAATAGGGGGTAGCCCCAGTAGAAGTGGACATTGATGTTCTGTATGCTACCAAAGGCAGAAGCAATAAGTCAGAACATCCTTTGTGATTGGCAGTCATCTTTTGCATGATCTTCTTGGTGTTTTTGTTGGCTGCTTCAACAATGTCATTCATCTTGGCACGGTATATAACGGAATTGAGATGCTTAATGTTGAATTTACCACATAACTCCTTCAGCATTTTATTGTTTAAATTCTTAGCATTATCTGATACGATCACCTCCGGTTTCTCGTATCGACAGATTACATTGTTTTGATCAAATTACTTATAAACTCTTTGGTGACTTTGGGAAAGGAGGTAGCTTCCACCTACTTGGTAAAGTAATCGATCATGGTAAAGATGAACCTATGACTATTGTTGGAATTGGGCTCTATCGGTTCGATCACGTCCACCCCCACATGGAAAAGGGTCATGGCGAACTCATACAGTGTAGTTTGTTTGGAGGAGCATGGACAACATTTCCATGAATTTGGAATTGATAACATCTCTTGGCATGGTCATCACAATTTTCTTTGACGGAGAGCCTATAATGCCATGTTCTTAGTATCTTCTTGGCAAGTAAAGGATCCCTCATGTGTGGTCCACACATTCCAGCATGCACTTCATTTATAAGCCTCTAGGCTTGGTCTTTGTCTAAGCATCTTAAGAAGCCCATTCCAGCATCTTTTTTATAAAGAGCATCTCCGCTTAAGTAGAGTTTCATGGCCTTTTTATTGATCCATTTTCTTTTATCTTGGCTCGCCCCAGTGGACGTAGACCCATCACGTAGATATTCTTTGATATCCTGATACTAAGGCTGTTTGATGGGAGGTAGTTCATCTGATACTTCTCCAATATAATTTCCATAGGCTGGTGCCATCTGATTTGTGAATTTGATATCAGGGAATCCCTTCTTTATGGAGATGCGGACTAGTGAAGCCAATGTTGCTAGTGCATCTGTGAAACCATTTTGATTCCAAGGAATGTGTATGAAAGCTATATCTTTACACTCAAAAGCCATCTTGATAAACTGCCTATGATATGGCAGCAAGTGTAATTCTTTGGTGTGATAAGCCTCGGTGGTTTGCTTAATGACCAACTCAGAATCCCCAAAGACCGCTAGCTATTTGATACCCATTGATTGAGCCAATTTCAAGCCCATTATGCGTCTTTTATATTCGGTTGTGTTGGTGTTGACAAACTATAAATTGGTGACCATGGGATACTGTTCTCCAGTGATGGATACGAGAAATGCCTCTGCTTTTGTGCCTTCCATGTTTACAGCACCTTCAAAGTACAATTTCTAAAATTGGCCCATATCTTCTCGATGGTTTTAATAAACTGTCAGTACACCATCATAAGGAAAATAAGTTTCCAACGGTTCAAAGTCCCCTGATGGTGCTTTGGCTAGTTGTTCCGTAATTCTTTAACCCTTGTTGGCTTTTTTTTGTTACGTGGATAATGTCGAATTAATGGAGGATTAACTTCCACCTTGACAATCGACAATTTAACATAAACTTATTAAAAATGTATTTCAGAGGATCCATGCAGGATATGAGATAGGTTGTATGCCCATGGAGGTAATGTTGTAACCTCATGGTGGCCCATACTAAAGAGCAACAAGTCTTTTCAATCAAGGTCTATTTCTGTTCACGGCTACTAAACCTTTTGATGAGGTAATAGATGGCTCTTTCCTTGCCTCTATCTTTTTTATGCCCCAACATGTAACCCATGTCGTTGGAATTGATTAATATGTATATGAAAAATGGAACTTTGTCCCTTCGAGGTGCCATAATAGAAGCTTTAATTAACTATTTCTTAATGATGAGGAAAAATTTTTGACAATCCTCATTCCACTTTCAAGAGGAATTTTTCTTTAATAACTTGAAAATGGGCTTACAAGTTATGGTGAGTTGGGAGATAAATCTGCTGATGAAATTAATTCTCCCTAGAAATCCCCGTACCTCCTTCCCTGTCTGGGGTATAAGCATCTCATTGATGGCTTTAATCTTGACTGGATCTACCTCAATGCCTCTATTGCTCACTAAAAAGCCCAACTATTTTTCAGATTTAACACCAAAAGCACACTTAGCTGGGTTCAGCTTCAAGTTATATTTTTGGAGCCGGTTAAAAAGCTTTCTGAGATGGTTAGTGTGGTCATCTTCTTTTCTAGATTATGATATCATCCATGTAAACCTCTATCTCTTTGTGCATCATGTCATGGAATAGATACATCATGACTTTCTGATACGTGGCACCGACATTGGTAAGGCAGAAAGCAAGTCATCGATAGCTAAAGGTTCCCCAATGAGTGATAAAGGCAATTTTTGCCCTATCTTCTTCAGCAACCATGATTTGATGATATCCAGTGAAACAATCTATGACTGAGTAGATGCAAAAATTTTCCATGTTGTATGTTAAGATGTGGATGAAAGGTACTGGGAAGTTATCTTTGAGACTAGCCTTGTTTACGTCCTGCTAATCCACATATACTCGTACCTTCCCTCTGAGTTTAGGCACATGAACCACATTGGACATCCATTCATGGTAAGTTGATACCATGATAATGTCTTTTTTGAATTGCTTGACAATTTCTTCTTTAACATTCAGACTCCATTCAGGCTTCAGTCTCCTTAGTTTTTGTTTGACTGGCTTGAACCCTTCTTTGATGGGCAGTCGATGAACGACAATATCAGTGGACAATCCAATCATGTCCTCATGCGAGCATGCAAACATATCCTTAAACAAGGTTAAAAGTTTAATCAGATCTTTCATTTGGCTAGAGGTAAGGTCATTCCATATTTGGATTACTTTGGGGTCTTCGAAGGTTCTAATATTAAAAGTGGTGGTTTGTTCAAGGGTTAGTTTGGGTTTATCTTCAACCCATCCTTTGATCTCCTCAGGCACCTCATGGTCATCTATCTCTTCCTGCTCAATCCCCATCAAGTCAAAGTCTAGTTCTACATCAAACTCGTAGTCACAATTTAGATTTGGCAATTCATCAGTAAGGCTAAACAAACCCAACTTTGGAGTCCTGAAAAAAAAATGATTTTGATTAATATATGAAACTGTTTAACAATACAAAGCATCAATGAAAAATATAATAAAAGTAAACTGCTAGCAATAAGCAACAAAAGTAAGTAGTTGGATAATATCTACACTTAAAGGCAGATGGATTATCTCTGCCCTTTTACCCTTTTTGAGTGATGCAAGGAGTGCTGTTTCAATTGTCAAGAGTCAGGTCATTACTGACTATAGTGATAAAGGGGTTGTTATTGTCCTCCTCCTTTATGATGGCCAGAACTTAATCAATATTCGAGTCATCGTCTTTCCCTGGAACATCAACCTAAGCCCAATCTATGAAAAGGAGTGCATGCTGGTCTTTTGACTATCCATCTTCTTTAATGTCTTCAGTCATACCCTTGGTATGTTCCAGGTAGAACATATTTGCAAATTGGCTTTGAACTTCCTGGAGGAAGTGCTCATTCTGCACTTTCTTTTCCTTGGAGGGAAGGGGCTCTTATTTTTTGTCACCAACTGAATTGACCTTTGTCATCATCAGGTTGGACAAAGACGTATGAATCTTTCTCACAGGTTTCCCAAAATATGTGTTAGTGAGATCTGGTAACAAGATGTTTAATAGATGAACTGACATATGCTTATGCAGGTAGCTGCATTTTGATCCATAGAAGTAGTCTAATCCAGCTTACCCTACTTGGCTAGGTATCTGAATTGGACTTTTGATTCATTGTTGATTCTTTCCCAGCCTTTTGCCTTGCCAGAAACCCGAGGATATCATCTCTTGACCAACATACATCACTTCGGGAGAGATTCTTGATTTTGTTGTTGGAGCCCCAATATGTCAATAGTAAGTGGTGCTCACTTCGAATGCTTGAAAACTAGCAGGCTCAACTCCTTCATTGAGGCTGATCAAAGGCATCTCCCCATGCACATGGAATGGGTATTCTGGTTCAGCATTAACAGTTACCAGATTACCATTGATGATGTATTTCAACTGCTGATGAAGTGTGGATGGGACTGCTCCTGCCATATGTATACATGGTCTCCCCAATAATAAATTGTATCTAGTAGTGATATTTAACACTTGGAATGAGAAGTGGAATGTATGTAGGATAATTTCCATTGGAAGCTCTATTTCTCCCACAATGTCCCGTCGAGATCCATTGAAGGCTCTTAACACAATATGACTACTCTGAATTTGGTTTGGATTGAGTTTTAATTTTTCCATGGTATCATAAGGACATTTGTTCAAGGAAGATCTACTAAGTTGAAAGTCCAATAATAATCTAGAAGGGGGGTTGAATATATTATTACAAGTTAAAAAATTTATATTAGGCCTTTTTGAATTTTTAATAGTTAATTTGCAGTTTTAGAAATTAGCATGCAAGATAACAAAAATTCAATCACACAATGCATAGAGATTTATCTGGTTCACAACATACACCCCTTGGTATGTTGCTACGTCCAGTCTCAAGTCCCTACTTGGAGCTTGAGATCCTATTACTATCTGTAATAACAACTCCTTCAACAGGCGGAGAAGCCTTTACAAAGTTGTATAGACAAACTTTCAACTTTTTCAACTATTCTATCTTGGACAGCAAGCTCCCCGCTCCTTCCTCAAGTCTAGTTGTACCACCTTTTGAGTTCAGTACTATTCTATGATCTGGTCTTGAAATAACAACTTTTTCCTCACCTCACAAGTACACTAGAGACCCAACTTCCTGCTGACCTCTCTTAGACTCTGGTCTTGGTCGAAGAATTACTCGTCTTTCTCACAGGTACATAAAATAAACTGACCTTATCTCTTTAAATAAATTTACAATAATGTGCTTCTCAAATAAGCAGATAAGAATTTAGTACAGATGAGTCCTTCTCAAATAAGCAGATATTAATTACAAAACAAATAAAAGTTCAGAGACTTTTATATTTTTAAAAATTATGCTTCTTTGAAAGCAGATAGAGATTTTATGTTTAGATCAAATTATGCTTATGTTTAAGCAAATATGTAAAATATGCACAGTTATAAAGTTCAAGTAACTTTTATGTTTTTGATAGAAGCTTCTTAATCAAGTAGATAAGTTAATTTTAGCTTTAGCTCAATAATGCTTCGGTTTAAGCATATATAGAAGTTTAATGCACTTTATAAAGAATTATTAACTCTTAAAAATAAAGAGTGTTTTTCTATGGATTATATAAAATTGTTTCTCAGATAATCTTTAACAAGTATTATATGAATAATGTTTATATATCAATACTTGTATAAAAAGAATAAATTAATTCAAACAATATTTATCAAGTATAATATTTAAATCAGTTAGGCACAAACTGATATAACAAATATTATTGTTTAACTCAAATAAAATATAAGAATATTTTATCTATTATGTCAACTTTTATAAGTAATGTCACTTAGTACTTTAAGGAATCGTATGGTTCGAATTCCTCTTGGTAGAGGTGTATCTCCGTAGCCTTGCGGCGTCTAAGTATGAAAACATTTATAATTTTCACAATTGATATTTATGTAAATATTTTCAATAGATCACTACGATTCTCAAATCCAGTTCAGATGACTACTCTTTTTGGAGTAGTATCTCAGGGTCGTCTTGAGCTATCATGTGTCGTATCTATTTAACGATATTTATATAAATAATGTCGATAAAAGGTTACTGAAGACTATAAGGAATCGTACGGTTCGAATTCCTCTCCGTAGAGGTGTATCTCCGTAGCCTTGTGGCGCCCAAGTATCCTTTTATTTGACAAATAGATGAAATATATATATATAGAATTGTGTAGAACAATGTATATTCGTATATCTATAGATATAATAAAAGTAAAAAATAATTCAACAAAAATTAAACTTAACTCAATACTTGGACCAATTTTCCCTTCTAAAATAATCAGAACTTTTGTAAGAAGAGATATAAAGCTTTAGAGAGAATGTAGGCAAGGAGAGTCTGCTTTTCTTTTCACTGAATTGGTAAAAACCAAATGAATGAAATACTCCCTATTTATAGATTTTTGAAGTTGAGAGCAAAAATGTAATTTTAAAAATCTGATTTTGAATGCACGGTTTGGATGAAAGATTTTTGAATTGAACGGTTCGGATGAAAAATAATTGCAAGAGGTTTATTTATATCCAGTACTCAACAATCCGCCCATTCCTTTTTCAAAGTACTTAGCATTAAATGAGATTATTTGATTGTGACGCCCCCAAATTCAGGTACTTGAAACTCGAACTCGGTGCTTCCGATACCATTTCTATGAGCGGAATAATACTAATACTAATAATAATAATAATATAAAAATCAAACTTAATTTACATATATCATAGTCTAATCCCAAGTACGCAACCTTTACTATAATTCCTTACATGATAGATAATACATATCATTGTCTTAATATAGTTTAACTATTACAAAAGATACCATTAAAAATATTCTGTTTCCTTTCCTTTTTCCCTTGTTCTTGGCCGAACCTTCTAACTGTTCACACTTAGCTGAAAATATTTAAATTAAGCAAGGATGAGCATTTGAGTGCCCAACAAGTAATAACATTTATAAATATAATTAGCTGAAAGAATTAAATATTTTCTTGATACATCACTTCTACAACGATTCAATAGTTGTGAAGTAAACTAAACCGATAATAAAAACATAACAACTCTATATCACATTTTTTGAAACTGCGTATTGACTATAAATAGGGTTAAGGTGACATACTATGAACATTATTTTTAAATTTTTGATAAGGTTTAGCAGAACTTCATCTGCAAACCGTCATAACTTCCGGGCACGAGGGTTTACATCCCATGGGCCCTATATTGATCAATACTACATGCAAGAATGATATTATCATTCACTCTGTCCGCCTTTGGCACATAAAAGTTTTCCCTTGATCGGGATGTTCATACTTAGTCTGGAATCCGAACCAAAATAATTTGATTGGATACAAAAAGGTTTTATCATATTCAACGATATTTCTAAATCAGGTCTAGTCAATCAAATATCTTAGAGGTATATATATATATATATATATATATATATATATCAACACGTATTTAAATACAATGATTATCTAAGTGAGGACACTTCTATAACCATATTTCGAAATAAACGAACATAATATATATATGAGTTATATAATATAATATCATGTTGATAAACAATGATCGGATATAATATATACGACAATAGGGTTAATAATCTAGTAAAATAATAATATAAAATCTGAAACTTTCTTACTCATGTCTATTGCATAAATGAAATGCAAAGGTAGGATACTTGCCTGGTCTGCTGCTTACAATACGCAACTTAGTTTTATCTTTTATATAACAATCTATCAGTAATAAGACCATTCGTTCGATTAAAATAACATACTATAACACATAGCACTGCTTATTGCAGTCATCACATAACCTAATTACCTTGTCACACACATTCAACAGTCATTGAACCACAAACAAACATTAATACAGTCAAAATATCTAAGTCTAGATCAATTTCTGAAACATATCGGTATACCGACGGCTTTATTGGGTAATTATCGAGTCTAAGACTCTATTCCAAAGTTTAATATCTGTAAGTATCAGTCATATTATTTTTAAATGACTTATAATAATTTTTAAACATTTATTATAATTTATCATGAATTTTCAAACATCGAATCATAATTAAATGACTTTAATAGTAAATAATTCTATTATCATTAATATTTAATTAATATTAAACCATGAATGAAACCATTGCCAAAATATTAAAGTTATTTATAATAACTCAAAATATTTTTAAAGTACTAATATTACCTTTAAATGATTTTTAAAATAATTAAAATCATTTTTAAATAATTACCATTAATATAAAAATATTAATGCATTATCTATCAAAATATAAAAAGTCATTAATTATAACTTAAAATATTTTTAATTCAATTATATCCTTTTAAATAATTTTAAATTAATAAAACCATTTTAAAACTATTTATTTAATATAATTATTAAATAAATTTAATACCATTAATATTTAATTAATATCATTTCTATTAAATTATTAATGAAATTATCCATTAAATATTAAAAGTTATTTTTTATAACTTAAAATATCTTCAAACAATTTATTATCATTTTGAAATGATTTTTATTATATTAAAATTATTTTAAACTAATTTATTTAATATAACTATTAAATAAATCTAATATCATTAATATTAAATTAATATCATTAATATTAAATTATTAATGAAAATATCCTTTAAATATTACAAGTTATATTTTATAACTTAAAATATCTTTAAACATTTTATTTTCATTTTAAATGATTTTTATAATATTAAAATTATTTTTAAACTAATTTATTTAATATGATTATTAAATAATTCTAATATCATTAATAGTAAATAATTAATGAAATTTACCTTTAAATATTGAAAGTTATAATGTATAACTTAAAATATTTTTAAACTATTTATTTTCATTTAAAATGATTTTTCTAATATTAAAATCATTTTTAAAATAATTTATTTAATATAATTATTAAATAAATCTAATATCATTAATATTAAAATATTAATATTTTTCATGACAAAATATCAAAAGTTCTATTTTATAACTTAAAATATTTTTATAATCTTTAAATGATTTTTAAATCATTAATTCTATTTTTCATAATTTATTTAATGCATTTATTAAATAACTTAATTATCATTAATATTAATTTATTAATGAAATTTCATCACAAAATATTAAAAGTCGTTAAAAATAACTTAAAGTATTTTCTTATATCATACTATAATTTTAAATGATTTTTCAAGTATTAAAATCTTTTTTAAATAATTTATTTAATATTATAATTAAATACCTTTAATATTCCAAAATATTAAAAATTTATGAAATATATTCTAAATAATTAAAACTAATTTTTGGACTTTAAAATAATTTTAATAATTTATTTTGTTTTTTTATAATTTAAAACTATTTAATACTAATTATTTAATATAAATAAATAATTTTGTAAATAACTGTAACTAAAGGACCCTATAGTGACGAAACTATCGCTATAGATGTTCTTGAGCTGTTCTTCATAAAACACAGAAAACAAGTCAGAGTTCGAGGTGCTCACTTTGACCAGATATTAAATCTTGATATTCTTGTTATCATAGCTTGTTATGGTGATGAGGTTATAGTATTAGTGTACCGCTACAACTAGAATCAAGGTTCAAGGAATTACAACAACATATCAGAAAGTTACCAGCTCCCAAAACCTTTGTCAGACATGTTCTTCAATTTCTGGGTTTTCCAGAATTGAAGAACAGTCTTAGACGCCCGCTTTCGATCCTTATAACTTCCCCCACAGGACTCGATGGAATGATTTAAAGACTTCAATATGTAGCCAGCATGCAAGTTAACATAACTAACGCATAAAACACATAAATAAACATTACAATCAAGACATATCATCCGGTCAAACCATGTCAGACGTCACGTTCTTATATTTTCTGGGTTACCCAGAAAATAGAAAACGTGTACGTCTTGGCTAGTTTGACCGACCACCAAATCGAACATGTTGATTATTTAGGTGATATAAAGGAATTATGTTACAGTACAAATACCATACTACAATCTAGATTCAAGAACCAAAAAAAAACAACAACTACCTGCAAGATCAGAGGCCACAAACTCATTGTCAGACGCCTCCAAGTAAATCTGGGTTACCCAGAAAATTGCAAGTCATGGTCGGTCAACGCAGTTTGACCTTCTATAACTTGCAATCAACATGTGATCTAAGCCTGATTTCAATCCCAGATCAAAGTTCTCCTAGCATACTACATGTTCAGATCTTTAAACAACAAAAAAAAATAACAGGATGGGATCTATGGGACCCAACATTTGGTTGTCAGACCATATTTCTCAGTTTTCCAGATTTTGAAAATCTTCAAATCCAAGCCTATAGATGTTATGGATTTAACATCTATCAACCCAGATCACTTAAATAGACTCCATACAACATATTTAACACAACAAACTAATTAACATCTAACACTAGATTAAAGATCAGATTTTTGGTTTTTAAGTTATACCTTTCTTGGTCAAATCCTTGATTCAGGGCTTATGATCTGTTAGAGGAATTCGTGGGGCATGATTTTATGACTAATCTAGCAATGAAGTTCGGAGGTTTTAGAGAGAGGGGGTCAAGGATAAGAGTTGTGCAAAAATAAGCTACCAAATGACATTTTCTCCCTCCCTAATCTATATATATATATATATGACTTGCAATGTATAAGGCTGAGATTTGCTACTGATTTGTAGTTTATTTTAGTCAATGGTTGATCTAGGGTAGTTGAGCAACTCCATCTTTGGCAAGACATGCAAGTTATCTCAAAATAATGCAAGAGGGGTAATTTAGTCTTTTGACTTTTGATTTTAAGGGAAAACTAGTAACTTGTCAAACTATTAGGGTTTAACCCAAAGGATTGGCACAAAGATGTTTTAGGATTTCTAATTTGGCTTTAAAATAAAATAACAATTTAGTTTCCAAAAATATAAATTTGAGTTTACTTAATATAATTAGGTTTCTAATTCCATTACTTAAACATTTAGGGTTTAAAATCCACTAATTAGCATTAAGGATTACAATTAGCCATTAGGGTTTCATTTTAGCAAATTAGGGTTCCTAAATTAGAAATTAGGTTTACTAATTAAGAAATTAGGGTTTCTAGAAATTAGAATTTCTAAATATCAATTAGGGTTTCTCTAATTAACATTAAATTCTATAATATGTAACATAATTCATTTAACACAATTACATAACCGTTTCTAACTCATAATTGAGTTTCAAATTAGGGTTTCCAAATTTAGAAATTAGGTTTCCTAATTTAGTAATTAGGGTTTCTAATTAATTAGGTTTTCTAAGTATAATTAGGGTTTTACTTAATTACTTTAAATTCTGTAATACACGAAATAATTTACATAACACAGTTACAACACAGTCTTGAATTTCCCATTTGAATTTCACAATAGGGTGAAACAAATTAATGATAGGGCCGGTTTGGTCATGATACAACATAATTGAACAACCATTATCAGTTCACATATATACAGTACATATTTATAGCACTGAAAAATCAAAATAGAATTAATATTATATTATTATTCTTATTCCTTGATCAAAATCCAAAATTAGGGTTTAGATTCCATATCCATTTTCTTATATATACATCCTATTATTAATTAAGTTAAATAATTAGCTTAATTAATTCAAAATAAATTCATAAAATAAAATAGTTATTATAATAATTCTATAATCATATCATATATTATTTAAATAATATATAATCATATTTTCATGGAAAATAAATAATAAAAACATTTTTACTATGAAACTATATAATTTTTATAAGAATATAATTTATAATGAGCAATAATTCTAAAAAATTGTTTGTAATTATTCTTGTAATAAATAAAATTTATTTATCACAAATGTACATATACACATTATATGTGGCACATATTCTCATCTTTAAAAAATTATACACAAAATTTCTCGATTTATTTATATAAAAAATATCGGGTTATTACATTCACCTCCCTTATATAAAGATTCCGTCCCTAATCACTTTGCTTTTAAAACCTATACATACCGGTACATAGCATACACAATCATTGTAAGTAGATCTCGATCATAATTGATCGAACTGATCTTTAACTATTCAGCATAAATCTTGTCTATCTGATTAAACGGAAAATTGATTTCTAATAGAACTCAATTTCCTCCTTCAAAATTTCTTTATAAATAATTTACTATATATATAAGAAAATCATATATAATCAAATAAAATTGATTAGAATAATACCTGGAGTTGCATTCCCAGCTGCTACGGTTTCTTGAACAGTCATGATGAAGACTCCTGCGGTTGGTTCTGTTGGTTAGTTTGTTGAAGTTGGTCATGTTGTCGCCAATGTCTTGTTGCCTTTTTCCGTATTCGCATTCCTTGCCTCCTTTATACTTCTTGGACAGTCTCTCACCATATGCTCCCTTAGTTCACAAATAAAACACCCACTATACATCCTTGGATTGGGGCAGTTAGGAGAGATATGCCCCTCCTGCCCACAGTTATAGCACACAAACTTTCTTTTTAAACACACTCCCGGCCTAATTCCGGTATTATCGAAATTATCTCCTTTCATCGTATAGGTGGTGAAAGCTTTATTTTGTCCCTCCGTTATCCTAGCTATCATAAACGCTTCTACCGGGTCAGTTGATCCTCTAAATCCTGGCGGTCCGATTTCCTTGAAGTCTTTGATGTTTTCCGTTCGATTATCTGGCTAATTTTTCGCAGCTGGTATTCCGTTCTGCATAGTTTGAGCGTCCATATTCGCAAAATTTTGTATCGGGTCTGGTTGTCTTCCAGCTTTGTTGACAGGTTCTTCTGTCCGTGTATTTAGTTTTCGTCATGGCGGCAGTATCGTAAATTATTCTTTATTAACTTACATTCTAAGCCTTATCGTATCTGTTCTAACATTTAACGCAAAATTCTCTATTTAGATTATCATGTACTCAAAATATTAGATTTTGAAAGTTGGGTTTACTGTATTAACCAGTGTGTCAGGAATAAGCATGTGAATGATATTCCTATTTACATATGATTTGATTATATAGATACATGAATGAATATGCAAGTATGCTTGCATTAAGAAAAGTTGTAAAGTCCTTTGATAGACAATAGAAACATATGTACAAGGACTTAGAATGAATTGATCAAATGTGTTAGGTTGATCCTACATAAGCAAAACAGTTTTGTAAAGTCCTTGAAAAGAAAAGATGTACAAGGACTATAAATATAGAAAGATCAAGCATGTTAGGTTGATCTAATGATGTAATAGATAGGCTTGTCTGATCGTCGAGTACTGCACCAAAAATCGTAGTCTGCCAGGAGAGTCAAGGGAAACTCGAGAGCTATCGAGGCAGAATCATAGTCTACAAGATAGGAGATCTCGGAGTTCGTAGAATGTCAGGAGAGACGAGGAAAGGATCGTAGTGTGTCGAGGAGAACTTCCTCAGGGTCGTAGTCTGCTGAGGAAGTCATGTTCGAAATCGTGAGAGATGACTGCCTACAAGCCACCCAAAGATCTGCCCAAGCCAAGTCAAGAATTGTAGACTACACTTTAGAGTCGTAGAGTCTCATCGATCATATCGTAGATGTAGATCGTGAGTCGTCAAGATCGAGATAAAGATAACAATCACAACGACAGAAATCGTAGTTTCAAGATTTGATCTCAGAGTCATAGTGTCTGCACAACCGAAGCTGAATCATTGAGTGCAGAACTAAGACCCCAACAGATGTGCTCACAATTAATGCCAAGGCAGAATCGTAGAGCAAATGTGATTCTCAACAAATAAGCACTCCCAGAATATCTAAAGGAATGAAGCCTCTGGTTGGCACTGCAACGATACATCCCATCTGAAGGAAACCAGAGAGCACTCAACGAATGACATGCAAGCTAACAGAAGATCTAAGCACCAACACAATCAGCATCCAGATTGAGTTGTGAAGTCATTCAGGATGAAGTTTTCCACAAGAAGATTAGAAGAAGACTTCAGTAACTGACTAAGGAAATGTAAACAAGTGCAGTAGCTGTCAAATAGATAGAAGACGACAATCTTGGAAGCAACCAGGATCGTAGTGTTTGCCAAACAAAGAAAGAACTGATAGAGTGCATACAAAGATACTGGACAACTTCTGAAGAACAAGGCTAAAGTGATTAAGCATTGGGTCAGTCCATTGATGATAAGTGAACGGGAGATCACAAGGAGAAAGCAAGTCGACACGCCACAAATCAAGTGTCTTGCTATTCGGAAGGGCCGAACAAAGAAGTCGAAGCCATCATGATCTCGAGAGCATTGAGGCAAATGTAAGTGTTGAAGCACTGCACAAGAGAAGGAAGAGGTGTTCTACATTGAAGATCCAATCAACACTCTTCAAGACCGTAGTGCTGTCTCTATCAGTCCACAAGACACTACAATCAGGTCCAAGAAGACATGCATCAGAATCGTAGAGTTCAAACAGCTAAAGATTGAAGCATTGGCAACAGTTCAATCTGAATGTTGATATTTGGACAAGAGCTTATTGAGAGCATCGATGCAAAAGGACAACCTCTGATCGAGGAATTAGAAGGGTGAAATAAAGTCTTCGACCTGCCTGAGGCATAAAAGTAATATATCTAACAGGGTAGGTGAAACAGTAGACTGCAGTGTCAAAAGTAAGAAAAGGAGATGTCATGTCACATCTGCACTCTACACCAAATAACTAGAGATCTGCGAAGCAAATCTGAAAGATTTCAATGGCTAATTTCCAACGGGAAGATTGGGAAGAGATATAAATTAACAGAGCTTTAAAGATCAAGAGTTGCTGATGATTTCTATGTTGTAGAATCGTTGAGTTGGTAGAATGCTAAACGTTGACTCTACGAGTTCCACCTGAGCTTAATTAGAACAAGTCTCAGTGACAGTGAGACTACGAAGGTGGAAGTGAAGCAGCTTTGAAGAAGGACTTAAACAAATCAAAGATTCACTCAACAAAGATGAGAATGCCACTTGAATTGGCAACTAAGCCAAGAGCCAAGAAGGACAAGAAGATAGCATTCACGAGAGTGGCAAATCACAAGGCAGATCCTAAGAGCCACTCTACGAATCACCATGAACCCAAAGCTGAAGTAGAGCAAGTGCAGAAACATGTCTGCGAACATGTTAAGAAGGGTTCAAGAAATGTCGATGGCGCACAGCTAACACTGCATGAAGATGAGCAGAATAGAAGATAATCAGTTGCACCAAAGATGATGTGGTCCAGTCTCGAAGCAGAATGCAGAGAAGACCACACAAAGTTGCTAAGTACGAAAGATGATAAAGCTTAAATTCATCTTAGAAACTCAGGACCAACAACAATAAGAAGCCAGGGCCTGAGGGGTCCTTGTCCGGAGGGACTAAATGAAGTTTCAAGCCTGCTGAGCTTGAAGAGTTCCTAGGGAACTGGAGAAATTCCAAGGCTGCTGGCCTTGAAGAGTTCTTAATGAACTGAAGTCCCAAGGCTGCTAGCCTTGAAGGAATCTTAGTGATTCAGGGTGTTGCCCTTCCTTAGTAGAAATCCTACTAGTTAAAAGTAGAAGAGTGGATTAGGAGCTTGAGTCTCTGAACCACTTAAAACCCCTTGTGTCTTTCACTTTATTTCATTTACATTATGTACGTTAACTGTTATAACTGTTATATATGTTTTAACTGCTGACTACTGAATTAACTCTACGAACAATGTATGTCTGATTATGAATATATCAATGAAGGGGATCTTTTACTTATTCCGATGTGCTTGAAAAGATTCTTATATTTGTCATATGCTAATTCATGAGGAATACAAAATAAACCAGAAAAGTATTTAAAATTAAAAAGGATCTATTCAACCCCCCACCCCCCTTCTAGATCTATATTGTGCCTACTGGGAACTAACAATTGGTATCAGAGCATGTTCTTATGATATATTCAAAAGCTAATCGTTTTGAGTCTGATCCTAGGCAAAAACATTGTTCTAAACTTAGTTTAGTAGTAAGTCACTTGTTATATATAGATGAGCTCACATGTTGGAAATATTGTGTACAGGTAAATGTGTATATACACCTGAAGCTGCTCAGATTGGTCCATGTTCTTGATTGTCATATCAACAAGACCAATCTTTTCTCATGGTCAATCTTGTAGTCTAAAGACCAAGCTAGAAAGCTCAAGAGACATCCAGTCAAATATCCACAAGACTGAAAAGATGAAAAAGCCATACATGCAAAGAAATGTTTTTCCAGAGAAGAAAGAAGAACTTCTCAAACATATATCTGGCCAACCAGCAGCTGGATGTAAACCTGGTAAACTCAAGGATGTCAAAGAACTAAAGATGCTGAGATTTTCTTAGCTTGTATCTTCAAGATCACGGATGATTGATTAAAGGTCAACTTAAGCAACAAGCTGTCAGCAGCAAATGAGAAATTATGCACATCTATGCCTAACCTTAGTATGTCTAAGTAAAATGACTGGTAAGGAACTGACAACAGAAAGGTACGATTCTTCACTAATATAATTGTATACATCATGTTGCACCTCCTTATGAACTATAACAGTACTCTTTCAAGAAATCATAATCTATCCAAAAAGGTGAAGAGAGAAAGTACACTAAAGGTGTATACTCTAATGCTTATAGACTTTCTCTCCATCCATATTTTAGGATGAAGACGACATCCTGAAAGAAATCTGAAATAGGTCATAAGAACATCACATGTTAAATCAAGTTTATATGAAGTAATCTTTGTTGATGGGTTAGTATGTATGTACAAACCTATGTTCTAAGTGTTTGATAACACACACAGTATGATCAGTTCTACAAGAGTATTTTGATGATTTGTAGAAACTGATCACCTCCATAAATCAACTAGATACACATAAATCGTAGAGTTGATTCTCACTCTGTGAACACTTAAAGCCTGTGAACATAACCCAGTAAATGATGAAACCATCAAAGAAAAAGTGTGTGTTATAAAATGACAAATCCTACACACACTCACCATCATGCATCTCTACATGTATTATCTAAATTAGTTACATGCATGAATATGACTGTTGATGATAAATGTGATGACTATCCAAATATATAAGGAACAGGGGTTTTGGAACTAACCTTGCAGGACCCATTTAATTTTAGGTACCAAAAATAGAAATGTATCTAACCTAGAGGTACGTGGTCTATCTGATCACACTAAGGAATGCTGAAGCAGAAGACATTAGTCTAAGAAAGATTCAACCAGTAGAAGGCTTAAGACTGTTCAGAAATGATTCTGACAAAATTCCTAAATGACAAAGCCTGTCCTTGAAGACATGCTGAGCTAATCCTAATGAAGCTCACTTGGCTGCTGACACTTATATGGAAGCAGACCAATCAACCAAAGATGGAGAGGATCTTAGATGCTAAATCATGCAAAGCTCAATATATGAGAAGAATCCTCAAGGAAGCTGATCACTGAGGATCATTGAGCATTAAACATGAGGAGCTCATTACGGGAGCAGAACTCAACGAGTACATGCTGACAAAGAAGATAGTGTGAACACGGGGAAGCAGTGATCTGTTAAGAAACAAAAACAATGAGTTATACTATGAAGCAGTGTGCCAGCTATAGAGTCCCAAAACTCTGTGGATGATGAACCAAATAAAGATCGATAGTCAATAGGAACGTCTCAAAACGTACTACTAATAACATTTCAACCACCCAATCCAAAATCGTGGAGTGCACATGATCAAACATCGGATCGTAGTGTAAGAATATGAGGACACCACGATCATAGCAGAAAAAGTCAAATGCGATATCAGTGCAAACCACTTCTAAAGTAATTAATCTGAAAATGCCTCAAGGACAAACCTGACCCTTAGTTCACTCTAAGAGGTTGGCCCTTCCTGAGCTAGCTTGAGCCCGAAGGAATGCTAAGTAAAGTTCATCTCAAGGACCAAGTCAGTCAATGTTCGTAGAGTCGAGGTTGAAGAGAACTCAACGATCGTAGAGCAACCTCATCGATAGTAGAAGCGGACTCGACGATCGTAGCCCTACCAAAGGAAACCCTAGCTAATGAGAAGCTCGGAAGAACTGAACATTTGCCCAACCATTCAGATCATTAAAAAATAAGATCGAATGCTGGTTGGAAAGAGGTCCTGTTAAAGGAGAATGCCCAAGCCCTCATGGAGTACATCAGTGATCAAGCTATGCAACATCAAGATAAGGATCAATGTCAAAAACCATCCATTGCAGTATCTCTCAAAAGATGATCGTTGAGTCAACAAAGGAAAACGTAGAGACCATAACTGCCTTATCATGCTACTCTACGAATCAAAATGGTCAATCTATCGATCCACGCTATCGACACCTATTTGTTTTGAAAAGAGATATTAAATTAAAGAGTTAATGGGGGAGTTACAGCTCATTACTGGGTATCGTGCAACCAATGGTTGGTTGACACATCACTGTTTATGCAGAGTTAGAAGGAACTGTCATAAAGGAAAATTCAAATTAGCAAACAGTTTTCAAAAGCTATCGAACCTCTCTCCCTCTCATTTTCAAACCCTAGAACCCTCTCAAAAGCCAAAAACAATTAACCCTCCAGAGCCTTGCCCAAATCACAATCAACCATATCTCATAGACCCCTCTGAATCAAATACCCATATTCCTCGAACTATTCAAATGGAAAACTGACGAGTAATCACTGGCATTCAGCTCGGAACCAAGAAGTTTGAAAAATCCGAAAAGAAGTTCAGAGACATTCTCGAACTTGTGAAGAAAGCTGGATTCTCAGAATATTTTGAGGCTAGCACTCGAGTATATATTGAACTGGTCAAGGAATTCTACTCAAATGCATTCATAAATGTCGTAACCCTTTCAACCAAAGTTAAAGGCCAATCTCTTAAGCTAAAATCATCTGATATAAATCAATTCTTAGGTTTGCCTGACCTAGGACTGAGAAACCTTGATGAGATCAACACTGAGCAAGCAAAGGAGATTATGGGGTACCAAAGAAACTCCAGTCTAAAGGATATGAAGAAAAAGGAGTTCCTTGAGGAATTCGAGTTCCTTGCTGAAATAGTGGGAAAATGCATACTATGCAAGGACACTGCACACGACACGGTGCTTGATCAACAGTTGAAGATCATGTCTGCTATAGTTCTGAATAAACGAATTAACTTTGGAGTTATCATGTTTGATCAAATATCCAAATGGCTGGAAAAGGCTAAATTGAAGAAGTCTACAGGAAAAACCACTTACAAAAGTGTTTCATGGAAGACTGCTGAGCATCGTGATGAAGAAGAAGCTAGGAGGAAGAATCAAGGATGATGAGGGAGAACCTTTTAATGTTCACAAAGTAATGTCTCCACAACTATTTGTGAATTGGAAGAAAAAACCCCAAGGAAAACAGAAGACTGACAACTGGGAGCAGCAGCAAGGCCTCTGCAAAGAAGAGGAAGGCAAAAGAGGTAGAAAGCTTTGAGTCTGATGACTCTGTACCAGCAGCAACCACACCATCCATAAAGAAATCCAAAGGTGTGAGGAAAATTGAGGCTCCACCAAGAAGTCTATCAATTGGATACAAGGTTAAAGAAGAAAAGGTCCTGACTGCAGAAACCACCAAGAGAAGAAGTAACAGACTGTTTCAAGGACCATCCAGCAAGAAAGAGAAAGTGGTAAACAAACCAACCTCAGCTTCCCAAGCAAGCCCATCAAACAGAGAAGAGGAGGTAGAGTCAAAAGAAGAGAAGGAAACTGATAGTCTCAAGGCTGAGTCCCCACAGACCAAATCCAGCAATGAAGGTGAAGCTAGATTAATGGAAGAAAATGCAGCATCTACTGATGAAGAAGAAAGCACAAGCCATGTGGATAACTCTCAGAGCATTCACTCTGATGATGAAGACAAGATACAAGGTGACCCAACTGCATCTCCAAATGCAAATGCTCCAACCAGCCCAAATGATGGGTCAAAGGATGTTGATTCTAAAGAAAAAGGACCTGCCCATGCTATATGTGTGAATAAGAACAATAATATAATATTAATTATATTTTTATTTTTCAGTGATATAATTAAGTATTGTATATGTGTGGACTGATAATGATTATTCAATTATGTTGTATCATGACCAAACCCTAGCATTAATTTGTTTCACCCTATTGTGAAATTCAAATGGGAAATTCGAGACTGTGTTGTAACTGTGTTATGTGAATTATGTCGTGTATTGCGGAATTTAAAGTAATTAGGTAAAACCCTAATTATACTTAGAAAACCTAATTAATTAACCCTAATTAATTGAACCCTAATTACTAAATTTGGAAACCCTAATTTGAAACTCAATTATGAGTTCGCGACTATTATATAACTATGTTATACGATTTATGCGTGTATTATATAATTCTATGATTAATTAGGGAAACCCTAATTAATATTTAGAAATCTAAATTTCTAGAAATCCTAAAATTCATATTATAAACAATAATTTATAAATTGTAAACCCTAATTGCTAAATTTGGAAGTTTAATGCTAATTAGTGTATCTTAAACCTAATTAGTAAGGTACTAAGTAATTAAAAACCTAAATTGATTAAGAAACCATAATTTGTATTTTTAAAAACTAAAATTTTATTTTTTTTGCAAACCCTAATTGGAAATTTTACAATTTTGTGCTAAACCATAGGGTTAAAACCTAAGGGTTTACCATATTACTAGATTGCCATTAAATACATAAGGCTAATGACAATTCTACCCTTTTGTGCATTATTTGAGCTAGCTTGAATATCTAGCAATAATTGAGTGGTTGGCCAACTTCTACCAACCCCATGTGACAAAATTAGCAGAAACTCGGCCAATTTATTAACCAACATTCCTTGTATGACATAATATATAGATCTAAGGAGAAAGAAATATCATTTGATATCCTCTTTTGTACATAAACTCCCAACCAAGTCTCTCTCTCCTCACTCATGAATTTATGTAGTAGACCGGTCCCAAAACACAGCCCCGCGTTTATCATTAACAAATCACAAGATCAGAATCAAGAATTGATGCGTAAAGGTATAAAACCCTAATCAAAAATTCAACCTTTGATCTTCTGTTAAAAGTTGTGATTATGTGTTGTAATATGTTATATGTAGTGTCTATAAGTGATCTGGGATGATAGATGTTAGATCCATAACATCTATAGGTTCATATTTGAAGATTTCAAAAAATCTGGAAATTTTTGTTTTTATGTCTGACAGTCAAATGTCAGTCCTCATAGATCTTTGTATGTTATGTGTTTTTGTTGTTTAAGTGTTTGATCTTGTAGTATGCTATGATGTCTTTCATCTGGAACTCGAAGAAAGGACAGATCTGTTATAGATTGAAAGTTATAGGTGGTCAAACAGGGTTGACCGTTCATGGAAATGAAATTCTGGGTAACCCAGTTTACCCAGAAAGGTCTGACAGCCGATTTTAAGGGCTTTAATCTTTCTGTGTTTAAGTGATTTTGCCACGTTATGGTTTTTAACTTCTAGACTGCTATAATTACTACACAATCATGCCTTTATATCATCCATATCGTGTATATAATCAAATTTGTTAAGGGTCAAAGTATGGTTGACCACCTGTTTTGGCGATTTTCTAGAAAACCCAGGTGGTTGATGAACAAAGTTTCTGACATGGTTTGACCATGCCAGATCTTGTTCATTTTATGTTGTTAGAGTAATATAGTGTTATAGAAATGGACCCTGACATTTTGGCTACATGTTTGAACCATTATATCTCACAAACTAGAACCAGAACGTAAGTTAGAAGGATCTAAATATAGTACCATCAACTATTCTTCATTTTCTGGAAAACCTTGAAATGAAGAACAGCCTTGTCAGGCTTTTTGGAGGCCTATAATTATCTGATATGTTGTTCTATGACCATGAAACCTGTTTGTGTATATAGTATTACATATGTACTACATGTGTAATAACATTAGATACCCAGAAAACATTAGATCATGCATTCAAATGATGGTCAAAGTAGCTCACTCGTTCGCTAATAATGATGTTCTGGGTTTCATGAAGAACACCAAGAACACCTACAGCGACGATTCTGTCGCTATAGGGCCCTTTTAGCGATAGTTTATTTAAGAAATTAATATATTAATTAAATAAATAGAAATAAATGGTTTTTAATTATTAAAAATAAAAATAAATTCTTACACTACAAAAAAATGGGCCTTCAGCAACAACCAATTTTCGTTGCTAAAGGTGCCAAATTTCGTTGCAAAAGGCTTTTGACAACGACTTTACTATCGTTGCATCTTTCGTTGCGCAATGAGCATTGCTAATTTTTCTGCAACGAACATTTTTTTTTCGTTGCCGAAAGTAATATATTTTGCAACGAAATTTGACTTTCATACAGAGACATCGATCCTTTAGCAACAAAATGTATTGTTGCAGAATAATTAAAATTTCATTGCTAAAAACCCCATTTCGTTGCAAAAGGCTGCTAATTGGCAACGAAATGAACTCTTTTTTTTTTTCAACGACGATGCATTTTCGTTACAATTGACACCATTTTGCAACGACATTTTTCGTTGCCGTAAATTATGAAAATTGTTGCCTAAGCTTGCTTTTGTTGCAAAATGTAAACTTTTTAACAACGATTTTTGTTGCTAATTATATTATTTGGTAACGACATTATGCTAAATCAGCAACGAAAATGTTTGTTCTTTGGTTATTTTCAATAAAGAACGAAAAGTCATCGATTAAAGAAACGACATTATATATATCTTATTTTTTTTTATATGTGCAACGAAAGTTGATATAATTTGCAACGATAAAAAATGTTATCTTTTATGTTAGTATTAGCAACAATATCCTCTCCGTTGTTATTAAGTAAATTTTTCATTTCCAAATATTATATTATTAATGCCATTAGTAACGAAAAATTGTTACTATTACTACGGTCGCCAACCGTCGCTATAGACGTATTTTATAAAACACTATAGCTATGGTCGATGGCCGTCGCTATAGCCTTTTTAGATTTCAAAAAAAAAATAATAATACACATTTATTCAATAAACACAAATACAATATAAAATAAAACATAAAAAATATTATATATATTATTTAAAATCATTCAAAATACAACATTACAATATAATCGTTAGATAATTCATAGCAACTAATATTCCAAAACAACTTAAGAGTATATCTTAAGAGTATACAACATATCTCATGCTCTTGTTGTAATCGTTATTATTTAAAACAACTTTTGCAGAAAATCCATAGATTCCACAACACCAGAATCAAGGGCATCATGGAATATTCCAAAATCAAAGAGTGTTGCATTTGGTATCTTTATAGGGCATGAATCATTTAAAATGGTTTTATATTCCACTTTATCATCACATTCATCGGTCTGATTCTGACATGCATTCCGCTAGCATGTTGTTTCACGTTCTATTGAAAATAAGTACCGAAAGGCTCCAAGGACCTGAAAAAGCAGCAAAACACTCAAGAGATAGACCATTAGAGAGACCTGAAAGAATATCAGTCATAGAAGAACAATAAAATTCATCAACTATTCAATTTTAAATTAGCTTATTACAATACTTACATGACTAGCAAGCATGTGAAGAAAGAGATTGAATGCAGCTCCAGCCCATGCAGTTTCAGTAAGTATGCCAGAAGTTCGAGTGACTTCCCTGTATAGAGGGTAGACTCGAAGAAATCTTGGTATATATTGAAATAGAACAACAAACTTCAAAAAAAAATTTGTATTTAGAGATCTCGAGCCTCGCATTTGTGGAATAATGATTAAAATTACCACCTGGAAAGATCACAACAAAATCAGAGTCCGCTCCTGTGATTAACTTTTAAAACGGCAGAGAAATAGGTCTAAGCAAACTAGTCCGCAATTAGAAAGCAAAATTTGCAACCAGATTTACAAACATGTGCCCTCACAAATGTAAGATCTCAACCTCCTCTACCATGACCTGCCTGGAGAACAAGCTAAAATAATATGTATTGATCCGGAGACCAAAGAAAACATTAAAAGAATATCCCTCTGAGAATACTTCATAATAAAAATTTAGGAACCGAAGTGCAAGTACATGTGTCAACTCGTTAGGACCAAATCAAGCATATTGTAACCGCCATACTACGACAGTTTTCATCATTTTTTCAGTATGAAAAAGTAAACATCTTACCAACAAGATCAATAGTCATGCTTGAGGGACGTCCAACAGTAGTACATACATGATAACCTGCATTTATCACGTGATGTCTTATTAGCATCATTACAAAGAGGCATCCAATTCTAAGCTAGTGCTTAATGTTCGGTGGACAGAGGCTAGTGTAGGACGCTTATTAAAGACTATGAGGATATTAAGTGGTTGTCTTGGGATTTATGTAATTATACTTGATAGTCAATTTAATTTCAAGGGAAATTTTGAACAATTAAGGATGAAGAAAGGGTGGGAGGCTAGATTGTTACCTCTTAAGTTGTTAGACACAAGCGCACTGCAACCCATCCCACAATGTGATGTTCCCCCACAGCCCTACAAGAAACAAAATACTAAAACCAGTATCAACTTCAAGTCTTTCAGGTTGGGGGAATGTCAATAATTATGATAAATATCTAATCATATATATATATATGCATAATTATGCACCATTAAAAAGTGTCAGGATCCAATACAGTATATACGCATAATTAAAACAACAAGATGGTACTTGGTAGTCATCAATTATTTAGACTGACAAACATCTACAAGATTTAAAACAAACTTCATCAAATTAACAAATATGACATCCGAATCTTTTGTACTCACCATGGGCCACTTGCTTAGACATTCTACAAACAATAACAAGCGGATTATTTGCAATTATAACCCAAGATGTCACCTTTAAGGAGGCATTATATAGTCTTCAAGTCAGTGAGGCAGATATCTAGTTTGGGCTTGCTACTTACATTCACCATTTCCTTCTCATTCAGCTTCAACCTCTTTACCTATAAATGACACAGAAATGGTTTACGCTAAAAACATTAAATAGTTGCACAAAACGTATTAGACTAAAATAGTTAGATTCCAATTTTGGCAGCAACTAATCCATTATACTAAAAGACCTAAGGTTTCCAAACTAAATTTCAAAAATAAGACAACATATGAACTCAGACAAGAACAGTTATGCCATTCCTTAAAGAATTTCAGCATTGATCACCAACTTAACAATATTTCTTTCAATTTTAAAAAAGAAGAAAGTAAATCATGGAGACATGTACGAGAAGTGGGAGAAAGTTAGTGGAGATAAACACTTGAAGGCAATGGAGATCCATCAATGTACAGATTGGAAAAGAAGTAGCTAATTCAGATATGAACAAGAAGAGGGACAAAGTTTATGGACATGGAAACCTGAAAGCAATGAGACTGATCCATTTATAGATTGGTAGATGTTGTGTGCGCAAGTAATTATTATTATTTCTTATAAAAAAAATAAGAAGATATACACCCTCCGTCCAACTTTACTTGTCGTTAAATGATCAATTACTTTGAAAGAGCTAATCAAAACCACAAGTTAAATGGGCAAACAAATTTAATAAATGAACTGCTTTGAACAACCTTTTTTATATATATACAAAACTGCTCAAAATTACTTGGAGAATAAGAATCGATACAAAGATATCTATTCCTCTTGTCAGTTGCAAGTATCACAATTTCCACCTACTTCAATTCTTGAAACGAATGAAAAGTAAGAATCAATAAATCTCAAGATTGAAATACTTCAAATGTCTTATATGATATTCCTATTAATACCTAAAAACCAAGTGGCTCTGAGGCAGAGGATACATAGGAAGGAGCAGAGAACTAACAAAGGAATCAAAAAAAATTATTGCAGAAATTGGTAAATTTGAGCAGTTTAGGTATAGTGGGCAAGTACACTTGATCCTAACTAGTCAATTTCTACCAAAAACCTAATTTTTAGGAAAAATTCAAAAAGAATAAAATTTGTACCTTCAATTGGGTAATAATGGAAGAGGCTGAAGGAGAAAGAGAGAACGACCCACTTTCAAAGACAAAAAACACCCCCACCACCGCAACAGTTGCGACAGCTCACACTCCCAACGCCACCGCATCCCTACGCTTCTCCTCCTCTCGCTCATCACTCCTCGACTCATTCACCTCTGACCAAATTTTCTTACTATTCCTCTCCCCGGACTTTGATTCCACCCGCTTCTCCTCCGCCACCCTCGCCTCCGGCTCCGCCACACTGACCTCCTCTCCCAACTCTGTTTCCTCCACTGCGCCGAATCCTCCCTCTCCCACCTTCGTTCCTTTCTCTCCACACTCCAATCATCCCTCCTACGTCTATCTACAATCCACGATCCGCCTCCAACGTCTCTCTAGCAAACATTAAGAAAAAGATCCAGATCTAGATCTACATCTGCATATCTTTTCGGGTTTATAGCAAAACATAAAAGTTGTGTAATTGTAATTATAAAATAAAAAAATAATAAATTTTATTAATAAATGAATGTTAATTTATTTATTTTTAATAAATATAATGATTAATATTTTAAATTATAATTTAAGTAAGTTTTTATTATTTTTGAAATATTAAATTTTAAAATGAATACTTTAATTACTATTATAGATAGAATAAGAAAAAAATGAGTTTTAAAGTATACTGTTTAGTGAATGAATGTTAATTTATTTATTTTTAATAAATACAATAATCAATAATTTAAATTACAATTCAAATAACTTTTCATCATTTTGAAATTTTAAATTTTAATTTTAAAATGAATGTTCTAATTACAAATATAAATGAGAATATGAAAAAAAATGAATTTAAAGTCTAAATTAATTCAAACTCAACACATTTTAATAATAAAATTATATTGTCCATTGTTTTGCCTCATGTTATCGCAGTGTAAATTTTGAAAAATAAAAATTTGTAACAAGCTAATACTTATATATATATATATATATATATATATATATATATATATATATTGGTTTCAATCTATAAGAACCGATTGTTAGGAGTATTATTCCAACAACCATCATCTCCATCGCTTTCTATCATTGATCAATATAATTGTAAGACCTAAAATTTTTTTTAAATAAAAAGGAATTTCCTTTATTTATTATTTTGAAATAGTAAGGGTTGATTTGATTAATGTGGATAGTTAAAGGGTTAAATACGCAAATATTTCAAAATAAGCAAGTGGTTATAAAATATTCATTTTTGTCGGGAATATTCGTTTGGTCGTGGAATATTCGAATGCTGTCAGAATATTAAATGCATTGCGCAAAGTGACCATGTGTAGGCCCATATAAAAAGCGATTGGATGAGGAAAACGACAAAAGTTTGGGTGGTTATAAATAACAGGCGTAGTTATTCTCAATTAAGACTGTTGGAATACTTCGGTGGTTAAAATACGATGTCTGCGTGGTTGCACAAAGAAGACACTACGGTATTGCATGATTGTGAATTATTGATCCTTACGTAAGAAGGCACTTACTCGATAATTTTCACAATGAATTCTTTATCAAGATTTTATTTTATTGATTCAATAATTCTTTGCGTTGATATTTTATATTATTGATGTTTCAATAATTGTCATCGCACAATATTTCATTATCGGATCAATAATTCATATTATTTAAATAATATTATTAGATAGCATTATTGGCGATGTCTAGAAAGTTCATCGAGGAGAGGTTTGGTCACCTAATTGCGCTACCAAGAAGGAGAAATCCTTATCTAAAAGCCCCTCTTTCCAGGAGCAACTGGTTGTCATAAATGTGATTCTGTAATATTATTTGTGAATAATTAATTATTGATTCATATGATAAGGAAATATTTATTTTATATGAATATAAATGATGGATTTATTTATGTGGTTATTAATGAAGGAATTAATGTTGAGATGTTTTATTTGTATTTTGTCGGATTGGAGGTATTAAAAATCAAATCAGTATTTTTACGATGTATTGCGTGAGTTATAATTTTTAATCCGACCGTTGGATCGTTGTAATTTTTGGATATGTTATACATACATAAGTTGAGTATATGTCCACAAATTTTGAACCGTTAAAAATGCACGAATGATTTGTTGTGAATTTTAAGAGGTGTTGGATTCGGAAATTAGGTTTATAATTGATTTTGGTGGAAAATTCTAGAATTGAGTGGGCCCCACTTGTGGTTGGTGAAAAAATGTGCTGAATTTTATTTCAAATGTGGTGGGTGGCAATAGTAGCGTAAAGCCATCGTGTAGTGGCAGTCAAGTCTGCTTGGTAGCTAACATTTTCCTATAAATAGAGGGCTAAGTTAGAATTGAAAATCACACCGAAACAAAGTTTTCTCTTTTTCTCTCTATATTATTGAGCGTATTTTGTGAGTATTTAGATACTTTGAGAGTTGTTGTTCAAGATGAGTTTCATTCAAGATTACTTCACCTTTCCTTCCGAAATCTTGATTCTTTGAGGTAAGGGATATTATTTTTTTTTCGTAATGATATTATTTCTTCAATATCATTATCTTTGAAATGTTGATCCGAGGTTTTTATCAAATTTGGAACTTTTTCATGCTCTGGGTTACTATTCATGAGTTACTATTCACGAGTTACTATTCATGAGTTACTATTCACGATTCTTATTCACGAGTACTATTCGTGAAGCGTGAAAATGTTTTTTTGTTGTGGAATTTCTATCTTTTGGTGTCGAGTTACTATTCACGTGATACTATGACTATTCACGATATCTGACCTATTCACGATATCTGCACTATTCATCGAAAAATAAAATTTCTTCTTTTCGTCCAAAATATCTATTTTGGATACTAGCTTTGATTGTATCCATGTTTTGATCATTCTTGAATTTTACACCACTATGATTATTTTTGAGAGGTATTGTTGGACATGGATAAAACAAAGTACGAATCCTTAATCCTTAATCCTTGTCATTTTGTTTCACCGGATTCGTTCTTTAAAATATTTTCATCATCCTCGGTCTTAAATGATGATATTATTGAATATCTTTGGCTGTGTAGTGCAAAGATGAATGATTTCAAGAAGAATATCTTTGGCTGTAGTGAAAAGATGAATGATTTCGAAGAATATCTTTGGCTTTATAGTGCAAAAGATGAAAGCGGTGTTTAAATGAACATGGCGACCGATCGATGAATATCTTTGGCTCAGTAGTCTGAAAGATGAACAGTGTTTAAATGAACACGACCGATCGATGAATATCTTTGGCAGTAGGTGCAAAGATGAGCAGTGTTTAAATGAACATGATGGATCGATGAATATCTTTGGCCTTTAGTGCAAAGATGAGCAGTGTTGAGATGAACATGACCGATTGATGAATATCTTTGGCACATGAGTGCAAAGATGAATATTTGATTTGAGATGAATATTGATTGATGTTACTGAGGATAAAATATTGATGATGGATCGTTAAATTCATAGATTATAGTAGATTTCATTCTCTACGTAACTCTTCTATGAATTATTATTTCCATTATAATTTTGATCCGAAACTTGTTGTTCTGTTGTATTCTATCGATTTTTCCTGCTGGAGACTAACGATAATTTGTTGTATATTATCTTAGTCATAACATTCTTTATTGGGCTAGTTGAGCTCACCCTTTTCCTTGTTGTTCCATTTTTCTTCTCGTGGAGGCGAGAATGTAGCGAGTACTAGTCGGGGTATGGAATGAAGGTTCTAGAGAGAGTTGTTTAGTTGTCCTCACCATTATTGTAAAATAATGTATCAATAAATGTGATGAGGATTTATTTGAGTATAGATATTGTCTGAAGATAATATTTGTATTCAAACTCACGCTTTCTTGTTGTAATAATAAAGTTGTAGTTGTTTCGTACTATGTATTTGGCGACTCGAGAATGGGTTGGATGGAATGGACCTATTTTGGGGTCGCCAATCACGGTTATCGAGCTTAGGGATATGATCTCTGGCGGAGATCGGGAATAGAACTAGGAGGGAGAGACAGAGTAAATCCTTCGCTAGTGTGTCCTACCTAAGCTTATTTGTTGGTTGGTCAAGATATAGGGATATTATGTGATATATTGATTTCCTTAATTAACCCTTATTTTATGACAAGATTTTGAGAATGTCGATGAGAATATTAACATGGAGTAAATGAGACCGTGGAGATGCTCAGTACTCACCAACGAGGAGAACGTGCAACAGTCGGCAATGTTCCTCCCGTGAACAACACCACCGGCGATGATGAACGAGGAATGTTTAGAAGTTTTTTACGATTCATGCAAAATCGCATTTAGGGAGACTCGTGTTCAAATTATAGGAGGAAATGATAGCAATTCACGGGTGGTCACACAAGCAAGCGATTCAAAGAGTTGGGACCACTAGAATTTAAGGGAAAGCCGAGATCCGATTATAAAGCGAAACATGGGTCAAGCAAATTACCAAGATATTCGATGTCTTGGGATGCACGGAGGAACAGAAGGTTCCATTCGCCACCTTTATGTTATGTTAAAATGGCGGCGCAGATTACTAGTGGGAATCATGAAGCGCACCCATCCAAATGCACTCAAAGATGTCATGGGAGACGTTTTAGAAATAGTTCAATGACAAGTACTTCCCCGAAAGTATTCGCTCATATGAAGGAAGTGGAGTTTATTAGACTAGTGAGCAATAATAACACGTCCCAAAGACGAGGCGAAGTTCGCGGAGTTATCCGAGTTTGCACCTCATTTGGTGGAGAATGAGGAACGATGACGCGGATGTTTCGAGAGGTTTGAAACCCGACATACGCCGGTATCTCATTTCTCATAAATTTTCTCTATTCGAGATGTTGTCAGCTCATCGATTGTTAGAAGAGATAACGAAATACGTTCAACCGAGGACCATAACCGAGGATCATCTCAAGATAGCGATCATCGAATATAACGATAACCAGCGGAGAAAGAAGAATACTGGACAAAGGCGGTAACCACTCTGGTGGTAATCGTGGCCATGAAAATAGAAGAAGCGAATCGGGAGGAGATTTTAAAAGAGGAGATTTAACAACGACCATGTGAAGACGCAATGATCGGCAAAGAATTGGTTCTAAGGAGGAGAACGACCACCCATCATATGTTATAAATGCGGAAAGAGGGACATATCGGTCCAAACCGCCCACAACAGCTTTAAGGTATGCTATAATTGTGGAAAGGAAGGACATATCGCTCGAGCATGCGATATCGAAACCAGTCAAATGAATGGTGACTCAAAAGGATGTCCAAGAAAAGTCAAAGTCAACGATTCTGGAAGAGCGTTTGTCGTGGATCGGTCAAAATGCGAGGAACCCGAACGAAGTTAGCACGGGTTAGTTAATTATAAATTCTTGCGAAGTTTATACCTTACTAGATATCTGGGTTCTACCCATTCTTTTATCTCTCTTGCTTAATTCCAACGTTTGAACTTGACTACGAAGAAATTAGACTTTGACCTTATTTATGGAGAATCCGTTAGAGAAACTTTCATTACATCCGTTGTTTAGAAATCTTGTTTGATTCAGTTGGTACTATCACATTACCTCGTTAACCTTATTTCTATAGAGATATTTGCTTTTGATGTGATTTTAAGGTTAACTACTCATCATGCCAAATTGATTGCTTTTGTAAGGTTGTTAGTTTTCATATTCCTAAGCAACTTTGTTATTCAATTCAAGCAATCAAACCATTGTAATCAAACATTTTCATATCAAGCCATGAAGTCATTCGCTTATTACGGATGTCAAGTTTTCTTAGTCCATGTTATGGATTTGAATAAAGACACGTCGATTTGAATAATATTCTTGTTGTTATTGATTTTTCCCGACGTATTTCTGAAGAATTTCTTGGCTTACTCCCAAAGCCCGATATTAAATTTTGTATCGAATTTGAACCCTAAGACAAAACTCATTTCTAAAATCTCATATCGAATGGCTCTATTGAACTTCGAGAGTTAAAATTCAACTATAGAATTTGGTACCGAGCCTTTATCTTGTGACTTCCTTTGTGGAATTCACCTAAGCCGAGACTCTCTATAGGGGCGCCATATTCGATGCGATAGTAAATCGATAGGTGTCATTGTGACGTATATCCAAGATTGGGATATGAGTCACGATTGAGAGCAACCTAAGTCGATGAATCGAAATACGTAGCTTTCAGGCTTAGTTGGTTATTATCGAGATTCGTTGAAGGATATTCTCGAATCGCTATTTCATTATCGCAATGACTCGTAGAGATACAAAATTCGAATGGAGCAAGGAATGTGGGAAGAGCTTCAAGAACTCAAGAGGAGACTCATTTCAAAGACATGTTCACCATGCCATCCTGGAAAAAGCGAGCGTGGTAGCCGACGTGTTGAGTAGAAGATCGTTATACAAGTACGAGTACAATATCACAAAGACTCGTTTCGTATAATTTACAAATAATAGAGATGGAGATGAAAACTCTAGGTACCCACGTGATGATATCTGATGCACGTGATGATATACTGAGTATAATCGACTTTAATCGATAAAGTTAAAGTCGTTCAAGCTACACACCGGAGCTGATGAATTTGAAGAAGGAGGTGCAAGAAGTTGTTATTTTAAAAGCGAGAATCGGTGAGGTGAGGAAAGCTCAAACCTTCGATTTATTAATCCATTTGAAATTCTCGATCGAATAGGAACTGTGGCCTATATCGACTCCTTTTACCACCAAGTATGACGCGTGTTCATAACGCTTTTCACGTATCGATGTTACGTAAATATGTGGACGACCAAACACGCTATTGAAGTTAGAACCCTGACGAGATAGCCAAGACTTAACGTCGAGGAGGTACTGTCAAGATTTTGTAGAGGAAAGAACACGACCTATGTACCGAGGTTATACCATAAGTTAAAGTTTTGTGGAGAAACCATGCTATTGAGGAAATGACCTGGGAGTTGGAAACGAAAATGAAAGCGAGGTATCTTTACCTTTTTAAACACTGTATCGTCGTCAATTTCGAGGACGAAATTTCATAAGGAGGGAGGTTGTAAGACCGAAAAATTTTTTAAATAAAAGGAATTTCCTTTATTTATTATTTTGAAATAGTAAGGGTTGATTTGATTAATGTGGATAGTTAAGGGTTAAATACGCAAATATTTCAAAATAAGCAAGTGGTTATAAAATATTCATTTTTGTTGGGAATATTCGTTTGGTCGTGGAATATTCAGATCGCTCTGGGAATATTCGTATTTACCACGGCCTGATGCATGTGTGGGCCCCATAACGAAGCGATTGGATGAGGAAAACGACAAAGTTTGGGTGGTTATAAATAATTGGCGTAGTTATTCTGAATTAAGATTTGTTGAATACTTTCGGTGGTTAAAATACTGATGTCTGGCGTGGTTGCACAAAAAGACACACAGTATTGATACAAAGATTGTGAATTATTGATCCTTACGTAAAGAAGGCACTACTCAATAATTTTCACGGTGAGTTACTTATTCGATATTTTATTTTATTGATTCAATAATTGTCATATTGATATTTTATATTATTGATGTTTCAATAATTGTCATCGCACAAGATTTCCCATTATCGGATCAATAATTCATATTATTTAAATAATATTATTAGATAGCATTATTGGCAATGTCTAGAAAGTTCTCATCAAGGAGAGGTTTGGTCACCTAATTGCGCCAAGAAGGAGAAATCCTTATCTAAAGCCCCTTCTTTCCAGGAACAACTTTGGTTGTCATAAATGTGATTCTCATAATATTATTTGTGAATAATTAATTATTAATTCATATGATAAGGAAATATTTATTTTATATGAATATAAATGATGGATTTATTTATGTGGTTATTAATGAAGGAATTAATGTTGAGATGTTTTATTTGTATTTTATTTGATTGGAGGTATTAAAATCAAATCAAAGATTTTTACGATGTATTAAGTGAGTTATAATTTTTAATCCGACCGTTGGATCGTTGTAATTTTTGGATATGTTATACATACATAAGTTGAGTATATGTCCACAAATTTTGAACCGTTAAAATGCACGAATGATTTGTTGTGAATTTTAAGAGGTGTCGGATTCGAAAATTAGGTTTATAATTGATTTTGGTGGAAAATTCTAGAATTGAGTGGGCCCCACTTGTGGTTGGTGAAAAAATGTGCTGAATTTTATTTCAAATGTGGTGGGTGGCAATAGTAGCGGTAAAGCCATCGTGTAGCAGTCAAGTCTGCTTGGTACGCTAACATTTTCCTATAAATAGAGGGCTAAGTTAGAATTGAAAATCACACCGAAACAAAGTTTTCTCTCTTTTTCTCTATATTATTGAGCGTATTTTGTGAGTATTTAAATACTTTGAGAGTTCTTTGTTCAAGACAAGTTTCATTCAAAGATCACTTGAGCCTTTCCTTCCAAGGCAATCGATTCTTTGAGGTAAGGGATATTATTTTTTTAAATAATGATATTATTTCTTCAATATCATTATCTTTGAAAATGTTGATCCGAGGTTTTTATCAAATTTGGAACTTTTTCATGTGGGGTTACTATTCATGAGTTACTATTCACGAGTTACTATTCATGAGTTACTATTCACGAGTTACTATTCACGAGTACTATTCATGAAGCGTGAAAATGTTTTTTGTGAAATTTCTATCGTTTGGTGTCGGAGTTACTATTCACGATACTAAGACTATTCACGATATCTGACACTATTCACGATATGGCACTATTCATCGAAAAATAAAATTTCTTCTTTTCGTCTAAAATATCTATTTTGGATACTAGCTTTGATTGTATCCATGTTTTGATCATTCTTGAATTTTACACCACTATGATTATTTTTGAGGTATTGTTGGACATGGATAAAACAAAAGTACGAATCCTTAATCCTTAATCCTTGTCATTTTGTTTCACCGGATTCGTTCTTTAAAATATTTTCATCATCCTCGGTCTTAAATGATGATATTATTGAATATCTTTGGCATGTAGTCAAAGATGAATGATTTCTGAAGAATATCTTTGCCTTTGTGTAGTGCAAAAGATGAATGATTTCTGAAGAATATCTTTGGCTTAGAGTGCAAAGATGAGCGGTGTTTAAATGAACATGACCGATCGATGAATATCTTTGGCTTCAGTAGTGCAAAGATGAATGGATGTTTAAATGAATATGACCGATCGATGAATATCTTTGGCTCAGTAGTGCAAAGATGAACAGTGTTTAAATGAACATACCGATCGATGAATATCTTTGGCCTTTAGTGCAAAAGATGAACAGTGTTGAGATGAACATGACCGATTGATGAATATCTTTGGCACATAGTGCAAAGATGAATATTTGATTTGAGATGAATATTGATTGATGTTACGAGGATAAAATATTGATGATGGATCGTTAAATTCATAGATTATAGTAGATTTCATTATCTACGTAACTCTTCTATGAATTATTATTTCATTGCAATTTTGATCTCGAAACTTGTTGTCTGCATTGTATTCTATCGATTTTTCCTCCGTTGGAGACTAACGATAATTTGTTGTATATTATCTTAGTCATAACATTCTTTTATCGGGCTAGTTGAGCTCACCCTTTTCCTTGTTGTTCCATTTTTCTTCTCGGGAGGCGAGAATGTAATGAGTACTAGTCGGGGTATGGAATGAAGGTTCTAGAGAGAGTTGTTTAGTTGTCCTCACCATTATTGTAAAATAATGTATCAATAAATGTGATGAAGATTTATTTGAGTATAGATATTGTCAGAAGATAATATTTGTATTCAAACTCACGCTTTCTTGTTGTAATAATAAAGTTGTAGTTGTTTCTGTATCCATGTATTTGGGCGACTTTAAATGGGTTGGATGGAATGGACCTATTTTGGGTCGTCGTCCACGATAATTAATGATTTGAGATTGAAAAAATAAAAGTCTTTTATATATTAGCGTAAGAAGACTTTTATTTTTTTCAAATTCAACATTAATTATATTGATCAATGATGGAAAACGATGGAGATGATGAATTTTAGTATTTTGATTAAATGATGTAAATATGTTATGATGTAAATGATGTAAATATGTAAATATGATAATATGTTATGATATGATGTAAATGATGTAAATATGTTATGATTTTAGTAATTTAATGATGTAAATTGAATTTTTGTTGTTTTGATTAATTAACAAAATAATTTAAATTTTAGTATTTTTTTGAATTTTAGTATTTTTTGAATTTGATTTTTTAGTATTTTTTAATTAGTATTTTAGTGTTTGATGTAAATATGTAATTAGTATTCTAGTGTAAGATGAAAGTGACTTTTAGTATTTTGATATGTTATACAATTATGGTAAAATTTTGTATTTTGATATGTTATACAACTATGGTAAAATTTTAGCATTTGAATTTTAGTATTTTGATTAAATGATGTAAATATGTTATGATGTAAATATGATGTAATTGATGTAAATATGTAAATATGATAATATGTTATGTTATGATGTAAATGATGTAAATATGTTATGATTTTAGTATTTTAATGATGTAATTTGAATTTTTGGTCTTTTGATTAATTAACAAAATAATTTGAATTTTAGTATTTTAGCATTTTTTTTTTGAATTTTAGTATTTTTTAATTTGATTTTTTTAGTATTTTTTAATTAGTATTTTTAGTATTTGATATAAATATGTAATTAGTTTTTTTAGTATTTTAGTGTCGGGTAACTGACTTTATAATACAAAAAATCCTTATAGCTTAGTTTGTTTGAGCATTTGTTTAAGGAGAGTGGGAGGTCTAGAGTTCAATTCTCAAAAAGAGCATTATTTTATTTTATTTTTAAAAATCCATGGTAGGGCGAGACTTTTTATTAGGGTCCTTAACATTAATATACAACAATTATAAAATAATTACAAAAATAAAACACACAAAACATAATTACAAAAATAAAACAACACAATAATAAATTTGGTAACATCACGCACACGTCAGTTACCAAATATGTCCTATCTAACAATAACCGCTCCTAAAATCAAGCAACCGAACAACATGCAACTTTGATATCGGAAAAGGCCAAATCTTCTGTCGACGATTGCCTTTATACTCACCTCTGAGATCGCGTCAAAAATATACGATCGGAGAGAAGACGAAATAGTATACAAAATCAACATCTACTTGAAGTTCAAGAACTATAAACAATCACAACAACTCGATCACGACAAACATATAAGATCTAAGATCTTCTATCGACGATTGTCAAATCTTGATTGACGATTGCCTTTCCACTCACCTCTCGAGATCGCGACAAACATCTAAGATCGAAGAAGGCGAAATAGTATACAAAATCATCATCTACTTGAGAGCGAAGAACCAAAAACAATCACAAAGAATATCGATACAATTACGAACAATTTGAGGTATGTGTGTTTCAAGTTCAGATGCATATAGTTACCGTGGTTACTACTAGGTATTCATATGGTTACTGAGTCACACTTAAAATGGTTACTACAAAAAACATTACTGTCTACTGCAACTTTTAGTGACTTCCTACTGTTGTTTTGGTTACTATATAACAATATATTGTTCAATGTTGTCTTGGATACTATCAAATACTAGCTTGGTTAGTGTATGACAATATGTTAGTTACTAAGAAATGATGTTTTGGTTACTTTGTAACATTATATTGCCTAATGTTTTCTTGGTTACTATATAACAATATGTTTAGCTCTTTGTCTAAATGATATGTTGGTTACTTTGTAACATCATACTATATATTGATTTATTAGTTACTATGTAATGCTTCATAGTTTACTATGTAACAATATACCGGGGTATACGCCTAATAATTATATGTATATAGTTTTCTATGTATGAACATTTATATGTATATGTTTACTAACTAATCTTTGAGTTGATTCTTGATTAACATTATATTGGTTACTGAATAATACTTATTTAGATATTATATACAAATAAAAATGGATACTTATTAATTCTGATCTGGTTACTGAATTAATCTAATTATGCTTATAATTATATTTTTATATTAATAGTCACTTGTTAACCACATTGCTTACATTCTTACAACAATTAGCATTTAAATGCCCACAAACCCATTATACTGGTTGTTTTTTAATATAACAAGTAAATTAAAAATGTTTTTTATCCTATGGTTACTAAATAAACATGTGTAGTTATCGCTCTACATTGAATTTTATTCTTGTATAATGTTGATATTATTAATGTGCAATATTTGATTAATTTATATTGATTTGTTTTATTATGATGGAAATTAATTGGCTACATTGGTTACCTTCATACAACTGTTATAATTTAATTGCTAACAAAAAACATTAAACTGGTTGTTTAAATTGTAGAATGATAGTACAAATGTATTTCATTTTCTGGTTACTGATTAACATTGATTTTGTTACTATGCAATACATATTTTGTTTTCAGACAATGGAGATGATTCCTGTTTTGCTTTATTTCAATCTGGTGACATGGATCGATAGTAACCAAAGACACCAACTTTGAAGTTATTGGCATACTAGTTCCCCTCAACTTGTTCGTTCGAGAAATGCAAAAACATGATATACATCAGCATTACGGATGAGACACAAACACAACAACATTGTCTATCAAATTTCACATCAAAACGACATTCCACCAATCAGATATCGGATGAAGCAACCTTGAGATTCTTTATTGAAGTCGAAGAAAATCGATGAACAAGGAAAATTCCCAATCGATTATAGATATTGGAAAAGAAGCGGTACCGACGTTAATCTCTTGCGTAACTTGACAAATATAGAAGAATCATTGTTCACGATGTAACGCCAATCGGATCAACACAAGAGGGAATTCAAAGCACTAGTTACACTAGCAACACAAGATTCCCAAATTGGAAAGCAATATGCTGATCAGCTTGCAATGAAAATTATGGAACAACAACGAGACGAGCATAACACATGACAAATCATACATGCGGAAGAACAATATGATGATGTAATAACAGATCCGAATGAACGTGAAGTAAAATTACATCAAACCTACAAAGACAAAAAATCTATCACAATCAATGAGGTCGCATTCAATCAAGAAAATAGACAACACAAAGTTCAACGAACAATCATAGAGACTTTGTGCTTGGTAATGCGTAGATGATGAAAATTGCAAATGGAAGATGAGAGCATCAAGTATTCTAAAAACCAATCTGCTCAAGGTGAGGGAATTCAATGACATTCACACGTGTTCGATCAATGTATTCTTTGGGAGACCACGAACAAAAGCAAATAGTGAGTTGGTCAAATGAATGCATAATGCATAAATTAACAAATTTGAAGAAAATATACACACCAACCGAGCATTATCGAGGACATGATGATGAGAATATAATGTATCTATCTCTTACCAAAAAGCATGGAGATCGAAGGAGAAAGCGTTAGAAAAGGTAAGAGGAAATCCACACGACTACTCATTTATCCCATCATGGTTACACATGCTGCAAAAAACAAATCCAGGTAACAATTTAAAACACATTATTATTTTTCATGATTAGTTGATTACTCAATTCAACCGATTTGGTTGCTATAATGTGCATTGGTTACCTACCTCATATTTATAATTTTAAATGAGTTCTCTTGATTTTTATATTAATGTTTACTCAACAAATACATTTAGTTCTTGTAATGCAAATTGTTTATTCTTGCTTAATGATATCTTGGTTCTCGTATATCAATATGTTGTTTATCGTGATAATGTTTTGTTTTGTTTATTCTTGAAAACATTATACTATCTAATGTTGTCTTGGTTTCGTAAGACAATATGTTGATTCTTGTCTAATGCTATCTTGGTTACTATCTGCTTTAACTTGCTTGGTTAGTTCTTGCATAATGATATCTTAGTAATCAGATAGAAATATCTTTGTTTCTTGTATAATGTTGTCTTAGTTCTTGAAAAACATTATACTATCTAATGTTAGATATTAGTTCAGTAAACAAATATGTTGGTTACTTTGTAACATTATCTTTGTCTAATGTTTTATTGATTCTTGACTAATCTTTGTATTAGTTCTTGTGTAACATATATTGAATTCTTGATTGTGTAACAATATATTGTTCTTGATTGATTCTTTCAGATAACAATATATTCCTTCTTGCTTTTGGTTATTGCTTAATGTTTGGATAATTGGTTCTTGACGAATGTTGACTTGGATCTTGACATTAAATACATTGAGTTCTTTATCTCACTCTTGTCTTGTTTCTTTGTATAAAATTATATTGTCCAATGCTGTCTTGGTTACTGTATGACAATAATTTGGTTACTGTCTAATGATGTCTTGGTTACTTTGTAGCATTATACTACTTATAATTCTATTGATAATGTTGATGTTTCATAACAGGTTCCATCACAGCTCTTGAGTTGGAAACAAATGCTCCTTTCAAATATTTATTCTTTGCCATAGGAGCATCCATTCAAGCATGACATCATTGCTTTCCAATTATTGTAATCGATGGCACATTCATACAATCAACTTACGGAGGGACAATACTGATAGCAAGCACACAAGATGCAAACCAAAACATTGTTCCGATTGCTTTTGTAGTGGTTGACAGCGAAAATGAATTATCTTGGAGATGGTTTTTCATGAATTTAAGAACTGCTTGTGGAGTAAGGGAAGGCCAATGCATTGTTTCAGATAGACATGAAGCAATAATACAAGGATCAATTATGTGTTTCAGGATGTCATGCATGCTTCCCCGCATATACCATATCTTTTAAAAATATAAAAATAGATTCAAAAGAAAGGAAAGAACTTAAACAAGCTTACAACGGGGCATGTAGAGCATACAACATTGAACAATTCAACAAACACATGGCTGAATTTGATGCCATTGATCCTCAAATAAGGACATATTTGGAGGAAGAGGTCAAGTTGGAAAAGTGCACCAGCTCCATGGGATCGTAAGTGAGATACTCAACAATGACTTCAAACACCGCCAATCTATTAACAACGCAATTAATATGATTAGGGATCTTCCGATTGCATCAATGATTGAATGCCTACGTTATGCAGTTCAAAGATGATATTTCACAAACAAACAAGCAGCCCTATCAACATTCACAACACTTTCCACAACAGCTGAAGAAAGATTGCAATCTAATATCATTAAATCAAGAAAACTTAAGGTAACAAATACAAATTATAATTTATTGCATTAATTTTTATATTGTATTTGTTCTTGAATAATGCTTTCTTGATTCTTGCATAATATTACTAATTAATGTTGAATTGTTTACTGACTAATGCTGACTTAGTTACTCTGTTAAACTATAATATTCTTGACTAATACTGACTTGTTTACTGATTAATGATAACTTGGTTACTATGTAATATTATATTGGTTACTAACCAATACCTAATTGCTTATTGCAAAACATTATAATGGTTACTTGACACTTTAATTTGGTTCTTGTGTCATCGTTGTCTTTGGTTACTTATTAATCTTGCTTTCTTCTTGCATAATATTACTAATTAATGTTGAATTGTTTCTTTGTCTAATCTTTGATTTGGTTCTTGTATACACTATAATATTTACTAACTAATAATAACTTGTGTATTGGCTAATGGTAACTTGGTTACTATGAAATATTATATTGGTTGTCAATTAATACTTAATTGCTTATTGCATATCATTACAAGGGTTACCGACTACTGCTGAGTTGGTTACTATGTATCATTATATTGGTTACTAAGTGATACTTGTTTGGTTACTCTTAATAATTAAAATGATACTGCTGAGTTGGTTATTGATAGTATCATTATATTGGTTACTAACTGATGTTTATTTGGTTACTCTATATAATTATAATGTTACTGCTAAGTTGGTTAATGTTTAGTTACTTGTTTTGTAATTATAACATTGAGTTGTTTGATTTAATATGTATTCTTTTTTGGATAATGAAAATGATTCCAGTTGTACTTTATTCTAACAACGCTTAATTTGTGATGTAGGTTGAGACATCAAACTTAGTGATTTTTCTTTATTTACGATGTCGCCAAGCAATATATTGTGGACATCGACCAAAGAACACGCACGTGTGGAAAATTTCAATTACCATGAGATGCCATGTCCGCATCTTCTTTGCTATTATGAAAGCAAGCGAAATTTGAGTCATTATGATTTTGCTCAAAAAATACTATAAAACAACTTTGGTCGACACATATTCAAACAATCATGCCAAGTTAGATGACAAAGAAAGCTGGGATGTACCAGAAGAAGTAAGAAATATGGTTGTAAAACCACCGAACACAAGAAGACCAGCTGGAAGACCAAAAGTAGGGAGGTACAAACACGGATCTGAAATCAAAATTCAAAACAAATGCAGCAAGAGAAAGGACACAACAGGAAAACCTGCAATAATCCACCGGTTTTAAGACCAAAAAAACCCTGATATAATGCATTTACATTAAGAGTGTAGATATATGTATATATAATTGTTTACTATCATTAACCATAAACCACATAGATGGTAACATTTTTGATTTTGTCTGATAACCAACATTTTTATTGATTAAAGCATTTGATTTCTGAATTCATTATGAGTTGCCAATACAATTGGGAACCCACAAAAGTACACTGTTTACTTGACAATTATTCCAAATATAAATTGTAAATTATTTGGTTACTAACATAAAGTCAAATGGTTACTCTTATATAACAATTTGGATACCAATTGAACATCTCAAAATATATTTAATTTAATATGATAGTTATACAAATGACCATCATATATAAAAATGAAATCTCTTAATTAAAATTAATGTGTTTCCATCATGATGATACACTAAAAAAACACACATACATTTAACAATTCATAACATTAAATGATACAAATTTATAAATCGTTTTGATACAAACTAAATAAATATTGTTAACATATATTTATGTTAATCGATATATAATGATTTTATCAAATTTTATTACAATTTGTTTACTTGTATAAACATAATATGGTGACCATAAGAGTAAACTATTTGGTTACTTATTTGTTATAACAATAAACAAAATATAACAAATAGGTAACCAAATATTTAGATAACAATCACCAAAGCAATTTTTTTTGTTAACTAATGTATACTCTCACTTTATACATTTAACAATAATTATATGTCCCGATACATTTAACAACAGCTTATATGTCACGAAACAATATTGTATATCTCATTTACTATCAAAACATTAAATTTGGTTACCCTTTTATATATATTTGGTTACCAACTGTACATTTCAATATAATGTAGCAAACACAGCCTAAAACGAATTAAATACCAACAACACACAAGATTAATTCCAAAACTGATATTATAATAACATATGAAATCCCATCTATATAAGATTCAGTAATCATCCTTAATGAACCATACAAAATTGTTGTGTATATTAAAAATAAAAATACGAGAACATAATTCATAATCGACAACACAACAATATCTCGAACTAATCAAAATCTGGAACAAATCTTCCTGAAAATTCTCTGTTCGAGTCTCATAACCTCCAATTGTTTGTTCCTTCCATGCATATATAAGTTTGTGCATAACTTCTTCCGATATTGCGCAATGGGGAATGGAATAGGAATTTCATCAATCTTCTGATGAATGACATGCTCGGCAAAACAAATTGTGAACAACCCGCAATCACTGTACAAATGCACAAAAGATAACCAAAATCAATACTAGAATCAACCTATATATAACACATATCAGTTTATACAGTAACCAAATATTTACAACATAGTAACCAAAACAATTATATGACAGTAACTAAAATAATTAAATATAATAATTCAAAAATTGAAAACAATGTAACCCTTACCCATCCACTTGTTCAGGAACCGACTCTGCAAATTCTAACTCAATTATGTCATCTTCCTGCTTATTGCGATACGGTTCGCTGCTAAAGTCAATGTCACTCATATCCCTCCAAAATCCAATTTTGCGCAATAAAGTGGGAAGAATAAATATATAAGGTTCACAAACATCCATGATTTTTGTTTGCATGGATTTTCTTTTGGGCTGCAGAGAATTATAAACAGTTAGATGTCTACGATGCACATCAAACGTTAACAAAAACCAATGGTCCGGTGATGACATATGTATGGGGAACAAAACATAGTCAAAATTTTTCCATGGTGTGTTTACATCCATAAACAGTCCATGAATGTACTCAATGACATCACCTCCCGCATAAACACACGCTTATCTCGCATTTTTTATTTGTATACTCTTCAAAAGAGAGGTCATCTTGGCATGGAACCAACAATCCATAGTCGTTGCCCTTATATACACGATGATCGTAATGTCCGCCAATTTACTAAGTAATATAATGCAACATTGATATCTTTGAACAAAAAAAAAATATTAATAGTGTTGAAAAATAACATTATGTAATCAATGTAACTAACAACATCATTAACGCTAGTTACTTAAACATCTAAATAATGTAACCGTAACTATAAAAACATAATTTAAAAAAAAACATAAACATGTATGATGCTAACTAACACACACACACACACATATATATATATATATATATATATATATATATATATATATATGATAGTAACAAAACAATTATATAATAGTAATCAAACAAATTGTAATATAATAACCAAACAAAGAATATGATAGTAACAAAACAGTTATATGACATTAACAAAACAGTTTATATGATAGTAACCAACAACTTTTATCATAATAACCAAAACATATTTATATATCAACATATCAGTTTATATGATGGTAACAAAAACATATATAGAGCATACATGATAGTAACCAAACAATTATATAATAGTAACCAAACAGGTTGTAACATAGTAACCAAACAAGTAATATAATAGTAACAAAACAGGTTATATATGACAAGAATAAAAAAGCAGTTATATGAAAGAACAACCACTTACACTACAAGAAAATGGCCATCTCATGACCAATGATATCAATGACCGCACTATCTCGTCCCCGATAATAGTAATAGCGATTTATATCTGCGTCGATAAGGATTCTCGTCGCTAGTATATATATCCGCGACATGACATGTCACCGTGGATCGGTCACCGAGAATAATTCCCTCCTAAAATTTGATGTGCGAAACTTTGGCGCGCGACGACAATTTAGGTCGTCCGATCGCGACGCGATACACGATATGTCCACATCATTAAAAATTAGCGACCGCGTGCGATCATGAATGGCTGATCGCCGATGCTAATAAACTTAATCAAATTCAGGTTCGCTCGATCAATCGAGAAAAAGAAAGAAAAGAGGAATACAGACGAGGAGAAGAGGGAGTAAGGGGAAGAGAAGAGGGAGGAGATCTACAGACCATCACGTAATTAACGCCGACCATTATCGACCACCACCGCCATCATCATTGCACCATCGCCAAGACCACCGCCGCACCACCACCACAGAACCCCCAATTAATCCCTAAATTAAACTGTCTGTTATTGCTGATTGAATGGCAAGAGTCTATGAGGTTGATGCAGTAACTGCAAATAAAAATGATTGGATTTGAAACCCCTAATTGATAGTTTGTGTGAGCTTAATGTTTCATTATAAGGTTTCTAAATTACTAGTCTTTCTTGAAATTGATGTTTCGATGTAATATTACCATATTTAAAAATCATTGCTTGTGGGTGGAAATAATTGCATACTAGTTCTTGATTAAATTGAAAGATGAAATGTAAGTTATACTTTCTCCGTAAAAAATTGACTTCAATTTCTCCTTTTGATGTCCAAAAATGAGGCTACTTTAAAAAATTAATGTGCTTCATTCATCATTGTTTGATTATGATGTTGACATTGGTTATGTTAATGTTGTAAACATTAACTTTCTAAATATTGACTTTTGATGGTGGATTATCATTTTGAGGCAAAGAGAGTATAAATTTATTAAGGCATAAGATGAATTCAACTTCTTCTCCTTAAAGGAACTATGTTCGTCGGATGCAATGGAATTTGAAGTGACAAAAGGGTTGGATTGAATAACAAAAAAGAAAACAATGAAGAGAAAATACTTGTTGACAAAAGGGCCACTTTTCTTTGGCAAAACACTCTTCATGGTTGATTACTTGTATTACAAGTGCATTGACCACTATTATGTAACTTCTACTATATTTCTTGCAATTGTAGGAGATCGAGATATATTGAAAAACCATAAAAATTGTAGATGACAGACGTATCAGTCAACCCACCCATCACAAGCAATTATTCAAGAATATAAACCTTACTAGAGCCATCTTCAATTATGAAGAAATGTACACGCAGTGCTTGAAACTTTTTTATGCGACGACTCACATACCATATCAATTTGTTGAATGTATAAAATCAATTTGTTGAAAATATACCAGATTGTCGTAACATAAAATCAACTAACAGTCCTCTTTTCCTTCTGCGTGCCTTAGGTTTTCTCAAGCCAGATAAAGTAATTAAAATAATCTCAGCCACATATAATAATTAAAACAGATCTAACTGTTGAGAACGCCCATCCCTCAAATAGTGTTATTTGAGGGATCCCTCAACTGAACGGAACTATATATATGTATATATATATATATATATGGAAATAATAATGATATTTTTTGTTTAATATTAAATTACAAAGCATCATCAAATTCTTACCTTTTATGTAGTACCACAATAATATTGTTGCTTGCACAAATAAAGCGAATTGATTGTTGATTACTTATGTTGAGCAACTATGTGAATTACTCCTCCGCTTTATTTTTAATTGACGTCTTAGATAAAATATAAATATTAAAAAATATAATTAATATTTTATTTAATTGACCAAAATAGTTATATAATCTTAATATTATCATTCAAAAATTCATTAATTAGAACAAATGAAAGAGAAACAAGTTAGTATTAATTTAACGTGTAGATAATATGAGAAATTAAATTATTAATACTACCTTAAAATCTATCAAATGACAAATAAAAAAAACATATGTAATAAATTTCACTCTCAAAAAAATAAATAAAAAGGAACGAATTGAGTATTTCCTTAATTTTAGATATTGTCCTATAGATTTAGATCATTCTAGGGCCATTGCAAATTACTTATATTATATCATAGTTAGTATCAATAAAGATCTCACCATTCCACAAAAGGAGTTGCGTTTGTTAAATATTTTTGTTTAAAGAAATCTCCTTTCTTTTAATAATAGTACTATACAATGATATATATATATATATATATATATATATATATATATATATATATATCTTATGTATTTATATACATTGAATAATTCAAAGATTTAATATAAACATAAATTTAAAAAATTGTTGTTGATATTCTTTGAAATTGGGACAATTTTGGGATTCTTATTGTTTTTACTAATATTGGATTCTCCTAAATTGTGCCTTGAATTATAGTTACACACATTACATTTTGTGTGTTGGGATTATATTTTTCTTTGAAATTGGTCATATGCATGCCCTCGTGCATGTGGATAGTCCATATTATAGGGGAGACTCTACCGAATTTTTTTCATATATAAGTCAAATGGCCATATAACTTGAACATGAGTATAACATTAAACATAACTAGGAATTAAGTTTATCCATAATTCAATCAAGAAGAAGGTTCAAAGAAGTTTTCCATAATTCACAATCGAGAAGATAAAGAAAATGACACACTATTAATATGTATGCTATAAGTATGACTTAGCTTAGAATAGAAAGAAAATGAAAAGTACAAACACAAACACAAGCACTCTTTTCAATCACACTATTAATGAGTTGTTTCTAAAATATCCATACTTGTCTAAATCTTCATATATAAGTCAAATGGCCATATATGCATTCGTATATGTGATGGCAATGAGTATATGTGATGTTTTTTGTTGTGTTCGGATATGGACCCTCGAATCATATATAGGAATGCTTAAAGACCATATGTGTTCTATTGTGAAACGTTGGGGATTTGTGTGACTAGTGTTGTTAGATAGTGAGGAGTACATACATTGCTATAGATAACATGTAAAAATGGTTCCCTAAGTTAGTTAAGGTCTACATGGTGTGTTGTGCAAATTCTTGCTTAAAAATCATTGAAAATAAGCTTTATAGAACAATGAACACTAAAATAGTGAATCACCATACACGGACCCCATACACAAGTTTCAATAGTCATAATAGGACATAAGAAAGCTACACAAACTAAAGGAACCAAGCCCAAGCCATTTTGAGCATGAGACTTGTTAAAATCACATTTTAAAGCCAAACATGGATTGCTTTTGGACAATTCATAGTACCGACCTTAAAGGACTATTATGAGAAGATACAAAGTTGCTTTCATACATGTTAGTAATGATTCCCAAACATGGTCATTAATAAAGCCAACAAGAAAACCAATTTAAGCTCTCTTTTCGAGCTAAAGTGAGCTTTGATAAGTCAAAATGAGTTAGATGATTAAATAAAGTTTGGTGATGCTAAAAGTAACCTTAAGTAACTTAAATATACACACCTAGACTATGCTAGTGGCCTAGACTATCCTATCCTATTGTCCTTTTGTTTACATACAATTACATATCTGATGTTCTCTATATCCCTGACATGTTTATGTACCTTTCATTTATAACTTATACTAACATCCTAAATTTTTTATTTATAGATGTCTTACGAACTCGCAAAAGACCTGAAAGCGGGTTGGGTGGGGCCCCTAATCATGCTGTCAAGAAGGCCCCTATTAATCCGGGATGATCGCATTCTTATACGAGATCCGTCCTCCTCCGGATAAAGACGTAAGTTAAACATCGTGTATATATATATATATATATATATATATATATATATATATTATTATATATAAGTTAAACATCGTGTTTTTAATATAAATTATTGTATATTGTAGTGATTTTCAAGATAGTAAAATTGTGAAGTGCATTTCACAATTATGCTTCTGTAACCCGCCTTCGCGCGGTGATTACAAATGAAAGCACACCTCTCGCCCATAAGGATCTGATTTAAAATTTGAATTTCGGTATATTTTTTATCACTCGATAGATAATACATAGTTAATCAAATAATATTGCTTAGTAATATAACAGCTTTTAATATTATTATTGTTATTTTATTTGCGTAAACGATATAGATGGGACGACGCCTTACGTACATCGCTTATTCGATTACTATTCGCGGCGGAAGTCTGCATAAACTAAAGATAATTTGAACAAGGAACGCAAAAAAGCCCCGCATAATCTTTGAGATTGACCATCCAGGATGAGGGTGAAGCGGTATATGCGTAAGCATAGCCCCCAGTGATGCGCCATGACCCATATAGGTGCGAGATGTGTGACCGAGTGGAAAGTCGAGAAATTTGGGTCGAAAGCGCAAGAAGCTGCCGCCTCGAAACAGATCCTCAGTGTATCGAGACGGCGAGAAGGCAAAAGGCACGTGTCGGGCGGCGATATATCACAAACCGCAACACATTCTTTGCCAGTACGTATGTTATGTTTACTGATCATCTTTGTAGCTAAAATATCATATGTTTACATAATAATATGAGGAAATGAACTATAGGAGTCTCGGTCTCAAGGTCAACCTATAAATTGGTTGGATGTGTATGTGGCCACCGCGATGGTCTACACAAGTCGCTCAGGATAAGCGGTAATAAGTTCACTTTATCCTAATATGTTGTTTATAAATTATAACGACCTTCTTTAGTATTTTTTTATTTATTTTAACTATTTAATTGTTCATCTTCCGACAAGACACTTATAAGGGCTTAATGAACAGCGCGCTATCCTCAAAGGCACCCGCGTCCGTCGATTGATCAAGAATTATGGGAGAGGGCGTCCATCGTGAAGAAAAAATTATGTCGAAAGGCCAAGGACAAAGACGGCGCTTGACCATCGATGGCACGGTAGCTCGCCACCCGATCTACATAAATCGGGTTATCCAACTTATCATACTCCCTGCCGATGTGTGAGAAGCGATCTGTCGGGATCGTGATCTTCTTCAGATATCTTGGGCGGCATCTGCGATCTCTGAGTCTGATGAGTTAAGCGGGGCGGCGGTGGCGGCGGCAGCGGCGAGGAAGCAGCCGACAACAACATGGCGGTATATATATATATATATCGTTTATTGTTTAGCTACATTGTCTTATATGTTTATAGTCTACGAGTCGATGTCTTACTTATATGTAACATATATGTTTTATTACTTTGATAATTACAGGATCCTAATTTGGATGATCCATGAAGAGCGCTGAGACTTATTTTTTTTTAGATTTTTAAAGCCTTGTACTCTTTTAGATTCATTCTTTGACAATTGTATTAGTTTATATGGATGTTTACGATATCGATTATATTGTGTTGGATGAATGTTTTGTATTGTATTGGATGAATGTTTATTCATGGATGAATGTTTTGTATTGTATTGGATGGATGTTAATATGGATGCTTGTATATATATATATATATATATATATATATATATATATATATATATATATATATATATATATATATATGTGTGTTGGGATTGAAAGCGTACAAAGCGGTGTTATTTTTGGGAAATCAATAAAATAGGCAAAAATTTAAAAAAAAAAAAAATCATCGTGATCGCGTCGCGTCATTCTAAATGTATCGATGAATGATCTTGAATCTAGCGATCATTGTGGTCGCTATTAGCGATCGGCACGACACGTGTGACACGTCACGCATGACAAATGACTCAGCATAAGTCATAATAGCGACGGTATCGGTCGCTACTTGCGATCGCTAATTAGTCGGTCGCTATTGTTGGTCGCTGATGTCCTTCCAATGACGGATTATCTGCGACTTCGTATCGTCGACCGGATCTGATCATAGATATAATCAATCGATCACGATGTCGTCGATTGATGATGTCTTGTCATTGATAAGCTTTTATGTTGTAGTGTTATATCATTGCAACCAAAACATGTTTATATAGTAACATATCAATTTATATGTTGGCAACCAAAACATATATAAAACATATATCATAGTAACCAGACAATTATATAATAGTAAACAAATAGTTGTATAATAGTAACCAAACATTAATATAATAATAACAAAACATATATATATGACAAGAACTAACCACTTATATCATAGCAACCAAAACATGCTTAAATATTAACATATCATTTTATATGATGGTAACCAACATATATATAAAACATTTATGATAAGAACCAAACAATTATATAATAGTAACCAAATAGTTGTATGATAGTAACAAAACATTAATATAATAGTAACAAAAAAATTAAATATACGACAAGAATAAAATGGATATATAACAATAACTAACACCGTTAAAGCTATTTACTTAAACAAATAAATAATGTAACCATAAATATAGAAACATAATTTAAAAAAAAAGAACTCACGTCATCGCTTAACCATCATTGCCGAGAGTCTTTAATTTATAAAACCACATTTTAGATGAAATTGGGATGAACCCAAATCAAAAGCGAGTTCGATAATGTCATTCTTCCCGTGAAATTTGTCCGTCCTTCAATATAAAAACATATTAGTATACACGCTTGACATTAACAATCACCATTATGTTAATATACACACTACCCAAAAGCAAATTTATTTGTTTCATAAAAAACTATAGCATTGTTAACGAAAGAAAAAACAAACCTTTTCACGTTGTTAAGTCCTATTTTAAACCAATCGCTCAAACAACGCCTCTTCAATTTGGATGACATATCCATGCAAACCTTGGAAAATGCGTAAATAATAAAGAACTCTTTGACTAGCACCCGATGCATTAGGCGATAACCCAAATAGACCCAAATGTTCTCAGATATGGAGATCAGAGAAAAAGCACTCTTTAAATGTTCACGCACGTGTCCGCCATTTGACTTCTATTGACGCTTTTCTCCAATTCATCACACTTTGGACTATATCACGGGTAGTCGAACCATCTCATCCAATCTGATTTGCTTTCGCCTCAAACTTTTTCCCTTTTACAAATGATGAAAATGTAACGAAAACAATTATATTTTCACATAAAAATCATTGTTGTATTGAGTTCTTTATCTAATCTTTGTAATGGTTACTATGAAACATTATACTTGTTACTAACTAATTATGTATTGGTAATATTATATTTGTCTAATGCTATATTAGTTCTTTATCTAATGCATTATTAGTTACTATAAAACATTATACTTGTTACTAACTAATGCTCTTTTGGTTACTATGAAACATTATAATGGTTACTATATATTTATGAGTTGGATAATTGAGTAAAATTGAAACAATAACAAAAACCTTAAGCATGTAATGGTAAAACAAAGAACAAAACCTAAAGCATGTAAAAAAAAAAAGTTGGCATGTCAATAATAACACTAACCTCAAGAAGCAACATAAACAACAATTTCTTTCCCCGTACATCGGCTTAAAATGTCAAAAGTCAGCATGTCAACATCATTCTTAATAATTGCTCAAAATACAAAAACAATCAATTGATCTTTAAAAAATGAAAAAAGACATCTAACACAAAACAAAACAAAAAAAGTCTAACCTTGACAATTTCTTGAACAACATTACTTATTATTTCATGATGTTCTTCAACCATACCATCAAGTTCAACTTCATTACCATACTCAGATTCATTACCATCCTTCTTCTTAACAAAATCTGACACATCACCAACATCCTCAACAACATCTTCAACAAAATGACGGGCTTCAACCATAACATCCTCAACAACATGACGGTTTTCAACCATAACATCCTTAACATCCTCAACAACATGACGGTCTTCAAGCATAACATCATCACCTTCATTTCCAACTTCATTTACAAATTCATCCTTCTTCTCATCATCTTTCAAACCATCATCACCAACCTCATCAGCTTTCAAACCATCATCACCAACCTCACCAAAGATGTCGATCAACAACATCATCAGCTTCATCAGAATCATCGGCTTCATCATCATCATCAGCATCACCACCCTCATCAGAATCAGAATCAGAATCATCATCAGAATCACTATCAACTTCTTTAACCCCACCATCTTTGAACCCGCGTAACTCATCTCTAATAATTAACCTAAAGTCTCTGCATATCTGAACGTGTAAAATCTGCATCTCATCCTTAATATCAGCCCGCAATTTTACAATATCTTTCTTAATTTCAGAAACTTTTTTCTCCAACGGCCGTAACCGTGTATCAATTGCATCTTTAATGACCGATATATCAAATCCAATGTTGTCATCCTTCACCTTTTGTCAAGATCCTTCCCATTGAAAAAGTGAAACCACCAAATCAAGTCGCTTCATTCTCCTCAATCGTGGGAATCAAACTTTTACTCTCAATTTAAAAAACAATAAGTACACTTCAATTATAACATCCGACAAACATTATACAATTACAATAACAAAAAGATAAAATAAAGAATCATAAAACATAATCGAGAAACAAAAACATATATCTTTGGTAACCAAATATATATAAATCAAGAACTAACTACATGTATAAAGGTAACCAAACTTTATATATTCTAGTAACTAACAACATTTTATTGTTAACATACACATAATATAATCAAGAATTCAATTAGTATATAAAGGTAACTAACTACTATGTTAATAGTAAACTTCACAAAAATAATCAAGAACCAAATAATTAACTAAAGATAACCAATTGCATTCTTAGTAGTACACTCGTGCACACATCCCGTAACAAAATACCGGATCATTCAACTTGTCATTTGAAGGGGCTTCACTAGCTCCTTCCATCTACATAAACGGACATCCGATGATGCTCGTCGTCAGATATACCGCAAGCTTTGAAAGTTGAAATGGTTTCAAACATAAATACTTGAAATACATATGGAAGACCATTCAAGTTATACAATTTAATATAATGGTCTTTGTAGAAATTATATGTTGAACCACCACTCCTTCCTTTCTTTATATGCCTTCAAAGCATTTGACAAAGAGTACTTTGTCATTTCAAATGCAACTTTCCCCAAGGAAAACTCGCTAACATCACCATAACATAAAAATTGACCATTGCCCCATCAACAAAATTTTCGAAACTGTTGAAAGAATAAAATTAAACACCAAAAAATCAATGACATCCTAATAGCCTCATCATCGCTATAAAAACTACCTTCCTAATATCCTACCTATACTACTACGAGTAACAACTTCGCTCCAAAATATTTTTCAATAATCGATTTTGCATACCTTTATATGCACTTATATCATCATTGCCTTGCCATCTCAACCCGTAAATCGATATAAAACTCAAGCAAACCCAAACCTAACCCTTTTCTCCCCAAACAAAACCACATCTCACCATCATCCCTTTGGTGAACCTCCCTTACAAGAGCATGGTGAATAATCATGAATACATTTGATGCTCACCAAACTCAAAAAATTTCCAAAAATGTGTTGCCTAAACTTCTCAAATTGACTTTCATTCAATTTCTTGGCAATAATTATGGGGACATCCATGTCACACCAATATATTACTTTTCTAGTGAATTTTCAACAGATTCCTCATAGTAAAGATCCCATAACCAGTAAATACACAAAACCATAATTGAATGTTATTAGTAACCAATATAACAAAATTTATACAAAAAATAGTGTTATACACTAAATCCAAAGAACCAAAATACATACTAACAAGTAACCAAATAATTCTATGATGGTACCCAAACCATCTTTTAATGGTAACCAATACATAAACAACCTATACACTAAACTCAATTTATTAAAATATGTATACTAGGTAAAAACATATTAAGCATAAAAAATACAAAATAGTAACAAAAGCTGTAATATAGCAAAGAACAAAATCTGATATAACAAAGAACTAAACTATAAAATCACAAAGAACCACAAACATACTAATAAGTAACCAAAACATTAAAAGTTTACGAAGAACTAAATACATAAAAATAAGTAACTAAATAATTATTATTTTACAAGAACTAAACTATAAAATCACAAAGAACTACAAACATACTAATAAGTAACCAAAACATTAAAAGTTTACAAGAACTAAATACATAAAAATAAGTAACCAAATAATTATTATTTTACAAAGAACCAAATACATACTAATAAAATTCACAAGAACTAAATACATACTAATAAGTAACCAACCCATAAAAGTAACACAAGAATATAATATTACAAAGAACTAAATACATACTAATAAGTAACCAAATAATTCTATGATGGTACCCAAATCATCTTTTAATGGTAACCAATACATAAACAACCTATACACTAAACTCAATTTATTAAAACATGTATACTAGGCAAAAACATATTAAGCATAAAAATACAAAATAGTAACAAAACCGTAATATAACAAAGAACTAAAATCGATATAACAAGAACTAAACTATAAAATCACAAAGAACTACACAAACATACTAATAAGTAACCAAAACATTAAAAGTTTACAAAGAACTAAATACATAAAAATAAGTAACCAAATAATTATTATTTTACAAAGAACTAAATACATACTAATAAAAATTCACAAAGAACTAAATACATACTAATAAGTAACCAACCCATAAAAAGTAACACAAGAATATAATATCACAAAGAACTAAATACATACTAATAAGTAACCAAATACATACTAATAAGTAACCAACCCATAAAAGTAACACAAGAATATAATATCACAAACGAACTAAATACATACTAATAAGTAACCAAATAATTATATAATGGTAACCATAAGAAAATTAAAATAACACACCTTTAAATTTCTCTACGTGTTGGAATTATATTCGGATAAGCACTTGACCTTTGTCCTTAATTCACGAACGCTCAAGCTCGTAATCTAATCGCACTTGAGAATGCTTGATATCACCGTGTATCACCAAATTTATTTTCATTCTTACTCGATTTTCGACATGCATCCTTTTCCTTCCCTTCCTATCCACATCAAACTTCTTCACGTCCTCGATGACTCACGCCGATATTCTCTTCCTCTTCCCATCCTTCTTTCTTTGTATCGACCATTCTATACAAAAACATAAAAAATAACACAAACCCACACCCGAAATGAAAGAGAACACAAAACACGTAATCGAAAACACGAGCGAAATGGCTATGAACACAAAATGCAGAATCTAACACGTAATGAAAGCGAAATGGCTATGAACTTCCGATAACAAACAATGAAGAATATCAAACACGAATGAAAGAGATAAAAGGTCAAACACTGAACGAGAGAGAGAAAAGAGAGTTTCAAATGTGTAAAGGGCATTATACTGAAACGAAGAGTCCTACATAAACAATATACTATGGTTATCACGCATTTTAAAAAAACATGCCCATTAATATTATTAATCCCTTTAATTAAGGACTCATAATTATAATAATATTGTAAATAAAATTAAAAAAGTGTAATATTTTTGTAATTATTTTATGGGTGTTTTATTTTTGTAATTATTTTTAAAAGGTACTAATATATGTAATTAATCCTTTTATTATTAGTACTATTATAATTATTGTAATAATTATTATTATAATTATAATTATAATAATAAATATTAATAATATTAGTAATAGGAATAATAATAGTAGTTATAATAATAGTAATAGTAATAGTAATAATAATTATAATTAATAATAATAATTATAATAATTATTATTATTATAGTAATAATAATAACAACAATAATAATAATAATAATAATAATAATAATAATTATTATAATAAAATAATAATAACAACAACAACAACAATAATAATAATAATAATAATAGAAATTATAATAATAGTAATAATTATAATTATTATAATAATAAAAACAATAATTATAAGATTAGTAATAATTATTCTAATAATAATAAAAATTAATAATAATAGTAATAATAATAATAATTAATAATAATAGTAATAATAATAATAATTAATAATAGTAGTAATAATAATAATAATAATAATAGTAATAATAATAGTAAATATAATAATAATTATAATAATAGTAATAGTAATAGTAATAAAAAATATAGCACACGAAGCATGAAAAATATTTAATAATGACTTATAAGTAAAAAAGTTAAAATTTAAGTTATCATCAAACACTAAATAATAACAAATGACTTATAACTTAGTTTAACCAACTTATAAGTCATCACCAAACACCTCTCTAATTCAAGATATAAAGAGAAATTAATATTTGATTATAAAAAAATTAAAAGTCAAGAAAAAGGAGAATTTGAAAAATGGGAGTTAAAAAAATTACACACCATTGGTGCAACTTTATTATTATTGTTATGGTTAATATTATTATTTTTATTATTATTATTATTATTATTATTATTATTATTATTATTATTATTATTATTATTATTATTATCAGAGTATATAACTTCGAGAGTATATTAATGGTATGTAGTGAAGGAGAAGAAAAGAATTATTATATGGGGAAATCTCATGTTTTGATATAAATATTAATCCTCGCAAGATATTAACGAGATAACTTGTGGTTTTCCAAAGGGTCAAATGACCAAAGTTCCAAATGATAGGTCACAGTTTGAATATGTTTCAGATTTGGACATAATTTTAAATACTAAATACTGAATATTTTTTACAATTCTCCTAATAATCTATATATAGTTTTACAAAAACATGCTTATCGGGATTATCTTAATTTAAGGCAACATTTTAATAGTCATTGCAAAAAGTTGTATAAGATATGTAACGAAAATAAAAATTGTTGCCAATGAATGTGGTTCATATTAGGCAACGAAATATAGCAACAAAAAAACTTTCGTTGCCCACGACGAGGAGAAATCAAGTGGTTAGAAATTTTGCAACGAATTTTTAACGAATTTTGTTTCCAAATTTTACAACGACTTATGAATTTCGTTGCAAAAAGTGAAAGCCTGATACAAGCTGCTACGAATGACAAGTTTCGTTGCTAAACATACACTTTTACCAACGACTTATAAAGCTGTTGTTTGAAAAATCGTTGTTGAAGCCCCATTTTTAGCAACAAAAAACATTCGCCGCCTGCCACGATGACGGAAATCAAGTGGTAGAAAATTTTGCAACGAATTTCTAACGAAATTTTTTCCCGCCAATGAATTAGCAACGAAATTTTGCAACGACTTATGAATTTCGTTCCAAAAAGTGAAAGTCTGACACAATCTGCAACGAAGGACAAATTTCGTTGCTAAACATATACTTTTAGAAACGACTTATAAAGTTGTTGCCCGAAAAATCGTTGCTAAAGGCCCATTTTTTTGTATTGTTAAAAATTATTTTAAAATCCAAAAATTAGTTTTTAATTATTTTGAATTTATTTCATAAATATTTAATATTTTGGAATATTAAAGGTATTTAATTTATTTAATTATAATATTAAAAAAATTATTTAAAATGATTTTAATACTTAAAAATCATTTAAAATATATTATGATAAAAAAATATTTTAAGTTATTTTAGTGACTTTTAATATTTTGTGATGAAATTTCATTAATAAATTAATATTAATGATATTTAAGTTATTTAATAAATGTATTAAATAAATGATGAAAAATAGAATTAATAATTTAAAAATTATATAAAAATAATTTAAAGGATTATACAAATATTTTAATTTATAAAATATAACTTTTGATATGTTGTCATGAAAAATATTAATATTTTAAATATTAATGATATTAGATTTATTTAATACTTGTATTAAATAAATTAGTTTAAAAATGATTTTATATTAGAAAAAATATTTTAAATGAAAATAAAGATTTTAAAAATATTTGAAGTTATAAAATATAACTTTCAATATTATATAATTCTATGATTAATTGGGAAAACCCAAATTAATATTTAGAAATCTAAATTTCTAGAAATCCTAATATTTATATTATAAACCCTAATTTATAAATTGTAAACCCTAATTGCTAAATTTGGAAGTATAATGCTAATTAGTGCATCTTAAACCTAATTAGTAAGGTACTAAGTAATTAAAAATCTAAATTGATTAAGAAACCATAATTTGTATTTTTAGAAACTAAAATTTTATTTTATTAGTTTATTTTATTTTTTTTGCAAACTCTAATTGGAAATTTCACAATTTTTTTGCTAAACCTTAAGGTTAAACCCTAAGGATTAAACCCTAAGGGTTTACCATGTTACTAGATTGTCATTAAATACATAAGACTAATGACAATTCTACCCTTTTGTGCATTATTTGAGCTAGCTTGAATATCTAGCAATAATTGAGTGGTTGGCCAACTTCTACCAACCCTATGTGACAAAATTAGCTGCAACTCAACCAATTTATTAACCAACATTTATTGTATGACATAATATATAGATCTAAGGAGAAAGAAATATCATTTGATAGCCTCTTTTGTACATAAACTCTCAACCAAGTCTCTCTCTCCTCACTCACGAATTTATGTAGTAGACCAGTCCCAAAACACAGCCCCACGTTTATCATTAACAAATCACAAGATCAGAATCAAGAATTGATACATAAAGGTATAAAAACCTAATAAAAAATTCGACCTTTGATCTTCTGTTAAAAGTTGTGATTATGTGTTGTAATATGTTATATGTAGTGTCTATAAGTGATCTGGGTTGATAGATGTTAAATTCATAACATCTATAGGCTCAGATTTGAAGATTTCAAAAAATTTGGAAATTTTTGTTTTTATGTCTGACAGTCAAATGTCAGTCCTCATAGATCTTTGTATGTTACGTGTTTTTGGTGTTTAAGTGTTTGATCTTGTAGTATGCTACGAGGTCTTTCATCTGGAACTCGAAGCAAGGTCAGATCTGTTATAGATTGAAAGGTATAGGTGGTCAAACAGGGTTCACTGTTCATAGAAATGAAATTCTGGGTAACCCAGTTTACCTAGAAAGGTCTGACAGCTGATTTTAAAGGCTTTAATCTTTCTGTGTTTAAGTGATTTTGCCACGTTATGGTTTTTAACTTCTAGACTTGTATGATTACTACACGATCATGCCTTTATATCATCCATATCGTGTATATAATCAAATTTGTTAAGGGTCAAAGTATGGTTGACCACCTGTTCTGGCAATTTTCTGGAAAACCCAGGTGGTTGATGAACAAAGTTTCTGACATGGTTTGACCATGCCAGATCTTGTTCATTTTATGTTGTTAGAGTAATATAGTGTTATAGAAATGGACCTTGACATTTTGGCTACATGTTTGAACCATTATATCTCACAAACTATAACCAGAACGTAAGTTAGAAGGATCTAAATATAGTACCATCAACTGTTCTTCATTTTCTGGAAAACCTAGAAATGAAGAACAACCTTGTCAGACTTTTTGGAGGCCTATAATTATCTGATCTGTTGTTCTATGACCATGAAACCTGTGTATGTGGTATTACATATGTACTACATGTGTAATAACATTAGATACCCAAAAAACATTAGATCATGCATTCAAATGATGGTCAAAGTAGCTCACTCGTTCGCTGACAATGATGTTATAGGTTTCATGAAGAACACCAAGAACACCTATATGATTTACAGTTACGTCATTTATAGGGCCCTTTTAGCGATAGTTTATTTAAGAAATTAATATATTAATTAAATAAATAGAAATAAATGGTTTTTAATTATTAAAAATACAAAATAAATTTTTAAAAATTATTTTAAAATAAGAAAATTTAGTTTTTAATTATTTTGAATATATTTCATAAATATTTAATATTTTGGAATATTAAAGGTATTTAATTTATTTAATTATAAATTAAATAAATTATTTAAAAATGATTTTAATACTTAAAAAATAATTTAAAATTAAATTATGATAAAAGAAAATATTTTAAATTATTTTAAGTGACTTTTAATATTTTTTGATGAAATTTCATTAATAAATTAATATTAATGATATCAAATTATTTAATAAATGTATTAAATAAATGATGAAAAATAGAATTAATAATTTAAAAATCATATAAAAATAATTTAAATGATTATACAAAAATTTTAAGTTATAAAATATAACTTTTGATATGTTGTCATCCAAAATATTAATATTTTAAATATTAATGTTATTAGATTTATTTAATACTTGTATTAAATAAATTAGTTTAAAAATGATTTTCATATTAGAAAATCATTTTAAATGAAAATAAAGATTTTAAAAATATTTTAAGTTATAAAACATAACTTTCAATATTTAAAGATAAATCTCATTAATTATTTACTATTAACGATGTTAAAGTTATTTAATAATTATATTAAATAAATTAGTTTAAAAATGATTTTAATATTATAAAAGCATTTTAAATGATAATAAAGTGTTTAAAGGTATTTTAAGTTATAAAATATAACTTTTAATATTTAAAGGATAATATCATTAATAATTTAATATTAATGATATTAATTTAATAATAAATAATATTAAGATTTATTTAATCATTATATTAAATAAATAGTTTTAAAATGGTTTTAGTTATTTAAAATCATTTAATAAGGATATTAATGAATTAAAAATATTTTAAATTATAATTATTGACTTTTAATATTTTGATAGATAATGCAAGAATATTTTAATATTAATGATAATTATTTAAAATAATTTTAATTCTTGTAAAAATCATTTAAGGGTAATATTAATACTTTAAAAGTATTTTGAGTTATTATAAATAACTTTAACCTTTTGGAAATGGTTTCATTAATAGATTAATATTAATTAAATGTTAATGATAATAGAATTGTTTAATATTTAAATCATTTAATAATGATTCCAATGTTTGAAAATTCGTGATAAATTATTATAAATGTTTAAAAATTATTTTAATTCATTTAAAAATAATATGATTGATACTTGTAGATATGGAGGTACATGATATAGTCTTAAACTCGATAATTACCCGATAAAGCTGTCGGTACACCGACATGTTTCAGAAATTGATCTGGACTTAGATATTTTGATTGTATTAATAATGTTTGTTTGTGATTCAATGACTGTTGATTAAGTGTGACAATGTGATTAGGTTATGTGCTGACTGCAATAAGCAGTACTATGTGTTATAGTATGTTATTCTAATTGATCAAATGATCTTATTAATGATAGGTTGTGTTATAAAAGATAAAACTAAGTTTCGTATTATAAGCAGCAGATCAAGCAAGTATCCTACCTTTGCATTTTCTTTATGCAATCGACATGAGTAAGAAGTTTCAGAATTATATTATTATTGTACTAGATTATTAACCCTATTGTCGTATATATTATATTCTATCATTGTTTATCAACATGATATTATATTATATAACTCATATATATATTCTGTTCGTTAATTTCAAAATATTGTTAAACAAGTGTCCCCACTTAGATAATCGTTGTGGTTTAATCACATGTTGATATATATACATATATACGTCTAAGCTATTTGACCGAGCTAGACACAAGTTCGCAAATACCGTTGAATATGATAAAACCTTTTTGTATCCAATCAAATGGTTTTGGTTCGGATTCTAGACTAAATATGAACATCCCGATCAAGGGAAAACTTTTATGCGTCCAAAGCGGACAGAGTGAACGATAACATACTACTACAAAACAGTAAATAGATAACGCGGAAAAAACGTTGTGATTTCAGTCAGAAAAACGTCATGGTTAAGGGTGTCATCTATTTGACACCCTTACACAACGATTTTAAAACGTTGTAGTTAAGCACATTACACAACGTTTTAAGGAAAAAAACGTTGTAGATTTGTTTTCCATATATTAGCAAATGCTTAAAAATGTTGTAGAATGTATGATTCCACAACGTTTTCTGGATAAAAACGTTGTAGTTTAATATATCAGACAACGTTTTTAACCAATTTATACAACATTTTTAAAATGTTGTAGATAAAGAAAAAAATGAAAAAAAATGTTGTGGTTCACCTATATTACCAATGCACCTGATATATAGCTAAAAGGTCTAAATTCTCATTTAAATTTAAAGCCAAAATGTATCAACCATTCAAAATACATCCCAATAATATCATTCGTTTACAGTTTCAAATTACTACATCCACAAAATATACCAAACTATCCATAAAATTAAGTTGTAGAGCACTACCTAAGCTGTGGTGCACTACCTAAGCTGTCGATCTTGGTCAAGAGCTCAACAAACTTGACAGCAATGTGAGAGGTGTGGCAATCAAGAACTGGGGCAAACCATTGGCTTCCATTCAAGGGTGAGCGACCAGAGTTTTTGCAGCAAATTCGCATACACAGAGGCACACCGATCCTGGTTGTGACGCTCCCAAAAATAGGCATACATCACCTATTCTGAGTCGTCAAATACATGGTACAAAATACAAATACAAACTTAATTATACAAACGTCGTGTAAAAATACGACAAAACATAGCTGAGAGTTTTAATAAGAATATCGTCATCTAGACAATATTCACACTCAATGGAGTCCTCATTATATTTATTATCACACTATTCCATAGAATAGTGAGGACTACTAATCTTATCATCCTGACCGCTACTCCATTCCCCGATTAGTCCCAAATTATGTTCTCATTTCACAAGAGAACAATGAAAGCAAAAGGGTGAACTCAACTAGCCCAAGAAGAAATATTATGACTAAGATAATGCGAATAAATTATCGTTAGCCTTCAACAAATGTTAAACCGATACAATATAACAAACATCAAGTTTAATCTGCGGTAGAACAAGCAATCCATTAGAAGAGTCAAGTAGATAATAAAATCTACTATCTTTTATGATTTAAAAGGTTTTTCATCAGTTTTATCGCTGAGACTCAGCTTAATAAATAATCCACATCATCAAATCATCCTTGTACTACAGGCCAAGGATATTCTTTAATATCACGACCACGAATTATCCATGCACTACAAGCCAAAGATAATCGTGTTTTCATCAACTGATCCTCGATCACGCCATAAAATAATTCATCTTTGCACCTCTTGGCAGAGAATCCATAGCCATAATCATACTCAAAACTCATCCCATCAATGCACTACGGCCAACGAGGACTTTTTCCACATCATTTGTACCATTACTACCACGATTATACCGAATAACGATCCCTCAGTCATAATCATACCAAGTCCATCTATGCACTACTGGTGCCACAAAAATGACTTTTCAACATAATATAAACATGAGGATGATGACAATGATATAAGAATTGATAAAACAAGTTCAAGAATTAATTTATCCAGAACTAATAACGTCGAAATTGTCGGCAATACGATACTTTTTGTAGAAAGTAAAATTCAAGAATGCTCGGAAGAATATTTCCATGAAAAGATCTTTGGATGAAGCGCAAATATCGAGGATATTCCACTAATTTCATGGAGTATAAGTCAAAACTTTAACCAACCGAGTATAATAGAATATATGAAACTATGAAATGGATTTTCACCGCCATGCAGAATCCACGTGCAGATGCATCATTTCCACAATTTAATAAGGAATGAATATGAAAGATCATTCACCACGCACGTGGTAATCCACATGTATGCGTTATTCCAATGTATAATAAAGAATGGAATAAAGATAAGGATTCACCATGCGTTCGATAGATGATGCATGATGTGTTATTCCCAAATGTATAATAAATAATAGAACCAGGTCCCGTGAATCGCACATATAGGATATTCCGACAGAATAATAAAGAATGGAATAGCAACAAAAATCACTATGTATGCGATGTATCGCATGCAGACAAAGTTATTCCAATGAATAATTAATGGAACCGAATTCAAAGTAATACGCATTCCGGCAGCGATATTCTCATTTGAATAATAAAGAACGAAAATAATAGAAGAATTTCACCAGGTATGCTAGATTACATAAACAGGTTATTCCAACATAATAATAAAGAATGGAATAACAGAAGAATTTCACCAAGTATAGGGTATCCCGCGTATACAGGTTATTCCAACAGAATAATAAAGAATGGAATAACAGAAGTTCTCTTCATGAATAAGAAAGAAAGAATACCCCTTACGAGTACAATAAATAATATCTCCTACCTTAGAAAGAAGAGTACTGGATATAGAAGTAGTGAAGTAGCGAGAACACTTTTTTCTTCTTTCTCCTTTAGCTTTCTCTGAGAGTTTCGAAATGAATTAAAAGAAATAATGAATGAATGAGCTTCTATTTATAGAAGAATGGAATCCGCATAGTAAAGAACTTCATGAACGGTCCGTATTGATTTATTTTAATCTGACGGTCCATATTTTAAGCAAAATCTTTTAAATAAAATATAATATATTCTATTTATAATCTAATAAAACGAATAACTTTATAAAAGATTTTAATATCTGAAAACACTATCACGCAGACTATGCAAAACACTATCGTAATAAAATATAATATATTCTAATTATTATCTAATAAAATAGATAACTTTATAAAAGTATTCTATTTTATATAAAAAGATTTTACTACGCAAAATACTATCGCAGAATACATTATCTGAACACTACGATATAATAGAATATAATATATTCTATTTATAGAATAACTTTATAAAAGTATTACATTTTATATAAAAAAATTATGTTTTATTACATTAATAATACCAATAAAATAAAACCGAGTGACTTATCACGTAACATCAATAATCAATACTGGTGTACTACTATATCCACGCCGTGTATTATTATCTTTACTACTGAGTAGTTCAACAAGATATTCTGGGTTAAACTTTCATCGTTATTTTCATAAAAATATTTTTGTGCGTTTTCTCAATCCGATAATAATTACATTCTTTGGGTCCACCAATGATTGTACAGATCATATGGATATTCCCCACAAAAAGAATATTCCCCAATTAATCGAATATTATACAATAACTTGCATACTTTTCAAAATTTATAAATACTACCCACAACTATAACATTATCTCAAATCCACACCATAATATTAAAAAAATATTTGTAGAAAATTAAATCTTTATTCATAAAATCTGGGGTCTCACACAGTTGGTCACGCTTGCAGAGCTCAATACCTCATCACTCAAGAATTTGATAAGGAAAATTCTCTGCATCAAGGACAGAAGCACCTTAGTCATACATAAGCAGGGAACAAGTGTGGCAAATCAAATTCTGTGATAATTATAGATAGAACAGGCAAATTTTTTTTTCACAAGTTACTAAGGTACTACAGACATTTGAAACTGTAATAAAAATTTAACTATATAATTAGCAGTCACAATTGTTTACCCAAGCTCTACTCGGAAGCATACCAAATTTTATACCTTGAAGAAAATAGCTCACTGCATATTGTAACCAAATCTCATCATTGGTTTCTTTGTAAGCCTGAAACATAGATACATCACTAGACCAGATTAGATATTAAAATTCTAAAATTACAAGTAAATATATGGTTTAATAAGAAAATAGAAAATGAGTACCTTGTCACAATAATTTCCCCAGTTAATCCTGCCTTTAGGAAAGTTCTTAAAAAGGCTGATTGAGTTTGAATATGCAATATTGGCCCCTTCTGAATCATTAAGCTTAAGCAAGGCATGAAGAAGAGTAGTTTGAAAATCAATAAGGCAGTAGGTACTATTTGTATAGCATTGATTTTCTATTTCTTTAGTTGGAAGATATTGAGCCAACACATTCCCTTTTATAGATTTATACATTCACATTCGTTGAGTATTCAAACAAAAGCAGTCCAGTGATTTTAGCATATAGTCGTTTGTTAATAGAGCAGGGATATCAATTAAGATTGATAACCGCTTCAATTTAGACAAATAATTGATTTCCCATTCAAAAAAGTATCAATATCTATTTACCCACTAACAGGTACACTGATTTATCCCTTAACATATTTTACTCTTAACAAATATTATATGATTTCCCCAATCATGCGTTATATGTATATATAAAACACACGGTTTTCCATAACCACTGATTTAAAGAAAGGCTTGACAATTAATTCTTAACTGATGTTATGGTAGAATCAAATAAGGGCCAATCATGTGAGCTTGCTGTCATCATTTTAGGTGACAGTAATAAATGGTTTTCTGAATTGTTTTCATAATGACCAGACAATTTATTCCCAAATTAAATCTCAAATCAATTTGTTCCCAGATATACATCTTTCAGCAGATTATAATCACTTTGGATACATATATATATAGAGAGAGACTATTTATCAGCTTTATTTAAGGGAACACTCTTCTGAATCATTGATTTTCAAACTACTCTTCTTCATACATACCAGCTAAGAGGACTTTTACAAACTCATCCATGTTATATCAATAAGTAAGCATGATGTACCTTTATTTACCATAATTACTCACTTTTTTGGCCTGATGACCTCACAAACTCTATATTGTTTGGAGTGTTTATATTTATTTACTGTGAGTATATTGCTATGTCTGGGTGCAGCAAAGGGGAAAATGGACATGTACCTTACAAAAATTCCAAGCTGACACGCATACTACAAAACTCTCTAGGAGGTAATGCAAGAACTGCCATAATTTGCACAATGAGCCTTGCACACAGTCATGTTGAGCAGTCAAGAAATACCCTACACACTGTGAATTTTGTGCAACTGAACTAGTTTTACTATGGATACAAAGGACCACTAATACTACCATTTAAGAAAACCAACTTATTCTTCATAGTAGAGAGAAAATAAACACCAATATCATGTTACAAGTGCCATAAGTTATTATTAAAAAGATAAAAAAACTAACACTCTTTTTATTTTTATTTTATTTTTTTACTATTAATTTCACAATTGCATTGGGAAGGGGAACCTAATAAGAAGAAATAGAGAACCAACTGCTGGCTGAACAGGAAAAGGCATAACAACATTTCTTTTCTATCTGTTAATGCAATTGTGAAACATGAAGCACTAATAAACAAGTGTAAACTCAAATCTAAAATATCTCACAACAATTGCAGCTCATATGATCAGCAGCTAGAAAATTTAAAGAAAATAGGAAGATTGTCTTTCCAGTCCCAAAGGAATTATAATTTATCAAAACACTTGTAGATCAACCAAATCCAGGAAAGGAACACAAGGACAAATGAAAAAACAAGTACGAATATACACCATGGGATGTGGAATATTAAACTGATTCCAGAGAATTTTTACACAATATACTGGGGTCAACTTTGACAAAATCTACACCACTTGAACCAATAATTTCGGAAATCAATTTTCAATCACATAGTCATTTGAGTCATTTCAAAGCTAATCACACAGTAAATATAATTAAAATACAATTAACCCAAACTAATAATCAGTTAAACAACAAAAATCATAATTAATAAGTGGTACGGAAAATCTCACAGTAGATTTGACTACTGTGGCTTCAGCTTCGTGATCGGCGGTGGCTGCGACCCTTCTAGCATCTCCAGAAGAGAAGCGGTGGTAATCCTCGGGAGGAACGTATGTCGGCTTCATCGACGCGAACTGAAGATGGCGCTTTGTCGGCTGTGGGATCTGTCCGTCGCTGTTAGATGGCGGCTGATGAGGTGACGCTGCCTGGCGGTTTGAAGCTCGAGCTCCGGACATTGGATTGGAAATGATTGAATAACAAAATGATTAAATAGAAGTAAGAGTAAAATAGAGATTATTAGTGTATATGTATAATGCTGGAGAGGGGAGTTTGGATTTGGGGTTTTAGAGAGTGGGTGGGGATCTATAGGGTGTTTTTTAGAGAGAGAGAGAAAACGAGAGGTTGGGTTGGGGGAAGGATTTGGAGAGGAAATGGGGGGAGAGAGAGAGAGAGCAGCGGCGCGCGGTGACCATTTTTGATGGTTGTGGAGGTAGGGAGTGAGAGAGGAGAGAGGCTATAGGGTATTGGGAAATCTATTCTGGCATTTTATTTTAATTCAGTTCAGCGTTTTTTTTTCTTCCGTGTTTTTTAGATAGATAACTTTTTTTTTAAAAAAAAACGTTATCTATTTAAAATTAAAAAATTGCCCTTATAAATACATAACATTTTTTATAAGTATCTACAACGTTTTGCTAAAAAAACGTTATAAAAAAAATACCACAACGTTTTTTATAAAAACGTCATCTTTTAAGTGTTGTCTTTTTATGGTTTTGTAGTAGTAGCATCGTTCTTGTAATGTAGTATTGATCAATACAGGGTCCATGAGATGTACACCGCGTCTGTAAGTCGTCATGACGGTTTGCGGATGATTTAAGTTACTCAACCATATCGAATATTTAAAACAATGTTCATAACATGTCGATATATATAGTCAATACGTAGTTTTAAAAATTTGAGATAGAATTGTTATGTTATTATTATCGGTTCAGTTTACTTCACAACTATAACTTCGTTGTAGAAGTGATGTATAAAGAAAACATTTATTTCTCTCAGCTAATTATATTTATAATTGTTATTACTTGCTGGTCACCCAAATGCTCATTCTTGCTTTAAATTTAAATGTTTTCAGCTAGGCATGATAACCCGAAGGTTCAGACAAGAACAAGTGAAAAGGGAAACCAAACAAATTATGTTTAATGGTATCTTTTGTAATAGTTAGACAATATATAGACCATGATATTTATTATGTATCATGTAATATATTGTAGTAAAGGTTGCGTACTTGGGATTAGACTCTGATAAATGTAAAATAAGTTTAATATTTATATTATTGTTATTATTATTTATGTTATTCCGCTCATAGAAATGGTATCGTAAAGCACCGAGTTCGGGTTTTAAGTACCTGAATTTGGGGGGTTACAAACACTCTTCAAGACCGTAGTGTTGTCTCTACCAGTCAACAAGGCACTACAATTAGGTCCAAGAAAACACGATCGTAATCGTAGAAGTTCAAACAAATTTGAAGATCAAGCATTGGCGATTTTTAATCGAAGGTTGATATTTGGACAAGAGCTTATTGATAGCATCGATACAAAAGGACAACCTCTGATCGAGAAATTAGAAGGGTGAAATAAAGTCTTCGACCTGTTCGAGGCATAAAAGTAATATATCTGATAGGGTAGGTGAAATAGTAGACTGCAGTGTCATAAAGTCAGAAAAGGAGATGTCATGTCACATCTGCAGTCTACACCAAATAACTAGAGATCTGCGAAGCAAATCTGAAAGCTTTCAATGGCTACTTTCCAACAGAAAGATTGGGAAGAGGTATAAATCAACAGAGCTTCAAAGATCAAGAGTTGTTGATGATTGCTATGTTGCAGAATCATTGAGTTGGTAAAATGCTAAACGTTGACTCTACGAGTTCCACCTGAGCTTTAAATAGAACAAGTCTTAGTGACAGTGAGACTACGAAGGTGGAAGTGAAGTATCTTTGAAGAAGGACTTAAACAAATCAAAGATTCACTCAAAAAAGATGAGAATGCCACTTGAATTTGCAACTAAGCCAAGAGCCGAAAAGGACAAGAAGATAGCATTCACGAGAGTGGCAAAGCACAAGGCAGATCCTAAGAGCTACTCTACGAATCACCATGAACCCAAAGTCAAGCGAAGCAAGAGTGCGAAACCACGTGCCCGCCAACATGTTAAGAAGGGTTCAGAAATGGTGATGGTCATACCAATTAACATTCGCATGAAGATGATCGAATGTAAGAAGATCAACAGATACAAAGATGATGTGGTCCAATCTCAAAGCAGAATGCAAAGAGGACCACACCAAGGTGCTAAGTACAGAAGATGATAATGCTTATAGTCATCTTAGCAGCTCAACACCAACAACATCAACAACTACAACAACAAGAAGCCAGGGCCTGAGGGGTCCTTGTCCAGAGGGACTAAATGAAGTTCCAAGCCTGCTGGGCTTGAAGAGTTCCTAGGGAACTGGAAAAGTTCCAAGGCTGCTGGCCATGAAGGAATCTTAGTGATTCAGGGTGCTGCCCTTCCTTGGTGGAAATCCTGCTAGTTAAAAGCAGAAGAGTGAAAAAGGAGCTTGAGTCTCTGAAACACTTAAATCCCCTTGTGTCTTTCACTTTATGTTATTTATATTATGTACATTAACTGCTATAACTGCTATGTATGTTTTAACTGCTTACTACTGAATTAACTCTATGAACAATGTATGTCTGATTATGAATATATCAATGAAGGGGATCTTTTACTTATTCCGATGTGCTTGAAAAGATTCTTATGTTTGTCATATGTTAATTCATGAGCAATACAAAATAAACCAGAAAAGTATTTGAAATTAAAAAGGATCTATTCAACCCCCCTTCTAGATCTATATTGTGCCTACTAGGAACTAACATAATGTTCTGATAAATAATTACTATCTTTATACAAATCTTATTTCATTAATCCAATTTAGATTCATATTCATAGTACTCGACATACTATAGCACATATTGCTTTAAACATCCGTTATCCCTTTGTGACTCAAAGTCGGGAATCACTGCCACAACTTATACAAAAGTTGAAAATATTACCTTATACAGACATACCTATCATATATACAACATATAATCATACATATTCAAGTAATACTAATACTACTTATTTCTTATGCCTTCACTAAGGATCAGTTGCTTAGTATTCTATATATTCCCATCACTCTCAATAATCCATTAATACCTAACTATACCCAAGTTCGTCAAACTTACCACACATTATGAGTTTAAGAACTCACCACAAACATATGAGTTTAAGAACTCTAGCTCGACCATATACTCTCTAACTATACTCTACCTATCTGATATACTATCGTTTCTGGGTCCGATACTATATTTTCCAAAATAACCACCTCATTGAGGTAGCTTTCAATGTGAGCCTTTATTTCAGCTATTGACTTTGACATTGGTTCGGTTATGGAGGTTGACTCCTTCTTTACGACCTGAGGGTATCCTAATCTTTATTCCACATAACATCTACACACAAACTATCTTGATTATACACAACAAATAATAGTTTTATATAAGTTATCTTTTATTTTGTTTAACGATGAATTTATTCAATTCATCTCCTTTTAAACTCTAAATGAGTTATTTATATTTTCAATGTTTCCCTTTGTTCTAAGGTTATAGCCTAAGGTCTAACCCACCTAAGGTTTCTAACCCTAAAGCTCTGATACCATGTTGTGACGCCCCCAAATTCAGGTACTTGAAATCCAAACTCGATGCTTCACGATACCATTTCTATGAGCAGAATAACACTAATAATAATAACAATAATATAAAAGTCAAACTTAATTTACATATATCAGAGTCTAATCCCAAGTACACAACCTTTACTATAATTCTTTACATGATAGATAATACATATCATTGTCTTAATATAGTTTAACTATTACAAAAGTTATCATTAAACATATTCTGTTTGCTTTCCTTTTTCCCTTATTCTTGGCTGAACCTTCTAGCTGTTCACACTTAGCTGAAAACATTTAAATTAAGCAAGGATGAGCATTTGAGTGCCCAACAAGTAATAAAAATTATAAATATAATTAACTGAAAGAATTAAATGTTTTCTTGATACATCACTTCTATAACGATTCAATAGTTGTGAAGTAAACTAAACCGATAATAATAACATAACAACTCTATATCACATTTTTTGAAACTACGTATTGACTATAAATAGGGTTAATGTGACATACTATGAACATTGTTTTTAAATTTTCGATAAGGTTTAGCAGAACTTCATCTGCAAACCATCATAACTTACGGGCGCGAAGGTATACATCCCATGGGCCCTGTATTGATCAATACTACATGCAAGAACGATATTATCGTTCACTCTGTCCGCCTTGGGCGCATAAAAGTTTTTCCTTGATCGGGATGTTCATACTTAGTCTGGAATCCGAACCAAAATAATTTGATTGGATTACATGTTTTCTACATACTGCAAAGCTTAGATCACAAAAACATCAAAAGGATTTCAAGTTGTGGAAGCCCAAAGTAGGCCTCACGAACTGTTCTTCATTTCTGGGTAACCCAGAAATGAAGAACAGCTCTGACAGCCACTTTGGACGATCAGATATGTTTTGTTATGTATTATATGATTATGATTGTTGTTGTATCATGTATTACTACATTAGTTCTATAATCTGTGAGCATTAGATAGTCCAGAAACATCATGAACCGATCAGAAATTTTGGTCAAAGGAGGCCACTCTCAGAATCGATATGAAGATCCGGTTTGACGAAGAAGAACATGAAGAACACCTATAAATGGCGGTTATGTCACTATAGTGGTCTTTAACGACGAAAAGAGATAATTAAATTAATTTAATTTCCTAAAATTAATTAATTTAATTAAATAAATAGAAAAATAGTTTTTAATTATTAAAATACAAAATAAATTATTAAAAATTATTTTAAATTAAAAAAATTAGTTTTTAATTATTTTTAATATATTTCATAAATATTTAATATTTTTGAAATATTAAAAGTATTTAATTTATTTAATTATTATATTAAATAAATTATTTAAAAATGATTTTTATATTTGAAAAATCATTTAAAATTATATTATGATAAAAGAAAATATGTGAAGTTATTTTTAATGACTTTTAATATTTTGTGATAAATTTCATTAATAAATTAATATTAATGATAATTAAGTTATTTACTAAATAAATTAATTAAAAATGATTTTGTTATATTAAAAATCATTTTAAATAATAATAAGGTATTTAAAATATTTTAAGTTATAAAATATAACTTTTAATATTTAAAGATAAATTTCAATAATTAACTATTATTAATGATATTAAGGTTATGTAATAATTATATTAAATAAATTAATTTAAAAATGATTTTATTATTATAAAAATCATTTTAAATGAAAATAAAGTGTTTAAATATATTTTAAGTTATAAAATATAAATTTTAATATTTAAAGGATAATTTAATAATAATTTAATATTAATAATTATTAATTTATTATTAATGATATTAAATTTATTTAATAATTATATTAAATAAATAGTTTAAAAATGGTTTTATTAATTTAAAAATCATTTAAAAGATTATAAATGAATTAAAAATATTTTAAGTAATGATTAATGACTTTTAATATTTTGATAAATAGTACATTAATATTTAAATATTAATGGTAATTATTTAAAATAGTTTTAAATGTTTTAAAAATCATTTAATGGTAATATTAATACTTTAAAAGTATTTCAAGTTATTATAAATAACTTTAACATTTTAGAAATGATTTCATTAATAGTTTAATATTAATTAAATAATAATGATAATGGAATTATTCAATATTTAAATCATTTAATAATGATTCAGGTGTTTGAAAATTCATGATAAATTATAATAAATATTTTAAAATTATATTAAGTCATTTAAAAATAATATGATTGATATTTATAGATATTGAATTACAGGATAGAGTCTTAGACTCGATAATTACCCGATAAAGTCGCTTGCATTCTCCGACACGTTTTGTAAATTGATCTGGACTTAGATAATTTAATTAGATATGTCATTATTTGTGATTCAATGGTTGTTAAATATGGGTAATAATGTGATTAGGTTATGTCTTGATCGCGAAATGCAGATCTTACGTGTGTTATAGTATATTGTTCTAATCGAACGAATGATCCGATTAATGATAGTCGTGATATAAACGATAAAATTAAGTTGTGAATCATGGCGGTAGCATCGGTAAAGATATCTTACCTTTGTATTTTCTTTATGCAATGGACATGAGTAAGAATGTTTCTAAACTATATTATTACTATACATATTATTAACCTTATATTATATACGCCCATTGATTATCAATATGTTAGTATATGATAATTCAGATATATATTCTGTTCGTTAATTTTGATAAATGGTTATACAAGTGTCCCCACTTGGATAATCATTGTATTTAATCGCATGTTGATACACCTTTGTCAATTACCCGTATACATATATGTTGAATTATAGATTATTGTTGAACAAGATAAAACCTTTGATTTGGAACCCGAATAAGTATGAACATCCCTACACGGAAAAATTTTTATCGCCTAGGCGATCAAATTGAACGATACCCTTGTTCTTGCATGTGTATTGTTGATCAACGTAGGCATAATCGGCCGATTACCCCGTGCTCTGTAAGTTATGATGATTTGCGGATGAATTTCTTTTAACCTATTTAAAATTGAAAACAATGTTCATAGCATGTCACCTAAACCCTATTTATAGTCGATCACGTAGTTTCAAAAATTTGGTATAAATTGATATATTATTATCATTGGTATGCATTACTTCACAATTCGTTGAATCGTTGTAGAAGGGTAGTATAAAGAAAATATTTAAATTCTTTCAAATTATATATATAATTGCTATTACTTGTTGGGCACTCAAGTAAGACCCCAAATTTTATAAATAAAGATGAATTTTATCTATAAATATTATTTTGAATATTATGGAATAAATTTGATATAATGTTATAGTTATATTATTGTAATATTTATAAATTTTGCAAAATGTATGCAAGTTGTTATAAAATATTCGTTTGGCTCTGGGAATTTAAAAATTCTTATGTTATTTTATATAATATTCGTATAATAAGCTCAATCATCAAGATGAATTTTTCTACAACATATTATTTTTGAATATTATGATCGAGAAAACGATAAAATATATTTTATAAAAAAATAACTACGAGGTGGGAATACCGTTAAAATTCGTATAATGCTCAAACTACCCCACAACATTATTGGTAAAAGTACAAAAATACGCTGTTACTGAATTAAAAGCTGTCGTGGTATAGTAGAAGACACTAGATTGATTATCGATGCTTACGTGAGAAGTCACTCACCATATGCTCAATTATCGCTACAAGAATTGCCGATCATATCTCTTATATTATTGATTCAATTATCATCACAAGATCATCTCAGATAATATGTTATATATTAAATCAATAATTGAGACGACAAGTTATAAATGATTAATAATTATCGAAAGATTAAATATGTAAAAATGATTTGTGGTAAGTTTGATTATTTTATGGGGGCCTATATGTCATCATCTAAGAGTCTTCATCAATAAGAGTCTCTTCACCAATAGAATTACCTTCATGAATAGTATTTACCTTCGCCAATAATAATAATTATCCTTGTGAATAGTATTTACTTTCGCCAATAGTAATTACCCTTGTGAATAGTATTTACCTTCACCAATAGTAATTATCCTCAGTGAATAGTATTTACCTTCGCCAATAAGAATTACCCTTGTGAATAGTATTTACCTTCGCACATATAGTATTTACCTTCGCTAATAGTAATTACCTTTACCAGACGTCGAACCACTTGTCGCTTCACATTACAAAAGCGCCGAACCACTTGTCGCTTCACATTACAAAGGCCAAACCAATTAAGCCAAGCCACTCGCTTTTTTTCACATAAGCAGTGCTAAGCTAGAAATCTTCTATAAATAGAGGCCTAGGGCTTCATTATTTTCACGAAATTCATTCAAGCTATAGAGAGAGAAAGTATAGAGAATAAGAGAGAGAAGAAGAAGAGTATTTTGTTACTACACCGCCGCAGATTTCAATCTCCTACCAAATGTAAGGGGTGTTATTCTTTCTTATTCATGAAGAGAATCGTTGTTATTCCATCGCTTATTATTCTTCGCTGAATAACTCAGATAAGTGGTTTACCCTATACTTGGTGACATTCTTCTATTATTCTGCTGAACATCCTGCTCTGTGGTTTTACACCGACCGGTTCCGCTTTTTATTATTCTCGCTGAACATCCTCGTCATGTTTTACACCGGACCGGTTCCGCTTTTTATTATTCTCGCTGAACATCCTGCTCTCATGTGTTTTACACCGACCGGTTCCGCTTTTTATTATTCTCGCTGAATATCCTATCTCGTGTTTTTTACACCGGATCCGGTTCCATCTTTATTATTCTCGTGAACATCCTGCGCTTGTGTGAATTTCACCGACCGGTTCCGTTATTTATTATTCTCGCTGAATAACTCGTCTGCGCGGGCTATCGCATGCACGGTGATTTCTTTTGTTATTCCATTCTTTATTATACCCATTTGGTTAAAACTTTGACTTCTATACTCCATGAAATTAGTAGAATATCCTCGATATTTCATGCTTTCATCCAAAGATCTTTCATGGAAATATTCTTCCGATCATTCTTGAATTTTACTCTACAAAACAAAGATTATCATGTCGACAATTTGACGTTAATAATTCCCGGATAAAATAATTTTGAACTTGTTTTATCAATTCTTATATCATTGTCATCATCCTCATGTTTATATTTTTTTGAAAGTCATCCGTGGCCAGAAGTGCATGATGGACTTTGGTATGATTATGACCGAGAGACTATTCTAAGTAATCACGACCGTAATGTTACAAATGATGTGATAAAAAATCCTCAAAGGTCAGAAGTGCATCGATGGATAAATGTTGTACGATCATGACTATTAATGAATACACAAATATTCTCGCCCGTAGCGGCATGAATAATTGTGGTCGTGATACTAAAGAATATCCTCGTCAGAAAAGTAAGGGGTGATTCGATGATGTGAATATTTATTAAAGTCGAGTCTCAAATATAATAAAGTGATGAAAAACCTTTAAAACCTAAAAGATAGTAGACTTTATTTTCTACTTAACTTTTTAATGGATCAGATATTCCACCGCAGCTTAAACCGTTGTTCTATTGTATTTTATCGCTTTAACATTATCAAGACTATTGATAATTTATTCTCGCATTATCTTAGTCATAATATTTCTTCCGGGCTAGTTGAGCTCACCCTTTCTTTTTCACCGTTTCTTCGTGAAATGATAATATAGCCGGGACGAAGCCTGGGAAACGAGTGATGGTCCTCAAGATAAGATTAGTAGTCCTCACTATTCGTAAAATAGTGTGATAATAATCGTAATGAGGACTTTTTGTTTGAGTTTGTATAATATCTAGTAGATTTATATTTGTATTTAAACTCACGCTTATGTCGATTGCATACCTACGCTTATGTTAATAAGTTGTATTTAAATTTCGCACTACGTAAGTGGCGACTCAAGATGGGTGATGTATACCTAATTTTGGGGGCGCCACAACTTGGTATCGTAGCTTAGGGATGTGATCCTGCTAAGATGTGAGAATAGTACTAGAGGGGAGAGACGGGAATACCTTCGCTAGTATGACCTACCTAAGTTTATGTGCTATTTTATCGGTCGGTCAAGATAAGGATAATTTGTTACACGTCAATTAACCTTTTGTTTTGTGGCAAGATTCAAAAATGACATCCGAGAATGTTGAGAATAAGAATGGAGCGCAGCGATCGCTGATTCACCACATATCAATAATCAAGATAATGTGCATCGTGAAGGCGATAATCCTCACGTGCAACAACAACACCGACTAAATGACAAATGATCAAATGTTCGAGGCTTTATGCAATTTATGCAACAAAGAAAGAGAGCGACTTCTCGCCCAAAACGTAGGTGGAAACACGGAAACTCTCAAGCACACCGCTAAACAATTTAAGGAGCCGACCACCGGAGTTTAAGGAGAGCCAAAACCACTTCAAGTGGCTAAGCATGGATAAAGCAGATTACCAAGATATTTGATGTCTCGGGATGCTCCGAGGAGCAAAAGGTTCCTTCACGCTTTTTTATTTGCGCGAGAGAGGCGGATTACCGGTGGGAATCCAGAAACGACTCAACCAAATTGCATCAAGATATCTTGGGGAGAAGTTCCAGAGTCGCTTCAACGACAAATACTTTCCCGAAAGTATTCGCCATACGAAGGAGGTGGAGTTTATCAAGTCGAAACAAAAATAATACGACCGTGTCGCAATACGAGGCAAAATTTATGAGTTATCACTATTTCATATTCCACTGGTGGTGGATAATGAAGAGAGAATGGCGCTAATGTTTTTAAGAGGTTCAAGTCGAGATACGCCAACATCTTATTTCTCATAAACCGTGTTTGTATTCGAGATGTTGTAAATAGGGCTCGCTTAGGAGCGCGATAATGAGTCAACAACGAACTAAAAGAGAGCAAAAATTAAGAAAATTATAATACCAAATGAGAATAGTCATCGAGGCGGTGACAACAAGCGTGAGGGAATCAATGTGCCAGATATGGTAACCACTTCTGGTGGTAATCGTACAAAACAATAAGAATGGACATTTCAAGAAAAGGAGATTCAACAATGATGGAAAGACGCCAAAGACCAAAGACCCATTGTTAAGGAAGGAGAAAGACCACCTATCATATGCTTCAAATGCGAGGAGAGGGACACATCACCAAATCAAGGCCATGCCATTCAAAGCATGTTATAATTGTGGAAGAGAAGGTCACTTAGCTCGATTTTTGCCATCAAGACAAATTCAAATAGGATGGAGGCACCAAAGGCCATCCCGTAAAATTCAAAACCCAGAGTGTAAGGGAGAGCATTTGTTGTGACCTCCCAAAGAGCAAGGAACCGAATGAGGTCATCACGTAAAGCTTATCATAAACTCTAATGAAGTCTATACTTTATTTGATACCGGTTTACCCATTCTTTTATTTCTCCTACTTGCGCCATCGATTAAATTTGACTCGAGAAAATTAGACTTTCGACTTATCTCGTGGAAACTCCGCTGGGAGAAACCTTCATTACATCCAATCGCTTATAAGTCTTGTTTGGTTCAAATCGGCACCCTCACATTACCCGTCGATCTTATTTCATTAAAAATACTTGCATTTGACGTGATTCTAGGGATTGATTGGTTAACTACTTATCATGCAAAAATTGATTGTTTTCGTAAGTCATTAGCTTTCATATTCCTAATCAACCTATTATGCTAATTCAAACGACCAAACCATTAAAATCAATCACTACCATCTCAAGCCATAAAGCTATTCGCTTATCGAAAAACTGATGTCAAGCTTTCTTAGCTCATGTCACGATTTAAATAAAATACGCCGCTTTTAAACGATATTCCTATTGTTAATAAATTTCCGACGATTCTCAAGAACTTCCCGCCTACCCCAGAGCGTGAAATTAAATTTTGTATCGACTCAACCCTAGACAAAACCTATTTCCAAAGCCCCATATCGAATGGCTCCTATCAACTTCGTGAGTTAAAGACCCAACCGCAGGAATTGTTAGACATCGGCTTTATTCGGCCCTAGTACTTCTCCTCGGGTGCTCCTGCTCTATTCGTGAAGAAGAAAGATGGGAGTATGCGACTTTGTATTGATTATCTGGAGTCAATCACGCCACCATCAAAAATAGGTATCCATTGCCACGTATTGATGACCTGCTTGACCAACAGCAAGGAGCCAAATTCTTTTCAAAGATCGATCTTCGCTCCGATATCACCAATTGAAGATTAGAACCACCGACATTCCAAAGACGGCTTTAACTCCTAGACGGCATTATGAATTCCTAGTCATGTCCTTTGATCGACTAATGCCCCGCCGCCTTCATGGATATGATGAACCGAGTATTCAAGGAATATTTAGATCACTTTGTGGTCGCCTTTATCGATGACATCCTTATTTATTCCAAAAGCCGTGAAGATCATGAGCAACACTTGAGGTCGACACTCAAAAAGCTTCGTGAATATAAGCTTTATGCCAAGTCAAGAAATGCGAGTTCTCGCTTGAAGAAGTAGCATTCCTTGGGCACGGGTATCAAGTCATGGAATATCTGCTGACCCAAAGAAAGATCAAGCTATTCAAAGTCGGGAACAACCTAAATCAAAGGATCAAGTACGTAGCTTTCTGCTTAGCCGGTTATTATCGGAGATTCGTGGAAGGATTTTCTCGAATCGCTATTCCATCGACTCACCGACTTTTAAAGATACAAAGTTCTATTGGAGCGAAGAATGTGAGAAGAGTTTTCAAGAACTCAAGAGGAGACTTATTTCAAAGACTGCTCGCTCAATACCATCCTGCTCTTGAGGGATTTGTCATCTACAAGTGATGCTTCTAGCAAAGGGTCGGGATGTGTTCTTATGCAACATGGAAAAGTTATAGCCTTATGCCTCATGACAACTCAAAGAATATGAGAGGAATTATCCTACTCATGATCTAGAGTCAAAAATTGTTGTTTTGCACTTAAAATTGGAGGCATTACTTGTATGGGGAGAAAGTGGAGATCTTTACGATCATAAAAGCCTCAAATATTTCTTCACTCAAAAGGAACTCAATACGCGACAACGACGCTGGCTTGAATCATTGAAAGATTATGATCATACCATCCAATACCATCCTCGAAAAGCAAACGTGGTAGCCGACGATCGAGTAGAAAATCATATGCAAGTACAAGTGCGATATTGTCAACGCAAAAGGCCCATTTTGTGTGACTTGCAAAGGATGGAGATAGAATTAAAGACTCTGTGACGCATGTGATGATAAATGCGAGTATACGAGTAGAACCGACTTTAATTGATAAAGTTAAAGTCGCCAAGCTACGCACTGAGCCGATGCGTATGAGGAAGAAAGTGCAAGAAGGTGCTACGCCAAGCAAGAATCGATGAAGAAGGAATACTTCGAAATCAACTCTGCATTTTTTGTGTTCCTAACGACCTCGATTTAAAGTATAATATCATGATGGAGGCGCATAACACACACCATTTGCAATCCATCTCGGGAGTACCAAAATGTATCATGATATTCGCTATACATTTTTTGTGGAGCAATACGAAGAGAGAGATAGCGCTGCTTATCTCAAGGTGTCTAACTTGTCAACGAAGTTAAAGCGAGCATCAAGTACCAAAAGGTCCATCAGCAACCACTTGAAATTCCGTAATGGAAGTGGAGCACATTACCATGGATTTCAAGCACGGCCTTCCTAAGGTTTCTCAAGGCATCGATGCGATTTGGGTCATTGTTGATAGATCGACCAAGTCCGCTTTCATTCTTACCGACACGAGAAACTTATACACTTGAACGCCTTGCTCAGATGTACATAAACGAGATTGTAAGATCGCATGGTATGCCGATCCATAGTTTCCGATCGAGACCCAAGATTCACTTCACGATTTTGGGTTAGTTTGCAAAAAGCTATGGGCACAGACTTCACGATTTAGCTTCTAATATCATCCTCGCATTTGACGGACAATGGAGAGGACTATTCAAACTCTCAAGATCTATTAAGACTCGTGTCCTTGATTTCAAGGAGTCGACAAGTTCTTACCATCGGTGGAGTTTTCCTACAACAACAGCTTATCAAGTAAGTATCGCATGGCTCCATTCAAGCATCAGATGGAAGAAAGTGTCGCTTCTCCAAAGATGCCGGGACGAGGTGGGTGAAGCAACGCTTGTTGGGACCGAGTTGGTACGTATGATGACTACTAAAAGATTCAAATGATCCGACAACGATAAAAACCTCACAAAATCGATAAAAGAGTTATGCCGATCTTCATCGAAAGGACGGGAATTCGATATAGAGATCATGTGTTGTTAAGAGTCGCTCCATGGAAAGGAGTTACAAGATTTGGAAGGAGAGGAAAACTTAATCCTCGATTCATCTACCATTTTTAATCCTCGATCGAGTAGGAACTGTGGCCTATAGACTCGCTTTTACCGCCAAATACGTCTCGTGTTCATAACGCTTTTCACATATCTATGTTACGTAAATATGTGAAAGACCCGAACCATATTATCGAAGTTAGAACCCATTTAATAGCTAAGATTTGACGTATGAAGAAGAGGTTCCTGCTCAAATTTTGATAAGAAAGAACATATTCTACGCCCCAAGGTTATACCTCAAGTCAAAGTTTTATGGAGGAACCACGATGTCGAGGAAATGACTTGGGGAGTTAGAATCAAATGAAATCAAGGTATCCTTACCTCTTCGACATACCAGTATCGCACTTAATTTCGAGGGCTTAAATTTCATAAGAAGGGGAGGTCAGAAGACCCCAAATTTTTATAAATAAAGATGAATTTTTCTATAAATATTATTTTTGAATATTATGGAATAAATTTGATATAATGTTATAGTTGTGGGTAATATTTATAAATTTTGCAAAAGTATGCAAGTTGTTATAAAATATTCGTTTGGTCTGGGAATATTCTTTTGTTAGGAATATTCGTATAATGGCTCAATCATCAGGACCCCACAACATTATTATCATGATTGAGAAAACGACAAAAATATTTTTATAAAAAATAACTACGAGGTGTTACCGTTAAAACCGCTGAACTACCCTATGGTAAAAGTACAAAGAATACGCTGGGTTGGTTGCAAAGAAGACACTCAGAGATTTGATTATCGATGCTTACGCGAGAAGTCACCTCACCTATGCTCAATTATCACTACAAGAATGATTGTCGATCATATCTCTTATATTATTGATTCAATTATTGTCACAAAGATCATCCAGATAATATGTTATAAGATTAAATCAATAATTGAGACGACAAGTTATAAATGATTAATAATTATTGAAAGATTAAATATGTGTTATGATTTGTGGTAAGTTTGATTATTTTATGGGGGCTATATGTCATCATCTAAGAGTCTCTTCAATAGTATAGTAATTACCTTACCTCAATAATAGTATTTACCTTCATAGTAATTATCCTCACCTTTTACCTTCAATAATAAGAATTACCCTTGTGAATAGTATTTACCTTCACAATAGTAATTATCCTTGTGAATAAGATTTACCTTCGCCAATAAGAATTACCCTCAGGAATAGTATTTACCTTCACAATAGTATTTACCTTCGCTAATAGTAATTACCTTTACCGACGTCGAACCACTTGTCGCTTCACATTACAAAGCGCCGAACCACTTGTCGCTTCACATTACAAAAGGCCAAACCAAATAAGGCCACTCTTTTCACACTAAGAAATGTGCTAAGCTAGAAATCTTCTATAAATAGAGGCCTAGGGCTTCATTATTTTCACTTAATTCATTCAAGCTATAGAGAGAGAAAGTATAGAGAAGAATAAGAGAGAAAGAAGAAGAGTATTTTGTTACTACACCGTCAGCAGATTCAATCTCCTACCAAATGTAAGGGGTGTTATTCTTTCTTATTCATGAAGAGAACTGCTGTTATTCCATCGCTTATTATTCTCGCTGAATAACTCAGATAAGTGGTTTACCCTATACTTGGTGACATTCTTCTATTATTCTCGCTGAACATCCTGTCTCACAGTGTTTTACACCCGACCGTTCCCGCTTTTTATCATTCTCGCTGAACATCCTGCTCATGGTGTTTTACACCGACCGGTTCCGCTTTTTTATTATTCTTCGCTGAACATCCTCGCTCAGTGTGTTTTACACCCGACCGGTTCCGCTTTTATTATTATTCTCGCTGAATATCCTATCCGTGTTTTTACACATCCGGTTCCATCTTTATTATTCTCGTTGAACATCCCGCTTGCGCTGTGAATTTCACCCGACCGTTCCGTTATTTATTATTCTCGCTGAATAACCTCCGTCTGCGCGGCCTATCGCATGCATGGTGATTTCTTTTGTTATTCCATTCTTTATTATACCCAAATGGTTAAAACTTTGACTTCTATACTCCATGAAATTAGTAGAATATCCTCGATATTTCAGGCTTCATCCAAAGATCTTTCATGGAAATATTCTTCCGATCATTCTTGAATTTTACTCTACAAAACAAAGATCATGTTGATAATTTGACGTTAATAATTCCCCGGATAAAATAATTCTTGAACTTGTTTTATCAATTCTTATATCATTGTCATCATCCTCATGTTTATATTTTTTTTCGAAGTCATCGTGGCCTCAGAGTGCATAGATGGACTTGGTATGATTACGACCGAGACTATTCTTGCGTAATCACGACCGTAATGTTACAAATGATGTGATAAAAAATCCTCAAATCAGTAGTAGTATCGATGGATGCTTGTTGCATGATGATCATGACCATTAATGAATACACAAATATTCTCGCCCGTAGTGCATGAATAATTGTGGTCGTGATACTAAAAGAATATCCTCGCCAGAAGTGCGGGGTGATTCGATGATGTGAATATTTATTAAAGTCGAGTCTCAAATATAATAAAGATGATGAAAACCTTTAAAACCTAAAAGATAGTAGACTTTATTTTCTACTTAACTCTTTTAATGGATCAGATATTCCGCCGCAGCTAAACCGGTTGTCTATCAGATTTTATCGCTTTAACATTATCAAGACTATTGATAATTTATTCTCGCATTATCTTAGTCATAATATTTCTTATCGGGCTAGTTGAGCTCACCCTTCTTTTCACCGTTTCTTCGTGAAATGATAATATAGCCGGGACGAAGCCTGGGAAACGAGTGATGGTCCCAAGATAAGATTAGTAGTCCTCACTATTCTCAGTAAAATAGCATGATAATAATCAGAATGAGGACTTTTTGTTCGAGTTTGTATAATATCTAGTAGATTTATATTTGTATTTAAACTCACGCTTTATGTCGTATTGTATACCTACGCTTATGTTAATAAGTTGATTTAATTTCGCATATGTAAGTGGCGACTCAAGATGGGTGATGTATACCTAATTTTGGGGCGGGTGATATATAATATACTTAATTTTATATATATATAAACCTAATATATATATACCTAGTTTTTATTATTTATTTTCCATGAAAATATGAGTATATATTATTTAAATAATATATGATATGATTATAGAATTATTATAATAACTATTTTATTATATGAATTTATTTCAGAATTAATTAAGCTAATTATTTAACTTAATTAATAATAGGATGTATATGTTAGAAAATCAAACATGGAATCCAAACCCTAATTTTGGATTTTGATCAAGTAATAAGAATAATAATATAATATTAATTATAATTTAATTTTTCAATGCTATAAATATGTACTGTATATGTGTGGACTGATAATGGTTGTTCAATTATGCTGTATCATGACCAAACCCTAGCATTTATTTGTTTCACCCTATTGTGAAATTCAAATGGGAAAATCGAGACTGTGTTGTAATTGTGTTATGTGCATTATGTCGTGTATTACAGAATTTAAAGTAATTAGGTAAAACCCTAATTATACTTAGAAAACCTAATTAATTAGAAATACGATTCGATTTGGATAATAGTGGACCAGTTGACGAAGATGGCTCACTTTTTGCTAATAAGGATCAAGTATAACTTAGACCAGTTAGCTAAACTTTATGTTAAGGAAATCATTTCCAGACATGGAGTACCGGTGTCGATTGTGTCAGATCGTGATCCACGATTTACATCAAATTTTTGGAGGAGTTTGCAAGAGCAGTTGGCAATACAGCTGAGGTTAAGCACAGCTTATCATCCATAAACCGATGGGCAGAGCGAGAGAACAATTCAGACGCTTGAAGACATGTTAAGGTCGTGCGTCATGGATTTCAAGGGTAGTTGGGATGATCACCTACCACTAGTAGAGTTTGCGTATAACAACAGTTATCATGCAAGCATAGGCATCCACCATCTGAAGCATTGTCACGGAAGGAAGTGCGAACACCATTGTGTTGGGGATGAGGTGGGAGAACGCTTGATGCTAGGACCAAAATGGTGCAAAGCAGACAATGGATGTGGTAAAGTTAATTCAGATGCATCTCGTCACACCGTGATGCATGTAAGAAGTATCGCACTCATGTAGACTAAGTCGAGAGTTTGAGGTGGGCTCAGATGTGTTTCTAAAGGTATCTCACCGGAAAGGAAAGATACGCTTTGAAAGAAAGGAAAGTTAAGTCCAAGGTTTATAGGACCTTTTGAGGTGTTAAAACGGGTGGGAGAGGTAGCTTATATGATAGCATTATCTCCAGACCTAGAACGAATACATAACGTGTTTCATGTATCCGTATTACGTCCATATAAGCCGGACTATAAGCATATAATCGAGTATGAGCCGGTTCATATCGAGAAAGACTTATCATATGAAGAGTCGCCGATGCAGATCATTGATAGAAAGGAACAAGGTAATACCACCAGTAAAGGTATTATGGAAGAACCACGATGCTGAAGAAGCAACGTGGGAACTAGAAGAAAAGATGAAGAAAAATTTTCCTCATCTATTTGATTAAAGTAAGACGAGATTCTGGGGACAGAATCTTTATAAGGGGGGAAGAATGTAACGACCGAGAAATTCGGATCTTATTATAAAATAATTTTATTAAATTAAATAATAATAAAATCATATTCCATGTGTTATCAAGATGGTTGTCATTGTATAACCTATTGATGTTAGAATGTCGTAGTATTTGAGCTACGTGGATGAATTAAAGTGTTTGAATTTTCAAGACGAAAATAAAGTTTTTCGAGAAATTTTTGAAAAAACACTATTCATCGGTATTTTCTCGGGATATAATTTTGAGTTTTCGAAAAATACGTAATGATGGAATAACAAGGTAAGATGGATTATGTAATAAAAATCTAGTTATGGAAAATGTAATAATTAAACATGGACTTAAATTATAAACGTTAAGGAAGGCGAAATAGTATTGAATAAGTAATAATGTATGATACTTTGGTATTGTACGGAGTAATGAAAACGAGTATAATACGAAGTATTATACGAGTTTGTATGAAGGATGAAATACCGTATATAAATTCTATATGAATTAGAATACGAAAATAATACATAAACAATATGTATTAAAAAATGTTAATGGACTTGGAAGATTGGTTAACAATTATAAACAAGTCCAAGTGAATTAAAGGGAGAGGCCCAATCATTAATGAATGAACAAACTAGTGTTTATTAATGTAAAGCCCAAAGGTTGAATTAATGCAAGCCCAAGCTAGAATCCATGAGTTGTATGACCCATGGGGCAAACCATATTAATATGGTTATTGTGGTGACCAAGTTAATGTGGAGACCAAGTTAGTGTGGTGACCAAGACTAATGAGTAATGACCAAGACTTATGAGTGGTGGTCAAACAAAGGGTAGGATTTGTGCTAAGCAAGTAATGAATAGTAAGGAGGTGGCTTAAGGAGGTGGGATTATTTAATGACCAATCTACCCTAGCTTTGCAAGTTCTATAAATAGAGAAGGCTTACAAGCCATTTGTTAGTTGTTCAAATAATCCAACCAATTTAAAGTGCTTAAGTGTTAGAGAGAATAAGCTACTAATAAGTCATTCCATAAGTAAGAAGAAGAAGCAAGCTACCTTACCAAGACTACACAAAAGTAAGACTTCTTCTCTATTATTTTTTATCTCTACCATGATAGATTGATAAGAAAAGATGGATTAAGAAACATGAATGATAAGAAGCAAGAAGAATGAATAAGTCATGGACTTAAGCCACATAAGTTGGCAATAAGTCATTTGAACTTATAAAAGTTATAAACTTATTATAAGTTAACCTTGAATGTTAAGTATGAAAATATGATCTTGTAATGAGAGAAGAGAATTAAGAACTATATGATTATATGTATCATGAATACATAAGTAAAGTTATATGTGAAGAACATGTAAAGTATGATGATTAAGAAACTCTAATTGTCATAAGTCATAAAAAATCAAATCTTAAGTAGTTTATAATTTGACAAGTTATAAGCTAATGAAGAATAAGTTAAAATCCAACAATGAATATAAGTTATTGTATTAAGTATGTTGAGATGTTCACATAATGAATGGAAGTCATTTGTAATGTTGAACAAATCATAAGAATGAAGAATTGTCGGAATTTGCACGATTGGACGACAAACGTCGAATTCGTAAAATTCTCAGAATAGAAGTCAAATTTTGTGTTTGATCACGGAACCATTGTTTTCCAATAGAGACAAGTCATATTTGGCATTTAAGAGTTGCAGACTCAAAAATGATCGAATTCCGACTTAGAACAAAGAAACGAGCGTTGAACGTTCACGAACGTTTATCGTTTTCGTTAAAAATGAACCAATAGGTGAATTTTTAGCAAACGAGGTTAAATAGATAAAATTCTTGCATGGACATGTAGATTACATAATTTGTGAATCGTAGGCTTTTGAACGAGCCAATTCGGGTTTATAATGAAGAAGTTATGCGTCCGGGAAGTTCACAAAATTCACAAAATTCACAAACTGAATTTGTTTTCTGGTGCACAGAGTTGGTGCCGCGGCGCCAACCCTAGGCAAAATGACTCGCATGCCGCAATGCGGAAATAGTGCTCGAGCTTCTCGCAAGAGTTCACCATGGTCTGAACTATAATCTGATATGTGGCGCCCATGCCACGACATGTACATCAATATCCTCTCGAGAGTGGCCACAGTATGACCCATTAAGTAAGGACTCGTGGCAGCGCAGCCAAGTCCTGACAAGGATACAATAAGCTTCATATTGCTATTGCGAGATGTAAAATATAAAAATTGGCAATATGGCCCAGCTCGAAACAAGGATAGTAATGAAGGTTTCTAAGTACAATGAAAAGAAAACTAATTGAATTAAAAGTAAACATAACTTAAGGAATGTAATGTAATATTGTTAAACCTTAAGGATGTTGTATAAAGGTTGAGATAACCTAGTCGAATGTAAATGCAAGGATAATGATAAACCGGAATGAATAGTAACTGAATCTAATACGCAATTAGATTGAAATGAAGGGTATGAAATAGTCATATACATTCTTGATTATATTCGACCTAATGAAAGGCAATATGTGATCATGTATTGTAGAGACTTGAACGACTTGAACATAAAGTTAAAATACCGTAGCAGACGCTAAAAGCAAGTATTCTAACTCTTGTCTCAGTTCAATCTGAACAAGTTTTTGAGGTTCATGTATTCTTTCGCATGAATTGAAGTATGTTGAAGTTTAAGCCAATTCCTTTGGCTAGACTTGATGTAGTGATAATCTATTCATGTATTATCAAATGTTGCTATCTTTTGTCAACTATTTGATATGGTTTTCAAAAGAAGACTGAAATGTTAAACAAATTTTTTGTCAGTAAAACGACAGGCACGTGAGGTTGCCAAATGCTTAAACGTGCATACGTTTAATGGATGTAGTGTTGATCAACATAGAGTACAATAGGCTGATCACCTAGAAGTGCTCGTAAGTGATATCGGGCTTACGGACTTGTTTCTGGGTTGTCCTTTTCCAATAAAGAATGAATACTCGAGGTCTTTGACCGGAGTGAATGTTTTACTAAATATTGTTATTATTGTAAAACATTTTGAAAGAAAAGATGAAGTGCTATTTTGAATTATCAATAGTACTTCATAACTATTGTTCAGTTATTGAAGATATACGATTTGTATGTGTCAAGCATGTTGTTATCAAATTGTTATACCTGCTGAGCTAGTTATGCTCACTCTTGCTTGAACCATATGAATGTAACTAAGACTGAACATCCCGAAGGATCGAAAAAGGATAAAGGAAAAGCTAAGGCAGATTACTAAACAGTCTTGTAATAGTATAGGTCAATTGTTGTAATGTAACTGATATTATGACAAAGAACCTTTGTAACGGGTATAGAACCTGGAAATGAAAAATATTACTTTAAATATATAGAAGTTATGTTCGTTCTTTGAGACTTTTCAATTGAATGAATGTATGAATGTTGTGCAAGATAGCACCATCTCGCTTCAGGTTGGAAGATACCCTTGATTTGGGGCGCCATGAGCTTTTAAAATGATAGGAATGGAGATTATTCCTATTATTCAAACTGCTTCATAACCTTTGTTCGGTTATCGAAGTTCTGAAGAAATGTTTAAACTCTTGAAGTTGTTTGTTCAACTGTTATGACTTGCTGGGCAATTGAATGCTCACACTTATTTTAAATAAAAAACCTTTTCAGGGAACGATGTTAGAAGAACTTAAGGATCCCGTAAAGATCAAGCTGATGGTATCCAAATGAAGTTCCATTCAGAATGTGAATGAGCGAGAAGATCAAGTGAAGACTTGTAATGTAGAAAGATGAAACTGAACTATATACTAGTTTAATGAACTGTTATATATCCTTAGTGGCAGATAAAAGTCACTCTTGTATGATGAAATGATTAGTATATTTACCATTATTTGTAATGAAAGAGGTTATAAGGTTTCCAGAACCTGGGATTTGAGAGTGTATATTGTTATATTTCGGTATATAATGATGCATGTTGGATGAATGATGTACTCATGATGTATGGAATCCGGGTATGAAGATAGACCGAATTTCGAGGCGTTACAAGTTGGTATCAGAGCTGATAGGTTATAAACCTTAGGTAGGAGTACCTAAGACTATAATCGTAGAGAGAAGGATAAGAAGATCACCACATGATCATTGTGATTCATAGTAATAGATGAGTTGTTAAACGATGAATGGTTTAAAGCTAATGCTATGAATGAAGGGTATTATGGAGTAGTACGGGAAGAATAACTCAGATTGAGTTGTGAAGGATAATATATGAATTAAAGAAAATTCGTATTAAGTAAAGAGAGATTTAGAAGTTGTAAAATTTCAATTGAGGACTTATGTGATAGCTGAGTTGTATAAACCTTTGTTATGGGCAGAGGTTTGTGCTTGGTGTAACAACTAATTAGCTTATTACAGTGATAATCATTGGGATTGGTCGCGCTATCAATATGTATATAGCGAGAAGGTGAATCTTTTCTCATGTATATATTTGATAGGTAGAGAACGATAAGGTAGGTGCGAGTTCTTGAAACTCATACTTATGGTAAGTTCGTGACTCATAATAATATGGTATGTTTTCGAACGTCTCAGCGAATGGACGCATATGGTCTGACTGGACAGTTCTTAAACTCATATTATTATGGAAAGTTCCTGAACTCATAATGTGTGGTAAGTTGATGGACTGTACTAAGATATAGGAATGTTAGACTGAAAATGAGTTGTTTTCAGTAGGCTTTGTATTGAAGGTACTAGAGAAGATTAAGTATTGTCACAAGTAAGACAATGAAGGAAGATGAAGAATAGGATATTCCAAATCATCTAGTTATGCTAGATTTTGAGCTTTATTGAAATCGTACTGATATGTACATTTAAAAAAAGAAGAAGAAAGAATTGGTTCAACTTTTGGAACCAACGGATTTTAAAAGAGCTATTCTTGGTATGTGTGACAACCTGGAAATTCGGTTTGTCCAGAAAATAAGTTTAAAGAATTAGTTATTAATAAAATGAATTTTTATTAATACTATTATGTGCTATGTGTTTATTAATCGTTCTATAACCTAGGATTATTATAAGTCGGGAGGATTCTGGCTACGAGTTAGACTGAACGAGTAAGAATTTTCAAGACAAAAATGAAAGTTTTTCGGGAACAAAATATTCCCGGGGAAAAAGACGAAATATGCACTTCATCTGTTTCTGCTCTAAGATTTATTTTGAATTTCTGAGAAACGCATAATGATAGAATTCTAAGACGTGATGAAATATTCAATAATATTTCAGTTATGGAAAAAATGAAGATTTCGCCTACAGACTTAAAACCTAAGGGTTAGGAAAAGTGAGTTCCGAGAATTTAATGTTTACGTATAATAATTAGGGTTATTATGCGTGAGAAATATGAGTATGATACTAATTATTATACGAGTATAGTAAGAAGATTATTATGACGTATAATACGAATATCGTACGAACTATATACGAAGAAAATACGAGAATGGGATGCGTAGAATATGATTAGTCTTAATTGACTTTGAGTTCATGGACTTTGTAGAATCCAATTGGACTTGGATTATGTTAAGCCCAATGCTTTGTGCAATAAAGCCCAAGATAGACCCAATAAGAATTAAGGTTAAGGCCCAAACCAAGAAAATAAACCGCGGATCGAATCGATGGGTAACCGGATGGGTAATAACCAATGGGGCAACCTATGGGGTGACCGATGGAGCTTATGGGTCGGCCACTTGGCCACCAAGTAAAGTGGTTACTTGGTGGCTAAGCCATGAATAGTAAGCTTAGATTTCACTTTTATAGGATTTTGAAAATCCTACACCTTAGAGAGAGAGAGAGCTTGAGAGCTTGGAGAAGAAGAAGAAGGAAGAGCATGAGTACGAATGATCGGATCGAAGGTGATCGTGAAATAGAAAAGCTTGCGAATCGCCAGCTTTGTCTAGCGAAAGAAAAATAAAGAAGAGAGGTAACTTAAAACCTAATTGAATTTAAGTTTTCTTTAAGTTATATGTTTAAAAACTTAACTTAATGAAGATAAGAAGTATGTGATGTTAGAAATGATTTCATATGGTTGAAATCATAAGAAAATAAAGAAATAGGAATTAAAAGTTTATTTTATAAATTTCTTAAGGAAGTATAAGATTCGTAAGGATTTTAAACGATCCGGATGAATCTTATGAATGAGTAGGTGAAATAAGTAAGGAATGATGTTTTATAACATCAAATTCCAAGAAAAAGTGAAATCGTAATCCAAAATATCGATTAAAATGAAGAACGAACAAAGAACACACGAAGAACACGGAGAACTTTGTTGATGGACAAATTTAAAACCATTAGAGGATAACTGTTGTTGATGGAAAAGTTTAAAAACATCGCGTAAAGGTTAGTTGCTTATTGCTTGGTTAGGAACAATAGAAAATTTCATGAAGAACGGATTAAACTTAGCTATAACGAAGTTATGGCAAAATTTTCGTAAAATACGAATGAGAATTGGAAAATTAGTAAATGAACTAGAACATGTAGGGTTTCATAAGAATCTAAGAGAACATAGAAAATGTAACTCGTGGACTCAAGAATAAACGAGTTCCGAGTTTGGATGGCCGAATTACGGACGAACGAGCGAAGAATGTTAAAAGCGTAAAAATGAACGAAGGACAAAGATTAAGCCAATCGAATGGCACATTAACAGATTTAGAATGAAGTTCTATCCGTGGGGTATTGAAGTACGTAAGATAAGGATGAGAATGGCTTTGGAACGACCTTGTTCCGAGTTATAACAAATAAGTTACGAAATTTCAAAGTAAGCGATTAAAGCTTGTAAAAGACTTAGAGAAATTTTCTAGGGTTTAAGCTCGGTACACACAGTAGCTAAATTGAGCCTTAGAGAGACAATGCCACAGTAGCCTTGAGCTCTACCATAAACTTTTTAAGCGAGTGGCGCCAAGAACGGCAGGTAGGCAATGCCCAAAGGATGAGATTTTTAGTGCTCAATTACTGGGGATGTGGAAGAAAGAAATATGAACATTTAGTTCACCTAAATAATACTTAAGCATGTGAATTAAACCATTAGTAAAGGTTGAACGAAAAGATTGGATGGAATTAAAAGATAGAGAAGTTAAGTGATAGATTACGTAACTGATATCCGGGGACTATAGTCGCGATAAACGAATGTGGGGGACTACTATGATTGTGATTCCTTAGACGTTGAGTGACGAGGGTAATGAATAACATTTCAATGTTATGTCATGGTAATGAGAGATAGGTGTAAAGCGTATAGACGCTGTGAATGCAACGTTGTTGCGATGAACGAGCGGTCTTAGCATACAACAAATAGTATGGCTTCGACATTAAGACATAATAATGAACTTGGGGTTCATGGGATGGATAACGAATGAAAGTGATTAAAACCTTGAGTAAAGGTTGAATGAGAAATTATGAGATGAGCAACATGAACACGGATTACGTAAACGATCCTCGTGAATCATATTCGAGTCGGACGAACGATCTAAGTGTACAATGGTTGTATAACTTGGACGTTGATGAAAGTAGTAAGTAAGATATGAATTATCATAAAAAGCTGTAGCGAACTGTAATAAGAATAATGAAAGTCTGAGCATGAGTCAGATAGAGAATGTTATTATGAAATGTAAGCATTAAACACTTTAGCCAACGTGAGGGTTGAGTGTACGCGATTATTAAACGGGTAGAACCTACACCCGTGTATGGTTTGACTGTAAGGTAATGAAGACCAATGATTAAACCTATGAACGGTGAAGAAGATAATTTAAAGACAAGTACGTATAACGTAAAGAAGCTGAGTTAATGTTTATAACTTGGAAGACGTTTCGAGTCGAATAAACCGGACGTTGTAAAATAAGAATAAGGTAACATAAAATGTTTAACACTATGACCTCATAGTATTGACATTGAACGATCGTTCTGAGTATACAATAAAAAGCATGACTTAGATGATAAGAAATGAATCCCGAGGTATGGCATTTAGTTGCCAGAAAGCCGTAAGGAATAAGAAATTAACTTAACGAACATTATAGTTTAATGGTTCGGATAAGTTAAGATAAGTTAGGTTGTGGTACAATCGTAACCTTTGATAGTTGACATATGGGAGCTGGGCTAAATAATTCCTTCAGAGAGCGAAGGTAATTAAAAAATTGGCAACCGATCTAACTCACTGTTATGGGTAGTGTAGATGAGACGGGAACTTGTTTGTTGGTTGTTTGTGGGAAACCACTCAGAGTACCATATGGACTACTAGTAGAGACGCGATGTGTGCTGAGTTCTAGAAGAGTTATAAGAAGAAGATACAAATGTAAATCATCAAAGATGATGAATGTTTGAGTAAGACATCTCCGTATGTCATGAAGCCGTAAACCGGTAGTAAAGGAAGTTAGTCGCGTAAACTTAGATTACAAGAATGTGAACCTTAAGAAGTAAAGTTAAGTAAACCAATGTGTAAAGTCAAGTATATGACTAATTGGTGTATGTGTTATTTCCTTATGTGCTACATAATTGGAATGAGCAGATCAGCGTAACTATAAGCTGTAGCTATGCGTAAGGCAAGTTTCCTAACTTCATTAATATTATATGAATGCTAGTTTCTTAAACTTCTCAGATATTGAACTTGAGAAGTCTTGTCTATGTGCATATATGCGATTTATGTACAAGGTGGTAGTATGTATGAGGCCTTGTGCCACAATGTTAACACTTCGGTGTTTCTATGAGATGAACTATTCTGTGATTGAGCTGTTTAATACATGTATGTTCTGTTTATACATGAACCGTTATTGTTAAGTCTGTGCTAATAATTCTAGCCAGACCGAATGCGTATGAAAAAGGTAGAAGAATGAAAGTATTTCAAAGTGCGTGTGAATGATGTTTTAAGATGATAGGAATCGAGACTATTCATATTATTCAAGCCGCTTCATAACCTTTGTTCGGTTATCGAAGTTCTGAAGAATGTTTAAACTCTTGAAGTTGTTTGATCAACTATTATGACTTGCTGGGCAATTGAATTCTCACACTTGCTTTAAATGAAAAACATTTTCAGCTAACGATGTTAGAAAGAACTTAAGGATCCCGTAAAGATCAAGCTGATCGGTATCCAGACGAAGTGTCATTCAATAGATGAATGTGCGTGAAGATTAAGTGAAGACTTGTAATATAGAATGATAGAATTAAACTATAGACTAGTTTAATGAACAATTATGTATCCTTGGTGGCGGATGAAAGTCACTCGTGTAAGATGAAAATAATAATGTATGTGATAACCCGGGATTTCGAATATTCAAAATTTTATGAATAATTTTTTTTATATTTAATATTAATGTTGATTATCAATTTTGTGACAAGTATCTGTGATACGAGTCTCGAGAAGGTCAATTTGTATATTGACCAATAAATTTAGAGTAGAGTTGTGCTTAACAGCTTTAGAAACCCTAACCCTAATTTTTGGATAGGGATTTATTAGAAAATATAATTAAAATAATTATATTGATAAGTATGTGTTGTTAACGTATATAAATTTTGATCAATGATTGATCGGATAAGGTTTGAAATTAATAAATTCTAATAAGGGATTAGAAAACCCTAATTTTAAATTCGGGAATCCTAAACCCTAATTAGGAAACCCTAATCCTAATTGGCAAGCCTAATGTATTTATTAAACTTTAATATGATTAGAAAACCCTAATTATATTTTAGTTATCTTAATTTCTATTTTACAAACCCTAATTATAATTTAGAAATTTTATTTTTCTAATTAAAACCCTAATTAGAAATTTTTAGCAATTAATAATATAAAACCTAAGGGTTAGAACCTTAGGGTTAAAGCCTAAGGGTTAAACCCTAAGGGTTTGTACAAATTCCAAGTATGCCATTAAATTTATTTTGTAAATGACCAAAATGCCCTTTTGGTTTATTTTAATATGTAACTTGCAAAATGTGCTAGCAACTTTAGTTGGTAAGCAACCACATTGACTTGTAACATAGAAATCCAACAAAACTCAGCCAACACATCAGATCTAGCAATATGTCAAGCATTATATAAGAGACTTGAGAAAGAGAAAGTCTAGTATTTGGCTTATTTTGTGTTCAAGCTCTCACCAACTCATCTTCACTCAAAACCTCTGAATTCTTAAAGTGTTTCAGTCACATAAACAGCCCATTAATAACCCAAGATCAGATTGGAGAACAAAGATCAAAATCTAGAACATAAAGGTATAAACCCTAAAACCCATTTTGATCTTGTATGCTAAGATAACTTTTGTGTTTATGTGTTTAGATCTTTGCTAGATGATGTTTTATGATGATCTATGGTGATATACCATAGATCCATAGCATCAAAATGCTTTAAAATCAATTTTTTTTCAAAACGGTCAAGAACACAATTTGTGGCCTGACAAGATAATGTTAGGAGCCACAGATCTGTGTCTGTTTTTGATTCTTCTTGTTTTATGTTTTCGATTGGTAGTCTAGTATGAGGGCTTTAAGATTCAAGTGGAATCAGGGTCATTTGATGTCTAGATCATGATTTATTAACTCATGCATAACTTGGTTGAAAATAGTTGACGAAGGTGAAATCTAGGTAACCGTAAATTTGAAAACCAAATATTCGACAATTATTTCCAAGGTCCGGATCTGACCGATTTTATGTTGTTTGATGTTTTATTTGTAATCTAGTTATGTCTTGATATGTGGACTCTAGAACCGTTCCTTTAGATCGCTTAAATAACAAATCTGTGGGATTTTATGGATAGTTAAACTAGGCCACCCGAACTGATTTTACGTTTCTGGGAAACCCAGAATTGGGATGAACAAGGTTTCTGACCATGATTGAGTAGATCATATCTGGTGATTATGTTGTTGTTAGAACGATTTGTTGTTATTTATATGTTCCTTATTGTGTGTACTAGATGTAAGATCCCAACTTTTTGAATAAAGATGAATTTTCTATAAATATTATTTTTGAATATTATGGAGTGAAATTGATATAATGTTATTGTTGTGGGTAATATTTATAAATTTTGCAAAGTACACAAGTTGTTATATAATATTCGATTGGTCAGGGAATATTCGCTTTTAAATGAAATATTAAATGCGACGACACAATCATTGGTGGACCCCACAATGTAATTATTATCGGATTGAGAAAACGACAAAAATACTTTATGAAAATAACGGCGGAAGTTTTACTGGTTAACTGTTGAAACACCGGTGTTAAAAAATACGATGTCTACGTGAATTACACAAAGATGCTTACCTGCTTTTGATTATTGATGCTTATGTGATAAGTCACTCAGTTTTGTTTTATTGGTTATTATTAATGTAATAAAACAGAAAAGCTTTTTATATAAAACAGAATACTTTTATAAAGTTATTCGTTTTATTAGGCTAATAGTAAAATCTTTTTATATAAAATAGAATACTTTTATAAAGTTATCTGTTTTATTAGACAATAATTAGAATATATTATATTTTATTATGCATGTGTTTGCATAGGCTCGCATAGTGTTTGCATAGTAAAATCTTTTATAAAGTTATTCGTTTTATTAGATTATAAATAGAATATATTATATTTTATTTAAAAGATTTTGCTTTAAATATGGATCGTCGATTAAAGTAAATCAATCTGGGCTGCTTAATGAGTTAGTTACTATGCGATCCATTTTTCTATAAATAAAGAAGCTCATTCCTTCATTATTTCTTATGAATTCACCGAACTCTAGAGAGAAAACTATAGAGAGAAAGAAGAAAAGTGTTCTGCTTTACTTCACTAGTTCTATATCCAATTACTCTTCTTTCTAAGGTAGGGAATATTATTTTTTGTACTCATAAGGGGTATTCTTTCTTTCTTATTCATGAAGAGAACTTCATTATTCCATTCTTTATTATTCTCATTGGAATAACTCAGTATCTGGATACCCTATACTTGGTGAAATTCTTACATTATTGCATTCTTTATTATTCATTGGAATATCATGTATGCAATGCGTTTTTACCTGGACCGGTTTCCGTCTTTATTATTCATTTGAACATCCAGTTGGTGCGTATTACTTTGACACGTTCCGTTATTTAGAATTCATTGGAATAACTCAGTATATGCAAAGTACCGCATGCATGGTGATGATTTCATTGTTATTCTATTCTTTATTATTCTGTTGGAACATCCACCTTGCGGTGCAATTTACTTTGACACAGTTCCGTTATTATTATTCTGCTGAATAACCTCGTCTGTCACAATCTGCGAATGCATGGTGATTTCTTTTGTTATTCCATTCTTTATTATACTCAGTTAGTTAAAGTTTTGACTTCTATACTCCATGAAATTAGTGGAATATCCTTGATATTTGCGCTTCATCCAGTATCTTTTCATAGAAATATTCTTCTAAGCATTCTTGAATTTTACTCCACAAAGCAGTATCATGTTGACAATTTGGACGTTATTAGTTCCTGAATAAATTAATTCTTGAACTTGTTTTATTGAATTCTTATATCATTGTCATCATCCTCATGTTTATATTTTTTTTGAAAGTTATCTCGTGGCTCGTGAGTGCATAGATGGACTTGGTATGATTATGACCGAGGATTATTCGGTGTAATCATGGTAGTAATGTTACAAATGATGTGGTAAAAGTCCTCATTGGCCCGTAGTGCATTGATGGGACGATTGTTGGCATGATCATAACCATTAATGAATACACAAATATTCTTGGCCCGTAGTGCATGGATAATTGTGGTCGTGATACTAAAGAATATCCTCGCCGTAGTAGTGCGTGGGTGATTTGATGATGTGGATTATTTATTAAGTCGAGTCCCAATGATAAAAGTGATGAAAAACCTTTTAAATCATAAAAGATTGTAGATTTTATTCTCTACTGACTCTTTTAATGGATTGCTTGTTCCGCTGCGCTTAAACTTGATGTTTGTTATATTGTATCGCTTTAACAACATTTTTAAGGCTAATGATAATTTATTCGCATTATCTTAGTCATAGTATTTCTTCTTTGGGCTAGTTGAGCTCACCCTTTCTTTCACTTTGTTCTCTTGAAAATGAGAATATAGTCGGAGCAGAGCCTGGGAATGGAGTGATGGACCAGATGATAGTATTAGTAGTCCTCACTATTCATTAAATAAAGTGACAATAAATGTAATGAGGACTTATTTTGAGAGTGGATATTGTCTGAAGATGATTTTGTATTAAAACTCACAGCTCTCTTGTTGTATATTAAAGATTGTATTTGTATTCTGTACCATGTATTTGGCGACTCAGAATAGGTGATGTATACCTATTTTGGGGGCGTCACACTAGAGTTCTGGACCTTAAGAGAATCAAATTTATGGCCAGATCATGAAGAAAATCGAGCCTTAATATGGCATGTTGTGACTGCCTGGGTTTCTGGGTTACCCAGAAAACCCAGCAGTACTCTGACAACGACTTTGGGAGATCATATCTTCTTGTTAGTTGATTGTATGACCGAGATGAAGCTTATTTCATGTAGTGTTACATAAACACTACATCATACATATTTAACCTGAACCAGAAACCTTTTTGATTGGAAGATAAGACCGGTCAAACCATGCACCTTGAACACTGACTTTGTCAGTGTTTTTGAGCCAAGAACACCAAAGGCAACAGACAAGAGTCGCTAAAGGCCATTAGCGACGGTTTATTTAATTTTTGAATTTTTGAATTTCTGGAAATTATTTAAAAATAGAAATAAATTCTAAAAATTACCAAAAATGATTTTAAAAATTATTTTAAATTATGAAAAATACTTTCTGACTATTTGGAATATTTTTCATTAATAATTATAATTATTTGAATATTAATGCTATTTAATTTATTTAATTAGTGTATTAAATAAATTAGAGAAAAATGATTTTAATTATATAAAAATTATTTTAAATAAGAATAAAGTATTTAAAAATATTTTGAGTTATAAAATATGACTTTTAATATTTTTAGAGAATTTTCATTAATAATTTAATATTAATGATATCAGTTTTATTTAATTATTAAATTAAATAAATAAGTTAAAATGATTTTATTGATTTAAAAATCATTTTAAATAAGAATAAAGTGTTAGAAAATATTTTGAATTATAAAATATAATTTTCAATATTTTTGGAGAATTCTCATTAATAAATTAATATTAATGATATTAGATTTATTTAATTATTATATTAAATAAATGAATTAAAAATGATTTTATTGATTTAAAAATCATTTAAAAATGAGAAAAATGATTTTAAAATATTTTAAGTTATAATTAATGACTTTTAATATTTGGATAATAATTTCATTAATATTTAGATATTAATGGTGATGATTTAAAATGATTTTAATTATTTTAAAATCATTTAATTAGAATATTGATGATTTAAAAATATTTTAAGTTATTGATAATAACTTTAATATTTTGACAAGTATAATATTAATATTTTAATATTATTAAATATTAATGATGATAAGATTATTTGATAATTAAATCATTTAAAAATGATTTAAGTGTTTGAAAAATTATTATAAATTATAATAATTGTTTAAATATTATTAAAAGCTTCCGAAAAATATTATTAATGATAATTGACCTATCTAAATTAATATTGAAGCATAGAAACCGAACTTAATTGACAATAATTGTGTTAATTGTCGGATAGGGTGATCAGAACACCGAGAATGGACCGAAGTCCAACCAGACCGAAATAGTTAGACTTGTTAAGTGTTTATATATGTTATAAATACTGATGTGACTATGTGGTAATGTGTCTAGAAGAAGATTAATTGTGAATTACAGTGTTATGTGTTATAAAATATTGTGCTAATTGTGAGACCGATATTATTGGTTATAGGTCTTCCGAAAGCAGATAAGTTTATTGTGTAATTGTAAACAGCAGAAGAGGCAAGTTTTCTAACTCAACCTTGAGTTATATTCATTCAATTATTATAGTGGTTAATTATTGCTAATTATACCACGTCCAGGGATTTATTGTTGATTATTCGCAGTTAGTGCATGTTTAATAATTCAAATTGAATTACTGATTCAGAAAATATACATTGGTAGAATAATTGTTGTTGAATATTCATATTCGTAGAAGATAGAATTTACAGGACATATAATTCCTATTTATTGTCGAATTATGTTGAGAAATGTCTTAACCAATTATTCTGGACTAGACAAACATTTGTTAAAACTTGATAGGTTAGAGAAGAGAATTCAATTATTATTGACATATCGATGCCAATTATTTCGGTTAGATCAAGAAGTAACTAGAATTTGAAATCACAGTATTTCGTTGTTAAATCAAAATCTTGATTCTGAGACTGAGAAGAACAACCTTTTATATAAAGGGAACATTTTAGGTCTTATATTCGGCCATTGCGCACTATTAAGTATTATGCATAATATAAGGTACAAGGAGTTGGCCGGCTCTAAGTACTTGCAGAGGTGTATGATTTAATGTTTATGGTTATCTGATACACCTGCGTATGTATCAAAGTAAATCTTTGATAGATACTCGAGAAAAGAAGTTCTAGATCTAGTGTGATTACTCAGCATAAATCTGGAAAACATTCCACTTTGTAATTGCATAGAATTGATTCTTGATTATTCATTAGAATATCATAGAAACATTGAAAGCGTTGTACTCTTTCATTATCAGATTATTGTGTTGCCTAGAATACGAGAAGACTTGTTATTGATTAACAATTTGTTCAGCTATTTCAAAGTTCACCGAACTTTGGTTTCATTCTATCAAAATAGATAGTCTGTTCTTGTTGATTTATATACATTTATTGTATATCTTAACTTATGGGGAAAACTTGTTGCTCACCCTTGCTAAATAAAATATTTCAGCTAGGAACGAAGAGGCCAGCGGGTCAAAGAAGAAAAAAGGAAAAGGCAAAATGCTGGATTAGTTTTTATAAACCTTATGAATATGTTGTATTTGTAAACCCTTTTTGTATATCTAAAGGGTATGATTGTAATGTTAAGGTTAGAGAATTTGGGACTTATGTATTAACAACATATGTTAATGACTTATGTATTCCTATTTATATATGAATTGGTAGGTAAATGTTATTATATTGTGGGTCGTGAACACCAAACTCGGGGGTCAGGTAACCCGGATTTTGGGGCGTCACAGGTTGGTATCAAAGCTGTAGTGACCAAGGTGTCACAAGTTGGTAGCAGAGCTATAGGTTATAAAATTTAAGTGGGGTGGGGGAAAACCCTAGGATTATAACCATACGCGAGATAGAGAAAACTCATTTAGAGTTCTAAGTGAGGGATTGCCGAAATGCATCAATAATGAGATATGTGGACACATAGTGTGAGACGTTGGTACTAATGAAGTACTAATCAAGTTATTTAAACTGATTGTAAGATGTCTGGTGTAAGACCCCAACTTTTATGAATAAAGATGAATTTTCTATAAATATCATTTTTGAATATTATGGAATGAATTTGATATAATGTTATAGTTGTGGGTAATATTTATAAATTTTGCAAAGTACGCAAGTTGTTATATAATATTCGATTGGTCAGGGAATATTCGTTTTAACAGGGAATATTCGTACAACGGCACAATCATTGGTGGACTCCACAACGGAATTATTATTGGATTGAGAAAATGACAAAAATACTTTATGAAAATAACGGCGGAAGTTTTACCGTTAACTGTTGAAACACCCAGTGTTAAAAGTACATTAATAAGCGTAGTTGCACAGTAGCACACGATATTGATTATTGATGCTTACATAAGAAGTTACTCAGTTTTGTTCAATTATTGTTACAGTAATTGCTGCATAGTATCTCACGTTATTTGATTCAATTATTGTCAATATTTTATAATCAATAATTGAAATGACAAAGTTATTAATATTATTATTTGCAATATTAACGATGTCTAGAAGTTCTGTCAAGGAGAGGTTTGGTCACCTAATTGCGCGCCAATGGGGACAAATCCTTATTGGAAAGCCCCTCTTTCACGGAACGACACAGGTCGATTAATATTGTGAATTATAATAATGATGATGAGTTTTGTTTTATTAGTATTATTAATGTAATAAAACGTAAAAGCTTTTTATATAAAATAGAATACTTTTAAAAAGTTATTCGTTTTATTAGACTAATAGTAAAATCTTTTTATATAAAGCGAATACTTTTATAAAGTTATACATTTTATTAGATAATAATTAGAATATATTATATTTTATTATGCGTAGTGTTTGCATAGTAAAATATTTTTATATAAAATAGAAAACTTTTATAAAGTTATTCATTTTATTAGATTATAAATAGAATATATTATATTTTATTGTAAATCAATCTGAACCGTCCGTTTAAAGTAAATCAATCTGGACCGTTCATGAATTAGTTACTATGCAGTTCATTCTTCTATAAATAGAAGCTCATTCCTTCATTATTTCTTAAGAATTCACTGAAACTCTAGAGAGAGAAACTAAAGAGAGTTCTTCTTCTATAATCTAGAGCGTATTTCTTTAGAGTTTAAGAAAGCTTTAAGCGTAGTGCAAGTTTTCTTTGAGTATATCCTCACCCTACAAGTCAAAATACTCTTCTTTTACGGTAAGGGATATTATTTGTTGTACTCGTTAGGGGTATTCCTTCTTTCTTATTGGAGAAATTCTTTTGTTATTCCATTCTTTATTATTCTGTTAGAATAACTTGTATACGCGGGATACCCTATACTTGGTGAAATTCTTCTGTTATTCCGTTGTTTATTATTCTGTTGGAACATCCTATCTGTACGTTTACGCATTCCATTGTTTATTATTCTGTTGGAACATCTTGTCTGTGCGTTTACACATGACCTAGTTCCATTATTTATTATTCTGGTGGAATATCATGTCAGTGTGTTTACGCTTGACCTGGTTCCATTATTTATTATTCTGTTGGAATATCCTGTCGGTGTGTTTACGCATGACCTGGTTCCATTATTTAATATTCTGTTAGAATAACATGTCTGTGCAGTCTATCGCATGCCTGGTGATTTCTTTTGTTATTCCATTCTTTATTATACTTAGTTGGTTAAAGTTTTGACTTCTATACTCCATGAAATTAGTGGAATATCATTGATATTTGCACTTCATCCAGTATCTTTTCATGTAAATATTCTTCTGAGCATTCTTGAGTGTTACTCTACAAAGAAGTATCATGTTGACAATTTGGACATTATTAGTTCCTGGATAAATTAATTCTTGAACTTGTTTTATTGAATTCTTATATCATTGTCATCATCCTCATGTTTATATTATGTTGAAAGTCATCTATGACCTGTAGTGCATAGATCGAGTTGGTATGATTATAACCAGGGATTATTCGGTGTAATCATGGCCGTAATGTTACAAATGATGTGGAAAAAGTTCTCATTGACCCATAGTGCATTGATGGACAGTTGTTGGCATGATCATGACCATTGATGAATACACGAATATCATTGGCTGTGGTGCATGAATAATTTGTGGTTTTGATACTAATTAATATCCTTGGCCGTAGTGCAGGGATGATATGGATTATTTATTAAGCTGAGTCTCAGCGATAAAAGTAATGAAAAACCTTTTAAATCATAGAATATAGTAGATTTTATTCTCTACTTGACTCTTCCACTGGATTGCTTGTTCCGCTGCAGTTAAACTTGATGTTTGTTATATTTTATCAGTTTAACACTGTTGAAGGCTAATGATAATTTATTCTGCATTATCTTAGTCATAATATTTTTTACTGGGCTAGTTGAGCTCACCCTTTTGCTTTCATTGTTCTCTTCGGGAAATGAGAAGGTAGCAGGGACTAGTCGGGGAACGGAGTGACGGACCTGATGATAGCATTAGTAGTCCTCACTATTCTATGAAATAGTGTGATAATAAATGTAATGAGGACCCCATTGAGTTTATATATTGTCTAGATCATAATATTTGTATTAAAACTCATAGCATATGTTTAATCGTATTTTACACGACTATTGTATAATTAAGTTGTATTTGAATTTTGTACCATGTATTTGGCGACTTAGAATAGGTGATGTATACCAATTTTGGGGGCGTCACATCTGGAGAAGATGAAACGAGTGCAGAGATGCTAGCGGCTGTTGCACCAATGCGAGTAGCCGAGGTGCCAGCGCAAAGCGAATCAGTGGAGAAGGTGGGAGATGATGAACCCATGGTCAATCTGGGGAGCGATCATGACGATTATCCTGAGATGTATCTGAGTAGAGATGAGGAGGTAGAATCTGAGAAAGCTAGGGTGGAAAAAAAGAATAAGATCAAAGTTGGAGAACAAGATAAGTTATCGGCAGAAGTTCAAGAACTCCATAGTAAAGTGTTTCTCTTGGAGGAGTTATGGAAGACGGAGCGAGCATTACGCGAAATGACTGAAGAACGGAACGAGCTCAAGGCGCAGGTGGAAAGGATGAAGACTAAAGGTGGTGGATCATCTGAAGGAACCAGCAAGAAGGACAAGAAGAAGAGAAAGAGGGAAAAAGACAGGGAAAACTCTGAAAATTCAAACCCGAAGAAGAAGCAAGCCTGTATCAAGTGTGGAAAGACTCACGTAGGAGAGTGCATGATGTGGAAGAATGTATGTTTCAACTGTAAACATGAAGGACATATTTCTCTGCATGGTCCTAAGCCGAATATGAGGAAGTCTTTCTCATGTGGGAGAATGGGTCACGGATTCAACAAGTGTCCCAACAAGAAGAAGACTGGTGAAGGGAGTGGACGGTAGACAACTTAGAAATAAGTGCTAGTATCTTTTGATAGAAGATTATGATATTAAGTGTTGTAATATCGAAAATGATGTGTGAACATATGTAAATATAAATATGTGTGTATGAATGAAATCTTTATTTTTTATACGAATATAAGATTAAGATTAAATTGTGTGTTCTTAAAACTCATACTTATGGTAAGTTAATGACTCATAATTATATGAAATGTTTTGAACCCCTCAGCGAATGGACGCCAAAGGTCTGACTAGGATAAGTTCATACACTCATATAATTGTTGCAAGTTCCTGAACTCATAAGTGTGGTAAGTTTGACGAACTGGGAATAACTATGTATGAATAGAGCATTGCAACTTTTTGTGTAAAGTTGTGTTGTTAATCCTGATATGATTTAAAAAGGGATAGTAATATGTGAAGTACTAAATGTACTATGTACTATTTGAATAAATATGCGATTATGTGAGAAATATGTGTTAAATTCTTATTGTGTTAAGAATTTGTGTAAAGAAAGAGAATTAATATAAGATTTTTATTTAAATCAGATCATGCCGCTTGGCATTGAATCGAAACCAACGGAAAGAACAATGCATGAATAACGAAGGAGGTCAAGTGGACCCAATGCAGAATTTCATAGATATGATAGCTGAAGCTATGGAAAATAGGGCTCCAGCAAGAGGAAGAAGAACGAAATCGGCAAATGATAGATTGGCTAACTTCAAGGACTTTAAAGCGATGAGGACCATGGAATTCATGGGAACCACAGATCCGATTGAAGCCCAAACTTGGGTGAAGGAGATGGAGAAAGCATTCGTCATTGCACGAGTGGCAGAAGAGCAAAAGACGGCTTTTGCAACGTATTTGATGAAGGGAGAAGCCAATTACTGGTGGGAGACTAATCAGGCCAGAGCTGGTACAGCAGTGGTGTTGTGGACAAGATTCAAGGAGTTGTTCTTTGAGAGCTACTTCTCGCCGAGTATGCAATCCAAGATGGAAGTTGAATTTCAAGAATTGAAGCAGGAGAACATGTCATTAACAGAATACGCTACCAAATTCAATGAGTTAGCGAGATTTTCACCTCATCAGGTGGATACAGAATTACGGAAGGCGAAAAGATTCAAGAATGGACTGAATCCGAGGATATTCAACAAGGTAACTGTATTGCAGATTAACACGTTCGCGGCCTTGATGGAGAAAGCATTAATTGCTGAAGTAGGGAATGAAGCTGCGTCTCGATTTCATCAAGAGAAGAAGAAGAAGACAAATGATGGTGGAAGTAGTGGTGGTAGTAATCCGAATAAGAGGAAATGGAGTGAGAATACCCAGTCGGATAATAAAACAGAAGATAATAGGAAAGGAAGGGAGCTATGTTCGAATTGTGGGAAGAACCATGCTGGAGTTTACTTGAAGAAGAAGAGAGTCTGTTACAATTGCGGACAAGAGGGGCATATGTCGCCCAATTGTCCTAATCCGAAGAAGGTACAAGGTTGCTTTGAGTGTGGATCGACTGATCATCTGGTTCGGAACTGTCTGAAGAGAAATACAAAGAAAGAAAGTGGCAACAAGGGACCCAGTAGTTGAACATTGGCGATTCAAGGACCTACTCAGCCAGGAAGACCATCGGCTCGTGCATTCAATATGACGGTTCGAGATACAGTGGTTGCTCAGGAGGTCGCAACATGTAACGATTTCGCTTAATACTTAAATTACGGGAGTAATATAGAGTTAGATAATTACTGTGAATTGTTTTCTTTTATAGACCCAAGTCACAGGTTAGAATTTGAAACACAAATTAATATTGTGTTGATAAAAACGAATTGATGATACAACTTTAAAAGATTGTAGAGAATAAGAAAGTGGTGATTCTGAGGACGAAATCCTTTTAAGAAGGGGTGAATGTGATAACCCGGGATTTCGAATATTAAAAAATTTACGAATAATTTTTTTTTTAATTTAATATTAATATTGACTATCAATTTTGTGACAAGTATCTGGGATACGAGTCACGAGAAAGGTCAATTTCTATATTGACTAATAAATTTAGAGTAGAGTTGTGCTTAATAGCTTTAGAAACCCTAACCCTAATTTTTGGATAGGGATTTGATAGAAAATATAATTAAAATAATTATATTGATAAGTATGTGTTGGTACCGTATAGAAATTTTGATCAATGATTGATCGGATAAGGTTTGAAATTAATAAACCCTAATAAGGGATTAGAAACCCTAATCTCATATTTAGAAAACCAATTGTACAGTTAAAAACCCTAATCGAAAGTCGGGAAACCCTAATTTTAAATTCGAGAATTCTAAACCCTAATTAGGAAACCCTAATCCTAATTGGCAAGCCTAATGTGTTTATTAAACTTTAATATGATTAGAAAACCCTAATTATATTGTAGTTATCTTAATTTCTATTTTACAAACCCTAAATGTAATTTAGAAATTTTATTTTTCTAATTAAAACCCTAATTAGAAATTTTTAGCAATTAATAATGTAAAACCTAAGGGTTAGAACCTTAGGGTTAAACCCTAAGGGTTAAACCCTAAGGGTTTGTGATAAGTTGGTTTTATACCTACTTATTCGGTATCTATTACTTGAATTATTTGCTTAATCTCATGTTTCTTAGTTACTTTTCATACATTTTATGTTATTTTGTAGGCGATGACACGACATTGGCATGAAGAAGTAATGGAAAGCAATTCGGACATCTTTTGGACTAAAATACGCAAGCAAATGCAAGAAGGGAATATTGAAGGACTTTTAACACCAAGTTGGATGCATGTTCTTGGATTGGAATTTGAAATTTATTGTAGATCTAATTCTTAGCTTTCCAAAAAATATTGAATCGTCCCAATCGGAGTTTGGATGCGAGAGTTATGGCCTTTTTATCAACAAAGTTCAAAGCAAAGAGTTGTCATGCTTGTCATTTACACAGCATCTACTTCAAGCTCAATTTTCACCTTGTTCCCGCCCAAATCTGTCAATTATTAAAGCATAACAGTTGTAGATCTCGTCGATATCTTTGATTTGATAGGTGGCAGTCCCCGTAACTCTTAGCGGATCAAAGGTTATGCCTGTTTTACCAAATGACGTCGAAGTAGAAAACAGCGTAGTGCAGACCGCGCTATAAATAAACTATGCATAGCGCGGGGCGCGCTAGTCCACCAGAAAGACGACCATCTGCAGTAATGGGTGCCCCTGAATGAATTAGGGACGGTGGCGGGTGCGCTAAAAGCGGCGGGTAACAACTGATTTGGGTCATTTGATGTCCAATTTGAGCTAGAATAGGATTCTTAGTTGCCTAACTTGCTAGGGTATCCATTAGAATTATAATTACATGATGAGAGACATAAAAGAGAGGAGATATATGCTAGTTTGGAGGATTCCATTAGATTAGATTAGAGTAGATTAGATCAAAACCCTAGTTCTTATGAGATTGGGAGATTGAAGCAACTTGGAGACCACTGAAGATTCAAAGTAGGAGCAAGGAGGGAGCATCAAATCTACAGACAAGAGATTCTATCTTCTCATCATCTTCTTCTATCTTTGTCTTTTAATGATTATTCAATTGTGGATTCTTAGTTTTAATTCAATAATCATGAACTAATTCTTTATTTGAGATTACAATGGATCTTCTTGTGTAGTTTATTTTAATATGCTTCGCTATCAATTATTATGTTATATTGTGAGGATTGTCTATTGTGATTTGGACTTCATTGCTTAATTGCCTAGCTAACAATTACCGTGATAATCTATATGAACTCGAGAGATGAAGTATTGATTTAGATCTTATCATGATAGCATGTGTTTGTGATTTCTGCATAGATGGATTTCATGATTCGTGTTTAGGATAGAGATATGCCTTTACGCCATATGTAATTTTATAGAGAACTTGTGCTTTTAATCCTTTTTAATTGTAATTCACATAGAGATATAGTGGATTAGTTAATTAGGGTGTCTTGCTTAATTCTATCATCTGTGGATTTAAGTGAGTATGGGTATTATGCATCGAGAGGTGGTTTTATCTGCTTTAGTGTTCTTGATTAACAATTCATGATAGAGAATAATTGATGAGAAATGTGTTATCTTAAATCAATGCATGGTTAGTTTTGGGCCGGGACAACACAGTGGTGAATACCTCAACGATTATACATATGCTAATTATCATCAAGTTTGGGGGTATCACCCGGATTCGTCATGGAGCGATACTTATGAAGACCAATACTACGCTCCAAATCCAACATACACACTAGAATTTTCATGTCCACCTCCATTGCCACAAGAAGAAAAGCCAAATCTGAGGGATGTAATATTGAAGGGCATAGCAGACCAAGAGGAGAGGAGGATTAATCAAGAGATGACAATTCAAAATCAAGCGAGGTTAATTCAAAATCTTCAGAATCAGATAGATCAAATGTTCAAAGCCTTGAACAACTGTCCTCAAAATAATTGGTGTTATGACAAGGATTCCGAGATTGATGAAGTGCCCGAACCATATCTACAACTGGATGAGACACGAGATGTTGAAAAAAAGGAGACAAGTGGGGATGAACTAACTATGAGTACTAGCACGGATGAGCCGGTGTTATTAATGCCTCAAGTGCCCTCTCCGCCAAATTTCAAGTGTCCAGATAGATTTACAAAATCATGCCCACTTTGTAGTCATGTCGTCGGCGAAGCTCTTTATGACATAAGAGCGAATGCAACAATGAAGCCGTGGTGGGAAGAGAAAGAGAAGATAGACGAATAGCCCATTGTGTTTGACACACTTGCATGCCCAAATATGATCACAAACACAATGGAGATAGAACCTAGTCATTCACCCTTCTTCATGGATATTATACCGAGTCAGAGCATGCTAGGTGACTTTGATGCTATGGTCATCGCTTGTGGGAACCTCCCAAAGGATTATTTGCTACTGATGGATGGAGGATTCCTCAACTTTCGAAGAGGAATTGGATAGCGTTGACCAGAAAAAGTCTGGCTGAAGGACTATAAATCAAGCGCTTATTGGGAGGCAACCCAAGTTTAATTTTTATTTATAGTTTTAATTAGGTTTTATATTATTAGTTAATAAATTTGCATGTCTTAGGATCTAACAAGCTTGCTTCTTCTGCATTCTGAGTTAGTCAAGTCCAACTCAAGTGTGGTTCCGATCTATTCCAATGTGTCCGGCCTATTCTTGGACTTAGCAGCATAAGGAGGAAAATGCTTTATTTTCGTGGAAGTCCTCTCTTTTAATTTTTCCTATCTTAGCCATTGAGGATAATGTCTAGTTTAAGTTTAGGGGCATTTTAGTGTTGTATTGCATATAGTTAGTTATTTACATTGTAGTTCGTATAGTTACATTTAGTTTTTGCATTCTTGAAGAAAAAAAAATTAAAAAATTGAAAAATTAGTAGTTAGTTTACTATGTTTATATAGCATTTAGTAAATCTTGCATGAGTCCAGCTGTTTGATATTTACAGTTTGTTTTGGCCAATGATGAGATTGGAATTGGGTAGACAAGTATATCACTGATTATTAGAGCTTTGATGTGATTTCCTGTTTGGAATTGAGTCTTTTTCTGTTTGAAACTGGTATAATAAGGATAGCACAATAAAAACAACTTGTTGAATGATTGAGTTTAAATTGACTAGTGCAATTTAATAGTAGTTTAATTATATAATTTGAAATTCAATCATTTAAATAAGATTGAGTTGGTTACAGGTTAGTACTTGAAGATTTTTATTAAACAATTCCTCGTGGGAACGATACTCTAATTTCACTTTATTACTTGTTGACCACGTATACTTGCGTGTTGTGCGTAATTAGATTTTACCCAACAAGCTTTTGAATCAGTTTGTACAAATTCCAAGTATGCCATTAAATTTATTTTGTAAATGACCAAAATGCCCTTTTAGTTTATTTTAATATGTAACTTGAAAAATGTGGTAGCAACTTTAGTTGGTAAGCAACCACATTGACTTGTGACATAGAAATCCAACAAAATTCGGCCAACACATCAGATCTAGCAACATGTCAAGCATTATATAAGAGATTTGAGAGAGAGAAAGTCTACTATTTTGCTTATTTTGTATTCAAGCTCTCACCAACTCATCTTCTCTCAAAACCTCCAAATTCTTAAAGTGTTTCAGTCACATAAACAGCCCATTAATAACCCAAGATCAGATTGGAGAGCAAAGATTAAAATCTAGAACATAAAGGTATAAACCCTAAAACCCATTTTGATCTTGTATGCTAAGACAACTTTTGTGTTTATGTGTTTAGATCTTTGCTAGATGATGTTTTATGATGATATTTGGTTATATACCATAGATCCATAGCATCAAAATACTTTAAAATTGATTTTTTTTCAAAACTGTCAACAACACGATTTGTGGTCTGACAAGCTAATGTCAGGAGCCACAGATTCGTGTCTGTTTTTGTTTCTTCTTGTTTTATGTTTTCGATTGGTAGACTGGTATGAGGGCTTTAAGCTTCAAGTGGAATCAGGGTCATTTGATGTCTAGATCACGATTTATTAACGGTCAAAACCTGTTGACCGACGTTGACCGGGTGAAATCTGGGTAACCTAGAAATTTGAAAACAATGCCTGACAATTATTTCCAAGGTCCGGATCTGACCAATTTTATGTTGTTTGATGTTGTATTTGTAATCCAGTTATATCCTGATATGTGGACTCTAGAATCGTTCCTTTAGATCGCTTAAATAACAAATCTGTGGGATTTAATGGATGGTCAAACTCGGCCACCCGAACTGATTTTACGTTTCTGGGAAACCTAGAATTGGGATGAACAAGGTTTCTGACCATGATTGACTAGATCATATCTGGTGATTATGTTGTTGTTAGAATGATTTGTTGTTATTTATATGTTCCTTGTTGTGTGTACTAGAGTTTTGGACCTTAAGAGAATCAAATTTATGGCCAGATCATGAAGAAAATCGAGCCTCAATATGGCATGTTGTGACTGCCTGGGTTTCTGGGTTACCCAAAAACCCAAAGATCTAAACGACATCAGAGATCATATCTTCTTGTTAGTTGGTTGTATGACCGAGATGAAGCTTATTACCAAAAATTGTTTTAAAAATTATTTTAAATTATGAAAAATACTTTCTGACTATTTGGAATATTTTTCATTAATAATTATAATTATTTGAATATTAATGCTATATAATTTATTTAATTAGTGTATTAAATAAATTAGAGAAAAATGATTTTAATTATATAAAAATTATTTTAAATAAGAATAAAGTATTTAAAAATATTTTGAGTTATAAAATGTGACTTTTAAAATTTTTAGAGAATTTTGATATTAGATTTATTTAATTATTAAATTAAATAAATAAGTTAAAAATAATTTTATTGATTTAAAAATCATTTTAAATAAGAATAAAGTGTTAGAAAATATTTAGAATTATAAAATATAATTTTCAATATTTTTGGAGAATTCTCATTAATAAATTAATATTAATGATATTAGATTTATTTAATTATTATATTAAATAAATGAATTTAAAATGATTTTATTAATTTAAAAATCATTTAAAAATGAGAAAAATGATTTAAAAATATTTTAAGTTATAATTAATGACTTTTAATATTTGATAATAATTTCATTAATATTTAGATATTAATGGTGATGATTTAAAAATGATTTTAATTATTTTAGAAATCATTTAATTAGAATATTGATGATTTAAAAATATTTTAAGTTATTGATAATAACTTTAATATTTTGAGAAGTATAACATTAATATTTTAATATTATTAAATATTAATGATGATAAGATTATTTGATAATTAAATCATTTAAAAATGATTTAAGTGTTTGAAAAATTATTATAAATTATAATAATTGTTTAAATATTATTAAAAGCTTCCAAAAAATATTATTAATGATAATTGACCTATCTAAATTAATATTAAAGCTTAGAAACCGAAATTAATTAACAATAACTGTGTTAATTGTCGGATAGGGTGACCAGAACACCGAGAATGGACCGAAGTCCAACCAGACTGAAATAGTTAGACTTGTTAAGTGTTTATATATGTTATAAACACTGATGTGATTATGTGGTAATGTGTCTAGGAGAAGATTGACTGTGAATTACGGTGTTGTGTGTTATAAAATATTGTGCTAATTGTGAGACCGATATTATTGGTTATAGGTCTTTCAAAGCGTATAAGTTTATCGTTATATCGTAAATGCAATGGAAGATGCAAGTTTCCTAACTCAACCTTGAGTTATATTCATTCAATTATTATAGTGGTTAATTATTGCTAATTATACCACGTCCAGGGATTTATTGTTGATTATTCGCAGTTAGTGCATGTTTAATAATTCAAATTGAATTACTAATTCGAAAAATATACATTGGTAGAATAATTGTTGTTGGATATTCATATTCGTAGAAGATAGAATTGACAGTACATATAATTCCTGTTTATTATCGAATTATGTTGAGAAATGTCTTAGCCAATTATTCTGGACTAGACAAACATTTGTTAAAACTTGATAGGTTCGAGAAGAGAATTCAATTATTATTGACAGATCGATGCCAATTATTTCGGCTAGATCAAGAAGTAACTAGAATTTCAAATCACAGTATTTCGTTGTTAAATCAAAATCTTGATTCTGAGACTGAGAAGAACAACCTTTTATATAAAGGAAACATTTTAAGTCATATATTCGGCCATTGCGCATTGTTAAGTATTATGCATAATATAGGGTACAAGGAGTTGGCCGGCTCTAAGTACTTGTAGAGGTGTATGATTTAATCTTTATGGTTATCTGATACACCTGCGTGTGTATCAAAGTAAATCTTTGATAGATACTCGTGAAAAGAATTTCTAGATCTAGTGTGATCACTCAGCATGAATCTGGAAAACATTCCACTTTGTAATTGCGTAGAATTGATTCTTGATTATTCATTAGAATATCGTAGAAACTTTGAAAGCGTTGTACTATTTCATTATCAGATTATTGTGTTGCCTAGAATACGAGAAAACTTGTTATTGATTAACGATTTGTTTAGCTATTTCAAAGTTCACCAAACTTTGGTTTCATTCTATCAAAATAGATAGTCTGTTCTTGTTGATTCATATACATTTATTGTATGTCTTAAGTTACGGGGCAAACTTGTTGCTCACCCTTGCTAAATAAAATATTTCATCTAGGAACGAAGAAGCCAGCGGGTCAAAGAAGAACAAAGGCAAAGGCAAAGGCAAAATGTTGGATTAGTTTTTATAAACCTTATGAATATGTTGTATTTGTAAACCCTTTTTGTATATCTAAAGGGTATGATTGTAATGCTAAGGTTAGAGAACTTGGGACTTATGTATTAACAACATATGTTAATGACTTATGTATTCCTATTTATTTATGAATGGGTAGTTAAATGGTATTATATTGTGAATCATGAACACCAAACTCGGGGGTCAGGTAGCCCGGATTTGGGGGCGTCACAATGTATGTTGTTATATTTAGCTATATAATGATGTATGTTTGTGAAGAAGTGGGATCGTGACATACGGAATCCGGGTGTTGTTGGGTAAATTCTAGTTACGGACAACACGCAAGTATAAGTGGTCAACAAGTAATAAAGAGTAAGTAAAGTATCGTTCCCACGGAGAATTAACTAATAAAATTCACCAAGCACTAGCCCATAACCATTTCAGTCTTATTTAAACGAATAATATTATATTTTATATTTAAGCTATTAAATTAAATAAACCTAACTATTCCTAGAGTGAGACTAGATAATGAAGACCTGAGATTACAATTTCATCTATTGAATAATAAAAATCAACGCACTCCCTGTTAAGACAAATTACTTGCACTGGATTGCTAGTCGAGAATACGAAATTAAAGTACAGTCATATCTCAATGTACCATACCCATATCAAATATAATCCCCAGTTGAAAGAATACACATGAACACCCAAATTACCTAAACCACTATATGTCTATGTGATTTAAAAATAATTAGGGTTTAAGCCCAAGTTCTTAATTGACTACGAGCGGTGCTTCGGTATATGTCTATCCTAAGCATGAATCATATATTTTATCACCATGTAGAATATACAAACACAAGCTATCAAGATCAAATCTAAACTCATACTCCGTCTTTCAAGTTCATATGGGTTATCCCAGTAATTGATGGCCAATCAACTAAACAAATAAGCATGAATCTTAAGAGACAATCCCATAGCAATCAATAAGGCTAACAATGAAGTATGTCAAAATAAACTAGGCAATAGATTCCATTGCAATCCCAAAATAGAATTTAACCCATAGTTGAATTAGAATCCATGATCCACAATTGAATATACATTGAAAGATACAAATAGAAGTAAGTGAGTTAGGAATTAAGAATAACAAATCTGAGTTTCTTCTCTTCTTTCACTTTTGAACTTCCAATGTTCTTCAATTGCTTCAATCCCCAAATCATAGCTAGTCTAGGGTTCTAATCTAATCTAATCGAATATTGGAAGAAGAAAGTAACAGTAGTTTTTTCCCCCAAGGGGTGGAATCTCCCTTACATAATGAAAATACATCAAATATATAAGCCCTAATTGAATCCCTCTCTCCGTAACGCTTCAATTGCACTGTTTAATGAAAAGTCAGCTTTGGTCAACTTCCGAAGTGGCGCAGCCGTGTAAGAATTGGCCTAAAGTTGGGCGCGGCCGCGCGCAAGTATTAAATCGCATCTTTTTGCTACTATAATTCATGCGTGTCACAGAAAATCTCATACCATGAGGTTGATTTTCTGCTGCAAATGGTGCTCGCAAAATGGTCATAACGTTTGATCCGGGAAGATTTACGGGGCCTACCACCTATCAAATCGAAGCTATCGACGAGCTCTACAACTATCATTCTTTGATGATTCAGAAATTCTGGACGGATGAAGGCTGAAAGTGGTCTGGAAGTGACTGCTATGAAACTGGCTAACCAAAACAGCGAAGTTCGATGTCTATTGGTACAAAGATCATAACTCTTGCATCCGAACTCCGATTGGAATGATTCAAGATGTTATGGAAAGCTTAGAAGAAGCTCTACAACATAGTCCAAGTTCCAAGCCAAGAACATGAAATGAACACGATAGCCCAAATGATATCCGGATTACTTTTCTTTGTATCTCCCTTGCTTTTCCTTACCAATAGTCGCTCACACCGCTCACAAACGTATAACCTACAAAATGAATACAAAATGCATTAAAAGTAACTAAGACACATAAATACAAGCAATTAATTCAAGTAAAAGTTACCGGATAAGTGTATATAAAATCCACTTATCAAATACCCCCAAACTCAAACCGTTGCTTGTCCGCAAGCAACACGATATAATGCAATCTACATGCTATGCAAGCTACGCTACTATTACAATGATTCCCCAGATTTTTAGTCATGTTATGAATTCCAGTGAGACATGGCTCAGAGAAATATCAAGAACCAAGAACAAAACATCAAACTAAGCTAAAGGTATAATGACATACAATCATATAATTCTAACATGCTATAAAGATGTTGTGTGTGTGTGATGTGTGTTCACAGATAAGCTTGACAATGGTGAAGATACCACATGCTTTATTTCTTAAGGTAGAAAATTAAAGTTGAAATCAAGAACTGCATATACTAATGAGACATCAACTACTCCAACACATCAATACAAACTAAGGTTCATCAAAGGGTTTATTCTGCTTTATTTTTACTCACGGGGCGATTTTCGCACTTTCCCGCGATGTTTATTGATTTTTTTTACCATGACTGTGCAATGTCTCATTCCATTAGGCTAACAGTGCTACCCCTTAGCGAGCTTTCAACCAACGACTCCCAGACCATTAAGACCTTAGGGCGCTAGGTGTAGAGACAATCCTCTCAGGCGTACTTTACTCAAGTAACAAAGGCTCCGAAACAAGACTAGCCACGGTAATTATTCAAAAAAAAATTTCTCTTTTTTTTTTATATAAAGCAAGCATACCCATGCGTTCCCAAAACTTGAGTTTAACTGTCTTCATAGTCATTACTCACTTCCTACACAATTTTATCATTAAAAACAATATTTTCCTCTCAGCAGACAAACATGCTAATCTTAACCAAAAAGCAAATAGGAACATTGTCGTGCTACCTGGTAACATCTAAACAACAAGCATGAATTATATCCTGCATAAAATTATAACTAAGCTCAAGATATCCACTAAATTCAAAAATCTATCAAATTTCTATGTCATCATTGGCCAAATTAGAATTCAAATGACTAAGAGCCTGGGATTATGCAATGTTATGCAACTAAACACATACTAAGTAAACAAGGAAAAAGAAAACAAAAAAAAATTCATACTAAAATACCCCTACTATGCAACTTAAACATGCAATCAAACTATATGCAACTAACTACTCACTACAACCCAATACCCCCAAACTTAAAATAAACAATGCCCTCATTGTAATTAAAAGTGAAATAATACATCCCTAAATGGAAATGTCATCTCTGGTCGCCTCCTCATGATCCGATGGTATATCAGGCGATGGCTAAGTTTGAGATATTCTATAGTTGGAGACTGAGTGTGGGCTTCTTACTATCCGAATGTTTGAGTTAGAAATTATAAAAATTTAGCAAATTTTTTTTTCTATGACTGAGCTATGGCGCGGCCGCACGGTGTTTAGCTTGTAGTTATGCCGCGACCACGCATTGGCCTCATACTCAAGGCGCCTTTCAGCTTGGTTTGACTTCATTTGATCCTCAAATGCTTATACCAATTGGATTGAACCTGAGAGGAGAAACAATAAAAATATTATTAATATTTACCACTATCTAACATCTACTAAATATTGAAATATAAATAAGAATTAAACAAGGAGGGAGAAAGATTGGATGGGGTGCCTCCCATCGAGCGCTCGGTTTATAGTCCGTTAGATGGACTCTTTTCTTGACACCGCTATCCAATTCCTCTACGATATGCTAGGAACCCTCCATCCATTAGAACTGCAATGTCCATAGGTAGGTTCCCCATCTTGCGAGTCTGTGAATTGAAATAACCTGGCATATTTCCTGTACATGATGCCCCAGGTCTATTTCATAGCCAGGTGCTCCTTCTGTTGTGTTTGTGCATATATTTTTGCATTGAGACATGATAGATACAACATGATTCTCTTCTTCTATTATCTCTTCCTCAGCCCACCATGGTTTGTAAGGGGCCTCATAATCGCAGAAATTCTTGCTTTGGATTTGACTACCAAGGGGACATGGGTGTGCAAATTTCACTAAATTTTTTAACTCTATCTGAGAAGGCACTTGGGGTATTATACAAGACAGCTCATGATCTTCATTTTCCATACCCCCAGTTGTCTCCTCAATGTCCACTCCTTTTAGTTCATTCAGTGGCATGAACACCTCTGGCTCTCCATCAGTTTCATCGTCCATGTCATAACACCAATTGTTTTGAGGGCGATTGTTTAAGACTTCGAGTATTTGATCCATTTGATTCTGCAGATTCCGAATTGACCTCCCTTGATGAATCATCTTCTCCTCAGTTGATGCTACAAATTTGAACCATAAATCCTCCACTCTTGAATTATCTTGTTCAGTTTCAAAATCCATGTATTGAGGACCATTCATTGAGGAGTTAATGAGTTGTTCCGTTTGTTTGTTAAGATTTTGGCTTGATAACTCCTGACTCATCATCATCTCGTCATGGTCTGCTATGCTTTTTGACATGAATTCCTTCAACCTTGAATTTTCCTCTTGTTGCGTTGAAGGTGGATATGAGAAATATGATTGATGTGTTGGACTTGGGATGCAGTATTGGTTGGGATAGTTATAACCCCATTCATAATCTGGGTGATACCCCCAACCTTGTTGATATGCAGGATAAACATTGTTGTTGAAGTAATCACCCCTAAACTGCACTTGTCCAACCTTGATGTTGCACTGATAACTCGGATGCTCACCAACACAGTATTCATATGTAACTACTACCTCTCGAGTGCGTTGGGCAAGAATATCCAACCTCTCCGAAAGTGTTGCAATTTGTGCTGACAATGTAGAAAATACATTGAGTTCTTCAGTTCTTGTGTCCCTTGGTTGAGTCATATTTGCATAAGGTCATTGATAAACAAAGTCATCCATGGTACCTGAAAAGAGAGAATTATAAGAAGATAATTAAAACAAAAAAATGTTTAAATTAAGACCAATTTAATTGAAATTAATGTTGGCAAAAATTTATTAAGCTAATTCCCCGACAACGGCGCCAAAAACTTGTTGGGTAAATTCTAGTTACGCACAACACGCAAGTATACGTGGTCAACAAGTAATAAAGAGTAAGTAAAGTATCGTTCCCACAGAGAATTAACTAATAAAATTCACCAATCACTAGCCCATAACCATTTTAGTCTTATTTAAACGAATAATATTATATTTTATATTTAAACTATTAAATTAAATAAACCTAACTATTCCTAGAGTGAGACTAGATAATGAAGACCTGAGATTACAATTTCATCTATTGAATAATTTAAATCAACGCACTCCCTGTTAAGCCAAATTACTTACCTTTGGATTGCTAATGAGAACACGAAAGTAAAGTACAGCCATATCTCAATTTACCATACCTATATCAAATATAATCCCCAGTTGAAAGAATACACATGAACACCCAAATTACCTAAACCACTATATGTCTATGTGATTTACAAATAATTAGGGTTTAAGCCCATGTTCTCAATTGACTACGAGCGGTGCTTCAGTATATGTCTATCCTAAGCACGAATCATATATTCCATCACCATGTAAAACATACAAACACAAGCTATCAAGATCAAATCTAAACACATACTCCGTCTTTCAAGTTCACATGGGTTATCCCAGTAATTGATTGCCAATCAACTAAGCAAATAAGCATGAATCTTAAGAGACAATCCCATAGCAATCAATAAGGCTAACAATGAAGTATGTCAAAATAAACTAGGCAATAAATTCCATTGCAATCCCAAAATAGAATTTAACTCATTGTTGAATTAGAATCCATGATCCACAATTGAATATACATTGAAAGATACAAATAGAAGTAAGAGAGTTAGGGATTAAGAATAACAAATATGAGCTTCTTCTCTTCTTTCACTTTTGAACTTCCAATGTTCTTCAATTGCTTCAATCCCCAAATCTTAGCTAATCTAGGGTTCTAATCTAATGCAATCGAATATTGGAAGAAGAAAGTAACAGTAGTTTTTCCCCCCAAGGGGTGGAATCTCCCTTACATAATGAAAATACGTCTAATATATAAGCCCTAATTGAACCCCTCTCTCCGTAACGCTTCAATTGCACTGTTTAATGAAAAGTCAGCTTTGGTCAACTTCCGAAGTGGCGCGGCCGCGCAAGAATTGGCCTAAAGTTGGGCGCGGCCGTGCGCAAGTATTAAATCGCGTCTTTTTGCTACTGTAATTCGCGCGGCCGCGCAGGAAATCGCGCACCCGCGAGGTTGATTTTCTGCTGCAGTGTGCTCTGGTAAAATGGCCATAACGTTTGATCCGGGAAGAGTTACGGGGCCTGCCACCTATCAAATCGAAGCTATCGACGAGATCTGCAACTTTCATTCTTTGATGATTCAGAAATTCTGGACGAATGAAGGCTGAAAGTGGTCTGGAAGTGACTGCTATGAAACTGGCTAACCAAAACAACGAAGTTCGACGTCCGTTGGTACAAAGATCATAACTCTTGCATTCGAACTCCGATTGGAATGATTCAAGATATTCTGGAAATCTTAGAAGAAGCTCTACAACATAGTCCAAGTTCCAAGCCAAGAACATGAAATGAACACGATAGCCCAAATGATATCCGGATTGATTTTCTTTGTATTTCCCTTGCTTTTCCTTACCAATAGTCGCTCACACCGCTCCTAAACGTATGACCTACAAAATGAACAAAAAATGCATGAAAAGTAACTAAGACACATAAATACAAGCAACTAATTCAAGTAAAAGATACCAGATAAGTGTATATAAAATCCACTTTTCAGGTGTGAAGATACACCGGATTTCGGAGCGTTACTGGTTGGTATCAAAGCTAATAGGTTATAAACCTTAGGTAGGAGTACCTGAGACTATAATCGTAGAGAGAAGGATAAGAAGATCATCATGTGATCATAGTAAGTCATAGTAACAGATGAGCTATTAAACGATGAATGATTTATAGCTAATGCTATGAATGAATAGTACTACGAAGTAGTACGGGAAAGAAGAACTCAGATTGAGTTATGAAGAATCGCATACGAATTAAAGAAAATTCGTATTAAGTAAAGAGAAATTTAGAAGTTGTAAGATTTCAATTGAGGACTCATGTGATGGCTGAGTTGTATAAACATTTGTTATGGGCAGAGGTTTGTGCTTTGGTGTAACAACTACTCAGTTTATTACAGTGATAATCATTAGAATTGGTCGCGCTATTAAGATGTATATGACGAGAAGGTGAATCTTTTCTCATGTATATACTTGATAGGTAGAGAACGATAAGGTAGGTGCGAGTTCTTGAAACTCATAATTATGGTAAGTTCGTGACTCATAATAATATGGTATGTTTTCGAATGTCTTAGTGAATGGACGCCTATGGTCTGACTGGATAGTTCTTAAACTCATATTATTGTGGAAAGTTCCTGAACTTATAATGTGTGGTAAATTGATGGACTGTACTAAGGTATAGGGATGTTTAGACTGAAAATAAGTATTTTCAGTATGCTTAGCATTGAAGGTGCTAGAAGAAATTTAGTATTGTCGCAATAAGACAATGAAGGAAGATGGAGAATAGGATATTCCAAGTCATCTAACTATGCTAGTTTCGAACATTATTGAAATCGTGTTTATGTGTACATTTCAGAAAGGAAAGAATTGGTTCAACTTTTCGAACCAACGGATTTTAAAAGAGCTATTCTTGGTATGTCTATGTTAATTACTTCGGCTAGACAAAAATTAATTTAAAATATCAAAATGAATTTTGTATCATCCGTGCATTTGATGCAAGGATGGTAAAAAGATGGAGTTATTAATGCAATTGAACCTGATGTTGGATGTGATCTTAGGATCAACAACCCGCTATGGTATGATGTATAATGACGAAGTCACATACTGACGAAGTCCTCAACGTACTGTGAAAAGTACGGTATCATGACGTCATAAAACGTTTTGATGTATTGAAAAAGAATTTAAAGAAGTAGTCGATGTCAATTGAGTTGACTAGACGAAGGTTTCAAGTTGTTATCCTATTTATTGGTATGGTCTAAGCTATTTGATTCGGCTAGACAAATGGTATGTCATGTTTAAATGAAAATCGAGATTTCTTTGAGAACTTGTGCCAAACCAAATTGTTTTGGTGCGGAATCTAATGATTAAGTCTGAGGTGAACATACCCCGAAATGGGGATATACGATAGGTTGATCACCTACGTATGGAAGAGGTAGTTTACTTTCTTTGTGATTGTAAACTGGCCGTTAAAGAAGGGTTTACGGCAAAATGTTGTTTAACCTAGTAAGAGTTCATGGTCGATTTGACCCCTCAGCATAAGTATGAAACGTATTAAAGAAAATTTTATATTCCTCGTTATTCCTTCTACTTCATGATTCTTGATAGGTTATGGAGGTTAGGAATGATAGAAAGATAAGAACTTCTTTAAGGAGAAGTTGAGAAGAAGATTAAGCTAAAATTTCGACGACAAAATTCGGTGAAGAAGGGGAGAATGTGAGGACCTGGGTATGGGTGTGGTTTAAGAAATTTCGAGGATGAAATTTTTATAAGGAGGGAATAATGTGACAACCCAGAAATTCGGTTTGTCCAGAAAATAAGTTTAAGGAATTAGTTATTAATAAAATGAATTTTTATTAATACTATTATGTGCTATGTGTTTATTAATCGTTCTATAACCTATAATGATTATAAGTCGGGAGGATTCTGGCTACGAGCTAGACTGAACGAGTAAGAATTTTCAAGACGAAAATGAAAGTTTTCCAGGAACAAAAATATTTCTGGAAAAAAAGACGAAATATGCCCTATTCATTAGTTTCTGCTCGAAGATTTATTTTGAATTTCCGAGAAACGCGTAATGATAGAATTCTAAGAATTGATGGAATATTCAATAATATTTTAGTTATGGTAAAAACAAAGTTTTCGCTTGCAGACTTAAAACCTAAGGGTTAGGAAAAGTGAGTTCCGAGAATTTAATAATTACGTATAATAATTAGGGTTGTTATGCGTGAGAAATACGAGTATGATACTAGTTATTATACGAGTATAGTAGGAAGATTATTATGATGTATAATACGAATATCGAATGAACTATATACGAAGGGAATACGAGAATGGGATGCGTAGAATACGATTACTCTTAATGGACTTTGAGTTCATGGACTTGTAGAATCCAATTGGACTTGGATTATGTCAAGCCCAACATTTTGTGAAATCAAGCCCAAGATAGGCCCAATAAGAATTAAGGTTAAGGCCCAAACCAAGAAAATAAACTGCAGATCGAACCGATGGGTAACCGGATGGGTATTAACCAATGGGGCAACCCATGGGGTGACCCATGGTGCTTGTGGGCCGGCCACTTGGCCACCAAGTAAAATGGTTACTTGGTGGCTAAGCCATGAATAGTAAGGAGGTGGGGGATAATGACCAAATTGCCCTTAGCTTTGGTTTTCTATAAAAGGAAGCTTAGATTTCAATTTTTTAGGATTTTGAAAATCCTACACCTTAGAGAGAGAGCGTGAGAGCTTGGAGAAGAAGAAGAAGGAAGAGCATGAGCATGAATGATCGGATCAAAAGTGATCGTGAAATAGAAAAGCTTGCGAATCGCCGACTTTGTCTAGCGAAAGAAAAATAAAGAAGAGAGGTAACCTAAAACCTAGCTTCTAATAGATTTTCTTTAAGTTTTCTATGAGAAAGCATAACTTAATGAGAATAAGGAGTAAAAGATGTTTGGAATGATTACATATGATTGAAATCATAAGAAAACAAAGAAATAAGAATTAGAGATTTAGTTTATAAATTTCTTAAGGAAGTATAAGATTCGTAAGGATTTTGAGCGATCCGAATGTATCTTATGAATAAGTAGGTGAAATAAGTAAGGAATGATGTTCTATAACATCAAATTCCAATAAAAAGTGAAATCATAATCCAAAATATCGATTAAAATTAAGAACGAACGAATAACACGCGAAGAACACGAAGAACGTTGTTGATGGACAAATTTAAAACCATTGTAGGATAATTGTTTGTTCATGGACAAGTTTAAAACCATCGCGTATAAGTTAGATGCTTATTGCTTGGTTAGGAATGGTAGAAACATTCATGAAGAACAGATTAAAACTTAGCTATAATGAAGTTATGACAAAAATTTTGTAAAAGACGAATGAGAATTAGAAAGTGTGTAAATGAACCCGAACGTGTAGGGTTTAATAAGAAAGTAAGAAAGTGTAGAAAACGTGAGTCATGGACTCAAGAACGAGCGAGTTCCGAGTTCGGATGATCGAATTACGGACGAACGAACAAAGAATGTTAAAAGAGTAAAAATGAACAAATGGTGAAGATCAAGCCAATCGAATGGCATGTTAACGGAGTCAGAACAAAGTTCTATTCGAGGGATATTGAAGTACGTAAGATAAAGAAGATAATGGCTTTGAAATGACCTCATTCTGAGTTATAACGAAGAGATACGAGATCGTAAAGTACGCGTCTCAAACTTGATTCAAAACTTAGAAAATTTTCTAGGTTTTGTGCTCGGCGCCGCAGCGCCACCTGAGCCTTGGGAGACGACACCACAATGCGAGTTCGACTATCAGCTACTGAAAAGTGGCGCCGCAGCGTGAGAGGTAACAAAGAGTTTGGCACCGCAGCGCCAGGAAAAGGAAGAGGGTAACGTAGGCTCGCACCACATCGCGAGAGAGAAAGAAGAGAGTGGCGTCGCAGCGCCGGTGTAGGGGAAAAGGCAGAGATGAGCTTTTAATTACTCAGCTCTTGGGGGAAACGTATAGGAAAATAAAGAACATAATGTCCAACTAATGTAACACTTAAACAAGTGAATTAAACCTTAAATGATGGTTTAACGGAAAGATTAAACGAAATTAAAAGACAAAGTATATAAACACGGGTTACGTAACCGATGTTTGGGGACCATAGTCACAATGAACGAAAGTGAGGAATTTCTATGGTTGTGATTCTTTAGACGTTGAGCGACGAGGGTAATGAATAACATTTTGATGTTATGTCATGATAATGAGAGATAAGTTTAAAACATATAGACGCTGTGAATGCAACGCTGTTGCGATGAACGACCGGTCTTAGCATACAACGATCGGTATGGCTTCGACACTAAGAACGAGTAATGAATATGGGGTTCATGTAATGGATAACGAAAGTATTAATAAGATATGAATTATCAAGAAAGTTGTAATGAATTAACGGTAATAAGATTAATGAAAGCCGAATGTGATTCGATAAGGAATGAATCCTGAGGTATGACATTTAGTTTCCAGAAATCCGTAAGGAATAAGAAATTGATTTAACGAACATTAAGTTTAATGGTTCAGATAAGTTAAGATGAGTTAGGTTATGGTATAATCGTAACCTTTGATGGTTGATATATAGGTGCTGGGATAAACAATTCCTTCAGAGAGCGAAGGTATATACGAAACTGGCAACCGATCTAACTCACTGTGATGGCAGTGTAGATGAGACGGGAACTTGTTTGTTGGTTATTTGTGGGAAACCACTCAGAGTACCATATGGACTACTAGCAGAGAAGCGATGTGTGCTGAGTCCTAGAGAAGTTATAAGAAGAAGATAAGAATGCAAATCATAAAAGATTATGAACGTTTTGAGTAAGACATCTTTGTATGTCATGAAGCCGTAAACTGGTAAAGGAAGTTAGTCGCGTAAACTTATATTGCAAGAATGTGAACCCTAAGAAGTAAAGGTAAGTAAACCAATGCGTAATTTTAATATATGACTAATTGGTGTTTATGTTTTCTCCTAATGTGTTATATAGGAATTGGAATGAAAGCGATTCAACAGAAGTCGAAGCATATGCGTAAGGCAAGTTTCCTAACTTCATTCATATTCTAAATGAATGCTAGTTTCTTAAACTTCTCAAATGTTGAACTTGAGAAGTTCTGTCTGTGTGCGAATGTGCGATATTTGTACAAGGTGGTAGAACGTATGAGGCCTTGAGCCATAATTTGAACACTTCGATGTTTCTATAAGATGAACTGTTCTGTGATCGAGCTGTTCAATACAAGTATGTTCTATTGATACATGAACCTTTATTGTTAAGTTTGTGCTAATGATTCTAGCCAGACAGGATGTGTATGAAAAAGGTAGAGGAATGAAAGTATTTCAAAGTGAAAGTGAATATTGTTTTAAAATGATAGGAATCGAGATTATTCCTATTATTCAAACTACTTCATAACCTTTGTTCGGTTATCAAAGTTCTAAAGAAAGGTTTAAACTCTTGAAGTTGTTTGTTCATGTAACAACCCGAGAATTTTGATTATTTTTAAAATTTTAATTAATTGATTTAAGGTTCAATATTAGAACCTAGATTGAAAATTAGTGTATGCATTTAATATTTTTAAGATAGAATTTTGAGGATTTCAAAATTCTGTGAAGGATTTAGGTGAATTATTCAGGATTAAGGAAATACGTGAATATGTTCTGTGTATATGTGTATAGTATGTGGTTAAGGGTCAAGGTTTGACCAGATAAACGATATCTGTAACAAACCCTAAGTATATATTAAGAACGTCAACGTTCGGTTAGAAAACCCTAACGATTAACAAGAAACCCTAGAAACCGGTTCCGGAAAACCTAATTTCAGTTATGGGAATCCGAAACCCTAATTCGGAAATCAAAACCCTAAATCGGGAACTTAGTGGCGTAAGTGTAAATAGTTATAGAATTAATTAGGGTTAATCTTAACAAATTGGTTACAAAATCTTAATTCCAAATTTAAAACCCTAATTACGGATTTGAAACCCTAATTTGTAAATAGGGAAAAACTTAAGTGTTAATTTAATACTTTTAATGTTAATTAGGATATATTAATTCTAATTTTCAAGTTAAGTAATTAGAAAACCCTAATCTAATTACAAAATTTAATTTCTAATTTAGGAAAATTATTTTTTATTAGAAATCCTAATTCTTGGGTTATAAACCCTAATGACCGATTTTGACCCTAATTGCTAAATTATCGATTTTAATTAGGAAATACTAATCCTAATTAGCAAGATTTAAATTTATGATTAAGAAAATTTAATATAATTAGAAAATTCTAATTATAATTTAGAAATATTAATTTTCTATTTTTGAAAACCTAAATTGGAAATTTTAGAAATTAAATTGCAAACCCTAAATTTTTCAAACCCTAAACCCTAGATTGCTCAAACCCTAAACCCTAAGGGTTTACAACAAATGAGAAATCTAGAAATAAATGGAAAAGACCAAAATGCCCTTTTTATTTTTTTTAAATGAGCTAACTTGTAGAAATTGCTATCCAGTTTAGTTGGTGACCTAATGTTGACTTTACATAACCTACAAATCCAGCAAATCAGTTTATTTCAGCAGCTATGTAAGCATCATACATTGAATCTAAGTATTATAAGAGAATTAAAGAGAGAGAAAGTCACAAATAATTGTCATTTGTTCCCAAGCTCCCACCAAACTCATTCTTTCTCTAAAACTTCGAATTTATCAAGTTCCTCAGACACATAAACAGCCCCTAGTAGCCATGATATCAGATTGGAAAGCAAGAATCAAAGCTTTGCATTAGAAAGGTATAAACCCTAGCTAACACTTTGATCTTGTATGCTAAGTTAATGTTTGTGTTTAAATCAGTGCTAGAAGATGTTTTATGATGATCTATGATGATCTATCATAGATCCATAGCATCAAAGTTTAGAAAAATCGAAGTTTTCAAAATCTGTCCAAGAACACCAAAGGTGTCCTGATAACCGAATGTCAGTTTTCAAAATGTGTTTTGTTGTTTTAAAGTTGAAATAGGTAGCTTGTCATGTGGTCTTTCATCTGGAGTTGGAATCACATCCATAACAGGTCTAGATCGTACGTTATTAAAGGTCAAAGTCCGTTGACCGAGCTTAACCGACTGATTTCTGGGTAACCCAGAAATCATGTAACCAGGTCTGACAACATTTTCTTATGCCTTGATCTGTCAGTTTTGATGTGTGTTGTTGATTTTGTTGTAATCCGGTTGTAGTACGTTATGTGGACTATAGATACATGCTTTAATATCCCTTATATCGCAAACCGAATCTAAGTAAGGGGTAGTCAAACCAGGCCACTCGGCATTGACTTACGGTTTCTGGAAAACCCAGAAAACCGAATGAACTTATCTTCTGACATAGTTTGACTGTGCTTAATCTGACGTTTGTTTTATTGTTTAGATGATCTGATTGTATAAAAATGGACCTTGACATGTCCTCTACATGTTCGAACCTTCATAACATAATTAGAAAGTCTAGATTGTAAGATATAAGGAGCTCAACCTAGCACCATCAACTGTTCTTCATTTTCTGGAAAACCCAGAAATGAAGAACAGTATTGTCAGACTTTTCTGAAGCTTTGATCTTGCTATTATGATGCAGGATTGGCATGAAACTTGTTAATTTGTATAGTATTACATAAGTACTATAATATTAATGCACTAGACCTCCCAGAAAACATTTCGATCTAAGATTAATTGTTGGTCAAACGTGGTACCTTGAAACTGCCGATGAATTTCTGGAAAAGGCTCAAGAACACTCAAGAACACCTATAGCGACGGTTCTGTCGCTATAGAGCTATTTTTGTAATTATTATTTTTTGAAAATTATTTAAAAATAGATAATAAATAGATTTTAATTATTAAAAATACTTAGAAAATTCTAAAAATTTATTTTAAATTCTAAAAAATAGTTTTTAATTATTTTAAGTATATTTCTTAAATATTTAATATTTTTGGAATATAAATGGTATTTAATTTGTTTAATTATAATATTAAATAAATAATTTAAAATGATTTTAATTCATTAAAAATCATGAAAAATAATATTATGGTAAAAAAATATTTTAAGTTATTTTCATTGACTTTTTATATTTTAGGATGAATTTTATTAATTAATTAATATTAATGATAATTAGTTTATTTAATAAATATATTAAATAAATTATGGAAAAATAAAATAAATGATTTATAAATCATATAAAAATGATTTAAGTGTTATAAAAATATTTTAAGTTATAAAATATAACTTTTGAGATTTTGTCATTAAAATATTAATATTTTAATATTAAAAGCAATTACCTGGATAATGAATTTAATGTTTTAAAAATCATATAAGTATGATTTTAAGGTATTAAAATACTTTGATATATTATAAATATATTATAATATTATGACATGTATTTCATTCATATTTGATAATTAATAAATATTAATGATAAAAGAATTAAGTGGTATTTATATTATTTAAATATGATATTAATGATTTAAAAATCAAGATAAATATTAATATTTATTTAAAAATTATTACGAACTTATAAAAATTATTTTGACTGCTTAGAAAATTGTCTAAGATATTGGTAAGTGTTAAGTCAGAGTTTAATTGAACTTAGACTCGATAAAAGTCCCACTGTAATGGCCGGGATGTTAGAATTTTTGCTTAACTTCGACTCGTGGTTTGTAAAAAGTTTGACTTGAGGTCAAGGTTTATGTGCGTTATAGACTGATAGGGTTATGTGTTATGTGTTTAGGTTATTCTATGTTTATATATATGATATATATTATATTGTGATGATATTATTATAATATTGGAGATCTATATTACTAATATTAGGTCTTCGGATAAAGCGTTATAAATTGCGTTGCGGTAATCAAATCTCGCTCGAGCAAGTTTATTTTACTTAACTCTACTAAGAGTTGTCTCATTTGGATATGCTTATGGTTAATCATTGCTGATTGCCATGTATAATTGTACTCTGTACATATTGCATGTATAAGTCAGGTATGAAAGGCTGATCACCTTCATTACCAGTTGGTTCAGATATATTTGTTCATGTATAATACTTGTTCAGTCATAAATTTATTCCTGCTAGTTCACAATTATATTATTGAATTATAGCCAGCCAATTATTCAAATCATTTCAATCATGATATATCATTATATTGTTGAATTTAAACTTGATGGGCAATCCTTATGCTCACCCTTGTTATATCATGATAAAATATTGCAGATTAAGGTGAATACGTCGGATACAAGGAAAGGTCCAAGACAGTTCCAGTTTTACTAGACGCGTGAAGTTAGATTTGTATTGTATAATATTAATGTTGTTATATGTTAGAAAAGTTATGAATTAAGTATTAGTTAAGGTTACTCGACCTTGGGGAATAATGCGTAATGTAATGTATAAACAATTTATGTTTATATCTTCCGCAAATAGTAATAGTTGTATAGAATGATCGAACCGGATCCGCGGTGATTTGGGACCTCGGATTCGGGGCCCTCACAGTTCAACTGTTATGACTTGCTGGGCAATTGAATGCTCACACTTGCTTTAAATGAAAATCCTTTTCAGCGAACGATGTTAGAAGAACTTAAGGATCCCGTAAAGATCAAGCTGACGGTATCCAGATGAAGTGCCATTCATAATGTGAATGAGCGAGAAGATCAAGTGAAGACTTGTAATGTAGAAAGATGAAACTGAACTATAGACTAGTTTAATGAACATTTATGTATCCTTAGTGGCGGATAAAAGTCACTCTTGTAAAATGAAATGAATAATGTATTTACCATTATTTGTAATGAAAGAGGTTATAAGGTTTCCAGAACCTGGGATTTGAGTCTGTATATTGTTATATTTTGGTATATCATGATGCATGTTGGATGAATGATGTACTCGTGACGTATAGAATCCACATGTGAAGATAGGCCGGATTTTGGGGCGTTACACGGGGTGTAGGTTCTGCCCGTTTAATATTCGCGTACACTGAACACTCACGTCGGTTAAAGTGTTTAACGCTAACATTTCATTCTAACATTCTCTATCCGACTCACATTCGGCTTTCATTACACTTATTAGCGTTCACTATAGTTTTCTCGATAAATCATTTCTTACTTACTACTTTCGTCAACGTCTAAGTTATACAACAAATGTACACTTAGAACATTCGCTCGTCTCTTAATCTCTTATTCAACCTTTACTCAAGGTTCTAATCGCTTCCATTCATTATCCATCCCATGAACCTCATGTTCATTATTTTGTCTTAATGTCAAAGCCATATTATTCGTTGTATGCTAAGACCGCTCGTTCATCGCAACAACATTTCGTTCAGAGCGTCTATACGCTTTAAACCTATCTCTCATCACCATGACATAACATCGGGATGTTATTCATTACCCTCGTCACTCAACGTCTAAGGAATCACAATCATAGTAATCCCCCATATTCGTTTATCGCGACTACGGTCCCCGGATATAGGTTATGTAATCTATCACTTAATTTCTCTATCTTTTTATCCCATTCAATCTTTTCGTTCAACCTTTACTAAAGGTTTAATTCACTTGCTTAAGTATTATTTAGGTGAACTACATGTTCATATTTCTTTCTTGCACATCCCCCAGTAACTGAGCACTAAAAATCTCATTACTGGGCATTGCCCTGCACCGGCGCTGTGGCGCCACTCTCTTCTTTCACTCTCGCGATGCGGTGCGAGCCTACGTCACCCTCTTCCTTTGTCTAGCGCTGCGGCGCCAAACACTTCGTTACCTCTTGCATCTTCTTGCGCGCACTCACCAATGGTTTATGGTTGAGTTTATACTGCAAATGCCGCTCTCTAAGGCTCAAATTGGCTGCTGCGCACAAAGCACAAAACCTATAAAATTTTCTAAGTCTTGAATCAAGTTTGAGATGTGTACTTTATGATCTCATAACTCCATCGTTATAACTCGGAACGAGGTCGTTCCAAAGCCATTCTCTTCCTTATCTTATGTACTTCAATACCCCTTTGACAGAACTTCGTTCTGAATTCGTTAACGTGCCATTCGATTGGATTGATATTCACCCTTCGTTCATTTTTACGCTTTTAACGTTCTTCGTTCGTTCGTTTGTTCTCTTACATTCTTATGAAACCCTACACGTTCGGCTTCATTTACTAACTTTCTAATTCTCATTCGTCTTTTACGAAATTTTTGCCATAACTTCGTTATAGCTAAGGTTTAATCTGTTTCTCATGAATGTTTCTACCATTCCTAACCAAGCAATAAGCAACTAACTTATACGCGATGGTTTTAAACTTGTCCATCAACAACAATTACACTACGATGGTTTTAAATTTGTCCATCAACAACGTTCTTCGTGTTCTTCGTTCGTTCTTCATTTTTAATCGATATTTTGATTATGATTTCACTTTTTCTTGGAATTTGATGTTATAGAACATCATTCCTTACTTATTTCACCTACTTATTCATATAATCTGCTCGGATCGTTCTAATTCAGTACGAATCGTACACTTCCTTAAGAAATTTATAAACTAAACTTTTACTTTCTTATTTCTTCTTTTCTTATGATTTCAACCATATGAAATCATTTCTAACATCTTTTACTCCTTATTCTCATTAAGATATGTTTTAACATAGAAAACTTAAAGAAAATTTATTAGAAACTAGGTTTTTGGATTACCTCTCTTCTTTAATCTTCCTCCGTTGGACAAGGCGTGCACTCGGGCAAGCTTTTCATCTTCCTCTTCCTCTTCTTTCTCCCATCCGAACTCTCTATCTCTCTCTCTCAAAGTGTAGGATTTTCAAAATCCCAAAACAATGAAATAAGCTTCCTATTTATAGAAAACCAAGGTTAGGGGCAAAATAGTCATTTCGTCCCCCGAACCTCCTTACTATTCACACCTCCATACTATTCCCACCTCCTCAATACACCTCCTTACTATTCACGAAACTTCCCTTAGAAGTTTCGTGGTTCCGTCTTTCGGGTTTTGTCCGAAAGTTTTAAAAACTGCGATTCTCGGAATCCTAATATTTTTGGATATTTCGTCTTTCTTTTACCGATTAACTTTTACGTATTCTTCAGATTTCCGAAAAACTAAAAAAAAACTTTTTGGCGTTAAGCATTTTCCTTCACGTTTTCCCCTAACGTAGCTAAACGAATGAAAAGTACATGCAGTACTTTTCGTCATTTTTATTTCGTCCGATTTCTGTACGTTTTTCGAGAAAAACTTTTATAGGCTTACTTAACTTTTCACGATATATTATCGTCAAATCTTTTGACGGAATGTCATTTCGACATACCAAACTCTTGGAAAGGCTTAGGTTATTCAAACCCTAACCCTTAGGGTTTCGTCGGGTGAATAGTACCTATTTCGTCTTTTTCCCCAGAAATATTTTTGTTCCCGGAAAACTTTCATTTTCGTCTTGAAAATTCTTATTCGTTCAGTCTAGATAGTAGCCAGAATCCTCCCGACTTATAATCATCCTAGGTTATAGAACGATTAATAAACACATAGCACATAATAGTATTAATAAAATTTCATTTTATTAATAACTAATTCTTTAAACTTAAATTCTGGACTAACCGAATTTTCCGGGTTGTCACAGTAGTTCCTAAGCTCACATGAATATTTGTTTAAAATCTTGCAAAATGTATATTTAAACATAATATATACATCTAACTAAAAACTTCGATAAATAAGGGTTTTATTGATCAAATCCTTGTATGCGAGTAAACAAGCTTCCCATTTCCTCTAGATACAGATTTAGGGTCACGTGGTCGCTTAATATTTACAAAAAATAGAAAAAAAAAACTAGATCTATACAGATCTTAGCTATTCTAGCTTTAAGGTTCAAGTTTTACAACTTTTGAACTGGTTAAAAGCTAGATCTAGCTAGATCTAGTATAGATCTAGTCAATATATTGAGAAATATTGACTATTTAGAACAAATGAATTGTTAAAAAGTTAGATCTGACCAATATTAACTAAGATCTATATATATAACACTTATATAAATATATATAATAAAGAAATAGATACAGATCAGAAGAGATCTTACAATATGGCACGAGATTGGTTATTGAACGGCTTTTGGCTCCTTTAAACTCAATTTTCACCGGTTAAAACTTGATATGTTGTAGTATATATGTATACAAGTGTTTACATAAGAGATTTACAGAGATTGAAGAAAGATTTGAGCTATTTCTCACTCTATATCTCATATTTTCTCTATTTTGGGCCCTTTTTCTCTTCCAGAAAATGAGCTAGGGGCTGATATTTAAAGACCCAACCAGCCATGTGTCTATATGCGACAGCTACAGGTAGACCTATAGCTAGGCTACGTGGGCCCTGATGCCTCAAACTGCGATCCCTCGATTAATGTGCAGTCTTCTTGAAACCTTCATAACTTGCACTCTGGGAATCCGATGGAGATGTGCCATACCATTCCAGAAATCTCTTTTTGAGAGTTACGCAACGACATAAGAGTTAACCTTTTCCGAATCTAGGAAGATGGGTCCATGACCAGAATAGCATCTTCAAGTCTTCATAGTCAGTCCGTTGAGCTGTCTTGCATAGTTTGTACTCGGGATTGTTGCGATGGTTTCTTGTGACCTTATCTGCAGCTTGATAACTGTTGTTTATGTTTTGTTGTCAACAGTCCCTCTTTGATCTCTGTCGATCAATTTCATAATCAATATACGCGTTTAAGTAAACACGGTCAACAAGTAATAAAGTTTAAGTAGAGTATCGTTCCCATGAGGAATTATTAATAACAATTACCAAATACTAACTCTTAGCCAAACTAATTTTATTTAAACAATCAATTTAAGATTATGAATTAAATTATTTAAATAAACTACTACTAATTACCACTAGTTTAAAGTCAGATTATAGAGATTTAAGATCACAACTTCACTTATTGCTTTACTTAGACTAATACACTTCTCATTAATTATGCTCACTATTCTGAATTATTAATCAAGAACACATCAACATCTATGACCATCTTTCGTTGCACCATAGACAAATCAACTTAAGTCAACAAATGATAGAATTAAGAAGAACATCCTAATTAATTAATCTACTATATCTCTATATGAATTACAATTAAAGATGATTTAAAGCCCAAGTTATTTATCAGATTACATGCGGTATATAGGTATATCTCTATCCTATACATAAATCATGAATTCCAACTCCATGCAGAAAACACAATCACACGCTATTATGATCAGATCTAAATCTATAATCCATCTCTCGAGTTCATATAGATTATCACAGTAATTGTTAGCTAGGCAATTAAGTAATTCAACACAAACCATAATAGACAATCCCATGGTTATATCATAGTAATTAATAAAGAAGCATACTAAAATAAGTTACGCAAAAAGCTCCATTGTAATCTTAAACAAAATAATTAGTTCATAATTATTTTAAAACCAAGAATCCACAACTGGATAAACATAAAAATATAAAAAATAACGGTAGAGAAGAGAATAAAATCATTGTCGAGAAATTTACCCCCCCCTCTTGCTCCTGCTTTGAATCTGTTGGGAATTGCACATTAAAATTTGATGTTGAAAGTAAATAATTATGCTTATGTGTAAATCCTTCAAAGAACATATGTACAAGGGCTTAGATGGTAGATCAAAATTGTTAGGTTGATATGTGCTTAATGTTTATCATTATGTAAATGAATGTATAGAAGAACGATCAAAGCTGTTAGGATGATCTATTTTGAAATGTAATATATAGGCCTCAACGGTATCGTAGTCTGTCAAGTTGTCGAGAGATTTTAGAAGCCAAGGCAGAATCGTGGAGTATCGAGAAAGTTATTTCAGAATCGTAGTCTACTTTGAAAGCCACACTCAGAATTGTAAAGATAGTCTGAGCGCCTGCTGAGCCAAGTCAAGAATCGCAGTCAGTTCTCAGAATCCTGGAGTCTGCAAAATAAGAAAGTAAAAATCGTAGTCTATCAGAGCTTAAGAGAAATCGTAGTGTTCTCTTCGATCAAGGCTAAATCAAGCACGAGCATGAAAAGACATAACGATCGTGGTGTCTCTCCAGTCAGCATCAGGAGCACCAAACTTCGTCCATTTGCTGAAGGACGAAGTATAACAAATGAAGAATGGCTTATAGGCGTTGACATTTCAGGAATCCCAATGATCCAACACTTATCCTTAGTATGTATCAAAGAAACGTATAGAAGAAGATAAGGAAAGGACTGCATGCCTGCTAAAAACACCTTTTAAGGTGTTAGGTGAGATAGCAGTCTACTGTGTCAGTGGGACAGACGGTTGAACAAAAGATTTCTAGGAAGTCAACATCAGTGCTCAGAAATGTCTGATGCATTAAATGCTACAATGGATTCCTTCAACGGACACATTTCAAAGGATCCTTTATAAGCGAATAAGACATAGATGCAACAAGTAAGCAAGTACAAAACTAAAGCTCAAGAACACTCAACGTCCAATACTCTATAATCAAGAAAGAAATGCTTGCTCTGCTACTCAGTTCTATCGAATATACGCTTAACTACAACTGAGTAGCACAACCCAAGAACTCAACTCTTAACAAGTGTATTCCAAGTCTGCTGGACTTAAAGAGTTCTGAGTGAACTAAGGAGTTCCAAGACTGTTGGTCTTGAAGAAATCTAAGTGATTCAAAGATTATAAAGATATCCTTAGTTGATTTCCTACTCGTGAAGTAGAATAGTGGACTAGGAGCCTTAAGTGCTTTGAACCACTTAAAATCACTTTGTTTTATATATACATGCTATAACTGCTATATCTGTCATAACTGCTTATCATCTATAAACTTGGTTTATCTTAAAAGGGAACACACAAATCATATATTCCGATGTGGTTAATTTATTAACAAAATATGACAAGTATTTTCAAAAGGAAAAAGTTTTTAAAATTTATTCAACCTCCCCCCCCCTTCTAGATAACATTTGTGTTGCTAGGAACTAACAGAATCTTCAATGGTCTCCAAGTTCCTTCAATCTCCAAATCTAATCTAAACTAAGGTTTCTCCTAATCTAATCTCATCGAATGGAATGGAATCCTCCAATCCTTATGAATACTCCTCCTTTTATATCCCTCTTTATTTGTCTTTTAGTCCTTCTTAAAGTCCTTCAAACCTTCAGCCCAAATAAATTCTTTTTAGACTTAACTTCTGAAAATCTTTCTTTCATCCCGACAACTCCGCCCCGACGAAGTTTTTACACTTGGAAACTCCGCTTCAGCGCATGAACAATACCAAAAATTACGAAAATGTTGTTAAGCTCTATTTATCATGTTTTGATCCTTCGAAGCCATTTCTTACAACACAAATAAAAAAAATAAGTAAAATGACACTAAAATTACTTAAAGTTAACAAAGAATTAAGCCATTAAGATGTCTAAATCATAGGTATAAAACCCACTCATCACCATCACGGGGTTATCTCCTGGGTTGAGATGTCTTTTGGTTGTCCCTCATAGTTGTCAACAGGGTTTCACTACTGTTGATTTTGTCATCCCTCGGGGCTGTCTCCGAGGGTGATTTGATGTCCCACGGGGCTGTCTCTGGAGTGGAAAAAGATGATTTTACCCTCCTGCATAGTTAGTAATAGAAAAATGAAATTTCGAGTGTCTACATATGTCCCTCTTTGTTATGTATACGCAATGCAATGAAATGAACATGAAAAAGATTACTAGACACTAGAAATATGACAAGGTATATTTAATGATGCAATGTCATGCAATGAATGGTGTAATGAATGTTAAAATGCTTTCGCAAATTGCACTTTGTAAATCGCAAATCACATTTTGCACATCGAATTTTGCACAACGCACTTTTCTTATCGCAGTTCGCACATCACACTTCAAAAATCACAAATTAAGTCTTGTATCACATACCTTTAGAATTTATTGATGCCTTTATTGGAGGCTGACATCAACAACTTCCACCACTGGACATTCCTGAGCATGTTTGATGAAGATTAACTTAGAGGTTCATATCTTTGGCATTCTTAATATTATTTTTGGGGATAATTTTTTGGTTGAAACTACAGGACCTTCCCGATACATACGCTAGGGAGACATCAACGGTTTGATTTCCATCTGGTTGATGTCGATGCTTACGTTGGGGATGATGTTCTGAAATCACCGGACCTTCCCGATGTCTACGCTGGTAGTTGACAACGGTGCCTACCCTGCTGGTAGTTGACAACGGTGCCTACCCTGCTAGTAGTTGACAATGGTTAATCACCGGACTGTCTCAATACCTACTCAAATGGTAGTTTACAACGACAAAAGTTTCTTGAGTCTTGGTATTTAATGTGCACACATATTTTACTCTACTAGGGATGCATGCTAAACTTTTTTTTTAATAGAGATGTGCGCTGATATAGTGCGGTTGCACATGTGCAGACCATGCTTGATGTGATGATCTAAATTTATCTTTAAGATTATATTGTTTTAGGTTGATGCACATGCTTAATTGAATTGTCTAGATGTCAAAATATACCTCACCCTTGCTGAGGCGTTTTGTAGTTTCTTTTAGCTGTTGGGCGCTTATGCCTCATTTCCTTGTGCATTTTTTTCCCGACCCGGCTGAACTGATGACCCGGTTGTCGCTGACGTCCCTAGAGGGTGCGACCCATTCTTTCACGGCCCATATTTGAAATTCAATGTAGAGGCCTTGACTTGCGAGGACTTAGCGCAAGTTGACATGTTTGATGGTGTAGATTTCATTCGCTAGACCTTTAGTTAGTAGATTGACGGCTGTGCTCCATTTCTCTATTCTTTTTACTTTTATTTGTAGGACAGAGATGCCATTTGATGTATACAGTTTTATATATTTTGCCAAGATGTAAGTATAATGCATTTCATTTACTGCATATGTCATGATGCATGCATTGTATGACATGTATTTACTTTTATAAATTACGAGTTAGGATTGACCCCTATGTGGTCTTTTGATATTGTTTTACAAACGAGGTGCTGGTTCTTTCGGTTAAGGATTTTCGAGGAAGTTTTCCCTTCTTTTGTCATCGCACGCTTATGCCATTGTAATTTCTTTCAGAAGTCATCTCATTTCTTTTGATGAAAAACTTGGTCCTGCCGTAGACTCCTTCCATTGAATTAAATGCAAAAATGCCTCAGCCCTTTCACATGATATTACCAGGGATTCATATAAGAAACTTCACTTGTTGACCACGTCAAGAGTGAGCAATATCCTGCACATCAGACGAACAAAATGTGCCAACAACTTGACGACTCGGGCCATTAGGATTAGTATAATCTTATCAACAAGGCATATGAAGTTAAAGTTCATGAAATTGAACGCTTGTATTAGTTGAGATTTTATCTTATTGCTAAAGATCTTGAAATTGAGTATGAAAATGAATTTTTCCTGAGGAAATTGTGAATCGCTATCTTCCGAGTTTAATTTTTTATTTTGACGAAATTTTCATTTAACAAGTTATGAAATCACAAGTAAACTTTTATGCATCCATAGTCATTGTGCATGGTAAAGATATTTCATCTTCTCTCTAGGCACTGCTCTTCGAAGAATTAACTTTATATGACATGTGCACTATGAGTGACACAACTCTTAGTAGGGGTTTCATTTCCATGACCTTGTAAAAATAAATCAAATTTTCTTTTTTTTTCTTTTTCTCTCACCTAACTTGTCTTATTTTCTTAGGCTATTCAGACTTATCCATTAACGAATTTTGGACCAATGACTCCTAAACCGAACGACTTTAGGGCACTAGGTGTAAAGAAACCCCTTCGGGTTTACTTTCTCGAGTAACAAAGGCCACACTTCGAGATAAGTCAGGTGGTTTACTCTATTTTCTCCTCGCCCGAGCTTCTGGAAGTTCTATTTTCTTAGGCTTAAATTACCTATGTAGCGAGCGTTGGGCCAGTGACTCCCAAACCAGACGTCTCTAGGGCACCAGGTGTAAAAAAACCCCTCAGGCTTAATTACTTGAGTAACCAAGTCCATGATTCAGATCTGCTCAGGTCTCGCCTTCTTCTTCATATAATGCTTGTTTTCTTAGGCGCTAGGTTACCCATGTAGCTAGCTTTAGGTCGGTGACTCCCAAACAAGACGCCTTTAGAGCACCAGGTGTAAAGACACCCATCGGGCTTAATTACTCGAGTAACCCATGCTACAATTAGAGATATTAGGCTGGCTACTTATCTTCTATCTTCTCATTAATTGTCTTTGTTATTTCCATATCTCATACCCCACAACTAAGAGTGAAGGTAACTGCAAAGTGAAGACACGCATATGAGGTCAATTCTACTTCAAACAACACTTTGAACTAGAATTTTGAAAAGTTTTAATTTTCTGATCATTCTCGTGATTCTTGCTCCACGGACGCTTATCAGAATTAATCCAATTCATAACATGCTAAACAAAATTTTCATGTTTAAAACCTTTTTTAGATTCTAATACAAGATTTATCTATACTTAACATGTCTACCATTGCAAATTTATGGAAACATAAAATAGATAAAGAGTTGAAAGAGTCATACCTCATATATTGATTATTGTATTCTATGAAAATTAGAATTGGAACAGACCAAATGATCATACCAGATTGCCAGTAAAATGATATGAGGGAAGCTCTGATGATGACGGAATATGCTTATGGCGCTGACTGGTGAATTTTCCTTTTTGGGATGGTTGATAAATGCCCCATTATTGACTTGTCGTATTCTCCGACATTGACTCAGTCTTGTTTGTTGTAAGGATCCCCATATTGGGTTATTGCCAATTTTGAAATTACCCCAGTCTCTCTTGTAGTATGGGGTAGTCAATCTTTGGGCTTTCAAGTGTAAAGGTTTTTCGAATTTGATTCGGTGTCTTGAGACTGGTGTTTTGGTTGGTATTTGAGTTGAGAGATAGAGTATTTGGTTTTTTCTTTTAAGGGTTAGACTGCACCATAGGTGGTTGTTTACGTATTCCCGTGCGAGGAGATCAGGTCTACGTAGTTCATACTTGAACTAAAAAGACCTGATTGATGGATGTTTTTTACAGAACTAAGTTAATTCATCAACTAACAGATGAACATTAAGATAGGTAACATGCCTCAAATTCCTTGTCTCTTGAGGTTCCCATTCCTTTCCTAGAAGCATTGGCTGACTTGAATTAGATCTGCATTTCTTCATTCCTCGGTATAGCATCCTGTATTATCTTTACGAAGTTTGCTTCTTGATTTTCATTAGGGTCGTGATCTTCCACATTCACTTGGTTGATTGTTGGGGGTTTGACTATTATTGACATAAGGCGCCTCTTTTTTCCTCCCCCTCCAACTTTTGTTTCAGAATTTTCTCCTTCATAACTTTGACTTCTTTCATTCTTAGATTCAAACCTTCTTTTGTCATCTCGTCTCCTTCCGACTTTTCCCGAGTAGACTTACTGGGAGTTAGGTCTTTGACTTGAGTTGCATGCACTATCACAATCTCCGTTGCTTTAATCAAATCTTTCACTAAGTATTTAAGTGACCAACATTGCTTTGTGGAATGCCCCGGTCTTCTTGAATAATAAGTATAATGTTGTAAGGGGTTGTAATTCAGTGCCCTTATACCCATTGGAGGGGGAAGGTCTTACATTTTCTTTTGTTCTGTTAACTTCATGAAGACTTCTTCCATGGACTCTGTAATAGTGGGAAATTTTATCTTTAAACTCTCATTTGTGTTTACTTCTCCCTGATTTTTAGGGTCACGCAGGTCGTACTTTGCGCGGGTCTCATCATTATTGTTCCCACGTAGAATTAATGGAGTGTTTCCTCTCATTTGTCGAAAGCATCTTTTCTTGTCGCATGGATGTGTATCAACATTAATCTATTCATTCAACGTTCCCATACCCTTTAGTTTTGTAGCTCGAGTTTTCTCATCCACCCTACCTCCTGTTATGATAACTTTTTCAAACGTTATATCTTTCATGTATAAGATATCTCCGTAATAAGGATATTCATGTGTTTCAACAAAGATTTTGACCATTTCTTGTTCCTCTAGAGGTGGAATTGCTCGATCTGCTGATGAGTGAGTTTCATACCTACGAATTGGGTATTTTTCAGACCTAAACAGTTGTTATTTCATGTTGTTTAGTATTGTTTTATGTGTTGTGTTTCTATTGCAAGGTCAGGTTGAGATGGCTAAAGCAGTAATTGGGGGCAAGAAAGGACAAAAGTTCAAAATTACAGCAAGCACACCCGCCGGGGTGGGCCTTCACAAAGCCAAGTCACCCGCCGGGGTGGGGGTACATTCAGCAAGGATTTTAAGTACCCACAGTGGCGGGCTTCATCAGTTCAAAAACACCCATCGGGTCGGGATACACGGATATTCAGTTAAAGTTTCCTCATGCAATTCTAAATCTTGAGATGTTTGGCTAGTGGATTCTAGACGCAATTAGGAGAGTATCAAAGGCATATTTAGGGGTAGAGAAGGTATCTATGATCATTATTAGCAAAACCCTAACTTTGGATCACGTCTTGGAGGATTGAAGCGAGGATTTGGAGCACAAAGATTGTAAAGGGGATTGAAGCAGAGCAGCAGTTCTATTTACTGTTTTTACTCTTCATATTCATCTTTGTATTCATGATGCTAATATCTTTGTGGATTTCAGTTTTTATTTCATTCGTCATGAACTAATTTACTTTTTAAGTCTATAATGGATCCTTTTGTGTAACGAAAGTTGATACGCTTTGATTTTAATTCATTGAGGCTATTTCCATATTCTTCTATTACGGTTTATGCTTATTTAATGAATTTCTTAATCACCAATTCCTTGTGAACACATATGAACTCGAGAGATGAAGTATGGGTTTAGACCTAATCATAGTGGCGTGTGATTGTGATTTCTGCATATTGTTGGGATTCATAATTTATGTCTAGGATAGAGATATACTTATACATCGCGCATAATCTTATGAGAACTTATGAGTAAACCTTCTTTAATTGTAATTCTTTTCATGTATGACTGTAAGAAAAAATGCATACAGTTCTGATATTTTTTTCTAGTGCCCTATATTTATCTTTTTAAAGAACACAACACTTATTAAAACAACACATAAAGGAAACAGACAAAACTGTAGATAAAAATAATGACACATATCCAATTCTTGACACAGTTGCATCATTTCATTTGAACACTAAAACTACCTGCTCATCCACTATTAACAACAACAGTTGTACTCACCAGAAATCCCCAACACACAAGGCAACAACAAATTCAAAAAAATTATCAAACAAAATAAAGCCCTAATTAGTTATCTCTTAAGTCCAAAATATAACAAATACATAAAATAAATTGAATAGGGTTTAACCCCAAATTCTCAACCAACAACAAATTCAACCAAACTACAAATTTTAAATTATCAAACAAAAAAACCCTAATTTAGTTACCTTTTAAGTCTGATATTACTCTGATATGCGCAAGAGGTAGTGTCGTAGTGGAGATGTAGAAGAAGTAGTGGGTCTAGCAGCGGAGCCGCGAAGATGTAAAAGAAGTAGAAGATGTAGTGGTGGAGCTAGCCATGGAGGTAGAGATGTAGAAGACAAAAGCAGAATGAATTTATGTTTGTTATACTTGTATTTAAAATATGATTCCAAATTTAATTCTTCCATTGATCTGTCTCATTGGGTTTATTAACTTACATATATGCGTCTGCCTCTATACCTATTGTGGGAAAGGAAATCATACCTTGCTAGGGTTAGGGTTTCGTGTTGGCTGAGGAGGACAGAAATCCACGAAGAGTACGGAATTGACTGATTGATTGAAGAGGGGAAAAGAACAGGTGAGCGATTACTCCAACAACACGTGGCAGAACTCTTAGAATTCGAGAACCTTAGGGCAGAAAGGATTCCGAGATCCTTCTTAAGTGCTTTGGGTTGAGAGAGAATCTCCAAGTCTCCTAGTCTTCCAAAAGGTCCAAGAGTCAAAAGTGAGGTCCCTTTCCCAATAGAGTAGAAGGGGTATTTATAGAGTTTCCTGGAATTAAGTAGTCACATTTTAGGCACATATTTTCAGGAAAATTCTAGAAATACCCTTTAGTCATTAGAATAATGCCCATATTGCCCTTTCCTTCTAGCCACCAATCCAATCCCTTAATCAATTCCTAAAACGAGTCGCCTCAATGAGCCTTCTGCCTCAGGACACGTGGAGGTTTCTCCCAGGTCTAGCACATTTATTTCTGACTTCTCCGTCTTCATTTAATTAGATTATGTGAACCCTAATTTGAGAATTTAATGAGGTTGTGGAACCCTAATGGTTCATTTAATTTAATTAGGTCATATGAACCCTAATTTTTCACTTGGGCCCACATTTGCCCCCTGTGCGAGAGTCGCAATTCCAAATAGACGATCGTGCAAGAATACTTCAAGCCTTTGAACGATTCTGCGGGACTTCACTTTACAGGTCTTGAAGACAAGGGTCCTAGAAGAGGGAACCCCTAGGGAACCAAACCCTTAGGGTTAAACCCTCAGGAGGCAAAACCTAGAGGGCTCTTCCATGGACATACTGGAAAATCTTTCAATAGTTTGCCCAATATTTGTTTCCTTATTTTTATAGAAATTAAGACAAGGAAGATCATCAAATATTATCAAATAAAATTCAATCTAATAAAATCTTTCTTTTGGTAAACTAAATCTTTCCTTTTTATCAAATCAAATAAAATCTTAATTTTATTTTGGAAATAAATTTTTTTCTTTATTTGATTTTGAAGACAATATCCTTCCTTATCATTATTATTATTTAGAAGGAAAAAATTAAATTTCGAATTTCCCTTTATTGGGAGAAAATCAAATCTTTTTTTTATATTTAGAAAATTATATCTTTATATATTTTTATTTAGAAATAAATTCAATGATACTTATCTTTCGATAATCAGATTGAAGCCTTCCCTTAATGGAAAAAGAGTGATTGCTTCCTTTTCCGTTGCAAGTATACTTTGGGGGCTATACATGTATTCATATGTATGCATCTCCCAAGCCATTTACGCCTCCTTGCTTATGTTGTTTCATTTTTGATTTTCTCTCTTCCTACGAGTCAGGAAGATCCTCAAGGGAGCAACAAGAAGATGTTCCTCAATCCGAGCGAGAGGTAACAAATAGGATTCCTCCCTATAGGGCCAAACCCTAGGGGTTGAACCCTATAGGGCCGAACCCTATGGGAGACCCGAACCCTTGGGGCTCTATTCCTTCTTCTCATCTTTGCTTTTCAATTTGCTTACTTGCATGTTTTCTTTCGAATTTCTCTTGACTTGTTTCCTCTATTTCTCTTTTCTGTTTCAGAAAATTGTAGTCTTTCTTTTTTTTTTCTGAGCCCCATCACCTTGATCATATCTTGATTTTTTCCCTCAGAATTCATCAAAGAAGGCTATAATTTTTGCGGTGAAGGAGCACTCATTCCAAGCGGTTGATATGTGGAGCAACAGGACCTCAAAGGAATTTAGGGAACATCCCCTAAGTGGCTGAACCCTAGGGGGGCAAACCCTATATGATTTTTTTCAGGACCCCCAATCTTTATTTTGTCTACCGAGCCCCATTACCTTGATTACATCTTGTTTTTTCCCTTGGATAATAAAGAAAGACTTGGCGTTTTGTCAACGAAGAACACAAAGGAAGAAAAAATATTCTACTTACAATGAAACCACTCCAGATGGCTGAACCCATAGGGGGAAAATCCTAGGAGGTCGAACCCTAGGGGACTGGACCCTAGGGGGAATCCACGTTTAGACGAAAAAAATGAAGTTCTGGAGGAATAGTTACTATTTTAATCATAACTTTTGACTTGTTTGGAGTTTCGGGGCCCATAATATATCAAAACAAAGCTAGCGATGAGCTCTACAAAAATCATGGCATTTGGCCATAACATATGTCGTTATATGTCTAAAAGAGGCTCCGAAGGATGCTTTTGGGATGTCCAAAATGTTTTTCAAAAAAATTCAGGAAATATTTCTTGCATAATTGTGATTCCTAACTCCTTCTGACATTGTTTCTTCTTCTTTTTAGGTGTCTTTAAGGTTAAATATCAGACTTTCCTCTTTGTCATGGTAAGCACTTCGAGCTCAAATGCTTTCCTTGTCATCCTTTCTTTGCTCTCTAGACCTCTTATGTTGAATTCTTTTTTCATGCAGGCCCTCTCGATTGGACATTCTGTCGACCTGGAAACCACCCAGGAGGCCCCATTTCTCAATGATTGGGGAAGGGCTCCCCTCTTTGGTCTTTTCGATGTTGTTTGGGAGCAAGTCCAGACTTATGACCGTACAACTTTTCCTCCGCCAGGGAAGGAAGGCTTGCTTCTATATGTAGCGTCTTGTGGAGGTCGGGATGACTTATTATCTGATTCATCTAGCCACCTTTAGGAATAGTAACATTGGATCGACGAGATACTTGGGAATGCTGATTATGTGGATAGCTGACATTCTTCTTGCATCCAGCTATGCAAGAACATTCGTATCCAATAGAACCATGGTGCTCCTCTATATGCACATTCGTCACTGCTTGGGGGGAATGCACCTCTACTCTAGAGCATGTCTGTGCGATCTACCGGTAAGCATTTGCCCCCTGTGCATGAGTAACGCCTTTGGTGAGATGATCGCGCAAAATATTTTAAGTGCTGAAGTCTTGATTCCAGTTTTTAAACACTTCGCGGGGCTTGATGTTTTGCAAGCCTCAAAAATGAAAGTCCTAGGAGAGGGAACCTCTAGGGGAGAAAACCTTAAGAGGCCGAGCCTTAAAGGAGTTCTCCTTGGATATCTTGGAAAATCATCGATCTAATCCTTCTTACCCTCTCTTGAAATTTATCTTTTCTTTAGAATCAAGAAGTCATTGAGAAGACCAAGGTTGATGAAGAGGATGATGATGTTCCCATTGGGCTCTTTGTGAGTATCGCAAATAGGCAGCGGGTATCGAGTCTTCTTCACCACATGATGCCTTTCTACAACTTCTCCACATCACAGTTTTGAGGGTGCCGATGAGACTCCTGCTTCTTTAAGGTGGAATCCTTCTAAGACTATTGTTGATGTTCATCCTCCCAAGGAGGATTCTGTCGTGTTGGTGATTGCTCGGGAGGGTATTATGGATAGCAATTTGGGTGGGTTGAATGACCTTCCGCCTCCCATGGCATCTCCTAACTCTCCTTGGACATGTCTCCTTTCCATGCTAGGTTGGATCTCTTTATTTTCAATCATCATGTTGTTGCACTTTGTTCAGAAGTCACTTCACATCACCATGAGAATGACTTACTTTATGTAGAGCTTTAGGAGCTTCAAGATGCCATGGATAAATTGAAGACAAAGCTTTTGGGAAATTGAGTTAGCTGCCCAAGACCTTGAAGGCCTGATAGCATTGAAGGCCTGATAGCCTTGAAGGCCTGATAGCCTCGAAGGCCTGATAGCCTCAAAGGCATGATAGTATTGAAGGCCTGATATCCTTGAAGACTTGATAGCCTCGAAGTCATGATAGCCTTGAAGGCCTGATAGCCTCGAAGGCCTGATAGCCTTGAAGGCCTGATAGCATTGAAGGCTTGATAGCCTTGAAGACCAAGCTTTAGATATTCCTCTCTCTTTAATTCGACAGGTCGTGGCCTTTAGATCATGAACTTTCATAGTTTTTTCCCGTATCAGAAAATTCATGTACATACATTTCATGCAAACTAACACTTGAATCTATACTTTTCTTTTTAATAAATCAGAAGAAATAATCAAGTATAAGTGAATGTTTGACAAATATATTGATAATCAAATTGTTTTTAACGAAAAGCATAACGTTTCATATAATAAATCTTGCTTTTGTCGGAGAAAGCATAACGTTCACCACTTTTAGAGATAAACTGTAACTTTTTCGGGGTTAAGGGTTTATACTCAGGCGCCTTAATTACTTTTAAAGTTGAAAGTATAACTTTTCGGGTCTAAGGACTTATAGTCAGGTGCCTCATTCACTTTTAATGATAAAGTGTAACACTCGGGTGCCTCGTCACTTGGGCTGTCCAATTTCTTAGCAAGTGCACTCTACGAGGACTTGAAATCGGGTGCCTCATCACTTGGGTCATGCAATTTCTTGGCAAGTGCAGTCTATGAGGACTTGACCACCATTTAGAGTGGGCCACTATCTTAGGTGGATTTTTTTTTTAATTCTTCAATTCTTGTGCCTCCTCCATTGCTCATCCAATTACTTGGCAAGGGATATTCCTGAGGACTTAAACCACCATTTTTGGTGGACCACCATCTTGGGTGGATTTTTAATTCAATTGTAGTTCAATGTTCTTTTGATGGTAGAGCCAGTATTTAGGTTCTTGGCTTCCGAGACTGCACCATGGGTGATAGTGTTGCGCGTTTCTTCTCCTAGTTCAATCTCCCCGGCCGCCAGCTTCTCATGGTATATCCTCCACAGATTGTAACAGTCCATAGTGGAATGCCATGCGTATTGGTGGTATACACAGAAGTCTGGTCTTCTTTTCATCTCTTCCATCAAAACCAACCGGGGCCTTGGAGGTTTCACCACTCCGTGCTCAACCTATTGTTCGTACAGGCTCCTAAATGCCTTCTCATTGCATGTGTGCTGAATGTCATGATTCCTCCCAAGTCTTGTGCAAAACATGAGAGAGTCACAAATGAATCACAAGCCTTGGTAATGAGGTGGGGCTTGAAGGCGTCTAAAGCACCATTGTTGCATATGCTAACCAAGTTCTTTTCTTCAATTGGCTCTGCACACTTCTGTGCTTGGGACCTGAACCTATCCACGTAATCTGACAGCTCTTCGTTTGGCTACTGCTTGAATCTCATGAGCTCTACGATGGTTACCTGTTTCTGCACATAGAAAAATTTCTTAAAAAATTACCATTTTAGATCATCCTAATCATGGACTGATCCCTTCTCCAAGTTGTAGTACCAACTGAAGGCATTATCCGTCAAAGACTTATTGAATTCTAATAAGTGGTTTTATAACCACTTATTTGAATATTAACTGACTAGAATTTGTGCTTAATCTCATGTTATTGTATATATTTGTATGCCTTTGTGCTTTGTTTTGCAGTTTTAGTATTGGAAACTTCCTTGGTGTAATTTTAGTTAAGTCGTGTTCAAAGTTGTGATGGATTGATGATGGAAAGGAAATGGAGTTAAGCATGTTGCCAAATGTTGGAATGAAGTCTTGGAGTGAAGTGCCTTGAGTCTAGACAGAAGCAGAAGAGTGTAGCAGAACAAGCCGTGCCCAAATGATGCATCTACAGCATGCTTGCAGAATGAATGTGATTGCCAGATTCAAAGACAGTAGCAATTGCTACTTGATTTAAAAATTAGTTGACTTTTACGTGAACAATCTAGCAGGGTGACGGCTTGGAGAGGAAGACTACGACTAAAACTCTTAATATATTAGACGACTCATGGGCATGAAAAACGTATTCCATCCCTTGGGGGATCAAGGAACTATGGTTGCTTTCTCTCTTTAATTGGAATAATTAGATTAGAGTAGATTAGTGTAGTTATTTTCTAGTTGGGATTAGCTTGAAGACTTGAAGAAATTGGCAAGCATTAGAAGATGCAATCTTGGATCATGAGAATAGATTCCAATTCTCTACTCTTAGTCTCTCTTTGATTCTTAATTGTATTTTATGATGTTTATTCAATATGTGGATGATAGCGTTAATTCAATTATGATTTAAACTCTATTCTGAGATTGCAATGGATTCTATGGAGTAATTTATTCTGATATATTTCTTTGTTAGCCTTACTGATTGCTATAGGAGTGTTTAATTAGATTCACATTTATTTGTTTAGTTGATTGGCCATCAATTTACTATGATAATCCATATGGACTTGAAAGGCAAAGTATGGGTTTAGATCTGATCTTATTAGCGTGTGATTGTATGTTTTATAATGCATTGGGATGTATGATTCGTGCTTAGGATAGACATATACTGAAGCACCATTCGTAGTCAATTGAGAACTAGGGTTTAAACCCTAATTATTTGTAAATTATATAGACATATAGTGGTTTAGTTAATGTGGGTGTTCATGTTCCAGCGAATTTCAACAAGTTTTTGGCAACAAGTGGTTAGGGTTGCATTGCCACTAACAGTCTTATCCCCTAATTCACTCCTACCAAAATCTCATCACCACTCTCCCTCTCAACCGAGCCCTAGTTCTTCATTTCTTGCAGTGGTGCACAGAGGTTGTTTGATTAAAGGTCAGAAAGAGTTGAGGGTTAAATTCAAGAATTTAGTACAAGAAAAGGAGCAGATTTTGGAAATTTGTTGAATGCACTTCAGTGAGTTGATTCAGAATTGATAGAGTTTGAGGATTCATTGAAGGGTCCAGGGGCATCTAAGATAATACTCTTATCAAAATCATGTCACCCAAGCAAATTAGAACTCCATCTCCTTCATCGAGCAGTGAGCATGAGAGTGAGGGTAATAACAGAAACGTGCTAGACACTTCCCGATTTGTGAACCTCTCGGCCTAGCACTACTATATGGATATCTTAGTGGGCAAATCCTTCATACCAGAGAGGGGATTCAGGCCCGGAGAAGAAGATGGAAAATTGAAGGATCAGATTAGGGGGCATAGATGGCTTTTAGTGGTAGCCAAACTGGTGGTTGCACCAATGGCGATAGTTAGGGAATTTTACGCCAACGCTCGCGAAACTCAGAATGGCATCTCTTTTATGCGAGGACAGCAGGTGCGGTACACCAAAGAAGCAATCAATGAGAGATTCCATGTGGGGACATTGCCATCAGGTGCTGAGAACTGGGCTGAATCACAAAGGTTTGAGATGTATTTTGACAAGTTGGTGAAGGAGCTGTGCAAGCCAGGCACAAAATGGACTACCAAATCTGGCACTAACAGAAAAGTTCATTTCCAGCAGACTTCGCTCAACCGATATGCTAAGGCATGGTATAGCTTCATATGTGCGAATATACTCCCTACCAGCCATCATGCCGATGTCATGACTGACAGAGCTACATTGCTATATGGCATTCTAAAGATGAAATCAATTGACATTGGGCATATCATAAATCACTCAATGTTGAAATACATAAGAGGGAGTACTTCAGGGGGCATACCACATGCTTCTCTTGATACTCGACTGTGCTTGGCTGTGGGAATTGATTGGGATGATGAGGCTCTCCAGCTGTCGATGAGGGATATTGACCACACCACAATTCAGAAGTACACCATTTGGAATGGTGCAGAGTCTCATCCTTGGGGCTGAGGGTTTATCATATCTGAGGATGAGTCAGAAAGTGAAGAAGATGGAGATAGCAATGAAGAAGAAGAGGACACTGCTGCCCCGCATTCAGCTAGCCCACCTCTAGGCGAGCAAAACTGTGACCTTCGCCGCCTCTAAAGAAGGATGGATGCGATGCATGCGAACTTCCAAGCTTATACTGCCGAATTTTCTGGAATTCTATCAAATGCCTTCAGTTAGTTGGGAGCACAGGTTCAATTTCTGACATATGGGACAACTACTCCTTATCCACCTCCAGACACTCCACCTGAGCAAGAGGAGGATGGTGATGATGCTAACAACTAGGGGAGTTTCTTTATAGCTTTTATCTCCAATGAGGACATTGCAGTTTTTAAGTTTGGGGGTATTAGGTTTATTTGTTTCATTTAGTTGCATTTAGTATAATTCATGTCGATGAATTTTGTCTTGTTTTAGTTGATTGTGTAGTAAGTGTTTCATTCTGTTTAGTAATTATGTTAAAAAAAATATGTTGCATTTTGTAACTGCATGAATCCAGTGTCAGTTGGTTTGTTATTTAGTTGGCCTATGATGAAATTAAAACTACTTGATTTTTGAATTAATTTGAGACTTAAGCTTGGTTGTAATGTCACATCATTATATAAATCTGTATATGCCTGAATCTGATATAACCGGTTAGCACTTCTGAGTAACCATTGTAATATGCTTAGTGTAAATTTTCACATATTTGCCTTCTGGTGGGAATTCTGTGTTTTAATGAAAGAATGTCATAACATCATTAGGTAATAGCTAGAACTATTAAAAGCTTAAGTTTGGGGGAATTCAGTGTTATGCATGTCAATTCAGTTTTATGCATGCCTATTCAGTGTTCAAAAAAAAGGAAAATCTATCTTGAAACCTTCTTGAGCTAAATCATGAAATCTTTGGAAGGGGCGAGATGGAGCGTAAAACGCACTCGTTGTATCTTTGGAAGGGGCGAGATGGAGCGTAAAACACACTCGCTGTAAATAAAGGCATAAACTCCCCTGTTGACTCTGAACTTAAGTAATACATGGTCTTGATTAGAACTTGTTTGATTTACTGCTTATCTTGATTTGAAATTGGTTCTTTCCCTCTAAGAAGCATAGTATGTGAAAAATTTATTCAACAGTATGTTTAGTGGTTGCTTCACATTCACACACTATATCAGTGCTGACAGATTTGGATTTGCAAGGTGTTGTGCATTATGATCTTGTCTTGGGTTGATTTTCATTTTGATTATCTTGGAGTTTTTTCCAAGGCATTGTAATTGAATTTCAATTCTGGCTGATTATTAGATTTAAGGTCATGATAGTGTAGGATGCATACATGGTAGTTTCTACATTTCATTTTATTTTGGTTATGTTTTAGTTGCTTGAGAGCAAGCAACAGTTTAAGTTTGGGGGTATTTGAGAAGTGGTTTTATAACCATTTATTTGGATATTAACTGACTTGAATTTGTGCTTAATCCCATGTTATTATATAGATTTTTATGCCTTTGTGCTTTATTTTGCAGTTTTAGTATTGGAAACTTCCTTGGTGTAATTTGAGTTAAGTTGTGTTCAAAGCTATGATGGATTGATAATGGAAAGGAAATGGAGTTAAGCATGTTGCCAAATGTTGGAATGAAGTCTTCGAGTGAAGTGCCTTGAGTCTAGACTGAAGCAGAAGAGTGCAACAGAACAAGCCAGCCCACCGATGATGCATGCATTGCGCCACTAACTTGGTTTATGACACTGCTAGCAATTTGAATGATCGCCTTGATTCAAAGATGTCAATAAATTAATTAACCCTATCTGAAGGCTATTCATATAGCAAATTTACTCAGATCTTAAAAATTAGTTGACTTTTACGTGAATGATCTAGCAGGGTGATGGCTTGGAGAGGAAGACTACGACTAAAACTCTTAATATATTAGACGGCTCATGGGCATGAAGAATGTATTCCATCCCTTGGGGGATCAAGGAACTATGGTTGCTTTCTCTCTTTAATTGGAATATTTAGATTAGAGTAGATTAGTGTAGTTATTTTCTAGTTGGGATTAGCTTGAAGACTTGAAGCAATTGGCAAGCATTAGAAGATCCAATCTTAGATCATGAGAACAGATTCCAATTCTCTACTCTTACTCTCTCTTTGATTCTTAATTGTATTTTATGATGTTTATTCAATATGTGGATGATAGCATTAACTCAATTATGATTTAAACTCTATTCTGAGATTGCAATGGATTCTATGGATTAATTTATTCTGATATATTTCATTGATATATTTTGTTGGGAGAATGCATATTATGATTTGATGTTTTAATGTATATGCTCATGATTATTTGTAAAGTCCTTCCAAGTAAGATATGTACAAGGACTTAGTGATAGATCAAATTTGTTAGGTTGATCTAAGATCTTAACGTGTATCATTCTGTAATAGAATGTATAGATAGAAAGATCAAAGCTGTTAGGTTGATCTTGAGATGTAATAGATAGGCTTCGAAGAAATCGTAGTGTATCATCTGATCAACATTGCAGAAGTCAAGGCAGAAACGTAGAGCTTCAAAGATCGTAGTGTGCCTGCCTTGAAGGGACTCTTCGGGAATCGTAGAGTGGTCCCAACGTTTGCCGAGCCAACTCAATGATCGTAGCATGATGAAGGAAATGTAGAGTTTACAAGTCAATGATCGTAGTGTGCTCTCGGAAACGTAGAGTTAGAACCTAGCAAGCAAAGATCGTAGTGTGCAAAGGTTTAAGAGAAATTGTAGTGCTCTTGGCAGATAGCATCAGATCAAGCACCAAGGTGACAAGTAACTATGATCTGAATCGTAGAGTATCACGATACAAATCGTAGAGCATCACCTGTCTTATGTCAGAAAACGTCGAGCCTCATGATGTGTGTGAAGACAGATTCCAACATATGAGGAATGGATTCTAGACGTTGTAGTACTCATCGGTCCCAAAGCAATTTGAAATATCCTTAGTATGCAACAACGAAGCGTATTGAAGAAGCTAAGGAAAGTACCATTGGTAAGGGGGCAAAACACCTTTTCAAATGTTAGGTGAGAAAGCAGTTTGCTGTGTCAGTGGGCCAGAATGCAGTTTCAGAAGATGTTCAAAAATGTCTCCATCAAAGATCAGAAAAGTCAAATGCATTTAATGTCTCAACGGATGGATCCAACGGATAGTTTTCAAGATCACATATATGCAGATCAGACAGATGAGAGATAACTAATCAAACATTGAACAAACAACGTGAACATCTCTCTCAAGCTCAACTCTACGATCTGAGATATTGCAAAACTTGCTCAGCTACTCAGTTCTTTAGAACAAGTGCTTACACAGCAACTGAGTAGCAACCATCAAGAACTCAACATTATCAACCAACTGAAGAAAAGTATCAAGTCTGCTAGACTTGAAGAGTTCGTAGTGAACGGTAAGAAAGCCAAGTCTGATGGACTTGAAGAGTTCAAGAGTGAACTAAGAAATTCCTAGACTGCTGATCTAGAAGGAATCTGTGTGATTCAGAAGTTGTAAAAGATATCCTTAGTGGATTACCTACTTGTCGAAGTAGAAGAGTGGACTAGGAGCTTTAAGTGCTCTGAACCACTTAAAATGACTGTGTCTTTTACATTGATACCATAACTGTTATATCTGTTATAACTGCCATAACTGCCTCACTCTCATAACTCCATTGCTTGGTAAAGAAGATTAAAACAAACATTTATTTCGCTAAGTTTTAATCATTATCAAAGAACAAGTTTAAAACGAAAAGATTTTTAAATATCCATTCAACCCCCCCCCCCCCCTTCTAGATAACTATTGTTCCAACTAGGAACTAACAATTGGTATCAAAGCAGGTTCTATTTTACAGCTTACAAGCTTTAGTAGATCCAATGGCACTCGTACCAAGCAAATCCAGGATCGGGGGAGGCAGCAAGCCACCAGTGTGCAACAATGATAAATTTGCTAACTGGAAAGTCAAGATGCAAGCGTACATGGACTCAATAGATGAAGATCTATTTGATACTGTTCAAAATGGGCCCTATATTCCAACAAAGCTTGCACCAACCACTGACGATCCAAACCGAATGCAAATCAAGGTTAAAGTAGAATGGACAGACAACGAGAAGAGAGCTGTCCAACTTGACAAAAAGGCCAAGAACATCATGTTCCAATCCTTAGAAGACGATCTATTTGAAAATGTTGTCAATAGCAAAATAGTTAAGGAAGTTTGGGAAGCACTGCTGATCATGCACGAAGGAACTGAAGAAGTTAGAGATAACAAACAATCTCTTCTGACATAGCAGTATGAAATGTTTGCTCATGTCCAAGGAGAAAACGTAACTGCCACTTATGAAAGATTCAACGTTCTGCTCAACTCTCTATGAGCATATGGAAAGTTCTATCCTAACAAAGATCTGACCATAAAGTTCATGAGGGCCCTACCAAGCAGGTGGGATGCCAAGTCCACTGCAATAAGAGTGTCAAAGAATCTTAATGAGATGACAGTTCAACAGCTATATGGCAATCTCCTGACATACGAACTAGAGCTGACCCAACGTGCTGAAACCTTATCAGAAGGAAGAAGGAAGGATAAGGGTGTTGCTCTCAAGGCAAATGAAGGTGCATCAAAGGTCAACACTGAGATTGACTCTGATTATGATGAAGACGATGATGAAGACCTTGCTATGCTGGTAAAAAGACTGAGAAGATTCATGCGTCAAGGCAAAACCAGCAAGCCAAAGAAGGTCAGCAACTACAGCAGCCAGGAGCAAATAAATGATCTATGCTACAACTACAAGAAGCCTGGCCACTTCATTGCCAACTGCAACAAACCTCTAAGAGCAGAACTAAAGAAGAAACAGCATGCAAAGAAGGAATTCAAAGGAAACAAAAGGCCTCAGAAGAGAGAAAAAGGCCTGGTACCTAGAGGATCATGGAGTGATTCAGATAATGACTTAAATACTGACTCCGAAGATGAAGAAGAACCACAAATGGCCAAACATGCAAAGGACAAACAAAACCTCAACATACATGATGTAAGTCTCGATGAGGTATTTGACTTCAACTCACCTGATGTAGATATAAATGACTTAAGAACTGCACTGCATGGCATAACCACTGATCTACATCAATATATGAAGTGGTTCAGAGTTTTGTCTAAGGATCATTCACTTCTTCAAGAAGAGAAGAAGAAAGTACGAGGAGAGCTTGAAACAGTCCTTCTAAGTACTAACCTTCTCTCCAAGCTTGAGGCTGAGAATGAGACCTTAAGACAGATAAACACACTCAATGCACAAAGAGAGTCTAATCTAACCTCTAAAATTGAGGATCTAGAAAAGACTATCTCTACATGGAACAAATCCTCATCATCCATGGACTGCCTGCTCTCTAGTCAGAGAAGCACATTTGACAAGACAGGCCTAGGCTTTGGGGAATCCATCTCAGAGCCTTGTGTGGAAAAGACAAAGGAAACTAGCACTAGTAATGCCTCAAGTTTCAGTAGAAGCATTACCTTTGTGAAATCCTCATAGAAGGAAGAATAAGTTCAACCTTGTCCTACTGTCTCCATTCTTACTCTTAGGAATAAAGGATCTCATGCTGGTCTGGGGTTCATAAAAGAAAAGAGTAACCTAACCTCTACTCACCAACCTCGAAGAATCGTAGAGTCAAGCAAGACCAACTCTACGAATCAACCGGGAAGGTACAGTAGAGGTAAGGCACACTCATCACTATTTATTAAATCCAAGGACACGTGGAAAAATGAGAATCAGTTTAACAGAAGGATAATTAAAGAACCACATAAGTCCAAATGGAGGGTGAATCATCATGCACACAATGGCATGCATCATACTAGGTGTTTTATATGCAATAAATATGGTCACAAGGTTGCCAAGTGTTATTATAATTCCATGCATATGAGACCCAAGATTAAACAGATTTGGGTCCCCAAAGGCACTAACAAAGAAAGACCCATGCAAAATATGGGTACCAAAATGAAGGTTCAATATTTTAACAGGAAAAGAGCTCCACGATCACTACATGGTATCTGGACAGTGGATGCTCAAGGCACATGACCGGGAACAAAGCCCTCTTATCTAACTACATAGAAAAGGAGGGTCCCTGTAATAACTCGATATTTTCTATATAAATAAAACCAAAATTTTGCGTATAAATTTTTTTAATTTTTAAGGATGAGGATTTGTACAAGATAATGTGTATATGTATTTATGTGGTAAATAAAAAAAATATATTTATTACATGAATATTTATAAATAATTTTATTTTAGAATTAATGATCATTATAAATTATATTTTTACAATAATTAATTTTATTGTAGAAATGTTTTTATTATTTATTTTTCAAGGAAATATGATATTATATTATTTAAATAATATAAGGAATGGTTATTGTAGTTATTATAATTATTATTTATTTATATGAATTTTAGCTTGGATTATTAAGTTAAATATTTTAACTTAATTAATAAAGTCAAGTATCAAGGTAAATCGATATATGGAATCAAAACCCTAATTATGGTTTTGGAATAAGGAATGATAATAATATAATATTAATTATATATTTGATTTTTCAGTGCTATTAATAGGTACTATATACGTGGACCGATAATGGTTGGTCAATTATGGCATTATATGATAAACCCTAGTTTTATTATGCTAAACCCTAATTTGAGATCCAAATTTGAGTACATGATTGTTTTATAAACTATGTTATATGGTTTATGTTGTGTATTAAATGATTATTAGGTAAACCCTAATTAAAATCTATGAACCCTAATTAATCTTTAGAAAAACCCTAATTTGAAACCCAAATTAGAGTACAAGATTATTTTGGAATCGTGATATATGATTTATGACATTTGTTATAAATATCATTATTAATTAGGAAAACACTAATAAATTTTGGAAACCCTAATTAACTAGAAACCCTAATTCTAAAATTAGTAAATCTAATTTCTAATTTAGTAGCCTTAATTGTTAATTGTAAACCTTAATTGCTAAATTAGCAAGGTTAATTATATTTATTTAATTTTAAACCCTAATGTTCCTGTATATGTAATTAGATAATTAATCATAATTAGGAGACCCTAATTTTCAAAAATTAGAAAGTTATTTATTTTTTTTATTTTATTCTAAACCCTAATTGCAATTCTAGAAATTCTTTTTGTGCTAAACCTTAGGGTTAAACCCTAAGGGTTTGCTAGGATTACATAATTGCCCTTAAATTCATATGGCCAATGACCTTTTTGCCCCTAGTTGCATTATTTTGGCTAGCTAATAGGTTTTGACATTTAGGTGAGTTGGTGACTAACTCTAACAACTCCACATGCTCATAATTGACAGCAACAAGCCTCATTTATCAGCCATTCATGCATCATGTACTTCTATTTATAGATTGAAAGAGAGAGAAAATAATTTGCTAGCTTATTTTGCTCAAACACCGAACCAAGACTTTCTCTCACTAAAACCCACGAATTTCCCTTCATTTATCAGTCATAAAACTAGCCCCACAAAATCCATTAACCAATCAGCAACTCATAATCCAAATTTTTCAAAGAAAGGTATAAAACCCTATTCAATAATCTGACCATGCACTACTAGAAAAATAAGATTACGTGACGGAATTTTGTGACAATTTTTAAAAACCATCACAAAAGATAGTAATTTGTGATGGACTTTTTAATCAATCACAAAATAATAGTATATATGATGGCTCTTAGTGATGACTAATTTTTCCATCAATGTATTATAATTGTGATGGCCATGTCAATCACACCAATTTTTTCACTCAAAAAAAATTTTCTTTTTGTGACGCACTAAGTCATCACTTATAGATATACCCTTTTCGTGATTGCATTTAAGCTATCACTAATATTTTAATATAAGAAATAATCAAAACAATATTTTATGACGGTCGTGACAATCATTAAAAAGTTAGATTTTTGATACAACTTTTATTTGCAATTACAAAAAGAAGGTATTTTGTGATGGAATTTTCAAGTAGTCACAAAACAATACAATATATGATGGCTCTTAGTGATGACTAATTTTACCATCATTATAGAGTATTTGTGACTGCCATTGCAATCACCAAATCTTATTTGAAAGTAATTTTGTTTAGTAAGTCAACTCACATATGTTTCCTTTTATATTTTGTTTTAAAATTATAATCATGATCTGGACTTTGCTGTAGTGGTAATACTCGTTATTTAGTTTGCAAATGGGAGAGGGTTCGAATCCTACAAGTATCATTTGATACAATTAATATAGTGAAATAAATTATACATAAATAGAGATTCACGTTCTTACATTTGATCCCTAAAGTTTTGTTTTTTTTGTGATGACTTTGACAATCACAATAGATTATATGTTAATGTGATTGTATTAATCATCACAAAAGCACTAAGCGTTTACGTGATTGCCAAAACCATCACGTAAAACCTTTCATGATGGGCGTATACAAGACGGCCATTGTGATGCTTAAAGCCATCACGTAAACCTTTCGTGATGATTTTTCTACTTTTTGTGATGGATTTAGGCCATCACAAATGACCATTTTTTTAGTAGTGATGATTTGCATGTTTGATGTTATGATTCAGTGTTATAATATGTTGTTTAAGGTATATAATCATGATTTGGGTTGCTAGATGTTAGATCCATAACATCTAGAGGCTCGGATTTGAAGATTTTTAAAATCTGGAAAAAGTTCAATTGGTGGTCTGACAACGAATGTCAGTGGTCACCAATCGTTTTCTGTTAAATGTTTTTGTTGTTTCAAGCTTCGAATGTGTAGCCTGTTATATGGTCTTTTATCTGAATCAAGAATCAAGCTTATATCTGGTCTAGATTTTATGATATTGACGGTCAAAAGTCGTTGACCGGCCATGACCGGGTGTTTCTGGGTAACCCAGAAACAGCCCAGAAATGGCCTGACAACGCTTTTGATCGACTAGATCTGTCAGTGTATTGTCGATTTATGTTTGTTGTTGTATCTAGTCTATAGCTTGATATTTTTACTACATGTTCATGCCTTATAATATCCTAAACATCATATGGGTGAAAGTCGTTGGTTTGGTCAGCGGGCCGGATGATCCTGAATCGAGTTTCGGGTAACCCAGAAACTCAAGAATGTGATCTCTGATAGGGTTTGACCAACATGGATCTTGTGATTTGGTTGTTATATTGTTGCCTTTGTGTAATTAATCTCTTCCTTGTTATGTTGGCTACATACTTCAGGTTTTAAATCACAAAACATTACAAGATCAACAAGTTGTGGAAGCCCAAAACGAGGCAGTCGAACTGTTCTTCATTTCTGCGTAACCCAGAAAATGAAGAACAGCTCTGACAGCTTGTTCTAGGCCCCAGATCTCGTTGGTTTCATGCTTGTTGGCGATTATTGTTGTTGGGTCTTGTAGTGTTGAATTTGTACTACATAACCAGACCAAAAACATTCACAGAAACACATTACGCAGCTCAGTATTAATGGACAAAGTAGCTATCTCGAAGCTGGCTATGAATGTTCTTGAATGCTCAAGAACACCATGATTACAACTGTACGTCATTAAAGGCCTATACTTGACAGTTTTATTAATTTTGACTAATTAAAATTTCAAAATCATTTAAAATAGATATTTAATTCCAAAAATTACAAAAAATATTTTAAAAATTATTTTAAGTTATAAAATTTATCTTTTAATAATTTGAAATATTTTTGATAAATATTAGTATTTATTTAAATATTATTGGTAATTGATTTATTTATTAAATGCATTAAATAAATTAATTAAAAATGATTTTATTATATTAAAAATTATTTTAAATGATAATAAGTTATTTAAAAATATTTGAAGTTAAAAATATAAATTTGAATATTTTAAAGTAAATTTCATTAATGATTAATGATATAAGATTTATTTAACAATTAAATTAAATTAATTAATTAAAATGATTTTATTATATTAAAATTATTTTAAATGATAATAAGTTATTTAAAAATATTTTAAGTTATAAAATATAACTTTTAATATTTTAAAGTAAATTTCATTAATTATTTAACATTAATGATTTAAGATTTATTTAACAATTAAATTAAATAAATTAATTAAAAATGATTTTAATATTATAAAAATCATTTTAAATGAAAATAAATAGTTTTAAAATATTTGAAGTTATAAAATATAACTTTTAATATTTAAAGGTAAATTTTATTAATTAATTATTATTAATGATATTAAAGTTATTAGTTTAAAATGATTTTAATAATAATAATCATTTTAAATGAAAATAAAGTGTTTAAAGATATTTTAAGTTATAAAATAAAACTTTTAATATTTAAAGGATAATTTCATTAATAATTTAATATTAATGATTATTAATTTATTATTAATGATATTAAATTTATTTAATTATTATATTAAATAAATAATTTTAAAATGGTTTTATTAATCGTTTAAAAAGAATACAAATGAATTAAAAATATTTGAAGTTATAATTAATGTCTCATTAATATTTGGATAAATAAAATATTAATACTTTAATATTAATGATAATTATATAAAATGATTTTAAATGTTTTAGAAATCATTTAAGGGTAAAATAAATACTTTAAAAGTATTTTAAGTTATTATAAATAACTTTAATATTTTGGCAATGGTTTCATTAATAGTTTAATATTAATTAAATGTTAATGATAATGAAATAATTTAATATTTAAATCATTTAATAATGATTTCGATGTTTGAAAATTCGCGATAAATTATAATACTTGTTTAAAAAGTATTATAAGTCATTTAAAAATAATATAACTGATACTAAGTTACAGGATAGAGTCTTAGACTCGATAAATACCGAAATAAAAGTCGCTTTTGTCTTGCGAACACGTTTGAAAATTGATCCGGACTTAGATAATGTTATTAGATAAGTGATTATTTGTGATTGATGGTTTGTTAAACTTACATTACAATGTGATTAGGTTATGTCTTTGATCGCAAATAGCGATCTGATATGATATGATATGTTATGCTAATCGAACGAATCTTCTATTTAATGATAGGGCTTGATATAAAAGATAAATCTAAGTTGTGTAAGCAGCAGACAAGGCAAGTATCTAACCCTTTGCATTTACTTTATGCAATGGACATGTGTAAGATAATATCTAAACTATTCTTTTCAATTGTTCAAATATTTCAACCTTTGTATATACTTATCTGATGATTACGTATAAGTAAATTATTAAATTATAATCATTGTACAAGTTCCTTAATTCTATTATTGTAGATCAAGAAATATATTCTGTTCGTTAATTTCTAAGCATGGTTATACAAGTGTCCTCACTTGGATAATCATTATATTTTATCACATGTTGATATATACTTATTGGTGTCTAGTATGTATAAGTTGAATTAAAAGCCGTCTAAGCTATTTGATCTGGCTAGACACTAACTTAAAATTGCTGTTGAACAAGATAAGAACTTTATTGTTATCCAACTGAATTGTTTTGGTTCGGATTCAAGACTGGTATGAACACCCCAAATATGGGAAACTTTTATGCGCCTAAGGCGGAAATGCTGGACGAAAATATCGTCCTATAATGTAGTATTGATCAATACAGGGCATAACGGGCTGATAGAAAGGTGTGCAAATTGTGACAAGAAACATGAAGGTGTATGCAGGAAAGGGGAATATGTTTGCTACAATTGCGGACAGAAGGGACATTTCTCTCCTCATTGTCTGAATCCAAAACAATGTGTCTGTTTTATTTGTGGAATAGGAGGCCATTAGGCAAAAAGTTGTCCAAGATAGAGAAAAAGGCGTAATGCATAGGTAGTATAGGTTATATGGTGTAAGTGTGTTTAATGTAATATGTGCTTAGTATGTCTGTGTAAGGTTATGTTCTCAATTTTTGTAATGATCAAGTTTATAAATCCCGACTTATGTAGTCACAAAGGGATAGTAGTATGTGCTATGTTATGTAAATTACTACGACTGAATGAAAATGAACTTATGTTTGAGTAATGAAACAAGTTTAATATATTAAACTTATATGATAAGGTTTTGAATGTAAGTTAAATTATATTTTATTTAATCAGATAATGCCGCTAAGACGTCAAACTAGAAATCAAAGGACAGAAGAATCTGTCAATAACGTTGGGGGACAACAACCAGATCCAATGCAGCAATTTGCAAACATGGTAGCTCGGGCTATGCAACAAGAATTCCAGTCGTAAGGAACCAGCCAGACAATCACTTGGCAAACTTCAAGGACTTCAAGGCTACAGGACCGCTCGAATTTAGAGGTACAATTGACCCTATAGAAGCCCAAACATGGGTTAAAGAAATTGAAAAGGCGTTCGTTATAGCTAGGGTAGCTGAGGGGCAAAAGACCGCTTTTGCCACCTACATGATGAAGGGTGAGGCAAATTTTTGGTGGGAAGCGAATCAGGCAAGGGCAGGAGCAGGTGTAGTTGCTTGGGAAGGGTTTAAAACTCTATTTTTTGAAAACTATTTTTCATCTAGTATGCAGGCTAGGATGGAGGTAAAATTTCTGGAATTGAAGCAGGAAAATATGACGGTGTCGGAATACGCTGCTAAGTTTAATGAGTTGGCTAGGTTTATCCCGCATCAAGTTGATACGGAGGCTAGGAAAGCTAGAAGGTTTGAGCTGGGATTAAAACCCTGGCTCTACAATAAGGTGGCAGTGTTGCAGATCCCTACATTTGCAGCACTCATGGAGAAAGCTATTATTGCTGAAGAGGGGAGTAAGGCCATGAGTCTCTACAATAAGGAAAGAAGGAACATGGGTGAGGTTGAGGGAGCTGGGAAGGTGGAAACAAATAGTGGAAATAGGAGTGAAAAGAGGAAGGGAAACAACTTTGGGGGTATGCAGGTGAAACAGGAGGGTACAAAGAAGAAGAAGCTGGTACAATGTGGGAACTGTGGAAAGAACCATTTGGGGGAATGTCTGAAAGGTAAATTTGTATGTTTTAAGTGTGGGCAGGAGGGCCATATCTCTCCCAACTGCCCAAATCCTAGAACTGTTAATGGGGGTTTTCTGTGCGGATCAAAGGAGCATAGGGTGAAGGACTGTCCGAAAAGGAGGACGGAGACAGAAAGTGTGAACATGGGGAAAAGCGGCGGAACCTTGGCGATAGCAGGACCAACATCATCTAGCAAGCTGACAAAATCTACTGCAAGAGTCTTCAACATGACAGTCCAGGATACGGCGGCAGCTGGAAATAGAACTCCAGGTATTATTCGTATAACTTTTATTTTCTTCTATATGATTTTCCTTTATATAATAAATTATTTTATAAAGAAATTTTGAGGAAGGAATTTGAGTTCTTTAAAAATCAAATTTTAGTTTAATCGGAAAAACAAGCTTTAGTAAAAAGTTAAAAGATCGATTCGATCAAATTATGATCGAGATCTACTTGAAATATTTGTGTATGCTATGTACTCTTATATGTGTAAGTTTTAAAATGGTGATTAGGGACGGAATCTTTATAAAGATGGTGAATGTAATAACTTAGATATTTTCTATATAAATAAAACCAAAATTTTACAGTATAAATTTTTTTTTTATTTTTAAGGATGAGGATTTGTACAATATAATGTGTATATGTATTTATGTGGTAAATAAAAAATTTATTACATGAATATTTACAAATAATTTTATTTTAGAATTAATGATCATTATAAATTATATTTTTACAATAATTAATTTTATTGTAGAAATATTTTATTATTTATTTTTCAAAGGAAATATGATATTATATTATTTAAATAATATAAGGAATGGTTATTGTAGTTATTATAATTATTGTTTATTTATATGAATTTTAACTTGGATTATTAAGTTAAATATTTTAACTTAATTAATAAAGTTGTTTATGCAAGGTAAATCAGATATGGAATCCAAACCCTAATTATGGTTTTGGAATAAGGAATGATAATAATATAATATTAATTATATATATGATTTTTTAGTGCTATTAATAGGTACTATATACTTGGACCGATAATGGTTGGTCAATTATGGCACTATATGATAAACCCTAGTTTTATTGTGCTAAACCCTAATTTGAGATCCAAATTTGAGTACATGATTGTTTTATAAACTGTGTTATATGATTTATGTTGTGTATTAAATGATTATTAGGTAAACCCTAATTAAAATCTATGAACCCTAATTAATCTTTAGAAAAACCCTAATTTGAAACCCAAATTAGAGTACAAGATTATTTTGAAATCGTGATATATGATTTATGACATTTGTTATAAATATCATTATTAATTAGGAAAACCCTAATAAATGTTGGAAACCCTAATTAACTAGAAACCCTAATTCTAAAATTAGTAAATCTAATTTCTAATTTAGTAGCCTTAATTGCTAATTGTAAACCTTAATTGCTAAATTATCAAGGTTAATTATATTTACTTAATTTTAAACCCTAATGTTCCTGTATATGTAATTAGATAATTAATCATAATTAGGAGACCGTAATTTTCAAAAATTAGAAAGTTATTTATTTATTTTATTTTATTCTAAACCCTAATTGCAATTCTAGAAATTCTTTTTGTGCTAAACCTTAAGGTTAAACCCTAAGGGTTTGCTAGGATTATATAATTGCCCTTAAATTCATATGGCCAATGACCTTTTTGCCCCTAGTTGCATTATTTTGGCTAGCTAATAGGTTTTGACATTTAGGTGAGTTGGTGACTAACTCTAACAACTCCACATGCTCATAATTGACAGCAACAAGCCTCATTTATCAGCCATTCATGCATCATGTACTTCTATTTATAGATTGAAAGAGAGAGAAAATAATTTGCTAGCTTATTTTGCTCAAACACCCAACCAAGACTTTCTCTCACTAAAATCCTCGAATTTCCCTTCATTTATCAGTCATAAAACCAGCCCCACGAAATCCATTAACCAATCAGCAACTCATAATCCAAATTTTTCAAAGAAAGGTATAAAACCCTATTCAATAATCTGACCATGATCTGCATGTTTGATGTTATGATTCAGTGTTATAGTATGTTGTTTAAGGTATATAATCATGATCTGGGTTGCTAGATGTTAGATCCATAACATCTAGAGGCTCGGATTTGAAGATTTTCAAAATTTAGAAAAAGTTCAAATGGTGGTCTGACAACGAATGTCAGTGGTCACCAATCGTTTTCAGTTAAATGTTTTTGTTGTTTCAAGCTTCGAATGTGTAGCCTGTTATATGGTCTTTGATCTGAATCAAGAATCAAGCTTATATCTGGTCTAGATTTTATGATATTGATGGTCAAAAGCCATTGACCGGCCATGACCGGGTGTTTCTAGGTAACCCAGATACAGCCCAGAAATGGCCTGACAACGCTTTTGATCGACTAGATCTGTCAGTGTATTGTCGATTTATGTTTGTTGTTGTATCTAGTCTATAGCTTGATATTTTTACTACATGTTCGTGCCTTATAATATCCTAAACATCATATGGGTGAAAGTCCGTGGCTGGTCAAAGCAGGCCAGATGATCACGAACTGAGTTTCTAGGTAACCTAGACACTCAAGAACGTGATCTTTGACAGGGTTTGACCAACATGGATCTTGTGATTTGGTTGTTGTTTTGTTGCCTTTATGTAATTAATCTCTTCCTTGTTATGTTGGCTACATACTCCAGGTTTTAAATCACAAAAACATTACAAGATCAACAAGTTGTGGAAGCCCAAAACGAGCCAGTCGAATTGTTCTTCATTTCTGCGTAACCCAGAAAATGAAGAACAACTCTAACAGCTTGTTCTAGGCCCCAGATCTCGTTGGTTTCATGCTTGTTGGCGATTATTGTTGTTGGGTCTTGTAGTGTTGAATTTGTACTATATAACCACACCAAAAACATTCACAAAAACACATTACACAGCTCAGTATTAATGGTCAAAGTAGCTATCTCGAAGCTGGCTATGAATGTTCTTGAAGGCTCAAGAACACCACAGACTACACTGTCTGTCGCTAAAGGCCTATAGCGACAGTTTTATTAATTTTGACTAATTAAAATTTCAAAAATTATTTAAAAATAGATATTTAATTCCAAAAATTACAAAAATTATTTTAAAAATTATTTTAAGTTATAAAAATTGAACTTTTAATAATTTGAAATATTTTTGATAAATATTAGTATTTATTTAAATATTATTGGTAATTGATTTATTTATTAAATGCATTAAATAAATTAATTAAAAATGATTTTATTATATTAAAATTTATTTTAAATGATAATAAGTTATTTAAAAATATTTGAAGTTATAAAATATAACTTTTAATATTTTAAAGTAAATTTCATTAATTATTAATGATATAAGATTTATTTAACAATTAAATTAAATTAATTAATTAAAATGATTTTATTATATTAAAATTATTTTAAATGATAATAAGTTATTTAAAAATATTTTAAGTTATAAAATATAACATTTAATATTTTAATTTAAATTTCATTAATTATTTAACATTAATGATATATGATTTATTTAACAATTAAATTAAATAAATTAATTAAAAATGATTTTATTATTATAAAAATTATTTTAAATGAAAATAAATAGTTTAAAAATATTTGAAGTTATAAAAATAACTTTTAATATTTAAAGGTAAATTTTATTAATTAATTATTATTAATGATAGTAAAGTTATTTAATAATTATATTAAATAAATTAGTTTATAAATGATTTTAATAATAATAATCATTTTAAATGAAAATAAAGTGTTTAAAGATATTTTAAGTTATAAAATATAACTTTTAATATTTAAAGAATAATTTCATTAATAATTTAATATTAATGATTATTAAATTATTATTAATGATATTAAATTTATTTAATAATTATATTAAATAAATAGTTTAAAAATGGTTTTATTAATCATTTAAAAAGAATATAAATGAATTAAAAATATTTTAAGTTATAATTAATGATTTGTTAATATTTGGATAAATAAAACATTAATACTTTAATATTAATGATAATTATATAAAAATGATTTTAAATGTTTTAAAATCATTTAAGGGTAAAATAAATACTTTAAAAGTATTTTAAGTTATTATAAATAACTTTAATATTTTGGCAATGATTTTATTAATAGTTTAATATTAATTAAATGTTAATGATAATGAAATAATTTAATATTTAAATCATTTAATAATGATTCCGATGTTTGAAAATTAGCGATAAATTATAATACATGTTTAAAAAGTATTATAAGTCATTTAAAATAATATATAGTGACACTAAGTTACTGGGGATAGAGTCTTAGACTCGATAAATAAATACCGATAAAGCTTATCGGTACCGCAATACATTTCGAAAATTGATCTCGGACTTAGATAATGTTATTAGATAAGTGATTATTTGTGATTCAATGGTTGTTAAACTTACGTGACAATGTGATTAGGTTATGTCTTTAATTGTAAATAGCGGATCTAATATGATATGATATGTTATGTTAATCGAACGAATCATCTATTTAATGATAGGGCTTGATATAAAAGATAAATCTAAGTTGTGTAAGCGTGAGCAACAAAGATATCTAACCCTTTGCATTTACTTTATGCAATGGACATGTAAAGATAATATCTAAACTATTCTTTTCAATTGTTCAAATATTTCAACCTTTGTATATACTTATGCGATGATTACGTATAAGTAAATTATTAAATTATAATCATTGTACAAGTTCCTTAATTACATTATTGTAGATCAAGAAATATATTTTGTTCGTTAATTTCTCAGCATGGTTATACAAGTGTCCTCACTTGGATAATCATTATATTTTATCACATGTTGATACATACTTATTGGTGTCCAGTATGTATAAGTTGAATTAAAATCTGTCTAAGCTATTTGATCTGGCTAGACACTAACTTAAAATTGCTGTTGAACAAAATAAGAACTGTATTGTTATCCAACTGAATTGTTTTAGTTCGGATTCAAGACTGGTATGAAAATCCCAAATATGGGAAACTTTTATGCGCCTAAGGCGGAAATGCTGGATGAAAATATCGTCCTATAATGTAGTATTGATCAATACAGGGCATAACGGGCTGATCACCCCCCGTGCCCGTAAGTAATGACGGTTTACAGATGAAGTTCTGTTTAACCTTTTCAAAAATAGAAAACAATGTTTCATAGTCTGTCTATACGTAGTTTCAAAAATTTGAAATCGAAATGATAGTTTGTTTATTATTGATTCAGCTTACTTCACAACTGTTGATTCATTGTAGAAGTATCTTTCAAAGAAAACATTTAATTGGTTCAGTTAAATGTTATTGTTGTTATTACTTGTTGGGCACTCAAATGCTCATCCTTGCTTAATTTAAATGTTTTCAGCTAAGTATGAACAACCTGAAGGCTCTGTGAAGAACAAAGGGAAAGGGAAGGTCGCTGAATGAAAGATAATGTTATCTTTTGTAATAACTAGACTTTATTAGGATAATGATGATATATATTATCATTTAATGTAACGAAGGTTTGAAGGTTTCGTACTTGGGATTGAAAACTCTGATAATATGTAAATTAAATTTGATAATCTATATTATTGCTATTATTATTAGTATTATTCCGCTCATAAAAATGGTATCGTGAAGCAATGAGTTCGGGTTTCAAGTACCTGAATTTGGGGGCGTCACAGTCCCTCAGTCATCTTTGGAGACAACGGCTAGAGCAAGACAAGAAGATATGGCTCTGCTGGCAATGGTGCAGTATCTTTCAGCAAGGTAGCATATGTAGAAGGTCTGCAACACAACCTTCTAAGCATCAGTCAACTCTGCGACAAGGGTCATCAAGTGACATTTCTCAACAACCAATGTTAAGTCAGAGATTTGAAGACATCTGTTGTAAAGCTAACCGGGACAAGAGAAGGAAATGTCTACACAGTGGATCTTGGTCAACTAAGCTTAGATGAGATAATATGTTTTCTGGCAAAACCATCTGAAGAAATGAGCTGGCTATGGCGTAGACGGTTGTCTCACTTAAACTTCAAGAGCATGTCCAAACTGGCATCAAAAGATCTTGTAGTTGGCCTACCAAAGTTCAACTTTGTAAAATAAAGGCCATGCAATGCCTGTCAGCTTGGAAAGCAATCCAGAAGCTCATTCAAAAGCAAAACTATTAACTCTATCGATAAGCCCCTGCAGTTGCTTCACATGGATCTATTTGGGCCAATTCCAACAACTAGTCTTGGAGGAAAAAGATACTCTCTAGTTATAGTCGACGATTACACCAGATTCACATGGGTATTCTTCCTAACTTCAAAGGATGAAACGAGCTCTCAATTAATCAAGATGTTCAGACTGGTGATGAATGAGAAAGGAGAGAAAATCAAGGCTATAAGGAGTGATCACGGCAGAGAATTCGACTTCTCAGAAATGGACCAGTTCTGCACAGACAATGGGATCAGTCATAACTTCTCAGCTCCACGAACTCCTTAACAAAATGGAGTAGCTGAAAGAAAGAACAGAACTTTGATAGAGGCTGGAAGAACTCTACTTGCAAAGCACACATCTGCTGAATATTTACGGACGAAGTCGCAAACACCGCATGCTACACGAGCAATGATCATTAATTCACTCTACGATCAAGAAGACGCCCTACGAACTGTGGAAAGGAAGGAAGCCAAGTGTCAGCTACTTCCATGTCTTTGGTTGTGCATGCTACATTCTCAACAATGAAAAGCAATATCTGGCAAAATTTCAGCCCAAGTCAGACGAAGGGATCTTTCTTGGGTATGCCACAGACAGCAAAGCTTACAGAGTGTTCAACAAGAAGACACTGAATGTTGAAGTCTTGATACACATCATCTTTGATGAAACTGACTTAGACAAATCAGTGCCTCAAGACACTACGACCGATAGTGCAGACACTACGAATGAAGTCGTCGAGCTCAACACTACAATCGTAGTGCCAGTCAGTGAAATCGTAGAGCATGAGAACGTGATCGTAGAGAGGTCAATACAAGACAGCGAGCCTCCACTCCAAGAAGAAGAGATAAACCTTGAAGACTTAAGACAGGAAGGAATCAGGACAGATGTCCCAATTGGTAACAGATGGGCTAGAGATCACACTCAGGATCTAATCATTGGAGATCCGAGTGCTAGAGTCAAAACAAGAGCTGCTACTCAGAATGAATGCTTTTATCTAAGCTTCCTGTCATAAATAGAGCCAAAGAAGATAGAGGATGCTATGGAAGACTCTAGTTGGATAGAAGCCATGCAGGAAGAACTCAACCAATTTGAACGAAGCAAAGTATGGAGATTGGTACCAAGACCAAAGATTCATCCTGTGATAGGAACTAAGTGGGTCTTCAGAAAAAAATGGATGAAGATGGGGTCATAACCAGAAACAAGGCAAGATTAGTGGCAAAGGGCTATTCTCAAGAAGAAGGTATCGACTACGATGAGACATTTGCACTTGTTGCCAGACTAGAAGCCATCATAATCTTTCTTGCCTTTGCTGCCCACATGAAGTTTAAAGTCTTTCAGACGGATGTCAAGAGTGCATTTCTAAATAGAGAACTTCAAGAAGAAGTCTATGTAGAGCAACCTCCAGGTTTCATCAATCCATCTCTTTCCAATTATGTCTATAGATTAGATAAAGCTTTATATGGTCTTAAACAAGCACCTTGTGAGCATGGTATGAAACAACGACTAACTTCTTAATTGAAAATGGGTTCACTAGAGGTAGAGTAGATACCACAATCGCTTTCTTAGAAAGCATAAAGATAAAGTCTTACTAGTTCAAATATATGTTGATGATATTATCTTTGGTTCTACTGACGAAAAGTTATGCAAGAGATTCTCTAAGCTAATGCAGAGCAAGTTTGAAATGAGCATGATGGGTGAGCTAAATTTCTTCCTTGGACTACAAGTGAAGCAGACTGATAAAGGAATTTTCATAAACCAAGCCAAGTACATCAAAGACTTACTGAAAAAGTATGGCATGGAATCACCCTCTCCCATGAAAACACCAATTGCTCCTGCAACCAAGCTTGACAAGGATGAGAAAGGTAAAAGTATTGATATCACTCAATACGAGGTATGATAGTTCTCTTTATACCTAATCGGCAAGAGATGAACCGATATAATGTTTGCAACATGCATATACGCTAGATTTCAGGCTAACCCTAAAGAGTCACATTTATCTGCTGTAAAGAGGATCTTCAAGTATCTCAAGGGTACACCTTACTTGGGGCTTTGGTACCCCAAGGAATCCTCATTTGAGCTAACAGGATACACAAATACTGATTTTTGCAGGATGCAAAATAGATAGAAAGAGTACCAGTGGCACTTGTCAACTGCTAGGAAACAGACTTGTGTCCTGGTTTAGCAAAAAGCAAAACTCAGTGTCCACTTTAACTGCGCAGGTTTTGAATATTGTTGTTCTTTGGCAACTCATCGTGCTCGAGATTCTATGGATGAAAAATCAGCTAGCTGACTTTGGGTTTAATTTCAAATCTATTCCCATTCACTGTGATAACACAAGTGTCATAGCAATAACTTATAATTCTGTTATGCATTCTAGGACGAAGCATATAGAAATAAGGTATCACTTCATTAGGGATCATGTGCAAAATAGAACTATATCTTTACAATACATCCCTACTGAAAATCAACTTGCTGATGTTTTTACAAAACCACTAGATGAATCCAGATTTAATAAGTTAATAAGTGAGCTAGGCATGCTAAATCTACAACCATGAGATATACGCTCTAGATTATGCTAACCATGACAGATACAAATGCTGAACTCAAAAATCGTAGACATGATCAAGGAAGGTTCACGATCGTAGAGCTAAAAAGACAACTACCTCAACGATCATAGCAAAGACTCAACCATCGTAGTGCAAACTCAACGATGACACAAGCCCCATCAACAAAGCAAAAATTACACCCTGTGATGACAAGCTTCATAAACAAGGCAATCTCTCTAAGAGGTGTCTCAAGAACAAACCTAACCCTTGAATCTCACCAAGAGGTTGGCCCTTCCTGAGCTGCCTTAAAAGAATGCTTTATCAAAAACTCATCACAAGGATTCGGATAGACTCGACGATCACAGGACAGACTCAACGAATGATTGATCAGACTCGATGATCGTAGGACAGACTCAACGAATGATTGATTAGACTCGACGATCGTAGGACAGGCTCAACGAATGATTGATCAGACTCGACGATCGTAGGACAAACTCAACGAATGCTGGACAGACTCGATGATCGCAGGACATACTCAACGAATATAAGACTATCTCAACGATTGTAGTCTTCTTAAGGACACCTTAGTTCTGAAGAAGCCAAGGGCAAATCAGTACATTCCTGAACAGTTAAAATCGTAGAGCCAAGCAAAAGTCGACACCAATCCCACTAAGCGAAAAAGAAGAGAGGAAAGTTACAAGTACAAGTTGAAATCGTATTTTTGAAATCTGAAGTTCAAAAGATTATCTCTCTCTCATTCTCAAAGCAAAAGCCCTAACTCAGGAGAAAGCTCAGTCGAATCTCACTTCCAGTTAGAAAATCAATGGCGTCATCTAATGTTATCTCAAGTTACAGACTCTACTTTGACGAGTTCAAGACTGCTCCACCAAAATTTCACAAGACCCTGGCGCTACTGAAGAAGGCGGATCTAGAAGAGGCTCTGGACGAAGACACGCTGATATATCCCAAGTTAGTGCAGGAATTCTACAAGAATGGTATATTTGAGAACAACATTATCACTACAAAAGTAAGGGGTGTAGAAATCAGACTAAAGGCAGAGGACTTCAATCTTGCCCTAGGTCTCAAGAATAAAGGGCATCCACACTTAGATTCCGTAGACTTCCAAGAGGGACTAAGAAAACTGCATCACAAGAAAAAACCCTCTGTGAAAGGGTACAAGAAGAAGGAGTTCCCGCAGAGGTACAAATTTTTAGCTGATATTATTAGGAAATGTATATGCTGCAAGAGCTCAGGTCATGACTCGGTGAATGAAGCTCAACTTAAGCCCATGACTGCCATGTATTATGGTATACAACTCAACTATGGAGCTATATTGCTCGAGTGGATTGGTAAGTGGATCATCAACTCAAAGAAATCAAAAAGCCCTTAGAAGATGCTATATGGGCGTTTCTTGAGTATCATTCTGCAATCTGCACTGGGTGACAAAATTGGGGATGAAGAAGGAGAAGCCATCAATCCAAATCAAAGAATGACCCAGCAGTTGTTTGAAAACTGGAAAAGGAATCCAGCTGAGTATGTTTGAATGATGATGAAATCCAAAGGGAAGAACCGGGATCCAAGAACTCAAGCTTTCCAGGAAACATGTCTGTGGTCAGGGAGATCGAAGGAGAAGAAGAAATCAACAAAGAAGAACCCTATGTCCTTACCAGAAAAAGCAAGGGCAAGAGGAAGCTAAGGGCTAGACAGATGGAAGAGCCTCAAGGATCTACTACTGATATACCAATAGAGTCCTCTGATATAGAGACTCTGAGGATGCTAAGGAGAAAGCAGCAGCAAGATGAAGCAGATGAGGATCAGGCTACCATATCCCAGATCCTGAAAAAGAATAAGGTTGGTCATAAGTCCAAAAGGCCATTAGTCACCTCAATCGTAGAGTCTCTACTGTTTGTGGAGACCAGACCTAGCATGGCAGACAAGGAGGCAGCTGCTTCAAGCATAGTGGCTGTTGAACAGGACAAAGTTGAGATTCAAGAGAGTCCTGAAGTTGTGGCTAAACCCAGCAAAGCAAGGAGAAATCTGGTCAAGAAGTACATTCTTGAAAATGAAAAGGTGCTGAAGAAGGAAGCAAAGAGCATGGCTGCTAAGAATGAACTGTCCAAAGAAAGTCAAGAAGAAAATGCTCCAACTGAGGGGGAGATCCCTGAAATTCTCATGATAGAGAATACACCAGTTGAGGGGGAGATGGCTGAAGCTCAAGAAAATGCTCCACTTGAGGGGGAGCTTTTGATCTTTCAAGAAGATGATCAGGTTGAGGGGGAGCCTCAAGATATCCCCATGGCAGAAGAAGACATCCCTGCCAGAAATGAAGAGGAACCAGTAAAAGATCATCAAGAACCCATTGAGATAATGGAGTCCTCCAACGAAGAAAGAGAAGAGGAAGAAGTTGATGATGATCTTTAGATCACTGGTGTAGGCAGAGATGGGTATAGAAGCTACCTATACAATCAGATGTTCTCATACCTACCCATGATGTCATACCATCAAGCCCAAATCAACAACTCTTGGGATCACATGTTCTGGAGTTTCAAAGAATATCCGGCCATCTCAGTGCTGGCTCATGGATTCCTAGGGAGAGTCCACTTTGCAAAGAAGTTGATTACCAACACCTCTTCCTCACAGGATAAACTTGAGGTATTATCTATCCCTACTCACTTCAGAGTTAATCACTTGCCATCATCATCATTTAGTCAATTCCATGAATTCCCTCGATGGTTGGAAGTGATTCTCAATCCAGTAAACCAATTCCCAGTTACAGAATCCCAAAATTCTGTAACTAAAGAACCAAACATAGCTAACATTATTTTGCTTCCACAAACCACCATCATTACGATCCATGACCCTAGCCCAGTCATAGAGTCCCAAATAGAAATCGTAGATCCCCATATTCCAAACATAGAAACTCAGGCCCCTCCATCAGACATACCATCCTCCTCCTCAAACAACTATTTTAGTCTTGATCTTGCTCTCTACTCCATGCAAGATCAGTCTCAGAAAGAATCCCCTCCATTCAACAATCCTCAAACCAATGATACTCTCCCAAATCTGCCCACAAAGGATGACTTGAAGGAAGCAACCAAGGACATGGTCAAGAATATAGAAGAAAACCTGGAATCTCACTCCGGCATCATTCATATCCGACTGAATCAAATGATCACAGCTGCAAATAACTTTCCTGGTACTATGAATGCTGAGGTTACAAAGAAGCTGAGGGAAATTATCCAAGAAATTCTTAAGAGCATGAAGGACAGAGATGAGATTCACTTCCAGATAGTCGCCAAACAAAGAGAGGTTGTTCTTAAAATGCAGAAAAATCAAGAAGTTCAAAATAAACTTATGCTAGAGAACATCATCAACTTGAAAGCCTCAGTCCAAGAATTCCAGAAATCTTATATCAATCAGGAACAACAGAATGATATTGTTCTCACTGCCCTCCGAAATAAAGAAGCTAGATCTGAAAAACAGATCAAGGAAAGTCGAGAGGACATTGCTCAGACACAAAGCCAACTGAACGAGCTTGTCCAAGGAGTGAATCGACTTTCTGCAGACATTCGAACCCTTGATGCTGACATAAAGGGGGAGAATAAAAGGAAATGAGTTCAAGGAGCACAGGGAGAACAGGGCAGAGGCAGAGGCAGAGGAAACCAAGAAAGGGGAAGATGACAATTTTCATGAAGCCCTTCTGCAAGACAGTTCCACCAACAGACTACACAATCAAGCAATCAGACTCAACGATTTGATCAGCAGGAAGTCTTGATGGCTCAGCCTTTAAGAAATCAAGGGCCAACTATCAGCGCACCAAATGTGACCACCACAGGCCTAAGAATGCCAATTGGAGATCCAGCATTCATGAATAGGCACGATCACAACCCGATAGTAAGTCCAAGTGAGCTGAAAGAGTTAGCCAGAAGAGATGAACCTAGCAAGAAAAGAAGGGTGAGGAGTATGCCAATCCTCCAAGGAAAAGGTCAAAGAAATAGAGATAAGTTGAAACTTTAAATTCTTATTGATGTAAAGCTAAACTGCAATATTTCTTGAACATCAATAAATTCATGCTTATTCTCTAGAAATTTTAGCTGCTCACTGAAATACTAAGTCATGTTTAAATTTCCTGCAAATGCATCTAGACACTAATAAATCATGACAACAAATCTCCTTGGTTATGTCAACATCAAATAGGGGGAGATTGATGGGAGAATGCATATTATAATTTGATGTTTTAATGTATATGCTCATGATTATTTGTAAAGTCCTTCCAAGTAAGATATGTACAAGGACTTAGTGATAGATCAAATTTGTTAGGTTGATCTAAGATCTTAACGTGTATCATTCTGTAATAGAATGTATAGATAGAAAGATCAAAGTTGTTAGGTTGATCTTGAGATGTAATAGATAGGCTTCGAAGAAATCGTAGTGTATCATCTGATCAACATTGCAGAAGTCAAAGAAGAAACGTAGAGCTTCAAAGATCGTAGTGTGCCTGCCTTGAAGGGACTCTTCGGGAATCGTAGAGTGGTCCCAACGTTTGCCGAGCCAACTCAACGATCGTAGCATGCTGAAGGAAACGTAGAGTTTACAAGTCAACGATCGTAGTGTGCTCTCGGAAACGTAGAGTTAGAACCTAGCAAGCAAAGATCGTAGTGTGCAAAGGTTTAAGAGAAATTGTAGTGCTCTTGGCTGATAGCATCAGATCAAGCACCAAGGCGACAAGTAACTACGATCTGAATCGTAGAGTATCATGATACAAATCGTAGAGCATCACATGTCTTATGTTGGAAAACGTCGAGTCTCATGATGTGTGTGAAGACAGATTCCAACATATGAGGAATGGATTCTAGACGTTGCAGTACTCATCAGTCCCAAAGAAATCTGAAATATCCTTAGTATGCAACAAAGAAGCGTATTGAAGAAGCTAAGGAAAGTACCATTTGTAAGGGGGCAAAACACCTTTTCAGGTGTTAAGTGAGAAAGCAGTCTGCTGTGTCAGTGTGCCAGAATGCAGTTTTAGAAGATGTGCAGAAATGTCTCCATCAAAGATCAGAAAATTCAAATGCATTTAATGTCTCAACGGATGGATCCAACGGATAGTTTTCAAGATCACATATATGCAGATCAGACAGATGAGAGAGAACTAAGCAAGCATTGAACAAACAACGTGAACATCTCTCTCAAGCTCAACTCTACGATCTGAGATATTGCAAAACTTGCTCAGCTACTCAGTTCTTTAGAACAAGTGCTTACACAGCAACTGAGTAGCAACCATCAAGAACTCAACTTTATCAATCAACTGAAGAAGAGTACCAAGTCTACTGGACTTGAAGAGTTCATTGTGAACTGTAAGAAAGCCAAGTCTACTAGACTTGAAGAGTTCAAGAGTGAACTAAGAAGTTCCTAGACTGCTGATCTAGAAGGAATCTATGTGATTCAGAAGTTGTAAAAGATATCCTTAGTGGATTACCTACTTGTCGAAGTAGAAGAGTGGACTAAGAGCTTTAAGTGCTCTGAACCACTTAAAATGACTGTGTCTTTTACATTCATACCATAACTGCTATATCTGTTATAACTACCATAACTGCCTCACTCTCATAACTCCATTGCTTGGTAAAGAAGATTAAAATAAACATTTATTCCGCTAAGTTTTAATCATTATCAAAGAATAAGTTTAAAACGAAAAGATTTTTAAATATCTATTCAACCCCCCCCCCCCTTCTAGATAACTATTGTGCCAACTAGGAACTAACATATTTCATTGTTAGCTTTATTGATTGATATAGGAGCGTCTAATTAGATTCACGTTTATTTGTTTAGTTGATTGGCCATCAATTTACTATGATAATCCATATGGACTTGAAAGGCAAAGTATGGGTTTAGATCTGATCTTATTAGCGTGTGATTGTATATTCTATAATGCATTGGGATGTATGATTCATGCTTAGGATAGACATATACTGAAGCACCATTCTTAGTTAATTGAGAACTAGGGCTTAAACCCTAATTATTTATAAATCACATAGACATATAGTGGTTTAGGTAATGTGGGTGTTCATGTGTATTATGTCAACTGTGGATTACATATGAGTTGTGTATGGTACATTGAGAGATGGCTATACTTTACTTTCGTGTTCTTGACTAACAATCGGTACAATTAGTTTGGCTTAACAAGAAATGTATGGATTTGAATGAGTCAATAGATGAAATTGTGATCTCAGGTCTTCATTATCTAGTCTCACTCTAGGAATAGTTAGCTTAATTTAATTTCATAGTTTAAATATAAAAATCAAATCATTTGTTTAAATAAGACTGAAATGGTTATGGGCTAGTGCTTGGTGAACTTTATTAGTTAATTCTCCGTGGGAACGATACTTTACTTACTCTTTATTACTTGTTGACCGTGTATACTTGCACGCATATATTGATCGGTAAAACGACCAACAAATTCCCTCATCAACAAATTGTGATTGTTCAGTTCATCATATCCTAACCATGGAGACATCGACTCCATGAACCTGGCAATGTGTTCCCTGGAATTTCCTTTCTCCTCCATTATATTTTGGAAATTACAAGGGATGCTCGATATACCCTGCTGGGTAAGGTTGTCTCCGAATATGTGTCGGGTAAGGTGGAATAAAGTATAACTCTAAAACTCGGGATGTCTGCCTATGAAATTGATTGATCACATCAATCATATCATCCTTTGTCACATATTGGCTCGTGGTATGGACTCTTTGTGGTGTTGTGATGTATAGTTGCGGCTGCATTGGCCATGTGTATGGTACAAAAATTGGTTGATGTACACTGGCATCATATAAATTCTGTATCGGTTGTGCTTGTGAGCTGGCTCGTTGGACGAGGCTTGGGATGGTTGGTACCTGCACTTGTGAAAATGTGGGAATAGTGGTCGAAATGATGTTTGTCTGAGGCTTACTGACTTACAGTCTAGGTTGTGGCACATCACCACTGTTCTGACATTCCAAGTGGATGATTGGAATGGACTGATTCTCTGTCAATGGAGGTGCAGTCTGATTCTCCTTATTGTTGTTATCGTTGTTGTCCTCCACTCCTGCTTGTTCTCCCTATGAATTGTCTGAAAATATGGCCTTGAAAGCAGGGATCTGCATCAACTGCTGGCGGAAATTTCCCATTTCCTCTTGCTTCCTCTACATCTTCAGCATCATAGCCATCATCATCCCTTGTCCTTCTCATGCTTCCTTGAACGCCTTGAGCATCTCCAGTTGCACAACATTTTCCCGCTCTCAACTTTCTTCCTCGTCTAGCCTTTCCGCGCCTATCTGCCTGACATTAGTTGGTTGTTGATCAGCCATGTATAGTGATGTTGAACTTCCTTTCGAGGCGTCTTCAAGGATGGGTTGATCGAGATTTAGATTCACACCTTGGAAAGCTTGACTTGCTTGCCTTGGAACTGGATCCGGTGAGGTAATGCTATTTTTGGTGAATCGTTTCCTGTTGTTCTCCCACTTCAAGTTGTGAGCATACCCTTCACGAATTCTACACCTCCCTAGCAGAGTCGCCAAAGAAATGTGGGCAAGGAAATCGTACCTTGCTAAGGTTAGGGTTTCGTGTTAGCTGAGGAGGAGAGAAATCCATGAAGAGTATGGAATTGATTGATTGATTGAAGAGGGAAGAAGAATAGGTGAGCGATTACTCCAACGACACGTGACAGAACTCTTAGAATCTAAGAACCTTGTTAGGGTAGCAAAGATTTAGAGAGCCTTCTTGAGTGCTTCGGGTTGAGCGAGAATCTCCAAGTCTTCCAAAAGGTCCAAGAGTCAAATGTGAGGTCCCTTTCCCAATAGAGTAGAAGGGGTATTTATAGAGTTTCCTAGAATTAAGTAGTCACATGTTAGGCACATGTTTTCAGGAAAATTCCAGAAATACCCTTTAGTCATTAGAATAATGCCCTGTCCTTCTAGCCACCAATCCAATCCCTCAATTAATTCCCAAAACGAGCCGCCTCCATGAGCCTTCTGCCTCGGGACACGTGGAGGCTTCTCCTAGGTCTAGCACATTTATTTTTGACTTCTACATCTTCATTTAATTAGATTATGTGAATCCTAATTTGCGCATTTAATTAGGTCGTGGAACCATAATTGTGCATTTAATTTAATTAGGTCATGTGAACCCTAATTTTCCACTTGGGCCCACACCTATAAAAAAAATACAATGAGGAGAGCAAATGCATGCTACCTAGTAAATGCGAAGCCACGTAAACTTTAATAAATCAATCGACCTCATTGGAAAAAAAATTACTTTATAATGTAAGGTAAATTTTAAAAATTTTAAATATTATATATGAATTGACCCCACTAAAATTTTATAAATTTTGTATTATACTGGGTCAAATTAAAATTTTATAACTTTGTCAATCAAATTTTAACCACATATGACTCATATCATTTCAATATATGTATCTCTCTCTATAATATTTTAAAATAAATAATAATCTAATTTATATTATTTTTAAAAATAAATAATGAATTACTTACTTATGAACAATTATCATTAAAAAAAAGTCTATTATGAGTCAATATAGTGTATTGTTGGGTAAAATCTAATTACGCACAACACGCATGTATACGTGCTCAACACGTAATAAAGTGAAAGTAGAGTATCATTCCCACGAGAAATTGTTTAATAAAAATCAACAAGTACTAACCCATAACCAACTCAATCTTATTTAAACGAATGAATTTCAAATTATATAATTAAACTACTATTAAATTCCACTAGTTAAATTAAGATCACGGAGATTTAAGATCACAACTTCACTTATTGCTTCATTTAAGTTAACACACGTCTCATCAATTATTTCTATCGTGAATTTTTAATCAAGAACACTAAACCAGATAAAACCACCTCTCGATGCATAATACTCAAACTCACTTAAATCCACAGATGATAGAATTAAGCAAGACACCCTAATTAACTAATCCACTATATCTCTATGTGAATTACAATTAAAAAGGATTTAAAGCACAAGTTCTTTATAAGATTACATATGGCGTAAAGGCATATCTCTATCCTAAACACGGATCATGAATTCCTTCTATGCAGAAATCATAAACACATGCTATCATGATAAAATCTAAATCAATACTTCATCTCTCGAGTTCATATAGATTATCACAGTAATTATTAGCTAGACAATTAAGCAATTAAGTCCAAATCATAATAGACAATCCTCACAATATAACATAATAATGGATAGCAAGCATATTAAAATAAACTACACAATAAGATCCATTGTAATCTCAAACAAAGAATTAGTTCATGATTATTGAATTAAAACTAAGAATCCACAATTGAATAATCATTAAAAGACAAAGATAGAAGAAGATAAGAAGATAGAATCTATTGTCTATAGATTTGACGCTCCCTCCTTGCTCCTACTTTGAATCATCAATGGTCTCCAAGTTGCTTCAATCACCAAATCTAATAAGAACTAGAGTTTTGATATAATTTACTCTAATCTAATCTAATGGAATCCTCTCTCTAATCTAAACTCCCTAATCCTTGTGATTCTCCTCCTTTTATAATTCTCTTCATATGTCTTTAAATCCTCTTGGAAGTCCTTGAGTCAATCGGATCGAAACAATCCTTCCCGGACTCAACTTTAACCAAAATTCGCATTTTCTGGGCATACCCCCGCCCCGACGGGGGTCTAGGCTTGAAAAGGGCTCGCCCCGGAGGGCTAGGCGCCTGTTTTGTGCCTTGCATGCCAGCCTCGGAGGCGGTTTTGTGAAGGAAACTTTTCTACTCTAACGTCCTTTAGGAAAACGGCCATAACCTTTGATCCGTGAACCGTTACGAGGCCTGCCACCTATCAAATCTAAGATATCGACGAGATCTACAAATTTTATTCTTCTAGAATTGAGAAATAACGGGGGATGAAGGTCGAAATTCGGATGGAAGTGACTGCTATGCAAGTGGCCACCCAAAACAGTGACGTTCGACGTCCGTTGGTACAAATGTCATAACTCTTGCATCCGAACTCCGATTGGAATGATTCAAGATGTTCCGGAAAGCTAAGAAGAAGATCTAAAAAGTAATCCATGTTTCAAGCCAAGAACATGAAATGAACATGAAATCCCAAACGATGTCCGAGTTTGCTTTTCTTTGCGATTTCATACTAATTCTTTACGATTTCAACTCCCAAGCATATAATCTACAAAACGAACACAAAATGCATGAAAAGTATCTAAGAAACATGAGATTAAGCAAATAATTCAAGTAATAGATACCGAATAAGTAGGTATAAAACCTACTTATCAAAAACCCCCAAACTTAAACCTTTGCTTGTCCTCAAGCAAAACCACAAAACAATAATGCAATGCAATGCAACTAATCTACATGCCTACGAATCCAGCAGTAATGACAGAAACAAGTCTATTCAACCGGCCTTAGAGAAATCAAAGAAACACGATAATACATCATATCAAAACCAATCAATAACTTCTCAATCAATCATCAAATCTTAGACTGTTATCACTAATATAGTGCGTGTGTGCTCCACAACAATGTTAACTGATATAAAATCAAATTTAACACATAACAAGTCTCTTCGAAGGCATTATACAGTGTAAACTCAAGAAATCCAAAAACAAGCTAGATCCAACTAAAATCAAATAATTACCAATATCGAGGGTCAACATGGGATACTTATGCTTTATTTTTCATCTACGGGGGCTTTTTGCTCTTATTTCCCGTTTTATTTCTTTTTTATTTTCTTTTTTTTTCTTTTTTTTCAGATAGTGAGTGCGTTTTACGCTCCATCTCACGCCTGTGTTTTATGAGGAGTGAATTTCACGCTTCTTCTCGACCCACCACATGACTCAATTTATTCAACTCAATATCTTTTTTAGAAGCTTATATACCCCACTTTTTCTCCCAAACTTAGATTCTTGCCTAATTCTTCGCCTTCACTGCCTATCTTTGTCATTCTCTTATTTAAACTTGCATTATCCTTTAGAATCCCATTATGTATCAATTTAAACTCAATCATTCAACAAGTTGTTTTTAATGTGTTATCCTTATAATACCAGTTTCAAACAGAAAAAGACTCAATTCATAACAAGAAATCACATCAAAGCTCTAATGGTCAGTACTATACTTGTCTACCCAATTCCAATCTCATCATTGGCCAAAACAAACTGTAAGTCTATCTAACAACTTGATTCATGCAAATGAACATAGTAACTAACTAATTTTTTTTTTGAATTTTTGATTTTGTGATTTTTTTTTAAGATAGTGAATGCAAAAACTAAATGTAACTATATGAACTACAATGTAAATAACTAACTATATGCAATACGACACTAAAATGCTCCCAAAATTAAACTAGACATTGTCCTCAATGGCTGAAATAGAAAAAAGTAAAGCAGAGGACTTCCCTGAAAATATAGCAATCCTCCTCCTTGTCCGCTAAGTTTGGATAATAGATTAGGCGCATGGAACAAATTGGGCACCACACTTGAATTTGACTTGAAAACCTTTTCATAATCTTTTGCATGTCCATTGAACCTCCAATACCTACACCGAAGAGAAACAACATGGATTAGAATAGCACTTGGATTGGTAAGAGAACTTAATAAGCAAATTAATTCCTATCTACTAAATAAACTAGTAACATATATAAATATAAAAATTCCTGGGTTGCCTCCCAGTTAGCGCTTGAATTATAGTCTTTCAGCCTGACTTGTCTGGTCAACGCTATCCAATTCCTCTTCGGTAATTGAGGAACCCTCCATCCATCAGAAATAATGTAACTTTTGGTAGGTTCCCTTTTGTGATGGCTATCGAATTAAAGTCACCTAGCATGCTTTGTTTAAATAAGTGCCCAATTGAGAATGTTGAATAACTAGGTGCTTGTCCGTCCGTTGAGTCTATGATTAGATTGGGGCTTTGAGGCTTGGCAAGCACAACGGGCTCTTCGTCTTCTATCTTCTCCTCCTCATCCCACCATGGCTTTACATTTGTACTAGCTCTCATGTCATAAAGAGCCTTGCCAACGATATAACTGTTAGGTTTGTAATATTCAAGAACGCAATCAAATTGCAAAAATTAAGCGGAAGCGAAATGAATCAGAGTTAAAAAATTTTACAAACCATATACCCGGATCACCCTTTATGCACAATTATTAATTAAACGAAAAGATAAAGAATAAAATCATACCCTTGAAGATCGAGCTTCCTCAGGTACAAGTTCACCTCCAAATCCTTTCGCGTTCAACTTGAATTCACCGGGTTAGGTTCCTTCCTTTGATAAACGTTAGCCACCCAAGTGTTTGGCCTCTAGAGGCGATCCACCAAGGAAGAAGAAGAATTCAAGAAGATGAGTGGTTTGGCTAAACCCTAGTTTTTCTATCTCTATAGAAAAAGAGCGTACTCTCCAACTTTTGGAATTGCGTTTATATTTTTATATCTGATATAAGACTCCTCTTATAAAGATATCAGGTAACCTTATTTAAAATAAGGTATTATTTAATTAAACCCTTTTAATTAAAGGCGCTCCTTAATCTTATTAGGGATAATTAATTAAACTCCTTTAACTAATTTTCCTTCCTAATCCAATTAGGAATAAATGAGAGTACTTATATTAAATTAATTCCTAAACTCTTTTAGAAATTAAAATAATAATAATAATTGTAATAATATTAATAAGACTCCTCTTATTAATTTATATTTAATATTTTAAAATATCAAATAATAAATATTAAGCTATTTAATTTATTCTATCACCATAGATTAAATTAAATATACATAACATATATTATTACGATTATGCCATTAACTTCTTAAATAATTATTCTTCCTTTTATGGTGTGACCCTTTAGGTTCTCCATATTAAACCTGGTGAAATAAATCAATTAGAACAATTTTAATCTTATTTAAATAAATAAATTAAACAATTAATTTATTTAAATAAATAATATTTATTCTACAATAGGGATAAGCCTCCCTAGCGATCAACGCGACTTTCCGGATAATATAGATTTCAACATTAATCATAAAAGAACCTTTGAGTAAATAGTTACCGTGACAATTCAATCCTTCCACCATACAATGTCCCAATTAAATATAAGATATGGAATTATCGCAAGTCTTATTTTATTTAATTATATGTATTTCGACTCTTAAATGCACAACTCCAAATAATGCAAATTAGAAACTCCTTTCTAATTTCATTCTGCCTTGGCCAAGGACTACTGGGTTGTCATTTATCGAATCACATAGGACATTTCTCTTCTTTTAATAGAAGTGGTAGATTCTTTATTGATCATACATTATCTCCATGTACAACTTATTATACCCAAGCATACCCTTTGATATACCCTAAGGGTCTTAAGGAATAAGTCAAAGTATAACTCATCATACACAAGATACTATGATGATCTCCAGTCCAAGGATCACTTGTACTACTATCACTACAGGAATTCCTATTGACAGGCAAGTAAAACTCCATTAGGTATTCCTTAGCGAGCCACGTTCAGTGAACTTATTCTCTAATAAGCACCTACATACTTGCTTTAGTGTCTCCACACAAATGATCATGAGATCAATCATTCTCATCCAATGAACAAGCAACGTATGTACCAATCTATCCGGATTCACTAATCCCCAATTTAGTAATCCAATGATTGGAAACTATTTTAGTTTTAAGCTTTCTAAGAATTTAGATCTCATTAGAATGATCATCATCATTATTCTAAAAGCATTGCTTAAAACTATTGGTTTATCACATATTATAAAACAGCATCATGTAGATAATTAAAAGCCTTTAATAAATTAATACTTTTTATTAATAAATGAATAAGATTGTTACAAAGTATATGCCTTATCATCAAACATGATTGGCTTGTGTGCATATTACTTTCAATCTCCCACTTGCACTAAAGCCAATCGCCATTGTATCTTATACTCTTCTTCTCTGTGTGACGATTATCCTGCTGTTGGATAAGCTTTAGTTAATGGATATGTAATGTTGTTTTTGAGAGTCCACCATCTCTATAGTGATTTCCCATCTTTCAATGATTCTTATAATCAAATGAAAGTGCCACAACACATGTTTAGATCCAAGATGAGACTTAGGAACTATTCCTAGTTACGTAATGAACTTTTCATCCAAACAATCAACTTGCGACTTCATTTATAGCTATATACTTTGTCTTTATCACTAAACCAAAGAACTCTTTCTTTGTTTGGAACCTTTCCAATTCAACGCACCACTGCTCAAGATAACGCTTTACCTTAAAGTGGATTTTTCATCATCTTGGTGCATCTTCGAAAACTTGAGTCATTAAGCCCTCTAGTTTTAATTTAGACCCACCATGAATATGATCACATCCTTAGTGCTTGGTTAAGCATTTTAAGATGTTTTCATTGACTCATAGTGAACTTCTCCATAATATGACTGATCAACATCAGGTCTCGTACATTTCATTGCATACATGATTGTCACTCATGCGATCTCTCTTTTCAGGAGTCTGTGGGGACTATAAAGAGAGATACACTCCATAGCTCATCAACATGAGACATCTCTTGGAGTTTGTCATGTTAAATGACTTTAGCATCAAATGAATATACATTCCTTGGGTTAAGTTGAGCATCCTTTTAAATCTATCTATATAGATTTGCATCCCCAATAATGATACTCTTCCCAAATCATTCATGGAGGATTGTTTAGACAACTTTATCTTTACTGATTGTAGCATTGGTATGTTATTCCTCATCCGTAGTATATCAACATATAATACTAGAAATTTCACGACGCTCCCACTGACCCTTTTGTACACACTAGAACTCTTACCTCATCGTATATGTAACTCGATCATCATCTTCTATGATGCGTACCTCATCATCATCATCCATGATGAATCCATACCTCCTAGGTATCTTCGGCTACTATTCCAGATTTATGATTCGGTTGTGGTACAATAGGTCTATCTACAGGTTCCTCTTATTTGACTTATAGTGTTTTGTGGATCATGAACTCTTCAAGATCTATAATCCTCCCACTAGCCCCTTTTAATGATAAACACCTTTATCTTAGAAGGCAGTGTGTTTCGTAACAAACACCTTTTGCTAAGTAGAATTATAGAACATATACCCTAAACTTACTTTAAGGATGTCCACAAATCATGTACATGTCAAATCTTGTCCCAAGCTTATCCTTCAAACCTTTTCACATAAGTTGGACAACCCTTATCTTAACATACTTAAGATTAGGAATCCTCCACATCCATAACTTTTATAGAGTCTTGGGGCTGGATTTTGAGGTTACCTTTTCGTAGATATGTAGCCATTTCTAGGACATGATCCTAGAAGGATACTGGAATGTCGGTAAAATAATTGTGGACCGTACCATGTCCAACAAGGTACGATTTTTCCTTTAAGATACATCAATCAATTATTACGTGTCGAGGCGTCCATTATGAGAAAACCATTTGAGATGATCTAGAAACTTATTGCTCAAGTATTTATTCCTTGATCTAATCAAAGAATCTTAATACTTTGTCAATTTGTTTCACTTCTGAATTCTTTGAACCTTTCAAATAATTCACACTTGTATTTCAACAAATACATACATTCAACTCTTTGAATGATCATCTCCTTTTCTTATACTAGTTTGTTCAATTTACAAAATAATTTTTCACGTAAGTCAAGTATGCAAAATCCATTAAGTAATCTTTCGGTTTATACTGAAACATTATTATTATAAATAGAACAACAATTGTTCTTAATTATAATACCAAAGATTTCATTGTCCAACAATAAAATGGAAATAATATTTTTAACAAGAACGGAATACAATAACAACTTATTGACTTAATAAATTTGCCCGTAGGCATTGCTAAACTATAAGTTTCTATGGCTAATATGGCAACCTTTGTTACATTTCCATACATAGGATTACTTATATTTGTTTAGCTTTCTACTTACGCTTGGTCCCTTCATAAATCTATATTTATGATAACCAAAGTCGGTATCCAATACCCAAGTAGAACCTTGACTTAAAGAAAATTTATTTTAAATCATGAACAAATTTGTATTTATAACCTAAACTTCACTAAGCTTCTTTGGTTAGCCTCTCTGCAAGGTGCTTCTCGCAGCTTTCTTTCCGGTGTCCATGCTTATTGCGATGGAAGCAAACTCCTTTGCTATCCGTGACGCTTTTGTTCTTATTATCCTTTGTTTATGCCTTTACATTTTACCTTCTTTGAATCGTTCTTCTTTTCGAAAGATCCTTTGGCCCCTACCAAGAAGACATGGTCTTTCTTGGTTGGAAAGTGACTCTCAACATTTTTCAACATGTTAAGCAAATCAAAGCCAAAGTCGATATCTAGCTTGTTCATATAAAAATTCACAACAATTGTGAAAGGAGTCCGGGAGTGAGTGCAAGATCAAATCTTTGCTCAACTCTCCATCCATGACAAAACCAGTTGTCCTAATTTATCAATCAAATTGATTATGTTAAGGACTTTTGTCTGTACTATAATGTCATTGGCCATTCTAGATCGGAAGAGCTCCTTAGATATCTGATATCTATCAGTCCTACTTTCCTCACCATCAACTACTTGATGTGCAGGAATATAGTAGGAGCATCCATAGTTTCATCTTGTGTGAAGCTCGTTACTCATAGATGCGAGTATGATGCATTGAGCCAACTGTGCATCATCTTGCCACTTTCTAAAAGTAGCAATCTCTTCCTCAGAGGCATTGTCTGCAACCATTGCAGGGATAGATGTATTAAGGACATAAGATAACTTTTCAGCCATGAGAACTATTCTCAAATTCCTTAACCAATCCGTTTAATTCGGTCTGGTTAATTTAGCATCTAATATGCTTCGCAGTGATAGTAATTTTAGACATTGTAAAATTCTGTAAATGAATTTGTAATTAACAACATTTTAACATACATTCTTTTATTAATTACCAAAATAAATTAGGTCTTGTTTTAAATTGGTATCTCCCACTATTTTCTTCAAACTATATTACCCTCAATATATATAGTTCGGCAAAATCTAATTAAAGATCTGCTAGTGAGAATAAGGATCTCATTTCAAATGTATATAGCCTTGTGGTGACACAACAAACTATATATAAATAAATAGGTAGACAACTTTTGTCAATTACATCAACTATGCAACTCCTTTTCTTTTGCCTCTTAGATTATTTTGATCAAGTGGTGGCACATCCGAATCAAAATTATCCAAGTTAAGTCCGACCTAGCACTCCATATATTCAAAAAGAAAAATATCATCCTTGTGGTGACACAACAAAACAATATTGTTCAATTTTCTTTATAAGCATCAAATGTGATAAATTAACATCTTAAATACTTAATACTTGCCTTGTGGTGACACAACAAACTCATATTAAATATTTAATACTCTATTAATTTTATCATGCTAGAAGGCGACGTTCGATATTCCAAATATCTTTGAACACTTAGGACTTAATATAAAAAATTGAGGGGTTTGTTATTAATTTGTCTCATCTTGTTTAGCTTATACATATATATATATAAAAATACGCGTCATATTAATTAACATGCGAAGCATGTTTGCATAATATATAATATATATAATATAAGCATGCATTATATAGAATACTATATTCTACTCCGGATTGATTATGGACTTTTATTCTAGTTTGGTTCACTAGAGCCACCAAGTGAACCAAAAGGTCAAACCTTAGGGTGCAAGAAATAATATTTAAATATAACTATTACATTTAAACCCTGGCTCCATTACAAACGGGTATTCAAGCGCCTTGTTCCTTGATCTCCAATTCTTCAAAATTAATTCTAACTATTCCTATTACAAAACTATTTAAAATAAATAGAAACCTTGATCGTGAAATCGAGGGAAGTACATAGGAGGAGATAGAATTTACATTAAGATAAAATTAGAGAAGACGAGTGTACGCAGAGACCCCATTTAATAAAACCTATACATTCATGCATCCAACTAAAATAAAATCCATTCACATTGGTCATAGTCCATAATCAATCCCATTTATTATCATACACATCACCATGCATCGATAATAAATAACATTCATATCATGAATAATAAACATTCAATATATATATTGATATCATTTAATGGGCAAATTTAGTTAGTATAAAATCTAATTTTGAATCAAAATAAACTCCTTTGTTTTAATCCAAATTTAAATCAAAATAAAACTATTTTATTTTAATTTATTCAATTTTGAATAAAATAAATTATTTTATTTTAATCAAAATCATTAATCAAAATAAACTCCTTTATTTTAATTAATTATGGAATCCAATTCTATGTAAAAAAAAATTATTAAAGGAAACACGGATTATCTTTCTTATTCACAAATAAACTCCTTTATTTTGAATAATATGAAATCTTATTTCATATCTAAATAAACTCCTTTATTTAAGGAAAGATCGATTCTTTTTCCTATTCACAAATAAACCTTTTATTTTTGAATAATATGAAATCTTATTTCATATCTAAATAAACTCCTTTATTTAAGGAAATTAGGATTCTCTTTCCTATCTAAATAAACTCCTTTATTTAAGGAAACATATAATCCAATTTTAACTCCAATTAGTTATTATAGAATCTAATTCCAACTCTAATTAGTTAGCATGAAATCTAATTTTAAAATTAAAATAAACCTTTTATTTTAATTATAAAATAATTAATATATATATATATATATATTATATTAACCAGATAATATATATATATATATATATATATATATATATATATATATATATATATATATCCGTACCTTCCTTAAAAAAGAGAGATTCACGTAATTTATTTTCAATCAAGAAAAGTGATTCATGAAATCAGGAACCTTTTACCTTGAAATCCGTGAGTTACAATAACAAACATCAGGATCATGCAATAACATACCACACTTCGCGAATTACAAAAAAAATCAAACAGCTGCAGGATCATGCAATAACATACCACAATTCGCGTTTTTTTTTTTATAAATAAATTTTATAAAATAAAATTATGCCCAATTAAATTGTTCTAAACACATATCAATATACATATCAAATTAAAACATTAATAATTTGCATAAAGGTTTGGCTCTGACGCCACTGTTAGGTTTGTAATATTCAAGAACGCAATCAAATTGCAAAAATTAAGCGGAAGCGAGATAAATCAGAGTTTAAAAATTTTACAAACCATATACCCGGATCACCCTTTATGCACAATTATTAATTAAACGAAAAGATAAAGAATAAAATCATACCCTTGAAGATCGAGCTTCCTCAGGTACAAGTTCACCTCCAAATCCTTTCGCGTTCAACTTGAATTCACCGGGTTAGGTTCCTTCCTTTGATCAACGTTAGCCACCCAAGTGTTTGGCCTCTAGAGGCGATCCACCAAGGAAGAAGAAGAATTCAAGAAGATGGGTGGTTTGGCTAAACCCTAGTTTTTCTATCTCTATAGAAAAAGAGCGTACTCTTCAACTTTTGGAATTACGTATATATTTTTATATCTGATATAAGACTCCTCTTATAAAGATATCAGGTAACCTTATTTAAAATAAGGTATTATTTAATTAAACCCTTTTAATTAAAGGCGCTCCTTAATCTTATTAGGGATAATTAATTAAACTCCTTTAACTAATTTTCCTTCCTAATCCAATTAGGAATAAATGAGAGTACTTATATTAAATTAATTCCTAAACTCTTTTAGAAATTAAAATAATAATAATAATTGTAATAATATTAATAAGACTCCTCTTATTAATTTATATTTAATATTTTAAAATATCAAATAATAAATATTAAGCTATTTAATTTATTCTATCATCATAGATTAAATTAAATATACATAACATATTATTACGATTATGCCATTAACTTCTTAAATAATTATTCTTCCTTTTATGGTGTGACCCTTTAGGTTCTCCATTAAGCAACCTATGAATAAATCAATTAGAACAATTTTAATCTTATTTAAATAAATAAATTAAACAATTAATTTATTTAAATAAATAATATTTATTCTACAATAGGGATAAGCCTCCTAACGATCAACGACTTTCCGGATAATATAGATTTTAACATTAATCATAAAAGAACCTTTGAGTAAATAGTTACCGTATAATTCAATCCTTCCACCATACAATGTCCCAATTAAATATAAGACATGGAATTACTGTCAAGTCTTATTTTATTTAATTATATGTATTTCGACTCTTAAATGCACAACTCCAAATAATGCAAATTAGAAACTCCTTTCTAATTTCATTCTCGCCTTGCCAAGGACTCTTTGGGTTGTCATTTATCGAATCACATAGGACATTTCTCTTCTTTAATAAGTGGTAGATTCTTTATTGATCATACATTATCTCCATGTACAACTTATTATACCCAAGCATACCCTTTGATATACCCTAAGGGTCTTAAGGAATAAGTCAAAGTATAACTCATCATACACAAGATACTATGATGATCTCAAGTCCAAGGATCACTTGTACTACTATCACTACAAGAATTCCTATTGACAGGCAAGTAAAACTCCATTAGGTATTCCTTAGCGAGCCACGTTCAGTGAACTTATTCTCTAATAAGCACCTACATACTTGCTTTAGTGTCTCCACACAAATGATCATGAGATCAATCATTCTCATCCAATGAGCAAGCAACGTATGTACCAATCTATCCGGATTCACTAATCCCCAATTTAGTAATCCAATGATTGGAAACTATTTTAGTTTTAACCTTTCTAAGAATTTAGATCTCATTAGAATGATCATCATCATTATTCTAAAAGCATTGCTTAAAACTATGGGTTTATCACATATTATAAAACAGCATCATGTAGATAATTAAAAGCCTTTAATAAATTAATACTTTTTATTAATAAATGAATAAGATTGTTACAAAGTATATGCCTTATCATCAAACATGATTGGCTTGTGTGCATATTACTTTCAATAACTACCAAGTGGGCACGGTTTTGCAAATCTAACTGGACCCTTGATCTTTTGCGGAGAAGGAACTTGGGGCACTAATAACATCGGCTCATCCTCGTTGGTACTCATAGTTAGTTCTTCACCGACCTTATTTTCATTATCCCCACTTGTCTTCTCTTTTTAAACATCTCGTGTCTCATCCAGTTGTAGATTTGGCTCGGGCACTTCATCAATCTTGGAATCCTTGTCATAACACCAATTGTTTTGAGGACAGTTGTTCAAGGCTTTGAACATTTGATCCATCTGGTTCTGCAGATTTTGAATTGATATCTCTTGATTCTGAATTGACCACTCTTGATTAATCCTCCTCTCCTCGTTTGATGCTATGAACTTGGATAATAATTCCCCCAGCCTTGAATTTTCTGTTTCAGTCTCGAAAACCATATATTGAGGACCAATGTTTGAAGTAATGTTGAGTTGTTCCATCTGGTTTTGAAAATTAAAGCTCGATATTTCTTGACTCATCATCCTCTTCTCTTGGTCTGCTATGCCTTTCAATATTACATCAATCGGATTTGGCTTTTCTTCTTGTGGCAATGGAGGTGGATATGAAAATTACGGTGTGTATGATTGATTTGGAGCGTAGTATTGGTCTTCATAATTGTAGCTCCATGACGAATCCGGGTGATACCCCCAAACTTGATAATAATTAGCATATGTATAATCGTTGAGGTATTCAACACCAAGTTGTCCCGGCCCAAAACTAATGGTGCATTGATGACTCGGATGATTACCAGCACAATAATTGCAAGTAATCGCCACACTTTGACGACGTTGTGCTGCAAAAGCGTCCAACCTCCTCAAAAGTGTCTATATCTGTGCTGATAATGCAGAAAGTGTCGCGGGTCCATCAATCTCCGCTCCCCTTGGCTGAGTCATTCTTGTATACGGCCATTGATAATTAAATTCTGCCATGGTATCTGAAAAGAAAGAAATATAAGAAGAGAATTAAAAATAAAAATGTTTAAATTAAGACTAATTTGATTGAAATTAATATTGGTAAATATTTATTAAATTAATTCCCCGGCAACGACGCCAAAAACTTGTTGGGTAAAATCTAATTACACACAACACGCAAGTATACGTGGTCAACAAGTAATAACGTGAAAGTAGAGTATCGTTCTCACTAGAAATTATTTAATAAAAATCACCAAGTACTAACCCGTAACCAACTCAATCTTATTTAAACGAATGAATTTCAAATTATATAATTAAACTACTATTAAATTCCACTAGTTAAATTAAGATCACGGAGATTTAAGATCACAAATTCACTTATTGCTTCATTTAAGTTAACACACTTCTCATCAATTATTCTCTATCGTGAATTGTTAATCAAGAACACTAAAGCAGATAAAACCACCTCTCGATGCATAATACCCAAACTCACTTAAATCCACAGATGATAGAATTAAGCAAGACACCCTAATTAACTAATCTATTATATCTCTATGTGAATTACAATTAAAAAGGATTTAAAGCACAAGTTCTTTATAAGATTACATATGGCATAAAGGCATATCTCTATCCTAAACACGAATCATGAATTCCATCTATGCAAAAATCACAAACACATGTTATCATGATAAGATCTAAATCAATACTTCATCTCTCGAGTTCATATAGATTATCACAGTAATTGTTAGCTAGGCAATTAAGCTATTAAGTGCAAATCACAATAGACAATCCTGACAATAGAACATAATAATTGATAGCAAGCATATTAAAATAAAATACACAATAAGATCCATTGTAATCTCAAACAAAGAATTAGTTCATGATTATTGAATTAAAACTAAGAATCCACAATTGAATAATCATTAAAAGACAAAGATAGAAGAATATAAGAAGATATAATCTATTGTCTGTAGATTTGACGCTCCCTCTTTGCTCCTACTTTGAATCTTCAATGGTCTCCAAGTTGCTTCAATCTCCAAATCTAATAAGAACTAGAGTTTTGATATAATTTAGTCAAATATAATCTAATGGAATCCTCTCTCTAATCTAACCTCCCTAATCCTTGTGATTCTCCTCTTTTTATAAGTCTCTTCATATGTCTTTAAGTCCTCTTGGAAGCCCTTGAGTCAATCGGATCGAAACAATCCTTCTTGGACTCAACTTTGACCAAAATTCGCATTTTCTAGTCATACCCCCGCTCCGGCGGGGGTCTAGGCTTGAAAAGGGCTCGCCTCGGTGGGCTAGGGGCCTGTTTTGTGCCTTGCATGCCAACCTCGGAGGCGGTTTTGTGAAGGAAACTTTTCTGCTCTGACGTCCTTTAGGAAAATGGCCATAACCTTTGATCCGGGACGCATTACGAGGCCTGATACCTATCAAATCGAAGATATCGACGAGATCTACAACTTTAATTCTTTGAGAATTGAGAAATAACGGACGGATGAAGGTCGAAATTGGGCTGGAAGTGACTGCTATACAAATGGCCACCCAAAACAGTGACGTTCGACGTCCGTTGGTACAAATGTCATAACTCTTGCATCTGAACTCCGATTGGAATGATTCAAGATGTTCCGGAAAGCTAAGAAGAAGATCTAAAATGTAATCCATGTTCCAAGCCAAGAACATGAAATGAACATGAAAGCCCAAACGATGTCCGTGTTTGCTTTTCTTTGCGATTTCATACCAATTCTTTGTGATTTCAACTCCCAAGCATATAATCTACAAAACTAACACAAAATGCATGAAAAGTAACTAAGAAACATGAGATTAAGCAAATAATTCAAGTAATAGATACCGAAAAAGTAGGTATAAAACCTACTTATCATGTATATATACCAAATATATTACTCATTGTAATATATATATAAACCCGAAAGTATAAAGTATTAAAAAAAATTGGCTCGAGGGCACCAATTTATACCTTAATAATAATTTTGACCCCACTGATAAAACTTTCTGGCTTCACCACTGATGCTACCTTAAATAGATCCACCCCTGAATATATGCGTATATAGGAAGAGAATAAATTATATACGGATTGCCGGTAAAACTAAAATTTTATACTCTCCAATAACAACATGTCACCACATAAGAAATTTAGTAGAAAATCAAGAATTTTTAATTGCATTAACATATTTGGTATTTATTATTTACTACTCCCTCCTATCCAGATTAAATGACGTTTTAGAGTTAAGCACATTTATTAAGAAAATAACACAAAATGTCTTTTGTATCCTAATTAATTATTTCTCTCTCCACAATAAATAAAAAAGGTAATGGTCAAAGATAAAGGCAATTAATGGGTTATTAGAACTTTGGTTGTATATGTGATAAAAAAGTTCATGGAATTGCATTTATTAAGCATATTAAATAGAGGGGTAAATTAGTTAGTGCAATATTGCATAAAAATTTCAAAATGACACTTATATAGAATAAAATTAAACTCCCTAAAACGTCATTTATTTAGGATAGGAGGGAGTATGATATAATTGTTTTACTAATTATATTAGATTCATGATTTTCTCCTAAATTTCCTAGGTTGTATATTATTTTTGAAGAGTATAAAACTCTAATTTTACGGACCATCCTTATATAATTTATTCTCATATGGAAAATGCAAAGAGAAAAGCTGATGTGAAGTTCTTGGTGTACCACAAACTTGAAAAGCCATTTCTTGCAAGTGATAAGGTTATGGGGTTCCTAGTTGGATAGCTACATAGATGGAGATGGCAATATTATAAATTCATAAAGTAGACAAGGTAAGGTGAGACTAGAGGTGTTTGTCACTGTAGAAGAATATCATCTAATGGTTTTAGGCCTATCGTACAAAAGAACGTTGGCCACTATTTGTTATAGTCTCTTCCCTTTCGAATGCACAAATAATATATATATAGGGAGTAAATCCATAACAAACTATGGTTATGGACTATTTATTAAAATGGTCATCAAATTATGCATAAATCTTCCATTGTTCATTGAAAGATCTGATAACATAGATTTAAAAAAATCGGAGAATTTTGAAATATTGTGTCGTGGACTTAACTAACACAACACACTGTTGTGAAAGAGAAAAATTACTAATTTTGAATAATAGTAAGACAAATTTCCTTCAATAAAGTGTTTCATTAGTTAAGTTGATATGTAATACTATATTGCCAAGGGTCTCGTTTTTTATTTTAAATCATGACCATTGTATTTTATAACAAACGAAACAGGATCTAGGGGTCAGTTAAAGCCCGACAGCCACTGTCATTACTCTTTGTTTAAATACTGAAGTGGAAAATACAATGTTTGATACAAAAACCTACCTCAAAAGTTTATTCAAGTATATACTTTTATCCACAAAAAGATATTAATAGATCAAGAATGAAATATAAAATATGCATAAGGGTTAGTATATTAAAGTATGCTTAGTTATGGTTCATTAGATTTATAAATGATAAAGATTCAATATTGTAGTTGCATGAAATTTACTACGGATGAAATTGGTACTTCTGTAATACTCTCTTAATTACATAACTTCTGTAATACTCTCTTAATTACATAAGTACTTGTTGTAGTACTTCTTTTAGGTTATTATGTTGGTATTGTTGTAGTACTTATTTTAGGTGATTGATATTGTCAAACTAAAACTGATATTGGCAAAACAATAAATGTTGCACGAAAGTGTTAAGTGACATTAGAACAATTATATAGTGTGGTTAATGGTATATTTGTGAATTTTAATTTGGAGGGAACTTTCTGTTTTTATGATCTTTTCCATTCTTTCCAAATTAAAACTTAAAACTAGATCTTAAATCTATATTTACTATGATCTATGGCATTATTATTTTTGCTGTGATAATATTAATATATATATATATATATATATATATATATATATATAATTGTGAGAAGAAATGGAGATTGAGGTGGTGGGGTAGGGGGCTGAGAATTGCGGTGTGCAGAGGCACCGCACCCAATTTTGTCATCTAAGAAGTAGAAAGAGTAGGTAATAGCTGGATTTTGTTTCTTAAGTTAGCAACAGGTGCCCCCCCTCCCACACCAATCCAAGTGCCCCTATTCTTCACAACAACATACATCTCTCGTTGCTGCTGCTGCTGCTACTTACCAATTATCACATCTTTGCTGCTTTGTTTGTACACACATATATTCTAGTGCACAATTACTCTCTTTTCTTTGTTTAAACATAGTAATTACAAGGGTTTTATGGATTCATGCGTGATTAATTTGGTAAATATGGAAAAATATAATCTTTTTCAATCTCATATTTATGTGTCATGAGTTCAAAATTTCATAAAAACGCTTTGAAGTCCGGAATTTTCTATGGCAAACCAAAAAAGGAGTCCAAATGTCCAATCTCATCACATGTCTCATCTACTATTCCGTTTTATATATTGTTGTCAGATGCAATCAAATTATTTATATGCAGATAACTTTTTAAATAAGTAAGTATTACATGACACGAATATATATGATGTGATGGTTGATAAGACCAAAAAAAAAGAACATAACTAAAAATCCCGAAAAAAGAAAGATTAGCGACTAAAGGTTCTTCGGCCAAAAAATACGAACTTGTAATATCTAGGTCAATGTAGTTTTTACAATGACTACTATTCACAAAGTTATAACTTTAAATGTTAACAAAGTAGTGTACATTATGTATGATGTAAAATCTTTGATAGTTCTCTACCTTTTTTACTCTAGGAAAATGAATATGTTCCTATTCTAAGTAGTATTAATCGTACAGTCAATTTGGACAGTTTATAAATACGAGTAGCATTTATATAGTAAAGAGTTGTATTTTGGACTATGTTTTATGTTTTGTTATATGAAGATTATGCAAGTACAATTCTCTAATATACAATGCTACTCGTTGAAATAGAGGAGAGTGCATTACATGGATAAATGAAGTAATATAAAATGAAAATGATAAAGAAACAAGTGAAAACTAGTGGATATTTTTGGCAGGAGATATTGATGAGCATTATGCGGAAGTGGTTAGTATGAAGTTTATTTTGGGGTAAGTTGAATTGATTGACCAATAGAATCTTGACACGCAGCGAGGTTATGCGTGTCAAGATTCTATTCTATTAATCGATTAACCAATCAAAAAACATAATTTCATCTTAACTAGGATCCAAATATCTTGTTTCTTTTCCATTTTAGGTACTCAATGTTGTGACCTTACATGGAAGGGAACAAGAAGAAGAAAGGTAGGAGGTATCCTTAACCCCTCTCTCTCTCTCTTCCCAATGCAACGTATGGAGAACTCTAGTACAATAAAGATGTATTATATCACATCTTCTACAATAATATTATTCCAACAAACAAGATGTTATAATAAAGTAGGATAAAGAAAAAGAACCAAGAATTAAAAAAGAAAAAGAAAAAACCAAATATCAAAACTTTTCACTAAGCTACATATAGTAAATTTCCAAAATGAAAAATCTTCACATTAACCCCACAAGCTATTGGGTAAAAAAAATGGGGAAATATAGTAAAACTCTTGTTAATTCACAATATGTGTAGATATGAGGGGGTCTATTTCAAGTGAAGAAGCATCATTTGTGCACAAAATTTCTTCAAGATTAGCTTCTTTAATGGGAGCCCTTGAATTTGATGATACTATAGGTAAAATTGAAGCACTTGAATTTGAATTAGAAGAACAAGAAGATGAAGATTTTGTAAGATCTTTCGCCCTTTCTACTTGTACCATCCAATCTGTTCTGCATAGCACAATGAACATAAGAATGGCACATGAAGCTTGCGCTGCTAGTAGCCCAAGCCAAAGTCCAGTAAATCCCATTTTGGCAACAAATCCCATAACAAAAGCCACTGGCATTCCCACCAAGTAAAATGAGCCTAAATTGATATTTGCCGCAATTGTAGGCCTAGCACTGCCCCTCAACACCCCACAGCCAGTGGTTTGTGGGCAGTTGCCAAGCTCGCAAAGGCCGGCTATCGGCAATGCCATAGCGGTGAGCTCGAGAATCTCCGAATCCGTTGTGAAAAACCGGCCCCATTGCTGCCTCATCAATGTGGTGAACAGCATTGCTGTCATGCCTAATGCTACTGCGCAGACGAGCGAAATGATCATTGAAATGCGGGCTTTTCCAGGCCGGTTGGCGCCGAGCTCGTTTGCTACTCTGGTGGACACTCCAAGGCTTAGTGCTGAGGGGAAAACATAGACTAGTGAAGTCGTTTGGATGAGAATTCCCATTGAGGCAATGGTTGCTCTGGGGTTTACTAATAGTCCACATAACAATATCATAATTTCATACCACCACCACTCGAGGCAAACAGAGACACAAGTTGGGATGGCGAGGGCGAGGAGAGAGGACCATCCGCGGATGCAATCTGTGCTCGGAGTCACCCAAGAGTCCTTATAGACCCGGGAAAAATAAACGAATAAAATGAGCAGAATCAATAGATTGAGATTAGTACAAACCATGGCTATTGCCACTCCAGCTATTCCCATCTTGAAGTGCACTACTAGAATGAAATTTAAAGGGATGTGAATGGCAACAGAGATAGCAGAACAATAAGTCACTGGTAGTGTGATATTTTGAGTCCTCAAGTAAACGCGAACCGGATGTAGAATGGAAAGAAAGAAAAGGTCTGGAATGGCGAAAACAATGAAAGTATGCGCGATTGATGAGATTTCTTTGTCTTGGCCACACCATAAGAGGATATTGTTCATGTTAAGCCACATGAAGGAAATGGGAATGGAAGTGGAGAGGAGTAAAAGTATAGTTCTTTGTAAAGTTAGGCCAAGAAGTTTCATTTGTTTGGCGCCATAAGCTTGGCCACAAATGGGTTCCATTCCCATGGCTAAACCGGAAATGACCGAGTATCCGGTAATGTTTGCGAAGCCAATGGAAAGGGATCCTCCTGCTAGCTCAAGTTCACCAAGATAGCCAAGAAAAAGCATGGAGATCATTGCTCTTGAGTATAGTAGTAGCCCTGTCATTGCTGTTGGCCCTGAGATTTTCCCTATGGCTTTGATTTCCTCGAAGGCCTAAATGCAAGAGCACACAAAGATCAAAACATGCAAGAAGTGTGTGCCGTTAGTGTTATTAAGTTGTACATATATAGTTAAAAGTGGAATGATTCATAGCAAATGTTTGCTATGATATTATTTGGGCAAACAAATATTACAGCGTCCATAAGAGAAACGGGCGGTCCAGATTTAAAATTTTTAATAGTAGATATCACTTTTTTTTTTGAAATTTGTATCGCCCGTTTCTCTTATGATGACCACGGATGTATTTACCCGAATAGCGTCAGCATTTGCTATGGATCACTATACCAGCATAAAAAGTGTTTGTTTATGTTCTTTATTTACCTCAGAGGGGGTTGGCCATCTATTATGTTCATCATCATGAGTGTGAAGATCCATGGTTTTGTTGGGGTTTATGAAATGGGTTTTCTTAGAAGAGACAAATGATGGAGAAGATGGCTTATGGTTGCACATAGCTGCTACTTTCTTGTTTGAAAGATCTAACAAATAAAAAAGGTAAAAGGCTTAAAAACAGGACAACCCCTGTTTTTGCTAGCAATTGGGGTTTGTGTTCTTCTTTTTGAGGGAGGAGAGATAGAATGGAAGAATGGGAGATAGAAGTTGGCTATATATATACATGAAGCTAGCTATTGGTACATTTCCTTTGTTGCCATTTTGCAAACGTGTCAATATATCTAGACTCAAGAAGGAAGGATGCTATAAAAAAGCGGCTTAATAGTTTTTGGTGCATGAAAGTGGGGTGGGGGCCGAGGTATCTTTTCGCCCCTCCCACCGTGTTCAAATCTACTGTCTCGTCCCATGTACTGATGTTATGTGTAATTTTTAAATTTACTGTTCTTTATAAATGGAAAGGAGATAAGACAGGAAATAAAACAGTAGATCAACATCCCCTTCTTTCTATCTACTCCCTCCGTCCCATAATAAAAGTTCTTATTACTATTTGGGGTAGTTCTATGTTAAATATCCATTTTCCTTTAATAACCAAACTTTTACACATATTTTTCTATTATACCCGTAGCATTAAATATCTCATATTTTTATTATTCTAATTCTCTCTTCATATTTAATGACATTATTATGGGCTATTTTGTCATTTTATTCATCTTCTTAATATGCGTGAAAAGTTCACTAAGACTTTTATCTGGGACGGAGTGAGTACTAATATTCTTGGCACACACTGTATACGCAGTTAAAAAAACATTGGAAAAATTAGAGATCGATAAGGAGTGGGGGAGAGAAAATGAATTTTTTTTTTTGAGAAAAATGGAAAAAAAATAGGAATAGTATTTAAATAGTGACACAACTTCAAGAGAAAAGGTTATTTTTTCCCCTCTCCCCTAATAATATAGATATTGTGTATTGCCCTACACGTTTTTATTTACTAATATATATATATATATATTATGTATGATTCTCATTGCTAAAACATGTCGGTACCCAAAAAATGAAGCAAGCAAGAGTTATAAAAATGGTGAAGTACTATACAAATGATTAGTGGGTTTTACTCCCTCCGTCCCATAGTTATAGGCTGATTTTTTTTGGCACATAGTTTAAGAAAATCAGTTTAGTTATAATTTTTAACATAAATTTTCCACATATACCCCTTAATATGGAATTAATGAATAAGTTAATTACTCCCTACTTATCGCACTGGAACTTTCAACTTCATTGATTGACGTGTTAAAGTCCATAACCATAGAACTTTAACCAAAGAGAATACAACAACATTAAATGTGGTGAAAAAAATAATGACATTGAATGTTGTTTCTTTAAAAAAAGAGTAATTATTGAATATTTATTATAAGGGCATAAAAGTAAAACAATGAACCAACTAAATTTTATAAATAGTAAGTAGCCTATATATTGGGACATCTCAAAATACAAAATCAGCCTATAACTATGAGACAGCCTATAACTATGGGACGGAGGGAGTATTTGTTTTTAACCGCCCAAACGGTTATGGTGATAATGGGGTGGTACTTTTTGGGGTTAAGATAATCCGTTAAGGTTAAGTAGTGCGGATAATGTATTAAACTTTCACTTTTTAGGTTTTGATTTCTACCAGATAAATTGAAAAGGGAGAATAAAAATTGTTATCTTTGGATTTTATTATGCCAAAGTGGGAATGATGGACTGAAAAGGATTCCAATTCCCTACTAGTTGTAATGGAAATGACTGGGCATATTGACTCGTACATAGTTACTAGACATGGCAATTTTTCTTCATGTCCAAAAAGAAACAGAAAAAGACATGGCGAACAGAGGGTTATGAAGATAACTGATTTCTGTGGTGGCCTTGAAAATGTTGGCATGTTCTAAGGCAACCCATGCATTGTTTTTTAACATTCCATGTGAAGAAGTTCCTCTGCACAAGCATAGAGTTATGTTGTTTTTAATCCTTTTGATCTGCCAAAACAACCCTTTGGCTACTTGCCCTTTTTGAGAGGTACAAGTTTGACGTAAACTCTGTTTTATAGGTCCCATACTCCCATTGGTGTTTTGGCTCTATGTTTTATGTGTATGTTCTTCTACTAGTTTATGAAATGTTTGTTACATTTGGAACTCTAAACGCATTTAAATATCTTATTCGTCAACAAATAACTTATTATAAACACAACTTATTTAACTCACAAACAAACTCAACATTATAACTTAAATGTCAAACACGCTAAATTCAACCACCACAAACACTATAAATGTTGGTAACTGAATGTAACACCCCCTTCCCGAATAAGAAAAATAGGTCACTCACAAAGCACAACAAACCTCAAAATTATTTAACATAGCACTAATAACTTCAAAATATTTAATAGTTGTTAATTCATAAATGTCGAATTAAATACAATTCTCCAAAGATATACAAAATAATCACAATTTTAATCTAAAATCAAATCAACCTAGGTAGAAAAGGTAGCTCTCTTCACTCGAAACCCTAAATCGTCCTTGCAAACCTGCCAAAAAGTAAAACACAACATGAGCTAAATGTTCAATACAGATAAAGATATACAAATGATGCACAACTGAAATATAGAATCAACTGACAAAATATTGAACAAGGCCTCAAACATAAATACCGAAGATACTATAATCTCCAAAGTCTGAATAGAATATATTTGAATCAACAGAATTAACTAAACAAACATAAGGTTAAATCAAAGTGGCTAAGTGATTATCTTATACCGAGCTCAAAACAAAACAAAACATTATCACACAAACAAGTCAAAATAATGTCACAGAGGTAAATCACATATCGGACCACGAATCCAAATGCATGCAAATTGAAAGGTATATATGTCTAGCACAAAGATCATCAATCTGCAAAACAGAACATAACAACTTGAACAAACGTATCAAATAGTCCAAACTCACACCCAGAGCAACATACAAAAAGATACGTCGTGGACTAATCACTCCTCCACAGAAGGTGTCATACCTCGATGCCAAAAGGACATGTTTGTGGTACCCCCACATGTGGTTATAGCTCAGTATACGATATCACTTATTTTACAAAGATATGATGTCACAACACATGTGACATGATACCAATAAAAGGGTTCTAAATGTATATGTTGAATCAAATTAAATCGTAGATAGAATAACTCCAAAGTAATGTAACAACACGTACCACTCTACAAAGATCCATAAAATACTATGCATGAAGAACACATTCAAAAGACTACAAAATATGAAGGCCGAAACATTTAGACTAAAACAAAGCAAAATAAGAATTTGACTAGTAACACAACAATTAAATGAGTACCAAATTCTAAATGATTAGTAGTACAAACAAATCAACATAATGATAATATCAGTGATGAAATACCGAATATGTTCAAATTATAATAAAAGGAAAATAGTTCAAATTACATAATAAAGTCAATGTATCAAAGATCAAACTACTATTTAAGAGTGTCAACATAAATATAAGAAAAATGTAGCGAATGCCGAAATATCACGAGATATATAGAATCAATAATCAGAGGACTGGAGTACGAAATTTGTAACTGATAATCAAAATTTTACCCTCAAATGTCAACGATATCAAATACAAAATGTTATTCACCACCTAAACATATTCACTTCGAATTAAATATAATCTAAACTAATAATTCCAAAATAATTCATAATCTATTCAAGTTATCTTTAATTATCGCATTAGATCACTATTAATACTTCAAAACTTAAAAGTCAATAATAAAACTTAAGAAATCTTAAAACCCTAATATGAAACTTTATTTTTAAGACCTCTATACATTGTATCGATTATATCAAATCGATTTATAATTAATTTCCAAATTAATTAATTTTAATATAAACTACACTTCAAATACTCCAGTTTAGCCTCAAGAATCACTAAAATTGGATTTAAAATCATTAGGTTATATATTTTTTAAATATTAAAACTCACTGCTGAAAATCTGCTTGAAAAATCTTAGACTAGCCACTTCTTAAAATTTATAACAAATCATATGTTAATCTTTAACGATTCAAAATTTGTGAACATATTCTCAATTTATATATGTATAACATATCTAAAAATTATATTGATCCAACGATTGGATTAAGAGATGTAACCCACACAATATACCTTTGAAATATAGAATTGATTTTCAAATTTTTAACGTTTACATTCAATCAAATTATACTCTTTTATATAAATTTATAACCTTTTTTCGATTATCATGACTTCTAATTCCATATCTCTATTTTGATAAAAAATAATCTCTAATTTTAAAAACCCTCATAACTAAATTTAAAATCAAAATACAAAATAATATTTACATTCTATTTAGTCTTTATTCAACACGCAATAGTAAAGAATCTGACTTTTGAGTCTTCTGGAGTTTTCAAAATCTCTTCATGTCTTCACGAAAATTGTAGATCTAGAAAACATACATGAAATAGGCTCAAGAATCACTCGATTAGGAATTAATATTACTGAGTAAAGAATTTTCAAAATTAGGGCTTGAAATGGTGACGAGAATCAAGGCAGGTTACGATTTTCAGCAATTTAAGGTATGAAGATGACGTCAAATAACTTCTCTTACTCTTCATAATTATAGAGGACAAAAAACTGAAGAAACAAACTTTGGATTCACTCAATTCCGACACTGGATGAATTAACTATGATTTTTCTAAAAGATTGCAATGCATATAGTTTTTCTACTTGGGAATTCAACTAACCAAATTAGAATAAGGTTCTGATGTAGGATTGCGGAAACATAATCAAAGCATGCAATCTAATTGTAATAACAACAAAAGCATGCAAAATAGAAATTTATAAATTTTTAATAATCTCAATGTATAGCCTTATGAAACATCATTAATTGAGGAAAGGTAAAGATATACCTTTGAAGCGTTTCAACCTTTATTGAAGACTTCAAATTCTAATATTTGATCCTTCCCGATCTCTCCAATTCACGAATTACACATTCGTCACAAAAGTATACAACACCCAAGAGGAATAATTGAAGATTTGATTTTAGACTCAACTAGGTCGTGAATTGCTAGTCCTAATTCTCTCTATCCTAACAACTTAGGGTTTTGAGAGTACTTGCAAGAGAGAAGCAAGATGCATGAGCATTAATCTTTCCCACAATAACTCCTCTTATTTAAAAATTAACCTTAATCCTAAACCTTTTAGAAATTAAGGTTGCATTCAATTCCCAATCTAATTAGAACTAAATATAAAATAATACTAATAATAAATAATAAGACTCTTTTTATTTATTTATAATCTAGTATATCTCCAAATACTTAATTATAAATATTAGTATTTCTCTAAATACTATATTATTATTATTATTTAGTCAATTTAATAATAATAATAATAATAATAATAATAATAATAATAATAATAATAATAATAATAATAAGATGACTAATCTAATTAATTTATAATATTAGTATTTGGAGACTTAATTATAAATCTTAAACTATTTAATTTATTTCACTAATAAATTAAATACAATTAGTTTATTATTATTAAGTAAATCAATTCTAAAATCATATTTTTCTCTTTTGTAGTGTGACCCTCTAGGTTCAATATTAAGCCTAGTAGTAGAATGAATAAATTAGAACAATTCCAATATTATTTATAATGAATTAAAATCCATTAATTTAAATATAAATAAATAATATTTATTTTACATCATGAGTGCACCTTATAAATAATATATCATGACTATTCGGATAATATGAATTCAACGTAAATCACAAAGAATATATGAAACCTATTCTGTGAATAGTTACCGTACAATTCAATCCTTCTTGTAATAACCCGATATTTTCTATACAAATAAATAAGAAATTTTGCATATAATTTTTTTTTATTTTAAAGGTGGGAATATGTGCCAGGTAATGTGTATGTATGTATGTGATAAATAAAATTTATTTATTACATGAATAATGTGACGCCCCCAAAATAGGTATACAACACCCATTCCGAGTCGCCAAATACATGGTACATAAAGCAAACTACAACTTCAATAATACAATTGTCGTGCAAAATACGACAACACATACACGTGAGTTTAAATACAAATATTGTCTTCTGCATAATATCCACACTCAAATAAGTCCTCATTACAATTATTCAAACACTATTTTCCAGAAATAGTGAGGACTGCTAAAACATCTTTCTAGAACCATCACTCCATACCCCGACTAGATCCTGCTATGTTCTCACCTCCTGAGAAGAAAAATGGAACAAAAAGGAAAAGGGTGAGCTCAACTAGCCCAGTAAAGAATATTATGACAAAGATAATATACAACAAATTATCATTAGTTTTCAACAGGGAAAAATCTGATAAAATATAATAGACAACAAGTTTTAGATCAACAACTGCAGCAAAAACAACAATCCATTAGAAGACTCAAGTAGAGAAAGAATTCTACTATCTTCTAAGATTTAAAAGTCCATCATCAATATTTTATTCCTGTAACAACAATCAATATACATCTTTAATCAATATTCATCTTTGCACTACAGGCCAAAGATATTCATTTGTATCACAACTTGGTCATGTTCATCTCAACACCTGTTCATCTTCGCACTACGGGCCAAAGATATTCATCAGTTAATCATTCATCTTTTGCACTACAAAGTAAACATATTCATAAATATCATCATTTAGGACCGAGGATGATGAAAAATATTTTAAAGAAAATGAATCCAATTGAGACGTAAGGACAAATAGTAAGGATTAGTATAACGGTTTATCCAAGATCAATAATACTCCATAATAACCAATTTTGAAGCAAAATTCAAGAATAAAGATCAAAACATGGATCTGATCAAAGATAGTAACCATAATAGACATCTTGGACAAAAAGAAGAAAATTTCATTTTTCGATGAATAGTCTTGCCGATTCGTGAATAGTCTCAGTATACGTGAATAGTCCGATATCGTGAATAGTAACCTGACACAAAAGTTCCAAATTTGATAAAAAGTTCATACCAACATTTCTAAGATAATGATATTGAAGAAAATATCATTTTAAGAAGAATATAACACCCCTTACCTCAAAATATCGATTATTTAATCTAATATCGGTATAAGGTGAAGAAAACTTGCACTGATGAATAGAAACTCACAAAGTATCTAAATACTCACAAAATACACTCAATAATCTAGAGAGAGAAAGAGAGAAAGCTTATGTTTCTGGTTTGATTTTCAATTCTAACTTATCCCTCTATTTATAGGAAAATGTTAGCAGACTTGACCTACAACCTAATGGCTTTACCTGCTACTATTCCCACCCACCACATTTGAAATAAAATTCAGCACATTTCTTCACCAACCACAAGTGGGGCCCACCAATTCTAGAATTTTCCACCAAAATGATTTATAACCTGATTTCCGAATTAGCCACCTCTTAAAATTCATAACAAATCATACGCTCATTTTTAACGGTTCAAAATTTGTGGACATATACTCAACTTATATATGTATAACATATCCAAAAATTACAACGATCCAACGGTCGGATTAAAAATTATAACTCCCGCAATATACCTCAAAAAAATATTGGTTTGATTTATAATACCTCCAATCCGACAAAATACTAATAAAACACCTCAGCATTAATTCCTTCATTTATAACCACATAAATAAATCCATCATTTATATCTACATAAGATAAATATTTCCTTATCATATGAATCAATGATTAATTATTCATAAATAATATTACAGAATCACATTTATGACAACCAGGCTGTTCCCAGGAAATAGGGGGCTTTCCAATAAGGATTTCTCCTTACTGGCGCGCAATTAGGTGACCAAACCTCTTCTTGACAAAACTTTCTAGACATTGCCAATAATGTTATCTAATAATATTATTCCAAATAATCTGAATTACTGATCTAATAAAGGAGATCTTTATGCGGTGGCGATAATTGAAACAACAATAATATAAAATATCAATGCAAAGAATTATTGAATCAATAAAATAAAATATTGAACAAGAATTCTCTGTGACAATTATTGAGTAGTGCCTTCTTACGTAAGGATCAATAATTCAATAATACTTTGCAATCTGGTATGCTATCGCGTGCAACAACGCCATTACTTTACTTTAACCACGGGTATTCCAACGAAGTTAACTTGAATAACTACGCCTGTTATTCAATTTTGTCATTTTCTTCATTCGACCAGTTATCCGTTATGGGACACACAATTGGTTTTACTTGAGTAAATTTAATATTCCCTCGACGAAAAGAATATTCCAATCGAAGCCAAAATGAATATTTTATAACCACTTGCTTATTTTGCAAAATTTTCACATTTCACCCATAACTTGAAGTTATTATATCAAATTAATACCTTATTATTCACAATAATAAATAAAGGAAATTTGATTTTATTCATTAAAAGTTGGGTTCTTACAAATAATTTTAAATAATTTTATTTTAAAATTATTGATTATTATAAAGTATATTTTATAGTAATTAATTTTATATTAGAAATGATTTTAGCATTTATTTTCCATGAAAATAAATTTATATATTATTTAAATAATATATGAAATGATAATTAATATTATTATAATAACTATTTTATTATGTGAATTTATTTATATTAGTTAAGTTAATTAGTTTAACTTAATTAATAATGTTATATATACAAGAAAAATCAGATATGGAATCCAAACCCTAATTTTAGATTTGAAATAAGGAATGAGAATAATAATATTATATTAAATATATTTCAGTGCTATAAATATGTACTGTGTGTATAGACAGATAATGGTTGGTCAATTATGTTGTGGCATGTCAAAACCGTAACATTAATTCGTTAAACCCTAACTTGAAACTCAAACCAGAGTTTTCGATTGGCAAGAAATTGTGGTACGTAATTAACGACAATTATTATATTGTGTTAATTAGGTAAACACTAATTATTGACTAGAAACCCTAATTATAAATTAAAAACCCTAATTTCTAATTTGAAACCCTAATTGCTAAAATGGTAACCCTAATTATTATTTTAGTAAATTATAATGTTAATTAGAAAACCCTAATTCATAATTTGGGAAACCCTAATAATATCAAGAAACCCTAAGTATTTTTTTAAAAACCCTAATTGCTAAATGTAACCCTAATTATTATTTTAGTAAATTATAATGTTAATTAGGAAACCCTAATTCATAATTTGGAGAACTCTAATAATATCAAGAAACCCTAAGTATTTTTAAAACCCTAATTTTGTATTAAAACCCTAATTTTAATTAGTAAGTTCTAATTAAAATTTTATTAAACTTTAAACTTAATTTTTTAAACCCTAGAAATTATTTGGGAAACCTTAAGGTTTAAAATCTATTGATTAAAACCTAGATTCAAGTACCATGGACAAGAATACCCTTAAAATAATAAGGCAAATATCCTAATTACCCTTTTCGTCACTTACTTGGATTTGTTGCTTGCAAATCTTGCCATATCTTGGCAAGTCACCAACCCTAGATATGACATGTGTCAAAATCCTTGCAATTCAGCCAAGTTAATCATCCAAATACTGTGACACCCCCAAATCCGGGTTATCTGACCCCCCAGTTTGGTGTTCACGATCCACAATATAATACTAACTATCTACCCATTCATATAGTAATAGTAATACAAATCACATTAACATATGTTGTTAATACATTAGTCCTAGGTCCGCTAACCTTAACATTACAAACATACCCCTTAGATATATAAAATGGGTTTACAAACATAACATAATAATAAGTTTATTATAACTACTCCAGCATTTTGCCTTTGTTCTTCACAACACCTTCTGCAACTTCGTCCATAACTGAAAAGTTTTATTTAGCAAGGGTGAGCAACAAATTTGCCCCGCAAGTTAGGATATACAATGAATGTATAAGTATCAGAATAATAAACTATCTATTTTGATAGAATGACACCAAAGTTCTGGGAACTTTGAATTAGCTGAACAATGCGTTAATCAATAACAAGGCTTCTCCCTTTCTATGCAACACAATAATTTGATAATGAAAGAGTACAACGCTTTCAAAGTTTCTACGATATTCTATTGAATAAACAAGAATCAATTCTACGTAATAACAAAGTGGAATATTTTCCAAATTTATGCTGAGTGATCTTACCAGATCTTAGAACTTATTTTCTCGGGTATCTATCAAAGATTTACTTTGATACATACGCAGGCGTATCAGATAACCATAAAGATTAAATCATACCCCTCTGCAAGTATAACAAGTGATCAGCTTTATTATAACCTATATTATGCATAATACTTAACAGTGCACAATGGCCGAGTATACGACCTAAAATGTTCCCTTTATATAAAAGGTTGTTCTTCTCAGTCTCAGAATCAAGATTTTGATTTAACAACGAAACGCAATGATTTCAATTTCTATTTACTTATCGATCTAGCCAAAATAATTGGCATCGGTCTAGCAATAACAATTGAATTCTCTTTTCGAATTTATCAAGTTCTAACAAATGTTCATCTAGCCAGAATAATTAGCTAAGACATTTCTCAACATAATTTTGTTAGGTTTGTAATATTCATGAATGCAATCAAATTGCACAAATAAGCAGAAACGTGAAAAATTAGAGTTTTAAAAATTTTACAAACCATATACCCGGATCACCCTTTATGCACAATTATTAATTAAACAAAAAAGAAAGAACAAGAATCATACCCTTGAAGATCCGAGCTTCCTCAGGTACAAGTTCACCTCCAATCCTTTTTGCGTTCAACTTGAATCCAACGGGTTTGGTTCCTTCCTTTGATCAACGTTAGCCACCCAAGTGTTTGGCCTCTAGAGGTGATCCACCAAGGAAGAAGAAGAATTCAAGAAGATGGGTATTTGGCAAAACCCTAGTTTTTCTATCTTTATAGAAAAAGTCGTACTCTCCCAACTATTAGAATTATGTATTCACGTATTGTGAAAGTGTCAACAACCACTACACCCATAATAAGATTCCTCTTATTTATAGATGTGGGCAACCCTCCTTAACAATTAAGGAATTGGATTTTATTTTAATTAATTAAACTCCTTTAATTAATTAGGCTCCTAATCTTATTAGGAATAATTAATTAACCTCCTAATCTTATTAGGAATAAATGAGAATACTTTTATTAATTAATTCCTAAACTCCTTTAGAAATTAAAAATAGTAATAGTAATAATAATAATAAGACTCATCTTATTAATTTATATTTAATATTTCCAAAATATTAAATAATAAATATTAAGCTATTTAATTTATTCTATCACCATAGATTAAATTAAATATACTTAACTTATTATTACGATTATGCCATTAACTTCTTAAATAATTATTCTTCCTTTTATGGTGTGACCTTTTAGGTTCTCCATATTAAACCTAGGTTGTGAATAAATCAATTAGAACAATTTTAATCTTATTTAAATAAATAAATTAAACTAATAATTTATTTAAATAAATAATATTTATTCTACAATAGGATAAGCCTCCCTAGCGATCAACGACTTTCCGGATAATATAGATTTCAACATTAATCATAAAAGAACCTTTGAGTATATAGTTATCAGTACAATTCAATCCTTCCACCATACAATGTCCCAATTAAATATAAGACATGAAATTTCATCAAGTCTTATTTTATTTAATTATATGTATTTCGACTCTTAAATGCACAACTCAAATAATATAAATTAGAAACTCCTTTCTAATTTCATTACCTTATGCCAAGGACTACTGAGTTGTCATTTATCGAATCACATAGGACATTTCTCTTCTTTTACTAGAAGTGGTAGATTCTTTATTGATCATACATTATCTTCATGTATAGCTTATTATACCCAAGCATACCCTTTGATATACCCTAAGGGTCTTAAGAATAAGTCAAAGTATAACTCATCATACACAAGATATTATGATGATCTCAAGTCCAAGGATCACTTGTGTACTACTATCACTACAGAAATTCCTATTGACAAAGTGAGTAAAACTCCATTAGGTATTCCTTAGCGAGCCACGCTCAATGAACTTATTCTTTAATAAGCACCTACATACTTGCTTTAGTGTCTCCACACAAATGATCATGAGATCAATCATCCTCATCCAATGAGCAAGCAACGTATGTACCAATCTATCTGGATTCACTAATCCCCAATTTAGTAATCCAACGATTGGGAACTATTTTAGTTTTAAGCTTTCTAAGAATTTAGATCTCATTAGAATGATCATCATCATTATTCTAAAAGCATTGCTTAAAACTATGGGTTTATCACATATTATAAAATAGCATCATGTAGATAATTAAAAGCCTTTAATAAATTAATACTTTTTATTAATAAATGAATAAGATTGTTACAAAGTATATGCTTTATCATCAAACATGATTGGCTTGTGTGCATACTACTTTCAAATTTGACAATAAACATGAATTATCTGTACTGTCAATTCTATCTTCTACGAATATGAATATCCAACAACAGTTATTCTACGAATGTATATTTTTCGAATTAGTAATTCAATTTGAATTTTTAATCATGCACTAACTGCGAATAATCAACAATAAATTTCCTGGACATGGTATAATTAGCAATAATTAACCACTATAATATCTGAACAATATTAACTCAAGGTTGATTCAAGAAACTTGCCTTCTGCGTTGATTACAGCTACACAATAAACTTATCTGCGTTCGTAAGACCTATAACAAATAATATCGGTCTCATAATTAACACAATAATTCACAACATACAATACTGTAATTTATAGTCAAACTTCTCCTAGGCACATTACCACATAGCCACATTTAGTGTTTATAATCTATATAAACACTTATCAAGTCTAACTGTTTCGGTCTGGTTGGACTTTGGTCCATTCTCAGTGTTCTGGTCACCCTATCCGACAATTAACACATTTATTGTCAATTAAACTTGGTCTCTAAGCTTCAATATTATTTTAGATAAGTTAAATATCGTTTATAATATTTTTTAGAAGCTTTTAATAATTTATAAACAATTATTATAATTTATAATAATTTTTCAAACACTTAAATCATTTTTAAATGATTTAATTATTAAATAATCTTATCATCATTAATATTTAATAATATAAAATATTAATGTCATACTTGTCAAAATATTAAAGTTATTATTAATAACTTAAAATATTTTTAAATCATTAATATTCTACTTAAATGATTTTTGAAATAATTAAAATCATTTTTAAACCATCACCATTAATATTTAAATATTAATAAAATTATTATCAAAATATTAAAAGTCATTAATTATAACTTAAAATATCTTTAAAACATTTTTCTCATTTTAAATGATTTTTAATTGAATAAAATCATTTTAATTCATTTATTTAATATAATTTTAAATAAATCTAATATCATTAATATTAATTTATTAATGAGAATTCTCCAAAAATATTGATATTTAAAAATTCAAAATATTTTCTAACACGCCATATACTATGCAAGCAAAACACTCACAAAGACTCAATTGAATTATACAACTGACTTTTAAAAAGAATTGCTTGCGATGGTGTATCGTTTAATAAATTAGGGCATACTTGATCGGGAATAAGGTGATATTCTACACGGACCATTCGACGATTCGGTACCTAATGACAAAAAAAGATGCTAAACCTCGCCTTATCCGATGGATTCTCCTTCTTCAAGAATTCAATTTGGAAATAAAAGATAGGAAGGGTACGGAGAATCAAGTTGCTGACCATTTATCAAGGCTGGAAAATTGGATAAAAAGGAAGAAGATAGATGTGCAATCAACGAGTCATTCCCGGATGAACAACTATTTAGGTTAAATGCAGAATTTCCATGGTATGCGGATTTTGCGAATTATCTGGTAAGTAACATGCTTCCCCCTGATCTTACACGACAACAGAAAAAGAAGTTTCTTCATGACGTCAACTGGTAGAAGTAGGATGAGCCTTATTTATTCCAACATTGCGCCGACAAGATGATAAGAAGGTGTATCCCCTACAGTGAAGTGCACAATATACTGTAGGAATGCCATTCATCGGCATATGGGGAACATTATGGGAGTGAGCGCACGGTGGAAAAAGTGCTTCAAGCCGGGTTTTATTGGCCGACATTGTTCAAAGACGCCCACCAATTTGTGAAAACATGTGATAGATGTCAAAGGGTGGGGAACATCTCTAAACGGAATGAGATGCCCCTACAAACAATTCTTGAAGTGGAAATCTTTGATGTATGGGGCATCAATTTCATGGGGCCATTCCCTTCATCTTTGAACAATCTGTATATTCTACTCGCGGTGGATTATGTTTTGAAGTGGGTTGAAGCTGCAACACTACCATCCAACGATGCCAAGGTGGTCCTCAAATTCTTATAGAAAAATATTTTCACAAGGTTTGGCATGCCAAGAGCAATAATCAGTAACGAAGGTAGTCACTTCTGCAATAAGGCATTCACAGCTCTTTTGACACGGTATGGGGTTAACCACAAGGTAGCGATATCGTATCACCCTCAAACAAATAGGCAGGCTGAGGTCTCAAACCGGGAAGTAAAGAAAATATTGGAGAAAGTAGTAAATCCGAGTCGTAAGGATTGGTCACTTCGGTTGGACGATGCATTATGGGCATACCGGACTGCGTACAAAACACCAATCAGGATGTCACCATATCAACTACTGTACGGGAAGGCATGTCACTTACCGGTCGAACTACAATATAAGGCTTATTGGGCAGTTCAAAAACTAAATTTTGATCAAGCAGCTGTAGGGGAAAAAAGACTACTTCAACTGAATGAGCTCGACGAATTCCGCCTTCACGCCTATGAGAACTCCAAATTATACAAAGAAAAGGTAAGAAGATGGCACGGCCAGAAAATTGTGCATCGAACATTCGAGCCGGGTCAATAAGTCCTCTTGTTCAACTCACGGCTGCGATTGTTCCCAGGAAAGCTTAAGTCGAGATGGTCGGGACCATTCACTATAAAGCGGGTATTTCCTCATGGCGCCGTTGAACTCTACAGTCGTAATCCATTAGAGACGTTCAAGGTCAACGGTCAACGAATAAAGCATTACTGGGGTGGCGATTCAAACTGGGATGTCGTCAACATCACCCTCACCGATACACAGTGAAACAGGGAGTAGTCAGGCTGCACGACTTAAAATCAAGCGCTAATTGGGAGGCAACCCAATATTTTGTTATTTTTCGTAATTTCATTTATAATTGTTGGAATGTAGTTTTTATTAAGTAATAGGTAGGTATTATAGAGTAAAAGTTTTGTTGAATCTTTTAATCATACTCCAAGTCATCAATAATCTAACATCTTGCATGTTTATGGTTGCAGGAGGAGTCAAAAGTGCATAATAGCAACAACATGCAAGAAAAGAAGAAAAAAACTAAATTGGATCTGCACATTTTGAAGCCACTAATCTGGAGTTAGGGGGAATGCCCGCCGGGGTGGGCTCCATAAGCCTAGTACCCCCCACCGGGGCGGGGGTCCTGGATCCTGGATATTTGCGCTTCATCCAGTATCCTTTCATGGAAATGTTATTCTGTGTATTTTTGATAAGTTTTAACCTTTTTATGCCAGGGGTACTATTCACGGGGTTACTATTCCCAAAGTTACTATTCACGAGATACTATTCACTCAGTTACTATTCACCCGGGGTACTATTCATGATAAAAATTAATTTCTTTTTGGTCTAAATCATTTTTAATACAATATTATTCTTGAATTTTACACCACAAAGTAGTATCATGTTGACAATTTGGACATTATTGAATTCTGGATAAATTAAATTGTAAATCTTTAAAAATTTATCCTTTGCTTTCTTATAATTGAATTCTTATATCATTGTCATCATCTTTATGTTTATATTATGATGAAAGTCATCTGTGGCCGTAGTGCATAGATGGACTTAGTATGATTATGACCAGGAATTATTCGGTATAATCATGACCGTAATATTACATATGATGTGGTAAAAGTCCTCATTGGCCCGTAGTGCATTGATGGACAGTTGTTGGCATGATCATGACCATCGGTGAAAACACGAATATCCTTTGCCCGTAGTGCATGGATAATTTGTGGTCGTGATACTGATGAATATCCTTAGCCGTAGTGCAGGGGTGATTCGATGATGTGGATTATTTATTAAGCTGAGTCTCAGCGAAAAAATTGATGATAAATTCTTTTAAATCATAGAAGATAGTAGATATCATGCTCTACTTGACTCTTATAATGGATTGCATGTTCCGCTGCAGTTAAACTAGATGTCTATTGTATTTTATCAGTTTAACACTGTTGAAGGCTAACGATATTTTATTCTGCATTATCTTTGTCATAATATTTCTTACTAGGCTAGTTGAGCTCACCCTTTGATTTCATTGTTCTCTTCAGGAAATGAGAATATAGTTGGGACTAGTCGGGGAATGGAGTGACGGTCCAGATGTTTGCATTAGTCGTCCTCACTATTCTACGAAATGGTGTGATAATAAATGTATTGATGACTTATTTTGAGTTTGAATAATGTCTAGAAGACAATATTTGTATTAAAACTCACAGCTCATGTTTTATATTTAAGTTTGTATTTTTATTCTGTACCATGTATTTGGCGACTTAGAATGGGTGATGTATACCTAATTTGGGGTCGTCACATTTACTGCCAGTTTACAATCTATTGAAAGAACTAACATGATTCAGGAAATCAAAGACAATAAAATGCCAGTATCCCCAAGTGTCTTTCAGTTGTAAACATAATGACAGGAAAAAGGAGAAAACAAGAATCACCAAATTCAAGGAATTATCATAGTACTACTACGGTACTACAAAAAATGCATCTCAACAGTAACATTCCATAACACACCAAAAATAATTGTCATGAATGTGACTAGACCTCCTAAAATGACGTTATAGAAATTAGCTTGTAAGTATGTCAATTCAAAACATCTTTATAAAATTATTCATTTGTTATTAGAGCAAAACACATGCACAACAAGATTAGTTATACCAGTCCAAATATTTATATAAATAAGAGAAGCCTATTCATGACACCCAATAGAACTAATCTATTATACCAAATATATTTGGACCTAGTGTTTTGATAGGTACTAAAAGTATATCTAACATATAACATACAACTCTCACTTCTGAAAAGTGACCTTCGGTGCATGACCTGAAAACATATCTTTTTGACTTCTTTGGTGAAAAATAAACCACTTACGTGCAAAGAAGAATTACATCAACATATGATAGTGTAGATTGATTTGTGGTCGTGATACTAATGAATATCCTTAGCCGTAGTGCAGGGGTGATTCGATGATGTGGATTATTTATTAAGCTGAGTCTCAGCGATAAAATTGATGATAAATTCTTTTAATTCATAGAAGATAGTAGATATCACGCTCTACTTGACTCTACTAATGAATTGCTTGTTCCGCTGCAGTTAAACTTGATGTCTATTGTATTTTATTAGTTTAACACTGTTGAAGGCTAATGATAATTTATTCTGCATTATCTTAGTCATAATATTTCTTACTGGGCTAGTTGAGCTCACCCTTTGATTTCATTGTTCTCTTCAGGAAATGAGAATATAGTTGGGACTAGTCGGGGAACGGAGTGACGGTCTAGATGTTTGCATTAGTAGTCCTCACTATTCTATGAAATGGTGTGATAATAAATGTATTGAGGACTTATTTTGAGTTTGAATACTATCTAGAAGACAATATTTGTATTAAAACTCACAGCTCATGTTGTATATTAAGTTTGTATTTGTATTCTGTACCACGTATTTGGTGACTCAGAATGGGTGATGTATACCTATTTTGGGGGCGTCATAGTTGGTATCAAAGCTTAGGGATATGGTCCCTGGCTGAGATGTGAGACTAGAACTAGGAGGGGAGAGACGGGTAATTTCTTCGCTAGTATGAACTACATATGTTTAATTATTATTTAATTGGTCGGTCAGAATTGGGATATTATGTGGTGTGTCAATTAACCATTGTTTTGTGGCAGTATTTGAAAATAACCTCCGAGAATGTTGAGAATAGCAATGGAGCGCATGAGACTGTTGAGTCACCACAGATCGATACCCAGGATAATGTGCAACATGAAGACAATAATCCTCAGGTAAACAACAACACCAATCAAATGATGAACGATGGAATATTCAGAGGCTTTATGCAATTCATGCATCATCAGGCGAGAGCGACTCCTATCCAAAATAGGTGGAAACACGGGCAACTCTCGGACGGTCACCGCTAAGCAGTTCAAGGAGCTGGGACCATCAGAGTTTATTGGAGAGGCAAAACCACTTAAGGCGGAGACGTGGATAAAGCAGATCAGCAAGATATTTGATGTCTTGGGATGCTCCGAGGAGAAAAACGTTCCCTTTGCCACCTTCATGTTGCGAGGAGAGACAGATTACTGGTGGGAATCTGTAAAACGTACTCAACCTGCTACACTGAAGATGACTTGAGAGAAGTTCCAAGAACTGTTCAACGATAAGTACTTTCCCGAAAGTATTCGTCACATGAAAGAGGTAGAGTTCATCAAGCTAGAGCAAAACAATATGACCATGTCGCAGTACAAAGCCAAGTTTGCCAAGTTGTCTTGGTTTGCGTCTCACTTAGTTGATAACAAGGAGAGAATGACACGAATGTTTCTAAGGGGTTTGAAACCCGAGATACGTCAATACCTTATCTCTCATAAACTGTGTTTTTATTTAGATGTTGTAAATAGGGCTCAGTTATTGGAGCGCGATAATGAGACATCCCAACCAAGGGAGAGCAGCCGACAAAATTATAATACTAGTGGTAGCAGTCATCGAAGCGGTGACAACAAACGTGGAGGGAATTAATATGCCAGAAATGGTAACCACTGCGAGGTCTCCGAATCCGAGGTCCCGAATCACCGCGGATTCGGTTCGATCATTCTATACCACTATTACTATTTGCGGAAGATATAAACATAAATTTTTTATACAATACATTACAAACTATTCCCCAAGGTCGAGTAACCTTAACTTATACACAATTCATAAACTATCCAACATATAAAATTATTATCAAACTATACTATTACAAATCTAATCGCACATATTAACTTTAAGCTGGAACTATCTTTAACCTTTCTTTGTATTCAACGTATTTGCCTTAATCTGCAATGTTTATCATGATATAGCAAGGGTCACCATGAAAGTTGCCCAACAAGTTGAAGTTTAATAATTTAACGATATATCATGATTGAAAGAGTCTGAATAATAAGCTGGCTATAATTCAAAAATATAATTGTGAACTAGCAGGAACAAACTTTTGACTGAACAAGAATTAAACATGAACAAATATATCTGAACCGAATGGTAATGAAGGTGATTAGCCTTTCATAACTGACTTATACATGCAATATGTATATAATACAATTCTACTTGGCAATCAACAATGATTAACCATAAGCATATCCGAATAAAACAACTCTTAGTAGAGTTAAGTAAAAACAAACTTGTCTGCACAGTTGATTACCGCTACGCAATTTATAACGCTTTATCCGAAGACCTAATATTAGTAATATAGATCTCCAATATTAGAATAATATCATCACAATATAATACAATTATATATATAGATATACATAGAATAACCTAAACACATAACACATAACCCTATCAGTCTACAACACACAAAAGACTCAGTATTAGGTCAAATTATATAAGTCTAACTTGAATCCGACAAAATTCTGACGTCCCGACGGTCTAGTCGGATAAAATTTTGAGTTTAAGTTCAATTAAACTCTGTCTGAATACTTAACAATTATCTAAGATAATTTATTAATAGTCGAAATATTTTTCAAATTCTCGTAATAATTTTTAAGTAATTATTACAATTTGTAATTATTTTTTAATCATTAAAATCGTTTAATTAGGAATTAAATACCACATAATTCCTTTCTCATTAATATTTATTTATTATCAAATATTAATGAAATACATATTATAATATTATAATATATTTATAATATATCAAAGTATTTTTAATACCTTAAAATCATATTCATATGATTTTTAATTAAATCGTTAAATTCATTATCCGATAATTACTATTAATATTAAAATATTAATATTTTAATGAGAAAATATCAAAATTTATATTTTATAACTTAAAATATTTTTCTAAAACATAAAATCATTTTATATGATTTATAAATCATTAATTCTATTTTCCATAATTTATTTAATATATTTATTAAATAAACTAATTATCATTAATATTAATTAATTAATTAAATTCATCACAAAATATTAAAAGTCATTGAAAATAACATTAAATATTTTCTTATACCATAATATTATTTTTCATGATTTTTCATGTATTAAAATCATTTTTAAATAATTTATTTAATATTATAATTAAATAAATTAAATACTATTTATATTCCAAAAATATTAAATATTTATGAAATATACTCTAAATAATTAAAAACTATTTTTCGGACTTTTAAATAATTTTTTGGAAATTATTTAGTATTTTTAATAATTAAAAACCATTTAATTTGATTTATTTAATTAAAATAAGTATTTTCTGAAAATAAGTGTCACTAAAGGGCCCTATAGCCACCGACCCGTCGCTATAGGTGTTCTTGAGTGTTCATCAACAAACCTGTAAATTCATATGTCATGTTGTTCGAGGTTACTTTTTGTTTACATAAATCTTCATGTTCGGATGTTATTAGAGTTGTATATTGCATTAATATTGTAGTATACATGCAATACTACTATTATAAATCAAGTTCATGGCCATCCAACAACTAATCAGTGAGTTATAGGCATCAGAAATACATGTCAGAGCTGTTCTTCATTTCTGGGTTTCCCAGAAATGTAGAACAGTTCGAGAGGTTACTTTCCAAGTCTTTGATCCATGCGTTCCAGGTTTACTTAGTGTTATTTAAAGATTCAAGCATGAAGTGGAGATATCAGGCTACAATAATATATCAACAGATCGACTTAAAAACATCAAAATAGTAAGATCTATATCGGTCAAAGTTCTGACAGAAAAATGGTTCATGAAGAATCTGGGTTTTCCAGTTGTTCTTCAAAGAACGATTAATCAACTATAGTTTGACCGGCTACAACTTCGATTCTGTTATGGATATAGTTGATATAAAGGCTTAAGGGTGTAGTACTCATGTCACACTACAAGTATATAACAACAACATAACCAAACAACTTAAAATCACCAAGATTCAAGCCATGCAAAAACACTGTCAAACAAGATCTAGGTTTCTGGGTTGCCCAGAAACCCGTTTTCGTGATCAGTCAACTGACTTTGACCACTCATATCTCACAATCTAGACAAGCTATGACCCTGTTTCCAGTTTCAGATCACAGTCCTCTTGTCATAGAACATATTCTAAACATAAAACACACAAAAGATCTAACAAATAAAGATTTAAAGCCTCTGACATTCGCTTGTCAGGTCATATTTTTCCAGTTTTCCAAATTTATTAAATCTTTAATTTTGAGCATCTAAATGATATGGATCTAATTTTTGGCAACCCAGATCATCAAGTGACACCCTCTAACTCATATCTATACAACGAACAACAACATTAACACAAATTTTTAAGGATGTCTAGAATTAGGGTTTATACCACTTTGAGCCTTGATTTTTAATTATGATCCTTGATGTTTGTTCTTGGAGATCTAACACATGATCTTAGCTTAACTTTTCTCACTCTACCTTCCCGAATTTTAGAGAGAGAATGTGTTGGACAAGAATGAGAAATAATTTGAGCATTCTGTCTCTCTTTAATCTATATATTTGGATATATGCAATGTATGTTGGCTGTCAAATTGGCTGAGATAGCTAGTATTTGTCACATGCTAGGGATTAGGGTTGGTGAGCAACTCACCTTAGGTCTAGATTTGCAAGAAACCTTCCATTATGCAATAAGGGTAAAAATGTCATTTCCTTACCTTTTTTTTTTTCTAAAATTGTCATTTGTTGCAAACCCTTAGGGTTTAGGATTTGACCCATATAGGGTTTAGGATTTAAACCCTTAGGTTTTCGAAATAATTTTTAGAATTTGCAAATTAGGTTTTCAAAAATAGAAAATTAATATTTCTAAATTATAATTAGAATTTTCTAATTATATTAAAAAAATTTAATCATAATTTAAATCTTGCTAATTAGGATTAATATTTCCTAATTAAAATTGCTAATTAAGCAATTAGGGTCAAAATGGTTATTAGGGTTTATAACCCTAAAATTAGGGTTTTTAATAGAAAAATAATTTTCTAATTTAGAAATTAGATTTAAGTAATTAGATTAGAGTTTTCTAATTATTCATAACTTTAAAATTAGGATTAAGATTTCCTAATTAACATTAAAATTATTGAACTAACAATAAGGCTTTTCAGTAATTACAATTTAGGGTTCCTAAACCTGAAATTAGGGTTTCAAATTTTGAAATTAGGGTTTTCTAACTAATTTGTTAAGATTAACCCTAATTAATCTTATAATTATTTACACTTACACCATTATGTTCCCAAATTAGGGTTTTATACACCGAGTTAGGGTTTTGGATTCCCAGAACTGAAGTTAGGGTTTCTAGAACTGGTTTCTAGGGTTTCTTATTAATCGCTAGGGTTTTCAAACTGAACGTTGACGTTCTTAATATATACTTAGGGTTTGTTACAGATATCATTTATTTGGTCAACCCTTGACCCTTAACCACATATTGTACACATAAATGACCATACTCACAGAACATATTCACCTATTCCTTAATCCCGAATAATTCACCTAAATCCTTCACAGAATGTTGAAATTCTCAAAATTCATTCTTAAAATTATCAAAAGCATACATTAATTTTATGTCTAGGTTCTAATTTTGAACCTTAAATCAATTAATTAAAATTTTTAAAAATTTCCTAAATTATCGGGTTGTCACATTCACCCCTTCTTCTAAAAATTTCGTCCCCAAAATTTACCTTACACCTTACATCATACTTCTTACACCATTCACACACATTATCACATGCTACCCAATAAACCACTCACAAGAGTAAAAATTTTCAAATTTTGCTGAGGAGTCATATAGACTATTTTCTCATCATTTTCATGAAAAAAATTATATGGAAATTCATCCATAAACCGTCATAACTTACGAACACAAAGGGTGATTAATCCGATATGCCATGTATCTTGGCAAGTAATTTGCTTTATTTGTTTCTCTCTCATTTGCCATAGGCACAAAAATTCTACCTCGGTCTTATTGGGTTCCGCACCAAAACAATTTGGTTCGGAAATTTCTTTCAATGAACACTTAGAGTTTTCATAAACTTTAGTCTAGCTGAATCGAATAGCATAGACTCATATCAATAATTCAATTCAATCGAATTATTTAGGTGTAGCCAAACCACGTTGGCAAATTAAAATTTTGAAAATATTTTTTCGAGAATGACGTCGTGATGTCGTCTTCAGATTAACGATCCAGTTTGAGGATGCCGTCATTGTATGACTTTGTCATAACACATCATACAATAGTGGAATAACGATTTTAGATCAAATTCACACTAAGTATTCCTGTATTTACAACTCCATCAACTTTTTATCATCTCTGCACCAGGTTACATGGTACATGAGTGATAAATAAAATATATTTTGATATTTCAAATCATTTGCGTCTAGCTGAAATAAGTAGCATAGACTATACTTTAAACCGTTTCAAAAATGATTACGAGTCTACATATTTTTTTTTTCAAAAGCACATAGTGCGTATTTAGCTTGATGTCAAAATTTCAAAGTCTAGCATAGCTAGGAGTTTTGGAAAACTTATGTCTTCACTAATAATCATTTGCTTAACAATCTATCTGTTCCTATTATCTTTAATACTCCATTTACACACAACTATACCCAGTTCGTAAAACCACACTTATGAGTCCATAAATTGCCACAATCATATGAGTTTAAGAACTTATCCTAGTCTGACCTTTGGCGTCCGTTCGCTGAGGGGTTCATAAACATTTCATATAACTATGAATCAAGAATGTCACATAAGTATGAGTTTTAAGAACTCGTACTTAACCTTATATTCTCTACCTATAACCTATCTATCTCATTATACACATGAGAAAGGAATCACCCTCTTAACATGCATATATCAAATAGCGCGACACAAACATTTCAATGATTATCATTGTCAGAACTAAGTAGTTTTTACACCAAGTACAATTCCTCGCCCACACAAGGAATCATACAACTCAGTTCTGTGACATGAATCCTCAATTGAATCCCCACCTAACACTAACTCCCTTCTCAATATGAATTTCATTTAATCCGTATTCATAATCCTTTCCTAATCTGTACCAATTCAATACAATGACACACTGACAATCTTCACGTAAACTTTCCAATCATTCATTGATTCTTCTCCCTACTATAACCTTATCGGATCACGGTGATCTCATCGTATATATTACGATTCATTTCTATATCTTGATCGTTTTGTTTTACGATCTCCTATCACTTTTACTTTTAGTCTTTTTAGACTCTATCTATTCATCACTACTTTATTCAACTTTATTATCGAGAGTTAGGGAACTCAGTATCTTTATAACTTCATAGAGATTCGTCTTTGAATCTTACCGACCAATTAACTCTATGTGAGTTAGATCTTATCCTAATCATCTGCGGTTATTAGTCTCGGTATTCCTACCTAAGGTTCATAACCAACTTTGATACCAATACCATGAACCCGAATCAGGGTCCCGAATCACCATGGATCCGGTTCGATCATTCTATACCACTATTACTATTTTGCGGAAGATATAAACATAAATTGTTTATACAAAACATATACACTTTTCCCCAAAGGTCGAGTAACCTTAACTTATACACAATTCATAAACTTATCTAACATATAACATTATTATCAAACTACTATACTATTACAAATCTAATCACACATTTAACTAATTTAAAGTCAGAATCGTCTTTAACCTTTCCTTGTATCCGACGCGTTCGCCTTAATCTGCAATGTTTATCATGATATAGCAAGGGTGAGCATGAAGATTGCCCATCAAGTTTAAGTTCAATAATTTAACGATATATCATGATTGAAAGAGTCGAATAATAAAATCGGCTATAATTCAACAATATAATTGTGAACTAGCGAGAACAAACTTTTGATGAACAAGTATTATACATGAACAAATATATCTCGAACCAAATGGTAATGAAGGTGATCGACCTTTCATACTTGACTTATACATGCAATATGTACAAGTACAATTCTACTTGGCAATTAACAATGATTAACCATAAGCATATCCAATAAAACAACTCTTAGTAGAGTTAAGTAAAAAACAAACTTGCATGCGAACTGTTGATTCTTCGCTACGCAATTTATAACGCTTTATCCAAGACCTAATATTAGTAATATAGATCTCCAATATTAGAATAATATCATCATAATATAATAATATATATATATATATATATATATATAATAACCTAAACCTAAACACATAACACATAACACATAACCTATCGATCTAATAACACACATAAGACTTCGATTATCAAGTCAAACTATTTCAATGACCGAATTGAACAAAAAAAATTCTAACGTCCCGACGGTTACAGTGGGACAAAATTTCGAGTTTAAGTTCAATTAAACTCGTAAAAACTACTTAACAATTATCTAAGATAATTTATTAACAATCGAAATATTTTTCAAAGTCTCGTAATAATTTTTAAATAATTATTACTATTTATCATTATTTTTTCAATCATTAAAATCGTATTTAAATGAATTAAATACCACATAATTCTTTATCATTAATATTTATTTATTATCAAATATTAATGAAATACATCATAATATTATAATATATTTATAATATATCAAAAGTATTTTTAATACTTTAAAATCATATTTATATGATTTTTAAACAATTAAATTCATTATCCAATAATTACTTTAATATTAAAATATTAATATTTTCATGAAAAAATATCAAAAGTTATATTTTATAACTTAAAATATTTTTATAACACTTAAATCATTTTATATGATTTATAAATCATTAATTCTATTTTTCCATAATTTATTTAATATATTTATTAAATAAACTAATTATCATTAATATTAATTAATTAATGAAATTCATCACAAAATATTAAAAGTCACTAAAAATAACTTAAAATATTTTTTTATACCATAATATTATTTTTCATGATTTTTCATGTATTAAAATCATTTTTAAATAATTTATTTAATATTATAATTAAATAAATTAAATACCATTTATATTCCAAAAATATTAAATATTTATGAAATATACTCTAAATAATTAAAACTATTTTTCGACTTTAAAATAATTTTTTGAAATTTATTTAGTATTTTTAATAATTAAAAACTATTTAATTTGATTTATTTAATTAAAATAATTATTTTCCAAAAATAAGTGTAATCTAAAAAAAAAGGCCTATAGCGACAAAAACCCATCACTATAGGTGTTCTTGAGTGTTCTCAACAAACCCCGAAATTCATAGCCAAGGTTTTAGGGTTACTTTACTTGTTTGACCCACATAAATCTTCATGTTCTCGATGTTTTAAGGGTATTATATTTGATTAATATTGTATGTAGTATTAATGTAATACTACAATTATAAATCAAGTTCATGGCCATCCAACAACATAATCAAAGAGATATAGGCATCGAAAATACATATCAAAGTTGTTCTTCATTTTCAGGGTTTCTAGAAAATGAAGAACAATTCGAGAGGTTACTTTCGGTCTTTGATCTTTGCGTTCCAGTGCATTTTTTTGTGTGATTTAAAGGTTCAAGCATGTAGTGGAAATGTTAGGCTACAATAATATATCAACAGATCGACTTAAAACATCAAAATAGTAAGATCTATATCGGTTGAAAAAGTTCGACAGAAAAATGGTTCATGAAGAATCTAGGTTTCCTCGAAATGTTCTTCAAAGCGAGTGAATGGTCAACTATTGTTGACTTGACCACCAACTTTCGATTATATTATGGATATAGTTGATATAAAGGCTTAAAGGTGTAGTACTCATGTCACACTACAAGTATATAACAACAACAAAGCCAAACAACTTAAAATCAACAAGATTAATCAAGCCCTACAAAAAAATGTTTGTCGAATCGACCGAATCTGGGTTTTCTTGGTTGCCCAGAAAACCCATTTTCGTGATCGGTCAACATACTTTGACCACTCATATCTCATGATCTAGACAAGCTATGACCCTATTTCAAGTTTCAGATCACAGTCCTCTTGTCATAGAACATATTCTAAACATAAAACACACAAAAGATCTAACAAATAAAGATTTAAAGCCTCGACATTACGGCATCGTCAGGCCATATTTTCTAGTTTTCCATATTTGAAAACTTGAATTTTTAGCATTTGAAATGATATGGATCTAAGTTTTGCAACCCGGATCATCAAATGACACCCTCTAACACATATCTAAACAACAAACAACAACATTAACATCAATCATTTAAGGATTTCTAGAATTAGGGTTTATACCACTTTGAGCTTTGATTTTGATTCTTATTCTTGATGTTTGTTCTTGGAGATCTAACACATGATCTTAGCTTAACTTTCTTCTCTCTTTCTCACTCTAAATTTTCCCGAATTTTAGAGAGAGTATGTGTTTGGACAAAATGAAAATAAAGTGAGCATTCTCTCTCTTTTTATCTATATATTTTTGGTTATATGTAATGTTGTGTTGGTCACTGATTGGGTTGAGATAGCTAGTATTTGTCACATTCTAGAGTTTAGGGTTGGTGAGCAACTCACCTTAGGTCTAGATTTGAAAGAAATCTTCCATTATGCAAAAAGGGTAAAAAATGTCATTTTCATTTTATTTTAATTCTAGAATTGTCATTTGTTTGAGCAAAACCTTTAGGGTTTAGGTTAGGGTTTTAGGTTTGAACCCTTTTAGGGTTTAGGTTTTAAAAATAATTTCTAAATTTTTAATTTCTAGGTTTTCCAAAATTAGGTTTTAAAAATAGAAATTAATATTTCTAAATTATAATTAGAATTTTCTAATTATATTAAAATTTCTTAATCATAATTTAAATCTTGCTAATTAGGATTAGTATTTTCTAATTAAAATTGCTAATTAGCAATTAGGGTCAAAATGGTCATTAGGGTTTATAACCCAAAAATTAGGGTTTCTAATAGAAAAATAATTTTCTAATTTAGAAATTAGATTTTGTAATTAGATTAGGGTTTTCTAATTACTTATAACTTTAAAATTAGGATTAATATTTCTAATTAACATTAAAATTATTAAATTAACACTTTGTTTTTCCTAATTATAAATTTAGGGTTCCAAATCCAAAATTAGGGTTTTCTAAATTTGAAATTAGGGTTTTAGGAATTAACTTTACCCTAATTAATATTTAATAATTATTTACATTATAATAATCATTTAAGTTCCCAATTTAGGGTTTCATATACCTTAAATTAGGGTTTGATTCTCGGGCCGAAATTAGGGTTTTGAACCCGGTTTAGGGTTTCTTGTTAATCGCTAGGGTTTTCTAACCTAACGCCGACGTTGGCGTTAATATATATACTTAGGGTTTGTTACAGATATCATTTATCTAGTCAACCGTTGACCCTTAAGCACATATTGTACACATAAATGACCATACTCATAGAACATATTCACTTATTCCTTAATCCTGAATAATTCACCTAAATCCTTCTCAGAATTTTGAAATCCTCAAAATTCATTCTTAAAATTATCAAACGCGTACATTAATTTTCTGTCTAGGTTCTAATTTTGAACCTTAAATCAATTAATTAAAATTTTAAAAAATTTCCTAAATTATCGGGTTGTCACATTCACCCCTTCTTCTAAAAATTTCGTCCCCGAAATTTACCTTACACCTTACACCTTACACCATACTGCTTACACCATTCACACACATTATCACATGCTACCCAATACACCACTCACAAGAGTAAAAATTTCAAATTTTGTTTGAGGGAGTCATATAGACAATTTATGCATCATTTTTTTCAAAAAGGTTATATGGAAATTCATCCACAAACCAAAGCATAACTTACGAACACAAAGGGTGATTAGCCCGATATGCCATGTCTTGGCCAATCTTTGCTTTTTTTATTTTTGTTTCGTCAATCATTTATAGGCACAAAAATTCTACCTCAGTCTTATTGGATTCCGCACCAAAACAATTTAGTTCGGGAAATTTCTTTCAATGAACACTTAGAGTTTTCATAAGCTTTAGTCTAGCTGAATCGAATAGCATAGACCCATATCAATAATTCAATTCAATCGAATTATTAGGTGTAGCCAAACCCCGTTGGCAAATTAAAATTTTGAAAATATTTTCAAGAATGACGTCATGATGCCATACTGTATTAACAGTCCGTTTGAGGATGCTGTCATCGTATGACTTTGTCATAACACATCATACAATAGTGGAATAACGATTTTAGATCAAATTCACACTAAGTATTCCTGTATTTACAACTCCATCACCTTTTTTATCATCTCTGCACCAGGTTACATGGTACATGAGTGATAAATAAAATATATTTTGATATTTCAAATCATTTGCGTCTAGCTAAAATAAGTAGCATAGACTATACTTTAAACCGTTTCAAAAATGATTACGAGTCTACATTTTTTTTTTCAAAAGCACATACTGCGTATTTAGCTTGATGTCAAAATTTCAAAGTCTAGCATAGCTAGGAGTTTTGGAAAACTTATGTCTTCACTAATAATCATTTGCTTAACAATCTATCTGTTCCTATTATCTTTAATACTCCATTTACACACAACTATACCCAGTTCGTTAAACCACACTTATGAGTTCATTTACTTGCCACAATCATATGAGTTTAAGAACTTATCCTAGTCAGACCTTTGGCGTCCATTCGCTGAGGGGTTCATAAACATTTCATATAACTATGAATCAAGAATGTCACATAAGTATGAGTTTTAAGAACTCGTACTTAACCTTATATTGTATACCTATAAATTATTTATCTGTTATACACATGAGAAAGGAATCACCCTCTTAACATGCATATATCAAATAGCGCGACACAAACATTTCAATGATTATCGATTAATCGAACTAAGTAGTTGTTATAACAAAGTACAATTCCCTACCACACACAAAGGAATCATACTTCAAATTGCAGACATGAATCCTCAATTGAATCCCCACCTAACACTAACTCCCTTCTCAATACGAATTTCATTTAATTCGTATTCATAATCCTTTCCTAAATCTGTACAAATTCACACAACAATCTTGCTGTAAACGTTCCAATCATCAGATTGATTCTTCTCCCTGCTATCACTTTATCAGATCACGGAGTGATCTCATCGTATATGTTACGATTCATTTCTATATCTTGATCATTTTGTTTTACGATCTCCTATCACTGTACTTTTAGTCTTTTAGACTCGATCTATTCATCACTACTGTTCAACTTTATTATCGGAGTTAGAGAACTCTGTATCTTATAACTCGCCGAGATTCGTCATTGAATCTTACCGACCAACTAACTCTATGTGAGTTAGATCTTATCCTAATCACTGCGGTTATTGGTCTCAAGTATTCCTACCTAAGGTTCATAACCAACAGCTTTGATACCAACTATGAGGGCCCCGAATCACCGCGGATCCGGTTCGATCATTCTATACCACTATTACTATTTGCGGAAGATATAGACATAAATTGTTTATACAAAACATTATACACTATTCCCCAAGGTCGAGTAACCTTAACTTATACACAATTCATAAACTATCTAACATATAAAATTATTATCAAACTATACTATTACAAATCTAATCACACACATTAACTAATTTAAGCTGTAACTGTCTTTAACCTTTCCTTGTATTCGACGTATTCGCCTTAATCTGCAATGTTTATCATGATAATGCAAGGGTGAGCATGAAAGTTTCCCAGCTCAAGTTTAAGTTCAATAATTTAACGATATATCATGATTGAAAGAGTCTGTATAATAAGCTGGCTATAATTCAACAATATAATTGTGAACTAGCAGGAACAAACTTTTGACTGAACAAGTATTGGACATGAACAAATTTATCTGAACCGAATGGTAATGAAGGTGATCAGCCTTTCATACCTGACTTATACATGCAATATGTACAAAGTACAATTCTACTTGGCAATCAGCAATGATTAACCATAAGCTTATCCGAATAAAACAACTCTTAGTAGAGTTATGTAAAAACAAACTTGCATGCACCGTTGATTACCGGTACGCAATTTATAACGCTTTATCCGAAGACCTAATATTAGTAATATAGATCTCCAATATTAGGATAATATCATCACAATATAATACTATATATATATATATATATAGATATACATAGAATAACCTAAACACATAACACATAACCCTATCAGTCTACAACACACAAAAGACTCAGTATTAGGTCAAACTATTTCAGTCTGACTTGAATTCGATAAAATTATAACGTTCCGATGGTCTAGTCGGACAAAATTTTGAGTTTAAGTTCAATTAAACTCTGTCTAAATACTTAACAATTATCTAAGATAATTTAATAACAGTCGAAATATTTTTCAAAGTCTCGTAATAATTTTAAAGTAATTATTACTATTTGTCATTATTTTTTAATCATTAAAATCATATTAATACGAATTAAATACCACATAATTCCTTTCTCATTAATATTTATTTATTAACAAATATTAATGAAATACATATCATAATATTATAATATATTTATAATATATCAAAGTATTTTTAATACTTTAAAATCATATTTATATGATTTTAAACAATTAAATTCAATATCCGATAATTACTATTAATATTAAATTATTAATATTTTCATGACAAAATATCAAAAGTTATATTTAATAACTTCAAATATTTTTCTAACACTTAAATCATTTTTATATGATTTATAAATCATTAATTCTATTTTTCCACAATTTATTTAATATACTTATTAAATAAACTAATTATCATTAATATTAATTAGTTAATAAAATTCATCACAAAATATTAAAAGTCACTTTGAAAATATCTTTAAATATTTTCTTATACCATAATATTATTTTTTTTCATGTATTAAAATTATTTTAAATAATTTATTTAATATTATAATTAAATAAATTAAATACTATTTATATTCCAAAATATTAAATATTTATGAAATATACTCTAATTAATAAAAAAATATTTTTTCAGACTTTAAAATAATTTTTTGGAATTTATTTAGTATTTTTAATAATTAAAAACTATTTAATTCAATTTATTTAATTAAAATAAGTATTTTCCAAAAATAAGTGTCACTAAAGAGCCCTATAGCGATAGACCCATCGCTATAGGTGTTCTTGAGTGTTCATCAACAAACCCAGAAATTCATAACAGTGTTCGAGGTTACTACTTTGACCACATAAATCTTCATGTTCTTGATGTTATTAGAGTTGTATATTGCATTAATATTGTAGTATACATGCAATACTACTATTATAAACCAAGTTCATGGCCATCCAACAACTAATCAGTGAGTTATAGGCATCAAAAATACATGTCAGAGCTGTTCTTCATTTCTTGGTTTCCCAGAAATGAAGAACAATTCGAGAGGTTACTTTCCAGGTCTTTAATCCATGCGTTCCAGATTTACTTAGTGTTATTAAAGATTCAAGCATGAAGTGGAGATATCAGGCTACAATAATATATCAATAGATCGACTTAAAAACATCAAAATAGTAAGATCTATATCGTTCAAAGTTCTGACAGAAAAATGGTTCATGAAGAATCTGGGTTACCCAGATTGTTCTTCAGGCAGAATGGTCAACTATTGTTTGACCGGCTATAACTTCGATTCTGTTATGGATATAGTTGATATAAAGGCTTAAAGGTGTAGTACTCACGTCACACTACAAGTATATAACAACAACATAGCCAAACAACTTAAAATCAACAAGATTAATCAAGCCCTACAAAAACGCTGTCAGACAAGATCTGGGTTTCTGGGTTGCCCAGAAACCCATTTTCGTGATTGGTCAACTGACTTTGACCACTCATATCTCATGATCTAGACAAGCTATGACACTGTTTCATGTTTCAGATCACAGTACTCCTATCATAGAACAGATTCTAAACATAAAACACACAAAATATCTAACAAATAAAGATTTAAAGCCTCTAACATTCGCTTGTCAGGTCATATTTTTCCGGTTTTCCAGATTCGTTAAATTTTTATTTTTGAAATGATATGGATCTAAGTTTTGGCGCCCAGATCATCAAGTGACACCCTCTAACTAATATCTAAACAACAAACAACAACATTAACACAAATTTTTAAGGATTTCTAGAATTAGGGTTTATACCACTTTGAGCCTTGATTTTTGATTCTTATCCTTAATGTTTGTTCTTGGAGATCGAACACATGATCTTAGCTTAACTTTTCTCACTTTCTCACTCTACCTTCCCGAATTTTAGAGAGAGTATGTGTTGGACAAGAATGAGAAATAATTTGAGCATTCTCTTTTTCTTTAATCTATATATTTGGATATATGCAATGTATGTTGGCTGTCAAATTGGCTGAGATAGCTAGTATTTATCACATGCTAGAGTTTAGGGTTGGTGAGCAACTCACCTTAGGTCTAGATTTGCAAGAAATCTTCCATTATGTAATAAGGATAAAAATATCATTTCCTTACCATTTTATTTGTAGAATTGTCATTTGTTGCAAACCCTTAGGGTTTAGGGTTTAAGGTTTGAACCCTTAGGTTTTAGAAATAATTTCTAGAATTTTCAAATTAGGTTTTCAAAAATAGAAAATTAATATTTCTAAAATATAATTAGAAATTTCTAATTATATTAAAAAAAAATTTAATCATAATTTAGATCTTGTTAATTAGGATTAATATTTCCTAATTAAAATTGCTAATTAAGCAATTAGGGTCAAAATGGTCATTAGGGTTTATAACCCTAAAATTAGGGTTTCTACTAGAAAAATAATTTTTTAATTTAGAAATTAGATTTCGTAATTAGATTAGGGTTTTCTAATTACTTATAACTTTAAAATTAGGATTAAGGTTTCCTAAGTAACATTAAAATTATTGAACTAACAATCAGGCTTTTCCCTAATTACAATTTAGGGTTCCTAAACCAGAAATTAGGATTTTAAATTTTAAAATTAGGGTTTTCTAACCAATTTGTTAGGATTAACCCTAATTAATCTTATAATTATTTACACTTACGCCACTAAGTTTCCAATTTAGGGTTTCAAATACCGAATTAGGGTTTCGGATTCTCGGAACTGAAGTTAGGGTTTCCAGAACCGGTTTCTAGGGTTTCTTGTTAATCGCTAGGGTTTTCTAACTGAACGTTGACATTCTTAATATATACTTAGGATTTGTTACAGATATCATTTATCTAGTCAACCCTTGACCCTTAACCACATATTGTACACATAAATGTCCATACTCACAGAACATATTCACTTATTCCTTAATCCTGAATAATTCACCTAAATCCTTCACAGAATTTTGAAATCCTCAAAATTCCTTCTTAAAAATATCAAACACATACATTAATTTTCTGTCTAGGTTCTAATTTTGAACCTTAAATCAATTAATTAAATTTTTTTAAAATTTCCTAAATTCTTGGGTTGTCACAACCACTTTGGTGGTAATCATGGCCAAGACAATAAAAGTGGAAATTTCAAGAAAATGAGATTCAACAATGATGGAAAGACGTCAGCACCAACACCTGTTGTTAAGGAAGGAGAATGATCACATATCATATGCTTCAAATACGGAGGGGAGGGACACATCAGTCCAAACTGTGCACAATAGTCCAAAATGTGTTACAATTATAGAAAAGAAGGTCACCTAGCTAGATTTTGTCGTACAGGGAAGCAAAGTCTAGTTGGAACGGTGACACCAAATGCCGTCCCAAACAAGTCAAAACCTGTAGTTCAAGGGAGAGCGTTTGTTGTGACCTCCCAGAAAGCAAAGAACCTGAATGAGGTCATCACGAGTAAGCTTATCATAAACTCTAGCGAAGTATATACCTTATTTGATACTGGTTCTACCCATTCTTTTATTTCTCCTACTTGCGCTCAACGTTTAAATTTGACTCCGGAGAAATTAGACTTTGACTTATCTGTTGAAACTCCGTTGGGAGAAAACTTCATTACATCCACTGCTTATAAGTCTTGTTTGGTTCAAATCGATACCCTCACATTACCTGTCAATCTTATTTCCTTAAAAATACTTGCGTTTGGCGTAATTCTAGGGATTGATTGGTTAACTACTCATCATGCAAAAATTGATTATTTTCGTAAGGTTGTTAGCTTTCATATTCCTAACCAACCTATTATGCGAATTCAAGCAACCAAACCACTAAAGTCAATCACTGTCATATCAAGCCATAAAGCTATTCATGTATTGAAAAATGAATGTCAAGCTTTCTTAGCCCATGTCATAGATTTAAACAAAAATACGTCAGATTTGAATGATATTTCTATTATTAATAAATTTCCTGACGTATTCCCTGAAGAACTTCCTGGCCTACCCCTAGAGCGTGAAATTGAATTTTGTATCGACCTTGAACCCGGTATTAAACCCATTTCCAAAACCCCATATTGAATGGCTCCTATTGAACTTCAGGAGTTAAAAACCCAACTGCAGAAGTTGTTAGACATTGGTTTCATTCGTCCTAGTACGTCTCCTTGGGGTGCTCCTGTTCTATTCGTAAAGGAGAAAGATGGGAGTATGCGACTTTGTATTGATTATCGAGAGTTGAATCATGTCACCATCAAAAATAGATACCCGTTGCCTCGCATTGATGACCTGTTTAACAAGTTGCAAGGTGCCAAATTCTTTTCAAAGATCGATCTTCGTTCCAGATATCACCAGTTAAAGATTAAAACTGATGACATTCCAAAGACGGCTTTCAGAACTCAGTACTGGCATTATGAATTCCTAGTCATGTCCTTTGGATTGACTAATGCTCCTGCTGCTTTCATGGATATGATGAACCGCATATTCAAAGAATATTTGGATCATTTTGTGGTTGTCTTTATTGATGACATTCTCATATATTCCAAAAGCCGTGAAAATCACGAACAACACTTGAGGCTGATACTCCAAAAGCTTCGTAAAAATAAGCTTTATGCCAAGTTTAAGAAATGTGAGTTCTTGCTTGAAGAAGTAACATTCCTTGGGCATGTAGTATCAAGTCATGGAATATCTGTTGACCCGACAAAGATTGAAGCAATTCAAAGCTGGGAGCAACCTAAATCGATGATCAAAATCGTAGCTTTCTCGACTTTACTTAGTGGTTATTATCGGAGATTCGTAGAAGGGTTTTCTCGAATCGGTACTCCATTAACTCAGCTGACTCGGAAAGATATAAAATTCAGTTTGAGCGAGGAATGTGAGAAGAGTTTTTAAGAACTCAAGAGGAGACTCATTTTAGCACCTGTTCTGACAATACCATCTGGCTCGGAGGGATTTGTCATCTACAGTGATGCTTCGGGAAAAGGGTTAGGATGTCTTCTCATGCAACATGGGAAAGTCATAGCCTATGCCTCTCGACAACTCAAATAATATGAGACGAATTATCCTACTCATGATCTAGAGTTGGCAGTTGTTGTCTTCGCACTTAAAATTTGGAGGCATTACCTGTATAGGGAGAAAGTGGAGATCTATACGGATCATAAAAGCCTCAAATATTTCTTCACTCAAAAGGAACTCAATATGCGGCAACGACGTTGGCTCGAACTGTTGAAAGATTATGATCATACTATTCAATACCATATTGGAAAAGCGAACGTAGTAGCTGATGCATTGAGTAGAAGATTATATGTAGGTACGAGTGCGTTATTGTCAATGCAAAGGCCCATTTTGTATGACTTGCAAAGGATGGAGATAGAGTTAAAGACTCCAGCGACCCATGTGATGATAGCAAATATACGAGTAGAATCGACTTTAATCGATAAAGTTAAAGATGCTCAAGTTAAAGACCTGGAGCTGATGCGTATGAGGAAGAAAGTGCAAGAAGGTGCTATCCCGGAAGCAAGAATCGATGAAGAAGGAATACTACGAGTCAACTCTAGACTTTGTGTTCCTAATGACCCTGATTTAATGTATAAAATTATGATGGAGGTGCATAACACACCGTTTACAATCCATTCTGGGAGTACCCAAATGTATCGTGATCTTCGACATACATTTTGGTGGAGCAATATGAAGAGAGAGATCGCAGAGTTTATCTCAAGGTGTTTAACTTGTCAACGTGTCAAGGCGGAGCATCAAGTGCCAAAAGGTCCATTGCAACCACTTGAAATTCTAGAATGGAAGTGGGAACACATTTCCATGGATTTTGTTACTGGTCTTCCCAAGGTTTCTCAAGGCATAGATGCGATTTGGGTCATTGTTGATAGATTGACCAAGTCTACTCATTTCTTACTGATACGAGAAACTTATACACTTGAACGTCTTGCTCGTATGTACATAAACGAGATTGTAAGATTGCATGGTATGCCGGTATCCATAGTTTCAGATCGAGACCCAAGATTCACCTTAAGATTTTGGGTTAGTTTGCAAAAAGCTATGGGCACTGATTTGCGATTTAGTTCGGTGTATCACCCTCAGACGGATGGGCAGTCGGAGAGGATTATTCAAAATCTTGAAGATCTATTAAGACTCTGTGCCCTTGACTTCAAAGGAAGTTGTGACAAGTTCTTACCATTGGTGGAATTTTCCTACAACAATAGTTATCAAGCAAGTATTGACATGGTTCCATTTGAGGCGTTGTATGGAAGAAAGTGTCATTCTCCATTATGCTTGGATGAGGTAGGTGAAGCAACGTTGTTGGGACTGAAATTGGTACGCATGACTACGGAAAAAATTTAAATGATCCGACAACGTATAAAAACCTCACAAGATTTTAAAAAGAGTTATGCTAATCTTCATCAGAAGGACGTGTAATTCTATGTTGGAGAACATGTGTTGTTATGTGTTGCTCCATGGAAGGGAGTTACGAGATTTGGAAAGAGAGGAAAGCTCAATCCTCGATTCATTAGCCCATTTGAAATCCTTGACCGAGTAGGAACTGTGGCCTATAGACTCGCCTTACCGCCAAGTATGTCTCGTGTTCATAACATTTGTCACATATCCATGTTACGTAAATATGTGGAAGACCCGAACCACATTATTGAGTTACAACCAGATGAGATAGCAGAAAATTTAACGTATGAATAGTTACCTGTTAAAATCTTGGATAAGAATGAGCATATTCTACGCTCCAAGGTTATACCTTAAGTCAAAGTTTTGTGGAGAAACCACGATGTTGAGGAAATGATCTGAGAGTTAGAATCTGAAATGAAATCAAGGTATCCTCACCTCTTCGTCATACCAGGTGTGTACCCTAATTTTGAGGGCGAAATTTCATAAGAAGGAGAGGTGTAAGACCCCAACTTTTATGAATAAAGATGATTTTTTCTATAAATATCATTTTGAATAATTATGGTGTTGATTTGTTATAATATAAAAGTTATGGGTAATATTTATAAATTTTGCAAAGTAAACAAGTTGTTATATAATATTCGATTGGTCGGGAAATAGTCCTTTTAACAGGAAATATTCGTACGACGACACAATCATTGGTAGACCCCACAACGAAATTATTGTCGGAGTTAGAAAATGACAGAAATATCTTTTTATAAAAATAACGATGGAAGTTTTACCGTTTAAACTGTTGAAATACCCGGTGATAAAAGTACAGTAATACACGTGGTTGCATAGTAGTACACAGTATTAATTATTGATGCTTACGTGAGAAGTCACTCATTTATACTCAATTATTGATACAATAATTACTGCATCATATCTCTTATATTATTGATTCAATTATTGTCACAATATCATCTGCATAATATTTTATATTATTAAATCAATAATTGAGATGACAAGTTATTCATATTATTACTTGTATAATTAACAATGTCTAGAAGTTCTGTGAAGGAGAGGTTTGGTCATCTAATTGCGCGCCAATAGGGAGAAATCCTTATCGAAAAGCCCCCTCTTTCCTGAGAACGACCTGGTTGTTATTATTGCGAGTTATAATAATATGAATAAACGTTGTTAAAAATATTGAGGGGATTTTTAAGAAGTATTTATGGACCCCCATTTACCCATTTTTCAAAATAATCGATAAAAAGTTATTCAGTATTTTTTATATAATAAAGGTGGGGGCCTCATGTGGGGCCCACATTTGGAAGAATAATGAAATGGGATGTCACGGGGAGAAAACCAAGTCAGGAAGGAGTTATTATCATTAGTATTATTATATATATATGTTTTATATTAGGTATATATTATATGATATATAATATGTGTTATATATATATATATATTATATTATAATAAGTTTTGTTTTTTTATGAAAAAATAGAATATATTATATTTAATTGCATAGTATTTTACTATGCAGTGCACAATAATGTTTTGTGAATCAAAAATTCGGCGCCCGTGAAATTTTGATTGTTTCATCCGTGATTTTTCTTAACAGTACTGTTCCCTCTTTTTTACGACTAACAAAAGAGCTCTAACTCATGTAAGCATACATGCGTCAACAAGTAATACAGAGCAAGTAAAGTATCGATCCCACAGAGAAAGTTGTTTAACTTAAACTACTATTCATTAATTAAATCACTATATTTATATGCTCACACTATTGATAAAACTTGGTTTGTTCTTGAACTACAAATAACAACTAAAACAATAATAACGATAGAATAAATGATATTGGAACTAATGGGATTCTAACTTCATTTAATACTTCATTCAATCGCCACTATCATGCATGACTTGCTCACATATCATAGGAAAGTAGCCAAGTGCACTGAAAGAGTATTAGCCATTTTTTAATGCACTAAGACCTACTTACACAGCATCCACAGATGATAGACTCTATGTAATCATCAATATAACCAACATCACTATATGTCTATGTGAAATTGCAATTATATTGATTTTAAGTTCAAGCCCTTATTCTGACTTATACGGTGAAATAGTATATGTCTATCTGATTCACGAAATACATGCCAGCCGTATATACAGGTCCTATATCATTATACTATCATGATTACAGTCCATATTTGCATGTTCATTGTCAATTCCACACAAATACTGAAACGAATGGTGATCAAGCATTCACACATGCAAAGCAATCATGATAGACATTCCATATGATATGCAAAACAAACCAGCATTTAAACATGCAATCAAACTACATATTAAAATCCGTTAGAATCCCATAATGGAGTTTAGTTCATGACTGAACCAAAAGCCATTATGAGATCAAATCTAAATGTGACGCCCCCAAAATAGGTATACACAACACCCATTCTGAGTCGCCAAATACATGGTACAGAAACAACTACAACTTTATTATTACAACAAGAAAGCGCGTGAGTTTGAATACAAATATTATCTTCTGTAGACAATATCTATACTCAAATAAATCCTCATCACATTATTGATTCATTGTTTTACAAAATGGTGAGGACTACAAAACAACTCTCTCTAGAACCTTCATTCCATACCCCGACTAGTACTCGCTACATTCTCGCCTCCCGAGAAGAAAAATGGAACAACAAGGAAAGGGTGAGCTCAACTAGCCCAATAAAAGAATATTATGACTAAGATAATATACAACAATTATCGTTAGTCTTCAACAGGAAAAATCTGATAGAATACAATAGATAACAAGTTTCGAGATCAATATTCGCAATGAAATAATAATTCATAGAAGAGTTACGTAGAGAATGAAATCTACTATAATCTATGAATTTAACAAATCCATCATCAATATTTTATCCCTCTGTAACATCAATCAATATTCATCTCAAATCAAATATTCATCTTTGCACTACTGGGCCAAAGATATTCATCAATCGGTCATGTTCATCTCAACACTGCTCATCTTTGCACTAAAGGCCAAAGATATTCATCGATCGGTCATATTCATTTAAACACCGCTCATCTTTTTGCACTACGGGCCAAAGATATTCAATAATATCATCATGTAAGGCCGAGGATGATGAAAAATATTTTAAAGAAAAACGAATCCAAAGTGAAACAAAATGACAAGGATTAAGGATTAAGGATTCGTACTTTGTTTTATCCATGTCCAACAATACCTCAAAAATAATCATAGTGGTGTAAAATTCAAGAATGATCAAAACATGGATACAATCAAAGCTAGTATCCAAAATAGATATTTTGGACGAAAAGAAGAAATTTTATTTTTCGATGAATAGTGCAGATATCGTGAATAGTCAATATACGTGAATAAGAACTCAGACACCAAAAGATAGAAATTCCACAAAAAAACATTTTCACACTTCATGAATAGTACTTTCGTGAATAAGAACTCGTGAATAGTAACTCATGAATAGTAACTCGTGAATAGTAACTCATGAATAGTAACTCAACATGAAAAAAGTTCCAAATTTGATAAAAACCTCGGATCAATATTTCAAAGATAATGATATTGAAGAAATAATATCATTACTGAAAAAATAATATCCCTTACCTCAAAGAATCAAGATTTCTTGAAGGAAAGATCTAAGTGATGCCGAATGAAACTTATCTTTGAAAAAAGACTCTCAAAGTATCTAAATACACTCAATAATATAGAGAGAAAGAGAAAACTTTGTTTACGGTGTGATTTTCAATTCTAACTTAGCCCTCTATTTATAGGAAAATGTTAGCCGTACCAAAGCAGACTTGACTGCTACTACTGATGGCTTTACACTCGCTACTATTGCCACCCACCACATTTGAAATAAAATTCAGCACATTTCTTCACCAACCATAAGTGGGGCCCACTCAATTCTAGAATTTTCCACCAAAATCAATTATAACCCTAATTTCCTAATCGATCCACCTCTTAAAATTCATAACAAATTATACGCTCATCTTTAACGGTTCAAAATTTGTGGACATATACTCAACTTATATATGTATAACATATCCAAAAATTACCACAATCCAACTACTCGGATTAAAAATTATAACCCCGTAATATATCTCAAAACCCCGATTTAATTTTTAATACCTCCAATCCGATAAAATCTTGATAAAACACCTTAACATTAATTCCTTCATTAATAACCACATAAATAAATCCATCATTTATATTCATATAAAATAAATATTTCCTTATCATATGAATCAATAATTAATTATTCACAAATAATATTACGTAATCACATTTATAATGACGAGTTTTGTTCCCCTGTGAAGAGGGGCTTTCCAATAAGGATCTCTCCTTCTTGGCGCTTGATTAGGTGACCAAACCTCTCCTTAGATGTAACTTTCTAGACATTGCCAATAATGTTATCTAATAATATTATTCAAATAATATGAATTATTGATCCGATAATGGGAATATCTTGTGCGATGACAATTATTGAAACAAAGAATAATATAAAATACCAACGCAACAATTATTGAATCAATAAAATAAACTATTGAATAAGAATTATCGTAACAATTATTGAGTAGTGCCTTCTTACGTAAGGATCAATAATTCAACAATTACATGCAATACTGGTAAAGCTTTCTTGTGCAACCACGCCAGACATCGTATTTTAACCACCGGTATTCCAAAAGTATTAATCTGTAATAACTACGCCTGTTATTTATAACCACCCAAACTTTGTCGTTTTCCTCATCCAATCGCTTTTTTGTTATGGGGCCCTACACATGGTCATTACCGCCGTTGCATTTAATATTCCCCAAGCAAGATCATTTAATATTCCACGACCAAACGAATATTCCCCGACAAAAATGAATATTTTATAACCACTTGCTTATTTTGAAATATTTGCGTATTTAACCCTTAACTATCCACATTAATCAAATCAACCATTACTATTTCAAAATAATAAATAAAGGAAATTCCTTTTATTTAAAAAAATTCGGTCTTACAACCTCCCTCCTTATGAAATTTCGTCATCGAAATTGACGATCGTATTGGTGTTTGTTTGAAAAGGTGAGGATACCTCGCTTTCATTTCCGCTTTCCAATTCCTAGGTCATTTCCTCTATAGCATGATTCCTCCACAAAACTTTAACTTGTGGTATGACCTTTCTTGGCGTAGGGACATGCTCCTTCCTATCCAAGATCTTGACAGGACCTCCTCATACATTAAGTCTTCTTGCTATCTCGTCCTGGTTCTAACTCAATAACGTGGTTCGGGTCTTTCACATATTTACGAAATGCGGATATGTGAAACACATTATGAACACGAGACATACTTGGAGGTAACGCAAGTCATAGGCTACATTTCCTACTCGGTCAAGAATTTGAAATGGACCAATAAATCGTAGATTGAGCTTTCCTCTCTTCCTAAATCTTGTAACTCCCTTCCATAGAAAGCAACTCGCATGACAATACATGATCCCCTACATTAAATTCCACGTCCTTTCGATGAAGATCCGCATAACTCTTTTGTCGATCTTGAGCCGCTTTGTATACGTTGTCGAATCATTTGGATCTTTTCGGTGAGTCATACGTACTAACTCTCGGGTCCCAACAATGTTGCTTCACCCACCTCATCCCAACATATTGGAGAACGACATTTTCGTCCATATAATGCTTCAAATGGAACCATGCCTATATTTGTTTAATAACTATTATTGTATGAGAATTCCACCAATGGCAAGTACTTATCCCAACTTCCTTTGAAATCTAGGACACAGAGTTTTAATATATCTTCAAGAGTTTGAGTAGTCCTTTTTGATTGCCCATCCGTTTGAGGATGGTATGCCGAACTAAATCGCAAATCCGTGCCCATAGCTTTTTGCAAGCTAACCCAAAATCTTGAAGTGAATCTTGGGTCACGATCCGAAACTATGGATACAGGCATGCCATGCAACCTCACAATCTCATTTACGTACATACTAGCAAGACGCTCAAGGAATAAGTCTCCGTGATCGGCAAGAAATGAAAGCAGACTTGGTTAATCTATCAACAATAACCCAAATAGCATTGATGCCTTGAGAAACCGTAGGAAGACCGTAAATCGAAATCCATAGTAATGTGTTCCCACTTCCATTCCTAATCTCAAGTGGTTGCAACGGACCCTTAGGTACTAGATGCTCCGCCTTTACACGTTAGCAAGTTAAACACATCGAGATAAACTTTGCAATCTCTCTCTTCATATTATTCTACCAAAATGTATGTCAAGATCACGATACATTTTAGTACTTCCGAGATGGATTACAAATGGTGTATTGTGTGCCTCCATCATAATCTTGTACCTCAAATCGAGTCGTTAGGAACACAAAGTCTAGAGTGGACTCAAGTATTCCTTCTTCATCAATTCGCGCCCTAATAGCCCTTCTTGTACTTTCTTCTTCATACGCATCATCCTCGGCCTGGGCCTTGGCGACCTTAACTTTATCGATTAAAGTCGATTATACTCGTATATCATCACGTGGGTACCTAGAGTTTTCATCTCCATCTCTATTATTTGTAAATTATACTGAAATTAGTCTTTGACAATATCGTACTCAGATTTATATACGATCTTCTACTCAACACGCCGCCTACCACGCTCGCTTTTCCAGATGGCATGGTCGTAACATGTCTTTGAAATGAGTCTCCTCTTGAGTTCTTGAAGCTCTTCCCACATTCCTTGCTCCATTCGAATTTTGTATCTCTACGAGTCACCATGATAATGGAATAGCGATTCGAGAATATCCTTCAACGAATCTCCGATAATAACCAACTAAGCCTGAAAGCTACGTATTTCGATTCTCGACTTAGGTTGCTCTCAATCGTGACTCATATCCCAATCTTGGATAAAGACGTCACAATGACACCTATCGATTTACTATCGCATCGAATATGACGTCCCTACAGAGAGTCCGCTTAGGTGAATTCCACAAAGGAAGTCACAAGATAAAGGCTCAGGTACCAAATTCTATAGTTGAATTTTTAACTCCTGAAGTTCAATAGGAGCCATTCGATATTAGATTTTAGAAATGAGTTTTGTACCGGGTTCAAATTCGATACAAAATTTAATATCAGTCTTTGGGAGTAAACCAAGAAATTCTTCAGGAAATACGTCAGGAAAAATCAATAACAACAGGAATATTATTCAAATCTGACGTGTCTTTATTCAAATCCATAACTTGGACTAAGAAAACTTGACATCCGTAATAAATGAATGACTTCATGGCTTGATATGAAAATGTTTGATTACAATGGTTTGATTGCTTGAATTCGAATAACAGGTTGCTTAGGAATATGAAAACTAACAACCTTACGAAAACAATCAATTTTGGCATGATGAGTAGTTAACCTTAAAATCACATCAAAAGCAAATATCTCTATAGAAATAAGGTTAACAGGTAATGTGATAGTGCCAACCTGAATCAAACAAGATTTCTAAACAACAGATGTAATGAAAGTTTCTCCTAACGGATTCTCCATAAATAGGTCAAAGTCTAATTTCTCCGTAGTCAAGTTCAAACGTTGAGCGCAAGCAAGAGAGATAAAAGAATGGGTAGAACCCAGATTCTAGTAAGGTATAAACTTCAAAGAATTTATAATTAACTAACCTGCTAAACTTCGTTCGGGTTCCTCGCATTTTGAATTCGGCCACGACAAACGCCTTCCGTGAATCGTTGACTTTGACTTTTCTCGACATCTTTTGAGTCACCATTCCTATTGGATCGGGTTTCGATATCGTATAATCTCGAAAGCGATATGTCCTTCCTTTCCACAATTATAGCATACCTTAAACTGTTGTGGACAGGTTTGGACCGATATGTCCTCTTTTCGCATTTATAACATACGACCGGTGGTCGTTTCTCCTCCTTAGAACCAATTCTTTGCAGATCGCTGCCTTCACACGGTCGTTGTTAAATCTCCTCTTTTAAAATCTCCTCCCGATTCGCTTCTTCTATTTTCATGGCCACAATTACCACCAGAGTGGTTACCGCCTTTGTCCGTATTCTTCTTTCTCCGCCGGTTATCGTTATTCGATGATCGCTATCTTCTGATATGATCCTCGGTTATGGTCCCTCGGTTGAACGTGCTACTCGTTATCTCGCTTCTAACAATCGAGCCCTCGCTGACAACATCTCGAATAGAGAGAAAATTTATGAGAAATGAGATACTTGACGTATCGCCGGGTTTCAAACCTCTAAGAAACATCCGCGTCATATTCTCCTCATTCTCCACCAAATGAGGTGCAACTGGATAACTCCGCGAACTTCGCCTCGTCTTTGGACACCGCCATGTTATTCTCGCTCTAGTCTAATAAACTCCACTTCCTTCATACGACGTAATACTTTCGTGGAAGTACTTGTCATTCGAATCTGCTTCAAACGCGTCTCCGGCGACGTCGCCGAGTGCAAATGGATGGGTACGCTTCACGATTCCCACCAAGAATCCGCCTCGCCACTTGAACATAAAGGTGGCAAATGGAACCTTCGTTCTCCGTGCATCCCAAGACATCGAATATCTTGGTAATTTGCTTGACCTATGTTTCCGCCATAATCGGATCCGCTTTCCCTTAAATTCGGTGGTCCCAACTCTTTGAACTGCTTGCTGTGACCACCCCGTGAATTGCTATCATTTCTCCTATATTTTGAACACGAGTCTCCTCGTCGATTTTGCATGAACTGCAAAAACTTCTAAACATCCCCTCGCTCATCTTCTCGCTTTCGGTGGTGTTGTTCACGGGAGGAACATTGCCACTGTTGCACGCTCTCCTCGTTGGTAAGTACAGAGCATCTCCACGGTCTCATTTACTCCATCATTAATATTCTCAATCGACATTCTAAAATATCGCCATAAAACAAGGGTTAATTAAGGAAATCAATCACATAATATCCCTATATACTGACCAACTAACAAATAAGCTTAGGTAGGACACACTAGTGAAGGATTTACTCGTCTCTCCCCTCCTAGTTCTATTCCTTGATCTCCGCCAGAGATCATATCCCTAAGCTCGATATCGATCGTGACGCCCCAAAATAGGTATACACAACACCCATTCTGAGTCGCCAAATACATGGTATAGAAACAACTACAACTTTATTATTACAACAAGAAAAGCGTGAGTTTGAATACAAATATTATCTTCTAGACAATATCTATACTCAAATAAATCCTCATCACATTATTGATTCATTATTTTACAAAATGGTGAGGACTACAAAACAACTCTCTCTAGAACCTTCATTCCATACCCCAGACTAGTACTCGCTACATTCTCGCCTCCCGAGAAGAAGAAAATGGAACAACAAGGAAAAGGGTGAGCTCAACTAGCCCAAGAAAGAATATTATGACTAAGATAATATACAACAATTATCGTTAGTCTTCAACAGGAAAAATCTGATAGAATACAATAGACAACAAGTTTCGGATCAATATTCGCATTGAAATAATAATTCATAGAAGAGTTACGTAGAGAATGAAATCTACTATAATCTATGAATTTAACACCATCATCAATATTTTATCCCTATAACATCAATCAATATTCATCTCAAATCAAATATTCATCTTTGCACTATGTGCCAAAGATATTCATCAATCTATCATGTTCATCTCAACACTGCTCATCTTTGCACTAAAGGCCAAAGATATTCATCGATCGGTCATGTTCATTTAAACACCGCTTTCATCTTTGCACTCTGACAGGCCAAAGATATTCAATAATATCATCATGTAAGACTGAGGATGATGAAAAATATTTTTAAAGAAAACGAATCCAAAGTGAAACAAAATGACAAGGATTAAGGATTAAGGATTCAGTACTTTGTTTTATCCATGTCCAACAATACCTCAAAAAATAATCATAGTGGTGTAAAATTCAAGAATGATCAAAACATGGATACAATCAAAGCTAGTATCCAAAATAGATATTTTGGATGAAAAGAAGAAATTTTATTTTTCGATGAATAGTGCCGATATCGTGAATAGTCTCAGATATCGTGAATAGTGCAGATATCGTGAATAGTAACTCAGACACCAAAAGATAGAAATTCCACAAAAAAACATTTTCACACTTCATGAATAGTACTCGTGAATAAGTAACTCGTGAATAGTAACTCATGAATAGTAACTCGTGAATAGTAACTCATGAATAGTAACTCAGACATGAAAAAGTTCCAAATTTGATAAAACCTCGATCAACATTTCAAAGATAATGATATCAAGAAATAATATCATTACTGAAAAAAATAATATCCCTTACCTCAAAGAATCAAGATTTCGGAAGGAAAGATCGGAAGTGATGTTTGAATGAAACTTATCTTCAATAAAGAACTCTCAAAGTATCTAAATACTCACAAAATACACTCAATAATATAGAGAGAAAGAGAGAAACTTTGTTTCGGTGTGATTTTCAATTCTAACTTAGCCCTCTATTTATAGGAAAATGTTAGCCGTACCAAGGCACTTGACTGCTACCGATGGCTTTACCGCTACTATTGCCACCCACCACATTTGAAATAAAATTCAGCACATTTCTTCACCAACCACAAGTGGGGCCCACTCAATTCTAGAATTTTCCACCAAAATCAATTATAACCCTAATTTCCTAATCACCACCTCTTAAAATTCATAACAAATTATACGCTCATCTTTAATTCGCTCAAAATTTGTGGACATATACTCAACTTATATATGTATAACATATCCAAAATTACCACAATCCAAATCTATTTGATTAAAAATTATAACCCCATAATATATCTCAAAACCCCGATTTAATTTTTAATACCTCCAATCCGATAAAATACCGATAAAACACCTTAACATTAATTCCTTCATTAATAACCACATAAATAAATCCATCATTTATATTCATATAAAATAAATATTTCCTTATCATATGAATCAATAATTAATTATTCACAAATAATATTACGTAATCACATTTACGACAACCAGTCATTTCCCCCGGAAGAGAGGGCTTTCCAATAAGGATCTCTCCTCATCAAGCGCCAATTAGGTGACCAAACCTCTCCTTAGATGTAACTTTCTAGACATTGCCAATAATGTTATCTAATAATATTATTCAAATAATATGAATTATCGATCCGATAATGGGAAATATCAGCAAAGACAATTATCAAACAAAGAATAATATAAAATACCAACGCAAAGAATTATTGAATCAATAAAATAAACTATTGAACGAAGAATTATCGTAATAATTATTAAGTAGTGCCTTCTTACGTAAGGATCAATAATTCAACAATTACATGCAATACCGTGTGCCATCACGTGCGAACCACGCCAGACATCGTATTTTAACCACCGGGTATTCCAACAAAGATAATTGTAATAACTACGCCAAGTTATTTATAACCACCCAAACTTTGTCGCTTTTCCTCATCCAATCGCTTTCCGTTATGGGCCCACACATGGTCATACCTTGTAAATGCATTTAATATTCCCGACAAGCATTTAATATTCCACGACCAAACGAATATTCCCCGACAAAAATGAATATTTTATAACCACTTGCTTATTTTGAAATATTTGCATATTTAACCCTTAACTATCCACATTAATCAAATCAACCATTACTATTTCAAAATAATAAATAAAGGAAATTCCTTTTTATTTAAAAAAAATTCGGGGTCTTACACTAAACATGATCAATAAACGATAATTGAAAGATGAAAGATGAAACTATCAAACCCAATTGCGGAATACGAATCAATATTCAAATCCTCATATGATTCCAGCAAAACTAATAATAATAATCCCACTCTGTTAGAAAATCCTAAGAAGGAACAGAAAGATAGAGTTGTAGCCTCCTTCTACGTTGGACTTTCTCCCAGAGAGTAAAACCCTAATTACAATGTAAAGATACGTGAAAAACTAATAAAATGTCAAGTGATACCCCTGACACCAGTCAGGAATCGTTTTTAAATCAATTACAACCTTTAAAATTTGGAAATAAAATAAAACAAATCAGCCAGACTTTCAGGGCCTCATGGCACAGACGCTCCTCCAAATGTGATACTCTCGTATCATGAGACTTGTAGTAGTTCGTATGTTTGGTCGTTTCGCTGTGGCAGCGCATTCCCTAGGCTTGTCTTTTCTCGCTACCACAAGAACTTGCGATGAGGTTGTCTGGTTTTGGTTTGGGATCTCATGCATGGCCTGCTTATCTTTGCTTGCATGCAGCATCGCTTTCGTCTTCTCGATTCTCGCTTCCTTAGCTTCTACTCTACAATGTTCTTCTTTGCTTCTCGACATGTCCTATGTATATCCATGCTTGTCCATCCATGCTCCACTCAATCCCATGCACATCCTATCTTTTGCCTCGCCTTACGCTTTCATTAGCCTCGTGCTCGATATCACCACCAAATTTGGCCAATTCCTGCACTTATTCACCAAAAGAAGTTTTAAGTATGCGAAATGCAATTTAACATAAAATGCAGTTAAAATAGACTAAAATGTACTTGAGATGGGCATAGTTCGTGTGAATGGGTACTCCATAAGTAGGTGTAAATCCTACTTATCAAGTACCCCTTTCATTCTCCTATAAATAGGATGCTTAGTTAGAGTTGAAAATCACACCAGAATCAGAGAATTCTTCTTTTATAATATTGAGCGTATTTCTTTTGAGTTTTAGAAAGCTTTGAGTTTAGAAAATAGTGAAAGTTTTCTTCAAGAATATCCCCACTATAATAGTTGGAATACTCTTCTTTTCAAGGTAAGGGATGTTATTTTTGTTCAATATTAATAATAAATAATATTTTCTTCCATACTCTGTAGTATGTAAGTAATTTTATTTCGTTTCAGATTCTGAATTCTATATTCATTTTGTTAAGTTTTGGCTTCTATACTCCATGAAATTAGTAGAATATCCTTGATATTTGTGCTTCATCCAGTATCCTTTCATGGAAATATTATTCTGAGCATTCTTGATAAGTTTTAACCTTTTTATGCCGGGGTACTATTCACGGAGTTACTATTCCTGAAGTTACTATTCACGGGGTACTATTCACTCGATTACTATTCACCCAGGGTACTATTCATGACAAAAATTAATTTCTTTTCTGTCCAAATCATTTTTGATACAATATTATTCTTGATTTCTTCTCCACAAAGCAGTTTCATGTTGATAATTTGGACATTATTGAATTATGGATAAATTAAATTATAAATCTTTAAAAATTTATCCTTTGCATTCTTGTAATTGAATTCTTATATCATTGTCATCATCCTCATGTTTATATTATGATGAAAGTCATCTGTGCATGGCCGTAGTGCATAGATGGACTTGGTATGATTATGACCAGGGATTATTCGGTATAATCATGACCGTAATGTTACAAATGATGTGGTAAAAGTCCTTATTGGCCGTAGTAAAGCGATGATGGATGATTATTGGCATGATCACGACTATTGGTGAAAACACGAATATCCTTGGCCCGTAGTGCATGGATAATTTGTAGTCGTGATACTAATGAATATCCTTAGCCGTAGTGCAGGGGTGATTCGACGATGTGGATTATTTATTAAGCTGAGTCTCAGAGATAAAATAGATGATAAATTCTTTTAAATCATAGAAGATAGTAGATATCATGCTCTACTTGACTCTTCTAATGGATTGCTTATTCCGCTGTAGTTAAACTTGATGTCTATTGTATTTTATCAGTTTAACTGTGATAACCCCAAAATAAGTCCATTCCATCCAACCCATTCTGAGTCGCCAAATACATGGTACAGAAAATAACTACAACTTTATTACAACAATTGTCGTGCAAAATACAACAACACATACATTGTGAGTTTGGATACAAATATATAGCAAATGTGACACATGTCCCAACCATGGACAACACCTCACAGTGACACCTTACATAAAGGTATAGTCAAAAACTGTTTTAGAAACTAAAATCTTTGGGAAGTGCTCAAGGAAACCTTCGTACATGGGAGGCCATGCTTCTAGGTTATGATAGATATCATATGGCTACAGAATTATCCTTGGTTGACCCAATAGACCCCAAAGAAAAACGAGAAGATTACTATCATATTCTTCCCAATGGTGAGTCTTCTCTTGATTTATCATTATCTCCACTGTCTCAAATTGAGAATTATACTTCAAACAAACACCAAGATTATATAGCAAGGTTTCAGAAATATACTCAAAGAAGTGGATGAGCATAACCTATCTTATGATGACACGAGGTTGTATGTCATTAGACATCTTGTATGATAGTGGCAAAACACCTTTCTAACGTTGGGTTCGCCTCTCCCTATATGATTCACCAAATATAACTACTAAAATATGTATACAACACACTTGTCTATACTGCTTAGGAGAACTCCACACCAGAGACCACCGCTCTATTCCCTTGTTACCCAGCTCAACGATTCCAATTTACACTTATATTACACGAAAGGAATTGTGAAGCAAAAGGGTGAGCACAACTAGCTCAGTAAAGAATATCATGACTAAAGATAATTAAATTATCAATAGCCTTCATCAATAATAAATCAGAGATTTAGAACATATGGTAGATGATAAAAATTTCAACCATAGTTACAGCGGAATGAGCAATCCATTAGAAGAGTCAAATAGACTATAAAGTCTATTATCTTCTCCATGTTAAAAATCCACCAACAATGTTTTATCCCTGTAACATCAATCAACAGTTCCTATCCACAATTATATGAATAATTCATAATCATAATTGTGATTCTAAATTCCTCCTCGCACCCAGGACGAATATAATTTTCATCACATGTCTTTACCTAAAACATCAAAGATCATGGTTATACCAAATCACAGTTCCTGTTCATAATAATACTAATAAATTCATCTTTGCACTACGGCCAAAGATATTCATCCACAGTTCATCTTCACACCACTAGCCAAAGATATTCAACAACAGGTCATCTTTGCACTACGGGCCAAAGATATTCATTAACTGTTCATCTTTGCACTACAGGCCAAAGATATTCCTCAACAGTTCATATTTGTACTACAGGCCAAATATATTAATATCTCAAAGCAATATATAATCATTTTAGAATTTATATAAACAATAATTATAACCATGTTGATCAATTCACTTTACACTTAAGCTAAAGATATTCAATTATAAATTCAATGGTCATGATCATACCAGTCACAATTCAACTTTTCACTACTGGCCAAAGAGAACCCTAGTCATGATCATACCAATAATCTACCCATCTTTATACTCAAGTGAAAGATAATTTCAACATCAGGGTTATAAAAATGTTATATATGATAATAAAATCAATATAATCAATATATAGTTTTAATCTCCAGAGTAATATTCATAAATCAACTATAATTTGGTTAGAAAAAGAAACCAATTTTTGTCATGAATAGTACCCGTGAATAGTAACTCGTGAATAGTATCTCGTGAATAGTAACTCGTGAATAAGACTCAAATTGTGATTATTCGTACATAGTCTCAGATATCGTAAATAATGTCATATACGTAAATAGTGCCATATACATGAATAGTGCCGTATACGTGAATCGTGCCATATACGTGAATAGTAACCCCGACTCAAAAAGGTAGAAATTCTAAAATAAAATCCATACCAATATTTCAGTATAATGATATTGACAGAATAACATCATTAGAAAGAAAATAACATCCTTTACTATCCCATACTATCCCTTACCTCAAAAGAGCAGCACTTCTGACTGGATATCGACGCTGAAGGAAACTTGCACTGATGAATAACAACTCACCAAGTATCTAAATACTCACAAAATACACTCGATAATCTAGAGAGAGAAAGAGAGAAAACTTATGAATTCTGGTGTGATTTTCAATTCTAACTTAGCCCTCTATTTATAGGAAAATGTTAGCACGCCAAAGTAGATTTGACCTGCTACCTGATGGCTTTACATGCTACTATTCCACCCAACAAAAATCAGTCATCTTCCCCAACAACCAAAAGTGGGGCCCACCCATTTCTAGAATTTTCCACCAAAATCATTTATAAACCTAATTTTCGAATCAGTCACCTCTTAAAATTCATAACAAATCATTCGTTCATTTTTAATGGTTCAAAATTTGTGGAGATATACTCAACTTATATATGTATAACATATCCAAAAATCACAATGATCCAACGGTCGGATTAAAATTATAACTCACGCAATAGAGCTTTAAGAACACCGATTTGATATTTTAATACCTCCAATCCGACAAAATATTGATAAAACACCTCAACATTAATTCCTTCATTTATAACCACATAAATAAATCCATTATTTATATCCACATCAAATAAATGTTTCCTTATCATATAAATCAATAATTAATTATTCACAAATAATATTACGAATCACAATAATGACAACGAAGCGCCCTGTGAAAGAGGGGGCTTTCTAATAAGGATTTCTCCTTCTTGGCGCATGATTAGGTGACCAAACCTCTCCTCGATGTAACTTTCTAGACATTGTCAATAATGCTATCTAATAATATTATTGCAAATAATATGAATTATTGATCTGATAATGGGAAATACTGTGCAGTGACAATTATTGAAACAACAATAATATAAAATATCAACGCAGCAATTATTGAATCAATAAAATAAAATATTGAACAGTAATTTACTGTAACAATTATTTAGTAGTGCCTTCTTACGTAAGAATCAATAATTCAAAAATACTGTGCAATACCGTGTGCTACTGTTTAACAACGCGTATTACTTTACTTTACCCACCGGGTATTCCAATAGTGTTAACGGTAACTATTACGCCGTTATTTGTAAAAACTCAATTTTTGTCGTTTTCTTCATCCGACAGTTATTCTGTTATGGTGCCCACAAATGGCTGCGCCGTCGTACGAATATTCCCCGACAGAAAGAATATTCCACGACCAAACAAATATTTTATAACCACTTGCGTATTTTGAAAATTTTATATATATCACCCTTAACTTTAAACTTTTATCAATTTAACCATTTACTGAATTGTAATTATAAGAAAAATTGAATACTTTTATTTCATAAAATTTGGGGTCTTACATTAACACTGTTGAAGGCTAATGATAATTTATTCTGCATTATCTTTGTCATAATATTTCTTACTAGGCTAGTTGAGCTCACCCTTTGATTTCATTGTTCTCTTTAGGAAATGAGAATATAGCTGGGACTAGTCAGGGAATGGAGTGATGGTCCAGATGTTTGCATTAGTAGTCCTCACTATTCTATGAAATGGTGTGATAATAAATGTATTGATGACTTATTTTGAGTTTGAATACTGTCTAGAAGACAATATTTGTATTAAAACTCACAGCTCATGTTGTATATTTAAGTTTGTATTTTTATTCTGTACCATGTATTTGGTGACTCAAAATGGGTGATGTATACCTATTTTGGGGGCATCACATTTACTGCCAGTTTACAATCTATTGAAAGAACTAACATGATTCAGGAAATCAAAGACAATAAAATGCCAGTATCCCCAAGTGTCTTTCAGTTGTAAACATAATGACAGGAAAAAAGAGAAAACAAGAATCACCAAATTCAAGGAATTATCATAGTACTACTACAGTAATACAAAAAATGCATCTCAACAGTAACATTCCATAACACACCAAAAATAATTGTCATGAATGTGACTAGACCTCCTAAAATGACGTTAGAAAAATTAGCTTGTAAGTATGTCAATTCAAAACATCTTTATAAATTATTCATTTGTTATTAGAGCAAAACACATGCACAACAAGATTAGTTATACCAGTCCAAATATTTAAATAAATAAGAGAAGCCTATTCATGACACCCAATAGAACTAATCTTTTATACCAAATATATTTGGACCTAGTGTTTTGATAGGTACTAAAAACATATCTAACATATAACATATAACTCTCACTTCTAAAAAGTGACCTTCGGTGCATGACCTGAAAACATATCTTTTTGACTTCTTTGGTGAAAAATAAACCACTAACATGCAAAGAAGAATTACATCAACAGATGATAGTGTAGATGGATTTTTGATGCAAGGGAAGGATGGAACTATAAAAATAACAAATTTATCGGAGTTGTTCCCTTTTTCTCGTCTGCATAAGCTATTAAGTTTATCTTTCAAAACCTAAAATGCCGTGTTAAAATTTAGTTTAGCATTCCAGGCTTACTTAATTTCTAACCCAACTTCATCATCAAACACTCAACTAGAAAGTTGTGGTAGACTTACGTAGTTTAAACCACATATATAAGAAAATCAAGCCAGTAACCTGCAATGTTGTAATCAGTTTACCTGTCATAATTTCCACTATGTGGCGGCTCTTGTCGCTTCATCCCGTAATCGAATCTTAATCATGCACAAGAATGAAGTATGCTTAAATATTACACCACTAAAGGCAATATTTTGGGTACGACCAATTAAATCTGATACAAAGAATGACCTACCTTGAAATAGTGTTAGAGCACAATTAGAGTCTTGAACTAATCCTCCATTTGCTGATAAATACAAAGAAAAAATACAAAAATGTTTCGGCAAAAAATAAAAATAAAAAAACTCAATAACAAATGGAATCTCAACAACGTTGATATTTATAGGAATGTATATTTTAAAAGATGATGATATTAAATCGCAAATTGCATATTACTTTTACTTATATCAACTCAACTCAACAGTGCCTGTAGACACTCAAAATTTTCTGCACACCTGTCACTAACATTTTAGGAATGCAGATTCATCTTTCAGATATAACCCTGGAAGACAGCTCACATCCAGTCCGGATACTATCGAACGTTCAGTCTCAACCCCAGAACACACACCGGGAGTAACAGTTCCAACCTCGGAGATAACCCCAAGGCATGTAGTTCTAAAACTGGAAATTCCACCGGAGAAGACTGATTAATCTCGTAGATAACCCCGAGGTATCCAGTCTCAGTCCCAACACTGGGAATAGCAACTACCAACCTTAGTGATAACCCCAAGGAATGTAGTTCCGACGATGACCCCAGAAATGCTTGTTTCAAGTGCATGCAATCAGCTTCAACCTCGGCACTCACACCGAGGCACTCAGGACCAAGCTCGGAGATAATAGCAGGAGGACAGGCACACCTCAAAGATGATACTGAGGACCTTCAACACTTGCAGCAGTCTAATCTCTGAGATAACCCTGAGCAACGTCTGCTTTACTAGCCCAAACCAGCGATAACTCCGGTGAGGGGCAAAGTCATCATCTCGCCAACTCAAGGCCACATCATGTCGTCTCAACATCTCATACATACATTTTTACACAACAATGTCCCACAAGAATCAAGGAAAACCAATCCCGAGTGACTATTGTGCAGGGTTACGGATATAATTTGAAGCTTGAAGACCGGAGGGCACCATCCCATCTTCATGACTTCGTACAACCTCTAATCCCATGCCATTGTACAACTCTCGAAAACGGCGGTCCGAAATAGGTCCTATATACCTCACTCTAATGCCCGGATTGCAATTTTGAAAGTTCAAGCGGATATTACAGTGCCTATGTGCACATACTACGAGACGACCCGACCCGAGAAACTCGAGGCAACCTGGGCAGCCTCAGGTGTAACGACCGAGAAATTCAGATCTTATTGTAAAATGATTTTATTAAATTAAATAATAATAAAATTCTATTCTATGTGTTATCAAGATGGTTGTCATTGTATAACCTATTGATGTTAGAATGTCGTAGTATTTGAGCTACGTGGGTGAATTAAAGTGTTTGAATTTCTAAGACGAAAATAAAAGTTTTCGAGAGATTTTCCAAAAAATACTATTCATCGGTATTTGCTCGGGATATATATTTGAATTTCCGAGAAATACGTAATGATGGAATAACAAGGTAAGATGGATTATGTAATAAAAATCTAGTTATGGAAAATGTAACATTTTGCTTGCGGACTTAATTTATAAACATTAAGGAAGGCGAAGTAGTACTGAATAAGTAATAATTGTATGATACTTGGTATTGTACAAAGTAATGAAAACGAGTATAATACGAAGTATTATACGAGTTTGTATGAAGGATGAAATATCGTAAATAAATCCTATATGAATTAAAATACGAAAATAATACATAAACTATATGTATATGAATTAAGTAATGTTAATGGACTTGGAAGATTAGTTAACAATTATATTCAAGTCCAAGTAGATTAAAATGTTAAGGCCCAATCATAAATTAATGAACCAATTAGTGTTTATTAATGCAAAGCCCAAAGAGTTAGTTGGTCCAAGCCCAAACTAGATTTAAATGAGTTAACGCCGCTTGTGCATGTGATGTCAAACACACTGCAAGAGTTCACCGCACATGAACCATAAGACAATTTGTGGTCTTGTAGCGCTATTATGTGCGATCTGAAAATCTTACGGAGAGTAGCACTTGCAATGGCACGCTGATAAGTAAGGACTCGGCATGGCATGCTAAGTCCGGGACAATGCTACTAAGTAAGTTCGTCAGAGATGAGAGATGTAAGTATAAAGGTGGCCGCACAGTACCAGCTCGAAACAAGAATAGTAATGAAGGTTTCTAAGTATAAAGAAAGGAAAGCAAATTGATTTGGAAGTAAACACAACCTAAGGATGGAAATGTAACATTGTTTAAACTTTGTTAAACCTTAAGGATGTTGTATAAAGGTTGAGATAACCTAGTCGAATAAAATGCAAGGATAATGATAAACCGGAACGAATAGTAACTGAATCTAATACACAGTTAAATTGAGATGAAAGTATGATATAGTCATATACATACTTGATTATATGTGACCTAATGTAAGGCATTATGTGATCATGTATTGTAGAGACTTGAACGACTTGAACATAAAGTTAATATATCGTAGCGTGATTAAAGGCAAGTATTCTAACTCTTGTCTCAGATTCAATCAAACAAGTTTTTGAGGTTCATGTATTCTTTGCATGAATTGAGGTATGTTGAAGTTTAAGCCAATTCCTTTGGCTAGACTTGATGTATTGATAATCTAATCATTTATTATCAAATGTTACTATCTTTTGTCAACTACTTGATATGGTTTTCAAAAGAAGATTGAAATGTTAAACAAATGTTTTGTCGGTAAAACGACAGGCACGTGAGGTTGCCAAATGCTTAAACGTGCATACGTTTAATGGATGTAGTGTTGATCAACATAGAGTACAATAGGTTGATCACCTAGAAGTGCTCGTAAGTAATATCGGGCTTACAGACTTGCTTCCGGGTTGTCCTTTTCTAATAAGGAATGAATACTCGAGGTCTTTGACCGGAGTGAATGTTTTACTAAATATTGTTATTATTGTAAAGCATTTTGAAAGAAAAGATGAAGTGCTATTTTTAATTATCAATAGTACTTCATAACTATTATTCAGTTATTGAAGATATACGATTTGTATGTGCCAAGCATGTTGTTATTAAATTGTTATACTTGCTGAGCTAGTCATGCTCACTCTTGCTTGAACCATATAAATGCAGCTAAGACTGAACGTCCCGAAGGATCAAAAAAGGATAAGGGAAAAGCTAAGGCAGATTACTGAGCTATTTTGTAATAGTATAGGTCTATTGTTGTAATATAACTGATATTATGACAAAGAACCTTTGTAATGGGTATAGAACCTGAGAAATGTAAATATTACTTTAAATATATAGAAGTTATGTTCGTTCTTTGAGACTTTTCAATTGAATGAATGTATGAATGTTGTATAGTATAGCACCATCTGTCGGGTTAAAAGATACCCGGATTTTGGGGCACTACAAGTAGGTATCAAAGCCTAGGTTATAAAACTTAAGGGGGAAAGTAGAACCTTAAGTCATAACCTTAAGAAAGAATAACGAAGTAAAAGATGGAAAGTAACCCTATAAAAATGCATTATATTATGTTATGTATTTCTATTATTTTACTGACGTGTACTAATCAAACTATATTGTTTTATTGTAGATGTCAGGAGAAAATGATATTTATAGAGATATACATGTAGTGAGCGAGGGTTCGGTTAATCGGGTAGAGATACTACCAAATCCCGTAGCAGTAGAACTAGAGTTGGTGACAATCGAGTTTGGAGACTCGGACGATTTAGACTACATGTCTATATTTGATGGCATGCTAGAGGTGGAAGTGGACGTGATGTCCTTTGACCAGGTTCCACCTACATTGGAGTTGTCTACGGGGGAATCAATAAAGGCACTATTTATGTCGGTATTGGATAGGAATGTCCATTACTCCCAAGAGGTTAAGGAGTTGAAAGAGGAACTCCAAGCTGTCCGTGAGGACAAGGCTAGCATGGTGGGAATGTGGGAAGAGGAGCATGATGATAGAGTTCTATCTAAGGATAAGGTCCGAGAGCTGAAATGTGAAGTCTTTGAGCTCAAGTAGGAGCTAAAGACTAAACAACAGAAGTTGGAGAGGATGTCCTATATACATAGGAGTTCTCATTTGGATTTCTAATAGCAGGTAGCTGGGTATCAGATAGACGCAGGATAGACCCGCCACACTATCAGTAGAGATGTTATTGCCGTTCTGGCCAACAAAGATTTTGAGAATGCCCTACGTCAGATGTAATCTAGCAATAGCTAGAGTAGATTAAGTACGTAAATATTATGTATCTAGTAGTGACGTAAAACCCTCTTTTGTATAACAAATGGTAGTCTTTTGTGAATCCCAAATTTTGGAAAGTAATTGCGGGATGGTAATGTAATCAGCTAAGGCTGAGTAATGTAAACAATGTAGTGTTATACTACAAGTTATGAATCAATATAAGTCTTTTTATGAAATATATTGAGTAATGAGTATGAGTTGTTGTTTTTATTATAAATAATAACAAACCGACAAGAATAAAGTAATAATGATGTGTTGTTTTCTTAACAGCAAAATGCCGCCAAGAAGGAGACAACGAAATTAGGGTGCTAATGTTAACCAACCGGAGGGTGGTCCGGTTAATCCAATGCAGGAATTTGTTAATCTTTTAATGACTGCATTTAATAGAACAGGGGTTAATGTACCCATGATTCCTGGAGTAGTACGAGCTACTACTTTTAAGGACTTTAAAAGTGTAGGTCTGCCGGAGTTCAAAGGAACTACGGACCCTATAGAAGGCAAGACTTGGGTAAAAGAAATCGAGAAAGCATTAGTAATAGCAAATATTGAGGAGGGTCAAAAGGTTGCCTTTGAAACCTATTTGATGAAAGGAGAGGCCAACTTCTGGTGGGAGGCAAACCAGGCTAGGGCCGATATAGGAAACCTAACGTGGGAGAGGTTCAAGGAGATTTTCTTCGAGAACTATTTTCCCACGAGTATGCAAGGGAGGATGGAAATGAGATTTCTTCAATTGAAACAAGGGGAGATGACAGTTCCCCTGTATGCTGCCAAGATTAATGAACTGACACGATTTGCTCCACATCAAGTGGACACTGAAGTGAAAAAGGCTAGAAGATTCAAGCAGGACTTGAAACCCTGGCTCTATAGCCGAATCTCTGTATTCCAAAGTACTTCATTTGGAACCATACTAGAAAAGGAAATAATTGCCGAAGGTGGGAATGAGGCTCTCAGCCAGTACCACAAGGATAAGAAAAACAAGGGCAATGTTGATGGATGAACCAAGATCGAGGGAGCCAGTGGAAGTGGCAACGGTCGAAAAGGGAAGGGCTTTAACTGCAGAATACTGAGTAAAACAAGGGACTCTAAGAGGAGGATGGAGGCCTATAAAACCTGCAGGAAGACTCACTTGGGAGTCTGTCTCAAAGGAAAGGCGGTTTGTTATAATTGTGGACAGGAAGGGCACATTTCGCATAACTGTCCAAATCCGAAGAAAAATCTCTAATGTTTTGTATGTGGATCAACTGACCACATAGCAAAGAAATGCCCGAAGAAGGGGACAAAAGGAAATAATGGAACTAATAGCGGTAAGTTAGCTATTAGTGGTCCAGCTCAGCCGGGGAAATCAATGGCCCGCACTTTTAATATGACGGTCCAAGATGCGGTGGCATCAGGGGATGTAGTTGCATGTATTATTCCGATCAACAATATAAATGCATACGTACTATTTGATTCGGGTGCTACTTGTTCGTTTATAGCATGTGATTTTGCTAGACGATTAGAATTATTTCCCGAAAAATTGCCTATACCTTTGAACATTAAGGTAGCAAACGAAGAGATAATTCCTGTAGAAGATATTCATAGGATTTGTTGCGTAGATGTACGTGGTTGTAAGTTATCAGTAGATTTAATATCGATAAAGTTAGGAGAATTTGACGTAATTCTCGGAATGGATTGGTTGATTAACCATGGAGCAATTATAGATTGCCAAAAGAAATGTGTGAGAATTAGGACGTTGAAGCAAACTCCTATAGTATTTTACGGTAGTTAATTGTCGGGACGTCTGTGTTGCCTTATAATGACACAAACTAGAAAACTTTTAAGGAAGGGTTGTGTAGGTTACCTATGCCATGTTGTTGATACCCAGAGAGTGGGAGCAACCATGGAACAAATACCTATAGTAAATGAGTTCAAGGATGTATTTCCAAGTGAGTTACCGGGTCTACCATCAGATAGGGAGATCAAATTTGTGATAGACATTGTGCCAGGAGCGACACCAGTCTCAAAGGCACCGTACCGTATGGCGCCTGTGGAAATGAAAGAACTAATGGTTCAGTTACAGGAACTATTGGACAGAAAGTACATTCAACCAAGTGTTTCTCCATGGGGGGAACCGGTGTTGTTTGTCAAGAAGAAAGACGGATCGTTAAGGCTTTGTATCGACTATCCATAGTTGAACAAGTTAACGATAAAGAATAAATACCCATTACCCAGGATCGATGATATCTTTGATCAATTGAAAGGGGAAAAGTCTTTTTCAAAAATAGATTTACGGATGGGGTATCATCAGTTGAAGGTTAGGAAGGAAGATGTACCAAAGACTGCATTCAGGACTCGTTATGGTCATTTCGAGTTTCTGGTAATGTCATTTGGGTTGACGAATGCACCTGCTGCATTTATGGATATGATGAACAGCGTGTTTAAACTATATTTGGACAAGTTCGTCGTGGTGTTTATCGATGATATTCTAGTCTATTCTAAGACACCAGAAGATCATGCTGAACACTTAAGATTAGTGTTGGAGACACTAAGGAAGGAAAAGTTATATGCGAAATTCACCAAATGTGAATTTTGGCTGGAAAAGGTGCAGTTTTTAGGTCATGTCATTGACCAAGAGGGGATTTCAGTTGATCTAGCGAAGGTGGAAGCAGTAATGAATTGAGAACAACCAAAAACGTCGACTGAGGTGCGGAGTTTCCTAGGGTTAGCAGGGTACTATCGAAGATTTATCCAAGATTTTTCGAAGATAGCTACCTCATTGACTAATTTAATAAGGAAGACGGTGAAATACGTATGGACGGATAAATGTGAAGATAGTTTTCAAGAACTGAAGAAAAGATTAAGTGAAGCACCTGTTTTGTCATTACCAGATGACATAGGAAATTTTGTAGTGTATAGTGATGCTTCGCATAGAGGACTGGGTTGTGTGCTTATGCAGCATGGCAAGGTCATTGCCTATGCATCACGACAGTTAAAGGATTATGAGAAAGTTTATCCTACTCATGATCTGGAACTGTCCGCGATAGTGTTTGCCCTAAAGATATGGAGACATTATCTTTATGGGAAAAAATGTGAGATATATACGGACCATAAAAGTCTAAAGTATATCTTCACTCGGAAGGAGTTGAATATGAGACAGCGAAGATGGCTAGAGTTGATAAAGGATTATGATTGTGAAATCTGTATCACCTGGAAAGGCGATGTAGTTCTTAAGCGCCTTAAGTAGGAAGGGTCGGGAAAAGTTGTCTATGTTAACGGCTCAAAAGGAGTTAATAACAGAGATGGCTAGGATGGAAATAGAAGTGAAGATGCTGAGTGATACAAGACAGATACTCTTTGCGATAGAGATGCAATCTACTATCGTAGAAAGAGTCAAGGAGATACAACTCAAGACTGTCGAGTGTAACCAAATGAAGAAGCGATTATCCGAGAAGGAAGATGCTAAGTATAGTCTTGATAATGAGGGATTATTAAGATTTGAAGGAAGAATTTGGGTTCCGAATGAGACAGAATTAAAGGAGCAAGTGTTATAAGAAGCTCATAGTTCGAGGTACTCGATACATCCTGGTAGCACTAAGATGTATCAAGACCTTTGACAGAGTTTTTGGTGGCCAAACATGAAGAGAGAAATAGCAGAATATGTGAGTAGGTGCTTGACTTATCAAAAGGTTAAGGCCGAACATCAACGACCCAGTGGTTTATTACATTCATTGGAGATTCCAGAATGGAAGTGGGAGCATATCACGATGGACTTCGTGGTGGGACTTCCGACGACGAATAAAGGGTACGATTCAATTTGGGTAATAGTGGACTGATTGACGAAGTCAGCTCACTTTTTGCCAATTAGGATCAAGTATAACTTAGACCAGTTAGCTAAACTTTATGTTAAAGAAATCATTTCCAAACATGGAGTACCGGTATCGATTGTGTTAGATCGTGATCCACGATTCTCATCGAACTTTTGGAGGAGTTTGCAAGAACAGTTGAGAACACAGCTGAAGTTAAGCACAACTTATCATCCACAAATTGATGGGCAGAGCGAGAGAACAATTCAGACATTAGAAGACATGTTGAGGTCTTGCGTCATGGATTTCAAGGGTAGTTGGGATGATCACCTACCACTAGTAGAGTTTGCATATAACAACAGTTATCATGCAAAGCATAGGCATCTGCGTATATGAAGCTTTGTATGGAAGAAAATCACGAACACCATTGTGTTGGGATGAGGTGGGAGAACGCCGAATGCTAGGACCAGAATTGGTATAGCAGACAGCGGATGTGGTAAAGTTAATTCGGATGCGTCTCGTCACATTTCGGGAATGATGATGAAGAAGTATCACGGACTCACATAGACTAAGTCGAGAGTTTGAGGTGGGCTCAGTATGTGTTTTTAAAGGTATCTCCCTGGAAAGGAAAGATACGCTTTGGAAAGAAAGGAAAGTTAAGTCCAAGGTTTATAGGACCTTTTGAGGTATTAAAATGGGTGGGAGAGGTAGCTTATGTGATAGCATTACCTCCAGACCTAGAACGAATACATAACGTGTTTCACGTATCTGTATTACGTCCATATAAACCAGACTATAAGCATGTAATCGAGTATGAGCCGATTCATATCGAGAAGGATTTAACATATGAAGAATTGCCGATGCAGATCATTGATAGAAAGGAACAAGTTTTGAGGAACAAGGTAATACCATCAGTAAAGGTATTATGGAAGAACCACGATGTTGAAGAAGCAACGTGGGAACTAGAAGAAAAGATGAAGAAAACTTTTCCTCATCTATTTGATTAAAGTAATACGAGATTCTGGGGATAGAATCTTTATAAGGGGGAAAGAATGTAACGACCGAGAAATTCGGATCTTATTGTAAAATGATTTTATTAAATTAAATAATAATAAAATTATATTCTATGTGTTATCAAGATGGTTGTCATTGTATAACCTATTGATGTTAGAATGTCATAGTATTTGAGCTACGTGGGTGAATTAAAGTGTTTGAATTTCTAAGACGAAAATAAAAGTTTTTCGAGAGATTTTTTGAAAAACACTATTCATCGATATTTGCTCGGGATATATTTTTGAATTTTCGAGAAATACGTAATGATGGAATAACAAGGTAAGATGGATTATGTAATAAAAATCTAGTTATGGAAAATGTAATATTTCGCTTGCGGACTTAATTTATAAACATTAAGGAAGGCGAAGTAGTAATGAATAAGTAATAATTGTATGATACTTGGTATTGTACAAAGTAATGAAAACGAGTATAATACGAAGTATTATACGAGTTTGTATGAAGGATGAAATATCGTATATAAATCCTATATGAATTAGAATACGAAAATAATACATAAACTATATGTATATGTATTAAGTAATGTTAATGGACTTGGAAGATTAGTTAACAATTATATTCAAGTCCAAGTAGATTAAAATGTTAAGGCCCAATCATAAATTAATGAACCAATTAGTGTTTATTAATGCAAAGCCCAAAGAGTTAGTTGGTCCAAGCCCAAGCTAGATTGAAATGAATTGGTTGACCCATGGGGCACACCATATTAATATGGTTAAATGTGGTGACCAAGTTAATGTAATGACCAAGATTTAAGAGTAATGACCAAGTTAAATGAGTAATGACCAAGTATAGGATAAGTGTTGTGATTAACAAGTAATGAATAGTAAGGAGGTGGCTTAAAGGAGGTGGGATGATTTAAAGACTAAACTACCCTAGCTTTGCAACTTCTATAAATATAGGAGGCTTACAAGCCATTTAACCCTTGTTCAAATAATCCAACATATTACAAGTGCTTAAGTGTTAGAGAGAATAAGCTACAAATAAGTCATTTCATTTGTAAGAAGAAGAAGAAAGCTACCTTACCAAGAAATCAAAAGTAAGACTTCTTCTCTAAATTATCTTCTATCTCTACCATGATAGGTTGATAAGAAAAGATGGATTAAGAAACATGAATGATAAGAAGTAAGAAGAATGATTAAGAAATGAACTTGAGCCACATAAGTTGGCAATAAGTCATTTAAACTTATAAAATTTATAAACTTATTATGAATTAACCTTGAATGTTAGTATGAAAATTATGAACTTGTAATGAGTTTATTAAGAGAAGTAGTAAGGATGTAAAAGAACTTATATGATCATATGTATCATATATACATAAGTAAAGTTATATGTTAAGAACATATAAAGAATGATGATTAAGAAACTTTAATTGTCATAAGTCATGAACAATAAAATCTTGAGTAGTTTATAATTTGACAAGTTATAAGCTCATGAAGAATAAGTCCAAAAACCAACAATGATTATTAGTTGTTGTAATGAGTATATTAAGATGTTCACATGGTGAATGAAGTTCATTTGTAATGTTGAACAAATCATAAGAACGAAGATTTGCCGGAAATTGCACGATTGGACGATAATCGTCGAATTCGTAAAATTCTCGGAATAGAAGTCAAATTTTGTGTTTGAACTCGGAACCATTGTTTTCCAATAGAGACAAGTCATATTTGGCATTTAAGAGTTGCGGACTCAAAAATGACCGGATTCCGACTTAGAACAAAGAAACGAGCGTTGAACGTTCACGAACGTTTATCGTTTTCGTTAAAAATGAACCAATAGGTGAATTTTTAGCAAACGAAGTCAAATAGATAAAATTCTTGCATAAACGCATAGATTATGTAATTTGTGAACCGTAGGATTTTGAACAAGCCAATTCGGACTTATAACGAAGAAGTTATGTGTCCGAGAAGTTCACAAAATTCACAAACTGAAATTGTTTTCTGGTGCACAGAGTTGGCGCCATGGCAAACCCTAAACTAAATGAGTTGCATGTGCAGTGACAGTAATGTTGTCTCGAGAGAACCTTTGCAAGAGTTCTCACAAAGACAAACCATAGTATGATTTGTGGCGTATGCAGCCCTATGTACAAGATCTGAAAATCTTACGGAGAGTGGCGCAGTATGATATCCATTAAGTAAGGACTCTTCATGTACGCGCCCAAGTCCGGACAATGCTACTATAAGTTCGCCGTAGCGCGAGATGTAAGTATAAAGCTGGTGTCGCAACTCCAGTCTCAGAACAAGAATAGTAATGAAGGTTTCTAAGTATAAAGAAAGGAAAGCTAATTGATTTGGAAGTAAACACAACCTAAGGAAGGAAATGTAACATTGTTTAAACTTTGTTAAACCTTAAGGATGTTGTATAAAGGTTGAGATAACCTAGTCGAATAAAATGCAAGGATAATGATAAACCGGAATGAATAGTAACTGAATCTAATACGCATTTAAATTGAGATGAAAGTATGATATAGTCATATACATACTTGATTATATGTGACCTGATGTAAGGCATTATGTGATCATGTATTGTAGAGACTTGAACGACTTGAACATAAAGTTAATATACCGTAGTAAACGCTAAAGGAAAGTATTCTAACTCTTGTCTCAGTTCAATCTGAACAAGTTTTTGAGGTTCATGTATTCTTTCGCATGAATTGAGGTATGTTGAAGTTTAAGCCAATTCCTTTGGCTAGACTTGATGTATTGATAATCTAATCATTTATTATCAAATGTTGCTATCTTTTGTCAACTACTTGATATGGTTTTCAAAAGAAGATTGAAATGTTAAACAAATGTTTTGTCGGTAAAACGACAGGCACGTGAGGTTGCCAAATGCTTAAACGTGCATACGTTTAATGGATGTAGTGTTGATCAACATAGAGTACAATAGGTTGATCACCTAGAAGTGCTCGTAAGTAATATCGGGCTTATAAACTTGCTTCTAGGTTGTCCTTTTCTAATAAAGAATGAATACTCGAGGTCTTTGACCGAAGTGAATGTTTTACTAAATATTGCTATTATTGTAAAGCATTTTGAAGGAAAAGATGAAGTGCTATTTTTAATTATCAATAGTACTTCATAACTATTATTCAGTTATTGAAGATATACGATTTGTATGTGTCAAGCATGTTGTTATTAAATTGTTATACTTGCTTGAGCTAGTCATGCTCACTCTTGCTTGAACCATATAAATGCAAATAAAGATCGAACGTCCCAAGGATCGAAAAGGATAAGGGAAAAGCTAAGATGCAGATTCTTGAAATTTGTCTTGTAATAATATAGGTCTATTGTTGTAATGTAATCGATATTATGACAAAGAACCTTTGTAATGGGTATAGAACACAGGAAATGTAAATATTACTTTAAATATATAGAAGTTATGTTCGTTCTTTGAGACTTTTCAATTGAATGAATGTATGAATGTTGTACAGTATAGCACCATCTGTCGGGTTGGAAGATATCCGGATTTGGGGGCCCTACATCAGGTACACCTGCGGTTGGCCGCAGGTACACCTGCGGCTCCCCCCAGTATAAATAGAGGGCTTAGGGTGGCCATTTCAAGAAGAGAAGAGGCGAGGAAGCCTGTCGAAATTTGTCTTCAAATACTTCTGATATCTTGAGTGCTTTCTCATTTTATACACTTGTGAGCTCACATATAGCTACTTTTGTGCCGGCGGGAGCCAAGTTTCATCTACTTTAAAGATATAGAAGTCTTTTTTGGCAGTCCACTGTAAGCCTTCTTACACACTTTAAAGTCTTTCTCTACATTTTTGCACACACCCTTCTTCACGTTGAGAGTCGTGTTGCGTGTGTTTGCCCAGACTTCGGTCCGTGGTTTTATTTCAGTTTGTATATACATATATATTTATATATATATTTATATATATATATATATATATATATTATATATATATGGACTAACATTATCTAGTTATGCCTCGATTTAGCCTAGACTTGTGTCTGGAGCATTTATTTGCTTTTATATATATATATAAACTTATATATATATGAACTGTGTGTCGAAATTTGTTCGATGAGCCTAGACTCGATGCAGGCGTTTACTTCGCTTTAATATATATATATATATATATATATATATATATATATATATATATATATATATTAATCGTGTATCGAACTTTGTTCGATGAGTAGATTTTACATCCTAGCGTTTCCTCGCTTTTATATATATATATATATATATATATATATATATAACTGTTGTCGAACTCTGTTCGATGGGCTTGGATTTTTCATCCGGAGGATTTACTTGCTTATATATATTTATATATATTCATCCCACCTGGAGTTTACTTCGTGGCAGTTGATCGCTTTGTACAACTTTATTTTCTTATAGATGCTTCGCATCTCGAAAATAAAATCAATCAAGCCGAACACTTAATAAAATGGAAGTGTAAAATGTCTCAATTACTATTGAGCACAAGGGTTTGAAAAACCACTTTTATAAAACATCACTGCCATATCTTGCTAAAACAGAATTTTTACATAAATTCAAACCCTTTGTATATAGGTGTGAACTAGGCCTCGTACCACTTCCAAATAAACATCACATTGACCCACACACACACACATTCAGATATTATTTTCTTGAAAAGAGGCGGTCATCGTGGTAACACAGATGTCGGGGGGTGCCTAACACCTTCCCTTCGCATAATCAAGTCCCCGGACCATAATGAATCTCGGTTTCACCGACCCGTTTAGCAATGTCACATCACTGGGTCAATGTGCAAACCTTTTCTCGGTTGTGTAGGTACAACCATTTAAAAAACCAACTGGTGACTCTTAACAGTCCATCGTCGACATTATACATGTCATACCTTTTTCACTTGTTTTTTCAAATAAATCTCACCTAAAATGAGAACACCAAAGAATAATTAACAGAAAGGGACAACTAAAAATCCCGACGTCGACAGGTGGCGACTCTGCTGGGGACTCTAGTAAGAGGACTTAAGCCGCTATTTCAATTTTTTTCAAAACTATTATCTGCTTATGTGTGGATGTTGCATTTACATTTATGATAAATGTGTACGAATGCATTTACTTATTGCACTTAGTGCTTCGCACCATATCTGCTTGTGATATTAGTGCTTCGCATATGTTATCATTTCCATACAGTGAGACGCGATGTATGTGAATGTATGTTGTGTGGTCCCTCCCCCAAGAGGCTATCCTGTCAGTGTTTGATTACTTGACTCATAGGAAGACTAATTCCCGCGAGGCTCAGGAAAGGCACCACCCAAATTCACTCCAGTTGAAAGACCGGATTAATTTCTTGTTAAGTAAATTGCGATGATTTGGGAACCTTCATGCCAAAAAACCACGAGAGTAACCTAAGATAGGTTAGCCTCTGATAAACCCAAAACGGAGGAAAGTCTCTTCATGCTTTCTCACTTTAATTACTTGTAAACACAATTACTTGTAATTTCGTTCCATATCTATCTCCATGTAATGAGAAATATGAAGAAATGTGTACACATACATATTTAAATTAACATATTATCTTGTATTACAAACAGCTGTCGTCCGTATTGCAGGATAAAGTTCCTAAAACCAAAACATCACATAGCATGTTATGTTTTACACACTCCCTAAAGACTAAATTATGCAAGTCTGTCACTAGGAACCAATCAGACCTACTACCCGGTCAAAATCCAAAAAGGCTGCAAGTCTATAGTCAATCATGTCATCATCTGACCAGACTCACCTTAATCCAGTTTCTCGCAAAGAATTCGACGGATTAAGCAAACAAATTACAGATTTGGCTGTTCTGCTTAAGGAACTACACCAGTCTACTCAGGGTCCAAAGATACCCACACATGCTGAATCCTCTACACAAGGGGGAACCCAGGTCACTACAATACCTGAACTGCAGTTGTATACGACCAACAAAATTTATGATGCCACCTATCTCACATGAGATCCAGACACCGGTGATATCAATAAGAAAGTCCTCCAAATGGAAGAGACCCTTCGTGCTATTAAAGGAATTGGAACACACGGGAGTGTTTCATATGCTGACCTTTGCATTTTCCCTGGTGTTCATTATCCAGAAAAATTTAAGACTCCTGACTTTGAAAAATATGGCGGGTTAGGAGACCCTTACACACATTTGAAGGTGTTTATTGGAGAACTCGGATATTATGCAGAGGACGAGAAGCTTAGAATACAGCTGTTCCAGAAGAGTCTGACTGGAGAAGCCCATTAGTGGTATACCAGATTAGACAACTCAAAGATCCATAGCTGGGAAGAGCTAGCACACGCTTTCCTCACACAATATAGCTTTCAGTCTCAGATGGCTCCTGACCGGTATCAAGTTACCAAGGTCAAGAAACAGTCTAATAAGTCATTCAAAGAGTATGCTCAAAGGTGGAGATGCCTGGCTGCCCAAGTTATTCTTTTCATGACAGAATCAAAAATGGTCATGACTTTCATTGACATACAAGAATCTCCTTTCTATGAAAGAGTTTTAACAGGCATCGGTAAACCATTTTCTGAAATGGTCAAACATGGGGAAATGGCTGAGATGGGATTGAAATTTGGAAAAATTCAAGACCTAGCTGCCCTTAAAGCTGTTGCTGATCACATCCAATCCGAAAATTATGGAAACAATCCCAGAGGGTCCATAAAAAGAAAGAGAAAGATGTTTCCTTGATACTACAGGGTCAAAAAGGCAATCAGAACATGCCTATCCAAAGGAGAAGTTACACTCCCTTTCAAACACAGTCCTCAAACCCTCCAATACCAAAAGGTGGAGAAGTCAAACGCCCTCGAGTGTTCACACCCTTAGGAGACACACTCGAGAATATTCTCACTATTCTGACAACACAGAAAAAATACACGCATCTTCTTCCACCAGCCAGCCCTAATGGACGGGGTTTCAATGTTGCTCGAAAATGTGCTTATCATGTCGGTGCACCTGGACATGATACTCATGATTGTTGGGCCTTGAAACACAAAATCCAAGACCTGATAGACAACGGTGAGATCGTGGTCATCAAGCCAGATCAACCTCACGTACAAGATAATCCTCTTCCTCAACACAAAGAAGAAGAGGTCAACATGATTAATTGGAGCAATGGACAAAGTTCCAATTACAATGGCGAATCATCTCAGACCACCAAAGACGGGGTTGACAAATGGGATTATGCAAAATTCCAGTTTGCAATGGAACGTAAGATGAAAGCTCTGTGCAAGCAGATTGAGCAATTGGTAGAACTGGTGACCTATCAGCATCAAGTGACACGCCAGTTAGTCAGCCAGAAGCATACTAGTCTCCTCCCTCTTGTCACGAATATACTCTCGTCACCTTCAGAAAATGAAATGCTGGAAGACAAAGTGATAAGGAGAGCGAATGCCAAAGCTCGTCGGGATTTCGCCAATAAAAGGGATTTTACATACCTGGGCCAACCTATGGAGGAAATCCTACAGATGCTAATCAACGAAGGAAGAATCACTTCCCTTCTTCCTCTGGTTAATCCCCGTTCTGGACGGTTCAATTCTAATGGAGTATGTCAATATCACTTCCATTCTCGCGATCACAGCACAGAAGAATGCTGGGCACTCCGCCACCTTATCCAGAATCTAATTAACAGTGGTGTCCTGCAACTCGTAGACGATGATACTGTGCTACGTGAGAGTGAGAATACCTTTCCTACTAAGTGGAAGGAATTAGTAGCAGTAATATCCACGAAAAATGATGAGACTAGAAAATCTCTCACCATACCAGCAATTCAACTCAGAGGAAGCAACAATCCTTTGAAAGTGGCCGCTCCATAGCCAATTAACTTTCCATGTAGAGCACAATATCCTATTGTTAGCTTACATAAAGTGCCATGGAATTATGGAGAAGGTGAAGGATCCACCTCACATACAACTGCTGCAGTGTCGAAGGAAAATCCACTGTATCTTCCCCAACGGGTGATGAAGTCTACCATCAAATCAAAGGGGAAAATACCTATGGAGAAGATTGAAAAATTCCTCTGCACTATGGGTCATAACGAAGCCAAGGTGGTTTTAAGCTTAAAAGAAGCTCCACACCAAATCTCAATTTTGGACTTGGCCCTAACTTCCGAGGATCACCGGACGATCTTGTTGAAGGTTTTAGAACAAGCCTATCTGCCAAAATCAGTGGATGCAGAAAAATTTCAACATTTGGTTGATCACATTTTCAACAACAATGTGATATCCTTCACTGATGACGACATTCCGCTCTAAGGAACCGATCATTGCAAGCCGTTGCACATTGCGGTCTTGTCCTCTGGATACATGCTAGCTGGAGTCTTGATAGATGGAGGCTCATCTCTAAATATCTGTCCATATGCTACATTGGTGAAGATGAATATCAATCTCAACCGAATCCAGAGAAGCCATACGGTCATCAAAGCTTTTAATGGAGCCCACAGAAATTCGGTCGGAGTAATTGAAATGCCAATTGAAATTGGTCCCCATACATTCTGCGTATCTTTCCACGTACTCAAGATAGATTCGGGATATAACCTGCGTTTGGGACAACCATGGATTCATATGGCCGGGGCAGTCCCCTCCACCCTTCATCAACAGTTAAAATACATTATCAACGACAGCCTAGTCACAATCAACGTTGAGCCGGAGTGTCCTCCACAAAGTGACATACCATACATCAACGTCAATTCAGATGTTGAGTCGGTCAGTTTTCACACCTTGGAGGTGAGCAACACTTAGTACCATGCTATTAGAACGCCACCTCTCACACCCAAGATTTCTGTCGAAGTGATGGCAGTTACTCAAGAAATGATATCCTTGGGTCATTAGCCAGGACAAGGGCTGGGTAAAGATCATCAAGGTATCAGGTACCCCATCCAAGTTATCAGTCAAACTGGGACAGCTGGGATAGGCTATTCTTCCAACATCCTCATATTCCTCTAGCTTCAGTTACATGATGTTCGTCTATACTTACAACTGCTGAGTCCGCACAACCTCTTGTAAAGGTGCCAACCAACGTGATGGTTATGTTATTTCCCAAGCCGGTACCAGTGAAGGCAAAAGAAGTCTTTGTTCCAGATCCCGCCGTGGAGGAAGAGAAACAAAGAATTAAACAAGACGTCATCTGAATGATTTCGGGCATATGCATCATTGTTCATGACGAACATACAAATAGATACACCCCATACGATGATTCCTCAAACATAATGGCCATCATTCGGGATAGGGAGGATGATGACAACCCCTCCATCACTGCAGTCCACCCAGACTTTGCCCTTGCCAATTGGAGCAGCACTCCTTGCATTGGTCGACAAGGGTAAAATGGGCAGAAACTATTTCTGCCCTGTATATATCATAACTGCTTACTTTTCTGTACAGTCTTAGCAGTCTTTTTGCCAGTACATGCTTACACTTTGTATGATCAATCCTTTTCATATATACTAAGTGAAAGCATATTTTGTTTCAGGACCCTGAATTTAGATGTGCCTGTACTTGCTGATATGGTGCCTCTTCTCCACAAGGATTGTAACTTTGATGTAGAGATGAATTCAGCCTTGATGGAAATACATGAGGACATTGAGGTGCCTCCAGAAATTCAAGAATGGGTCAAAGACAAACCTAAACCCAACTTTGATCAAACCACTTCATTCAATCTCGGAACCTTAGAAAGCCCTAATTTAATCCAGATTGGTTTAGACCTTAACACAAACCAGCGAAATGACATGGTTACGCTATTAACCCAATTCAAAGATGTGTTTGCATGGTCTCATGAAGATATGGTGGGTTTGTCCACTGACATTGTACTTCATCGCCTTCCCATTAAAGAGGGATTCAAGCCAGTCAAACAGAAGCTCAGGCGATTGAAACCTGAGTGGAGTTTAAAGGTAAAGGAAGAAATTGTGAAACAATTTCAAGCTAGCATCATTATGGTATCCACATATCTTGAGTGGATATCCAACATTGTTCCTGTGCCTAAACCTGGAGGAAAGGTGCGAGTCTGCGTGGATTATCGGGACTTGAACAAAATTTGCCTTAAAGATAGCTTTCCTGTACCCTTTATCCACATTCTCATTGACAATACTACTCAATACTGCATGTACTCCTTTACTGATTGCTTTGCGAGGTACCATCAAATCATGGTTGCTGAGGAAGATCACAAGAAAACTACTTTCATCATGCCTTGGGGAACCTTTTGTTATAGACGGTTGTCATTCGACCTCATCAATGCTGGAGCCACCTATCAGCGAGCTATGATGGCTCTCTTCCACGACTTAATGCACAAAGAGATCGAGATCTACGTGGATGACATCATTGTCAAGTCCCGGAAGGAAGAAGACCACTTAGACCATCTCAGAAAGCTATTCAACAGGTTGCGTAAGTACAACTTGAAGTTGAATCCAACCAAGTGCGCCTTTGGCGTTAAATCATGCAAGTTGCTAAGATTTCTAGTCAGCCACAAAGGGATTGAGCTGGATCCTACCAAAATCCAAGCCATTACAGAAATGCCCATTCCTCAGACAGAGAAGGAAATACAAGGATTTTTGGGAAGAATAAGCTTCATTAGCAGGTTTATCTCTCAACTTAAAGCAACCTGTGAGCCAATATTCAAGCTATTAAGGAAGAACTCCTCCATGAAATGGAATGATGAGTGCCAAAATGCCTTCCTCACCATTAAAGAACAGCTAGTCAAAGCTCCCATTTTGGTACCACCCAGGGATGATGTTCCCGTGTTCATGTACCTGTCAATAAGTGACAACGCCATGGGCTGCATGCTGGGACAGAAAGACGATAGAGGCCAAGAACGAGCTATCTATTACCTCAATAAAAGATTCAGCAGCAGTGAACACAAGTACACTCTGATTGAGAAAACGTGTTGTGCTTTAGCATGGGCCTCCATGAGGTTACAAAATTACCTCCATGGTCACACAACCCATCTCATATCCCGCGTGGATCCTCTCAAGTACGTGTTCAATAAACCTATGCTAAATTCCCGGCTGTCCAGATGGTAGTTGATCCTACAACAATTTGACATCGTCTATGTGAATAAAAAGGCCTTCAAAGGTCAAGGAATTGCGGATCAACTGGTCGCCGTACCCTCAGGGGAGTTCAAACCCTTGGAGACATACTTCCCCGATGAGGGAGTAATGACAGTTCAGCAACACCATCAGTATGATACGCGCCAAACATGGAAGATGTATTTTGATGGAGCTGTTAAAATGGAAGGTTTTGGAGCTGGAGCAGTTCTAGTATCTATCACGGGGGAGAAGTATCCCGTCGACGTTAAATTGCAGTTTGTCAGCACCAACAACACAACTGAGTATGAAGGCTGTCTCATGGGGCTAAGACATGCCCGTTCAATGAGCATCAGGCGATTAACTGTCTTTGGAGATTCAAAGTCGGTAATCAGACAATCCACCAGAATCTATCAAACCAAAGAGCTACATTTGTTGCCTTACCATCGGCAAGTTTTACAGATGGTTTTGGAGTTTGAAGAAATCTCCTTTCTATACATTCCTCGAAATAGGAATGACTTTGCAGATGCGTTAGCAACTTTGGCCTCCTTGATTCACATATCTGACAAGGGACACTTACCAAACGTCACAATTCCCCTTCACAAGGCACCAGTCTATGGGAACTATGTTGGAGAAGTATCGAATGAGCTACCTCCCATCCAACATCCTTGGTATTAGTATATCAAGGAGTACCTACGAGATGGATCTACACCAGCTGAGGCGAGCCCGACTGAGAAAAGGCGGATCCATCGACTTGTTATGAAATTCTACCTAAGTGGAGATGCGCTATACAAAAGAAATGCATGACTAGGTCTCCTCAGATGTTTAGACAAAGATCAAGATCAAAGGCTTATGGATGAGATCCATGGTGGAGTCTGTGGCCCACACATTAGCGGCCCTCTCCTTGGTAAGAAGATCCTCAGGACAGGACATTACTGGCTCTCTCTCAAAGCTGGTTACAATGACCACGTTAGGAGATGCTATTAGTGCCAGATTCATGGGAATGCTATACACGCCCCTCCACGGGAACTCCACACTATGAGTTCACCTAGGCCCTTTCTCAATGTGGGGAATGGACGTTATCGGGCCCATTGAGCCTAAAGCCAGTAATAGACATCGATTTATCTTCACCATGACTGATTACTTCACCAAGTGGGTAGAAGCAGCCTCCTTCCCTAGGGTTAGCAAAGAAGTCATCATTTCTTTCATCAGAAATAATGTCATTTGTCGATATGGACAACCACAGGTAATTATGTCAGACAATGCTAAGAACCTCAACAACAAAATGATGGAGGAATTATGCAGTGAATTCCACATCAAACATCTTAACTTTGTCATCTATCGTCTGAGGATGAATGATGCTGTTGAAGCGGCTAACAAAACATCAAGAAGATCATGCAAAAGATGTTCGCCAATCACAAAGAATGGCCTGACTTATTGCATCTTACTCTGTTAGCCTACAGAACATCAACGCGCACTTCCACTGGGGCAACCCCCTACATCTTAACCTATGGGACGGAACCAGTGCTCCCCATAAAAGTAGAAATGGATTCCCTCCGAGTGTTGATAGACGCTCAGCTGGATGAAGACCAATGGGTACAAGACAGGTATCGCCAATTGTCTCTAATAGACAAAAGGCAAACCGCGATTATATTTCATGGTCAGTTATACCAACAGAGGATCACCAGATCCTATAACAAAAAAGTCCAGCTACGGCAGTTTAAACAACATGACTTGGTTTTAAAGAAGATCATTGACAACCAAGCTCAATCTAAGGGAAAATACGCTCCTAACTGGGAAGGCCCGTTTGTTGTCAAGGAAGTATTGACATGAGGTTCTCTCAGATTGCAAGAAATGGACGGCGATGAATTTCCACTGCTCATCAACTCGGACACTGTGAAACGTTACTATATCTGAAGTTACCATCAAGCAAACATCCTGGTGTTGGATCATCAGATCACCAGTCATTCCAGTTCTTTAACCCTTTACCACATACAACTTTACAACATTTTTCCCCTCAGGGAAACATAATCTTCATGCCAGCAGCCTAGTTTCTCTGCGTTCCTACGACTTTGGTCATCCCACCAGGGATTGAACCATTACGCGCTTACAGCTTGTTACCCCCCCAAACATGGGATCAAACTTTTCCCACCTGCAGTTTATCCTCAACCTAGGATCAAACTTTCTCCTCCCCGCATTCTGACCTACACATGGGATCACGCTTTTCAACTCACCCTGAGGGGTGAACTACGCCGACTTAATCTCCTCTTCAATAGGAGTACGTAGGCAACCATTTTACATTGCCTAGTTGTAATAAAACAAAAACAACAAAAACATTTCTACCCTTCCCTTACAAACACAAAAATAACAAAAAATTCCTACACCATTCCTGCCACATACAACGTTGAACCTCTTACACCAGGTTCAAACTATGCAGACCTGATCTCCTCTTCAATAGGAGTACGTAGGCAGCCATTTATGATTCGGTCTCATCACCCCCTACCAAAACACAAACCCTTGTCAACTGGTACTGGGATTATCCTTCAATCCATCACATTTCATTCGGCCTCAGAGCAAAGGGTTGAAATTACCTAAACTCCTCCTAAATAGGAGATTCGGCGACCATCTAAGTTGTGGTTGTGCCTCAAAGAGAAACACCGATCCATAAGAGATGGAATTAAATAGGCTTCTCATAAATAGAGGTATTGGCGACCATCTGTGGTACGGTCAATCTCAGAGAGGAAGGCCACACTCCTCTCCACATCTCCATATAGAAACTAGTCCCAAGACACTAAAGATGGTAGGGATACACACAGATCAATGATCTATTCTGAACTGTCTAGAGATAACTCAATGTCCATCCATCCAGGAGGAATTCAGAATACATCATGATCACAAGCCCTGAAGAAATAGGAAAATATCTAGCAAGCAACATACATATTCAAAAGGGAAGTGATCAAAAATATATTTCCCTGCTATATATAATGCTGTTTGATATACTCAATGTAAACTGTACAGGATAAAATAGCTATGCTAGTCTGTGCAGGAAAATACAAGCCCATCTATAACTCAGGATATATGCGAGCTAATAAGCCCAACATGGCATCCCTCTCAGAAGAAGGAGGCGAAGCTGTGGTCTCCTGTACAATGGTATCCACATGACCCAACAGATCATCAGCCATCTGCATGGTGACCATGTGATCATCAATGTAAGCGCTCATCTATGCGATCATGCTAGTGGTAAGGGACCGCACTGCAGTACTATCTGTGACGTCTATATCCCGGGGCAGATATGGCACTATCCCGCTCAACTATCACTGCATCTTTGGCTGATCTAGCCTCATCCCGCTTGACAACAGCGGCGTCTCTGCGAGCTAATACATCATCTCTCTCTAACAGAGCTGCGTCTCTCCCATCAAGCGCAGTCAACATCAAGGCTCTAGCCTGGTCTCTCTCAAAGGTCATCAGATGAAAGACTACGCTTTCAAGTATCTTGTCAATCTTTGTATCACGACGATCTTGGTCTTGGGAGAATCTAAAGGAAATGGTGGAAACCCATCAAGTAGCTCCTCCTCGATGTGTGAATCGATGTCCTCCATGGGCTCTCCATCATCTGAGTCACTATCCAGTACTATGGATACTACCGTAGCCGATAAAATCTTTGTCTCCATCCACACAGAGTACTCTAGCGAACATCCCGGATGGCTAATAGAGAAAACCTCTACCTCACGCTGATCTCAACAAGCGTACATACGTGATCGATCCTCTGCTGAGAGATAACGAGAAGCTAAATGCTGACCTAGCGCCCCCTCAAAAGGATGGAAATCCTGGAACTGGTCAAACTGCGACATCACAGCCATCGGGTGATAGGTAGTCATACCCCTCAAACTAGCCAGAGGGAGATAATCCATGCCCGGAGCATGAGTGATAAAGATGTAGGGTGAGCTAAGCCCTGAGCACGACAATATGATAAACGGATCTCTGATATTCGCCAAGAACATAGACCAAGACATAGCATCTGTAAACTCCGATGGCTGAAAGGAGTATGACATGGCTATATCATGGGTGAAACAATATCCATGCCGTCTAAAAGTGCCGATTGATCTCAAGTGTGACATAAACCACACGCATATCATCATGTAATCAAGTGCTGTGAACACTCTGTTGGATAAGTGCAGCGAGATGTAGTAGGCGACCTCGAGTCTCTATATAATCATAGGAATGATGGTACGACCCTCCCTGAGAGCTCTCACTACCATGATGACTCCAATGTCAATCTCATCCATGTACCGTGGCATGCAGACATACGATAGTGCGCACAACAATAGTACATCCACCTTGGCTAGACGCCAATGATCCTCCGGTGTGGTGAAATCCCCGAAATGTCGTGTATAACTATCTTCAGAGCCAAATCTGTCAAACAGAAAATGCTGGGATATAACATGGCCAGATGTAAGCTCATCTTGCACCACCCTACGCCTCAATCTAGTGAGGGTCATGAACTATCGACTTATGTCCCCCAAAGCTATAGGCACGCAAGGTCTGTCAAGTGGCAGCATCGTCAACTGTGCATACTCCTCTAGAGTGGGAGTCAACTCCTGGGTCCCAAATCGGAAAACCTGCCTCTCCGATACCCAGTGCTCTAGTATGCCATCCACGAATCCTGTGGGAACCTGAAACATCAACAGGTTTATAGTATGCTTCAATAAATGATCTACGGTCACCCTGTCTGATGGTGAAATGCTATCATACCACGATCACATACCAGATGCCACCAATAATGGTGGGGTATGATCAATACGGCTAACTGTCGAAGAAGACATCTGTACGGGTCGTATCATAAGACCATCTAGGGGTCAATGCTGAATATCTCTTAAAATATATACATATGCATAACATGATACATGCACTACAGATAATAGATGGCAATATGATATAGGGAATGAAAAAATGTGCATACATTCCTAAGTATATCAACATCTACATACATCATCTCTGTACAACTAAAAATACAGGGAAATGGGGCATAGACGCCCTACTACTAACAGAGGCCTATCAAAAGATATAGATAGAATGGGGCACAACCACCCAATAGCTAACAGAGGCCTATAAAAAGATATAACAAGAATACACATCAGAAGAAGACAATGGTGTCAATGTCTACATCATCAATCCTGTCCACCTGATGTAACTCCTCCTGAGTCACTGGATCTCTATCAACAGGGATGTCAGGCCTATACAGAGGAGGATCTGCACCGGTAAAGCCAAATGGGTCATCTGAGGGGCCAGCGCCTGAGCTGGAAGGATCAAAAGAATCTGCCTCTGCCGGATCTCTGCCCAAATGCCAGATAAAGAAATATGCCCGGTCTAACCGCTGGGTCAAACTGTCAATTTGTGTCACATGAGTCAGATCTCGAACACGGGCTAACCAATCCGTCATCATCACAGATCCTAGAACCATATCCCCCATGAACTGAGTGGCGCGAGTCTATGCTCCAATGGTGTGAGGGAACCACCAATGCTGGAATATCTCCTGAGTGCAGGGGCCCTATGATAATGAAAAACCTTCTACCCCCAACAATGGGATGTTAATGATGAGTGACTATGATACAGGCCAATGACGCCTTACAGGAGGCAAGATTGGCATACGAATCTCCCCTGTGGTGCTCCTAAAAGCACACTCTCCTAAATAAAGCTCCCATCCTCCATCTGTAAAGAGAGGAACTCTTCGGGTGGAGATCACATACTCGAAGCAAGTCGGGTACCCATCCTCAAAAATGATGGTCAAGTGCTCCCCAGAATAGGGAATCCATGTAATGATATCAGCTGTCAACAACTCTAGCTGTATGCGATAATGAGTGAAACCCTCAGCTACAGGGACCTCCGCCAATATGGAATGATGCCATCGTCGTCCTCGTGGATAGGAATCAAAACCTAACACGCTCAAAGGGCGCGATAACATGGAAGCCTCTTATAGGCCCAAAATTGCCAAAACAAAGGCTTACATCTGCGGTCAATAAACACTCTCAACCTATACATAGGAAACGACAAAAGAAATACTCACCAGCAGAAATGGGTAGAATCCTAACCACGTCTCAGTCAAACCCTGTGAGCGTATACGCATGCCCCTGAGGAAATAGGCAAAGGTATAGGAACCCCAATCATACTCTCCAATATGGTTCACATGACGCATGGCGCTGACCAAAGTGAACGATACCATAGAAGAGTTATCTTCTATGAAGTAGCCTCTAATGATCATCAGGAATAATTATCGAAGAATGTGATCCCTGACTTTGACATCATCAGGCATGGGCTCTCTCAATAGCCCACTTATAGCATCCACGCTCAAAGGACCCGTACGCACAGTCCTGCCTTTGAGCGCCTCCGCCGAAACTCCTAACAAGGATTTGATGGCAGTAGGGGTAATATCCGTCATGCAAGGCACTAGCGCCCCTCCAAACTCCATACCTGTGATAAACTGCCAATCCATCGGCATCATCATCACCTCACAGTCTAATAGATGGAGTGACTGAGTCTGATGAATTTATCGCTTAGAAAATGCCCTAAGATAACCCCAAGGTCAACGACGGGGAAAGATGGAAAAGAATGCTCCAAATCCCCAGTCATGCACAATCACTCTGTAGTTAGGATGAAGAGCCTGGTACATGGAGTGTATGCTAAACCAGTTCCCTCGAGGCTGTGTGAAGCTGGGAACCTGCATGAAATGCAGATCAACATCAAAATCCTTTACTCCTCATCAATAGGAAAGAAGGAAAATCAAGATCTAACGTCATACCTCGTTAGCATACAAATACATCGAGGGATGTTGACTCAAGTCACCCAGAAGCTCTGGGTTTGCCACCTAAATGCTCGAGAGATCCATACGAGGAGCATGCACAGCAGGGGCGGGGTCCACAACTGGAGCATCTTCCTCCTCATCCTCAAAGTCTGGCACGTCAAACCGGATTAGACATATAACCGCCTCCACCAACCGTTGAGGCTATCTAACAGAACGAGGTCGAGGCACTTCAGAAGCCCTCCTCCGTACACCAGAAGTGGTTCTACGGGAGCTACTCGGCTGATACAGATCCATAATATCTAGACAATAAGTCTCCAAATCACCTCAGAAAGGGTGTGGTATTTCCTTACCTAGAGCTTTTCAAAATGTATTTTTATGACTACATGCATGCATGCATTACTTTAACATACATCTACAGTAGAGTTAAAAATGCATGACTAATTAAATGCCTACATTTTGAAATTTTTTGCCATAGTCCCCTTTGTAAATCAGGCTATTCACATGCACATAGGCATGACTAGGTGGTCATTCAGTAGCACACCTTCCCAAAGTCATATACATAATATATGCATTAAAAATCAAAATCATCAATACATAAGGTTAACCTCAATACCAAGAGTACTTTGCATTTTTTACCTTTTGCTCATTTGGCCTCAGATAGGACAAAAATAGCAGAAAAAGATGCCAATTTGACTGTCTCAAAAGTCAAATTTTTTCACATCATTATGTTCAATATGGTTTAATACTCACATTTACTATGTTGAATATTTTTTATCAAGTCATTTGAGCATACATAATCACTACTATGTGTTTAGATGCATTTCATATGATAAGTCATTTTCCAACTGATAAAAACTGGAAAAAAATACATGCATACGTTACCAGGATAGTGTAGAACACTTGTACGGTGACAGAATTTGCAGAAGGTCGTCTGAACTCAGCAGATCTGAAGGAGAGCTCTCGAATTTTTCTTTGCGACACAAGTTGAAAATGACTTTTGAGATCAACCTGCAGGATATTAGTATCCACGGTTGGTCGCAGGTCCATCTGTGGCTAAAGTAGGTGTACCTACGACACCCTTATGTGGGTCCTACCCCTCCGACGCGGTCCAGTTTAAGTTGCAAAGGAGTTCTTGTAGACTGAAAAGGTCAAATCAGGGATAAAAACGTTACGCGATTGAGCAGAATAGCTTACAAATCCTGGTCTTCCAATATGGAACCTTGGGTCTGTCCATCATTCAATTGTATTCGTCCAAACACAGGGTACACTATACCGATGATCTCAAATGTTACCAGACACACTCGACAATACCTTGTGCAGGTCCAATGCCGCCAATTCAGGGTCGACACCCTAATTCTCTAACAAACCCCGACGGGGGTCACAATGTAGTATCAAAAGGATCCCCGGCGGGGGTCACAAATAGTATCAAAAGGATCCCCGACGGGGGTCACAACACAGTATCAAAAGCATTCCCCGACGGGGGTTACAATGTGTGTTCATCCGTTGACACACATATTAACGAGGGTCAAACAGCCTTGTTATCAGTATGACCATTGGCTAGTAAATCCAATGAAGCGTCGGAAGCCATCCGATAATATCAGCCGTTGATACACACATCATCAAGGTTACAACGCATTCCTCGGCTTGGGGTTACCATGTGTTATCTTCCATTGGTGAACGTATCAATGAAAGCCAAGCAAACTTGATGGTATTTCAGCCGATGGCAAGTAAACCCATCGAGGCATCGAAAGTTGTTCGGTGATTATGTACTGTGATATTCATATTCCCCAGCAGATCCCCAGCGGGGGTCACAACGCATAGCATCCGTTGATTCACACGTCAACGAAGGTCAAGCCGCCTTGATAGTCTACCCCACATGGTTTCCATTCATTGATTCACAAGTTGGTGAAGTACACGTCAACAAATGTCAGATTTCGACGGCGATATCTTTATTGGCGATAAATCGATAGAACATTGACATATCTCGGCAATACAAACCAGGAAAAAGTCAGCATCATCAAAGAGGATCGATGATGGAATATGTTATACACATCCTCAAACAGACAAAGCTTTATCCTCACAGATCTCTTACACATAAGAGGCACCTCTTCAGAATCAAGTCTGTATCAAGGATTAAGGACTTTGGTGATATCCCCAACATCAACATCCTAACAGATTCAGATTACACATCCAATCGGGTCGTAATTGCCAATCCTCGGTAAACGTTACAAGGATTCGGTGATCATCCCCAGCATGTTGGGCAACAACCCCACACACATGCATCATACATCACATTGCATTTTAAGTGTCTAGGATTCTTTATCCTACCCATGTATTGCATCGCACGAATATGATAAAGAGGGGCATCTGTAGACACTCAAAATTTTCTACACACCTGTCACTGACATTTCAGGAATGCAGATTCTTCTTTCAGATATAACCCTGGAAGACAGCTCACATCCTTTCTGGATAATACATGAAGTTCAGTCTTAACCCCAGAACACACATCGGGAGTAACAGTTCCAACCTCGGAGATAACCCCGAGGCATGCAGTTCCAACACCGGAAATTCCATTGGAGAAGACTGATTAATCTCGGAGATAACCTCGAGGTATCCAGTCTCAGTCCCAACACTGGGAATAGCAGCTACCAACCTTGGTGATAACCCCAAGGAATGCAGCTCTAGTGATGACCTCGAAAATGCTTGTTTCAAGTGCATGCAAACAACTTCAACCTCGACACTCACACTGAGGCACTCAGGACCAAGCTTGGAGATAATACTGGGAGGACAGGCACACCTCAGAGATAATATTGAGGACCTTCAACACTTACAGCAGTCCAATCTCAAAGATAACCCTGAGCAACATCTACTTTACCAGCCCAAATCAACGATAACTCCGATGAGGGGCAAAGTCGTCATCTCGCCAACTCAAGGCCACATCACGTCGTCTCAACATCTCATACATATATTTCTACACAACAATGTCCCACAAGAATCAAGGAAAACCAATCCCGAGGGACTATTGTGCAGGGTAACAGATAGAATTTGAAGCTTAAAGACCGGAGGGCACCGTCCCATCTTCATGACTTCGTACAACTTCTAATCCCATGCCATTGTACAACTCTCAATAATGGCGGTCCAAAATAGGTCCAATATACCTCAGTCGGATGCCTGGATTACAATTTTGAAAGTTCGAGCGGACATTGCAGTGCCTACGTACACGTACTATGAGACGACCTGACAAGAGAAACTCGGGGCAACCCGGGCAGCCTCAGGTACACCTGCGGCTCCCCCCTCTATAAATAGAGGGCTTGGGGTGGCCATTTTAAGAAGAGAAGAGGCGAGGAAGCCCTGCCAAATTTGCTCCGTAATTACAATATACTGATTGCTTTCTCATTTTATACACTTGTGAGATCACATATAGCTACTTTTGTTCTGGCGGGAGCCGAGTTTCATCTACTTTAAAGATATAGAAGTATTCTTTGGTAGTCCACTTTAAGCCTTCTTACACACTTTAAAGCCTTTTTCTTCATCTTTGCACACACCCTTCTTCACGTTGAGAGTCGTGTTGCGTGTGTTTGCCCGGACTTCGGTCCATGGTTTTATTTTAGTTTGTATATACGTATATATATATATATATATATATATATATATATATATATATATATATATTGACTAACATTATCGAGTTATGCCTCTATTGAGCCTAAACTTCGGTCTGGAGCGTTTATTTGATTATATATATATATATATATATATATAAGAACTGTGTGTCGAACTTTGCTCGATGAGCCTAGACTTGATGCAGAGTGTTTACTTCTTTAATATATATATATATATATATATATATATATATATATATATATATATATATATTAACTGTATGTGGGACTTTGTTCAATGAGCACGGATTTTACATCCTGGAGCATTTCCTCACTTTTATATATATATACCTATATATATGAACTGTTGTCAAACTACGTTCGATGAGCCCGATTTTACATCCTAGAGCATTTACTCGCTTATATATATATATATATATATATATATATATATATATATATATATATATATATATATATATCCCCACACAGGAGTTTACTTTGTGTGGCGGTTGATCGCTTTGTCTTGCTTTATTTAAGTTTAATCACTTTGGAGTTTCCTCCATGGCGGTTGATAGTTTTTACAGCTTTATTTATATTTTCTGATCCCCCACGGAGGTGCTTCGTGGTGGCTGATCATGTCTGTATATATATATTTACAGCTTTTATATATATATATACCTTCCATCGCTTTCATACAGATTATGGATCATGTGAGCTTAGGAATCATGTGATCACGCAGATTCACTATTGGATCTAGATTCGATTCTCGTGATGGACATTTTCAAATATATAGCGATTGTAAATTATTCTCGATTATGCGAATTTCCTCGAGATGGTTTTCATACCCACGAGGAAATCGACATTATTTTGTACATTATTTTCTTATAGATGCTTCGCATCTCAAAATAAAATCAATCAATAGAACACTTAATAAAATGGAAGTGTAAAAGGTCTCAATTACTATTGAGCACAAGGGTTTGAAAAACCTCTTTTATAAAACATCACTGCCATATCTTGCTAAAACTAAATTTTTACATAAATTCAAACCCTTTGTATATAGGTACGAATGAGGCCTCGTACCACTTCCAAATAAATAGCACATTGACCCACACACACACACATATTTAGATAATAGTTTCTTGAAAAAAGGCGATCACCGTGGTAACACGGATGTCGGGGCGTGCCTAACACCTTCCCTCCGCATATTCAAGTCCCCGGACCCTAATGAATCTCGGTTTCACCGACCCGTTTAGCAGTGTCACATCACTGGGTCAATGTCCAAACCTTTTCTCGGTTGTGTTGTTACAACCATTTAAAAAACCAACTGGCGACTCTTAATAGTCCATCGTCGACATTATACATGTCGGACCTTTTTCACTTGTTTTTTCAAACAAATCGCACCTAAAATGAGAACACCAAAGAACAAGTAATGGAAAGGGACAACTAAAAATCCCGACGTCGACAATGCCTTTTATCCAAAACAAGTTGAGGGATAGACATTTTTACTTTTATAAGAATCTAGAAATATCCTTGACAGCCTTTACACCTTTTACATATCTCTAGTAAGGCTCAAATCATTTAAACTCATAAGCTACAACTCATTTTGCTTCACTCTGTCTTCAAGAATCCTATAAATATACAGAGTCACTAGAGAAAAGAGAGACCAGTGAGATATATTTGTGAAATTCTAAATTCTAAATTCTAAATTGTGATATTAGTTTTTATAATTTTTTGTATTTTTCATAATTTTACAATGTTAACTATTATATTAACCAAAATTTGATGAATTTACATCACTTTTACATTTTAGAATTTGGTATATTTACTAGGGGGAAAAAATCTAATGGTACACTTTTTCGTACTTTGTTATTTTAGAGCCGTGGAATATTTTTGTGAAGCAACATTGGCACAGTCCAAGAATTTCAGCAGAGGTTGGATTTGTTGGATGTAAGGCAAAATAAAAGAGACCCTTAAAATTCTCTCTCTTTCATGAGTTGGGGCCGGGGTGAGGGCAATCTACAAAAGCTAGTTGGGAATGGACCAAGACAACTAGAAGTGTTACTATGTCTGTAGGGTTTGTTAGTTCCCGGAGGTATAATAGTTATCTAGAAGGGGGGGTTGAATAGATATTTAAAAATCTTTTCATTTTAACTTGTTAGTTGATAATGATTAAAACTTAGCGAAATTAATATTTGTTTTAAACTCCCTTAAGATAGTGAGTTAATGAGAGTGAGGAAGTTATATCAGTTATGGCATATATGTCCGTTATAGCAAGAATGTAATAGACACAATCATTTTAAGTGGTTCAGAGCACTTAAAGCTCTTAATCCACTCTTCTACTCCTCGAGTAGGAAATCCACTAAGGATATCTTTTACACTTTCTGAATCACACAGATTCCTTCTAGAGCAGCAGTCTAGAAACTTCTTAGTTCACTCTTGAACTCTTCAAGTCCAGCAGACTTGGAACTCTTACTTCAGTTGATTGGTAGTTGTTGAGTTCTTGATTGTTGTTACTCAGTTGCTGTTAAGCACTTGTTTGAAAGAACTGAGTAGCTGAGCAAGCTTTTTCTTTTTCTCAGATCGTAGAGTTGAGCGTTGAGAGTTCTTGTGCGTTTTGTTCAATGCTTTCTTACTTGACTCATCTTCACATGTTCTGCATATATGTGTTCCTTGAAATCTATCCGTTGAAGCCTTTTGTTAAAGCATTAAATGTGTTTGACATTTCTGAGCTTTGATAGAGACTTTTCTCCATACCTTCTGATTTGCATTCTGGCCCACTGACATAGCAGTTTGCTTTCTCACCTAACACCTAAAAAGGTGTTTTCCTCTGTCCTATGGTCCTTCCCTTAGCTTCTTCAATACGTTTCTTTCGTTGCATACTAAGGATATCTTTTGTACCGTTGGGACTGATGAGGACTTCAACATTTAAAACCCATTCCACATTTATTGGAATTTGTCTCTAAACAAAAGGTAGGGCTCGATGCTTCTGACATATGGCAGATGATACTCTACGATTCAGATCGTGATGTCTTGTCATCTTGGTGCTTGGTCTGATGCTATCGAACAGGAGCACTATGATTTCTCTTAAGAGACTTGCATACTACGATCTTTACTTGCTTGTATTTACAAGCTCTATGTTTTCGAGAGTACACTACGATCTCTGAGTTGGCTCGGCAAACGTTGGGACCACTCTTTGATTTCTGAAGAGGTCCTTCACGGCAGGCACACTACGATCCTCGATGCTCTGTGTTTCTACCTTGGCTTCTGTAATCTTGATCAGCCTAATACACTACGTTCTATCTATTCCACTTCAAGATGTAGATCAACCTAACAAATTTGATATATTACTAAGTCCTTGTACACATATTTCTCTAAGGACTTTACATATAATCATGAGCATTTATATTTAAACATCAAATCAAAATATGCACTCTCCCAACAATCTCCTCCTATTTGATGTTGACATAACCAAGGAGATTTGTTGTCATGATTATTAATTTCTAGATGCATTTGCAGGAAAGTAAACATGACTTAATATTTCAGTGAGCAGCTGAAATTTCTAGCAAATAAGCATGAATTTATTGATGTTTGAAGAATAGATATTACAGTTAAGCTTTACATCAATAAGAATATAAGTTTCAACTTATCTCTATTTCCTTGATCTTTTGCGAGGAGGATTGGCATACTCCTCAGCTCTTCTTTTTTTGCTTACTTCATCCCACCTGGCTAGATCTTCCAGCTCACTAGGGCTTATCCTAGTATTTTGATCATGCCTATTCATGAATGAAGGATCTCCAGTTGGCATTCTAAGGCCTGTGGTGGTGACATTTTGTGAGCTGGTAGCTGGGCCTATACTCCTTATTGGCTGAGCCATTAAAACTTCCTGCTGGTCAGAACGTTGAGACTGATGGCTGGATCGTGGAGTCTGTTGGAATTTCCTTGTAGGAGGACTCCTTGAAACTTGAGTTTGGAATTGTCCTCTGCCCCTGCCCTTGTCTCCTTGAACTCATTTCCCTTTATTCTCCCCTTTATGTCAACATCAAGGGTTCGAATGTCTTCGGATAGTCGAGTCACTCCTTGGACGAGCCCGTTGAGTTGGCTTTGCGTTTGAGCAATGTCCTCTCGATTTTCCTTGATCAGAGCTTCAGATTGAGCTTCTCTATTTTTTAAGACGGCTAGAACATTGTCAGTTTATTGTCCTTGGTTGACGTAAAATTGTTGAATTTCCTTAACGGACGTTTTCAAATTGATGATGTTCTCCATTATAAGTTTGTTATGGGCTTCCTGAGTGTTCTGTAATACAAGAACAACATCTCTATGTCTTTTGGCTGCTAGGAAGTTAATATCATCCCTGTCCTTTATGCTTTTAATCATTTCCTTGATAATCTCCCTCAGCTTCTTAGGAAGTTTAGCATTTAGGGTGCCTGGGAGATTGTTTGTAGTAGCGATCATGTTTGTTAGTCTAAGATGAATGAGTTCTGGGTGAGTTTCAAGGCACTCATCGATGTCCTTGATCACTTTCTTGGACACTTCTGTCAACTCAGCTTTGGTGGGTAAATCTGAAAGTAGTTCACTGAGTTGTGGGTTGTTTAAAGGAGGGGATGTTTCCTTGTATTGATCTTGCAAGGAGTAGAGGGCAAGATCAATGTTGAAGTATTCTTTGGAGGGTGAAGATGGAATATCTGATGGAGGAGACTTTGTTTGGGTGTTTGAAGAGGGTTGCTCTACGATTTGAGCTTGGGACTCTTCGACGGGGCTAGAGTCATTAATCGTAGAGTTGATGGAAGTTGGGATTAATATGAAGTTTGGCACATTTAGTTCATCAATTACATAATTTTGGGATTCTGTAACTAGGGATTGACTTGGTGGATTTAAAACTACTTCCAACCAGCTTGGGAATTCATAAAACTGGCTGAAGAAAGATAGTGGATAGAGATTAACTCTTAACATGATTGGGATAGATAATACCTCATGCACCATCCTTAAGGAGGGGCCATTTATTATCAGCTTCTTGGTAAAGTTGAAGTTTCATGGAAAACCATGAGCTAGCAAAGAGATGGCTGGATATTCTTTGAAGCTCCAAAACATTTGACTCCAGGAGTTTAGAATTTGAGCTTGATGATAGGGCATCCTGGGGAGATAGGAGAACAACTGATTGTAAAGATAACTCCTATATCCATCACAGCCTACGCCTGTGATCTCAAGTTCATCATCATCTTTTTCTTCCTCTTCTTCTCCATCTCCGTTTGAGGATTCCACTATGTCAATGACTTCCTTTTGATTTTCTTGCTCAGGATCTCCCTCATTTTCTACAGGAGCAACTTCTTTTGTAATGGGGATATCATGAGGCTCCCCCTCAACACGATCATCCATCTGCAGGACTAATAGCTCCCCCTCAGCTGGAGCATTTCCTATCATGAGAACTTCAGGTGTCTCCCCCTCAGCTTGAGCTATGTCTTTTTGGCTTTCTTTGGATAGTTCCTTTTTAGCAACCATCCTCTTGTCTTCCTCCTTGAGCACTCCTTCATTGACAATGATATACTTCTTAACCAATTTTCGTCTTGGTTTTCTAAGCTGAGCCACAGCCTCAGGACTTTCTTCAGCTTCAGCTTTGTTCTGTTGATTAATTAGACCATCTATTGCAGCAGCTTCCTTGCTTGAGGTGTTCAGTCTGGTCTCTACAATCGGTAGAGACTCTACGATCGAAGAGGCAGATGTCCTCTTGGACTTGTGACTGATTTTGTTCTTCTTCAGCAGCTGTGTTATGGTAGCTATATCTTCATTAGCCTCAGCCTACTGTTATTTCTGTAGACACTCGAAATTTTCTTTTCCGGTTACTAACTATGCAGGAGAACAAAAGCATATTTTTCACACTCCGGAGATAACCCTGGAGAACTACAACATCAATTTTAACCCCGAAGATAGCCATGGGAGATCCAGTTTCAACCACGGAGATAACCCTGAAAATAGCAGTTTCAACCCCGGAGATAACCCCGGGAAAGTCAGTTTCAACCCCGGAGATAGCCCCGGGGGATCAAGATCAAAGCCTGGAGATAGCCCAGGAGGTCAAGCCAACTTCAAAGATAACCCTAAGGATAGTCAAAGTCAACATCAAGTCAACCTTAGAGATAATCCTGAGAAAATACTACTACAACTGCACAAAAACCGGAGATAACCCCAGGAGGGGCAAAATGGTCATTTTGCCAAATCAACTTCAACTCACATCAAATCAACTCATGTCAACTGAAAATACTTCAATAGAAGTCTCACAAGAACCATATCTTAACTTTCGAGCGCAAACTACGCAAAATAGATCAACGGACTACTTGACAGAAACCCAGAAATGCCATTTCGGTCATGGACCCCTCTTCCTGGAATCAAAAATGTACAAATACTATATCATTTTGTAGCTCTCGGAAAGAGCTTTCCGGAATGATATGGCACGCTTCCATCTGACTTCCAGATAAAAAGTTATGAACGGCCGAGCGAACAACGCGTTGTCTGAATATACGTACTTCGACACGGCGGAACCCACACTGTCCAGGGCACCCCGGGCAGCCGCAGGTACACCTGCTACTAGGTGCCGCAGGTAGACCTGTGGCTCCCCCCTCTATAAGTAGAGGGCTTGGGGTGGCCATTTTGCAAAGAGAAAATGGCGAGGAAGCCCTGCCCAATTTGCTTTGGAGTCACCCCATACAGTTTCCTTTCTCATTTTAAACACATGTGAGCTCATATATAGCTACTTTTGTACATACAAAAGCCAGTGTTTACCCACTTTAAAGATATAGAAGTCTTCTTTGGCAGTCAACTGTAAGCCTTCTCATACACTTTAAAGCCTTTCTCTTCATCTTTGCACACACCCTTCTTCACGTTGAGAGTCGTGTTGCGCGCGTTTGCCAGCACTTGGTCCAGTGGTTTCATTCCGGTTGTATATATATATATATATATATATATATATATATATATATATATATATATATATATATAGCGATTAACTTAGCACGATATAAAATCGAGGCTCGTGAGCGAGTTACACACACATTATATATATACACACGTATAACTCGCGCTGATGAGCCCGGATTTATATCGTGCTAATAATCGCTATATATATATATATATATATATATATATATATATATATATATATATATATATATCTTCCCACTGAGTTTATTTCGTGGTGGTTGATCGCTTTTACAGCTTTCTTTACGTTTCGTCCTGCCTGGAGTTCACTTCGTGGCAATTGATTGCTTTGTACAACTTTACTTACATTGTGTCCCGCCTGGAGTTTCCTCCATGGTGGTTGATAGCTTTACAACTTTATTTACATTTTGTCCCGCCTAGAGTTTCCTCCGTGGCGGTTGATAGCTTTTACAACTTTATTTACATTTTTTGATCCCCTATGGATGTGCTTCATGGTTTGTGATCATGTATCAGATATAAATTTAAAGCTTTTATATATATACCGCTTCTTCTTGCTTCATACAAATTGCGATTATCATATGCTTTAGGAATCATGTGATCACAGATTCACTTTATTGGATCTAGATTCGGTTCCGTGATGGACATTTTCAAATTATGGCGACTTTTGTAAATTATTCCGCGGTTTCTGAATTTCCTCAGATGGTTTCCATACCCACGAGAAAGGAGGCATTATTTTATATATTATTTTCATACGGATGCCTCGCATTCGTAAAATAAAATCAATCAAGCCGAACACTTAATAAAATAGGAGTGTAAAAGGTCTCAATTACTATTGAGCATCAGGGTTTGAAAAACCTTTTTTTATAAAACATCATTGATACATCTTTCTAAAACTGAATTTTTACATAAATTCAAACCCTGTGTATATAGGTGCGAACGAGGCCTCGTACTACTTCCAAATAACTGCACGTTAACCCACACACACACACATTCAGATTATAGTTTCTTAAAAAGAGGCGGTCACCGTGGTAACACGGATGTCGGGGGGTGCCTAATACCTTCCCTCCGCATAACCAAGTCCCCGAACCCTAATGAATCTCAGTTGTACCGACACGTTTAGCAGTGTTACATCACTGGGTCAATGTGCAAACCTTTTCTCAGTTGTGTTGGTACAACCATTTAAAAAACCAACTGGCGACTCTTAATAGTCCATCGTCGACATTATACTTGTCGGACCTTTTTTACTTGTTTTTTCAAAAAAATCTCACCTAAAGTTAGAACACCAAAGAACAAGTAACGGAAAGGGACAATTAAAAATCCCGACGTCGACAGGTGGCGACTCTGTTGGGGACTCCAGTAAGAGGTCTTAAGCCGCTATTACAATCTTTTCAAAACTATTATCTACTTGTGTGTGGATGTTGCATTTACATTTATGAGGAATGTGTATGAATGCATTTACTTATTGCACTTAGTGCTTCGCACCATATCTGCTTGTGATATTAGTGCTTCGCACATGTCATCATTTTCATACGGTGAACGCGATGTATGTGAATGTATGTTGTGTGGTCCCTCCACCAGGAGGCTATCCCATCGGTGTTTGATTACTGGACTCGTGGGAAGACTAACTCCCCGAGGGTCAGAAAAGGCACCACCCAAATTCGCTCCAGTTGAAAGACCGGATTAACTTCCTGTTGAGTAAATTGCGATGATTTGGGAACCTTCATGCCAAAAAGCCGTGAGAGTAACCAAAGACAGGTCAGCCTCTGATAAACCCAAAACGAAGGAAAGTCTCTTCATGCTCTCTCATTTCAAATTACTTGTCAAAACAATTACTTGTAATTGCATTCCATATATATCTCCATATAATGAGAAATATGAAGAAATGTGTACACATACATAACATGCTATCCTGTATTACCAAACAGCTAACATCCATTTTGCAGGATAAAATTCCTAAAATGGACACATCACATAGCATGTTATTATACACACATTCCCTAAGGACTAAACTATGCAAGTCTTTCGCAGGGAACCAATTAGACCTACTACCCGGTCAAAATCCAAAAAGGCTGCAAGCCTACAGTCAATCATGTCGTCATCTGACCAGACTGACCTTAATCCAGTTTCCCGCAAAGAATTCAACGGATTAAGCAAACAATTTATATATTTGGATGTTCTACTCAAATAACTACAACAGTCTACTCAGGGTCCAAAAATACCCGTACATGCTGAATCCTCCGCACAAAGAGGAACCCAAGGTCCGGATACTGCTAGTACCAGTCGCAGGAATGCTCATAAGCACAGACAGATTCCTTCAACCACACAGTGATTGTCTCCACCTACAACTCCTGAGTCCGCACAACCTCCTGTAAAGGTGCCAGCCAACGTAATGGCTATGTTATTTCCCATGCCGATACCGGTATGGGTGAAAGAAGTCTTTGTTCCAGACCCCAGAGTGGAAGAAGAGGAATGAAGAATTAAACAAGACGTCATCCGAATGATGTCAGGCGTACGTATCATTGTCCATGATGAACACACAAACAGATACACCCCAGACGATGATTGCCCAGACGTAATGGTCATCATTCGAGAAAAGGAGGACGATGACAGCCCCTCCATCACTAAGCAAGGATCGATCCCACAGAGAGTGATTTGTTTTATATTTATCCTATGATTTTTAATGAAAAGGGGATTTTAAATTAATTAATTAAATTAACAAGAATAAACTAATAAGAATAAACAAAGAATAAAAAGCTTATGTTCTTCAGTTCAGTATCACCTTTTTACAATAATAGATTAATCAAGTGTAACATTATTTACCCTTCAATGAAACTAATATCCCTAGGTAACAACAAGCTCTGTTACCCGAAACTCCCCTTAGAGTGTCACTCAATAAAACAAGCTCTTCACAAGATTCTAACAATTATATAATCTAGAATAAGCTCTCTAGATTTAATATAATAGCAGCATTAAGAACTAGGGAATTAGACTATTCCAAGCAACAAACACATAAGCTCGGATTATTTAACTTGTCTTCTAATAATCATAGGAATACTCAAAAGCTTGTCCACAATCAGATATTACTAATTACTACTTGTGATTAGAAACAATATCAATTACACGTAATATTATTCCTTGATCTAGTATATGATATTTGTTAACCAACTCAATCCTGCAAAAAATCAAATCAGTTAAGCCAAATAGCATTCAGAAATTAAATCAGATTATCAAGAATGAATTTCATGTGACAAGGAATAAATAATGAATACTCAATTAACCATGAATTATAAATAAGGTTCAACATCCCTTAGAACTGAATAAAAAGAACTTAGCTCAATTCTTCAATCCTCCAATGTTGCAGATGAGAGAATGTAGTAGATGATTGAATGAATAAAACCCTGACTAGCATCCTCTATTTATAGTGCTAGACAAAGTCCTAAATCATATAGGAAGTAGAAATCCAAATCCTAAAAGGAATTACAAATCATAACTAGTTTCCATAAAGAAATAGAATCCAATTTGGAAATAAATCTTAGTCTAAAGATATCCTAATTCTAATAAAAATATAAATCCAATTCCATGTAGAAATTTGTCAAAATATGATTTTAGAAACTTTCCAAAAATTTAAGATTTCCCAATTTTCCCGCTCAAATTCGCTGGGGCGAATTTTCATTTTCTGTTGCGATGTCCTTTGGTAAAATGAGCATAACGTTTGATCTGGGAGGAGTTACGAGGCCTGCTACCTATCAAAACGAATATATTGATGAGATCTACAACTTTAATTCTTTAATATTAGACAGATTCTGGCTGTATCAAGGTTGAAATCATGCTCCAAGTGACTGCTATGCAAATTGAAACTTCCCAACTTTGAGGTTCAACTTTCGTCTGGTAAAAAGATCATAACTTCTTCATACGAACTCCGATTGGGACGATTCAAGAAGTTTCAGAAAGTTAAGGAAGATCTCTACAATAAAATACAAGTCCCAAGCCAAGACCATACATCTAACTTAATGCTAAAAACCCTGCAATTTTCCTTTTTTCCTCATTTCAGCTCCAATTCCTCCTGAAATCATTAAACACCTTAATAAACTCATATACGCATGAAACATGCAATAAAACTAAATATAATGGAATCAAAATAAATGAATAATATGCACTCATCAACAGTCCACCTAGACTTTGCCCTCGACAATTGGAGCAGCACTCCTTGCATTGGTCGACAATGGTAAAACGGGCAGAAACTCATTATGCCCTGTAGATAACAATAACTGATTACTATTTCTGTACAGTATTAGCAATTACTTTTGTCATTACATGCTAACACTTTGTGTGATTGAACAGTTTCATATATCAAGTGAGAGCATGTTGGTTCAGGACTCTAAAATTAGATGTGTCTAGACTTGCTGATGAGGTGCCTATTCTCCACAAGGACTGTAACTTTGATGTAAAGCTAGACTCAGACTTGATGGAAGTACAAGAGGACCATGAGATACCTAAGGAGATCAAAGAATGGGTCGAAGACAAACCCAAGCTAAATCTTGATCAAACCACCTCTTTTAAACCTCAGAACCTTAGAAAACCCCAAACAAATCCAGATTGGTACGGACCTCACTCCAAACCAAAGGAATGACATGGTTACTCTATTGACCCTATTCCAGGATGTGTTTGTATGGTCTCACGAAGACATGGTCGGTTTATCCACGGACATTGTCATTCATCGCCTTCCCATCAAAGGGGGATTCAAGCCAGTCAGGCAGAAGCTCAGGCGATTAAAACCTGAGTTGAGGTTAAAAGTTAAAGAAGAAATTGTGAAACAATTTCAAGCCAGCATCATCATGGTGTCAACATACCCTTAATGGCTATCCAACATAGTCCCCGTGCTGAAACCCGGAGGAGAGGTGAGAATTTGCGTGGATTATAGTGATCTGAACAAATCTTGTCTCAAAGATAGCTTTCTCGGCCCATTCATCCACATACTCTATGACAATACGACTCAGTATGACATATACTCCTTTGTGGATTTCTTTGCGGGGTACCATCAAATCATGGTTACTGCATTCATCATTCCTTGGGAAACCTTTTGCTACAGACGATTGTCATTCGGCCTCATCGATGCTGGAGCGACCTATCAGTGAGCCATATGGCTCTTTTCCACGATTGAATGCATAAAAAAAAGAAAAAAGAAAAAAAAGAAAAGAAAAAGAAAAATAAAAAATAAAAAAATAAAAGAAAAAAAAAGAAGAAAAAAGAAAAAGAAAAAAAAGCTCTTCAACAGGTTATACATTAGTTGCCTTACCATCGATAGATTCTACAGATGGCTTTGGAGTTCGAAGAAATCTCATTTCTACACATTCCTCTTAATAGGAATGACTTTACAAACGCGATAACAACTTTGGCCTCCTTGATTCACATGCCTGGCAAGGAACACATGCCAAGCGTCACATTTACCCTGCACAAGGCACCAACCTATTGGAACTATGTTGGAGAAGTATCGGATGAACTACCTCCCATCTAGCATCGTTGGTATCAACATATCAAGGAGTTCCTACGCGATGGATCTACACCCGCTGAGGCGACCCGACTGAGAAAAGGCAGATCCATCGACTTGCTATGAAATTCTACATGAGCAGAGATGCACTCTACAAAAGAGATGCAGGACTAGGTCTCCTTAGATATTTGGACCAAGACCAAGCTCATAGACTCATGGATGAGATCCATGGTGGAGTATGTTGCCCACACATGAGTGACACTCTACTTATAAAAAAGATCCTACAACAGAGAAGTCCGACTACGGCAGTTCAAAAATACGACTTGGTTTTGAAGAAAATCATTGACAACCAAGCTCAGTCTAAAGGAAAATTCACTCCGAATTGGGAAGGCCCGTTTATTGTCAAGGAGGTATTGACAGGAGGCATTTTCAGATTACAGGAAGTGGAAGGCGGTGAATTTTTGCAACTCATCAATTCGGACACCGTGAAATGGTACTATGTCTGAGGTTACCATCAAGCGAACAACCTGGTTTTGGATCATCAGATCACTGGTCATTTCAGGTTCTTTAACCCTCACTACATACCGCCTTTCCTTTTTACCCATCTGCCCCTTAGGGAAAAACACACTTTTCAAACCAGGAGCCTGGTTTCACTTCATTTCATACAACTTTGGTTATCCCACTAGGGATTAAACCTTTCACACCTTCAATTTATCATGTATATAGGATTAAACTTTTCATCTGCAATCTGCCCTATACCTGGGGTGAACTACGTCGACCTGATCTCCCCAATACATCGGAATACGTAGGCAGCCATGTTATATGGTCTGGTCTCACCACAGAAAAAACAAAAATAGACACACTCATATCCATAGCCACATACAGAAATCAGTCCCAAGACACCAAAGATGGTAGGGAATACACACAGATCGATGATCCATTCTAAAAATCTTGAGACATCTCACTGTCCATCTATCAAGGAGGAGTTCAGAATACATCCAGATCACAAAGTCCTGGAGAAATAAGCGAATATCAAGCAAGTAGCAAGGCACAACTAAAACAAAAGTGAATCAACATATATTTCCCTGCCATATATAATGTTGTTTAATATATACAATCTATACTGTACATGACAAAATGGCTAAGCTAGTCTGTACAGGAAAATATAAGCCCATCTACAAATCAGTGTATATGCGGGCTATCAAGTCCAACATGGATTCCCTCTTAGAAGAAGGAGGTAACGTTGCGATCTCCCGCCCAAGGGTTTCTACACAAGCCAACAGATCCATCGCCAACCACATGCGATATCTCGTGTAGATATAGCATCATCCCGCTCATCAACAGCGATATCCCTATGAGTTAGAGCATCATCTCTCTAACAAAGCGACATCTCTACCAGAAAGAGCTGTCAACATCAAAGCCCACATCCACTACCTGTTCACCAGATGGTATATTATTAAAAGCCTTTTGCGATCTCGGCGTCTTATCGGCTCAACTATCAAAGCAACTATACCAAACAACAAGTGAGGCTGGGGAAATTTCAAAATTGGCGACAACCGAATATTGGGTCCCTTACAACAAGATTGGGGCAATCTCGGAAGCAGCCACAACTCGATACTGGGGCATTTATCAACCATCCTAAAGTGGAAAATGCACCAGTCAGCGCCATCAGCATGGTCCATCATCATCTCAATGGCGATTCAGATATTATTCACTCACGATTTGGTCAACAAAGAGAGTTCCTCATATGAATCCCCGACAACAACATACGAAAAGACTGGGGCATTTTCCGATTCCCGAAAAGGGAAGGAGTTTAAGGCAAGATAAAGCCTCTCATCAAAAGAAGGGGAAAATTCTTAAGAATGAAGGCCAATGATGAAAGGTCTAGCGAATGAAATCTACACCATCAACCTGCGTCAAGTCCTCACAAGTTGAGGCCTCTACACCAAAGTTCAAATCTGAGCAGCGAAAGAGTGAGTTGTACCCTCCAGGGATGTCAGCGACATTCAGGTCATCAGTTTAGCCGGGTTGCGAATCAAACGCTCAAGAAAATGGGGCACAAGTACCCATCATCGAAAGGAAACTCCAAATCACCTCAAAAAAGGTATCGGAACATCTGGTATTCTAAATCATTGGAATTCAGCGCGACATCAAGACAGTTCAGCGATGAAAGCTTCGTATACCACCGTTCGAGTGGGAACCCAAAATAGGTTGGCGATCAACAGGGTAGGCACCGTTGCAAACTACGAGCGTATACATCGGGAGGGTCTGGTGATTTCAGAACGTCATCCCCATCAGAGATATGGAAAACATCTCAACTTATCTTCATCAAACAAGCATCGGTGATTAAATGCCAAACCATTGGAGTCAACACCAAAGATAGGCATCGCATGATGATCGGGTAAAAGGTAAAGCGATTTGCAAAAACATTTTAACATTCATCATAACATTCATTACATTGCGATTTGGGATTTTGCGATATGCGATTTACGATATACGATTTGCGATTTTGCGATATGCGATTTGCGATGCGATGTGCGAAATGCGATGTGCGATTGTCCAAATTCGAAAAGCAAAGTGCGAAATACGATGTGTAATTTGCGAACTACGATTTGCGAAAACAATTTGACATTCATCAAAAACATTCATTACATTGCGATTTGCATCATTAGAAATACCTTATCATATTTTTAAGTGTCTACTAATCTTTATCATGTCCATTCCATTGCATTGCATGAACATGATAAAGAGGGGCATCTGTAGACACTCGAAATTTTCTTTTCCTGTTACTAACTATGCAGGAGAACAAAAGCATCTTTTTCACACTCCGGAGATAACCCTGGAGAACTACAACATCAATTTTAACCCCGAAGATAGCCATGGGAGATCCAGTTTCCAACCCCGGAGATAACCTCAGGAAAACAGTTTCCAACCCAGAAGATAACCTCGGGAGAGTCTATTTCAACCCTGGAGATAGCCCCGGGGGATCAAGATCAAAGCCTGGAGATAGCCTAGGAGGGCAAGCCAACTTCAGAGATAACCCTAAGGACAATCAACCTCAGAGGTAATCCTGAGAAAATACTGCTACAACTGCGCAAAAATCGGAGATAACCCCGGGAGGGGAAAAATGGTCATTTTGCCAAATCAACTTCAACTCACATCAAATCAACTCATGTCAACTCAAAATACTTCAATAGAAGTCCCACAAGAACCATATCGTACCTTTCGAGTGCAAACTACGCAAAGCGGCTCAACGGACTACCTGACGGAAACCCGGAAATGCCATTTTGGTCATGGACCCCTCTTCCTAGAATCAAAAATGGAAAAATCCTATATCATTGTGTAGCTCTCGGAAAGAGCTTTTCGGAATGATATGGCACGCTTCCATCTAACTTCCAGATTAAAAGTTATGAACGACCGAGCGAACAATGCGTTGTCCGAATGTACGTACTTCGACACGACGGGACCCACACCGCCTTTGCGCACCACCCAAACCTTAAACTACACTGCTACTAGGTGCCATAGGTAGACCTGTGGCTTCCCCCTCTATAAATAGAGGGCTTGGGGTGGCCATTTTGCAAACAGAAAACGGCGAGGAAGCCCTGCTCAATTTTCTCTGCACTCACCCCATATAGTGTACTTTCTCATTTTAAACACCTGTGAGCACATATATAGCTACTTTTGTACCTACAAAAGCCAGTGTTTAGGCACTTTAAAGATATAGAAGTCTTCTTTGGTAGTCAACTGTAAGCCTTCTCACACACTTTAAAGCCTTTCTCTTCATCTTTGCACACACCCTTCTTCACGTTGAGAGTCGTGTTATGCGCGTTTGCCTGGACTTCGGTCCGTGGTTTCATTCCAGTTTGTATATATATATATATATATATATATATATATATATATATATATATATATATATATATATATATATATATATATCTTGTTGTCGAGCTACGTTAGATGAGCCTCGGATTCTACATCCTATGTCGTTTATAAACTATATATATATATATATATCGTCCCACTTGGAGTTTACTTATAGTGGTGGTTGATCGCTTTTCTGACTTTCTTTATATTTAAATCACCTAGAGTTTCACTTACGTGGCGATTGATTGCTTTAATGTATGACTTTACTTACATTTTGTCCCTCCTGGAGTTTCCTCTGTGGTGGTTGATAGCTTTATAACTTTATTTACATTTTGTCCTACTTGGAGTTTCCTCCGTGGCGGTTGATAGCTTTTACAGCTTTATGTACATTTTCTGATCCCCCATGGAGGTGCTTCGTGGTTGGTGATCATGTCTGTATATATATATTTTACTGACTTTTATATATATACTTGTTTACCGCTTTCATACAAATTGCGATGATCGTATATGCTTTAGGAATCATGTGATCACAGATTCACTTTTGGATCTACATTCGGTTCCGTTATGGACATTTTCAAATTTATGGCGACTTGTAAATTATTCCATGTGTCTGAATTTCCTCAGATGGTTTCCATACCCACGAGGAAGTCGGCATTATTTTATATATTATTTTCGTACGGATGCCTCGCATTCGTAAAATAAAATCAATCAAGCCAAACACTTAATAAAATGGGAGTGTAAAAGGTCTCAATTACTATTGAGCATCACGGTTTGAAAAACCTTTTTTTTATATAAAACATCATTGCTATATCTTGCTAAAACTGAATTTTTATATAAATTCAAACCCTATGTATATAGGTGCGAATGAGGCCTCGCACTACTTTCAAATAAAAACACATTGACCCACACACACACACATTCAGATAATTGTTTCTTGTAAAGAGGCAGTCACCGTGGTAACACTGATGTCGGGGGGTGCCTAACACCTTCCCACTGCATAACCAAGTCCCCGAACCCTAATGAATCTCGGTTTCACCGACCCGTTTAGCAGTGTCACATCACTGGGTCAATGTGCAAACTTTTTCTTGGTTGTGTTGGTACAACCATTTAAAAAACCAACTGGCGACTTTTAACAGTCCATCGTCAAAATTATACATGTCGGACCTTTTTCATTTGTTTTTTCAAACAAATCTCACCTAAAATGAGAACACCAAAGAACAAGTAACGGAAATGGACAATTAAAAATCCCGACGTCGACAATTTCCTTCTTAGGATCCTTAGAGTCTCAATATCAGAGGACTCTATAGGTATGTCAGTGGTAGACCCTTGAGGTTCTTCTACCATCCTAGTCTTTAGCTTCCTCTTTCCCTTGCTTTTTCTGATAAGGGCATTTGGTTCTTCCTTGTTGGTCTCTTCATCTTCAGTCTCTTTAATGACTGAAATTTTTCCTAGAATCCCTAATTCCTTTAGATCACCAGTTCAACCACTAGACTCAGTCATCATGCGTACATTTTTAGTTGGATTCCTTTTCCAGTTTATAAAAAAATACTAGTTCATTCATCTATTTGGATTGATGGACTCTCCTTCATCATCCCCAATCTTATCACCTAGAGCAGATTATAGGATGATGTTTATAAATCGCCCGTAGAGCATCTTTTGAGATCCTTTTGTCTTCTTCGAGCTAAGAAACCATTTTCCTATCCATTCCAGTATTAGAGCTCCATAGTTAGGTTATATCCCACAGCTTATGGCGGTCATGAGCTTTAGCTGCACCTCATTTACAGAATTGTTCCCAGTGCTTTTGCAACATACACACTTCCCAATAATATCAGCCAGAAATTCGTACCTCTGAGGAAATTCCTTCTTCTTGTATCCTTTGACAATGGGGAATTTGTTGTGATGCATCTTCTTAAGTCCTACATGGAAATCGATGCCATCTAAAAACCAGAAACCTTCGAATTTGAAGCCTAGGGCTAGGTTGATGTTCTTAGCCTTTAGTTTAATTTCCACGTCCTTCACTCTCATCGTGAGGACTTCATTTTTGAATACTCCATTTCTATAAAACTCCTTTATTAACTTTGGGTAGATCCATGTGCTCGTACCCAGAGCGTCTTCGAGACCAGCCTTCTTTAACAATGTCCGAATCTTGTGAAATTTGGGGTCAGCGGTTTTCAACTCATCGAAGCATAGTCTATAGCCAGAGACGATGTTGGAGGCTACCATTACTTTTGTTGAAGGGAGTATGGTTGTTTGAGCTTTCTTCGGGGTTAGGGTTTCTGCTTGTAGAGAGGAAGAGAGGAGAGAGATAAGCTTTTTGAACTTCTGATTTCAAAAAGGCGTTTTCAAACATTACTTGTAACTTCCCTCTCTTTATTTTGTTTAGTGGGGCAGGTGTCAAATTTTGCTTGGCTCTACGAATTTGACTGAGGAGGATTGTACTGAATTACCCTTAGCTCATTTTGAGCTAATGTGTCCTTAGTGAGGACTACGATCGTTGAGGTGGCCTTTGCGATCGTTTAGTCTGCTCAGCATTCGCCGTGTTTGTTCATCAATCGTCGTGTCTGAAATACAATCGTCGAGTCTGTCCAGCAATCGTCGTGTATGAATTACGATCGTCAAGTCTGTCCGGCAGTGGTTGTGTCTGAACAACGATCGTCGAGTCTGTCTGGATCCTTGTGATAAGTTTTTGACTTAGCATTCTTTAAAGGTAACTCAGGAAGGGCTAACCTCATAGAGTGAATCAAGGGTTAGGTTTGTTCCTGAGGCGCTTATCAGAGGGGTTGCTTTGTTTTGAACTTTCTCATCACATGATGCTCCTTTGTTTTGTTGATGGGACTCTACCATCGTTGAGTCTGTGCTACGATCGTTGAGTCTGTGTTACTGCAGCTCTGCGATCGTGGACTTCCCTTGATCGTATCTATAATTTCAACCATAGCCTTTATATTTGTATGGTTAACACACACTAGAACATATATTTCATGGTTGTAAATTTAGCATTCCTAGCTCACTTATTAACTTGTTAAATCTGGATTCATTTTGAGGCTTTGTAAAGACATCAGCAAGTTGATTTTCAGTAGGGATATATTGTAAAGATATAGTTCCATTTTGCACATGATCCCTAATGAAGTGATACCATATTTCTATAAGCTTAGTCCTAGAATGCATGACATGATTATGAGTTATTTCTATGGCACTTGTGTTATCACAGTGAATAGTATGGATTTGAATTCAAACCCATAATTTGCTAGCTGATTTTTCATCCATAGGATCTGAGCACAGGAGCTGCCAGCAGCAATGTATTCCGCTTCTGCAGTTGAAGTGGATACTTAGTTTTGCTTCTTGCTAAACCAGGACACAAGTCTGTTTCTTAGCAATTGACAAGTGCCATTTGTGATAACCCGGGATTTTGAATAATTAAAATTTTACGAATTTTTCTTTATTTATTAATATTAATATTGATTATCAATTTTGTGACAAGTATCTGTTATACGAGTCTCGAGAAGGTCAATTTGTGTTTTGATTAATAAAATTAGAGTAGAGTTGTGCTTAAGTGCTTTAGTAACCCTAACCCTAATTCCTGGATAGGGATTCGATAGAAACTATAATTAAAAGAATTATATTTATATGTACATGTTTGTACTGTATAGAAATATTGATCAATGATTGATCGGATAAGGTTTAAATTAATAAACCCTAATAAGATATTAGAAACCCTAATCTCAGATTTAGAAAACCAATTGTACAGTTAAAAACCCTAATTGTACGTCGGAATACCCAAATTTTATATTCGAGAATCCTAAACCCTAAATTAGGAAACCCTAATCCTAATTGGCAAGCATAAGGTGTTTATTAAACTTAAAATATGATTAAACCCTAATTATATTTTAGTATCTAAATTTTTATTTTACAAACCCTAATTGTAAATTAGAATTTTTAATTTTTAATTTTTCTAATCAAAAACCCTAATTAGAAATTTAAAGAAGCTAAATATTTAAAACCTAAGGGTTAGAACCTTAGGGTTAAACCCTAAGGGTGTGACAAATTCCATGTATGCCAATAAATTTATTTTGCAAATAACCAAAATGCCCTTTTTCATTTTCTTTAATTGATAACTCGTAAAAATGCTACCAACTTTAGTTGGTGAACCACTATATTGACTTGGTGAGTGTATATCAAGCATACCAGCCGAAAATCACAGATCTAGCAACATTATATCACAATATATATAGATTCAAGAGAGAGAAAGTCTACAAAAGTTGTTCATTTGCTAACTTGGTCTCACCAACTCTCTCTCTCTCTCTCTCAAACCTACGATTTTGATAAGCAATTCAGTCATATAATCAGTTACTAGAACACCAAAAATAGATAAGGAGATCATAGATCAAGATTGGAACAAGAGAGGTATAAACCCTAGTTCACCTTTTGATCTTAATTGCTAAGTTCATATTTATGGTTTTGTGTTTTGAATCTTGCTAATGAATGTTTTATGAGGATATATGATGATCTATCATGAATCCATAGCATCAAACTGCCTTAAAATGATGATTTTTCAAAACTGTTCTTGAGCTCAAAATGTGGTCTGACAACCTAATGTCAGTGGCCACAGATCATTGCTCGTTAATGATTTTTGTTGTTAGATCTTTTGGATTGGTAGTCTGGTAGGAGGTCTTTATTCTGCAAGTTGAATAAGAGTCATTTAATGTCTAGATCATGAGTTATTCTTTGTCAAAACCCGTTGACCGGGCATGACCATGAGAATTCTGGGTAACCCAGAAAGCCTTTTCCAGCGTCTGACAACTTTTTGTGAGGTCTGGATCTGACATGTTTTAGGTTATTTGATGTTATGTTTGTAACCATGTTGTAGCCTGTTATATGTGTTTTCATTCTATGGCTTTATATCGTGTAAATGAACAACTAGTAGTTCGTGACAGGTGGTCAAAGTAGACCACTCAGTCTGTTTTTGACGTTTTTGGAAAACCTAGAAACAGTTAGAACGAGAATTCTGACATAGTTTGACCGTATGATTCATGTTGATTTTGTTGATGATAAACCGATTTGTTGCTTTAGTGTTGTTCCTTGACATAAGTACTATAACTTTGAACTATTAAACAACATGAACCATGACCAGAACATAGAGATAATCGAGCTTGAAAGTGTCAACTCGAAGCTGTATGGGTTTCTAGGTTGCCCAGAAAACCCAGATTTGCTCTGACAGAAAGTTTGAGAAGCCAGATCTTCTTGTTATGTTTTGATATGACCTAAATGTTGGTTGTTAGTTGTAGTATTATAAACTGACTTCAAGATCCATGCTCAATAAAGCCCAGAAACAACTTTGATTGTAATTTACACGCGGTCAAATATGGCAGGTTGATAACGAAGCTGTCAGTGTTCTTGAGCTCAAGAACACCAACAGCGACGCTTTGTGTCGCTAAAGCCCTATAGCGACAATTTTTAATATATTTATTTTCTGAATTTCTAGAAATTATTTAAAAATAGAAATAAATTTCTAAAAATTACAAAAATGGTTTTAAAAATCATTTTAAATTCCGAAAAATAACTTTTAATTATTTGGGATATTTTTCATTAATATTTATAATTATTTGAGTATTAATGATATTTGATTTATTTAATTAGTGTATTAAATAAATTAGAGGAAAATGATTTAATATTATGAAAAATCATTTTAAATAAGAATAATGTATTTAAAAATATTTTGAGTTATAAAATGTTACTTTAAATATTTTTAGAGAATTTTCATTAATAAATTAATATTAATGATATTAGATTTATTTAATTATTAAATTAAATAAATAATTTAAAAATGATTTTATTAATTTAAAATCATTTTAAATAAGAATAAAGTATTAGAAAATATTTAGAATTATAAAATATAATTTTCAATATTTTTGGAGAATTCTCATTAATAAATTAATAATAATGATATTATATTTATTTAATTATTATATTAAATAAATGAATTAAAATGATTTTATTGATTTAAAAATTAAAGAAATATTTTAAAAATATTTTAAGTTATAATTAACGACTTTTAATATTTTGATGATAATTTCATTAATATTTAAATATTAATGGTGATGATTTAAAATGATTTTGATTACTTTAAAAATCATTTAAGTAGAATATTAATGATTTAAAAATATTTTAAGTTATTAATAATAACTTTAATATTTTGACAAGTATGTTATTAATATTTTTATTTTATTAAATATTAATAATGATAAGATTATTTGATAATTAAATAATTTAAAAATGGTTCCGATGTTTGAAAAATTATTATAAATTATAATAATTGTTTATAAATTATTAAAAGCTTCAAAAAATGTTATAAACGATATTTAACTTATCTAAAATAATATTGAAGCTTAGAAACCAAGTTTAATTGACAATCAATGTGTTAATTATCGGATAGGGTGACTAGAACACCGAGATGAGTTCGAAGTCCAACCAGACCAAACTAGTTAGACTTGTTAAGTGTTTATATAGATTATAAACACTAATGTGGCTATGTGGTAATGTGCCTATGAGAAGTTTGACTGTAGAATACAGTGTTACGTGTTATGAAATATTGTGCTAATTATGAGACCGATATTATTGGTTATAGGTCTTTCAAACGCATATAAGTTTATTATGTATCTGTAAACAGCGGAAGAGGCAAGTTCCCTAACTCAACCTTGAGTTATATTCATTCAATTATTATAGTGGTTAATTATTGCTAATTATACCATGTCTAGGGATTTATTGTTGATTATTCGCAGTTAGTACATGTTTAATAATTCAAATTGAATTACTGATTAGAAAAATATACATTTGTAGAATAACTGTTGTTGGATATTCATATCCGTAGAAGATAGAATTGACAGTACATATAATTCATGTTTATTGTCGAATTATGTTGAGAAATGTCTTAGCTAATCATTCTGGCTAGATGAACATTTGTTAGAACTTGATAGGTTCGAGAAGAGAATTCAATTATTATTGACAAATCGATGCCAATTATTTCGGCTAGATCGAGAAGTAATTAGAAATTGAAATCACAGTATTTCGTTGTTAAATCAAAATCTTGATTCTGAGACTGAGAAGAACAACCTTTTATATAAAGGGAATATTTTATTGGTCATATATTCGACTTTTGCACGCGATTAAGTATTATGCATAATATAGGGTATAATAAAGCTAATCACTTGTTATACTTGCAGAGGGGTATGATTTAATCTTTATGGTTATCTAATACGCCTGCGTATGTATCAACGTAAATCTTTGATAAATACCCGAGAACAGAAGTTCTAGATCTTGTGTGATCACTCAACATAAACCTAGAAAATATTCCACTTTGTTATTGCGTAGAATTGCTTCTTGTTTATTCAATAGAATACCGTAGAAACTTTTAAAGCGTTGTACTCTTTCATTATAATATTATTGCGTTGCCTAGAATACGAGAAGACTTGTTATTGATTAACGATTTGTTCAGCAATTTCAAAGTTCCCCGAACTTTGGTGTCATTCTATCAACATAGATAGTTTTTTATTCTGATACTTATACATTCATTGTATATCTTAACTTGCAGGGCAAATTTGTTGCTCACCCTTGTTAAATAAAACTTTTTAGCTAGGAACGAAATGGCAGGAGGTGCTGTGAAGAACAAAAGCAAAGGCCTGTTACTGGAATAGTTTAATGAACATTATTATTATTATTATGTTGTTTTGTGAACCCTTTTTGTATAATTAAAGGGTATGTTTGTAATGTTAAGGTTAGAGAACCTGGGGTAATGTATTAACTATATAAGTTAATGAAGAGTATGTTCCTATTTATAATTAAATGGGTAGTTAAATGTTATTTATATTGTGGATCGTGAGCACCAAACTCGGGGGTCAGGTAACCCGGATTTGGGGGTATCACAGGTTGGTATCAAAGCTGTAGTGACCAAGGTGTCGCAAGTTGGTAGAAGAGCTATAGGTTATAAACCTTAAGTGGGGGGAAACCCTAGGATTATAACCATAAGCGAAATCTAGAATACTCATGTAGAGTACTAAGCGAGGGATTCGATAGTGAGATATGTGGACACATAGTGTGTGAAGTTTGTACTAGAGAAGTATTAATCAAGTCATTTAGACTGATTGTAGGATGTCTGAAGAAGATGAAATGAGTGCGGAGATGCTAGCGGCTGTTGCACCAGTGCCAGTAGTCGAGGTGACAGCGCAAAGCGAATCAGTTGAGAAGGTGGGAGAAGATAAACCTATGGTCAATCTGGGGAGCGATCATGACGATTATCCTAAGATGTATCAGAGTGGTGATGAGGAGGCAGAGTCTGAAGAAGCTAAGGTAGAGAAAGAGAATAAGTTCAAAGTTAGAGAACAAGATCAACTATCTATAGAAGATCAAGAACTCCAGAGAAAATCATTTCTCGTGGAGGAGTTGTGGAAGACGGAGTGAGCATTACACGAAATGACCGAAGAACAGAACGAGCTGAAGGCGCAGGTGGAGAGGATGAAGACTGAAGGTGGTGGATCGTTTGAAGGAACAATCAAGCAGCAGAAAGACAAGAATAATAGAAAGAGGGACAACGACAACGATGATTCTAAAATTTCAAACCCGAAGAAGAAGCAAGTCTGTAGCAAGTGTGGAAAGACTCACGTGGGAGAATGCTTGATGTGGAAGGACGTATGCTTCAACTGTAAGCAGGAAGGGCATATTTCTCTATATTGTCTTAAGCCGAATATGAGGAAGTGCTTCTCATGTGGTATAACGGGTCTCAGATTTAACAAGTGTCCCAACAAGAAGAAGACTGGTGAAGGGAGTGGACGGTAGATAGCTTAAGTTTAAGCATTAGTATCTTTTGGTAGAAGACTATGATATTAAGTGTTGTAATATCGAGAATGATGTTTACGCATGCGTAAATATATATGTTTGTATGAATAAAATCTTTATTTTCTATATGAATATAAGATTAAGATTAATTTATGAGTTCTTAAAACTCATACTTATGGTAAGTTCATGACTCATAATTATATGTTAAGTTTGAACCCCTCAGCAAATAGACGCCAAAGGTCTGACTAGGATAAGTTCATAAACTCATATAATTGTGGCAAGTTCCTGAACCCCTAGGTGTGGTAAGTTTGATGAACTAGGAATAGTTGTGTGTGAATGGAGAATTATGATTTTTTTTTTGTTTAAAGTCAGAGAATTACAACTTTTTTTTAAAGTTATGTTGTTAATCCCGATATTATTTAAAAAGGGATAGTGCTATATATGTGTGTTAAGTGCTAGATGTACTATGTGCTAATTGAATAAATATGCGATTATATGAGAAATTTTTAATTCTTATTATATTATTAATAAGAATCTGTGTAGAAAAGGAGAATTAATGTAAGATTTTTATCAGATAATGCCGCCAAAGAAGGGAGGTCTAAAGAGAAATATGGAAGAGCAATTTTTGAATCTGAAGCAGAAGAATATATCAGTGGCAGAATATTTTGTCAAGTTCGACGAGGTAGCAAAATTTGCTCTACATCGAGTGGACACTGAGGAGCTTAAAGCACGATGTTTTAGGAACTGATTGAAATCGTTGGTACTCGAGAAGTTAGATGTGCTACAAATTAATTCATTTTCAACTTTATTAGAAAAAGCCATTATCGCTGAAGAAGAAATGGAATCTGTATTGAAGAATAATCAAGAACAAAGAAAAGAGGCTGAAGGAAACAATATGATAGGTGGTAATGGAGGCAGGGATTTTAATAAGCGTAAGTGGGATGATAATGTTAATTTAGGAAATAATCTAAAAAGAATAGAAGGAAGGGTACGTCGTGTGTAGTTTGCGAGAAGCGTCATCAAGTAGGCTGTTTGAAGAAAAAAGGAGTCTGTTTCAATTGTGGGCAAGAAGGACACATGTCACCCGATTGTCCCCATCCGAAGAAGATTCAAGGTTGTTTTGCGTGTGGATCGACCGATCATCTGGTTCAGAATTGTCCAAAAAGTAATAGGAAGAAGTGGATTGCTAACAAGGGACCCGGTAGCGAAACCCTGGCGATTAAAGAATCAACTCAGTAGGGAAGACCAACATCATTCACTTTTATCATGACAGTTCCAAATGTAGCAGCTGCCCATGAAGAAGCGCCCGGTAACGATTTAGCTTAATACTTAAATTACGCGAGTATTATGAGTCAGGTATTTCTGTTAACTGTTTTCTTTTATCGATTAAAGTCACATGTTAAAATTTGAAACACAAATTAATATTGTGTTGAAAAAAAATGAATTGATGATACAGCTTTAAAAGATCGTAGAAATTAAGAAAATGGTGATTCCGAGGACGGAATCCTTTTAAGAAGGGGTTAATGTGATAACCCGGGATTTCGAATAATTAAAATTTTATGAATAAATTTTATTTATTTAATAATAATAATATTGATTATCAATTTTGCGACAAGTATCTGTTATACGAGTCTCGAAAAGGTCAATTTGTGTATTGACTAATAAAATTAGAGTAGAGTTGTTCTTAAGAGCTTTAGAAACCCTAACCCTAATTCCTGGATAGGGATTCGATAGAAAATATAATTAAAAGAATTATATTGATATGTATATATTTGTACTGTATAGAAATATTGATCAATGATTGATCAGATAAGGTTTAAAATTAATAAACCCTAATAAGATATTAGAAACCCTAATCTCAGATTTAGAAAGCCAATTGTACAGTTAAAAACCCTAATTGTACACCGGGAAACCCTAATTTCATATTAAAGAATCCTAAACCCTAAATTAAGAAACCCTAATCTTAATTGGCAAGCATAAGGTGTTTATTAAACTTAAAATATGATTAAACCCTAATTATATTTTAGTATCTAAATTTCTATTTTACAAACCCTAATTGTATTTTAGAATTTTTAATTTTTAATTTTTCTAATTAAAAACCATAATTAGAAATTTAAAGAATCTAAATATTTAAAACCTAAGGGTTAAACCCTAAGGGTGTGACAAATTCCATGTATGCTATTAAATTTATTTTGCAAATGACCAAAATCCCCTTTTTCATTTTCTTTAATTGACAACTTGTAAAAATGCTACCAACTTTAGTTGGTGAACCACTACATTGACTTGGTGTGTGTATATCTAGCATATCAGCAGAAAATCACAGATCTAGCAACATTATATCACAATATATATAGATTCAAGAGAGAGAAAGTCTACAAAAGTTTCTCATTTGCTAACTTGCTCTCACCAACCCTCTCTCTCTCTCTCTCCCAAACCTACAATTTTGATAAGCAATTTAGACATATAATCAGTTACTAGAACACCAAAAATAGATAAGGAGATCATAGATCAAGATTGGAACAAGAGAGGTATAAACCCTAGTTCACCTTTTGATCTTAATTACTAAGTTCATGTTTGTGTTTTTGTGTTTTGAATCTTGCTAATGGATGTTTTATGAGGATCTATGATGATCTATCATTAATTCATAGCATCAAACTATCTTAAAATGATGATTTTTCAAAACTGTTCTTTAGCTCGAAAAGTGGTCTGACAACCTAATGTCAGTGGCCACAGATCATTGCTCGTTAATGATTTTTGTTGTTTGATCTTTTGGATTGGTAGTCTGGTAGGAGGTCTTTAATCTCCAAGTTGAATCAGAGTCATTTAATGTCTAGATCATGAGTTATTCTTGATCAAAACCCGTTGACCGGGCATGACCATGAGAATTCTGGGTAATCCAGAAAGCCTTTTACAGCGTTTGACAACTTTTTGTAAGGTCTGGATCTGACAGGTTTTAGGTTGTTTGATGTTATGTTTGTAACCATGTTGTAGCCTGTTATATGTTCTTTCATTGCATGGCTTTATATCGTGAAAATGAACAACTAGTAGATCGTGACAGGTGGTCAAAGTAGACCACTCGGCCTATTTTTGATGTTTCTGGAAAACCCAGAAACAGTTAGAACGAGCATTCTGACATAGTTTGACCGTATGATTTATGTTGATTTTGTTGATGATAAACCGATTTGTTGCTTTCGTGTTGTTCCTTGACATAAGTACTATATGTGAAACCCCAGATTTTATGAATAAAGATTTAAATTTCTCAAAATATTTTTTTTGAATATTATGGTGTGGATTTGATATAATGTTATAGTTGTGGGTAGTATTTATAAATTTTTCAAAGTATGCAAGTTGTTATAAAATATTCGATTTGTCGGGGAATATTCTTTTTGTCGGGGAATATTCGTACGACGACAGAATCATTAGTGGACCCCACAACGGAAGTATTGTCGTAGTTAAAAAACGACAAAATTATCTTTTTATAAAAATAACGGTGGAAGTGTTATCCTAAAACTGTTGAACTACTCGGTAGTAAAAGTACAGTAATATGCGTGGTTGCATAGTAGCACACGGTATTGATTATTGATGCTTACGTGAGAAGTCACTCGCTTATACTCAATTATTACTACAATAATTCTTTTGCATATCTCTCATATTATCGATTCAATTATTGTCACAATATCATCCGCATAATATGTTATATTATTAAATCAATAATTGAGACGACAAAGTTATTCATATTATTATTTGCAATATCGATGATATGTCTAGAAGTTACATCGAGGAGAGGTTTGGTCACCTAATCATGCGTGCCAATAAGGAGAAATCCTTATCGAAAAGCCCCCTCTTTCCTGGGAACAACCTGGTTGTTAAATATTGTGAGTTATAATATTAATGATGAATAAGTTGCGTTGATTAAAGTTGAAATTGATTGTTCCATTGTGTTGGTTTTGTTAGTGTTGGTGGAAATTGACATTTATTTCGATGATAATTGATGTCTGGAGGTTATATTGTTCACTCGGGTATTCGGAGCACTTTTCGTGTCGGACTACTAGTCACGATTTACTATTCATGAGTTACTATTCACGAGTTACTATTCACGAGTTACTATTCACGGGGTACTATTGATTCAGATTCTTATACTATTAGGGGCGGTGGTGCAAGATTGATAATACTTGCATGACAAAGTTAAAAATGGAGGTATAGTTGAAGGTACTATACTGTAATTAATTGTTTCACATGATTTATCTATTTATTCACATGATTATACTATTGATTCACATTATTTACTATTAGGGGAGGTGGTGCAAGTTTGATAATACTTGCTGGACTAAATTAAAAGTGAAGAAAAAGAGGAAGGTATTATACTGTAATATTTTGAGCCCCAAAATGTGCAATTATCGAAGCTATATTTTCCTATAAATAGAAGCTCATTCTTCACCAATTCACTAAAGCTATGGAGCAATTATTATAGAGAGAAATTATAGAGAGAACGAAGAAAAGTTTTCTGCTACTTCACCACTTCTATATCCAGTTTCTTCTAAGATAGGGAGTATTATTTCTTTCTTATCCATGAAGAGAACTTCTGTTATTCCGTTCTTTTTTATTCTGTTGGAATAACCTGTATACGCGGGTTACCCTATACTTGGTGGAATTCTTCTGTTATTCTATTTTTTTATTATTCTGTTAGAATATCCTCGTCATGCGCTTTTCTGCCGGGACCTAGTTCCGCTCTTTACTATTCTCATTGAATATCATGTATGCATGCGTTTTTTACGCTGGACTCGGTTCCGCTTTTTTACTATTCTCACCGAATATCCATGCATGCGTTTTCTGTGGGACCGGTTCCGTATTTATTATTCTATCGGGAATAATATATTCATGCGATTTCTATCGCATGCATGGTGAATCCTTCATTATTCCATTCTTTATTATTCATTGGAATAACTCGCTCATGTGGATTACCACATGCATGGTGAATGATCCTTTGTATTTCATTCCTTATTAAATTGTGAAAATGATCTGTTTATGTGGATTATGATGAAAGTCATAATAAAAGCATTGGACTAATGAAAATCATGGGTATATGTAGTATTCGTAAGTGTTATGATGAGATATGTTGGTTATTATGTGAAAACATGAAAGTTTCTTAGAAATCACAAAGTGTTGAAAAATCAGATTTTGGTGAAAATGGAACATGAAATTCAATTGACCATATCTCCTATTATATTTCAAATTTTTGAGTGTGGTCAAGTTCTAGAGTTAGGTCTATGAGTTTTGTAACTTATCCAAGTGGAATCACTGGAAAAGGTGTTGTAGATTTTTGTGTGGACTGATTTTTGTGTGGACTGCTGCCACGATTTTAAAAGGGTTGTTTCGACCACTTAATTTGCGTGAAAAATTCTAGCCTTTTGGGACATGAAAGTATATGGTATAAAGTACCTCCTGTCCAAAAACGAGCTCATTCCGACTTAAAATGAGCAAGTTATGACCATTTCAATATTTAGGTTTTTCCGACGAAAAACGCTATAACCGGAGTTCTATAACTCCGATGACCATGAAATTTAAACTGGAAGTTCACATTAATATGTGTAAGATTCTGCCAAGATTTGGGAATTTTTGTGTTAAACTTGAGGTAGCTAATTTTTTAAGGAATTAATTAGAAATTAATTTTTGAAAAATAGTAAATGAATTTTAAAAATGTCAATGAAAATATATGTTCAATATGGGACTTTATTATGCTAAATCTCATAAAAGAATAATTTTTGGGACTGATTTGGTATTTTTCATGAAAATAGTTTAGCTACGAACATATGAGTTAAATATGTTATGAGGAGTTGAAGAATTGGTAAATAGGGTTTTATGGCTTGGAATCCTATATAAGGTATATGCAGATTATTGATGAGTAATTTGATTATTGGTGATGAAATCTTATGAGTATGAAATTTTTGAATGATTAAATGCATTATTTGGAAAAGTGTAAACAATTAAATGTAATTGTTAATAAGTTTAAGAAGTGATTAAAATATTAACAGTATTAGATTATGATTTTATTAAGTGATTGATAATGTCCGGATAAATTTAAAGTCTTTAATATTTATCCTTGATTTAGTTTGATTAATGCTTATAATATTGTCATCATCCTCATATTTATATTATGTTAAAAGTTATCTCAGAGCTTTGTGTGCATAGATGGACTTGGTATGATTATGACTGGGATTATTCTTATAATCATGGTAGTAATATTGCAAATGATGTGGAAAAAGTCCTCATCGGCTGTAGTGCATTGATGAACAATTTTTGGTATGATTATGGCTATGGATTCTCTTGACTACTAAGGTGCAAAGATGAATTGTTTTATAGCATGATCGGGACCGTTGATAAAAACATGATTATCTTTGGCGTCCGTAGTGCATGGATAATTTGTGGTTGCGATACTAATGAAAAAGTCCTCATTGGCCCGTAGTGCATTGATGGACAGTTTTTGGTATGATTATGGTTATGGATTCTCTTGACAAGGGTGCAAAGATGAATTGTTTTATGGCACGATCGGACTGGTTGATGAAAACACGATTATCTTTGGCCCGTAGTGCATGGATAATTCGTGGTCGTGATACTAAAGAATATCCTTGGCCTGTAGTGCAGGGATGATTCGATGACGTGGATTATTTATTGATATGAGTTTCAGCAATGAAATATTAATTCATGGATGTGATAATAATGAATATCTTTGGCCGTAGTGCAAAGATGATTTAATAATTACGAGTATGAATTGTGATTTGGTATAACCATGATTTTTGATGTTTCAGGTGAAGATATGTGATGAAAATTATCTTCGTCCTGGGTGCGAAAGGGAATTCATAATCACAATTATGATTATGAGTTATTCATATGATTGTGGACAAGAATTGTTGATTGATTTTACAGGGATAAAACATTATTGGTGGACTTTTAACATGGAGAATATAATAGACCTGATAGTGTATTTGACTCTTCTAATGGATTGCTCGTTTCGCTGCAACTATGGTTGAAAAGTTTTATCATCTACCATATGTTCTAAATCTCTGATTTATTATTGATGAAAGCTATTGATAATTTAATTATCTTTAGTCATGATATTCTTTACTGGGCTAGTTGTGCTCACCCTTTCTGCTTCACAATTCCTTTCAGGTAAAAAGAGTGTTGCCGGGTCGAGTGGGGATAACAGGGGAATAGAACAGTGGTCTCTAGCTATGGAGGTTCTCCCTAAACAGTATAGAAAAGTGTGTTGTATTCTATACATCATTTAGTAGTTATATTTGGTGAATCGAATAGGGTGAGGCGAACCCAACTTTGGAAGGGTGTTTTGTCACTATCACACAAGATGTCTAATGACATATAACCTCGTGTTATCATAAGATGTTGTTGCGATCCACTTGCTTTGAGTATATCTACGGGCACTACCTATATGATCTTGGAGTTTATTTGAATTATAATATTCACTTGGAGAAAGTGGAGATAGTTATATATCAAGAGAAGACTCACCATTGGAAAGAAGATGATAGTAATCTTCTCGCTTTTTCTTTAGGGGTCTATTGGGTCAACCAAGGATAATTATTCGTGGCCATATGATATCTATTATAACCTGGCGCATGGCCTCCCATGTACGAAGGTTTTCTTGAGCACTTCCCAAAGATTTTAATTTCAAAAACAAATTTTGACTATACTTTTATGTATGTAAAATACCATTGTAAGGTTGTGGTCGAGGCACCATGAGAGTTACATACATTTGTATTAAAACTCACAGATTAATCGTAATCGTATTCTATACTGACATACCAACAACATTGTATAAATGAAGTTGTATCTGAATTTTGTACAATGTATCTGGCGACTCAGAATTGGTGATATATACCTAAATTTTTGGGGAGTCACACTATAAATTTGAACCATTAAACAACATGAACCATGAACAGAACATAGAGATAATCGAGCTTGAAAGTGTCAACTCGAAGCTGTTTGGGTTTCTAGGTTACTCAGAAAACCCAGATTTGCTCTGACAGAAAGTTTGAGAAGCTAGATCTTCTTGTTATGTTTTGATATGACCTAGATCTTGGTTGTTAGTTGTAATATTGTAAACTGACTTCAAGATCCATGCTCAATAAAGCCCAGAAACAACTTTGATTGGAATTTACACGCGGTGAAACATGACAGGCTTATAACGAAGCTGTCAGTGTTCTTGAGCTCAAGAACACCAACAACGACGCTTTGTGTCGCTAAAGCCCTATAACGACAGTTTTTAATATAATTATTTTCTGAATTTCCGAAAATTATTTAAAAATAGAAATAAATTTCTAAAAATTACAAAAAAGGTTTTAAAAATCATTTTAAATTCTAAAAAATAACTTTTAATTATTTGGGAAATTTTTCATTAATATTTATAATTATTTGAATATTAATGATATTTAATTTATTTAATTAGTGTATTAAATAAATTAGAGGAAAATGATTTAATATTATGAAAAATCATTTGAAATAAGAATAATGTATTTAAAAATATTTAGAGTTATAAAATGTGACTTTTAATATTTTTAGAGAATTTTCATTAATAAATTAATATTAATGATATTAGATTTATTTAAATATTAAATTAAATAAATAAGTTAAAATTGATTTTATTAATTTAAAAATCATTTTAAATAAGAATAAAGTGTTAGAAAGTATTTTGAATTATAAAATATAATTTTCAATATTTTTGAGAATTTTCATTAATAAATTAATATTAATGATATTAGATTTATTTAATTATTAAATTAAATAAATAAGTTAAAAATGATTTTATTTAAAATCTTTTAAAATAAGAATAAAGTGTTAGAAAATATTTAGAATTATAAAATATAATTTTCAATATTTTTGGAGAATTCTCATTAATAAATTAATAATAATGATATTAGATTTATTTAATTATTATATTAAATAAATGAATTAAAAATGATTTTATTGATTTAAAAATCATTTAAAAATGGGAAAAATGTTTTTAAAATATTTGAAGTTATAATTAATGACTTTTAATATTTTGATGATAATTTCATTAATAGTTAAATATTACTGGTGATGATTTAAAAATGATTTTGATTACTTTAAAAATAATTTAAGTAGAATATTAATGATTTAAAAATATTTGAAGTTATTAATAATAACTTTAATATTTTGGCAAGTATGTTATTAATATTTTTATATTATTAAATATTTATAATGATAAGATTATTTGATAATTAAATCATTTAAAAATGATTCCGGTGTTTGAAAAATTATTATAAATAATAATAATTGTTTATAAATTATTAAAAGCTTCCGAAAAATGTTATAAACGATATTTAACTTATCTAAAATAATATTGAAGCTTAGAGACCAACTTTAATTGACAATCAATGTGTTAATTGTCGGATAGGGTGACCAAAACACCGAGATGAGACCGAAGTCCAACTAGACTGAACTAGTTAGACTTGTTAATTGTTTATATAGGTTATAAACACTAATGTGGCTATGTGGTAATGTGCCTAGGAGAAGTTTGACTGTAGAATACAGTGTTGCGTGTTATAAAATATTGTGCTAATTATGAGACCGTCATTATTGGTTATAGGTATTTCAAACGCAGATAAGTTTATTATGTAGCTGTAAACAGCGGAAGAGGCAAGTTCCCTAACTCAACCTTGAGTTATATTCATTCAATTATTATAGTGGTTAATTATTGTTAATTATACAATGTCCAGTGATTTATTGTTGATTATTCGCAGTTAGTGCATGTTTAATAATTCAAATTGAATTACTGATTCGGAAAATATACATTTGTAGAATAACTGTTTTTGGATATTCATATCCGTAGAAGATAGAATTGATGATCTGAGATAATTCCCTGCTTATTATTCGAATTATGTTGAGAAATGTCTTAGCTAATCATTCGGCTGATTTAACATTTGTTAGAACTTGATAGGTTCGAGAAGAGAATTCAATTATTATTGACAAATTGATGCCAATTATTTTGGCTAGATCGAGAAGTAATTAGAAATTGAAATCACAGTATTTCGTTGTTAAATCAAAATCTTGATTCTGAGACTGAGAAGAACAACCTTTTATATAAAGGGAATATTTTATTGGTCGTATATTCGGCTTTTGTGCGCGATTAAGTATTATGCATAATATAGGGTATAATAAAGCTGATCACTTGTTATACTTGCAGAGGGGTATGATTTAATCTTTATGATTATATGATACACCTGCGTATGTATCAAAGTAAATCTTTGATAGATACCCGAGAAGAGAAGTTCTAGATCTTGTGTGATCACTCAGCATAAATCTGGAAAATATTCCACTTTGTTATTGCGTAGAATTGCTTCTTGTTTATTCAATAGAATATCGTAGAAACTTTGAAAGTGTTGTACTCTTTCATTATCAGATTATTGGGTTGCCTAGAATACGAGAAGACTTGTTATTGATTAACAATTTGTTTAGCTATTTCAAAGTTTCCCGAACTTTGATGTCATTCTATCAATATTGATAGTCTATTATTCTGATACTTATACATTCATTGTATAACTTAACTTGCGAGGCAAATTTGTTGCTCACCCTTGCTAAATAAAACTTTTCAGCTAGGAATGAAGTGGCAGGAGGTGCTGTGAAGAACAAAGGCAATGGCCTGTTGCTGGAATAGTTTAATGAACATTATTATTATTATGTTGTTTTGTGAACCCTTTTTGTATAACTAAAGGGTATGCTTGTAATGTTAAGGTTAGAGAACCTAGGGTAATGTATTAACTATATCAGTTAGTGAAGTGTATGTTCCTATTTATAATTAAATGGGTAGTTAAATGTTATTTATATTGTAGATCGTGAGCACTAAACTCGGGGGTCAGGTAACCTAGATTTGGGGGTGTCACACCATGAGTAATCTTTCTATCTATTTTGCAGCCTGCAAAATTAGCATCTATGTATCCTATTAGTTCAAATGAGGACTCCTTGGGATACCAAAGCCCCAAGTGAGGTGTACCCTTGAGATACCTAAAAATCCTCTTTACAGCAGTTAAATGTGATTCCTTAGGGTTAGCCTAAAATCTAGCACATATGCATATTGCAAATATTATGTATGGTCTACTGGCAGTTAGATATAAAAGAGAGTCTATCATACCTCTGTATTGAGTTATATCAATACTTTTACCTTTTTCATCTTTGTCAAGCTTGGTTGCAGGAGCAATTGCGATTTTCATGGGAGAGGCTGATTCCATGCCATACTTCTTAAGTAAGTCTTTAATGTACTTGGCTTGGTTTATGAATATTCCTTCATCAGTCTGCTTTACTTGCAGTCCAAGGAAGAAGTTCAGCTCACCCATCATGCTCATTTCAAACTTGCTCTGCATAAGCTTAGAGAATCTCTTGCATAGCTTTTCATTAATAGAACCAAAAATAATATCATCAACATATATTTGAACCAATAAGACTTTGTCTTTATGCTTTCTAAGGAATAATGTGGTATCTACTCTACCTCTAGTGAATCCATTTTTAATAAGAAAGTTAGTTAGTGTTTCATACCATGCTCTAGGTGCTTGTTTAGACCATATAAGGCTTTGTCTAATCTATAAACATAATTAGAAATAGATGGATTGATGAAACCTGGAGGTTGCTCTACATAGACTTTTTCTTGAAGTTCATCATTCAGGAATGCACTTTTGACATCCATCTGAAAGACCTTGAATTTCATGCGAGCAACAAAGGCAAGGAAGATTCTGATGGAGTGTAGCATGCAATGTTGACAGCTTCTGCCCAGAAGTATTCAGGCAGATGGGTTGCTGCTAGTAGAGTTCTTCCAGCCTCTATCAAAGTTTTGTTCTTTCTCTCAGCTACTCCATTTTATTGAGGAGTTTGTGAAGCTGATAAGTTATGACTGATGCTATTATCTGTGCAGAACTGATCCATTTTTGAGAAGTCAAATTCTCTACCATGATCACTCCTTATAGCCTTGATTTTCTCTCCTTTCTCGTTCATTACTAGCCTGAACATCTTGATCAGTTGGGAGCTTACTTCATCCTTTGAGGTTAGAAAGAACACCCATGTGAACCTGGTGTAGTCATCAACTATAACCAGTGAGTATCTTTTCCTTTCGAGACTCGTTGTTGGAATTGGCCCAAAAAGATCCATGTGGAGCAGCTGCAGGGGCTTGTCGATCGAGTTGGCAGTTTTCCTCTTGAATGAGCTTCAGGTTTTCTTTTCAGGCTGACAAGCGTTACATGGCCTTTTTTTGATGAAGTTGAACTTGGGTAGGCCTGCAACAAGATCTTTTGAGGCCAGCTTGGACATGCTTTTGAAGTTTAAATAAGATAATTGTCTATGCTATAGCCAGCTCATTTCTTCAGATGCTTTAGCTAGAAAGCATATTATTTCATCTGAGCTTAGCTGTCCAAGATTCAATGTGTAGACATTTCCTTCTCTTGTTTCGATTAGCATTACAGCAGATGTCTTCAAATCTCTGACTTGACACTGATTATTGAGGAATGTTACTTGATGACCCATGTCGCAGAGTTTACTAATGCTTAGAAGATTATATTGTAGTCCTTCCACATAGGCCACTCTACAGAAAGACACTGCTCCATTTCTAGCTGAGACATATTCTCTTGTCTTGCCAGAGCCGTTGTCTCCAAAGATGACTGAGGGACCTTCCTTTTCTATGTAGTTAGACAAAAGGGATTTGTTCCCAGTCATGTGCCTTGAGCTCCAAATACCAAGTCGTGATCGTAGAGCTCTTTTCCTGTGGTAACATTAAACCTATTTGATCTTGGGGACCCAAATCTATTTGATCTTGGGTCTCACATCCATGGAATTATAATAGCACTTTGCAGCCTTGTGACCAATTTTGTAGCACACAAAACATTTAATATGATGCATGCTTGTGTGTGTATGAGTATTCATTCTCCATTTAGACTTTTGTGGTCCTTTAGTCATCCTTCTGTTAAACTAATTTTCCTTCTTCCACGTGTCCTTGGGTTTTTTAAATTGTGAGGAGTGTACCTTACCTCTACTGTACCTTCTAAGTTGATTCATAGAGTTGGTCTTACATGACTCTATGATCCTTCGAGGTTTGTGAGTAGTGGATCGGTTACTCATCTCTTTTATGAAGCCCATGCCAGCATGGGATCCTTTACTCCTTGGAGTATAGATCGAATTAGTAGAACAGGATTGGGTTGGTTCTTCCTTCTATGAGGATTTCACAAATGTAATGCCTCTACTAAAACTTGAAGCATTACTAGCATTAGTTTCCATTATCTTTTCTACACATGGCTCTGAGGTGGATCCCCCAAAGCCTATGCATGTTCTGTCAGATGCACTTCTCTGACTAGAGAGTAGGGAGTCCATGGATGATGAGGATTTATTCCATGTAGAGATAGTCTTTTCTAGTTCCTCAAATTTAGAGGTTAGATTGGACTCTCTTCGTGCATTGAGCTCATTGGTCTGTTTTAAGATTTCATTCTCAGCCTCAAGCTTGGAGAGAAAGTTAGTACTTAGAAGGGCTATTTCTAGCTCTTCTTGAACTTTCTTTTTCTCCTATTGAAGGAGTGAATAATCCTTCGACAGAACTCTGAACCACTTCATGTATTGATGCAGATCAGTTGTTATGCCATGCAGTGCAGTTCTCAAATCATTAATGTCTACATCAGGAGAGTTAAAGTTAAATACCTCATCAATACTTACTTCGTGTATGTTGGAGTTCTGTTTGTCTTTTGCACTTTTGGCCATTAGGCAAAGATTTGCCATTTGGGGATCTTCATCATCTCCAGTTCGTGAGAGTTGAGTCATTATACGAAATCACTCCACGATCCTCCCACTCTGAAGGCCTTTGTCTCTATTCTGAGGCCTTTTGTTGCCTTTGTATTCCTTCTTTGGATGTGATTTCTTCTTTAGCTCTTCTCTGAGAGGTTTGTTGTAATTGGCAATGAAGTGGCCAGGCTTCTTGCAGTTGTAGCATAAATCATTCATTTGCTCCCTATTTATCAGAAGTTCTTGACCTTCTTTGGTTTGCTGGTTTTGCCTTGACGCATAAACCTTCTTAGTCTTTTTACCAGCATTGCAAGATCTTCATCATCGTCTTCATCATAGTCCGAGTCAATTTCAGTGTTGACCTTGGAAGTACTTTCAGTTTCTTTGAGAAAAACACCCTAATCCTTTTTTGTGCCTTCTGACAGAGTTTCTGCTCGTTGAGTCAACTCCAGTTCGTATGTGAGAAGGTTCTGTATAGGCTGAATGAAACGATCGTCTCGTGGAGATTCTTTGACTCTCTAATAGCAGTGGTTTTGGCATCCCACCTGCTTGGTAAGGCCCTCGTGAACTTTATGATTAAATCTTTGTTTGGATAGATCTTTCCATAAGCTCGTAGAGAGTTGAGCAGAATGTTGAATCTCTCATAGGCGGTAGTGACGTTTTCTCCTTGAACATGAGAAAACATTTCATACTGCTGTGTCAGGAGAGATTGTTTGTTTTCTCTTACTTCTTCCGTTCCTTCATGCATGATGAGTAGTGTTTCACAAACCTCCTTTGTTGTTGACCACATTTTCGAATAAATCGTCTTTTAAGGATTGAAAAAAAATGTTCTTGGCCTTCTTGTCGAGTTGAACAACTCTCTTCTCGTTGTCTGTCCACTCCTCTTTGACTTTGATTTGTATTCTGTTTGGATCGTCTATAGTTGGTGCAAGCTTTGTTGGAACATAGGGCCCATTCAGAATAGTCTCAAACAGATCTTCATATATTGAGTCCATGAATGCTTGCATCCTAACTTTCCAGTTTGCGAATTTATCTTTGTTGCACATTTGTGGCTTGCTGCCTCCTCCAGTCCTTGATTCGCTTGGTAAGTGTGCCATTGGATCTACTTAACCTTTATAGGCTGTATAATAGAACCTGCTTTGATACCAATTGTTAGTTCCTAGAGGCACAATAGTTATCTAGAACGGGTGGGGGGGGGTTGAATAGATATTTAAAAATCTTTTCATTTTAACTTGTTAGTTGATAATGATTAAAACTCAGCGGAATTAATATTTGTTTTAATCTCCCTTAAGATAGTGAGTTAATGAGAGTGAGGCAGTTATAGAAGTTATAGAAGATATGTCAGTCATAGCAAGAATGTAATAGACACAGTCATTTTAAGTGGTTTAGAGCACTTAAAGCTCCTAGTCCACTCTTCTACTCCTCGAGTAGGAAATCCACTAAGGATATCTTTTACATTTTCTGAATCACACAGATTCCTTCTAGACCAGCAGTCTAGGAACTTCTTAGTTCACTCTTGAACTCTTCAAGTCCAGCAGACTTGGAACTCTTACTTCAGTTGATTGGTAGTTATTGAGTTCTTGATTGTTGCTAGTCAATTGTTGTTAAGAACTTGTTCGAAAATTGAGTAGCTGAGCAAGCTTTTTCTTTTTCTTAGATCGTAGAGTTGAGCGTTGAGAGTTCTTGTGAGTTTTGTTCAATGCTTGCTTACTTGACTCATGTGCACATGTTCTGCATATATGTGTTCCTTGAAATCTATCCGTTGAAGCCTTTTGTTGAAGCATTAAATGCGTTTGACATTTCTGAGCTTTGATAGAAACTTTTCTGCACACCTTCTGATTTGCATTCTGGCCCACTGACATAGCAGTCTGCTTTCTCACCTAACACCTGAAAAGGTATTTTCCTCTGTCCTATGGTCCTTCCCTTAGCTTCTTTAATACATTTCTTTCGTTGCATACTAAGGATATCTTTTGTACCATTGGGACTGATGAGGACTTCAACATTTAAAACCCATTCCACATTTGTTGGAATTTGTCTCTAAACAAAAGGTAGGGCTCAATGCTTCTGACATATGGCAGATGATACTCTATGATTCAGATCGTGATGTCTTGTCATCTTGGTGCTTGGTCTGATGCTATCGAATACGAGCACTATGATTTCTCTTAAGAGACTTGCACACTACGATCTTTACTTGCTTGTGTTTACAAGCTCTACGTTTCTGAGATTACACTACGATCTCTGAGTTGGGTCGACAAACGTTGGGACCACTCTACAATTTCGGAAGAGGTCCTTCAAGGAAGGTATACTACGATCCTCGATGCTCTGTGTTTCTGCCTTGGCTTCTGTAATCTTGATCAGCTTGATACACTACGTTCTATCTATTCCACTTCAAGATGTAGATCAACCTAACAAATTTGATCTATCACTAAGTCCTTGTACACATATTTCTCTAAGGACTTTACATATAATGATGAGCATTTATATTTAAACATCAAATCAAAATATGCACTCTCCCAACAGGGTTTAATACTCCTGGACTCTTGTATAGACTAGATAGATTTTCCCTTGATTTTTCTTGGTTTGATTGGGATTTATTACAATTGGTAGGCACATGGTTTTGGGACCAACTCTTCTGCCAGAAACAGGAAAGTCTGTACTTAATCATTCTTGGAAACATATGCAAATTCCGAATGCATGAATAATATTTCAATTCAAACTCCAAAAACTAAAAAATGCATAACGAGAGAAGATTTGTTTTTCAATGGCCTAAAAAATTTATACTTGCTAGAAAAAATCATCTAACATTAGCATTTTACAAGAATTACTTTAATCACATGAAATTATCTAAAATTTGTAGAACATTATCAAATCAAAATGAAACTTTGCTACAAAGTTTGCCCATTCTATTGACTAAAGACTCCAATCTAATTAACAGACAATAGACAAGCCATTTCAAAATATTAAACAGAAAGCAGTCATGAATAAATTCTATAACTTTAAGCAAAAATCAACTAATGGAATCTAAGCACATGATTCATGCCACTTCAACTATCTATAATGCATTCTTGCTTGTTTAAGGAAAGAATGACAACAATAAAAAAACACAAGGAAAGAAGTGACAATTACATATGGTGTTTGTAGATAATACCTATAAGGGCACCAAGACTTGAAACTCTTTTAGCATTTAGTGACAACTAGGTTCAAGAGTCTATCAATACAACACTACTTCACCTTATCTCCCTTGTATATTAATAATCTGTGAAAAGACTTGGCTTTGGTCCTCTGATCCTTCTCCCTCTTCTTCAATGCTAATCATTGTTACATTCATAGCATAAGCATCATTGGCCATCTATTCTGCCATCGCTTTAGGTCCATCTGGTTTATTTTGTAGTTGAAGTGCATACTCAAGATTCCACAGCACTGAACCCATGGTTGGGCGATCAGTTCCTTGATCAGATAAGCATGCTATAACTATATCGATGAAGCTCTTCAAGCATTCGAAACTAATCTCCTCCTTAATATTTGGATCCATAAGGTCTTCTAGAGTGTCATTCTTGTGGCTAATCTGCAAGACAGGCTTGTTCTTTTGGAAGGGCTGAATTAATTGGGAGTATTTCACTTAATACTTCAAAAAGGAATACTCCTAATGAATAAACATCAGATTTATCTGTCAGTTGTTGGCGTCGAAAATACTCTGGAACTAAGTACCCAAAACTACCTTTCACCACTATACTAACATGAGTTTGGTTAAGAGTAGGGCCTGTTTTCGAGAGTCCAAAATCAGAAACTTTTGCAACCCACTTCTCATCTAGTAGAATATTTATAGCTTTGACATCTCTATGAATGATTGTGTGCTTGGCACCAGTGTGGAGATAGTGAAGCCCCTTAGCAGCACCAATACAAATATTCAACCTTTGCATCCAAGTGAACCAAAGCTCTGAAAGAACTCACATGGACCATGTAACAAGGAGTTTCCAAAGTGATTCATCCTTCGGTGATAAATGGGTAGCAAGCATGTAGAAATTCAGGACTCTCTTTTTATCACCAATTGCATTATAGACTAGGCCAATAGTATGATAAGGATCTGGCAAATTGGGTGAAAGCCGGATAACTTCTTTCAAATGACATATGGCATATAGCTTAAAAAATATAATAATAATCAACTAAGGAGCAATCCAAAAAAGGATACAAGCTCAACTATATGTTATTATCCAAAAAAAGTGCCAGACTAATAGACAATTTGAGTATAAATGAGAATGAGACTCATTTTGCTACTTGCACATAGCACACTCTAGAGATAGCTTTATCAAAACTACAATATATCATTAGAGTTTAGCCTGTTAAGGAACAAAGACTAGGTAAAAGACCTGACCTGACAAGAACCCTCAGCCCAGGAAATAAAGATGGCTAAAAAGAGATAGGTAGAGTTATGTGATTCTTTAACATAAGTAAAAGAAGAATTAGAAGAGAAGAAATCGATATTATAATACTTAATTCTAATAGACTAGAATTATATTGATAACTAAACTCTGTGTTTTTTTCTTAAAGGCATTGCCTAGCCCTCGAGAGTATGCAAAGTTCTTGTAGTGAAAGCTAGCAGGACCCTTTTTGGATATTCTCAACGCTCAACTACTTGTCATTCATAACACTCTCTCTAAAAGTTATCTCGAGATTCTTCCAAACCATTGCAGCTTATTTATATTAGGCTAACACAAAAGTGATAGTATCAGCAATAATCGATCACTTTAACCTTTGACCTCAGCAAATGAAGATATAATATGCCAAAAACTTTGAATAGAAAAATCTAATGACCGCTATATGGAAAACACTTTGATTCTGTTTTAATATAACTTTCCATGTGATGAATCATTAATAAAGCACAATCAAACTTGGTTTCAGAGAGGATTAGTGCTAACAGAATTAAATCTTGATAGGTCATTTTTGACCTACCCCCAGTTCTAGGTACAAGATTAGCATAAAAAAGCTTATGAACAACACTATTTAGAGGTGTTGTTTCAAGGATAGTTGGCAATAAAACAAATTCAGTAGCAGGACAGTCTTTGATAACCCTTAATTGTTGCAGAATAGACATGTTTTCAAATTCTAGTGGCCACTTAAGAGTAAAACGTGAAAGGCCAAAATAGGGAATATCTAATAAAACACCAAATAAAGCAGAGTCGATTAAAATCATTTTGTTTTGGACAAAAAAGTGAATCCTATCAGATGTAACATACATGTTGGCATAAAAATGTTTAATCAACATAGGATAACCAGATTTGGGTGGAAATAACATAGTAGACAAACTGATTTTTTCAAATAAAGCATCGACTCCAATATTGTGAAAAAGGACCTAGTCAACAGGTTAACCAAACACAATAAGTTTATTGATCATCAGTTTTTGGAAACGAGTGGCATACTTTGGAGATCTAAAAGTAAGAGATTTACCATGTGTTTTAGAAACTTAAGGAGCAGAATCAGATATTCTCATTGTGATGCGGTTTTTACCCTTTGATGGCTGGCCTTTTCTCTTCATCTCCTTTGAAGAAGCCCCAAAATTGGATGGAAACTTTTGAAATTTTTTGTTGAGACAACACTTATCCCTTGGTGCCATGGATGATTCCCTCTCTCGAAGAATTGTCTCTCGGCCCGTAATGAAGGTGTGTACTCCTCGTGTCTTAGCCATAAATTCGGTGATGAAAAACAAACAAAACTCAAGTTTTGTTTTTGTGAAAGATCGAATAGATACGAAGCAGAGAATGAAATTGAATTAGTTTTTTAAACCCTTGCTTGCGTGTAACTGATGGATAACAAAGAGAGTTGGGATAGAAAAGGACACAATGAGAGATGTGAAAGGTTGGGCTGGGGAGGGAGGATTTAACCAAGTCTTAGGCCATGTTTGGCTTTTTAAAAAAAAAACAAGGGCTTCAATTTTAATTTAATTCATTTCCTAATCTTTAAGTTTTGTTTTATTTATTTCTAAATAATTTCCCAATTAGCTTTCATGGTTAAACTTTTATTTTAACTTAACAACTCATATCACATTATATGAATTATTATCTTTCATACGTACAATATTCAAATATAATATATTTTATTTATTATATTATGCTTATTTTACATAATATTCAAAAATATATATTACTCACATCTTTGTATGAAAATTATTTTTCCATAGTAATGCTTTGTATTACAATAATTCTATATTAAAATTATTTTAATACCCCTTTCTTAAATAAAATTGTTAAAAATTAATATTAGAATTTAATATTAAAATTATTCTTAATTGATCGCCTCTTTTTGCGAAAAGATTTAGTTCATAAACAAATCATGCAATAAAAATATATTCATATATATATATATATATATATATATCACATACGCATTATACCACCATGCATAGTCACTTATTACAGATCACATATTCAATACAATATATATTAAAATAAAAAAATATTTTAGTAAATTCTTATTTTTATATATATATACTGAACATTTGGACTATTACATTATCTTTTGTCAACACTATAAATGCATACATAACTTATACAGCAGCCTTATGAATTTAAGTCTCCTACTACGCGAAATCACTACTCTCATTTTTTTTCCTTCAAGAAAGCAGAACCATTCTATGATGTCGATTTACGACACTTACTTATCAAATATATGAAGTTGCTTCGTCAAAAAATTAAACCAAATAGTGATTTAGATTATCAAAATTGTACAAGATCATCAATAACAATAGCAACCATCAACAAAAATGACATGAAATCTATGACGCCCCCAAAATAGGTATACATCACCCATCTTGAGTCGTCAAATACATGGTACATAATTTAAATACAAACTTCTTTTATACAGTACGACAAAACGTAGCTGAGAGTTTCAACACGGATAATGTCTTGTAGAGAGTATCCAAACTCAAATAAAGTCCTCATTACAATTATTATCACACTATTTCACTGAATAGTGAGGACTACTAATGCAAAACATCTGGACCATCACTCCATTCCTCGACTAGTCCCAGCTATATTCTCATTTCCTGAAGAGAACAATGAAAACAAAGGGTGAGCTCAACTAGCCCAGTAAGAAATATTATGACTAAGATAATGTAGAATAAATTATCGTTAGCCTTCAACAATGTTAAACTTATAAAATATAATAAACATCAAGTTTAACGGCAGCGGAACAAGCAATCCATTAGAAGAGTCAAGTAGAGCATGATATATACTATCTTATATGATTTAAAAAGTTTATCATCAATTTTATCGATGAGACTCAACTTAATAAATAAACCACATCATCGAATCATCCCTGCACTACGAGCCAAGGATATTCATGTAATCATTAATGGTTATGATTATACAGAATAATCCCTGGTCATAATCATACTAACAACTGTCCATCAATGCACTACATGCCAATGACGATTTTAACCACATCATTTGTAACAATACGATCATGATTATACCGAATAATCCCTAGTCATAATCATACCAATTAATAGTACATCTATGCATGTAAGCCACAAATGACTTTTATCATAATATAAGCATGAGAATGATGACAATGATATATAAGAATTCAATTAAAAGAAAGCAAATGATAAATTTTTAAAGATTTATAACTTAATTTATCCAGAATTCAATAATGTCCGAATTGTCAACATGATACTACTTTGTGGAGTAAAATTCAAGAATAATATTATATCAAAAATGACTTGGACAATAAAGAAATTAATTTTTATCATGAATAATTTCCCGGGTGAATAGTACCCGAGTGAATAGTACCCCATGAATAGTACTTTGTGAATAGTACTCGTGAATAATACTTTGTGAATAGTACCTGAATAGAATAATAGTACTTTGTGAAAAGTACTTAAAATAAATTTGAATACTACTACATGACGATGATTCTCCGATGAAAAGCTTAAAATTTAACAAGAATGTGTAGAAAATATCCTTGTGAAACGATACTAGATGAAGCGCAAATTTCAAGGATATTCTACTAATTTCACGGAGTATAGAAGTAATATTTTTAAAACAATGGGATTATAATCAGGAATACGAGACGAAATAATATTACTCACATACTACAGAATATGGAAGAAAATATTATTCCTATGAATACTGAACAAAATAATATCACTTATCTCAGAAGAAGACTGGATACTGGAATAGTGAGGTAGCAGACTTCTCTTCTACTTTCTCTCTAAACCTTCTCTCTCTATAGCTTCTCTTTCTATAATTGCTCTTGTGAATCTTAGTGAATTGGTAAGAATAAAAGAAGAATGAGCTTCTTTTTATAGGAAAATATAGTTTCGATAATTGCACGTTTTGGGGCTTGAAATATTACAGTATAATACCTTCATCTTTTTCTTCATTTTTAATTTAGTCCTGCAAGTATTATCAAACTTGCACTACCTCCCCTAATAGTACATCTTGTGAATCAATAGTATAATCATGTGAATCAATAGTACAATCACGTGAAAAAAATAATTACAGTATAATACATTCATCTATACCTCCATTTTTAAATTAGTCATCCAAGTATAATCAATCTTGCACCACCTCCCCTAACAGTACATGCATGTGAATCAATAGTACACACATGTGAACAAAACATTATAAGCATGTGAATTAATATCAATTAATTGCTCATTTATCCGATTAATTACCTGATTAGTCAATATAACCTCTACACATCCATTATTATCGAAATAGATGTCGATTTCCCTAACACTAATAATCCCAACATAATGGAAATATCAATTTCATCTTTAATCAATACGAACTTATTCATCATTAATATTATAACTCACAATATTTAACAACCAGATCATTCCCAAGAAAGTGGGGGCTTTCCGATAAGGATTTCACCCTATTAGTGCGCAATTAGGTGACCAAACCTCTCCTTGACAGAACTTTTTAGACATTGTCAATATTGTAAATAATAATATGAACAACTTTGTCGTCTAAATTATTGATTTAATAATATTAAATATTATGCAAATGATACTGTGACAATAATTGAATCAATAATATGAAAGATATTATGTAGCAATTACTGTAGCAATAATTGAGTATAACTGAGTGACTTCTCACGTAAGCATCAATAATCAATACTGTGTGCTACTATGCAACCACATGTATTACTGTACTTTTACCACCGTGTAGTTCAACAGTTTAACAGTAAAACTTTTGCCATTATTTTTATAAAAAGATAATTCTGTCATTTTTTAACTACGATAATACTTTTGTTGTGGGGTCCACCAATGATTGTGCCGTCGTACGAATATTCCCCGACAAATCGAATATTATATAACCACTTGCTTACTTTGCAAAATTAGTAAATATTACCCACAACTATAACATTATATCAAATCCATACCATAATATTAAAAAATATATTTCGAGAAAAATTAATCTTTATTCATAAAAGTTGGGGTTTTACAACCTCCCCTTCTTATGAAATTCCGTTCTCAAAATTAGGGCGCGTACCCGATATGTCGAAGAGGTGAGGATACCTTGACTTCATTTCAGATTCTAACTCCCAGGTCATTTCCTCAACATCATGGTTTCTCCACAAAACTTTGACTTGAGGTATAACCTTGGAGCATAGAATATGATCCTTCTTATCCAAGATTTTAACAGGTAGCTCTTCATACGTTAAATCTTCCGCTATCTCGTTAATTTCTAATTCAATAATGTGGTTTGGGTCTTTCACATATTTACGTAACATAGATATATGAAAAATGTTATGAACATGAGACATACTTGACGGTAAAACGAGTCTATAGGCCATAGTTCATACTCAATCGAGGATTAAAAATGGGCCAATGAATCGAGGATTGAGCTTTCCCCTCTTTCCAAATCTCGTAACTCCTTTCCATGGAGCAACACGTAACAACACATGATCTCCAATATTGAATTCCACATCCTTTCGATGAATATCAGCATAACTCTTTTGTCGATCTTTTGTGGTTTTTATACGTTGTCGGATCGTTTGAATCTTTTCCGTAGTCATACGTACCAACTCCGGTCCCAACAACATTGCTTTACCCACCTCATCCCAGCATACTGGAGAACGATACTTTCTTCCATACAACGCCTCAAATGGAACCATGCCAATACTTGCTTGATAACTATTGTTGTAGGAAAACTCCACCAATGGTAAAATCTTGTCGCAACTTCCTTTGAAGTCAAGGACACAGAGTCTTAATAAATCTTCAAGAGTTTGAATAGTCCTCTCCGACTATCCGTCCATTTGAGAATGATATGCCAAACTAAATCGTAAATCTGTGCCCATAGCTTTTTGCAAACTAACCCAAAATCGTGAAGTGAATCTTGGATCTCGATCAGAAACTATGGATACTAGCATACCATGCAATCTTACAATCTCGTTTATGTACATACGAGCAAGACGTTCAAGTGTATAAGTTTCTCGTATCGGTAAGAAATGAGCAGACTTGGTCAATCTATTAACAATGACCCAAATCGCATCTATGCCTTGAGAAACCTTGGGAAGACCAAAGAATGAAAATCCATGGTAATGTGCTCCCACTTCCATTCTAGAATTTCAAGTGGTTGCAATGGACCTTTTGGCACTTGATGCTCCACCTTGACTCGTTGACAAGTTAGACACCTTGAGATAAACCCCGCTATCTCTCTCTTCTTATTGCTCCACCAAAATGTATGTCAAAGATCATGATACATTTTGGTACTCCCAAGATGGATTGCAAACGGTGTGTTGTGTGCCTCCATCATGATTTTATACTTCAAGTCAGAATCGTTAGGAACACAAAGTCTGGAGTTAACTCAAAGTATTCCTTCTTCATCGATTCTTGCTTCCGGAATAGCACCTTATTGCACTTTCTTCCTCATACGCATCAGCTCCAGGTCTGTAGCTTGAGCAACTTTAACTTTATCGATTAAAGTCGGTTCTACTCATATATTCGCCATCATTACATGGGTCCCTAGAGTCTTTAACTCTATCTCCATCCTTTGTAAGTCATACAAAATGGGTCTTTGCGTTGACAATATCGCACTCGTACCCGCATATGATCTTCAACTCAATGCGTCAGCTACTACATTCACTTTTCTAGGATGGTATTGAATGGTATGATTGTAATCTTTCAATAGCTCAAGACATCGTCGTTGCCGCATGTTGAGTTCCTTTTGAGTGAAGAAATATTTGAGGCTTTTATGATCCGTATAGATCTCCACCTTCTCTCCATATAGGTAATGCCTCCAAATCTTAAGCGCAAAAATGACAGCTACCAACTCTATATCATGAGTAGGATAATTCCTCTCATATTCTTTGAGTTGTCATGAGGCATAGGCTATGAATTTCTCATGTTGCATGAGAACACACCCTAAACCTTTGCTTGAAGCATCGCTGTATATGACAAATCCCTCCGAACCAGCTGGTATTGTCAAAATAGGTGCTGAAATGAGCCTCCTCTTGAGTTCATGAAAACTCTTCTCACATTCCTCACTCTAACTGAATTTTGTATCTTTTCGAGTCAGCTGAGTTAATGGAGTAGCGATCCGAGAAAATCCTTCCACGAACCTCCGATAATAACCAGCTAAGCCGAGAAAGCTACGTACTTTGGTCACTGACTTAGGTTGCTCCCAGCTTTGAATTGCTTCGATCTTTGCCGGGTCAACAGATATTCTGTGATTTGATATTACGTGCCCAAGGAATGCTACTTCCTCAAGACATAACTCGCATTTCTTTAACTTGGCATATAACTTGTTTTCACGAAGCTTTTGGAGTATCAGCCTCAGGTGTTGCTCATGATCTTTACGGGTTTTGGAGTAAATGAGGATGTCATCAATAAAGACGACCACAAAGTGATCCAAATATTCCTTGAATACTCGGTTCATCATATCCATGAAGGCAACATAAGCATTAGTCAATCCAAAAGACATGACTAGGAATTCGTAATGCCCGTACCGAGTTTTGAAAGCAGTCTTTAGAATGTCATCAGTTTTAATCTTCAACTGGTAATATCCAGAACGAAGATTGATCTTTGAAAAGAATTTGGCGCCTTGCAACTAGTCAAACAGGTCATCAATGCTAGTCAACATGTACCTATTTTTGATGGTGACATGATTCAACTCCCGATAATCAATACAAAGTCGCATACTTCCATCTTTCTTCTTCACGAATAGAACAGGAGCACCCCAAGGAGACGTACTAGGTCGAATGAAACTGATGTCTAACAATTCCTGTAGTTGGGTTTTTTACTCCTGAAGTTCAATAGGAGCCATTCGATATGGGGCTTTGGAAATGGGGGTTTTGTATCGGGTTCAAGGTCGATACCAAACTCGATTTCACACTCTGGGGGTAGGCCAAGAAGTTCTTCGGGGAATACGTCAGGAAATTTATTAACAATAGAAATATCATTCAAATCTGACGTATTTTTGTTTAAATCTGTGACATGGGCTAAGAAAGCTTGACATTGATTTTTTTAATAAACGAATAACTTTATGCCTTGATATTATAGTGATTGACTTTAGTGGTTTGGTTGCTTAAATTTTTATAATAGGTTGGTTAGGAATATTAAAGCTAACAACCTTATGAAAATAATCAATTTTTGCATGATGAGTAGTTAACCAATCAATCCCTAAAATCATATCAAATGCAAGTATTTTTAAGAAAATAAGATCGACAGGTAATGTGAGGGTACTGATTTGAACCAAACAAGACTTATAAACAATGGATGTATTGAAAGTTTCTCCCAACGGAGTTTTAACAAATAAGTCAAAGTCTAATTTCTTCAGAGTTAAATTTAAACGTTGAGCGCAAGTAGGAGAAATAAATGAATGCGTAGAACCGGTATCAAATAAGGTATAAACTTCGTTAGAGGTTATGATTAGCTTACCCGTGATCACCTCGTTCGAATTCCTCGCTTTTTGGGAGGTTACGACAAACGCTCTACCTTGAACTACCAATTTTTTCTTGTCTGGAACGACCTTTGATGCCTCCATCCCAGCTGGACTTGACTTCGGTGCAAGACAAAATTGGGCAAGGTGACCTTCTCTTCCGCAATTATAACACGCTTTGGATTGCTGTGTAGAGTTTGAACTGATATGTCCCTCCCCTCCACATTTGTAATATACGATTAGTTGTCGTTCCCCTTCCTTAACAACAGGTAATGGTGATGACGTCTTTTCATCATTGTTGAATCTCCTCTTCTTAAAATTTCCACTTCTATTATCTTGACCATGATTACCACCGAAGTAGTTACCATTTCTGGCATGTTGATTCCATCCACGTTTATTATCACCGCTTCGATGACTGCTACCACTGGTATTATCATTTTGTCGGCTGCTCTCTCTTGGTTGGGTTGACTCGTTATCGCGCTCCAATAACTGAGCCCTATTTAAAACATCTGAATACAAACATTGTTTTTGAGAAATTAAGTATTGACGTAACTCGGGTTTCAAACCTCTTAGAAACATCTGCGTGATTCACTCCTCATTATCAACCAAGTGGGACGCAAACCGGGACAACTCGGCAAACTTAGCTTTGTACTGTGACTCGGTCATATTGTTCTACTCCAGCTTGATGAACTCTACCTCCTTCATGTGACGAATACTTTCAGGAAAGTACTTGTCGTTGAACAGTTCTGGGAACTTCTCCCAAGACATCTTCAGTGTGGCAGGTTAAGTATGCTTTACCGATTCCCACTAGTAATCTTCCTCTCCTCACAACATAAAGGTGTCAAAGGGAACCTTTTGCTCCTCGGAGCATCCCAAGTAATCAAATATCTTGGTGATCTGCTTTATCCACGTCTCCGCCTTAAGTGGTTTTGGCTCTTCAATAAACTCCGGTGGTCCCAGCTCCTTGAACTGTTTAGCGGTGACCATCCAAGAGTTGCCAGTGTTTCCACCTGCATTTTGAACAAGAGTCGTTCTTGCCTGATGTTGCATGAATTGTATAAAGCCTCTGAACATCCCATCGTTCATCATTTGGTCAGCGTTGTTGTTTTCCTGAGGATTATTGCCCTTTTGATGCACATTATCCTGGGTATTGATCGTTGGTGACTCAACGGTCTCATGTGCTTCATTACTTATCTCAACATTTTCGGATGCCATTTTCAAATACTGCCACAAAACAAGGGTTAATTGACATGTTACATATTATTCCTATACTCTGACCAACCAATTAAATACCAAATAAACTTAGGTAGGTCAAACTAGCGAAGGAATTCCACGTCTCTCCCCTCCTAGTTCTTATCTCACATCTCAGCCAGAGATCATATCCCTAAGCTTTGATACCAACTGTGACGTCCCAAAATAGGTATACATCACCCATCTTGAGTAGCCAAATACATGGTATATAATTTAAATACAAACTTCTTTTATAAAGTACGACAAAACGTAGCTAAGAGTTTCAACACGGATAATGTCTCGTAGAGAGTATCCAAACTCAAATAAAGTCCTCATTACAATTATTATCACACTATTTCACTGAATAGTGAGGACTACTAATGCAAACATCTGGACCGTCACTCTGTTCCCCGACTAGTCCCAGCTATTCTCTCATTTTCTAAAGAGAACAATGAAAACAAAGGGTGAGGTCAACTAGCCCAGTAAGAAATATTATGACTAAGATAATGCAGAATAAATTATCGTTAGCCTTCAATAGTGTTAAACTGATAAAATATAATAAACATCAAGTTTAACTACAGCGGAACAAGCAATCCATTAGAAGAGTCAAGTAGAGCATAATATCTACTATCTTCTATGATTTAAAAAGTTTATCATCAATTTTTTTGCTGAGACTCAGCTTAATAAATAAACCACATCATCGAATCATCCCTGCACTACAGGCAAAATATATTCATGTAATCATCAATGGTCATGATTATACCAAATAATCCCTTGTCATAATCATACCAACAATTGTCCATCGATGCATTACAGGCCAATGAGGATTTTTACCACATCATTTCTAACATTACAGTTCTGATTATACCGAATAATCCCTGGTCATAATCATACCAATCAATAGTACATCTATGCACGTAAGTCACATATGACTTTTACCACAATATAAACATGAGGATGATGACAATGATATAAGAATTCAATTAAAAGAAAGCAAATGATAAATTTTTAAAGATTTATAACTTAATTTATCCAGAATTCAATAATGTCCAAATTGTCAACATGATACTGCTTTGTGGAGTAATATTCAAGAATAAAATTGTATCAAAAATGATTTGGACAACAAATAAATCAATTTTTGTCATGAATGATTTCCCAGGTGAATAGTACCCGAGTTAATAGTACCCCGTGAATAGTACTTTGAGAATAATACCCTGTGAATAGTAATTGTGAATAGTTCTTTGTGAATAGTACTCGTGAATAGTACTTTGTGAATAGTATCATGTGAATAGTACTTTGTTAATAGTACCGTAAAAATGAATACTACTCATGGATAGTACTCCGACATGAAAAGTTTAAAATTTAACAGGAATGTGCAGAAAATATCATTGTGAAACGATACTAGATGAAGCACAAATTTTAAGGATATTCTACTAATTTCACGGAGTATAGAAGCAATACTTTAACAAAATAAGAGTATAATCAGGAATACGAGACGAAATAATATTACTCACATACTACAGAGTATGGAAGAAAATATTATTCCTACAAATACTGAACAAAATATTATCCCTTACCTCAGAAGAAGACTGGATACTTGAATAGTGTGGTAGCAGACTTCTCTTCTACTTTCTTTCTCTCTAAAGTTTCTCTCTCTATAGCTTCTCTTTCTGTAATTTCTCTTATGAGTCTTAGTGAATTTGTGATAATAAGAAGAATGAGCTCATATTTATAGGAAAATATAGTTTCGATAATTGCATGTTATGGGGCTCGAAATATTACAGTATAATACCTTCATCTTTTCCTTCATTTTTAATTTAGTCCTGCTAGTATTGTCAAACTTGCACCATCTCCCCTAATAGTACATCTTGTGAATCAATAATATAATCATATGAATCAATAGTACAATCATGTGAAGAAAATAATTACAGTATAATACCTTCATCTATACCTCCATTTTTAATTTAGTCATGCAAGTATTATCAATCTTGCACCACCTTCTCTAATAGTACATGCATGTGAATCAATAGTACACACATATGAACAAATAGTTATAAGCATGTGAATTAATAGCAAGTAATTGCTCATTTATTCGATTAATTACCCGATTGGTCAATATAACCTCAAGACATCCATTATTATCGAAATAGATGTCGATTTCCACTAACACTAATAATCCCAATATAATGGAAATATCAATTTCATCTTTAATGAATACAAACTTATTCATCATTAATATTATAACTCACAATATTTAACAATCAGATCATTCCCAGGAAAGAGGGGCTTTCCGAAAAGGATTTCTCCTATCGGCGCCATGATTAGGTGACCAAACCTCTCCTCGATGTAACTTTCTAGACATTATCAATATTGTAAATAATAATATGAATAACTTTGTCGTCTCAATTATTGATTTAATAATATAAAATATTATGTAGATGATACTGTGACAATAATTGAATCAATATTATGAAAGATATTATGCAGCAATTATTGTAGCAATAATTGAGTATAACTGAGTGACTTCTCATGTAAGCATCAATAATCAATATCGTGTGCTACTATACAATCACGCATATTACTGTACTTTTAACACCGGGTAGTTCAACAGTTTAACGGTAAAACTTTCACCGTTATTTTTATAAAAAGATAATTCTGTCGTTTTCTAACTACGACAATACTTTCGTTGTGGGGTCCACCAAGGATTGTGCCGTCTGACGAATATTCCCTGTTAAAACGAATATTCCCCGACCAATCGAATACTATATAACCACTTACTTACTTTGTAAAATTTGTAAATATTACCCACAACTATAACATTATATCAAATCCACACCATAATATTCAAAAATATATTTCGAGAAAAATTAATCTTTATTCATAAAAGTTGGGGTCTTACAAAATCATTTCAAAATTGTAGTTGTTCAATTAGAACAACTACTAATCTATTCAAATCAAAATCTAGAAATATACCTAAAATGTCAAATAATTTTTGCCTTTAAATTGGGATTATTTAAAATTGATAATGGAGGTTCTTGACTAAATGGAGGCTGCCAATGATAAAAGGAAGACCGGTGACGTCGCTTTGATACAAGTTTTTTCGGGAAATTTTTTGCCTCCATATAAAATATGATGTCATTTCATACTTTGTCACTAAATATAAGGATTTATGACGAACCAATGTTGTCACTTATCCACTCATCTAATTAGTGACACACTATTATCTCGTCATATAAAATTGGTATTTTTGACAATAAAAATTCTCATAATTTATTAATTTTTCATCTTTACAAAATTTGCCTCCAAAATTTCTTAAATTTTTTTGCCTCCAAATCAAATTGTGACGATTTTACGTACTTTGTCACTAAATATAAGAATTTATGACGAACTATTTGTCACTTATCCACGCATATATTTAGTGACACACTATCATCTCGCCATATAAAATTGGTATTTATGACAAAACAAATTGTCATAAATTATTATTTTTTTCGTCTTTAAAAAATTTCCCTCTAAAATTCTTCAGAAAATTTTTGCCTCAAAATAAAATTATGATGATATTACGTACTTTGTCACTAAATATAAGAATTTATGACAAATCATTTTTGTCACTTATCCACTCATCTAATTAGTGACAAATTATTATCTCGTCATATAAAATTGGTATTCATGACAATATAAATTGTAATAAATTATTATTTTTCCGTCTTTAAAAAATTTCCCTCCTAATTTTTTCAGAAATTTTTTGCCTCCAAATAAAATTTTGATGAATTTATATTTGGCATCACTAAATGTGAACATTAGTGACGAAAGCACATTGTCAATAAATTTTATAAATAATTAATTACAAACTATTATGTTGTCATCGAAATAAATATTGTGTGACAATAAATATTGTAATCAATTATTACAAAATGTCACTAAAAGATTTCCCTCCAAAATTTTGGTACGAAATTCTTCCTCCAAAATAACTTGTGACAAAATTTTGTTAATTGTCATCAAATGTGTAAATTAGTGACGATATAAATGATTAATAGTAACAAAATTAAAGGTCGTCACAAAAGCAAAAGTTTTAGTGACGATTATGAATTTCGTAATTATTAACAAATTGTGATAAAATTATGTGCGTGGCAAAAAATTCGTCATAAAATGTGTGATTTCTTGTAGTGAGTTGCAGGCACATACGAGTTAAAGACATAAATCAACTTTTTAGCTGTGAGAACAGTTCTCAAGTTCCTTAACTAGTTTGTATAATTTATTTCGGTTTGTTTGCATCTAGTATGCTTCGCAGTGATATTGAATTAGCCATTTGTAAAATTCTGCAGGTGAATTAAATTTAACAACATTAGCATGCATTCTTTTATTAATCACCAGATAAATTTATGTCAAACTATATAACCCTCTTTTATATATAGTTTGACAGATTTTGTATTTGTGACTTTGTAAAATTTGCTAACTGAGATAGGATCCAATTGTAATAAATATAGCCTTTTGTGTGTACAATAAACTACATATTTATTCAAAAGATAGGCAACTCTTATCGATTACATCTCCATGTAACTCCTTTTATATATTTTGCCTCTTAGATTATAATGGTCATGTGCGTACACATCCGAACTAAAATAATCTAAATTAAGTTAGACCCAACATTTCCATATAAGTGAAGAGAAAAATACAGTCCTTGTGTGTGCGCAACAAAACGGTATTGTTTAATCCCTTATAAACATTTAATGTAATAAAGTAACATTTCAAATATTTAATAATTTTCTTGTGCTTGGACAACAAACTCATATTAAATATTCGATACTCTATCGCTTTACAATGCTAGAAGGCTACATTCGACATTCTCCAATGTTTTTGAACGTACTCAACTTAATATATTATCTTTTAAGGGTTTTGTTATTAATTAGTCTAATCTTGATTAGCGCGCATGAAAAAATATATATAGAAATATGTGTCACATTAAACATATATCAACATGTATAATAATATATTTACTATATAATTAGCATGCATATGGAGAATATTATATTCTACCTAGGATGATTATGGATTTAATTCTAATTGGGTTAATTGGAGCCATCATTAACCAAAAGTTTAAACATATGGTGCAAGAATTAAACATTGAATATAACTATTACATTCAACCCGGGCTTCATTAAAAACGGGCGTTCAACACTCCTTCTCTTCGTCTCCAATTTCTCGAACAATTCTATATAATCCTATTACAATCCATTTTTGATATAACATAAATGGATTGTAATATGATAAATGGGGTCGAATATTTAATATGACATTCTGAGTACATAGGAGGGAGATGGAATTTACATCAAAATATTAGAGAGGCGATGTACTCATACCCCATTTATAAAAACCACATTCATTCAAACATCCATTAAAATTAAATCCAACCACATTGGTCAATGATCCATAATTATCCCCTTTATTATCAAATATGTCATCATATGCATCAATAAACTAAACATTCAGTATATATGTTGATATCATTTAATGGGCAATAAAACGTTTGCTAGAAATCCAATTTTTGAAACAAAATAAACTCCTTTATTTTAATCAAAAACCATATTAAAATAAACTCTATTATTTTTAACAACATGGAATCCAATTTCAATTAAAATAAACATCTTTATTTTAATACTATTTTAATTTAAAAATAAAAATTTTATTTTAATTGAAGTAAGATTTAAAAAAATAAAAAAATTCTCAACCTAAATATCGCATGCGTGCCGTGGTTTATACTTGAGGCTTAAGCAAGACCACCTTGCACCTTTAGAACCGGATTCTTGCATCAGGCGGAGCTGCGCTCCAAGATAAGCTTGGAGCGGTGCGGTCACGTTGCATACTAGAAATAAATAGTTCGTTCTTTTGTCCAAAAAATCAGTTCTAAACCCATATCAACACACATATTGAATCAATAACAATTAATGATTTGCATACGGAGGTTCTGATACCATTGTAGGATTGTAGAAACATAATCAAAATATACAATTTAATTATAATAACATTGGAAACATGCAAAATAAAAATTTAAAAATGTTCAGCAATCCCAATGTATAACCTTATAAAACATCAATAATTGAGGAATGATAGATATAACTTTGAGCGTGTCAACCTTTGATGAAAACTTAAAGTTCTAATCCTTGATCCTTCGCGATCTCTCCAATCTACGGATCACACGTTCGTCACAAAAGTATGCAATGTCCAATAGGTATCCATCAAGAGGAATAGATCGAAGATTTGATTTTAAACTATACTAGGTCTTGGATGGATAGTCCTAATTCTCTCTATCCTAATAACTAAGGGTTTCGAGAATACTTTCAAGAGAGAAGCAAGATGCATGAGCATTAGTCTTTCCCACAATAAAACTCATCTTATTTAAAAATTAACCCTAATCCTAAACCTCTTAGAAATTAAGGTTTCATTCAATTCCCAATTTAATGAGGAACTAAATATAAAATAATAATAATTATTATAAAACTCCCCTTTTTTATTTATAATCTAGTATTTCTCCAAATACTTAATTATGAATATTAGTATTTCTCCAAATAATATATTATTATTATTTAGTCAACTTAATAATATTTATAATAATAATAATAAGATGACTAATATTATTGATTTATAATATTAGTATTTCTCTAAATAATTAATTATAAATCTTAAGTTATTTAATTTATTCCACTAATAAATTAAATACACTTAATTTATTATTATTATGTCAATCAATTCTAAAATCATATTTCTCCCTTTTGTGGTGTGACCCTCTAGGTTCAATATTAAGCCGGTAGTAGAATGAATAAATTATAACAATTCTAATAGTATTTATAATGAATTAAACCCCTTTAATTAAAATATAAATAATATTTATTCTACATCATGAGTGCCATCTTATAAATAATGTATCATGACTATCCGGATAATATGAATTCAACGTAAATCAGAAATATTATCACAAAGAATACAAAGAACCTATTCTGTGAATAGTTTGAAATTAGTATGCATACAAGCCAATCATGTATGATGATAAAACATATACTTTGTAAATAATCTTATTCATTTATTAATAAAAGAATTATTTATTAAAGGCATTTATTTATCTATATGGTGCTATTTTAATAATATTTGATAAACCCATAGATTTAAGCAATATTTTTAGAATCACGATGAAATCTAAATTCTTAGATAGCTTAAAACTAAAATGTTCCCAATCGTTGGATTACTAAAAATGGGATTAGTGAATCCGGACAAATTGGTACATACGTTGCTTGCTCATTGGATGAGAATGATGGATCTCATGATCATTTTTGTGGGGATACTAAAGTAGGTATGTATGTGCTTATTAGAGAATAAGTTCACTGAACGTGACTGGCTAAGGAATACCTAATGGAGTTTTACTTGTCTATCAATAAGAATTATGTAGTGATAGTAGTACAAGTGATCTTTAGACTTGAGATCATCATAGTATCGTGTATATAATAAGTTATACTTTGACATGTCCCTTAAGACCCTTAGGGTATATTAAATGGTATGCTTGGGTGTAATAAGTTATATATGGAGGTAATGTATGATCAATAAAGAATCTATCGCTTTTAGTAAAAAAAAGAGATATGTCCTATGTGATTCGATAAATGACAACCCAGGAATCCTTGGCCAATGTGAAATAGAATTAAAAAAGATTTTCTAATTTGCATTCATTGAGAGTTATGCATTTGGGAGTCCGATTACATATAATTAAATAAAATAAGACTTGACAGAAATTCCATGTCTTATATTTAATTTGGACATTGTATGGTGGAAGGATTGAATTATACGGTAACTATTTACTCAAAGGTTCTTTTATGATTAATGTTGAAATCTATATTATCTGGAAAGTCGTTGATCGCTAGGGAGGCTTATCCCTATTGTAGAATAAATATTATTTATTTAAATAAATTATTTGTTTAATTTATTTATTTAAATAAATTATTTGTTTAATTTATTTATTTAAATGAGATTACAATTGTTCTAATTGATTTATTTACAACCAGTTTAATATGGAGAACCTAAAGGGTAACACCGCAAAAGGAAGAATAATTATTTAAGAAGTTAATGGCATAATCATAATAACAAGTTAAGTGAATTTAATATAATCTATGATGATAGAATAAATTAAATAGCTTAATATTTATTATTTAATAGTTTGAAAATATTAAATATAAATTAATAAGAGGAGTCTTATTATTATTTTATTTCCTAAAGGAGTTTGGAAATTAATTTAATATATGTACTCGCCATTATTCCTAATAGAGATTAGGAAGCCTAATTAATTAAAAGAGTTTAATTAATTAAATAAAATCCTATTCCTAATTAGGTTAGAAGGGTTCACTAGTATCTATATAAGAGGAGTCTTCTGTTAGATATTAAAATAACATTTTTTTCCAATTGTTGGGAGAGAACAGAGATTTCTATAGAGATAGAAACTATGGTTTAGCCATACACCCTTCTTCCTGACTTCTTCATCTTCTTCGGTGGATCACCTTTAGAGGCCAAACGTTTGGGTGGCTAATGTTTATCAAAGGAATGAATCAATCCCGTTGAATTCAAGTAAATCGTGTGAAGGATTTAGAGTTGAACTTGTACCTGTGAAAGCTTAGATCTACAAGGGTATGATTCTATAACTTCCTCTCTTTCGTTAATTAATAATTATTTATAAAAGCTAATCCAGATAATTGGTTTGTAAAAAATTTAAAATCTAATTTTACCATGCTTCTGTTGTTTTATGCAATTTGATTGTTTTCATGGATCTTACAAACCTAACATAGTTGTCGTACAATTCAACCATTCTACCATATAATGTCCCAATCAAATAAAAAATATGGAATTACTGTCAAGTTTTATTTATTTGATTATATTATTTCGATTCTAAAATGCACAACAATAGTCAATATACATTAGAAACTCCTTTCTAATTTCCATTCAACCCTGGCCAGGGATTTCCATGGTGTCACTTTATTGAATCACATAGGACATTCCCTCCCTTTACTGGAAGTGGTAGATTCTTTGTTGATCATTCACCTATCTCCATATAAACTTTATTATATTCGAGCATACCTTACAACATACTCAAGAGTATTAAGGAATATGTCAAAACATAATTCAGTATATATAAGATACTATGATGATCTCTGTAAGATCCCAAACTTTTATGAATAAAGAATAATTTTCTCGAAATATATTTTTTAAAATTATGGTGTGGATTTGATATAATATTATAGTTGTGGGTAATATTTACAAATTTTGCAAAGTAAGCAAGTGGTTATATAATATTCGATTGGTCGGGGAATATTCGTTTTAACAGGGAATATTCGATGCGGCATGTAAATCATTAATGGACCCCACAACGAAAGTATTGTCGTAGTTAGAAAACGACAAAGTTATCTTTTTATAAAAATAACGGCGAAAGTTTTACCTTTAAACTGTTGAACTACCCGGTGGTAAAAGTACAGTAATACGCATGGTTGCATAGTAGCACACGGTATTGATTATTGATGCTTACGTGAGAAGTCACTTAGTTATATTCAATTATTGCTACAGTAATTGCTGCAAAATATCTCTCATATTATTGATTCAATTATTGTCACAGTATAATCTGCATAATATTTTATATTATTAAATCAATAATTGAGACGACAAAGTTATTCATATTATTATTTACAATATTGACAATGTCTAGAAGTTCTGTCATGGAGAGAAATTATTATCGGAAAGCCCCCTCTTTCATGAGAACGACCTGGTTGTTAAATATTGTGAGTTATAATATTAATGATGAATAAGTTCGTGTTGATTAAAGATGGAATTGATAGTTCCATTGTGTGGAAATTATTAGTGTTAGTGGAAATCGACATCTATTTCGATAATAATGGATGTCTGGAGGTTATATTGATCAATCGGGTATTTAATCAGATAAATGAGCAATTAATTGCTATTAATTCACATGTTTATAACTATGTGTTCACATGTGTGTACTATTGATTCACATAATTTACTATTAGGGGAGTTGGTGCAAGATTGATAATACTTGAATGACTAAATTAAAAATGGAGGTATAGATGAAGGTACTATACTGCAATTAGTTTTTTCACATGATTATACTATTAAGTCACATGAATGAACTATTAATTCACATTATTTACTATTAGGGGAGGTGGTGCAAGTTTGATAATACTTGCAGGACTAAATTAAAAATGAAGAAAAAGAGGAAAGTATTATACTATAATATTTTGAGCCCCAAAACGTGCAATTAACGAAAATATATTTTCCTATAAATAGAAGCTCATTCTTCTTTCATTCTCACTAATTCACTAAGTCTCACAAGAGCAATTATTATAAAGAGAAATTATAGAGGGAAAGAAGAAGAGAAGTCTGCTACCTCGCTATTCCAATATTCAGTTTCTTCTAGGGTAAGGGGTATTATTTCTTTCGTATTCATGAAGAGAGTTATTTTCTTTCAATACTCGTAAGGGTTTTTATTCCATTCTTTATTATTATGTTGGAATAACCTGTACGTGCGGTCTGTCGCATGCCTGATGAAATCTTGTGTTATTCCATTCTTTATTATTCTGTTGAGATAACCTGTCTGTACGGTCTATCGTATGCCTGATGAATTCTTCTGTTATTCCATTCTTTATTATTCTATTGGGATAACCTGTCTGTGCGGTCTATCGAATGCCTGGTGAATTCGTTTGTTATTCCATTCTTTATTATTGTGTTGGAATAACCTGTCTACGCGGGCTACTGCATGCATGGTGAATTCTTTTGTTATTCCATTCTTTATTATTCTGTTGGAATAACATGTCTATGTGGACTACCACATGCATGGTGAATGATCATTCGTATTCAATCCTTATTAAATTGTGGAAATGATCTGTCTACGTGGATTACCGCATGGCGGGCAAAAATCCATTTGCAGCTTCATATATTCTATTATACTCAGTTGGTTAAAGTTTTGGCTTCTATACTCCATGAAATTAGTAGAATATCCTGGATATTTGCGCTTCATCCAATATCTTTTCATGGAAATATTCTTCTGAGCATTCTTGAATTTTACTCCACAAAGTAGTATAATGTTAACAATTTGGATGTTATTTATTTCTGGATAAATTAAATTATAAATCTTTTAAACTTATCTTGAGCTTGTTTTATTAAATTATTATGACATTGTCATCATCCTCATGCTTATATTGTGATGAAAGTCATCTTTGGCTTACGTGCATAGATGGACTTGGTATGATTATGACCAGGGATTATTCGATATAATTATGACCGTAATGTGCCGAATGATATGGTGAAAGTCCTCATTTGCCTGTAATTCATTGATGGACAATTGTTGGTATGATTATGACCAGGGATTATTCGGTATAATCATGACCATTGATGATTACATGAATTTCCTTGGCCGCGATGCAGGGATGATTCAATTTTATTTATTAAGCTGAGTCTCAGCGATAAAGTTGATGAAAAACTTTTTAAATCATAGAAGATAGTAGATTTTATTCCCTACTTGACTCCTCTAATGGATTGCTTATTCCGCTGAAGTTGTTGATCTAAACTGTTGTCTATTAAATTTTATCAGTTGTTATACTGTTGAAGGCTAAGGATAATTTATTCTGCATTATCTTAGTCATAATATTTCTTCTTCGGGCTAGTTGAGCTCACCTTTCTTTCACTTTTTCTCTTGTGAAATTAGAATATAGCCGGGATGAGTGGAAATGGATTGGATTTTGGTCCGATGGTTATTTTAGTAGTCCTCAATATTCTATAAAATAGTGTGACAATAAATATAATGAGGACTCCATTGAGTGTGGATATTGTCTAGATGACAATATTCTTATTAAAACTCTTAGATTATGTTTTGTCGTATTTTACACGACTGTTATATAATTAAGTTGTATTTGAATTTTGTACCATGTATTTGGCGACTCAAGATGGGTGACGTATACCTATTTTGGGGGCGTCACAATCTCAAGTCCAAGGATCACTTGTACTACTATTACTTTAGGAACTCCTATTGACAGGTAAGTAAAAATCCATTAGGGATCCTTTATACGTCACCTTCAGTGAACTTATTCTCCAATAAGCACCTACATACTTGTTTTAGTGTCTCCATACAAATGATCATGAGATCAATCATCTTTTTCAATAAAACAAGCATAGTATGTACTAATCTATCCGAAATTAGTAACCCCACATTAGTGATCCATTGATTAGGAACATTTTAGTTTTGAGCTATAAAGAATTTAGATGTTATTAGCATGATCAACATCATGATTCTAAAAGCATTACTCAATAAATATGGGTTTATCACCTTTACTAATTCAACTAATTACCATGCAATAAACAATGCCTTTTATAAAATAAATTATCTTATTAATAAATGATTAAGATTACAATGTAAATGCTTAATACATCAAATGCAATTGACCTGAGGGCATACTACTTTCGTCTAGTTACATCTCCAGCTACTCCTTAAATATAACAAGGAAATAATAGATTTTACCAAAACCCTAATGGACACTTTAATTTTAATAATATCGATTGTTAAATTAACTATGAAGGAAAAAAAATAAAATAAAATAAAATTAGTAACTTATTTTTAATTAAATTGTGATTTTAGAAAAAAACAATTTAATATTTAATTATTAACAAAAAATGGGTTGTTACACTGAACATATCTAGTGACTTGAGTCTATTTCAAATCACACGAGAATGCTAGGAGAGAAGTTTTAACCTGAACCATATGTATTTTTGTTCATCATAAACAAAAAGTTCATAGTATGGGATCCGTGGTCGGGTAAAAAATCACCCATTTGATTGAGTACGCTATTAATAAATTTCTACTTTTCATCATCAATCACAAGTGAAATAAGACTAAGAAAGTGTTGGAGTGTGGTTTGATGCATCTGGGATATTTGGGGGATCCATGTCACATGACGAAATATTACAGTAGAGGATTTGACATTGTAGAAGGTCTACAATCCAAATTGACTTATGACTCCCGTGTCCTATTTGTCTTCCTATTTTTTAGGACGTCAAATTATATCCAGTCAAAGGATTTATAACTATCTTTACGTAGGACTCCCAATTCAATTAGGTAAGGTGTGTTTAAGCTATAAATACACATACATAATTCAGGTTCCAAGTAATGACACTCTGTTTATTTCTACATACTAAAGCAATTACAAACCTCCATTGTTGACATTTTATGGCATGCACTTATTCTCACAACGGAGTTATCCCCCGACAGCCCTAACCATCAAGCTTTTTGTTGTGATCGTTTGTTCCCTGTGCAGGTAAAACTCAATGTTTGGTGATTTAGAGAGCGAATAGTATTTGGCGTTAACATTGGCGCTAGAAGGAAGGCCACTTTTTAGTGTTACTTTTCACAGTCGTCAATCTACTTTTAAGTTGAACAGATAGCAGGTAAAGGAAAGGCGGTTCTTGACCAGGAGAAATCCTTAGTCAATCTGACAACAAAAGTTTGTAAGTCGGTTAAAGATAGGCTCAGACCCAACAACCCCATCATGGTCCCAACAACCCCATCATACTCATAAATTTTATAAATAATATTAGTAATGAAAATAAAGATGTTTGTAACTTATTTTGATTATATATATATATATATATATATATATATGTTTCATAAAACTTAATAATTCAAGTTGAATTGAATTGAATATGAGATTATTGAGAAGTATAGTGATGATACTGATAAGCTTGATTAAAATTAATTAAGCTTTAGTGTTATACCTTGTGTGGCATGGTTATTGAGATGGGTAAGTATACAATTAAGCCCAATGAGAATAAGGTAAATAAATTTCAAGTATTAGGAGTTTAGCCCAAATAATTGGCTTGCTAGATTAATATTTGAAACCAATGTGTATAAGTGTTTGTACCTAACCCAAATTCAGTTTAATTTGGGACTTGCCCAATGTGTAATGGTAATATAAAAGCTGTGGATATATATATATATATATATATATATATATGCATGAATAAGCTAGATAAGTATAAGATGGAATAAAAAATGTTACTTGGGTGTAATACTCCCTCCCAACCGTCCAAGCCCCCTCCCTCCTTGCAAAAGTGCTAAATTTTTATGCAAGCAAGTAAAACCCATGTGGGTTAATCAAATGTAAAGGACTAGGGTTAGTAATAGTTGGTAACCCTTTTTACCAACTTCACTTTTACCTTTGGATAATGACTAGGTTGTTGGATAATAATTATTCTATAAATAGAGGCCCTAAGTTAATTGGAGGAAGTTAGACACTTTGAGAATCATATGTATTGGAGAGTTTAGTAAGTAAAAAGAGAATAGAGAGAGAAGTAGAAAACTAAAAGAACCCTTGCTCTTTGGTGGTTCAAGAGAGGCTCAAGAAGAAGGAACAAAGATGGAGAGTTACTTGAAGTTCATTGCTAAGAGGAGAAAAACATTAAAGAGGTAGGATCACAACCTATTTATAATTTTGTAAGTTAAATTAATGTATATAGATCTATATAGGAAATGCATGCTTGATTGTGGGAGTTATGTTTGTTATGGGATCATGGAGGATCCAGAGGTATAAGGATGGTTATGGTAAGGAGATTATATGTTTAACATGACTTGGTATATATTCTATGCCTTGTATGTGATTTTATAACCAAAGAACAAGAGAAAGCATGCAAGCATGAAACCTATATTTAAATGTTTAAAAGCATGATATTTGGTGCTAAATGAACTAAAATGTGTAAGATCTATGTTTGATCTAAAAATTTTATATTGAGCATGTATGAAATACGAACATAACCCAAGTGGAATCATCAATTTCAGACGTAAAATGAACTCGTAGCGAAATGTGTAGTAAAATATATTCAAGTGTGAACCCTAGCTTAGAAAGATCAATAATTTGATTAAATAAATATTTTAAAAAATTGTTCAAGATATTAAATAGTGAAGATATTTAAGTTTATGAGATAATGGAAGTTGTTTGAACTCATTTGGATTACAAATGAACAAGTTATGAAGGATTCAATCAAAAGAGGTAGAAAACCAAAACATTGGAAAAACCAGTAATGAAAACTCTGCCTATGCAACGCTGCAGCGCCACTAAGCGCGCTGTCGCGCCATAGCTATGTCATCAGATAGAAACTCTAGAAGGCCAGTGATGTCGCACTGCTAGCAAGAATAAAATTAGCGCTGCCACGCCATGCCCTCAACCAAGTAAACCTTGTCATGCTAGCGATGTCACGCCACATACATGCTTAAACCTGGTGAGGCCGCGACATGCCCTTTTTTTACTCGCCGACTTTACTCAAGGTCAAATTGAGTCAAGTTATGGTGAATCGCGTTTGAATTCGAAATCAAACCGGGCGTAACATAAATTTTTTAAAAATAAGTAATAATTAAAATAATATTAAAAGATTATAAAACAATTAAAGTAATTTTAATCGTGAATTCGTAAATTTTAATTATCCAAATATTAAGGATGTCTTTAAGGAATTCCTAAACTATAATTAAACAATTAAAAGTAAAGGTGATTTTAATTGTGGAATTAATAATCAATTAAAATAGTACTTATTTTAATTGCAAGCTTAAACCATGTGAATAATAATGTGGTTTAATAAATAATAAATAATTACAATAATAGTAAATACTATTTCTAATTGTGAAATTAATGAAGTATGAACAATTTAAAATAACTTTAATAATATTTTAATTGTGGAAAATTAAAGTAATATTAAAAGTTAATAATTATTTTAACCGTTGCATAATAATATTAAACAATTAAATTCATTTGAAGATTATTTAATCATCGGAAAATAGGACATAAATAATTAGAGTAATATAAAGAGATATCTCTAATTATAAATCAAAGTAATAACAAATCTTTTGTGGATCGTTAAAGTATGAATGGTAATTAAGGAAATTACTAAAGAAAATAAATAAAGTAAGAATACTTTATGAATACATTAGGCGTGGATCCTTAAATGAACAATTAAGATGATAAAAGATTATCTTATGAAATAAATACGAAGATAAAGAGAGTGATGCATAAAGCCACAATTTATTAAACAAACAATTTTGTGAAGTCTTTGTCACTTAAGGCTAGTGTGTTAGATCGATTAAGATTTATATTTATGGGTTGATACAGATTAACTGTTATAATAAACATAGGTTATTCAAAGGATAAGAAGTTGATGTCAGATATAGTCAACAACTCAGGCAAGTACCTAAGCTTGTACTCTTATTGATCGTACGAGTAAATAATTGTTAGTATGATTCTTGTATTATAAAAATTCATGAAAGTTATTATTCATACTCTTAAGCTTTATTTAAATCACAATTATATTCCTTGAAACTTGTTGAAAATATTAAACTTATAAATTGTTCCTAAATGCATTGAGAAAGGTGTTTAAGCTATTTGATTTGGCTAGACCAATATCATATGCTAGAAAGAGATCCCAACCAATTGCTTTGGTGCAGACTCTTATAATCTGCTGAGATGAACAACCCTCATAGTAGAGGAAATTATATTATGCTGGGAAACTGACACACACGTGAATAAAATGTTTAAGTGTTATGCATAACATAAAGTACTTTGGGCTGGTCACCTATTGTATTTGTTTATATTGGATTATCAATGAAATACTATTAATTCTAGAAGGATTTCTTGCTCCATAGTGACTACTCAGTGTTAAATATTCTTTAACTTGAAATCATTGAAACCTTTGAAAGTTTTAACAACCTTTCAGTCCATAGTGACTCTTTATTTGATTCAAAGGACAGATTTGGAATGATTAATATTTTCTTTGTTCACAACGTTCTTACTTAAACTCCTGAGCTATCATGTATCGTTATACTCTTTGAGATTATGAGATATATATATATATATATATATATATATATATATATATATATATGGTTGTTCACATTTATTGTTATATTACTTGCTGGGAAAATTGTTGGTCATTCTTGCTTTCCTTAAACATTTTAGTTAAGGCAGAACAGTGTGGGACCTCAGGAAAGGACAAGGGAAAAGACAAGGCTACGAAGTAGCTTTGGTCTTCTATGTTAGAATTAAATTATTTTGTTGTATTAAGATTCAATTATTGTTATGTATTAAGTTATATTATAGATTAAGTTATGTATTGTTTTAGTAATGGTTGCTAGATTTGGGACGATAATATTTATGTTATATCAATGTAAATTATTTTGCTAAATGTGTTATTAGTATGTTGTATAAGTTAGATCGTGGAGCACCAAATTCAAGGTACAAATATCTAAATTTGGGGGCCTCACAACAATTATTCTCCATGAGTCAGAAGGCTCTCGATCCTTACAACCGCGGGATAGACAATAATTCTTGAACACACACTTACCAAGATTGGGATCTTGAACTGGATGGGAAAGACAGGCGGGAATTGATCTGGATGAGTAAGATCCAATAGGCGAAGGAGGCTTTGTAGACAATACATTTCCAACAGGAAGAGTGGTGCTCAATTAACTGAATTTGACGGGGAATGACAAGTCTCCCCAGGTCGATGCGGGCGTCGAGAGTATAAACCCCAGAGTTAGTCTAGATCTCATAAATCGGGAAGCTATCCGAAAGAAAGGAGTAAGTGTATGCCACACTCCCGAGAACCAGATGAGGGACTGGTACGGTCTGAACGACGTTAACAGGTAGCTTCTCTAGACTAATATGAGGGATCAACATGAAGGATCTTCCCCAGAGGGAATTCTCGACCCCATTATGCAGAAGCTGACAAAGTTGGAACATAAGATATTGACAGGGCTCAGGTCAACCATTTTTTGATCAACCCAAAGTCGCTCTTTACACAAAGAATTGATCATGTTCAGGTCAATCTAACTATAAACATGCCACCACTAGAGTCGAATGATGACAAAAGTGATTCCTACGATTATAACTACATATATGACCATCTCATGCGTTATTTTGAGCATTCTGATGCTGTTAGATATCAGATGTTCGTCAACACTTTGAAGAAAGGAACTCGGTTGTGGATGACATTATTGCCACCCAATTCCATCGGGTCCTAGCAAGAGCTTTGTGACAACTTCCATAATATGTTCAAGAGCAACAAGAAAAGGGGAAAGCTGATAACTTCCTTTATGTAGATCAAACAAATGTCAAATGAAAGTTTGAGTCAGCACGTGAAGAGGTTTAGGGAGGCTCTTGGCATTATGATTGACCTCAACATTTTGCAGGCGCTCAGATTTTTCACTACAGGGTTAGACATGAAGAAATCATGGAAGATGATAAAAGATATCATGTTCAATCCTCCAAAAGATCTATCTGAAGAGTATGATAGGGCGAAGAATTTATTGCCATTAATAATGCTATAAGAAGCCTTAAGCCACATCCACGCAGGAACGATCGACCTAGGGATCAAGATAAGAGTTATGATCCCAGGCCGTATACGCAGTCAAGGAATAAGGATCACAACGGGCCCGCGGGAAATGACTAACCTATGTTTCAAAATTGAACTGGCAATACGGTCTACTATGCTCAATACATATCTTGTCAAGTTTCTCAAGGAGATCAGAGGCAAACCATTCTTTGAGCTATGCCCGGTGAGCAACCATATATCGAAAAGGGATCAGAGCTTGTTTTGCTAGTATAATCAGAACATGGGGCATTCAACCAAGTTGGCAGATCAAGAACATAATTGAGAAAAATGTCCAGAATGGGGAGCTGGTTCACTACGGTGTATGCCAGTAAAGGTTGAAATGAAGACATAAGGATGGTGTTTGGGAACGTCACAGGGATAAATAGCTCGATCTAGATTTATCCGAATGCCGGGTGGTTTATATCATTATAAGAGGTTCGGTGGGGTGTGTGATGGGTAGAAAGTGTCGAGGCTCATTGACTCCATTCTAACGGTGTCTGAATAGCCAGTAAGGATGGATCAGTCTTACCCTAACACTGTAATATCTTTCTCTAACGAGGATTACCCGTCTGACACGGTGGAACCACATGAAGGAGCACTGGTCATTACAACGTAGGTCGGGCCAGTGGACATGCGAAGAATAATGATCGATAATGGGGTCTTCAAAAGATATTCTCTATGGTCATGTCTATCAAAGAATGGATCTAAAGGGGCAAAAGATGCAGGTCAGACATGAGGCTTCTTTGTACAAATTTAGTAATGATCTAGTTAATATGGTCAGTACCATCGAGTTCCCAATCACTTTCGGTACAATCCCCCTACAGGTCCAGGTGAATGTTAAATTTTTTGTGGTTCAAGTTGATTCTGCCTACAATGATGTACTCGGTTAGACAAAACTGGCAGCGTTGCATGCGGTGACATCTACACCCCCATTTCAAAATCAAGTTCGTTACGCTACATGGGGTCGGTGAGGTTAAAGGGGGATTTGGATATCTCACGACGGTGTTACATGAATATGTTAATATCATTTGGGTTGAGGTTAGTACGCAGTACCAAGCCATTAAGATTGAGGTGGAACCTTTCACTGAATGGGCTATCGAACCTCTTGCTCTACCAACCAAAGAGACTGAAAATGTGGAGTTGATTATGGGAGACTCGGCGAAGACAATTAAGATTGGATCAGGACTGGGAGAACCTTTTCGGAAGAGTTTGGTAGATCTCTTTCGGGTTTATGTAGACATCTTTGCGTGGATTCCCAGTGACATGCCCGACATCCAAGAATCTGTGGTCGTATATTTCCTCAGTGTGGATCTGCACGAAAGCATGTTCGGCAAAAGAAATGGATTTTTGCCCCAGAACGATAAAAAATTATTGATGATGAAATAACAAAGTTGTTGGCGGCTAATGTTCTCTTCGAGATTGATTACCCGGAGTGGTTGGCTAATATTGTATTATCCCGAAAGTAGATGGCATGTATTGAGTACACTGATTTGAATAACGTATGCCCAAATGACTTTTATCTATTACCACACATCGACCATCTTATCGATGCCACTTCCAAACACGTTCTGTTGAGTTTTTTGGATGCCTGCTCAGGATACAATCAGATTTCAAAGTTTAGGGAGGATATCTCGAAGACAACTTTTATTACGCATCAAGCAATTTATGCATTCAAGAAGATGTCGTTCAGGTTCATCAATGCAGGAGCGACATATCAACGTATGATGAATAAGGTGTTCCGAAAATAGATCGGACGAAATATAGATGTATATGAGGATGACATGATTGTGAAAAATACAACGATTTAGGATCATTTGGCCGATTTAGAAGAATTTTTTTAGACTATCTAGGATCATAACATATGATTAAATTTGACTAAGTGCACATTTGGTCTCGAGTCATGGAAATTCCTCGGATATTTGGTCAGTAAGAGGGGGATCAAAGCCAACCTAGAGAATATAAGAGCTATACTGGATATAAAGTCCCCATAGACATTCAAAGATGTTCAACAGTTGACTGGGAGGATTGTAGCACTTCTGTAATAACCAAGAATTTCTAGTCACTTTATATGTATATACATTATTGATATTTATAACTTTGTGCTATATAGTGATTTAATATTTGATAACATATGTGAAGTGGTGTATGGCTAAATAAATATATATACTATAGTTATGGATATATATATATATATATATATATATATATATATATTTCATTAAAAGGAAGCTTCATAACCTAATTATACATTAGGTAAGATAATTAAATAGTTTATGGTAATAATGAATAGTTAGTATTTAATATTTATACTAACTTAAGTGGATAATTTTATTATTTCAAGTGATTAATAATTTTAAACCTAATTATGGTAAACCTAATTAGGTTACAAGTTAAAGTGATACGTGTAAGTAATTAAATTCCATAAGATTGGAAATAGAAACCCTAAATAAATAATTAGGGTAATATATATTAAAATTATTAAACTATGTTTATTACATAGCCCAAAACAATTAAATGAGAAGCCCAAAAAAAATAAAATGTAAACCAATACTTAGCCAACTTGATTAAGGGTATTTTAGACTTTTGATTAATTAAATTTGTGCATTAAAATAAAAACAAAATGGAGGGGGATAATGGGGCAAGAGTGACCGACCTTTTAGGCCTTTTAAGGTAACAAAATTATGCTAATCAAGTTCCTTAATTAGTAACTCTTACATCAAATACAAGTATGTCCATCTCCCATTGGTAGAAAATCTACTTAGTAACCTTAATAACATGATTAAGCTTAATTGGAAGAGATAAGGCAAAGCCTTTTATCCAAGGGACAATAAAGATATGAGGGATATTATTTATGATCCTAATTGTATCTAACTATATTGTAAGATACATTTTTAAATCACATATTTCATTTTCTCTTCATTTATCCTATTCTTCTTCTTCTATTTTTTTTCTCCCAAGCTAACAAATACAAAGAGAGAAAAGAGAGAGAGAGGTTTGGTTTTTGAAGAGAGAGAGAGGAGTGTGCTAGCTTGATTAATGCACCCTAAGATCATATCTTACTTTTGTAGATCAAGAAAGGTTGCTACTAGAACAAGGTATAACCTAAATCTTCATCATCATCTTCTATTTGGTGTTAAAGCAAGATTTGATGGGCTTATGAACTAATACCCAAGATACCTTATTTCTACATATCATCATGTATGGAACTAAGTATCATGAGTGTTAGATCAAATGTTTAGAGGAATAAAATGAGCATATGTTCTCCTAGGGGTGTAACGTAGTTTTCCTTTCACTAAATCTTGTGTAACTCAAGTTTTACAACTTGGATTTGTGATCCGTCAAAGTGGGGTGCTAGATACATGAGTTGGCTAGTAAACCTAAGTGGTAGAACACAAATCCAACAATTTTTGAAGTCTTGGGGGCTGTTTTTTCCAAAATAGTCCCGGTATAGAACTTAAAGGTTTAAAACCCTAAAAGTCCACAGACCCCATTTTTCCTAAGGCTGTTTCAGCCAGTTCTAAATCTTTTACAAAATTGGGAAAAATCACAGAGGTATCTTAAGAAGTTATCTACATGTAGGAAAAAGAATGGACACATTTCGATGTGTAGTTTGTGTGTAATGGCTTTTACCGTGAAGGACTCCTAAATATTCTTACCAGGATTCTTCACTGTGTATACCTTGGAAAAATCTAAACTTTTTACATTATGTGTATATATGTTATGAGAGTGTACCCTGAAAGTTTCAAAATTTGCTGAGCAAAACTCGATTTATGAAAAATGTAACAAGATTCAGAGGTTTTGAGTACTTCAAAAATAGTAAATCACTTTCTAAAATTCCAGGAAAATTTGTGAATCATTGTTGGATCATATACTATCCATATCTAGAAGATAATAATTTTCAGAACCTGTTTGCCATTTTTCATAATAATGTTATAGTTATGGTGAAAAGTAAATAATAATATTCAAAATTTAAATAAAATGTTATTAAAAATGTAATAACATTAGTAAAGGAATAAAATATTATTAAATGATTAATAATATTAGTTAATAAATAAAATATTATTAAATGATTAATAATATTAGTAATGAATAAAGTATTATTAATTGATTAATAATACTAAAGAATAAGTAATGTATTATTAAAGTAATAATATTAATGCATGATTAAAATACTATTAATAATATTAATAATATTAGTAAAGTATTAAAATATTATTAAGATGTTAATATTATAAGTAAGTGAATAAAAGTGTTATTAGTGGACTAATAATACTAAGAGGTGAATTAAATATTATCAAGATTAATAATATTAAGTGAATTAAAGGTAGTTGTTATTTAATAGTAATATTATCGAGGCATGATAATATTTCTGAGAATTAAATGTAATATGTAATATCTATGTGATTACATAATGTAATGTTATGCTATGGCTAATTGAAAGATTAACTATAGGTCTCTCAAAGGAAGATAATTAAACTGTCTAACGGATAGAATTTAATTGTGTAGCAGTAGCCTACAATCGAGGCAAGTTCCCTAACTCACACTCGAGTTATTATTTTCGAAGCATGTTGGTGAATAATTATTGTTGATTATTCACATCTATACTGATTATAGAGATTTGCACCTTGTGCAATTGAATTCATGTTCTATTATTATTGAACTTTGAATTAAATTAAAGTTCTTTTATTCATGAACTGATTATGAGATAGATCTATGCTAATTATATCAGCTAGATCAAACATGTCTAAATTTGTTAAATAAAATGTGTTTTAAAAGATGTTCTTAATAAATTGATATGTTAAGAATTCTTTGCTGAGAAAAGGACGAATTTGATTAAAACATGATATCAATGCTGGATTATTAAGTGTTTATGCATAAATCACGGGGTATGAAAGTTTAATCACCTTGATTACCAAAACTTATTAAAAGGTCCAGTTTAAATGCTGAGAACCTTGGCAAATGTTCATGGTTATTTCAAACCACTCAGTACCTATTATTCTATTATTCGAATATTCAACTGTTGACTATTAATTCATGTTCCTTCACAATTTAATACTATTGTTGAACATTGAAAGCGAAAATTCTTTCTAATCACGATATATCTCCCATGTGTATAACCTTGCTAACCAAATTATTTGCTTACCCTTGCTATATCATGACATTTATTTCAGCTAAGGCAGAAACATCCAAAGGGGACAAAGGAAAAGGGAAAGTTCAAGAGTAGATATTTGAGAATGCTTATGTACTAGTTTATTTTAAATGCTATTTGGTTATGTAAACTCTTTATAGTATAAAGAGTACGTTTTAAGTTAAAGTTAAAGAACCTTGGGACTATAATTGTAAGACTTTATTACTATTATGATAAACAATGTATGTTTATTCTTCCGCATTAGTTAGAAAGTATGTTTGTTGTTGAGTATCGTGAACACCGAATTCGAGGTTAGGAAACCCGAATTTGGGGGTGTCACAGGTTGGTATCAGAGTTGTAAGTTATAAACATTAGGAATGCGAAACCTAGGTTATAACCTTAGTAGAAAACTTATATAGAGTATGTAGGTGATGGGTTGAGGAGATCCATCGATTTTTAGTTGTACTGAATAAAATATCCTTTCATTTTATTAATGAATATATTTTATTATGGTACTGATGTTGGTTTTATTTGTGGTGTTTGTAGGATGTCGGTTGAGAGACATGATAGTCACTCTGTTGATCAGTCAAAGCCTATAGAAGATATGAATACTTCACTTGATTCGATGGGAGGATTGCTCGATAGGATTTGCAAGCTTGAGGAGAGAGTAGATCAGCTAGATGAAGCGAACCAAACTCTGTATGTTATAGAGCAATAGTATAAGGATGATGCGTATCAGGCACAGTTAGTTTCAACACAGGCTCAAGAGAGTCTGGAGCTGACCAAGACCCAACTAGTGGAAAAGAGGATTGAGAATCAAACTTTTAAATTCGAGTTTGATTTGGAGATAGCTGATAAGATAAGAATTGAGAAAGCTTGGATCAAGACAACTAGGATGGTGGATCAGTTGCGAGAGGAGATGGTGGTCAATGGCGTTAGGGTTGACACATTGGGGAGGGCACTAGACACTGCCTATATGGGCCAGAGAGCTGGGGTGGTGAGGATGCACTTCGAGGTTGAAGAGTCTAGTCGATCTATTCGACATCGAGTGTGTGAAGGTGCATCCTAGACTCAGGAGCACGGGCATGATGACGAGATTTCTCAGGATGAGCAGTGATGTTGGTAGATATGTTATGTAAATAGATGCACTAGTACTACTTTTGGTTTACTAGTGTTTATATTAGCCTCAGCAGGTGCGAGGTAGTTTGTATGTATGTTGTATTTTCCAATTTTGTAGGTAGGAAAGAATGGCTTAAGTGAATCCCATCTTTTGTTATTTAAAATGGGATAGTAGCATTTATATAAATATACCTGTGATGAACGTGTAAGACACTAAAGTTGGTATATGAATATAAATGCATTATTATGATATGTGTTTGAGAATTTACATAGTAACTTATCTATTTAATGTTATGAAAATTCAGTAAACTGAATCGGTATCTTTTGCAAACTTAACCCACTAATCGGGGAAACAGAATTCCAAAGTTTGGTAATCTAATCTCAGTTGATGATCATGTGATTGTTCGAATACAGTATTGTATTACATGCTAAATACTTATATGATAATAAAACCTGAGTAACGTGTTAGAACTTTGTCTAACTAGATAATGCCACCCAGACGAGTATTATGATACTAAGAGATCGAAGAGTCGATTAACAATGCAGAGGGAGCTCAACCAAACCCAATGCAAGACTTTATTAACATGATTGCAGAAGCTATAAGGAATCAAACACCAACCATAAGAAACCAGACAGGAAACTAATTAGCCAATTTTAAAGACTTCAAGGCAGTATGACCGCCGGAGTTTAGGGGAACAGCATACCCGATAGAGGCCCAGACGAGGATAAAGGAGATTAAAAAGGCCTTTGTTATTGCTAGAGTTGCTGAGGAGCAGAAGATAATTTGTGCTACCTACTTAATGAAAGGTGAGGCTAACTTTTGGTGGGAAGCCAACCAGAACAAAGCCAGAACTAGAATCGTGACGTGGGAAGCGTTCAAGATGTAATTTTTCAAGAACTACTTCCTTGAGAGTACGCAGGCAAGAATGAAGAACAAATTTTTGGAGCTGAAACATAAAAATATGTCAGTGTCGAAGTACGCTGCAAAATTAAATGAATTGGCCCGATTCGCTCCACATCAAGTGGACACTGAGGTGAGGAAGGCAAGAAGATTCGAAAATGGGTTAAAGCCATGGATCTATAGCAAGGTAACGATTTTACAAATTATTTCATTCTCAACTTTGTTGGAGAAAGCTCTCATTGCTGAAGGTGGGAGTGAAGCGGTTTCAAAATATTATGGGGAAAATAATAAGAAGAAGGTAGAAAGAGGAAATTTGTATGTTAGCAGTGATGAAAGCAATAACAAGAAGCGTAAATAGAGCAGTGGGGGTAACAATTCCAAAATTCAACAAGGGAGCGTGCAGCAGAAGAATCAGGTATGTGGGAATTATGGAAAGGGTCACTCGGGAGAGTGCATAAAAGAAAAAAATGGTCTGTTATACTTTTGGACAAGAAGGGCATATTTCACCCAATTGTCCTAAGGCGACGAAAGGAGGTTGTTTTAATTGTGGAGAAGTGGGACATCGGATCAGGGACTGTCCAAGGAAGAAAAGCACGGATGACGGAAGTGACAATAGGGGCAACAACACTAGGGCAACCAATGGAGGACCAGCCCAGCCAAACAAGCCAACAACGAGGACCTTCAACATGACAGTGCAAGATGTCGTGGCATCCAGGGAGGTGGTGTCAGGTATTATTCTGATCAATGATATAGATGCTTATGTGTTATTCGATTCGGGGGCTTCATGTTCTTTTGTATATGATGAATTTTCTCAAAGATTATCCTTGTAGACTACATTCATAGGAATTGTTGTGCTGATTTGAGAGGGTTTAAACTCAACATGGATTTGATACCGATTCGTTTTGGAGAGTTTGATGTAATCCTCAGAATGGATTGGTTATCGAGTCATGGAGCAGTCATTAACTATAAGAAAAAGTGTGTATACCTAAAAACTCCAGATAAGTCGAAGGTGGTATTTCATGGTAGTAAATCACCAATGCAATCTTGTTGTCTGACGACGATGCAAGCAAAGAGGCTACTTAGGAAGGGTTGCATAGGTTATTTGGCTAATGTTGTGGATACTCACAAGGTCGAGGGTGAACTGGGTTAGATACCTATTGTGAGGGAATTCGTTTATGTCTTCCCAAATGAGATTTTGGGATTGCCACCAGATAGAGAGGTAAAATTTGTTATTGATTTGGCACCAGGGACAACACTGGTATCCAAAGCGTCGTATCATATGGCTTTAGTAAAAATGAAAGAACTGATTGCTCAACTACAAGAGTTGTTAGATAAAGGATACATTCGATCGAGTGTATCACCTAGAGCACCAGTTTTATTTATAAAGAAGAAAGATGGGTCATTAAGGCTTTGTATCGACTACCAAGAGTTAAACAAAGTCACAATTAAGAACAAGTACCTGTTACCCAGGATCGACAATTTATTTGATTAATTAAAGAGGGAGAAGTACTTTTCGAAGATAGATTTGAGGACCAGTTATCACCAATTGAAGGTGAGATAAGAGGACATTCTGAAGACGGCATTCAGAACTCGGTATGAACACTTTGAGTTTCTGGTAATGTCATTTGGGTTGAGGAATGCGCCAGCAGCATTCACGGATTTGATGAACAGAGTGTTCAAGTAGTATTTGGATAGGTTTGTTGTCATATTCATCGATGACATTCTGGTGTATTCAGAGACGGAGGAAGATCACACTGAACATCTAAGAATAGTGTTGGAGACATTGAGGAGGGAGAAGTTGTATGCAAAATTCTCCAAGTGTGAATCATGGTTGCAGAGAGTGCAGTTTTTGGGTCACGTTATCGACAAGGATGGAGTTTTGGTGGATCTGGCAAAAGTAGAAACGGTTATCAACTGGGAGCAGCTGAAGACGCCGACACAGATCAAGAATTTGTTGGGATTAGCAAGATACTATTGGAGATTCATCCAGGATTTTTCAAAAAAAGCATCGCTATTGACCAACCTTACTTGAAAGACGGTGACGTTCATTTGGACGGAGAAATGTGAGGAGAGTTTCATGGACTTGAAGAAGAGGCTCAGTCAAGCACTTGTGCTGGCTTTACTAGATGACACGGGAGGATTTATAGTGTATAATGATGCATCACACAAGGGTATTGGTTGTGTACTGATGTAGCACAGCAAGGTCATTGAGTACGCTTCACGTCAGCTTAAGGACTATAAGAAGGGTTATCCGACTCATTACCTGGAGTTAGTAGCGGTAGTTTTTGCCTTGAAGATTTGGAGGCATTATTTGTATGGCGAGATGTGAGAGATATATACGGATCACAGAAGTCTGAAGTATATCTTCACACAGAAGGAGCTAAACATGAGGCAGCGTCGAGGGCTAGAATTGATTAAAGATTATGATTGCTAGATTCTGTACCATCCAGGCAAAGCAAATGTAGTGGCAGATGCCCTGAGCAGAAAAGGCAGGGAGAAGTTACTAAAATTGACCATTCAAGAGGAGTTAGTGAAAGATTTAGAAAGACTAGAATTGAAAATCAAGTATTCAATGGAGACCGATGAAAAATTATTTATAGTAGCAGCAAGCCCAACCTTATTAGATAAGGTTAAAGAGGTACAAGAGATGGACGGAGATTGCAACAACATCAAAAAGCGGTTATGTGACACCCTCAAATCCGGGTACTTGAATTCCCACGTGATTTGGTGTTCATTGTATAAAATCATATGTCTATCTACCTATAATAAATGAAACCATAAGATAAAAATAAATCCTCTCCTTAAGGAGTTACAACATCTGAAAATAAATACATCAATCCCAGGTCATACTAACCTTAAATCTCAAATACGGAACATAAACAAATATTAAGTCTTACAAAGTTTAAACATAAGTCTAAAACATAACATAACAAATAAATAACAAGTCTTCATCACTTGTTAATCTTGCCATTGCCTTTGCTAGTAGAAGGCTCATCGGACCTTTCGTTCTTAACTGAAATGTTATTATTACGCAAGAGTGAGCACGATTGCAATGTTATTAGATGCATGGCCTCCCATGTACGAAGGTTTCCTTGAGTATTTTCTGAAGATTTTAATTTCTAAAACATTTATTGACTGTACTTTTATTTAAGGTACCACTATAAGGTATCAATGTGAGGTGATATCCAGGTAAAGGGATGAGAGTTATAGTTGTTATCTATTTGTAGTAAAACTCACAACATATGTGTTGTCATATTTTTGCACGACAATTATAATAATGAAGTTTGTATTTGGAAATTGAATTTAGTGTAGTTCGTGGCGACTCAGAATAGGTTGTGTGGATTGGACCTATTTTGGGGGCGTTAAATTTGGTATAAGAGCTTAGGGATATAGTCTCTGGCAGAGATCAGGGAATGGAACTAGGAGGGGAAAGACGAGTAATATCCTTCGCTAGTGTATGTCCTACCTAAGCTAAATTTTCTTACTTAAGTTGAAAAATTGTGATATGTTAATTAACCTTTGTTTTGATGCTGTAATCTAGAATGATATCTAAAATACAGGAGATGAGCAATGGAAAAATCATGATGACCGAGGAGATAAAATCTGAAATGAAAGCTATGTATTCTCAACTCTTCGAAATACCAGGTACGTAAATTTCGGGGACGAAATTTCATAAGGAGTGGAGATTGTTAGACCCCGAATTTTATGAAATAAAAGTATTCAATTTTTTTCTATTTAGTAAATAGTTAAATTGATAAAAGTTTAAAGTTGTGGGTGAAATGTGCAAATTTTGCAAAATAAGCAAGTGGTTATAAATTATTCATTGTTATCGGAGAATATTCGTTTGGTCGTGGAATATTCTTGTTGTCGGGGAATATTCGTACGACGACGCAGCCATTTGTGGGCCCCATAACAGAATAACTGTTGAATGAAGAAAATGACAATTTTGAGTTTTTATAAATAACGGCGTAATGGTTACCATTAACACTGTTGGAATACCCGGTGGTTAAAATACAAGATACTGCTGTGGTTTCAACCGTAGCAATACGGTATTGCAGATTTTTTTGAATTATTAATTCTTACGTAAGAAGGCACTACTCAATAATTGTTACAGTAATTACTGTTTAATATTTTATTTTATTGATTCAATAATTGCTACATTGATATTTTATATTATTGTTGTTTCAATAATTGTCACTGCAAAGTATTTCCCATTATCAGATCAATAATTCATATTATTTAAATAATATTATTAGATAGCATTATTGGAAATATCTAAGGAAGTTCTGTCTAGGAAAGGGGTTTGGTCACCTAATTGCGAGCCGATAAGGAGAAATCCTTATCGAAAAAGCCCCTCTTTCCTGAAACGACACGATTGTATAATAATTGTGATTTTGTAATATTATTTGTGAATAATTAATTATTGATTTATATGATAAGGAAATATTTATTTTATGTGGATATAACTGATGGATAGGGAAGTATTTATTTTGTGTGGATATAAGTGAAGGAATTAATGCTGAGGTGTTTTATCAGTATTTTGTCGGAATTGGGGAATTCTTAGAAAAGTGTCAATTGTTGAAAATTGATATTTTATCGTACATTATAAATGTATAATGTGGTTATATAATAATATAATGCTGATATTTTCACACTAAATTCGCGGTGCATGAATCAAATGAGGGAAATCTAGAAATCAAAAGAAGAAAAAAATATGGAGATTTTTAGAAAAATTAGTTTCTTACTTGATTTTGTAAAATCCATAGCTCTTTGTGTATAATGAGTTAGGAGATGAGCCATATATCAAAACAAAGTCCTGGAAGTAAGCTAAGCGCAGAAATTTGAATCACCCAAATATTCTTTGTGGATTTTTCGTGGTATTTGCTTTGAGTGAAATCGCATGGTGGGACTTATAGTTCGAAAATCAAATCATTGTTCTTAAGCTCTATTGCGTGAGTTATAATTTTAATCCGACCGTTGGATCGTTGTGATTTTTGGATATGTTGTACATATATAAGTTGAGTTTATGTCCATAAATTTTGAACCGTTAAAAATTAACGTATGTTTTGTTATGAATTTTAAGAGGTGTTGAAAATCGTCCGTATGTGGATTTCGGGCATCTTCTGTTTGGAATTTGGAAAAACTTTCTTGTGCAAAGTTGTAGAGAATTTGATTTCCTATGGAATGGACATAAAATTCGTATTTTTCTGATAAAAGGGCTATTTATTATGAATTGTTGAAGTTTTGAAAATTAAATATTTTTATTAAAATTGTGGGTGGGACCACTTTTGTTTTTTAACATGTGGGCTGAAAATTCTTCCAAGATGCCATGCTGATGGATTTCCAAAATGATGGGCGTAGCAAGGAGAAAAAAATAATAATATTATTTTTTTTATTTAGTCTCCTTTGGCGTTCTAACATTTTTCTATAAATAGGGTGCTTAGTTAGAATTGAAAATCGCACCAGAAATAAGTTTTCTCTCTCTATATATTATCGAGCGTATTTTTTGAGTATTTAAATACTTTGAGAGTTGTTATTCAGTGCAAGTTTCCTTCGGCATTACATCCGAAATTTTATTCAGAAGTACTATTCTTTTGAGATAAGGGATAGTAAGGGATGTTATTTTCTTCGTAAATGATATTATTTTCTTCAATATCATTATGCCAAAATATTGATATGAATTTTATTGTAAAATTTCTACTTTTTTGTGCCAGTGTTACTATTCACGTATACGGCACTATTTATATATATGGAATTATTTACGTATATGGTACTATGTACGAATATGGGTTATTATTCACGAGTTACTATTCATGAGTTACTATTTATAAGTTACTATTTACGAGTAACTATTCACGAGTTAATATTCACGGGTACTATTGGTATTATTGGTATTATCGTGACTATGGGTTCTTTTTGGCCAGTAGTGCAAAGTTAAATTATTGACATGTATGATCATGACCATTAAATTTATAATTGAATATCTTTAGCTTAAGTGCAAAGGTGAATTGATCAACATGGTTATAATTATTGTTTATATAAATTCTGAAATGATTATATATTTCTTTGAGATATTAATATCTTTGGCTTGTAGTATAAAGATGATCTATCTGTTGAATATCTTTGGCCTGTAGTGCAAATATGATCAATGGTTGAATATCTTCGGCCAATAGTGCAAAGATGAACTTTAGACGAATATCTTTGGCCCATAGTGCAAAGATGAATTTATTAGTATGATTATGAACAGGAACTGTGATTTGGTATAACCATGATCTTTGATGTTTCAGGTAAAGACATGTGATGAAAATTATCTTCGTCCTAGATGAGAAGAGGAATTTAGAACCACAATTATGATTAGGAGTTATTCACATGATTGTGGATCGAAACTGTTGATTGATGTTACAGGGATAAAACATTGTTGATGGTTTTTAACATGGAGAAGATAATAGACTTTATAGTCTATTTGACTCTTCTAATGGATTGCTCGTTCTACTATAACTATGGTTGAAAAGTTTTATCATCTACCATATATTCTAAATCTCTGATTCATTACTGACGAAGGCTATTGACAATTTAATTATCTTTAGTCATGATATTCTTTACTGGGCTAGTTGTGCTCACCCTTTCGCTTCAAAATTCCTTTCAGGTAATAAGAGTGTAGCTGGGTCGAGCGGGGGTAACAGGGGAATATAACGGTGGTCTCTAGCTGTGGATCTTCTCCCTAAAGAGTATGAAAATAATTTTATTGAGATCTTTAGAATAGTGTGTTGTATTTTATACATCATTTAGTAGTTATATTTGGTGAATCAAATAGGGTGAGGTGAAACCGAAGTTGGAAGGGTGTTTTTCCACTATCATACAAGATGTCTAATGACATGCGACTTCGTGTTATCATAAGACATGGTTGTGTACATCCACTTGCTGAGTATATCTACGAGCACTACCAATATAATCTTGGAGTTTGGTTGAAATATAATTCTCAATTGGAGACAATGGAGATAATTATATGTCAAGAGAAGACTCACCATTGGAAAGAACATGATAGCAATATTCTCATTTTTCTTTGGAGTCTATTGGGTCAACCAAGGATAATTCACCAGTCATATGATATTTATTATAACTTAGATGCATGGCCTCCGATGTACGAAGGTTTCCTTGAGCATTTTCCAAAGATTTTAATTTCTAAAACAGTTATTGATTGTACCTTTTTGTAAGGTACCACTATAAGGTATCAATGTGAGGTGATATCTAGGTAAAGGGATGAGAGTCACAGTTGGTATCTATTTGTAGTAAAACTCACAACATATGTGTTGTCATATTTTTGCACGATAATTTTAATAATGAAGTTTGTATTTGGAAATTTCATTGAGTGTAGTTCATGGCGACTCAGAATAGGTTGTGTGGATTGGACCTATTTTGGGGGCGTTATATTTGGTATCAGAGCTTAGGGATATGGTCTCTGGCGGAGATTAGAGAATGGAACTAGGAGGGGAGAGACGAGTAATATCCTTCGCTAGTGTGTGTCCTAACTAAGCTCAATTTTCTTACTTAAGTTGACAAATTGTGATATGTCAATTAACCTTTGTTTTGAAGCTGTATTCTAGAATGATATCTGAAATACAGGAGATGAGGAATGGAGAAATCATGATGACCGGGGAGATGGAATCTGAAATGAAAGCAAGGTATTCTCAACTCTTTGAAATACCAAGTACATAAATTTTGGGGACAAAATTTCATAAGGAGAGGAGATTGTAAGACCCCGAATTTTATAAAATAAAAGTATTCAATTTTTTTCTATTTAGGAAATAGTTAAATTGATAAAAGTTTAAAGTTATGGGTGAAATGTGCAAATTTTGCAAAATAAGCAAGTGGTTATAAAATATTCATTATTGTCGTGGAATATTCGTTTGGTCGTGGAATTTTCTTGTTGTCGGGAAATATTCATACGACGATGCAGCCATTTGTGGACCCTATAACAGAATAACTGTCGGATGAAGAAAACGACAAATTCGAGTTTTTATAAATAATGGCGTAATGGTTACCGTTAACAATGTTGGATACCCGGTGGTTAAAATACAGTAATACGCGTGGTTGCACAGTAGCACACGGTATTGCACAATATTTTTGAATTATTAATTCTTACGTAAGAAGGCACTACTCAATAATTATTACAGTAATTACTGTTCAATATTTTATTTTATTGATTCAATAATTGTTATGTTGATAGTTTATATTATTGTTGTTTCAATAATTATCACTGCACAGTATTTCCCATTATCAGATCAATAATTCATATTATTTGAATAATATTATTAGATAGCATTATTAGAAATATCTAAGGAAGTTCTGTCTAGAAAAGGGGTTTGGTCACCTAATTGCGCGCCGATAAGGAGAAATCCTTATCGGAAAGCCCCCTCTTTCCAGGGAACGACCTGATTGTCATAATTGTGATTCTGTAATATTATTTGTGAATAATTAATTATTGATTTATATGATAAGGAAATATTTATTTTATGTGGATATAACTGATGGATGGGGAAGTATTTATTTTGTGTGGATATAAGTGAAGGAATTAATGCTGAGGTGTTTTATCAGTATTTTGTCGGAATGGGGGAATTCTTAGAAAAGTGTCAATTGTTGAAAATTGATATTTTATCTTACATTATAAATGTATAATGTGGTTATATAATAATATAATGATGATATTTTCAAACTAAATTCGCGGTGCATGAATCAAATGAGAGAAATCTAGAAATCAAAAGAAGAACAAAATATGGAGATTTTTAGAAAATTTAGTTTATTACTTGATTTTCTAAAATCCAGAACACTTTGTATATAATGAGTTAAGAGATGAGCCATATATCAAAAGAAAGCTCTAGAAATAAGCTAAGCGCAGAAATGTGAATAACCCAAATATTCTTTGTGGATTTTTCGTGGTGACTGTTTGAGTGAAACTGGTACGAGGGACTTATAGTCCGAAAATCAAATCATTGTTCTTAAGCTCTATTACGTGAGCTATAATTTTAATCCGACTGTTGGATCGTTGTAATTTTTGGATATGTTGTACATATATAAGTTGAGTTTATGTCCACAAATTTTGAACCGTTAAAAATTAACGTATGATTTGTTATGAATTTTAAGAGGTGTTGAAAATCGTCCGTATATGGATTTCGGGCATTTCATGTTTCGAATTTGGAAAAACTTTCTTCTGCAAAGTTGTAGAGAATTCAATTTCCTATGGAACGGACATAAAATTCGTATTTTTCTGATAAAAGGACTATTTATTATGAATTGTTGAAGTTTCAAAAATTAAATATTTTTATTAAAATTGTGGGTGGGACCCACTTTTGTTTTTTAACATGTGGGCTAAAAATTCTTCCAAGATGGCATGCTGATGGCTTTCAAAAATGATGGGTGTAGCAAGAAGAAGAAAAATAATAATATTATTTTATTATTTAGTCTCCTTTGGCGTTCTAGCATTTTCTTATAAATGTGGTGCTTAGTTACAATTGAAAATCACACCAGAAACAAGTTTTCTCTCTCTATATATTATCAAGCGTATTTTGTGAGTATTTAGATACTGTGAGAGTTGCTATTCAGTACAAGTTTCCTTCGGCATTATATCCTAAATTCCAACCAGAAGTACTATCTTTTGAGATAAGGGATATTAAGGGTGTTATTTTCTTCGTAAATGATATTATTTTCTTCAATATCATTATGCTGAAATATTGATATGAATTTTATTGTGAAATTTCTACTTTTTTTGTGCCGGAATTACTATTCATGTATACGACACTATTCATGTATATGGGACTATTTACGTATATGACATTATTTACGTATACGGTACTATGTATGAATACAGGTTACTATTCACGAGTTACTATTCATGAGTTACTATTCACGACAAAATTGGTTTTTTTTCTGACCAAATTATCGTTGATTTATGAATCTTACTCTTGAAATTAAATGTAGTTGTTGATCATATTGTTTTTATTATCATATATAACATTTTTATAATCTTGGTGATGAAATTTCTCTTTGACTTGAGTGTAAAGATGAGTAGATTATTGGTATGATTATGACTATGGGTTCTCTTTGGCCAGTAGTGCAAAGTTGAATTGTTGACTAGTATGATCATGACCATTGAATTTATAATTGAATATCTTTAGCTTAAGTGCAAAGGTGAAATGATCAACATGGTTATAATTATTGTTTATATAAATTTTGAAATGATTATATATTTCTTTGAGATATTAATATCTTTGGCATGTTGTGCAAAGATAATCTGTTGTTGAATATCTTTGGCCTGTAGTGCAAAGATGATCTGTTGTTGAATATCTTTGGCCTATAGTGCGAAGATGATCTGTTGTTGAATATCTTTGGCCTGTAGTGCAAAGATGATCTGTGGTTGAATATCTTTGGCCAGTAGTACAAAGATGAACTGTTGACGAATATCTTTGGCCCGTAGTGCAAAGATGAATTTATTAGTATGATTATGAACAGGAACTGTGATTTGGTATAACCATGATCTTTGATGTTTCAGGTAAAGACATGTGATGAAAATTATCTTCGTCCTAGATGAGAAGAGGAATTTAGAACCACAATTATAATTATGAGTTATTCACATGATTGTGGATCGAAACTGTTGATTGATGTTACAAGGATAAAACATTGTTGATGGTCTTTTAACATGGAGAAGATAATAGACTTTATGGTCTATTTGACTCTTCTAATGGATTGCTCGTTCCGCTGCAACTATGGTTGAAAAGTTTTATCATCTACAATATGTTCTAAATCTCTAATTCATTACTGACGAAGGCTATTGATAATTTAATTATCTTTAGTCATGATATTCTTTACTGGGCTAGTTGTGCTCATCCTTTTGCTTCATAATTCCTTTCAGGTAATAAGAGGGTAGCTGGGTCGAGCGGGGGTAACAGGGGAATAGAACGATGTTCTCTAGCTGTGGAGGTTCTCCCTAAAGAGTATGAAAATAATTTTATTGAGAACTTTAGAATAGTGTGTTGTATTTTATACATCATTTAGTAGTTATATTTGGTGAATCAAATAGGGTGAGGCGAATGATAAGTGGGTTTTATACCTACTTATCGGATATCAATTCACGTAAACTACGCCTATCTTAATTACATTTTAGTGTGTTTTTAGTTGCATTTTGTTTATTTTGCATTGCATGTACTTAGAACTCCCTTCGGTGCAATAGTACATGATATGGCATAATTTGGTGATGATAGATGTCATGTGATCAATGAAGGCACAATATGAGGATCAAGTGGAGCAACGAATCCAAGCATTGGTGGATAAAAGAATGAGTAGCAGGACAAGAATGAGCAGCAGGACAAAGCAAAGAGCGTAGCAGCAGAATCGCGTAATCAATTGCAGAGCGCGCGTGTCACGCTACGACTATATAGGCACAAACACGCGCACCCGCGCGATCACCTAGATTGGACAATCTTGATACACGCGCGCCCGCGCGAGTAAAACAAAGGGAAAGTGCGCTCCCGCTGATAAATAGGTTTTATACCTACTTATCCGGTATCTATTACTTGAATTAGTTGCTTAAACCTATATTTCTTAGTTACTTTTCATACATTTTATCTTATTTTGTAGGCTATGACATAACATTGGGATGAGGAAGCAAGGATAAGCAATTTGGACATCTTTTGGACTAAAATATGCAAGCAAATGCAAGAAGGAAAGATTTCAAGGCACTTAACACCAAATTGGATGCATGTTCTTAGCTTGGAAGTTGGAATTTATTGTAGATCTACTTCTTAGCTTTCCGGAACATCTTGAACCATCCCAATCGGAGTTTGGATGTGAGAGTTATGGCCTTTTTATCAACACAGATCAAAGTTAAGAGTTGTCATGCTTGCCATTTACATAGCATCTACTTCGAGCCCGATTTCGGCTTTATTTTCGGACGGTATATGTCAATCCTCAAAGAATGAAAGTTGTAGATCTCGTCGATATCTTCGATTTGATAGGTGGCAGGCCCAGTAACGCCAAGCGGATCAAAGGTTATGCCTGTTTTACCAAACGACGTCGCTGTAGGGAATAGGGTAGTGCGAACTGCGCTATACACAGCGCGGGGCGCGCTGGGCCACCAGAAAGTAGCGCATGGTGCGTCCAAAATGGGTTAGGGACAGCGTGGGGCACGCCGGTCGGCGAGGGGATAGCTCATTTGGGTTATTTGATGTCCAATTTGAGCTAGAATAGGATTCTTAGTTGCCTAACTTTCTAGGATATCCATTAGAACTATAAATCCATGATGAGAGGCATAAAAGAGAGGGTATAGATAGGCTAGTTTTAGAGGATTCCATTATATTATATTAGAGTAGATTATGATCAAAACCCTAGTTCTTATGAGATTGGGAGATTGAAGCAACTTGGAGACCATTGAAGATCAATAGCAGGAGCTTGAGGAAGATGGAAATTTGCTAACAACAGATTTATTCTTTACCCTACTCTTATTTTTGTCTTTTAATGATTATTCAATTGTGGATTCTTAGTTTTAATTCAATAATAATGAACTAATTCTTTGTTTGAGATTACAATAGATCTTATTGTGTAGTTTATTTTAATATGATTCGTTATCAATTATTATGTTTTATTGTGAAGATTGTCTATTGTGATTTGGACTTAATTGCTTAATTGCCTTGCTAACAATTATAGTGATAATCTATATGAACTCGAGAGATGAAGTATTGATTTAGATATTATCATGATAGCATGTGTTTGTGATTTCTTCTTAGATGGAATTCATGATTCGTGTTTAGGATAGAGATATGCCTTTACGCCATATGTAATCTTATAGAGAACTTGTGTTTTAAATTCTTTTTATTTGTAATTCACATAGAGAAATAGTGGATTAGTTAATTAGGGTGTCTTGCTTGATTATATCATCTGTGGATTTAAGCGAGTATGGGTATTTTGCATCGAGAGGTGGTTTTATCTGCTTTAGTGTTCTTGATTAACAATTCAGGATAGAAACAAATTGATGAGAAGTGTGTTAACTTAAATGAAGCAATAAGTGAAGTTATGATCTTAAATCTCCGTAATCTTAATTTAACTAGTGGTAATTAGAATTAGGTTACTTATAAATTGAAATTCATTCGTTTAAATAAGATTGAGTTGGTTACGGGTTAGTACTTGGTGATTTTTATAAAACAATTCCTCGTGGGAACGATACTCTACTTTCACTTTATTACTTGTTGACCACGTATACTTGCGTGTTGTGCGTAATTAGATTTTACCCAACAAGTTTTTGGCGCCGTTGTCGGGGAATTAGTTTAATATATATTTTGCCAATATTAGCTTCAATCAAATTAGTCTTAATTTAAACATTTTTTTTCTTTTTATTTAATTCTCTCCCTATTTTTCTTTCTTTTTCAGGTACCATGGATGGATGCAATTATCAATGGCCATACACAATATATGACTCCACCAAGGGACACAAGAATTGATGCACTCAATGCATTTTCTGCATTATTAGCACAACTTGAGACACTTTCGAGGAGGTTGGACGTTGTTGCAGCCCAACATACTCGAAGGATAGCAGTTAATTGCAATTATTGTGCTGGTAATTGTGACACCCCCAAATCCTGGTACTTCATTTCCTCAAGATTTGGTGTTCATTTAATCAAAACATTCATTTCTAACTACCCAATTATAATAAAAACCTGCCCATACAGGATTAAACTCAAATAAAAATCTCCAAGGTTATCTAACCTTTAACATCAATCATTCAAATACGAAAATTTAAATAAACTTCATTACAATCTTTAAACCAATGTCTGAAAATAAACTGTCAAAACTATTTCAAGTCTTTAATATTTATTCATCTTCCCTTTGCCCTTCATCAAAAGTAGGTACGTCACCCGCTTCAACTTTAGTCAGAAGAAATTATATGAGGCAAGAGTGAGCAAACAAGGCCCACTTGAAATAACAATAAGTAAATCTTTAAACTTTTACACCAATTGCCAATATTAGGCTCAATAGAACTGAACAGTATATTCTATTAAATTTCTGAAAATTATAACATTCACTGAGGGTCTAATGACCACGAATCATGTCCACAATTATAAGTAATCTTTCAACTTTAACTTTAACAGTCATAAGACTATAAGGACTCCACGTACTTAGGGGGATCAACCCTTCGTACAATGTATTGTGCATAACCATTTCAACACTAAGCGTAAACCTCTATTAAAAGAGTTGTTCATCTCAGTATTTAGAATACAAGTCCGCACCAAAGTAAGTTTGGTTTGGATAAGCTTTCAAGGAAATTTGGAATCTAACGAACATCAACTAAGGAGTAGTTGAATAAGACCAATAACACTATATTATAGAATAATAGTGATTGAATCAATTATTGTAAACTAAAGTCATGCATTAGGAATAATCTAATAGCATACAATTTGAATAACTATAGCATACCTTGCTTGAACCACACTAAGCCAAGGTTAATTATAATTGAATAATAAGCATGCATAGCATATATAGTTGTGCATGCTAAACCACAAGTTAAATACAAGAATAACTTGCTCCAAATAACTAACATCATTATATTGTAATCGAATTGAAAACAGTAATTGAATTAACAAGATAATAGACTAGAAAACTTGCTCAAGATTAAACTATAAGATTTGGGATACTTGTATCGTCATGAGCAACTAGATACAATGACTTACTCAATAATAGGCAATCTAGCTCTACGAAAGTGTAGAGGTAGCAACTTACAACAATTGTAATTGAATTTGAAAACAATAATGTACCAAATGAAATTAAACTCGCACAATGAAATTTTTGAGTTAGAGAACTTGCTCAATTATAAAATAGAGTTAGAAAACTTGCATTTAGCACAAGCTAAACCTTACAACTTGAATCAATACCCTATACATATGTCATCATGACATAATTAGTCATTACCAACATTTTATATCTATATAAACAAAATGTATACATCATGTAGGTTAAATTACCAATTCACATAATCAACTACGTCAATACTAATTAACTCTTGATAACATGCTCATTCATAGTTTAATACAACTGAAATCATCATTTAACATTCATATTATTAACACATAATATTTTTTTCAAAATTTGTATACTTAAACAAAATCTGCTCGAACTCATCGCTAACTTCATGGCTGCGGCTTTCCACGGCTTACATCGTGGTTCATATTGCTAAGACAAAGTCAAGGCCATGGCTCTGGTCACAAGCCATTGGTTGGTGAGGCCATGGCGTATGCCAAGGCTTGATGTGTGAGATTTAGATCTTTGGGCAAGACACTGCGGTAGCTGCACTCGTAATCCGGCCACCAAGCTCTCAAGAACAAGATGATGAAAAAAGCCAAATCGGCTAAAAAGCTCGAATCTAATAGATCGATTAACATGTTATACACATATAGACTTCATATAAACATATTGTGAAGACTTCTAACATGTTTGTACTCATAAAATAACATAAACATCAAAGTTACAACACCCAAATTCATTGTTTTTGCCAAAAAACTCCATTATTGACATTTTAATGAAAATCAACACTGTGATTTTGTTTTTCAATCAAAACATCATAGTTATGATTATACATACTCTATCAATTTCCATAATCAATTTATCAATCTAACAACTAATTAAACCTTAATTTCTATTTTAAATTAAGCCATACTCATATATTTTTCATATAAACACTCTATAATATATTTTCTTCACAAAACACATACATACATGAATTAATTTCTCTATTATCATGCATAAACTCATGAAATAACCATATAATCAATAATCATACAAAATTATATACATAACAACAATTTATCTTTTATAAAAAAAATTCATAGAGAACTTTTTGGAAGAAGAAGAAAACTAACTTTTTAAAGAATAGGTTAAGCTCCTACCTTTGATTAAGAGGATGATGGTTATTCTCAAGCTTCTTCTCTCTAATTCCTTTCTCAAAAACCTATTAGAATCACTCACTTTCTCTCTAGAGTTTTCTCAAATTTTTCTGTGTTCTTCTTCTTCTTCTCTCTTCTCCCAACTCTAGTTTACGTAATAAAAATATAACGTATATGGATATAATGTATATATTAAATATATAATATAACTCTAACTTAACTAACATCAGTTATATTATTTTGAAAATCAAAAGCCATAAGGCTTGTTTGGCTAAGCTTAATAAAATAATCTTTTAATCCTTACACGTTGTTTGGTAAACCTAATTAAAACAAATGGATTAAATCCGTATACCTTGTTTGCTAAAACATCATTGGATTAAAGACTTATTATGCAATAAGACATGTTTGGCAAAAACTAAATTAAACTCTATTAATTTATTTTCATAACTCCTTTATAGCAAGGTTATTTGTCACACTTTTATTTAATCCAACTAACACTTTATTTTAAATCACAAATTCCAATTAGAATATTATAATTCATTTAATCATTATTAGCTCTCTAACTTAATTATTAAATTAAATTAGTATATAATCTCATAACAATTAATTTTCTTAGCTCCTTAATTATTTATTCAACAAATAATTAACTAAACCACATCAACTCAAATCGCCATTAAATACTTATATAATTCAATAAATATTTAATATAGCAAACAAATATTTAATATTTAATATTTAATTATTTATTTAACAAATAATTAACTAAACCACATCAACTCAAATTGAACAATTATTTATTCAACAATAAACATATCCATTAAATACTTATATAAATCAATAAATATTTAATATTACACTTTAAAATTCTGGAATGTTACAGTAATCATCCGAGTCATCAATGCACCGTTAGTTTTGGGCCGGGACAACACAGTGGTGAATACCTCAACGATTATACATATGCTAATTATCATCAAGTTTGGGGGTATCACCCAGATTCGTCATGGAGCGATACTTATGAAGACCAATACTACGCTTCAAATCTAACATACACACCGAAATTTTCATGTCCACCTCCATTGCCATAAGAAGAAAAACCAAATCCGAGGGATGTAATATTGAAGTGCGTAGCATCAAATGAGGAGAGGAGGATTAAACAAGATCAGTCAATTAGATATCAAGAGATATCAATTCAAAATATGCTGAACCAGATGGATCAAATGCTCAAAGCCTTGAACAAACATCCTCAAAACAATTGGTGTTATGACGAGGATTCCGAGATTGATGAAATGCCCGAACCAAATTTACAACTTGATGAGACACGAGATATTGAAAAAGAGGAGACAAGTGGGGATGAACTAACTATGAGTACTAACAAGGATGAACCGATGTTATTAATGTCTCAAGTGCCTTCTCCACCAAAGTTCAAGGATCCGGTTAGATTTGCAAAATCATGCCCACTTGGTAGTCACGTCGTTAGTGAAGCTCTTGATGACATAAGAGCGAGTACAATTTTGAATCCATGGTGGGACGAGAAAAAGAAGATAGACGAAGAGCCCATTGTGTGTGACAAGCTTCCATGCCCCAAAGTGATCACATACACAATGGAAAAAACACCTAACTGTGGGACGTTCTTGATTAAGAGCATACCAAATCAGAGCATGCTAGGTGACTTTGATGCATTGGCCATCACAAATGGGAACCTACCAGAAGCTACATTATTTTCGAATGGATGGAGGGTTCCTCAATTACCAAAGAGGAATTGGATAGTGCTGACCAGACAAAGTCGGGCTTACGACGTTAAAACTAGTGCTACTTGGGAGGTAACCCAAGCTCTAAACCATTTCTTCCTTATTTATTCTTTATATTTTAGTTTATAGTCTAGCTCAAATATTTAGTTTTCAATGAATAATGACTCCATAATGGTATGCTCGCAGGTAAGGTAAGAAAAAGAAATTCATTCACTCATCGTTCTTCCAAATACGTGTCGCGCTATACAATGTTTGATCTAACGCGGGCGCCGCTTAGCATTCACGAAACCAATCGCAATCACAAATACCGATCACATCAGCCGACTGAAAGCGTGCATACCGATCGCCCTCAACCATCGATCGTCCAAAGATGGATCGCGCTATGCTAAGTTTATATTAAGCGCTGGCGCCGCTACCATTCTAGAAGCCACTGCTTGCTTAGCGCGGGGCGCGCTAAGCCGTGCCTATACCCAGCACGGACCACACTACTCGGGAATATCAGACACTGAACAGATGTAGCTACGTGTTCTAGACTGATCCAAGCCACCTCTCATTAATACATGCAATTTCTCCACTTTTCCTACACCCATTACACTTCCTATCCTCCATAACCCCCATTACACCATCTTTACTTATCCTTCTCCTTTTCAACTTCCATTCCCATTAAACCAATCCATCCCCATCTTCCTAACCACGTTGGTTTTCCATCCCCTATATGAACTCCAACCATCCAAGAAGTCAATTTCCTATCAGTCATAAACACAACAATCCAATCCTAAATCTAATCCATTCCATGCACAAATTCATTCAAATTGGGACATCTTTACAAAGAGGGAACCCCAAAATCCTTTAAGGCATACATACGACGCGGGCCGCACCGCTCGAAATTCCCAGGTGTTAAAAGTGTTTTAATTGAAATGTTAGTCAAGTCCAACTCAAGTGTGGTTCCCAATTTATTCCAATGTGTCTGGCCTATTCTCCGGACTTAGTAGACAAGGAGGAAAATGCTGTATTTTTAGGGAAGTCCTCTCTTTTAATTTTTCTTATTTCAGCCATTGAGGACAATGTCTAGTCTAAGTTTAGGGGGCATTTAATGTCATATTGCATATAGTTAGTTATTTACATTAGTTGTTTACATTGTAGTTCATATAGTTACATTTAGTTTTTGCATTCAGTTTCTTGAAAAAAAAAATTGAAAAATAAAAAATTAGTAGTTAGATTACTGTGTTTATATAGCATTTAGTACATCTTGCATGAGTCCAGCTGTTTGATATTTACAGTTTGTTTTGGTCAATGATGAGATTGGAATTGGGTAGACAAGTATAATACTGACTATTAGAGCTTTAATGTGATTTCTTGTTATGAAATGAGTTTTTTTCTGTTTGAAACTGGTATAATAAGGATAGCACAACAAGAACAACTTGTTGATTGATTGAGTTTAAATTGATACATAATGTGCCTCTAAAGGATAATGCTAGTTTGAATGAAAGAATGACAAGAACAAGTAATGATGACTAAAGTTACACAAGAACCTAATTTTGGGAGAATATTTGGGGGATATAAGCTAAAAAAAACAAAAAAAATAAGATATTGAATTGAATAAATTGAGTCATGTGGTGGGTTGAGAAGAAGCGTGAAATGCACTCCCTATAAACACAGGCGTGAGATGGAGCGTAAAACGCATTCACTATCCAAAAATAAAAAAAATAAAAAAAAATAAAGAAGAAGAAATAAAACGGGAAATAAGAGCAAAAAGCCCCCGTAGATGAAAAATGAAGTATAAGTATCCCATGTTAACCGTCGATATTGGTAATTGTTTAATTTTAGTTGGATCTAACTTGTTTTTGGATTTCTTGAGTTTACACTGTATGATGCCTTTGAAGAGACTTATTATGTGTTAAATTTTATTTTATATCAGTTAACATTGTTGTGGAGCACACACGCACTATATTAGTGATAACAGTCTAAGATTTGATGATTGATTGGGAAGTTAATGATTTGTTTTAATATAATGTATTACCATGTTTACTTGATTTCTCTAAGGCCGGTTGAATAGACTTGTTTCTATCATTACTGTTGGATTCGTGAGCATGTATATTAGTTGCATTGTATAGCATTATTGTTTTGTGTGTTTGCTTGAGGACAAGCAACTATTTAAGTTTGGGGGTATTTGATAAATAGGTTTTATACCTACTTATCTGATATCTATTACTTGAATTAGTTGCTTAAACCTATTTTTCTTAGTTACTTTTTATACATTTTATGTTATTTCGTAGGCTATGACATAACATTGGGATGTGGAAGCAAGGAAAATCAATTTGGACATCTTTTGGACTAAAATATGCAAGCAAATGCAAGAAGGAAAGATTGCAAGGCTCTTAACACCAAATTGGATTCATGTTCTTGGCTTGGAACTTGGAACTGATTGTAAATCTACTTCTTAGCTTTCCGGAACATCTTGAATCGTCCCAATCGGAGTTCAGATGTGAGAGTTATGGCCTTTTTATCAACACAGATCAAAGTTAAGAGTTGTCATGCTTGCCATTTACATAGCATCTACTTTGAGCCCAATTTCGGCCTTATTTCTGGACGGAATCTGTCAATCCTCAAAGACTGAAAGTTGTAGATCTCGTCGATATCTTCGATTTGATAGGTTGCAGGCCCCGTAACTCTAAGCGAATCAAAGGTTATGCCTGTTTTACCAAAGGACATCGCAGCAGGAAACAGGGTAGCGCGGACCGCGCTATACACAGTGCGGGGCGCGCTAGGCCACCAGAAAGTAGTGCGGGGCACGCCCAGAATGGCCTAGGGACAGCGTGGGGCGCGCCGACCGGCGAGGGGACAGCTTATTTGGGTTATTTGATGTCCAATTTGAGCTTGAATAGGATTCTTAGTTGCCTAACTTGCTAGGATATCCATTAAAACTATAAATACATGATGAGAGGCATAAAAGAGAGGGCATATATAGGCTAGTTTTGGAGGATTCCATTAGATTAGATTAGAGTAGATTAGGATCAAAACCCTAGTTCTTATGAGATTGGGAGATTGAAGCAACTTAGAGACCATTGAAGATCAAGAGCAGGAGCTTGAGGAAGATGGAGATTTGCTGACAACAGATTTATTCTTTACCCTACTCTTATTTTTGTCTTTTAATGATTATTCAATTGTGGATTCTTAGTTTTAATTCAATAATAATGAACTAATTCTTTGTTTGAGATTACAATGGATCTTATTGTGTAGTTGATTTTAATATGATTCGTTATCAATTATTATGTTTTATTGTGAGGATTGTCTATTGTGATTTGGACTTAATTGCTTAATTGTCTAGCTAACAATTACCGTGATAATCTATATGAACTCGAGATATGAAGTATTGATTTAGATCTTATCATGATAGCATGTGTTTGTAATTTCTGCTTAGATGGAATTCATGATTCGTGTTTAGGATAGAGATATGCCTTTACGCCATATGTAATCTTACAAGGAACTTGTGCTTTAAATCCTTTTTAATTGTAATTCACATAGAGATATAGTGGATTAGTTAATTAAGGTGTCTTGCTTGATTCTATCATCTGTGGATTTAAGTGAGTATGGGTATTATGCATCGAGAGGTGGTTTTATCTGCTTTAGTGTTCTTTATTAACAATTCAGGATAGAAAATAATTGATGAGAAGTGTGTTAACTTAAATGAAACAATAAGTGAAGTTGTGATCTTAAATCTCCGTAATCTTAATTTAACTAGTGGTAATTAGAATTAGTTTACTTATAAATTGAAATTCATTCCTTTAAATAAGATTGAGTTGGTTACGGGTTAGTACTTGGTAATTTTTATAAAACAATTCCTCGTGGGAACAATACTCTAATTTCACTTTATTACTTGTTGACCACGTATACTTGTGTGTTGTGCGTAATTAGATTTTACCCAACACTCGCGCGCGATGTCTGAGGCTGCTGAGCTATTTTATTTAAATTTTTTATTTTAAGAGTTTGGGTTAATTAAAAAACAATTCTTACTGGTGTCAAATGGATTCATTCAGTAGGTTTTACGTATTTTTCATATTGGAACTAGGGTTTACACTTGGTGAGTATTCCAACCTGAAACCAATCATAGATTTCGTATTTTCTACTCCTTCTTTGGAATTCAGTATTTGTGGATGTTTTACATTATTTTTCCTGGATATTATTGAGGACTTACACATTATGTTGGGTTTGTAATCAGCAATTGGGTTTGATCGATTCTTTCTTATCTCTTTCAATTGTTTGTTTATTGTCCATGTAATGCTTTGATACCATAATGACTTTTTGTTCAATCATGAACTAAACTCCATTATGGGATTCTAACGGATTTTAATATATAGTTTAATTGATTGCTTGACTGCTGGACTGTTTTACATATTATAAGGAATTTGTATCATGGTTGGTTTGCATGCATGAATGCTTGATCACCATTCGTTTTCAGTACTTGTATGGAATTGAAAAATAACATGCGAGAATGGATTGTAATCATGATAGCATGCGTATATAGGGCTGTTTTGCATCACTTTGTGTTTCGTGAACCAGATAGACATATACTGTTTCACCGTATGAGTTAAAATAAGGGCTTGTGCTTAAATTCAATATGGTTGCAATTTCGCATAGATATATAGTGATTTTGGTTATATTGATGATTACATGGTGTCTATCGCATGTGGATACTGTGTAAGTAGGTCATAGTACATTGAAAAATGGCTATGTCTATATTAGTGCTCTTGGCTACTTTTCTGTGATATGTAAACAATCTTGCATGATGGTGGTAATTAGATGAAGTATTAAATGAAGTTAGGATCCCATTATTTCCAGATTCGATTCATTACTGTATTATTCTTGATTCAGTCGTTATTTGCAATTTGAGTAATTCATAATTAAAATCATTAGTTTAAGCATATTAATATAGTGATTTAATTGATGCATAGTGGTTTATATTAGACAAATTTCCCTATGGATCGATACTCGACTTACTCTGTATTACTTGTTGATGTATGTATACTTGTATGAGTTAGAGCTCTTTCGTTAGAACTAAAAAAGAGGCAATAAGTTTTTGGCGCCGTTGCCGGGGAAAGACGTTTAAATTTTTATTATTATCATTAGTTTTAAGCTATATTGTATAACTTAGACAAATCTAATCTTATCTCATTTCCATTTTTGTTTTTGTTTTTGTTTCAGGAACATGTATAAATTTTTATGCGCACGCGGTCATCCAACCCTGACTTAACACCTGCTCAGGACAACATAATCGGGAGAGGTTGGAAAGCGAGTGTTCGTAGAAATTTATGAGCACAGTTAGAGGGTACTACATCTAATATGGCAGCTGAGGCACAAGGAGAAGAGCAAAGAGAGGAGCATAGGGCTCTGAGAGAATATTCCATGCCTAATATTAATGGATTACACCAAAGATAGTCGGACCAAATGATAGCAATTTAATACATTCGAGATAAAAACGGGTACTATTCAGATGGTACAAAATTAGGTACAGTTTGGGGGTGCCGTTACAGATGATCACCTGTTGAGTTTTATTGAGATATGTGACACGTTCAGATATAACGGGGTGACGGAGGATGCTATCAGACATAGGCTGTTTCCATTCCCATTGAGGGATAAAGCGAGAAGTTGGCTTCATTCTTCGCCACAAGGATCTATAACTACATGGGAGGACTTAGCACAGAAGTTTTTAGCCAAGTTTTTCTCAATGGCTAAGACTGCGAAAATGAGGACAGCAATCTCTCAGTTTGAACAACAACACAGTGAATCTTTATATGAGGCATGGGAGAGATACAAAGAGATGCTACGGAAGTGTCTGCACCATGGAATGCCAGATTTGATGGTGATCAACACATTCTATAATGGATTGGGATGGCAGTCTAGACTGATTGTAGATGCAGCTGCAAGAAGGTCATTATGGGCAAAGAGCTATGAGGAAGCCTATAACCTTATCAAGATAATGACATCAAATGATTTTCAAAATCCTACATCTCAGATGCCACAACCCAAAGTTGTAGGTTTGTTGGAAGTGGATGTTATTACACAGTTGTCGGCACAGATGGCAGCTATGACGAAGAAAATAGATTCAATATCCGAGAGCAAAACAAAAATAGTTGCATTTGTATGTGAGATCTGTGCAGGGTCACACTCGACAGATCAATGTGCTATCAGCTCAAAGTCGGTACATTATGTGTGCAATTACAAAAAAGACCAAGGTCAGTTTCAGAACACATACAACCCCAACAACCACAATCATCCAAACTTCAGTTGGTCAAATAACCAAGGAATCAAGAAAATCGGCCAAATGACTAATCGGTTTAAATATAGCCATCGCAGCCACAGTTTACTCCTAGACCACCATTTCTGCCGGGATTTTCTCAACAACAACAACATCACACTCCAGTTGCACCTCAGCAAGAAAAGAAATCAGAAATGGAGGAGATGATGATGAAATACATGGCAAATACAGAGGTTATGATTAAAAGCCAAGTAGTGGCTATTAAGAATCTGGAAACTCAATGGGGCAAATGGCGAACATGCTTAAAAATAGGCCCCAAAGTTCATTGACAAGTAATACAGAAGCAAATCCACGAAGAGAAGGGAAGGAACAGTATCAAGCGATTACATTAAGGTCTGGAAAAAATGTTGCAGGAACTGAGCATCGCACGCCCGCACATGAACTACAAGGGGGTACCGCGCGGCCGTGCGAGGCAGAGCAGGCAAATGTTGAGAAAGGAAATCTGGAAAATTCTGAGGTTTAGCATGAAGAAAAAGATAAATCAAGGTCAGTTGAGAAGCCTATGAGTTCAGTACAACCAATTCACCCTCAGGTACTGTATCCGCAAACATTGAATAAGCAGAGGGAAGATAAACTGTTCAACAAATTCTTTGAGGTATTTAAAAAGCTGCAGATCAACATACCTTTCACTGAGGCATTGGAACAAATGCCAAGTTATGCAAAGTTCATGAATGGTATATTGTCAAGGATGAGGAGATTAGACGAGTTTGAGATAGTAACCTTGATAGAGGTGTGCAGTGCAGTGCTTCAGTAGAAGTTACCTCCGAAGCTGAAGGGATTCGAGCAGTTTCACAATTTCATGCACGATCAGAAAGATGAACTTTGATAAATGTTTGTGTGATCATGGAGCAAGTATCAATCTGATGCCTTTGCCATTGTTCAATCAGTTGGGGTTACCGGCTCCAAGGCCGACAAACATTTCATTGCAGTTATCTGACAGATCCATCACATATCCACGGGGAATTATTGAAGATGTATTGGTGAAAGTTTTCAAATTTATCTTTTCGGCTGACTTCATCATTTTGGATTACGAGGAAGATAAAAATATACCAATCATACTGGGGAAACCATTCTTAGCCACAGGAAAGACTTTGATAGATGTGTGCAGAAGGGGGAACTCACTATGCGTGTTCATGATCAAGAGGTCATCTTTAATGTCTTCAAAGCTATGAAATGTCTAGTAGATGAAGAGGAATGTTTCCGAGTTGATTTGGTGGATCGGTTCTTAAATGACAAAGTAAAGAGTCCGGTGGAGTATGAACCTTGGAGAAGTGTAATTGCTAAAAATTCAGAGTTGGAGGAATTTAGATTACAGGCGTATGAGAATTCAAAGCTTTACAAAGAGAAGGTGAAGCAACGGCCTGACCAAATGATCTTCGATAAGACATTTGAACCGGGACAAAGGGTTTTAATTTATAACTCCAAACTTAAATTCTTTCCCGGGAAATGGAAATCAAGATGGTCTGGGCCATTTATAGTGAAGATTTTCTTTCCGCATGGTATAATTGAAGTATTTGATATGTTTTTGGACAAGCCTTTCAAGGTTAATGGACAACGATTGAAGCATTACTGGGGTAGTGAGGTGGACAGACAGAAAGTCACCTCAATTCTGTCTTCAACATGAGACTCCGAGACAGTCAAGCTAATTGACTATAGCTTAGCGCTTGATGGGAGGCAACCCATTATTTCTATCTCTATTTTTTTCTTTTTCTCTGTCTCTTTATTTATTCAGTTCAAGTTATTTTGTTAGCTTATTTTCTTCCTTATTGAGGATCATGTGGTTATTTCTGCAGAATTAACATAGTAGCTGAAATTGAATAGGAGCATGTTTGTGCACTGCATTGAAATAAGAGTAATACAATAGACACGCATGTTTATCTAGTAAATTATACTTTGATAGTGTCTATTGGTGTATGCAGGTGAAGAAACAAAATGTAGTAACGCTTACAAAGATGAAAACCAAAGAAGTAGAATTCAATCTCGCTACACAAGATGAATATACTACACAACTAATGGCGCCACCAGCACTCTAAATTTCTGTGTTGAACACGTTCCTTGCGTGCCCGCGCACGCAACCCATTTACCACTCGCGTGGCTGCGCGCGACATCAGACGTGGAAAATTTTTTAAGTTTAAAAACGTGTTGGAGATCATTTGGGCTCTCATTTGAAAACATAACAGAAGCGCAATCAACGTGCTCTCTCCAAAACACATGTCTCTTCCTCTCTATCAGTTACACAATTGATGCCATCAATCTCTCCACCACGTAATCATGCACGATTTCTTCCACGTTCCACATCTACTCAACCTCTACACTGCAGTATAAATCAAGGGTTACTGAGTGGGTGGTGCAGAAACGAGTTTGGGACTATTCTCCTCATCAGTTTTTTATTCATTACCAAGAAAATTATCTTCATTATCTCTATCAATTGTAAATGGGTCCAAAGAGGGCACGATCTTCCTCTTCCTCATCATCATCTTCCTCTGGCAGTCAAGGGGAGGATATGGTTGATCACTCCAAGTTTCTGGATTTAGAAGCCCAGCAGGAGTATTACCGAATTGTGACCAAAACCTTTGTGAAAGAAAGAGGTTTCAAGCCTGAGCAACAAGATGGTCAGCTCTGTGACATGATTCGCGAAAGAGGATGGCTTGGATTGACTGCCACGCCCATGCCTACCCCAATGGGTATTGTCAGAGAATTCTATGCAAATGCAAAGGCAACGATGAGTGGGTTATCAGTGGTGCGCGGCGTTCAAGTGGATTTCAGACAACCCTCCATCAGAGCCATTTTCAGAATTACTGATACACCACCGACTGGGTTTGCCAATTGGGTAGCAGGTGCCCATATGGATATGGACTTGGAATTGGTTATTGCTGAATTGTGCGTACCAGGCACAAAGTGGACATACAAAGCTGACACGAATCAGCCTCACATATTCCCCGCCGCCACCCTAAATCGATATGCAAAGGCATGGAATCTGTTCATATGTGCCAAGCTAGTTCCTTCGTCTCATCAGCATGAGATCACAGCGGAAAGGGAAATCATTCTGTGGGGTATAATCACCGGCATATACATTGATGTGGGACATCTTATCCATCAAAACATGTTGCGGTATCTGCGGGGAAGCACTACAGGAAGCATTCCACATGCGTCAGTTGTAGCTATGCTTTGTGCTAATCAGGGCTGCTATTGGGACAATGAGCAAATGCAAAACCCAAGCTAGGATATCACCCACGCTACCATTGCAAAATTCGAAGATTGGGCAGGAGGTGTACCACACCCACGTGGACGAGGATTTATTATCCAAATTTACTTTCCCGAGCCACCACAAGAGCCTCTCTCGCACAGATGAGGCAGGCCCATCAACCCAAGTTCCCTTTGCTATTGGGGATCGACAGCTCCGAAGGTTGGAGCGAAAAGTCGACGCCATGTACGACAATTTTGCAGCGTTTGCAACGGGGTTGACGAGGTCATTGGCAGAAGCTTTTGCACAGCAGAGGACAATGCTTGAGTGGCCTCAGTTCGGGACAGCTGTGCCATGTCCACCACCAGATTCACCACCCGCAGAGGGTGGTGCGGCTGAGCATTAGGGGAGTTTTCTTTAACCCTTTACCTTCATTCACTGGGACATTGAATATTAAAAGTTTGGGGGTATTGGGGTAGTAGTATAGCTGCACGTAGTATCTGCATGTTAGTTTAGTACTTGTATTTAGTAATTGCATGTTTAGTTTACATTTTGCATGCTTATGTTGCATATAGTAGTTTCTTATCAAAATTTTTTGTTTATTATGTGTGTATGTTTAGTTTGCGTGTCTCACAGTTCTAGCTTTATGGAAATTTTGTCTAGCCGATGATGATAGTGAATATTGAAGGATTTTTGAGTATTTTGGGATAACATGAGTTGAGATATAATGTTTTACACAATGCAATTTATAATGTTTTTTAAATGCTTTCGGTTTGCGTGGCATGTTCACAAACACTTGTAGGTATAAGAATTATGTGTTGCATTGCTCGATAGAAAATGTAGTTTTAAAAAGGGAAATATGTAGAAAGTGAACTTAGACTGTATAAAACATTGATATTCAAACTTTGGGAAAATATGGGTATGCTATGTATAAAAAATAAATTAAAAAAAAATAAATAGCAATAACGTGGCTGGTCTTCTTTCGGGGCCCTAGCTACTTGAGTAAGTACGCCTGTAGGGGTGTCTTAACACCTAGTGCCCTAAGGTCTTTCATGGTGTGGGATTTGTTGGTTGAAAGCTCACTAAGGGGTAGCAGTGTTTGCCTAATGGAATGAGGCATTGCACAGTCATGTGAAAAAAAAGAAAAATAGAAATAAACACCGCGGGAAAGAGCAAAAATCGCCCTCGTGAGTAGAAATACAGCAGTTAAGCCCATTGTTGAACCTTAGTTGGTTTTAATATGTTTGAACAATCTTTGTTGCATAAGTATACACGAGTCTTGATTTAGACTGTAATTTTCTGTTTTGAGCAATTTAGCATGTGTATTATTTGCTTAATTCAAGTTTTGGTGAACATAAAACACACACACAACATCTCTATAGCATTTATGAATTATCTAAGTGTATGACATTATGCCAAGAGTTTGGTTTGAAGTTGTATTCTTGAATCTGGATAATTCACTGAGGCAATTTTGGACTGAAATTCTGTAATAGCTGGAACAATGTGAGACTAGTTTCATCATAATTTAGTTGCATAACATGTAGTTGTATTTTCAGTGTTTTATGTGTATGCATTGTTTGAGGGCAAGCAACAGTTAAAGTTTGGGGGTATTTGATAAGTGGGTTTTATACCTACTTATCAGATATCAATTCACGTGAACTACGCCTATCTTAAGTACATTTTAGTGTGTTTTTAGTTGCATTTTGTTTATTTTGCATTTGGCGCAAAAGTACAGGATATGGCATAATTTGGTGATGATAGATGTCATGTGATCAATAAAGGCACAACATGAGGATCAAGCGGAGCAACGAAACCAAGCATTGGTGGATAAAAGAATGAGTAGCAGGACAAGAATGAGCAGCAGGACAAAGCAGTAGCAGCAGCAGAATGCAGAATCAAAATTGTAGAAGCCGCACTACCATAGAATCAGATAGCACAAACGCCAAAAGCGTGATCACCTGGATTGGACAATCTTGATACATGTGCGCATGCCGCCAAGAAAATAGGAAGCTAGCGCTTGCATGCCGATGTCGTCGAGACTCGCCGAAATGCTTTATTTTAATTTTTTATTTTAAGAGTTTGGGTTAATTAAAAAAAAATTCTGACTGGTATCAGACGGAATCATTCAGTAGGTTTTACGTGTTTTTCATATTGGAACTAGGGTTTACACTTGGATAGTATCCAACGTGAAACCAATCATAGATTTTGTATTTTCTATTCCTTCTTTGGAATTCAATATTTGTGGATGTTTTACAATATTTTTGTTGGATATTATTGAGGACTTGCACGTTATGTTGGGTTTGTAATCAGCAATTGGGTTTGATCGATTCTTTCTTCTCTCTTTCAATTGTTTGTTTATTATCCATGTATTGCTTTTATCCCATAATGGCTTTTGGTTCAGTCATGAAATAAACTCCATTATGGGATTCTAACGAATTTTAATATGTAGTTTAATTGATTGCTTGACTGCTGGACTGTTTTAAATATTATAAAGAATTTCTATCATGGTTGGTTTGCATGCATGAATGCTTGATCACCATTCGTTTTTAGTACTTGTATGGAATTGAAAAATAACATGTGAGTATGGATTGTAATCATGATATCATGCGTATATAGGACTGTTTTGCTTAGCTTTGTATTTCGTGAACCAGATAGACATATATTGTTTCACCATATGAGTTAAAATAAGGGCTTGTGCTTAAATTCAATATGGTCAAAATTTCGCATAGACATATAGTGATTTTGGTTATATTGATGATTACATGGTGTCTATCGCATGTGGATACTGTGTAAGTAGGTCATAGTACATTGAAAAATGGCTATGTCTATATTAGTGCTCTTGGCTACTTTTCTGTGATATGTAAATAATCTTGCATGATGGTGGTAATTAGATGAAGTATTAAATGAAGTTAGGATCCCATTATTTCCAGATTTGATTCATTACTGTATTATTCTTGATTCAGTTGTTATTTGCAATTAAAGTAATTCACAATTATAATCATTAGTTTAAGCATATTAATATTGTGATTTAATTGATGCATAGTGGTTTAAATTAGACAACTTTCCCTGTGGATCGATACTCGACTTACTCTGTATTACTTGTTGATGCATGTATACTTGCATGAGTTAGAGCTCTTTTGTTAGAACTAAAAAAGAGGCAACAACGAACCCAACGTTGGAAGGGTGTTTTGCCACTATCATACAAGATGTCTAATGACATGCGACTTCGTGTTATCATAAGATAGGGTTGTGCACATCCACTTGATGAGTATATCTACGAGCACTACCTATATATTCTTGGAGTTTGGTTGAAATATAATTCTCAATTGGAGATAATGGAGATAATTATATGTCAAGAGAAGACTCACCATTGGAAAGAACATGATAGCAATCTTCTCGTTTTTCTTTGGGGTCTATTGGTTCAACCAAGGATAATTCTCCAGTCATATGATACTTATTATAACTTAGATGCATGGCCTCCCATGTACGAAGGTTTCCTTGAGCATTTTTTGAAGATTTTAATTTCTAAAACAGTTATTGACTGTACCTTTATATAAGGTACCACACTGTAAGGTATCAATGTGAGGTGATATTTAGGTAAAGGGATGAGAGTCACAGTTGGTATCTATTTGTAGTAAAACTCACAACGTATGTGTTGTCGTACTTTTGCACGACAATTGTAATAATGAAGTTTGTATTTGGAAATTGCATTGAGTGTAGTTCGTGGCGACTCAGAATAGGTTGTGTGGATTGGACCTATTTTGGGGGCGTTACATAAGTAATCCCCTATAACAGGGTTGTTCATCTCAGTTTGACATTAGAGTCTGCAACAAAGGAAGTTTGGTTTGGATAAACTCAACAAGGGTTCTGAAATTTAGAACGTTCATCAACTATGGACTAGTCGAATAAATAAGGGTTCGCTAGTCTTACATGGTTCAACAATAAATGATGTTCAAATTGAATAATAAACTCAAGAGGTATACAATGGAATAAGTATTGTATAATAGGAATCATGCTTGAAAAGATTGATAACCTTTAATATAACATCTTGAACTTGATCAATAAATAATAGGAACTTGCTCGGTATAGAATATAAGTCTAGAACTTGCTCAATGTAAAGAGGTAAGGTTTAGAAACTTGCATAACGATAACAAGTAGGGTCAAGAAACTTGCCTCGTGCGTATGTTACACGTTAATTATACACGTTCCTCGATTTAATCCTACATACCATTTACATTCACAATACTAGCCAATTATAACGTAACTAGCAACACAAGTTTATTCCCTTTTGTCTATACTCTAATTATGTTTATACTAATCAAATCGCAACACTTGTTTTCACATAATTTTAGACTTCACGAACGACAAGCTAACTACGCGTTCAACAAATTAATCAAACATATAAATACCTTATTGACATGTTAAGAATCTATTTTAACATCTCACTATATGTCTAACACATTTTTATGTTCATTAGATTAAGTTACTATTACATTTCCTGGAGTAAAACAATTAAAATTCTCATTTCTGCACAAACTGCATAGTGGCTCTGCAGTGCCACCATATAGGCAATCCTTGGCGCTGCGGCGCGTCACTCCAGTTCCAGAAATCTACAGTTCACGAAAAATTACAGAACAAGACAAAATCTTCCAATTTCTTTATTCACACATTAAATTAAGCATACCCAAATACTAGAATTCGTACATAATCATTACCCAACCTTTATAGTATGATTTTAACAACTTAAAACATACAATTACTTGAATCAAACCATAAAATTTCACTATTCTTGGTGTTTTTGAAAGTTTTGAAGATAAAACATGAAATTGTCATTACGGTTTCGTTATAACCCCGAATCTGTCCGTTCAAAGTTTATTTTCTTCGTTTTGACATGTGCTAACATAATCTACTGTTAAATTTCAAGTTTAACAACAATTCATGCATTGATCACATAATTTTTGTTTTACGGAAAACTCAAAACACTTATTAATGGAAAATTCTGATTTTAGCATGATTACATGAAATCAATTACTCAAATCACATACAAATCATATAGAATTGATTTATGAATGCTAATAAACATATATAATTAGTTTCCCAAAACATTGGCCATAAATTTTAGTTTATAGAGAACTTGGAGTTAGTTTTTCACAACAAAAAAAATAAGAACGTAAATTGAAGTTTGGGGTTGAAGAGGTTACCCTATAGCAGATTCTCTGATTCTTCACTTTCTTCTTCATTCTCTCAACTTCTCTCTAAATTCTCTCTATATTCATTTTCCAGATTTTTAACAATGAACTGAATGTTGAATTAAACGCGTATAAACTGACACAGTTGTGGTCAGTTAATCCTTACGTGGTTTAACTGCTCCTAACTCATCATAGGGCCTTGTTTGGCTTGAATCATAAGTATCCCTTCTAATTATTTTAATTAATCTCTTATAATATAGTTTAATAATGTCACACCCATTTAGTCAATTAATCAAATATCTTATTTTATTTTATTTAAATAAATATGATAATTAATTCACATAGTCACATAATTAAATTCTCATTTATTAATTATGTCAGTTATTAAATCTCTATTAAATTATAAAGTTAATTAGAATAACATTATGCTTATTAAATAATTCATTTAATCAAATAAGCTCAATTAAATTCATAATTTGAATAATAAAATTCTCCACATTAATTTAATCAATGTAACACATATAATTAAATTAATCTACCACAAATTCACCAATTAATTATTTAATCCAATAATTAAATCATCAAAAAATATTTATTTAATTCAATAAATATTCAAATTAAATTATAAAATCTCAATCGTCACAGGTTAACTGAAGGCGACGAATTGAAATACAAGATCGATGGCACCGGACTGCTGAGATTCAAAGGATGAATTTGGGTACCGTCAGTACCAGAACTAAGAGAGGAGATTTTTCTAGAAGCGCATAGTACGAGGTACTCGATACACCCAGGAAGCACAAAGATGTATCAAGATTTGCGTCAACACTTTTGGTGGCAAAACACGAAGAGAGAGGTTGCGGAATGCGTCATCAGATGTCTAACTTGTCAGAGAGTCAAGGCAGAGCATCAACGACCGAGTCGATTACTACAGCCATTAGAAATTCAAGAATAGAAATGGGAGCACATCACGATGGATTTTGTGGTGGGACTTCCTGTAATGCAAAATGGGCATGATGCCATATGGGTGATTGTAGATCGTCTTACGAAGTCTGCTCACTTTTTGCCGATGAAGATCAGGTATAGTTTGGACTAGCTAGCCAAATTATATATCAAAGAAATTTTCTTGAGAAATGGAGTACCGGTATCTATTGTATCGGATAGAGATGCGTGATTCACATCAAACTTCATGAAAAGTCTTCAAGAAAGAATGGGAACGCAGCTACGGATGAGCATCGCGTATCATCCACAGACCGATGGGCAAAGTGAGAGAACGATTCAAACACTTGAAGACATGCTCAGAGCTTGTGTGATTAACTTCAAGGGTAGCTGGGAGGATCATCTTCCCTTAGTAGATTCGTATACAATAATAGTTATCACGCCAGCATTAGAATGTCGCCGTATGAAGCACTGTATGAGAGGAAATATAGAAGGCCCTTATGTCAGGATGAAGTTGGTGAACGCAGGTTGTTGCGACCAGAATTAATGCCGTAGATAGTAGAGATCATCAAGGTAATAAGAGCCCGACTAGTAGCAGCTCATGATCGCCAAAAGAAGTATGCGGACATACATTGCAAGAAGAGAGATTTTGAAGTGGGAAGCCACACTTTTTTGAAAGTATCTCCGTGGAAAGGGAAGATAAGATTTAGAAAGAAAGGTAGGTTGAGTCCGAGATTTATTGGACCATTTGAGATCTTGAGGAAGATAGGCGAAGTGGTGTATGAGGTAGCTCTACCTCCTGAACTATAATATACGTGACGCCCCCAAATCCGTGTATCTTCCAACCCAACAGATGGTGCAACACGGTGCTACAATTCACGCCAATATTAAATTGAAATTCCTGAAAAGAGAGAATATATCTTATATATATTCTGAAACAATATTACCATACCCCAGGTTCTTTATAACCGTTATATTTGTTCTTGTCATAATATCAAATATTATCATTACAAACCTATACTATTACATAGGAATCTACGGGTTCGCCTTAGCCTTCTCTTTATCCTTGCCGGATCCTTCGGTCCGTTCGGTCACAGCTGCATTCATATGGTTCAAGAAAGAGTGAGCCTAACTAGCTCAGTAAGTACACCAATTTCAATAAAATAGCATACTTGAAACATTAGAATTGTATATCTTCAATAACTGAATAATAGTTACGCAGTACTATCGATAATTCAAAATAGCACTTCTTTTCCTTCAAAATGTTTTACAATGACAATATTAAGTAAAACATCAATTCCGGTCCAAGACCATGAGCATTTCATAATTTCTTTGAAAAGGACATCCCGGCACTAAGTCCGTAAGTCCGATATATCTTACGAGCATGTCTAGGTGATCAGCCTATAGTACTCTATGTTGATCAACAATACATTCATTAAACGTATGTACGTTTAAGTTGTGGCAACCTCACGTGCCCGTCGTTTGACGACAAATTTTTTTAGCATACTTAGTCTTCATTTGAAAACCACACCAACATAGTTTGGTAGAACTTTGTCAGTACTTTGATAGATTATAAGAAATCCAACATATCTTAAGTCTAGCCGAAAGAATTGGCTTTGACTTCATTAGGTGTTAGTTCATGCGTAAGAATACATGAATCACAAAGCTTGTCCAGATTGAACTGAAACAAAGGTTAGAACACTTGTCTTTAGCGTCTGCTACTGTTATTATACGTGCACTTTAAGTCTTTAAGGTCTCTACAGTAGATGATCACATAACGTAACACACTATGTCATTAATAATATATATGGTTACTAACGAATCTTACCCTTCTTCTCAATCTAATTATGACTTAGATTTGTTATCATTGGTTCTGGCGTTCTGTTACGTCGTTCTTACGTTCACATGCAATTGACTTACTTCAACCCTAAGTGATCATACATAAGGTTTAACCATGTCTTAACAATGTTACTTCATGTTCATTAAGTTTGTATTAACTCTGTGTCTTTCTTTTTATCTTCATAACCATTCATTTCCATTCAAACCCTAAGGCTGGCGTTGCGGCGTCAGCTTCTCTTACTTAAGCCGCGCTGTGACGCCATACTCCAAGGGTTGAGAATCGGACTCGTATTGCCATGCAGTCCAATATTCTACTACGCTTCTGTACTGCCAAACTTTAATAGGTTACTGACTTCTCTCTCTCATTACGCTTTCGGTGTCGCAGCGCCACCCATTTGGCATTGGGCTGGTTCCGCGGTGCCAGCTCTTTGCACCAGACAATTTTTACAGATTTTTAACTTTGTGAGATTCCTGGGCTCGTAACTTCTTTGTTATAAGTCTGAATTGGCTCGTTTAAAATCCTATAGTTCACATCACATACTTTACATGTTTATGCAAGAATTTTACAATTTCGGCTTCCTTAACTCAAATTTAACCTATTAGTCCATTTTTAACAAAAACGATAAACGTTCGTGAACGTTCAATGCTCGTTTCTTCGTTCTAAGTCGGAATTCCATCATTTTTGAGTCCGCAACTCTATAATGCCAAATAAGACTTGTTTCCATCAAAAACTAATGTTTTCGAGCTTAATGACAAAATTCGACTTCCATTCTGAGAACTTCATGAATTCGACGATTATCGTCCAATCGAGTGAATTCCAGTACAACCTCATTACTTATGATTTGTTCATTGTTCCAAATGGATTCAATCCATCAAATAGACATCTCAACCTACATAATACAACAACTTATTTTCATGTTAAGTTATGGCTTATTCTTCATGAGTTTATAACTTATCAAATTATAAACTACTTATAATTTCAATTCTCATGACTTAAGATAGTTTAAGTCCTTTAACCAATATTCTTACATCTTATTAACATACTAACTTCATTCATGTAAACATATAACAAGTTCATATAATTTCTTCATAAGTTCATAACTTATTTATGTTTGAATTACTTATTCTTGACTTTATACGGCTTAAGTCCATTGATTAAACAATTTTTTTACTTCGTAATAAACATGTACCATAACTTCTCTATCAAGCTACTATGGAAGAGATGGAAAATTATTGGACAAGAGTCTTACCCTTGATGAACTAGCTTTTCTTCTTCTTGAAACAAATGAAAGTCTAACTTATATGTGCTTATTCTCTCTAACACTTAAGTTGTATTATGTTGGATGAAAGTTAACAAACAACTAATGAGCCAACTCTTCTCTATTTATAGGATTTGCTAAGTTAGGGTAAAATAGTCATTAGGTCATCCCACCTCCTTAACAAACCTCATTACTACTCAATACTTAACAACTAAGTAAACTTGGTCATTACACTAATTTCTTGCCCACCACATAAAGTTCTTGGTCACCAAGTTCAACCATATTATCATGGGTTGCCCCATGGATCATGCTACCCATTGTATCTTAATTTGGGCTTTAATCCAATTAGCCTAGCTTATTCTTTTGGGCTTGTAGTAATCCATGTTGGACTTTATATTAAAAACTACTTGGGCTCTAACATTAATCACACATGGCTTACACATTAACTTCTATTGGACTTTACCAATTTGCTAAACAATCCTACAAGTCCAATTCATTTGGCTCAAAGCCTTATAACGTATTATTTACGTACTATTCTTGTATTCTAATTCGTATACTAATTCATAATATACGATATTCCATCATTCATACTTACTCGTATAATACTTCGTATCATACTCGTATTCATTTACCTCGTACAATACTTACTTATCATACGATCATCACCTTAGCTCCTAACGCTTTATTTTCCTTAACATTCTCAAATTAAGTCGGCATGCAAAAAATTACGTTTTCCATATTTGAATTATTATTCCATAATCCATCTCACCTTGATATTCTAACGTTACGTATTTCTCGGAAGTTCAAAAATAATTTCCGAGCAGAAATTGATGAATAGTGTTTTTCAGAAAATTTCTCGGAAAGCTTTAATTTTCGTCTTGGAAATTCAAACACTTTAATTCCTTCACATAGTTAAATTACTACGACATTCTGACATTTCTAGGTTATATAACGACATTCATCTTTCTAACATAATAAAAACAAATAATATAATTTTATTCATTATTTAATTAAATAAAATTATTTTACATAGGATTCAAATTTCTCGGTCGTTACATTCTTCCCCCCTTATAAAGAATCTGTCCCCAGAATCTCGTCTCACATTACACAACCAGTTGAGGGTAATCCTTCCTTATCATTTCTTCCAATTTCCACGTGGCTTCTTCGGCATCGTGGTTTTTCCATAACAACTTCACGGTAGATAAACTTTGTTCCGCAGAACTTGCTATTTTCTATCAATTATTTGAATTGGCATCTTTTCGCATGTTAAGTCCTTCTCGATATGAATAGGCCCATATATACTTTATTACGTGCTTCTAATGTAATAGCCCGATATTTTCTATAAAATAAAATCAGAAATTGTGTATAATTTTTTTTTTATTTAATGATGAGAATATGTGTCAAGTAATGTGAATGATAAATGCAAATATATTTATTAATTTAAAAATTAGAAATAATTTTAGAATTATTAATTATTACTAATTATCTTTTTATAGTAATTAATTTTATAAGCGAAATGTTTTATTAATTATTTTCCATGAAAATAAGATTATGATATTATTAATTAATATATGAAATGATGACATCGTTATTATACTAATTATTTTATTATATGAATTTATTTCAGATTAATTAAATTAATTAATTAACTTAATTAATAATGTTATATATGATGATAAATCGATATGGAATCCAAACCTTAATTTTGGATTCTTGATCAAGAATGAGAATAATAATATTATATTATTATTTGTCAGTGTTGTAGATATGTATGTTATGTGTGTGTAATGTTAATGTGTGAAACAGTTTTAAATGTTACTAGTAAACCCTAATACTAGTCTGATAAACCCTAATTATGGTTCTGAATAAGGAATGATGATAATGATATAATATTATATGTATATTAATTTTTCAATCTCTATAAATATGTATCTATATGTGTGATGAATGATAATGATTGGTCAATTGTGGTAAATTAGGTCATAACCTAATATTGTGTTGTTAAACCCTAATTATTAAACCTAGTTATGAGATAAGATTGGGTAGTAATTGTGTTATATGAACTTTACTGTGTATTAGAATTTCTGTAATTAGAAATCGTAATTACTGTGTTAGTAAGATATACAGATAATTAGTAAACCCTAATTGTTAATTTTAAAAACCCTAATTTCTATTGAAAACCCTAATTTTAAATTATTGTATTTAATTTGTTAAATCTTTAGGGTTAAACCCTAAACCTTAAACCCTAAAGTGCTAAACCCTAAACCCTAAGGGTTGTAACCAATGACAAGAATGCCCTTGAGGTTAAAAGTAAAAAATCTAAAATACCCTTGTGCATTATTAAAGGTAGAATTCAATTATTGGTGTGGAAATTACCAAAATGCTCCTTTTTGTCCCATTAGTGTATTATTAGTGAATTATTGTGCATAATTGTTAGCAAATTATGGCTAACATCCTACCCTACCAATATAGCATCTAGCATTCAATTATATCAGCTACATGATTGCAACAATACATGATTTGATAATTTAAGAGAGAGAAAGTCTTCATTATTGAGCCCAATTGTTTACAAATACATAGACAATTCCTCTCAAGACCAAACCTACGAAATATATATGAATATTAGTCCCTTAACACAACCCCACTATCAACAACAACAAATAAAAAATTCTAGATCAAGAAATTGTCCATGAAAGGTAAAAACCCTAAGCCGAAATTTTTATCAAGTATGTTATATTAGATCTGGTGTTTTTATGTTTAATCATGTGGAATAAGGTGTTAACCAATGATCTGGGTTGCTAGATGTTACATCCATAACATCTAGAGGCTCGGATCTGATGATTTTGCAAATCTGGAAAATTTTGTTCTTGAGTCTGACAATCAAATGTCAGACCCTTTAAATATCTGGTTGTTAATTATTTTGGGTTTTTTATGTTTTGAACTTGTAGTATGTTGTGAGATCTCTTCTCTCGAACTTGTAGTAAGACCGGATCATGTATAGGTTGTAAGATAATCGTGGTCAAAGTCACCGACCGACCACTGAAAACCACAAACTGCAAATCTGGCGACCAAATTTTGTTAGCTCGACAAGCTTTTCTAAGCTTCGATTCACGCCGATTTTTGATTTTTTGCCCATTTTGTTGGTTGGATCTTATTTCTTGGCATGTAGCTATACATATATGCCTTTCGATTATCAAAATAATAAATGCCGAAGTTTAGATTATCAAAATGGTTGACCATCGGTAGGATGAAACAATCTGAAAATCCAGTTGTTTAAAAACCAATTGTTTTATGGTTTTATATATCCATGATTTCTTAATTGTGTTGATGTTATGATGCTCGATGTTATGTCGTGTAAACATCTATTCTCGAGTTTGAACCTTTAGAGCATAATTAGCAAGCCAAATGAAAACTATATTCTAAATATAAGATATCAATCGTTGTTCATTTTCCGGAAATCCCGTGTGAAGAATAATACGACATTTTTTGAGGCTTATAACTTATGATCATTTGTGTTATGGTCATGATATTATTACAGTGATAGTATTATTACATTTGTTCCATACACTATGATCAATAGATGAACAAAAACATCAAATTTGATTTGTATGCTTGTCAAACCGAGACCCTCGAACACTCGGCTGTCGCCATGTTCTTGAGCTCAAGAACATCTAAATGACGCTTTTACATCATGATAGGCTTTAGCGACGGATTTAGTTATTTTATTTAATTAATTTCCAAAATTGATTAAAAATAAAAAAATAGTTTTTAATTATGAAAATACAAAATAAATTCCTAAAAATTATTTTTAAGTCTAAAAATTAGTTTTTAATAATTTTAATATATTTCATAAATATTTAGTATTTTTGGAATATAAAAGGTATTTATTTATTTAATTATAATATTAAATAAATTATTTAAAAATGGTTTTATTACATGAAAAATTATATTATGTTATAAGAAAATATTTTAAGTTATTTTCTATGAATTTTAATATTTTGTGATGAAATTTCATTAATTAATTAATATTAATGATGTTTAAGTTATTTAATAAATATATTAAATAAATTATGGAAAATAGAATTAATGATTTTAAAAATCATTTAAAGTATTATAAAAATATTTCAAGTTATAAAATATGACTTTTGATATTTTGTCATGAAAAATATTAATATTTTAATATTAATGATATATTAATGATATTTGATTTATTTAATAATTATATTAAATAAATAGTTTAAAAATGGTTTTATTTATTTAAAAATCATTTAAAAAGGATATTAATGAATTAAAAATATTTTAAGTTATAATTAATGACTTTTAATATTTGGATAAATAGTGCATTAATGTTTTAATATTAATGATAATTATTTAAAAAATGATTTTAAATGTTTTAAAAATCATTTAAGGGTAATATAAATGTTTTAAAAATGTTTTCAGTTATTATAAATAACTTTAATATTTTGGCAATGGTTTCATTAATAGTTTAATATTAATTAAATATTAATGATAATATAATTATTTGATATTTAAATCATTTAATAATGATTCCAGTGTTTGAAAATTCGTGATAAATTGTGATAATTGTTTAAAAATTATTGTAAGTCAGTTAAAAATGATATGACTGTTATTTAAATAGTCTATAGGGATATTGAACTTCGAGATAGAGTCTTAGACTCGATAATTACCCGATAAAGCCGTCAGTACGCCGACATGTTCTAGAAATTAATCTGGACTTGCATAATGTGTCTGTATATGTATTTGTTTTGTGATGTAATGACTGTGAAATGTATGTGGCAATGTGATTAGTTTATGTGTTGACTGCAATAAGTAGTACTATGTGTTACGATATGTGTTTTTAATCGATCAAATGATCTTATTAATGATAGGTTTCGGTATAAAAGATAGAACTAAGTTGAGAATTGTAAGCAGCAGATCAGGCAAGTATCCTACCTTTGCATTTCCTTTATGCAATGGACATGAGTAAGAGGTTTCAGAATTATATATTATTAACTCTATTGCGATATATTCTATATCCGATCATTGTTTATCAACATGTTAGTATATGGTAATTCAGATATATATTATATTCGTTAATTTCTATAAAATGGTTTTACAAGTGTCCCCACTTGGATAATCATTGTATTCAATTACATGTTGATATATATATATATATATATATATATATATATATATATATATATATATATATATATATATATATACATCTAAGCTATTCGATCAGCTAGACACAGATTCAGAAATATCGTTGATTTTGATAAAACCTTTTTGTATCCAATCAAATTTCTTTGGTTTGGACTCAAGACTAAGTATGAACATCCCGAATATGGAAAACCTTTTATGCGCCCAAGGCGGATAGAGTGAACGATAACATCGTTCTTGTAAGTAGTATTGATCAATACAGGGTCCATGGGATGTACACCCTCGTGCCCGTAAGTTATGATGGTTTGCAGAAGAATTTCTGTCTAACCATTTTGAAAATAGAAAACAATGTTCATAATATGTCGACTACCCTATATATATAGTCAATACGTAGTTTCAAAAGTTTTGGTATAGAATTGATAGATGGTTATGATTGATTCAATTTACTTCACAACTATTAATTCGTTGTAGAAGTGATATACAAAGAAAACATTTATTTCTTTCAGCTAATTATACTTATAATTGTTATTACTTGCTGGGCACTCAAATGCTCATCCTTGCTTAAATTTAAATGTTTTCAGCTAAGCATGATCAACCGGAAGGTACAACCAAGAACAAGTGAAAAGAAAAACAAACAGAATATGTTTAATGGTATCTTTTGTAATGGTTAGACAATATATAGACCATGGTATTTATTATCTATCATGTAATATATTGTAGCAAAGGTTGCGTACTTGGGATTAGACTCTGATAAATGTAAGTTAAGTTTGAAATTCATATTATTGTTATTATTATTAGTATTATTCCGCTCATAGAAATGGTATTGTAAAGCATCGAGTTCGGGTTTCAAGTACCCGGATTTGGGGGCGTTACAGGTTGGTATCAGAGCTTTAGGGTTAGAAACCTTAGGTGGGTTAGACCTTAGGCTATAACCTTAGAACAGGGGAAAACGTTAAAAATATAATTAACTCATATAGAGTTTATTAAGAGATGAATTGGATAAATTCATCGTCAAATAAAATAAAAGATAACTCATATAAAACTATTATATGTTGTGTGTATATATTAAGTGCTAATTAAGATAGTTTGTGTGTCGATGTCAGATAGAAAGGATTAGGATACCCTCAGGTTGTAAAGAATAAGTCAAGCATATCTCCAAGACCGAGCCAATATCAAAGCCGATAGCTGAAATAGAGGCTCACATTGAAAGCTACCTCAATGAGGTGGATATTGTGGAAAAGTGTAGTACAAGATCCAGAAACGATAAGTATAGCAAATAGGTAAAATATAGTTAAAGAATATGTGGTAAATGTTAAGTTCTTAAACTCATATGTTTGTGGTGAGTTCTTAAACTCATAATGTGTTATAAGTTGGACGAGTTAGGTACAGTTTAGTGTGAATAGATTATTGAGGATGATGGGAATAGATAAGATACTAAGCAATTGATCCTTAGTGATGGCGTAAGAAATAAGTGGTATAGTATTAGTTGAAAATGTATGATTTTAGGTGGTGTATATGATATGTATGTTGGTGTAATGTAATACTTTGTATAAGTTATGTCAGCGATTCCTGACTCTTGAGTCACAAAGGGATAGCAGATGTTTAAAGCGATATGTGCTATGGTATGTCAAGTGTTATGAATATGAGTTTATGTTGGATTAATGAAATAAGTTGGTATAAAGATAGTAGATATTTATCTGAATATTGGTTAATATAGTAAACCAAATTTTCAGAATCTAATGTTTTGAATATATGATTATTTGAGTAGAAATTTTTGTGTTATATGTCGAACAGATATGATATGGCTTAAAATGTAAGGTAATAAAGAATAATTTACGATTATGACAACGAGACGAAAACAAAACATAAGGGCAAAAGAATTTGTCAACAAAGATGGAGGACAACCAAATCCGATACAGAATCTTGCGAATATGGACGATCATGCTATGCAGAACAGAATACCAGCCACAGAAGATCAACCAGATAATCGAACGTCGAACGTCAAAGACTTCAAGGCGGTCTTATTGCTAGGATGTAGAGGATCAAGTGACTCGGTAGAAGCGTTTGTGATAGTTAGGATAACGGAAGGGGCAAAAGATAACTTTTACCACCTATACGATAAAAGGAAATGAGATAAAGAAAAAGTTTGTGTGCTATGTGTGTGGGCAGAAGGGATATATCTCTTCCAACTGTCCCAATCCAAGAATGTATAGTGGGTGTTTTATTTATGAATCAATGGAGTATAAGGTGAAAGACTATTCAAGAAGGAGAAGGGAGGTAAGGAATGCGAATGTGAGAAATGGTAGTAGGACATTGGTGACAACGGGACCAACTTCAACAAGCACACCAACGAAATCAACCGCAAGCGTCTTCATCATGACCGTTCAAGATATCGTAGTAGCCGGGGAGGAAACTCCAGGTATTACTCGAACTAATTTTATTTTCTTATATATGATTTTCTTATATATATATAGTATATTATTTTATAAATTATTTTGAAGGAGGAAATTGAGTTCTATTAGAAATCAATTTTTCAGTATAAGCAGATAGACAAGCGTTATGTGAATAGTTAAAGATCGGTTCGATCAATTTTGATCGAGATCTACTAGCAATGATTATGTATGTTATGTACCCTGATATGTATAGGTTTTAAAACGGTGATTCCGGGGATGGAATCCGTATAAGGGAGGGTGAATGTAATAGCCCGATATTTTCTATAAAATAAAATCAAAATTTATGTATAATTTTTTTTTATTTATTTAATGATGAGAATATGTGTCAAGTAATGTGAATGATAAATGCAAATATATTTATTAATTGAAAAATTAGAAATAATTTTAGAATTATTAATTATTACAAATTATCTTTTTATAGTAATTAATTTTGTAAGCAGAAATGTTTTATTAATTATTTTCCATGAAAATAAGATTATGATATTATTAAATAATATATGAAATGATGACATCGTTATTATACTAATTATTTTATTATATGAATTTATTTCGGATTAATTAAATTAATTATTTAACTTAATTAATAATATTATATATAATGATGATAAATCAGATATGGAATCCAAACCTTAATTTTGGATTTTTGATCAAGGAATGAGAATAATAATATTATATTATTATTTGTCAGTGTTATAGATATGTATGTTATGTGTGTGTAATGTTAATGTGTGGAACAGTTTTAAATGTTACTAGTAAACCCTAATACTAGTCTGATAAACCCTAATTCTGGTTCTGAATAAGGAATGATGATAATGATATAATATTATATGTATATTAATTTTTCAGTGCTATAAATATGTACTGTATATGTGTGGACAGATAATGATTGGTCAATTGTGGTAAATTAGGTCATAACCTAATATTGTGTTGTTAAACCCTAATTATTAAACTCGATTATGAGATAAGACTGGGTAGTAATTGTGTTATATTAACTTTACTGTGTATTAGAATTTCTGTAATTAGAAATCGTAATTACTGTGTTAGTAAGATATACAGATAATTAGTAAACCCTAATTGTTAATTTTAAAAACCCTAATTTCTATTGAAAACCCTAATTTTAAATTATTGTATTTAATTTGTTAAATCTTTAGGGTTAAACCCTAAACTATAAATCCTAAAGTGTTAAACCCTAAACCCTAAGGGTTGTAACCAATGACAAGAATGCCCTTGAGGTTAAAAGTAAAAAGTCTAAAATACCCTTGTGCAATATTAAAGATAGAATTCAATTATTGGTGTGGAAATTACCAAAATGCCCTTTTTGTCCCATTAGTGTATTATTAGTGAATTATTGTGCATTATTGTTAGAAAATTATGGCAAACATCCTACCCTACCAATATAACATCTAGCATTAAATTATATCAGCTACATGATTGCATCAATACATGATTTGATAATTTAAGAGAGAGAAAGTCTTCATTATTGAGCCCAATTGTTTACAAATACATAGACAATTCCTCTCAAGACCAAACCTACGAAATATATATGAATATTAGTCCCTTAACATAGCACCACGATCAACAACAGCAAATCAGAAACTCTAGATCAAGAAATTGTCCAAGAAAGGTAAAAACCCTAAGCCAAATTTTTTATCAAGTATGCTATGTTAGATTTGGTGTTTTTATGTTTAATCATGTGGAATAAGGTGTTAATCAATGATCTGGGTTGCTAGATGTTACATCCATAACATCTAGAGGCTCGGATTTGATGATTTTGCAAATCTAGAAAATTTTGTTCTTGAGTCTGACAATCAAATGTCAGACCCTTTAAATATCTGGTTGTTAATTATTTTGGGTTTTTTATGTTTTGAACTTGTAGTATGCTGTGAGATCTCTTCTCTCGAACTTGTAGTAGGACCGGATCATGTATAGGTTGTAAGATAATCGTGGTCAAAGTCAGTTGACCGACCACGAAAACTGCAAATCTGGGCAGCCCAGAATTTTTGTTAGCTCTGACAAGCTTTTCTAAGCTTCTGATCTCGCTGATTTTTGATTTTTTGGCCCAGTTGTTGGTTGGATCTTGTTTCTTGGCATGTAGGCTATACATATATGCCTTTCGATTATCAAAATAATAAACAGAAATGAAGTTGTATCTGGTCAAACTATGGTTGACCATCAGCTGGATGAAGAATCTGGAAAACCCAGATTGTTCAAAAACCAATTGTTTTGTCAGACTTTGACCGGCCATGATTTCTTAATTGTGTTGATGTTATGATGCTCTGATGTTATGTACGTGTTCCCGGACATCTATTCTGCAGGTTTGAACCTTTAGAGCATAATTAGCAAGCCTGTAATGAAAACTATAAGGATCTAAATATAGTACCATCAACTGTTCTTCATTTTCTGGAAATCCCAGAAAATGAAGAACAACTATCGAACTTTTGGAGGCTTATAACTTACTGATCATTTGTGTTATGGTCATGATATTGATTGCTAGTGATAGTATTACATTTGTTCTATACACTGTGATCAATAGATAAACAAGAAACATCAAGATCTGATTTGTATGCATGGTCAAACCGAGACCCTCGAACACTGGCCTGTTAGTGTTCTTGAGCTCGAGAACACTTAAGGCGACGTTGTTTACATATATAGGCTTTAATGACGGACTTTGTTATTTTTATTTAATTAATTTCCAAAATTGATTAAAATAGAAAAAAATAGTTTTAATTATGAAAATACAAAATAAATTCCTAAAATTATTTTTAAGTTTGAAAATTAGTTTTAATAATTTTAATATATTTCATAAATATTTATTATTTTTGAATATAAAGGTATTTATTTATTTAATTATAATATTAAATAAATTATTTAAAAATGGTTTTATTAATGAAAATCATGAAAAATTATATTATGTTATAAGAAAATATTTTAAGTTATTTTCTATGAATTTTAATATTTTGTGATGAAATTTCATTAATTAATTAATATTAATGATGTTTAAGTTATTTAATAAATATATTAAATAAATTATAGAAAATAGAATTAATGATTTTAAAAATCATTTAAAGTATTATAAAAATATTTTAAGTTATAAAATATGACTTTTGATATTTTGTCATGAAAAATATTAATATTTTATTATTAATGATATATTAATGATATTTGATTTATTTAATAATTATATTAAATAAATAGTTTAAAAATGATTTTATTTATATAAAATCATTTAAAAAGAATATTAATGAATTAAAAATATTTTAAGTTATAATTAATGACTTTTAATATTTGGATAAATAGTGCATTAATGTTTTAATATTAATGATAATTATTTTAAAAATGAATTTAAATGTTTTAAAAATCATTTAAGGGTAATATAAATGTTTTAAAAATGTTTTTCAGTTATTATAAATAACTTTAATATTTTGGCAATGGTTTCATTAATAGTTTAATATTAATTAAATATTAATGATAATATAATTATTTGATATTTAAATCATTTAATAATGATTCCAGTGGTTGAAAATTCATGATAAATTGTGATAATTGTTTAAAAATTATTGTAAGTCAGTTAAAAACGATATGACTATTATTTAAATAGTCTATAGGGATATTGAACTTCGAGATAGAGTCTTAGACTCGATAATTACCCGATAAAGTCGTCAGTACGCCAACGTGTTCTAGAAATTAATCTGGACTTGCATAATGTGTCTGTATATGTATTTGTTTTGTGATGTAATGACTGTGAAATGTATATGGCAATGTGATTAGTTTATGTGTTGACTGCAATAAGCAGTACTATGTGTTATGATATGTGTTTCTAATCGATCAAATGATCTTATTAATGATAGGTTTCGGTATAAAAGATAGAACTAAGTTGAGAATTGTAAGCAGCAGATCAGGAAAGTATCATACCTTTGCATTTTCTTTATGCAATGGACATAAGTAAGAGGTTTCAGAATTATATATTATTAACTCTATTGCGATATATTCTATATCCGATCATTGTTTATCAACATATTAGTATATGGTAATTAAGATATATATTATGTTCGTTAATTTCTATAAATGGTTTTACAAGTGTCCCCACTTATATCATCAGTTCAATTACATTTGATATATATATATATATATATATATATATATATATATATATATATATATATATATATATATATCTAAGCTATTTGATCATTAGACACCTGAATTCGTAAATATTGTTGATTATGATAAAACCTTTTGTATCCAATCAAATTTCTTTGGTTTGGACTCAAGACTAAGTATGAACATCCTGAATATGGGAAAACTTTTATGCGCCCAAGGCGGATAGAGTGAACGATAACATCGTTTTTGTATGTAGTATTGATCAATACAGGGTCCATGGGATGTACACCCTCGTGCCCATAGTTATGATGGTTTGCGAAAGAATTTACATCTAACCATTTTGAAAAGCAAAAACAATGTTCATAATATGTCGACTACCCTATATATATAGTCAATACGTAGTTTCAAAAGTTTTGGTATAGAAACGATAGATGGTTATGATTAATTCAGTTTACTTCACAACTATTAATTCGTTGTAGAAGTGATATACAAAGAAAACATTTATTTCTTTTCAAATTAATTATACTTATAATTGTTATTACTTGTTGGGCACTCAAATGCTCATCCTTGCTTAAATTTAAATGTTTTCAACTAATCATGATCAACCTAAGGTACAAATCCAAGAACAAGTGAAAAGAAAAACAAACGAATATGTTTAATGGTATCTTTTGTAATGGTTAGACAATATATAGACCATGGTATTTATTATCTATCATGTAATATATTGTAGCAAAGGTTTAAGTACTTGGGATTAGACTCTGATAAATGTAAGTTAAGTTTGAAATTCATATTATTGTTATTATTATTAGTATTATTCCGCTCATAGAAATGGTATCGTACAGCATCGAGTTCGGGTTTCAAGTACCCTGATTTGGGGGCGTTACATATAATCCGGATTATAAGGACGTAACATAGATACGTGTAACACGTTATATATTCATTCTAAGTCTGGAGGTAACGCTACCATATAAGCTACCCCACCTACCCGTTTTAACACTTCAAAAGATCCTATAAACCTAGGTCATAACTTTCCCTTCTTTCCGAAGTGTATCTTTCATTTCCAGGGAGATTCCTTTAGAAATACATACGAGCCTACTTCAAACTCCCTATGTTCTCAATGCGAGTCCACATACTTCTTCTGTCAGTCTTGTGCTGCTACGAGAAGCATCTGTATCAACTTCACTACATCCATTGTTTGTTGCACCAATTTTGGTCCAAGCATTCGGTGTTCTCCCACTTCATCCCAACACAACGGTGTTCTACACTTCCTTCCATATAAGGCTTCGTAAGGCGGCATACCTATGCTTGCATGATAACTATTGTTATATGCAAACTCTACTAATGGTAGATAATCATCCCAACTACCCTTGAAATCCATGACACAAGATCTCAACATATCTTCTAACGTCTGAATTGTCCTCTCGCTCTGTCCATCGGTTTGTGGATGATATGCCGTACTCAGCTTTAGCTGCGTCCCCATTTGTTCTTGCAAACTCCTCCAAAAGTTTGAGATGAATCGTGGGTCAAGATCTAACATAATCGAAACTGGTACTCCATATCTAGAAATAACTTCCTTAACATAAAGTTTAGCTAACTAGTCTAAGTTATACTTGACCCTAATTGGCTAGAAGTGAGCCGACTTTGTCAACTGGTCCACTATTACCCAAATCGTATCATACCCCTTCTGAGTAGTCGGAAGTCCCACCACAAAGTCCATCGTGATATGCTCCCACTTCCACTCTAGAATCTCCAATGAATGTAACAAGCCACATTATCGTTGATGTTCGACCTTAATTTTCTGACAAGTCAAGCACCTACTCACATACTCGGCTATTTCACTCTTCATGTTTGGCCTCCAAAAACTCTGTCGAAGGACTTGATACATCTTAGTGCTACCAGGATGAATCGAGTACCTCAAACTATGAGCTTCTTGTAAAACTTGCTCCTTTAATTCCGTCTCATCTGGAACCCAAATTCTCCCTTCAAATCTTAATAATCCCTCATTATCAAGACTATATTTTAAATATTTTTCATTGGTTAACTGCTTCTTCATCTGGTCACACTCATCAGTTTTGAGCTACACCTCCTTGACTCTCTCTACAATGGTAGATTGAATCTCTGTCGCAAATAGTCTCTGTCCTGATTCATTCGGCAATTTCACATGTACCTCCATCCTAGTCATCTCTGTTATTAACTCAGTTTGAGCCATTAACATATACAACTTTTCTCGACCCTTTCTACTTAAGGCATCGGCCACTACATTGGCTTTCCCAAGGCGATACATGATTTCATAGTCGTAATCCTTTATCAACTCCAGCCATCTCCTCAGTCTCATATTCAACTCTTTCTGTGTGAAGATATATTTTAGATTCTTATGGTCCGTGTATATCTCACATTTTTCTCCATAAAGATAATGTGTCCATATCTTTAAGGCAAACACTACCGCGACCAGTTCTAGATCATGAGTAGGGTAAACTTTCTAATAATCCTTCAACTGCCTAGATGCATACGCAATGACCTTGCCATGCTGTATGAGCATGCAACCAAGTCCTCTATGCGAAGCATCGCTATAAACTACAAAATTTCCTATGTCATCGGGTAATGATAAAACAGGCGCTTCACTTAGCTTCTTCTTCAGTTCTTGAAACTATCCTCGCATTTCTCAGTCAACGCGTATTTCACCGTCTTCCTAGTCAAGTTAGTCAATTTAGTAGCTATCTTCGAAAAATCCTGAATGAATCTCTGATAGTATCCCGCTAACCCTAGGAAACTTTGTACCTCAGTCGGCATTTTTGATTGTTCCCAATTCATCACGGCTTCCACCTTTGTTGGATCTACTGAAATCCCTTCATGGTCAATGACATGACCTAAAAACTGTACCATTTCTAGCCAAAATTCACACTTAGTGAACTATGCATATAACTTCTCCTTCCTAAGTGTCTCCAACACTATTCTTAGGTGTTAAAAATAATCTTCTGGCATCTTAGAATAGACTAGAATATCATCGATAAACACCACGATGAACTTGTCAAAATATTATTTGAACAATCTGTTCATCATATCCATAAATGTAGCTGGTGCATTAATTAAGCCAAATGACATAACCAGAAACTCGTAATGACCATAACGAGTCCTAATGCCGTCTTTGCACATCTATTTTAGAGAAATACTTTGCCCCTTTTAACTGATAAAAAAGATCATCGATCCTGGGCAATGGGTATTTATTCTTTATCGTTAACTTGTTCAACTCTCGGTAGTCGATACAAAGTCTTAACAATCTATCCTTCTTCTTTACAAACAGTACCGGTGCTCTCCACGGTGAAACACTTGGTTGAATGTACTTCCTGTCCAACAGTTCTTGTAATTGCACCGTCAACTCCTTCATCTCCACTGGCGCCATACGATACAATGCCCTGGAAACTGGTGCCGCTCCTGACACAATGTCCATTACGAACTCGGTCTCCCTATCCGGCGGAAGACCTGACAATTCACTTGGAAATACATCCATGAATTTAGTCACTATAGGTATTTGTTCCATGCTCGCTCCCACTCTCTGGGTATTAACAACATGGCATAGATAACCTACACACCCCTTCCTCAATAGTTTCCTAGTTTATGTCATGGTAAGGCAACACGAACGTCCCGACGATTTATTACTGTAAAATACTACCTGAGGTTGTCTCAACGTTCTAATATTTACACATTTCTTCTGACAATCTATAAATTCTCCATGGTTGACCAACCAATCCACTTTAAGAATTACATCGAATTCTCCTAACTTTATCGGTATCAAATCTATCGATAATTTACAACACCATATGTCTACGCAATAACTCCTATGAATATCTTCAACAGGAATTACCTCTTCGTTTACTACCTTAATATTTAAAGGTATTGGAAACTTTTCGAGAAGTAATCCTAATCTTCTAGCAAAATCACATGCTATAAACGAACAAATAGCACCCGAATCAAACAACACGTAAGCATTTAGGTCATTGATCAGAATAATACCGGTGACTACGTCCCTTGATGCCATCATATCTTGGACTGTCATGTTAAAGGTACGGGCCATCGGCCTACCCGGCTACGTTGGACCACCAATAGCTAACTTACCACTATTAGCGCCCTTATTCCCGTTCGTCCCCTTCTTCGGGCAATTCTTTGCCATGTGGTCAGTTGACCAACATACAAAGCATATGTGGTTCTTCTTCGGACATGGATAGGTTGGTGAAATATTCCCCTCATGTCCATAGTTATAGTATATGGCCTTCCCCTAGAGATAGACTCCTAAGTGAGTCTTCCCACAGGTCTTGATGGCCTCCATCCTCCTCTTCGGATCTCCTTGCTTCAGTCCGTTATTCCCAGAGTTAAACACTTTTCGCTTCTGTCCCTTGCCACTTTCACTGGCTCCTTCAATCTTTACTCCCCCATCAAACTTCCCCTTATTCTTCTTATCTTTGTGGTACTGGCTTAGAGCCTCACTACCACCTTCGGTGATTATCGCCTTCTCTAAAATAGTCCCAAACGAAGTACTTTGGAACATTGAAATACGGTTATAGAGCCAGGGTTTCAAGCCATGCTCGAACCGTCGAGCTTTCCTAACCTTAGTGTCCACTTGGTGTGGAACAAACCTTGCCAGTTCATTAAACTTTGCAGCGTATTGGGGAACCGTCATGTCCCCCTGTTTCAAGTCCAGAAACCACATCTCCATCATTCCCTGCATACTTGTGGGAAAGTAGTTCTCGAAGAAAATCTCCTTGAACTTTAACCACGTTAGATTCTCGATCCCGGCCCTAGCCTAGTTTGCCTCCCACCAAAAGTTGGTCTCTCCCTTCATCATGTAGGTTGCAAAGGCAACCTTCTGACCCTCGTCGACATTTTCTATGACAAATGCCTTCTCGATTTCTTTTACCCAAGTTTGGGCTTCTATAGGGTTTGTAGTTCATTTGAACTCTGGTGGATCCACACTCTTGAAATCCTTAAACGTAGTAGCTCGTACTACTCTAGGATGTACGTGGATATTAGCCCTATTTCTATTGAACGCTGTTGTTAATAATTTAACAAATTCCTGCACTAGGTTAACCAGACCTCCCTCCGGTTGATTTACATTAGCGTCTTGATTACGTGGTCCTCTTCTTGGCGGCATTTTGCTGTTACAATAAACAACACATTTCCTTATTATTTATTTCCCGTTAGTTAGTTATTATTCAAAATTTAAACAATAACTTAAACATTCATTACTCGATATGTTCTGAAAAGGCTTATATTGATTCATTCATTGTAGTATAATACTACATTGGTTACATTTACACAGCCTAAGCTGATTACATTACTATCCGCAATTCCTTTCCAAAAATTGGGATTTACAAAAGACTACCCTTTGATATACAGAAGAGGGTTTTACGTCACTAATAGATACACAATATTTACATATCTATACTACTCTATCTAATAATAGGTTACATCTGCCTTAAGGCATTATCAAAATCTGCATTGGCAATACCAACGATAATATCACGACAGATAGTATGCCGTGTCTGCCCTGCGTCTATGGGATAACCAGCTACCTCCTGCTGGAAATCCGCATTAGAACTCCTATGAATATACGACATCATCCCAATCTTCTGTTTCTTGGTCTTTAGCTCCCCCCTGAGCTCAAAGACCTCCTGTTTTAGCTTATAGACCTTGTCCTTGGATAAACCTCTCTCATCGTGTTCCTGTTCCCATATTGACTCCACATCTGTCTTATCCTCCAAAACAGCTTGGAGCTCTGCTTTTAGCTCTTTCACCTCCTGACAGTAATGGAGGTTCCTATCCAACACTATCATAAACAATGACATCATTGACTCCCCCAGAACCATCTCTGTAGCTATTGGTACTGGGTTAAAGGACACTGCCTCCGCCTCTTCTTCCAACATGCCGTCGAACACAGACATAAGGTCTAGGCTCTCTGAGTCTCCGGACTCAATAACTACTACTTCGGGCTCTGCTGCTATGGGCTTCGGTATAATCTCTATCTGATTAATCGATCCTTCACTAACTACCTGATCATCTCTATACATTCCATTTTCTCCTGACATCTACAACAACACAAATAAGTTTTATTAGCACACTTCAGTAGAATAATAAAAACACATAACATTTATATTACATTTTATAGGGTTAATTTCCATCTTTTATTTCTTTGACTTTTTATAAGGTTATGACTTAAGGTTTAAATCCCCCCTTAAGTTTTATAACCTAATGCTTTGATACCCACCTGTGACGCCTCCAAATTCGGGTATCTTCCAACCTGATAGATGGTGCTACACGGTGCTACAATTCACACCAACATTAAATTAAAATGCCTCAAAAGAGCAAATATGTCTTATATATATTCTGAAACAATATTAACATACCCCCATGTTCTTTATAACCGTTACATTTGTTCTTGTCATAATATCAAATATTATCTTTACAAACCTATACTATTACATAGGTAATCTACGGGTTCACCTTAGCCTTCCCTTTATCCTTGTCGGATCCTTCATGCCGTTCGGTCTTAGCTTCATTCATATGGTTCAACCATGAGTGAGTCTAACTAGCTCAATAAGTACAACAATTTCAATAAAATAGCATGCTTGAAACATAGGAATTGTATATCTTCAATAACTGAACAATAGTTACGAAGTAGTATCGATAATTCAAAATAGAACTTATTTTCCTTTAAAACGTTTTACAATGACAATATTCAGTAAAACATCAATTTCAATACAAGACCATGAGCATTTCATAATTTCTTTGAAAAGGACATCTCGGCACTAAGTCCGTAAGTCCGACATAGCTTACAGGCACATCTAGGTGATCAGCCTATAGTACTCTATGTTGATCAACACTACATTCATTAAACGTATGTACGTTTAAGTTGTGGCAACCTCACGTGCCTGTCGTTTGACGACAAAACATTTTAGCATACTCAGTCTTCATTTGAAAACACACCAACATAGTTTGGTAGAACATTAACAGTAATTTCATAGATTATAAGAAATCCAACATATCTTAAGTCTAGCCGAAATAATTTGCTTTGACTTCATCAGGCATTAGTTCATGCATAAGAATACATAAATCACAAAGTTTGTCCAGATTGAACTGAAACAAGGGTTAGAACACTTGCCTTTAGCGTTTGATACTGTTTTTATACGTGCACTTTAAGTCTTTAAGGTCTCTACAATAGATGATCACATAACATAACATATTAGGTTATGAATAACATACATGGTTATTAACGAATCTTACCCTACTTCTCAATCTAATTATGACTTAGATTTGTTATTATTGGTTCCGGCGTTCTGTTACGTCGTTCTTATATTCACATGCAATTGACTTACTTCAACCCTAAGTGATCATACTTAAGGTTTAACCATGTCTTAACAATGTTACTTCATGTTCATTAAGTTTGTATTAACTCTGTGTCTTTCTTTTTATCTTCATAACCATTCATTTCCATTCAAACCCTAAGGTTAGCGCCAGTATTTCCTTCTCTTACTTAAGCCACAGATGCCACCCATACCTCAGTAATGAGAATCGAGTCGGCACACGCAACGCAAGTCTCAATGTTACGGGTCATACCACTGACGTGAAGCTTCAGAGGGTTACGACTTCTCTTGGCCATACTGCTACCAGCAAAGAACACCCATTTGGCTTTAGTTTGGTGCCACGCTACTACTATTTCAGGCACTGCATAATTTTCACCGATTTTTTAACTTTGTGAGATTCCCGGGCTTGTAACTTCTTCATTACAAATCCGAATAGGCTCGTTTAAAAGCATATAGTTCAAAAATCACATACTCTACATGTTCATGCAAGAATTTTACATTTTCGACTTCGTTAACTCAAATTTCACCTATTAGTCCATTTTTAACAAAAACGATAAACGTTTGTAAACGTTCAACGCTCGTTTCTTCTTTCTAAGTCAGAATTCGGTCATTTTTGAGTCTGCAACTCTATAATGCCAAATAAGATTTGCCTCCATCGAAAACCAATGTTTCTGAGCTTAATAACAAAATTCGACTTCCATTATGAGAATTTCATGAATTCGACGATTATCGTCCAATCAGGAGAATTCCAGTACAACATCGTTACTTATGATTTGTTCATTGTTCCAAATGGATTCAATCCATCAAATAGACATCTCAACCTACATAATACAACAACTTATTTTCATGTTAAGTTATGGCTTATTCTTCATGAGTTTATAACTTATCAAATTATAAACTACTTATAATTTTAATTCTCATGACTTAAGATAGTTTAAGTCCTTTAACCAATATTCTTACATCTTATTAACATACTAACTTCATTCATGTAAACATATAACAAGTTCATATAATTTCTTCATAAGTTCATAACTTATTTATGTTTGAATTACTTATTCTTGACTTTATATGGCTTAAGTCCATTGATTAAACAATTTCTTTACTTCTTAATAAACATGTACCATCATTTCTCTATCAAGCTACTATGGAAGAGATGGAAGATTATTGGACAAGAGTCTTACCCTTGATGAACTAGCTTTTCTTCTTCTTGAATCAAATGAAAGTCTAACTTATATATGCTTATTCTCTCCAACACTTAAGTTGTATTATGCTGGATGAAAGTTAACAAACATTTAATGAGCCATCTCTTCCTCTACTTATAGGATTTCCTAAGTTAGGGTAAAATAGTCATTAGGTCATCCCACCTCCTTAACAAACCTCCTTACTATTCAATACTTAACAACTAAGTAAACTTGGTCATTACATTAATTTCTTTCCCACCACATAAAGTTCTTGGTCACCAAGTTCAACCATATTATTATTAGTTACCCCATGGATCATGCTACCCGTTGGTTTTAATTTGGGCTTTAATCCAATTAGCCTCATATTAACTTCTATTGGACTTTACCAATTTGCTGAACAATCCTACAAGTCCAATTCATTTGGCTCAAAGCCTTATAACGTATAATTTACATACTATTCTCGTATTCTAATTCATATACTAATTCATAATATACGATATTCCATCATTCATACTTACTCGTATAATACTTCGTATCATACTCGTATTCATTTACCTCGTACAATACTTACTTATCATACGATTATCACCTTAGCTCTCAACGCTTTATTTTCTGTAACATTCTCAAATTAAGTCCGCATACGAAAAATTATGTTTTCCATATTTGAATTATTATTCCATAATCCATCTCACCTTGATATTCTAACGTTACGTATTTCTCAGAAGTTTAAAAATAATTCCTGAGCGAAAATCGATGAATAGTATTTGTAAGACCCCAACTTTTATGAATAAAGAATAATTTTCTCGATATATATTTTTGAATATTATGGTGTGGATTTGATATAATGTTATAGTTGTGGGTAATATTTACAAATTTTGCAAAGTAAACAAGTGGTTATATAGTATTCGATTGGTCGGAGAATATTTATTTTAACAAGGAATATTCGTACGATGGCACAATCATTGGTGGACCCCACAACGGAAGTATTGTCGTAGTTAGAAAATGACAAAATTATCTTTTTATAAAAATAACGACGAAAGTGTTATCATTAAAACCGCTGAACTACCCTAGTAGTAAAAGTACGAGAATACGCGTGGTTGCATAGTAGTACACTACCATTGATTATTGATGCTTACGTGAGAAGTCACTCAGTTATACTCGATTATTGCTACAGTAATTGCTGCATCATATCTCTCATATTATTGATTCGATTATTATCACAATATCATCTGCATTATATGATATATTATTAAAGCAATAATTGAGAGGACAAAGTTATTCATATTATTAAATTGCAATATTTACAATGTCTAGAAGTTCTGTCAAGGAGAGGTTTGGTCACCTAATTGCACGCCAATAAGGAGAAATCCTTATCGGAAAGCCCCCTCTTTCCTGGGAACGATCTGGTTGTTAAATATTGTGAGTTATAATATTAATGATGAATAAGTTTGTGTTGATTAAAGATGAATTTGATAGTTCCATTATGTTGGGATTATTAGTGTTAGTGGAAATCGACATCTATTCCGATGATAATTGAAGTGGGAGCACATTACCATGGATTTCGTTACTGGTCTTCCCAAGGTTTCTCAAGGCATAGATGCTATTTGGGTCATTGTTGATAGATTGACCAAGTCTGCTCATTTCTTACCTATACGAGAAACTTATACACTTGAACGTCTTATTCATATATACATAAATAAGGTTGTAAGACTGCATGGTATGCCAGTATCCATAGTTTCTGATCGAGACCCAAGATTCACTTCAAGATTTTGGGTTAGTTTGCAAAAAGCTATCGGCATGGATTTACGATTTAGCTCGGCATATCATCCTCAGACGGACGGGCAGTCGGAGAGGACTATTCAAACTCTTGAAGATTTATTAAGACTCTGTGTCCTTGACTTCAAAGGAAGTTGAGATAAGTTCTTACCATTGGTGGAGTTTTCCTACAACAACAGTTATCAAGCAAGTATTGGCATGGCTCCATTTCAGGCGTTGTATTAAAGAAAGTGTCATTCTCTAGTATGCTGGGATGAGGTGGGTGAAGCAACATTGTTGGGACCGAAGTTGGTATGTATGACTACGAAAAAGATTCAAACGATCTGACAACGTATAAAAACCTCACAAGATCGACAAAAGAGTTATGCTGATCTTCATCGAAAGGACATGGAATTCAATATTGGAGATCATGTGTTGTTACGTGTTGCTCCATGGAAAGGAGTTACGAGATTTGGAAAGAGAGAAAAGCTCAATCCTCGATTCATTGGCCCATTTATAATCCTCGATTGAGTAGGAAATGTGGCATATAGACTCGCCTTACCAACAAGTATGTCTCGTGTTCATAACATTTTTCACATATCTATGTTACGACAAGTATGTCTCTGAAATGAAGTCAAGGTATCCTCACCTCTTCGACATACCAGGTACGCACCCTAATTTCGAGGACGAAATTTCATAACAAGGGGAGGTTGTAAGACCCCAACTTTTATTAATAAAGAATAATTTTCGCGATATATGTAAAGACCCCAAACTCGGGTACTTGAAACCCGAACTCGGTTCTTCACGATACCATTTCTATGAGCGGAATAATACTAATAATAATAACAATAATATAAATATCAAAATTGACTTACATTTATCAGAGTCTAATCCCAAGTACGTAACCTTTACTATATTCTTTACATGATATATAATACATATCATTATCTTAATACAGTCTAACTATTACAAAAGATATCATTAAACATATTCTGTTTGCTTTCCTTTTAACATATTCTTGGTCGAACCTTCTAGTTGTTCACACTTATCTAAAAACATTTAAATTAAGCAAGAATGAGCATTTGATTGCCCATCAAGTAATAACAATTATAATTATATTTAGCTGAAAGAATTAAATGTTTTCTCTGTACTTCACTTCTACAACGAATTTATAGTTGTGAAGTAAACTGAACCGATAATAATAACATAACAATTATATCTCAAATTTTTGAAACTACGTATAGACTATATATATAGGGTAGTTGACATACTATGAACATTGTTTTAAATTTTTGATAAGGTTTAGCGTAACTTCATCTCGCAAATCCGTATAGCTTACTTAGCACGTAGGGTGTACATCCCATGGACCTGTGTTTGATCAATACTACATTATAAGAACGATAGGATCGTTCACTCTGTCTGCCTTGGGCGTATAAAAGTTTTCCCGTGATTGGGATGTTCATATTAGACCGAATCCAACCAAAACAATTTGATTGGATACAAAAGGTTTTATCATATTCAACGACATTTCAAAATTTTGTGTCTAGTCGATCAAATAGCTTAGATAACTTTTATATATATATATATATATATATATATATATATATCAAAATGTGATTAAATACAATGATTATCCAAGTGGGGACACTTGTATAACCATATATAGAAATTAACGAACATAATATATATCTGAATTATTATATACTAACATGTTGATAAACAATGATCGGATATAGAATATATCACAATAGGTTTAATAATATAGCATAATAATATAATTCTTAAAACTTCTTACTCATGTCCATCAGATAAAGGAAATGCAAAGGTAAGATACTTTGCTGATGCGTCGCTTACGATTCAGAATTTAGTTCTATCTTTATATAACACCTATCAGTAATAAGATTATTTGATCGATTAGAATAACATACTATAACACATAGCACTACTTATTGCAGTCAGCACATAACCTAATCACATTGTCACATATGTTTCACAACTATTGAATCACAAATAAACACATATTTAATCAAATTATCTAAGTCCAGATCAATTTCTGAAACATGTCGGTCTACCGACAATTTCATCGGGTAATTATCGAGTCTAAGACTCTATCCTATTGCTCAATATCTGTAAGTATCGGTCATATTATTTTTAAATGACTTATAATAATTTTTAAACATTTATTATAATTTATCATGAATTTTCAAACACCAGAATCATTATTAAATGATTTAAATATTAAACAATTCTATTATCATTAATATTTAATTAATATAAAACCATTAATTAAACCATTGCCAACATATCAATGTTATTTATAATAACTAAAAATACTTTTAAAGTATTAATATTACACTTAAATGATTTTTAAAAGAATTAAAATCATTTTTAAATAATTATCATTAATATTAAAGTATTAATGTATTACTTATCAAAATATTAAAAGTCCTTAATCATAACTTAAAATATTTTAATTCATTTATTTCTTTTTTAAATGGTTTTTAAATAAGTGAAACCATTTTAAACTATTTATTTAATATAATTATGAAATAAACTTGATATAATTTATTATTAAATTAATATCATTAATATTAAATTATTAATGAAATTATCCTTTAAATATTAAAAGTTATATTTAACTTAAAATATCTTTAAACAATTTATTATCATTTAAAATGATTTTATAATATTAAAATTACTTTTAAACTAATTTATTAAATATAATTATTAAATAACTTTAACATCATTAATAGTAAATAATTAATGAGTTTTAACTTAATATATTGAAAGTTATTTTTTATAACTTAAAATACTTTTAAAATCTTTATTTTCATTTAAAATGATTTTTCTAATATTAAAATCATTTTAAACTAATTTATTTAATATAAGTATTAAATAAATTTAATATCAATAATATTAAATCATTAATATTTTCATGACAAAATATCGTGGTTATATTTTATAACTAAAAATATTTTTATAATCTTTAAATCATTTTTCTATAATTTTTAAATCATTAATTCTATTTTTCATAATTTATTTAATATATTCAATAAATAACTTAATTATCATTAAATTTAATTAATTAATGAAATTCATCACAAAAAATTAAAAGTTATCAAAAATAACTTCAATTATTTTCTTATACCATAATATAATTTTAAATGATTTTTCATGTATTAAAATCATTTTTAAATAATTTATTTAATATTATAATTAAATAAATTAAATACTTTTAATATTCAAAAAATATTAAATATTAATGACATATATTCAAAATAATAAAAAACTAATTTTTGGATTTTGAAATAATTTTTAGGAATTTATTTTGTATTTTTCATAATTAAAAACTAATTAATGTTAATTATTTAATAAAAATATAATTTTTATATAGAAACTGTCGCTAAAGACCACCTATAGCGACCAAACCGTCGCTATAGGTGTTCTTCATGTTCTTGGCCAAAACCAAGAACACCAAGTCAGTTACCAAGTGAGTTGGTTTGACCAAGTGTAGAGCTTCGATCGCTAGGTTTCTGGGTAGGATTCTGGTCATAGCGTGTAGTACTAACACCATAGTACAAGCTCCAACAGTCAATAAGATCAAACAACAACGAACGAAGGAGATCTAAGCCTCCAAACTACCTGTCAGAGCTGTTCTTCATTACTGGGTTACCCAGAAATGAAGAACAGTTCAATGGCCTTACATTGGGCTCCTATAACTAGTTATTCGTGTACTGTTTGTGTGAGATAATTCATGCAGTGTGTAGCCAGAATGTAAGTGAAGAAATATATCATCTAAACCACACACAACAACATTAAAATTATTAGATCCAGTCCGGTCAAACCACTGTCAGAAATTATGTTCTTGATTTTTTGGGAATTCCAGAAAACCAAATCCGTGGTCATCTAAGCTGGTTTGACCATCCATATTGTTCAATCTGTTGATGATTTCAAGGATCTAAAAGTCTTAACCTGAAGTACATATAACATACCACAATATTGTTACAACAAGAGAAACCAAACAACTATTAACAGAAAGATATACGCGTTACAAAATCATGTCAGACGCTGCCAATGGATTTCTGGGTTACCCAGAAATCGTTTGGTCAAGCTCGGTCAACTAGGTTTGACTAACAATAAAATACAATCTGGACATGGAATAGCCATGATTACACTTCTAGATCACAGACCACATAACATACTTCAAATACAAACCTTCAAATATACAAAAACATAAACAGAAGAGATCTACACGATCCGACATTCGACCGCCGAGACATTTTAAAATTTTCCGATTTTTGAAAACACCAAATCAAGAGCCTCTAGATGTTATGAATCTAACATCTAGCAACCCAGATCATGATTATACACTACTAACAACATATGTTAACACTGAATCATAACATATAACAAAGGATCATTGGACAGATTTCAAATTAAGGTTTAATAACTTTCTAAGAAAATTTTTGATTCTAGCTTCCTGATCTGTTACTGGTATTCGTGGGGCTAGTCTTGGGAACTGATCTAGCAAATATTTTCGTGGGTCTTGAGCTTGAGAGAATTTGGTTGAGGGTTTGTACAAAATGAGACTAAAATGTGACTTTCTCTCTCTTTGATCTTATTTATACAAGTCTAGATATATGAATTGGTTGGCTTGGGTGGCTGATCTCAGTGTTTTTAAGTCAATGGAGTTGCTAGAGTTGTTGAGCAACTAAAGTCTTAGCTAATTCTATAAGCAAGCTATTAAAGAATGCACATAAGGGTATTTTGGTCCATAGCCTTGCAATTTTAAGGGCAATCTTGTAATCTTGACAAACCCTTAGGGTTTAACACAAATAATTTGTAGGATTTCCAATTAGGTTTTGTACAAAATAAATAAATAAATAAATAAATTTTAGTTTCTAAAATTGTTATTAGGGTTTCTGGAAATAGTTTAGGTATCTAATTATATACACTTATATATTATGTTTAAAGACTTACTAATTAGCATTAAATGACTAAATTAGCAATTAACTTTTTCATTTAGCAATTAGGGTTTTCCATTTGAAAATTAGGGTTTCAAAAATAGGAATTAGGGTTTATATAAAAAAAATTAGGGTTTCCCTAATTTGATTTAATATCTATAACTCCGATCGTTAATCACATTATCACGATTACATAACGACTTAACAAATTCATAGAGTCGTACATGGCCTTTGAATTAGGGTTTCAAATCAAATAGAGTTTAATTATAATTTAAATATTAGGGTTTCTAGTATAAATATTAGGATTTCTAAATATTTAATTAGGGTTTTTCTAATTAATATTAAATTCTATAATACACCACATCATTCACATAACACTGTTATATAACAATATTTACTTTCCCATTTGAATTTTAAAAATAGGGTTAAATAAATTAATGCTAAGGTTTTGATATTATACACCATATTTGACCCACCATTGTCACTCCACAAACATACAAAAGACATATTTATAAAGATCAAAATTAAAATATAATATTATTATATTATTATTCTTATCCATTGATAAAAATCCAAAATTAGGGTTTGATTCCATATCCCATTTATTCTTCATATATAACATTATTAATTAAGTTAAAATAATTAACTTAATTAATCTTGCATAAATTCATATAATAAAATAAATAATTATTATAATAATTCTAAAATCATTTCATATATTATTTAAATAATATATAATCATATTTTCATAGAAAATAAATTATAAAAACATTTCTACTATAAAACTAATTATTATAAGAATATAGTTTATAATGTGCAAAATTCTAAAATAAAATTATTTGTAAATATTCATGTAATAAATATATTTTTATTTATCACATAAATACATATACACCTTATCTTGTACAAATCCTCATCCTTAAAATAAAAAAAAAAAATATACTTAAAATTTCCGATTTATTTATATAGAAAATATCTGTTGTTACATTCACCTCCCTTATAAAGATTTTGTCCCTAATCACCGCTTTTAAAACCTATACATACCAAAAGTACATATCATACACAATCATTGCGAGTAGATCTCGATCAAAATTGATCGAACTGATCTTTAACTATTCAGCATAAAGCTTATCTATCTGCTTATACGAAGAATTGATTTCTAATAGAACTCAATTTCTCCTTTCAAAATAATTTATAAAATAATTTACTATATATAAGAGAATAATATATAAGAAATAAAATTGGTTTGAGTAATACTTGAGTCAGCATCCCTACCTGCCATAGCTTGAATCTGTCGTGTTGAAGACGCTTGCAGTTGATTTCGTTGGTTTGATTGTTGATGTTAGTCCTGTTGTCGCCAATGTCTTGCTGCCTTTTTCCCGTATTCGCATTCCTTGCCTCCTTTCTCCTTCTTGGACAGTCTTCCACCTTATACTCCATTGATTCACACTTAAAACACACAGACTTGCCCTTTATCTCATTTCCTTTTTATCGTATAGGTGACAAAACTATCTTTTGCCCTCCGTTATCCTAGCTATCACAAACGCTGCTACTGTGGTCACCGATCCTCTAAATCTTGACAAGATCGATGGCCTTGAAGTCTTTGACGTTCGTCGATCGATTATCCGCCGATCTTCCTACGATCGTATTCCGCTCGCATAACTTGATCGTCCCATATTCACAAAATTTCATGTCGGTGTGGTGGTCTTCCACTTTTTTGTGATGTGTTCTTCTTCGTCATGTATTTTGTTTTCGTCTTGGCGGCATTATCGTAAATTATTCTTATTAACTTACATTCTAAACCTTACCGTATATGCTTAACATATAACACAAAACTTTCTATTCCAATAATCATGTACTCAAAATATTAGATTTTGAAAATTATGGTGTGGATTTGATATAATGTTATAGTTGTGGGTAATATTTACAAATTTTGCAAAGTAAACAAGTGGTTATATAATATTTGATTGGTCGGGGAATATTCATTCTAACAGGGAATATTCGTACGACGACACAATCATTGGTGGACTGCACAACAGAAGTATTGTCGTAGTTAGAAAATGACAGAATTATCTTTTTATAAAAATAACGGCGAAAGTGTTACCGTTAAAATTGTTGAACTACCCGGTAGTAAAAGTACAGTAATACGCGTGGTTGTATAGTAGCACACTGTATTGATTATTGATGCTTACGTGAGAAGTCACTCAGTTATACTTAATTATTGCTACAGTAATTGTTGCATCATATCTCTCATATTATTGATTCGATTATTGTCACAATATCATCTGCATTATATGATATATTCTTAAATCAATAATTGAGAAGACAAAGTTATTCATATTATTAAATTACAATATTTACAATGTCTAGAAGTTCTGTCAAGGAGAGGTTTGGTCACCAAATTGCGCGCCAATAAGGAGAAATCCTTATCGGAAAGCCCCCTCTTTCCTAGGAACGATCTGGTTGTTAAATATTGTGAGTTATAATATTTATGATGAATAAGTTCGTGTTGATTAAAGATGAACTTGATAGTTCTATTGTGTTGGGATTATTAGTGTTAGTGGAAATCGACATCTATTCTGATGATAATTGATGTCTCAGGGGTTATATTGATAACCCGGGTAATTTATCTGGATAAATGAGCAATTAATTGTTACTAATTCACATGCTTATATAACAATTTGTTCACATGTGTGTACTATTGAATCACATTCATGTACTATTAGGGGAGTTGGTGCAAGATTGATAATACTTGCATGACTAAGTTAAAAATTGAGGTATAGATAGAGGTACTATACTATATTTCGTATTTTTTCACAAGATTATACTATTGATTCACATAATTTACTATTAGGGGAGGTGGTGCAAGTTTGATAATACTTGCAGGACTAAATTACAAATGAAAGAAAAGTTAGAGGTATTGTACTGTAATATTTCGAGCCCCAAAACGTGCAATTATCGAAACTATATTTTCCTATAAATAGAAGCTCATTCTTCCTTCATTTCTTACCAATTCACAAAAGCTTTAGAGCAATTATTATAGAGAGAAATTATAGAGAGAAAGAAGAAGAGAAGTCTGCTACCTCGCTATTCCAGTATCCAGTTTTTCTAATATAGGGGGTATTATTTCTTTCTTTCATCTTCATGAAGAGAACTTCTGTTATTCCATTCTTTATTATTATGTTGGAATAACCTGTCTATGCGAAGTACCGCAAGCATGGTGATTTCTGTTATTATTTTGTTCTTTATCATTTCGTTGGAACATACTGTATGTGCTTTACGCATGACCTGGTTCTGTTCTTTATTATTCTGTTGGAACATCCTGTCTGTGCTTTACGCATGACCTGGTTCCATTATTTATCATTCTGTTGGAACATCTTGTCTGTGCGTTTACGCATGACCTGGTTTCGTTATTTATTATTCTGTTGGAATAACATGTCTGTGCGGTCTATCACATGCCTGGTGATTTCTTTTGTTATTCTATTCTTTATTATACTCAGTTGGTTAAAGTTTTGACTTCTATACTCCATGAAATTAGTGGAATATCCTTGATATTTGTGCTTCATCCAGTATCTTTTCATGGAAACATTCTTCTGAGCATTATTGAATTTCACTCTACAAAGCAGTATCATGTTGATAATTTGGACGTTATTGGTTCTTGGATAAATTAATTCTTGAACTTGTTTTATTGAATTCTTATATCATTGTCATCATCCTCATGTTTATATTATGTTGAAACTCATCTTTGGCCTGTAGTGCATAGATGGACTTGGTATGATTATGACTAGGGATTATTCGGTATAATCATGACCGTAATGTTACAAATGATGTGGTAAAAGTCCTCATTGGCCCGTAGTGCATTGATGGACAGATGTTGGCATGATCATGACCATTGATGAATACACGAATATCCTTGGCCCGTAGTGCATGGAAAATTTATGGTCGTGATACTAATGAATATCCTCGTCGTAGTCTGCGTGGATGATGTGGTTTATTTATTGTCGAGTCTCAAATGATAAAAGTGATGAAAAACCTTTTAAATCATAGAAGATAGTAGATTTTATTCTCTACTTGAGTCTAATGGATTACTTGTTCCGCTACAGTTAAACTTGATGTTTGTTATATTTTATTAGTTTAACACTGTTGAAGACTAACGATAAATTATTCTGCATTATCTTAGTCATAATATTTTTTACTGGGCTAGTTGAGCTCACCCTTTCTTTCACTGTTATCTTCAGGAAATGAGAACGTAGCCGTGACTATTCAGGGAACGGAGTGACGGTCCAGATGATATCATTAGTAGTCCTCACTATTCTGTTAAATAGTGTGAAAATAAATGTAATGAGGACTGCATTGAGTTTGTATATTGTCTAGATGACAATATTCTTATTAAAAACTCTTAGATTATGTTTAGTCGTATTTTACACGACTGTTGTATAATTAAGTTGTATTTGAATTTTGTACCATGTATTTGGCGACTCAAGATGGGTGATGTATACCTATTTGGGGGCGTCACAGTATTTTTCGTAAAATTTCTCGGAAAGCTTTTATTTTTGTCTTGGAAATTCAAACATTTTAATTCCTTCACATAGTTAAATTACTACGACTTTTCGACGTTTCTAGGTTATAGAACGACATTCATCTTACAAACACATAATAAAAACAAATAATATAATTTTATTCATTATTTAATTAAATAAAATTATTTAAATAGGATCCAAATTTCTCGGTCGTTACAATATATTCATAATGTGTTTCATGTGTCAGTTTTACGACCATATAAGCCTGACTACAAGCACGTGATATCGTACGAACCAATTTAGGTCAAAAAAGATTTTCCATACGAGGAAATTCCGATAGAAATTTTAGATAAAAAAGAGCAGAAGTTATAAAATAAGGTTATATATTCTGTAAAAGTTCTTTGGAGGAACCACAATGCTGAAGAAGCTACGTGGGAACTCGATGAAAAGATGATGGAAAATTATTCACATCTTTTTTAGTAACCTTATGTGTAATTACGTGGACGGAATTCTTATAGGGAGGGGGATGATGTAATAACCAGGAATTTCAAGTTACTTTATATGTATATACATTGATATTTAAAACTTTGTGCTATATAGTGATTTAATATGTGATAACATATATGAAGTGGAGTATGACTAAATAAATATATATACTACAGCTTATATAGTTATATATATATATATATAGAGAGAGAGAGAGAGAGATTTTATTAAAAGGAAAGCTTCATAACCTAATTATACATTAGGTGAGATAATTAAATAACCTAAGGGTTATGGTAATAATGGATAGTTAGTAATTAATATTTATACTAACTTAAGTGGATAATTTTATTAATACAATTGATTAATAATTTTAAACCTAATTAGGTTACAAGTTAAAGAGATATGTGTAAGAAAATAATTTCCATAAGATTGAAAATAGAAACCCTAAATAAACAATTAGGGTAATATATACTAAAATTGTTAAATTATTACAAAGCCCAAAACAATTAAATGAGAAGCCCAAAAGAAATAAAATGCAAACCAACACTTAGCCCACTTGATTAACTGTATTTTAGACTTTTGTTTAATCAAATTTGTGCGTTAAAATAAAAGTAAAATGGAGGGGGATCGTAGTTGTGATCCTAGTTATATCCAACTATATTGCAAGATACATTTTTAAATAACACATTTCATTTTCTCTTCATTTATCATGTTATTCTTCTTGTATTTTTTTCTCCCAAGCTAACAAATACAAAGAGAGAAAATAGAGAGGGGTTCGGTTTTTGAAGAGAAAGAGAGGAGTGTGCTAGCTCGATTAATGAACCCTAAGATCATATCTTACTTTCGTAGATCAAGGAAGGTTGCTACTAGAACAAGGTATAACCTAAATCTTCATCTTCTTCTTCTATTTGGTGTTATAGCAAGATTTGATGAGGTTATGAACAAATACCCAAGAAACCCTAGTTCTACATATAATCATGTATGGAACTAAGTATCTTGAGTGTAGATCAAGGGTTTAGAGGAAGAAAATGAGCATATATTCTCTGAGGGGTGAAACCCTAGTTTTACTTCCACTAAATCTTGTGTAATTTAAGTTTTACAACTTTGATTTGTGAACCGTCAAAGGGGTTTGCTAGATATATGAGTTGGCTAGTAAACCCAAATGGTAGAACATAAATCCAAAAAATTTTGAAGCCTTGGCGGCTATTTTTCCCAAAATAGTCCCGGTATAGAACTTAAAGCTTTAAAACCCTAAAAGTCCACAGACCCTGTTTTACCTAAGGATATTTTAGCCAGTTATAAATCTTTTAAAAATCTGGGGGAAATCACAGAGGTACCTTAAGAAGTTATCTACATGTAGGAAAAAGAACGGACACATTTCGATGTGTAGTTTGGGTGTAATGGCTTTTACCGTGAAGGACTCCTAAATATTCTTACCCGGATTCCTCACTGTGTATACCTTGGAAAAATTTGAAATTATTACAGTATGTGTATATATATTATGAGAGTGTACACTAGAATTTTTAGAATTTTCTGAGAAAAACTCGATTTATGAAAAATGTAACAAGATTAGGAGGTTTTGAGTACTTTAAAAATAGTAAATCACTTTCTAAAATTCCAGGAAAATTTGTGAATCATTGTTAGATCATATACTGTCCAGATCCAGAAGATAATAAATTTCAAAATCTATTTGCTATTTTTCATAATAACGTTGTACTTATGGTTAAAAGGAAATAAATGGTTAAATTATGTCATAAATGAGGAAAATAGGATGTTAAAGCTTAGGTACTCCTATTATAGTGTAATCTGACCTATGTGAGGTATTTAGGTAATCTATTATGATAAATAATATTTATGACCTTTTATGGGTATTAAATAAGTTGTTTAATAAAGGGTAAAACAATTAAAATAAATCGCTTTATTTGCCTAATAACTTATTAAAATTTTACTTTGATATTTGTAATATACTGAATCTGATATTTTTAAGTAAATAAAATAATAAGATTAAAACTTTATTGAAATATTATTGAATGGTTAATAATATTTGATTTAAGCATTAATAAATGATTAAAATATTAATAAATGGCTAATAATATTAGATTAAAATATTATTAATAAATGATTAAAATATTAATAAATGGCTAATAATATTAGATTAAAATATTATTAATAATATTAAATTAAAATATTATTAAAAGAATAATAATATTAGATTAAAGTATTATTGGATGATTAAAATATTATTAAGTAAATAATAATATTCAAAATTTAAATAAAATGTTATTAAAAATGTAATAACATTAGTAAAGGAATAAAATATTATTAAATGATTAATACTATTAGTAAATGAATAAAATATTCGACGTCAGGATTTTTATTTGTCCCTTTTCTGTTCTTGTCTTTTAGTGTTCTCATGTTAGGTGAGATTTGTTTGAAAAATTATGTTGTGAAAAGGTCCGACATGTATATGTCGACGATTGGACTATAAGAGTCGCCAGTTGGTATTTTTAAATGGTTGCACCAACTCAACCGAGAAAAGGTTTGCACATTGACCCAGTGATGTGACACAATTTAACTGGTCTGTGAAACTGAGATTCATTAGGGTCCGGGGGCTTGATTATGTGGGGGGAAGGTGTAAGGCACCCCCCCCTCCCGACATTCGTGGTGACACGGTGACCGCCACTTGTCATTTTAAAATTTTATCTGAATGTGTGTGTGTAGGTCAATGTGCAATTATCTGGAAGTAGTGTTATGCCTCATTTGCACCTATATACAAAGAGTTTGAATTTTGTATAAAAGTTCAATTTTAACGAGATATGGCAATGATGTTTTGTAAAATTGGTTTTTCAAACCCTTATGCTTAATAGTAATTGAGGCCTTTGAGACTTCTATTTTATTATGTGTTCGTCTTGATTGCTTTTATTTTCGAGATGCGAAGCATATTCGAGAAAGTAAGATACATAGCAGTGCCAAACTCCTTGTGGGCATGAGAGCTATATAAGGTAATTCAGACACCGTAAATAATTTACAAGCTGGTTGTAGATGAAAATGTCCATCACGAAAACTGAATCAAGATTCAGGAACTGAATCAGTGATCACATGATTCCTAGGCTCACATGATGATGCAATATGTACAAAAGCTGTAAACATATATATATATATATATATATATATATATATATATATATGAATCGATCAACCGCCACGAAGTAAACTCCAGTAAGGGCTTGAAATGTAAATATATATATATATATATATATATATATATATATTATATATAAAAGTGGTAAATGGCTACAAAGTGATCTCTAGGCCTGACATAAATGTAAACGCACCAGATATATCGATTCAGGCTCAATCGATGATTTGAGAATATATATATATATATATATATATATATATATATAATAGTATTACTTTGAGCAATATATATATATATATATATATATATATATATAGAATAGTTTTATAGAATAGTATATAAGTAATATTATTTTGTTTCATATTTCTAGTTCTACACTTATGGTGATAAGTATTGCTTCTATACTCCATGAAATTAATAGAATATCCTTGATATTTGCGCTTCATCCAGTATCTTTTCATGGAAATATTACTTTGAGCATTCTTGATAAATTTTAATCTTTTTATGTTGGGGTACAATTCACGTGTTACTATACCTGAAGTACTATTCACGGGTTACTATTCTCGAAGTACTATTCACGGGGTACTATTTACTCAGTTACTATTCACGGGGTACTATTCACGACAAAAAAAAGATTTCTTTTCTGTCCAAATTATTTTTGATACAATATTATTCTTGAATTTTACTCCACAAAGCATTATCATGTTGGAATTTGGACATTATTGAATTCTGGATAAATTAAATTATAAATCTTTAAAATTTATCCTTGCTCTCATTTAAATTGAATTCTTATATCATTGTCATCATCCTCATGCTTATATTGTGATGAAAGTCATATTTGGCCCGTAGTGCATTGATGGACAGTTGTTGGTATGATCATGACCATTGGTGATACTAACGAATATCCTTGGCCGTAGTGCAAGGATTATTTGATGATGTGGATTATTTATTAAGCTGAGTCTCTGCGATAAAACTGTTGATAAACTTTTTAAATCATAGAAGATAGTAGATATCATGCTCTACTTGACTCTTCTAATGGATTGCTTGTTCCGCTACATTAAACTTGATGTTTATTATATTTTATCAGTTTAACACTATTGAAGGCTAACGATAATTTATTATGCATTATCTTAGTCATAATATTTCTTACTGGACTAGTTGAGCTCACCCTTTGCTTTCATTGTTCTCTTCAGGAAATGAGAACATAGCTGGGACTAATCGGGGAACAGAGTGATGGTCCAGATAGGTCGCTATAGTAGTCCTCACTATTATGTGAAATAGTGTGATAATAATTGTAATGAGAACTTTATTTGAGTTTGTATACTCTCTACGAGACATTATCCGTGTTGAAACTCTTAGCTACATTTTGTCGTACTGTATCAATGAAGTTTGTATTTAAATTATGTACCATGTATTTGGCGACTCAAGATGGGCGATGTATACCTATTTTTGGGGCGTCACAGTTGGTATTAAAGCTTAGGGATATGCTCCCTGGATGAGATGTGAGACTAGAATTAGGAGGGGAGAGACGGGTAATTCCTTCGCTAGTATGACCTACCTAAGTTTAATTGTTATTTAATTGGTCGGTCATAATATAGGGATAATACGTGGCATGTCAATTAACCCTTATGTTTGTGGCAGTGTTTGAAAATGGCATCCGAGAATGTTGAGATTAGAAATGGAGCACGGGACACCGTTGAGTCACCACAAATCAATACCCAGGATAATGGGCATAGGGAAGGCCATAATCCTTAGGTAAATAACAATACAGACCAAATGATGAACGACAGAATGTTCAGAGGCTTTCTGCAATTCATGCAACATCAGGCGAGAGAGACTCTTGTCCAAATTACAGGTGGAAACACTGGCAACTAACGTACCCAACCTGCCGCACTGAAGATGTCTTGGGTGAAGTTCCAAGAACTGTTCAATGACCAGTACTTTCCCGAAAGTATTCGTCACATGAAGGAGGTGGAGTTTATCAAGCTGGAGCAAAATAATATGATCGTGTCACAGTACGAAGCTAAGTTTGCCGAGTTGTCCCAGTTTGCGTCCCACTTGGTTGATAATGAGGAGAGAACGACGCGGATGTTTCTAAGAGGTTTGAAACCTGAGATACGTCAATACCTAATTCCTCACAAACTGTGTTTGTATTCAGATGTTGTAAATAGGGCTCACTTATTGGAGCGCGATAATGAGTTAACCCAACCAAGAGAGAGTAGCCGGCAAATCGATAATACCAGTGGTAGCAGTCATCGAAGCGGTGATATCAAACTTGGAAGGAATCAACATGCCGGAAATGGTAACCACTTCAGTGGTAATCATGGCCAAGATAATAGAAGTGGAAATTTAAAAAAGAGGAAATCCAATAATGATGGAAAGACGTCAGCACTAGCATTTTTTGTTAAGGAAGGAGAATGACCGCCGGTCATATGTTACAAATGCGGAGAGGAGGGACACATCAGTCCAAACTGTACGCAATAATCCAAAGCATGTTACAATTGTGGAAGAGAAGGCCACCTAGCCCAATTTTGTCGTGCACCAAAGTTAAGTCCAGCTGGGATTGAGGCATCAAAGGCCATCCCAGACAAGATAAAACTGGTAGTTCAAAGGAGAACGTTTGTTGTAACCTCCCAAAAAGCTAAGAATCCGAACGCGGTGATCACGGGTAAGCTAATCATAAACTCTAGCAAAGTGTATACCTTATTTGATACCGGTTCTACCCATTCTTTTATTTCTCCTATTTGCGCTCAACGTTTAAATTTAACTCCAGAGAAATTAGACTTTGATTTATCTATTGAAACTCCGTTGGGAGAAACCTTCATTACATCCACTGTTTATAAGTCTTGTATGATTCAAATTGCTAACCGCACGTTACCTGTCGATCTTATCTCTTCAAAAATACTTGTATTTGATGTGATTTTAGGGATTGATTGGTTAACTACTCATCATGCTAAAATCGATAATTTTCGTAAGGCTGTTAGCTTTCATATTCCTAACCAACCTATTATGCGAATTCAAGTAACCAAACCACTAAAGTCAATCACTGTCATATCAAGCCATAAAGCTATTCGTTAATTGCAAAACGAATGTCAAGCTTTCGTAGCCCATGTCACGGATTTAAACAAAAATATGTCATATTTGAATGATATTTCTATTGCTAATAAATTTTTTGATGTATTCCCCGAAGAACTTCATGGCCTACCCCCAGAGCGAGAAATCAAAATTTGTATCGACCATGAACCCGGTACAAAACCCATTTCTAAAGCCCCATATCGAATGGCTCCTATTGAACTTCAAGAGTTAAAAACCCAACTACAAGAATTATTAGACATCAGTTTCATTCGTCCTAGTAAGTCTCCTCGGGGTGCTCCTGTTCTATTCAACAAGAAGAAAGATGGAAGTATACGACTTTGTATTGACTATCGAGAGTTAAATCATGTCCCCGTTAAAAATAGGTACCCGTTATCTCGAATTGATGACCTGTTTGACCAGTTGCAAGGTGCTAAATTCTTTTCAAAGATCGATCTTCATTCCGGATATCATCAGTTAAAAGTTAAAATTGATGACATTCCAAAGACTGCTTTCAGAACTCGGTACGGGCATTACGAATTCCTAGTCATGTCTTTTGGATTGACTAATGCTCCTGCGGCCTTCATGGATATGATGAACCGAGTATTCAAGGAATATTTGGATCATTTTGTTGTTGTCTTTATTGATGACATCCTCATATACTCCAAAAGCAGTGAAGATCATGAGCAACACTTGAGGCTAATACTCAAAAAGCTTTGTGAAAACAAGCTATATGCCAAGTTGAAGAAATGCGAGTTCTGGCCTAAGGAAGTAGCATTCCTTGGGCACGTGATATCAAATCATGAAATATCTGTTGACCCGGCAAAGATTAAAGCAATTCAAAGCTGGGAGCAACCTAAGTCAGTTACCGAAGTACGTAGCTTTCTGGGCTTAGCTGGTTACATTCGTGGAAGGATTTTCTCGAATTGCTACTCCATTAACTCAACTGACTCGAAAAGATACAAAATTCAGTTGGAGCGAGGAATGTGAGAAGTGTTTTCAAGAACTTAAGAGGAGACTCATTTAAGCACCTGTTCTGACAATACCATCTAGTTCGGAGGGATATGTCATCTACAGTGACGCATCAAGCAAGGGTTTACGATGTTTTCTCATGCAACATGGGAAAGTCATAGCCTATGTCTCGTGACAACTCAAAGAATATGAGAGGAATTATCCTACTCATGATCTAGAGTTGGCAGTTGTCATTTTCGCACCTAAAATCTGGAGGCATTACCTGTATGGGGAGAAAGTGGAGATCTTTACGGATCATAAAAGCCTCAAATATTTCTTTACTCAAAAGAAACTCAACATGCGACAACGATGTTGGCTTGAACTGCTGAAAGATTATGATCATACTACTCAATACCATCCTAGAAAAACGAACGTGGTAGTTGACGCATTAAGTAAAAGATCATATGCGGGTATGAGTGTGATATTGTCAACGCAAAGGCCCATATTTTATGACTTGCAAAGGATGGAGATAGAGATAAAGACTCCAGGGACTCACATGATGATGGTAAATATACGAGTAGAACCAACTTTAATCAATAAAGTTAAAGTTGCTCAAACTACAGACCTGGAGATGATGTGTACGAAGAAGAAAGTGCAAGAATGTGCTATTCCGGAAGCAAGAATCGATGAAGAAGGAATACTTAAAGTTAACTCAAAACTTTCTGTTCCTAACGATTCTGATTTGAAGTATCAGATCATGATGGAGGCGCATAACACACCATTTGAAATCCATCCTAGGAGTACCAAAATGTATCATGATATTCGACATACATTTTGGTGGAGCAATATGAAGAGAGAGAAAACAGATATTATCTCAAGGTGTTTAACATGTCAACGTGTCAAGGCGGAGCATCAAGTGCCAAAAGGTCCATTACAACCACTTGAAATTCCAGCATGGAAGTGGGTGCACATTACCATGGATGCAATTTGGGTTATTGTCGATAGATTAACCAAGTCTGCTCATTTCTTACCTATACGAGAAACTTATACACTTGAACGTCTTACTCGTATGTACATAAATGAGATTGTAAGACTGCATGGTATGCCAATATCCATAGTTTCTGATCGAGACCCAAGATTCACTTCACGTTTTGGGTCTGTTTGCAAAAAGCTACGGGCACGGATTTACGATTTAGTTCGACATATCATCCTCAGACGGACGAGCAGTTGGAGATGACTATTCAAATTCTGGAAGATCTATTAAGACTATGTGTCCTTGACTTCAAAGGAAGTTGGGACAAGTTCTTGCCATTGGTGGAATTCTCCTACAATAAAAGTTATCAAACAAGTATCGGAATGTCGTTCTCCAGTATGCTGAATGAGGTGGGTGAATCAATGTTGTTGGGACCAGAATTGGTACGTATGACTACGAAAAAGATTCAAATGATCCGGAAACGTATAAAGACCTCACAAGATCGACAAAAGAGTTTTGATGATCTTCATAGAAAGGATGTGGAATTCAATGTTGGAGAACATGTGTTGTTACGTGTTGCTCCATGGAAAGGAGTTACAAGATTTGGAAAGAGAGGAAAGCTCAATCCTTGATTCATTGGCCCATTTGAAATCCTCGATTGAGTAGGAACTGTGGCTTATAGACTCGCCTTACCGCCAAGTATGTCTCGTGTTCATAACGTTTTTCAAATATCCATGTTACGTAATTATGTGGAAGACCCAAACCACATTATTGAGTTAGAACCGGACGAAATAGCAAAAAATTTAACTTATGAAGAGGTACCTATTAAAATCTTTGATAAAAAGGAACATTTTCTATGCTCCAAGGTTATACCTCAAGTCAAAGTTTTGTGGAGAAACCATGATGTTGAGGAAATGTCCTGGGAGTTAGAATCTGAAATGAAGTCAAGGTATCCTCACCTCCTTGACATACTAGGTATGTACTCTAATTTCGATGATGAAATTTCATAAGAAGGGGAGGTTGTAAGACCCCAACTTTTATGAATAAAGATTAATTTTTCTCTAAATATCAATTTGAATATTATGGTGTGAATTTGGTATAATGTTATAATTGTGGGTAATATTTATAAATTTTTCAAAGTATGCAAGTTGTTAAAAAATATTCGTTCGGTCGAAGAATATTCTTTTTGGTCGGAGAATATTCGTGCGATGGAACAATCATTGGTGGACCCCACAAAACAATTATTATCAGAGTTAGAAAATGACAAAAATATATTTTTATAAAAATAACGCCTAAAGTTTTACCATTAATCATTGAAATACCCGTACAGAAAAGTACAATAATATATGCGTGGTTGGATAAGAGCATACAAGATTGTTATACAAGATCTTGGATTATTGATGCTTACGTAAGAAGTCACTACTCAATAATTGTTACAGTAATTACTGTTCAATATTTTATATTATTGATTCAATAATTGTTATTGCACAGTATTTCAAATTATCAAATCAATAATTCATATTATTTGAATAATAATATTATTTGCATTATTGACAATGTCTAGAAAGTTCACGAGGAAAGGGGTCAATCACCTAATTGCGCGAAATAGGGAGAAATCCTTATCGGAAAGCCCCCTCTTTCCTGGGAACGACCTGGTTGTCAAAATTGTAATTTTTTAATATTATTTGTGAATAATTAATTGTTGATATATATGATAAGAAAATATTTATTTAATATGGATTTAAACTGAGGAATTTTAGCATGTGCCATTTGTTGAAAGTTGGTTTTTTATATTTTCCGATAAAATATTTCATTCAAATATATTATTATAATATTAAATTATAGTAGTATGATGTGATTATATAATAGTATGGTTTTTATAATTTGAATGGTAACATTATTATAGTAAATTCATGGTATAAAAGTAAAAGGATGTGGAAGAGAACAAATTGAATCTGAATTTATATGATGTAAGCGATGATGTCATTAGACGATGAGGTAAGCGATGATGTCATCAGACGATAATGTAAGCAATGATGTAATATGATCGATGATATAAGCGATGATGTCATAAATTATGGCGAAAAGACTATTTTACCCATACTCTACCAAGCCTATAAATAGAAGCTCATTTCTTTATTATTTTTCACAAATGTATTCAAGCAATAGAGAGCGAAAGTATAGAGAGAATAAGAGAGAAAAAAGAAAAGTATTCTGTTACTACACTATTGCAGTATCCAATCTCCTACTAAGGTAAGGGGTATTATTTCTTCCGTATTCGTAAGTGATATTATTCTTGTTCATTATTCGTAAGAAATAATATTTTCTTCCATACTCTGTAGTATGTAAGTAATATTATTTTGTTTCATATTTCTAGCTCTACAATTATGTTGATAAGTATTGCTTCTATACTCCATGAAATTAGTAGAATATCCTTGATATTTGCGCTTCATCCAGTATCTTTTCATGGAAAAATTATTCTGAGCATTCTTGATAAATTTTAATCTTTTCATGTCGGGGTACTATTCACGGGTTACTCTTCTCGAAGTACTATTCACGGGTTACTATTCTCGAAGTACTATTCACATGGTACTATTTACTCGGTTACTATTCACGACAAAAAAAATTTGATTTCTTTTCTGTCCAAATTATTTTTGATACAATATTATTCTTGAATTTTACTCCACAAAGCAGTATCATGTTGGCAATTTGGACATTATTGAATTCTGGATAAATTGAATTATAAATCTTTAAAATTTATCCTTGCTCTCATTTAAATTGAATTCTTATATCATTGTCATCATCCTCATGCCTATATTGTGATGAAAGTCATCTTTGGTCGTAGTGCATAGATGGGCTGTTGATTGGTATGATTATGACTAGGGATTATTCGGTATAATTATGACCCGTAATTATGATGCCACCAAAATAGGTATACATCACCCATCTTGACTCGCGAAATACATGGTACATAAAATCAAATACAAACTTCTTTTATACAATACGACAACATCCCAGTTACGTTCTCATTTCCTAAAGAGAACAATGAAAGCAAAAGGGTGAGCTCAACTAGCCCAGTAAGAAATATTATGACTAAGATAATGCATAATGAATTATCGTTAGAATTCAACAGTGTTAAACTGATAAAATATAATAAACATCAAGTTTAACTGCAGCGGAAAAAGCAATCCATTAGAAGAGTCAAATTGAGCATGATATCTACTATCTTCTACGATTTCAAAAGTTTTTCATTAACTTTATCGTTGAGACTCAGATTAATAAATAAACCACATCATCGAATCATCCCTGCACTACGGGCAAATGATATTCATGTAATCATCAATGGTCATGATTATACCGAATAATCCATGGTCATAATCATACCAATAACTGTCCATCAATGCACTACGGGCCAATGAGGACTTTCACCACATTATTTATAACACTACGGGTCCTGATTATACCGAATGATCTCTGGTCATAATCATACCAATCGACAGTCCATCTATGCACGTAAGCCAAAGATGACCTTCATCATAATATAAGCATGAGGATGATGACAATGATATAAATATTAATCAAACAAAATCAAGGATAAATATTAAAGACTTTAAATTTATCCAGAGTTTAAAAATATCCAAATTGTCAACATGATACTGCTTTGTGGAGTAAAATTCAAGAATAATATTCTTGTATAAAAAATAATTTGGACAGAAAAGAAATATATCTTCCGGGTGAATAGTACCCCGTGAATAGTACCCTGAGAATAGTTGTGACGCCCCCAAATACATGGTACAGAATACAAATACAACTTAATTATATAATTGTCGTGTAAAGTACGACAAACATAAGCTGTGAGTTTTAATACAAATATTGTCATCCAGACAATATACAAACTCAAATTCAATATTATTACATTTATTTTCCACTATTTCACTGAATAGTGAGGACTACTAATGCTATCATCCGTCCGTCACCCGCTTCACCGACTAGTCCCTCGCTACGCTCTCATTTCCAAGAGAATAATAAAAGTAAAAGGGTGAGCTCAACTAGCCCAGTAGGAAATATTATGACTAAGATAATGCATAATATATTATCGTTAGCCTTCAACAGTGTTAAACTGATATAATATAACAACCATCAAGTTTAACTGCAGTGGAACAAACAATCCATTAAAAGAGTCATGTAGAGAATAAAATCTACTATCTTTTATGATTTAAAAGGTTTTTCATCACTTTTATCGTTGTGACTCAGCTTAATAAATAATCCACATCATCGAATCACCCATGCACTACGGCCAAGGATATTCTTTAGTATCACGACCACAATTATCCATGCACTACGGGCCAAGAATATTTGTGTATTAAATAATGGTCATGATCATGCCAACAACTGTCCATCAATGCACTACGGGCCAATGCGGACTTTTACCACATCATTTGTAATATTACGGTCATGATTACACCGAATAATCCATGGTCATAATCATACCAAGTCCATCTATGTACTATAGGCCACAGATGACTTTCAACAAAATATAAACATAAGGATGATGACAATGATATAAGAATTCAATAAAACAAGTTCAAGAATTATTTTATCTAGGAACTAATAACTGTTAGGTTTGTAATATTCATGAAGCAATCAAATTGCATAAATTAGCGGAAGCGAGATAAAAATCAGAGTTTAAAAAATTTACAAACCATATACCCGGATCATCCTTTATGCACAATTATTAATTAAACGAAAAGATAAAGAATAAAATCATACCCTTGAAGATCGAACTTCCTCAGGTACAAGTTCACCTCCAAATCCTTTCGCGTTCAATCTTGAATCCACCGGGGTTTTGTTCCTTCCTTTGATCAACGTTAGCCACCCATATGTTTGGCCTCTAGAGGTGATCCACTAAGGAAAAATAAAATTCAAGAAGATGGGTGTTTTGGCTCAAACCCTAGTTTTTCCTATCTCTATAGAAAAAGGGCACTCTCCAACAAATTGAAATTATGTCGTTGTAAAAGTCAACAACCCCCACTACCCATAATAAGACTCCTCTTATTTATAGATGTGGGCAACCCACCTTAACAATTAAGGAATTGGGATTTATTTAATTAATTAAAATTCTTTTAATTAATTAAGCTCCCTAATCTTATTAGGGAGAATTAATTAAACTCCTTTAACTAATTTTCCTTCCTAATCCAATTAGGAATAAATGAGAGTACTTATATTAAATTAATTCCTAAACTCTTTTAGAAATTAAAATAATAATAATTGTAATAATATTAATAAGACTCCTCTTATTAATTTATATTTAATATTTTAAAATATTAAATAATAATATTAAGCTATTTAATTTATTCTATCACCATAGATTAAATTAAATATACTTAACATATTATTACGATTATGCCATTAACTTCTTAAATAATTATTCTTCCTTTTATGGTGTGACCCTTTAGGTTCTCCATATTAAACCTAGGTTGTGAATAAATCAATTAGAACAATTCTAATCTTATTTAAATAAATAAATTAAACAATTAATTTATTTAAATAAATAATATTTATTCTACAATGGATAAGCCTCCTACCAAATGATCAACGACTTTCCAGATAATATAGATTTCAACATTAATCATTAAAGAACCTTTGAGTAAATAGTTACCGTATAATTCAATCCTTCCACCATACAATGTCCCAATTAAATATAAGACATGGAATTACTTCATCAAGTCTTATTTTATTTAATTATATGTATTTCGATCTTTAAATGCACAACTCCAAATAATGCAAATTAGAAACTCCTTTCTAATTTCATTCTCTTTAACCAAGGACTACTAGGTTGTCATTTATCGAATCACATAGGACATTTCTCTTCTTTTATTAGAAGTGGTAGATTCTTTATTGATCATACATTATCTCCATGCACAACTTATTATACCCAAGCATACCCTTTGATATACCCTAAGGGTCTTAAGGAATAAGTCAAAGTATAACTCATCATACACAAGATACTATGATGATCTCAAGTCCAAGGATCACTTGTACTTACTATCACTACTGAGAATTCCTATCGACAGCAAATAAAACTCCATTAGGTATTCCTTAGCGAGCCACGCTCAAAGTGAATTTATTCTCTAATAAGCACCTACATACTTGCTTTAGTGTCTCCACACAAATGATCATGAGATCAATCATCCTCATCCAATGAGCAAGCAACATATGTACCAATCTATCCTGATTCACTAATCCCCAATTTAGTAATCCAACGATTGGGAACTATTTTAGTTTTAAGCTTTCAAAGAATTTAGATCTCATTAGAATGATCATCATCATTATTCTAAAAGCATTGCTTAAAACTATGGGTTTATCACATATTATAAAACAGCATCATGTAGATAATTAAAAGCCTTTAATAAATTAATACTTTTTATTAATAAATGAATAAGATTGTTACAAAGTATATGCTTTATCATCAAACATGATTGGCTTGTGTGCATATTACTTTCAATAACGTCCAAATTATCAACATGATACTGCTTTGTAGAGTAAAATTCAAGAATGCTCAGAAGAATATTTCCATGAAAAGATACTGGATGAAGCGTAAATATTAAGGATATTCCACTAATTTTATGGAGTATAGAAGTCAAAACTTTAACCAACTGAGTATAATAAGGAATGGAATAACAAAAGAAATCACCAGGCATGCGATAAACCGCACAGCAAAAGTTATTCCAATGTAATAATAAATAATGTAATAAGGTCCGGTAAAAAAGCATGCATGTGATATTCCAACAAAATAATAAAGATTTTAATCAGTCCGCCAAGAAACGCATGCATGTGATATTCCAAATGTAATAATAAAGACAGAATCAGTCCGCGTCAAACGCATGTAGAGGATATGCCAACGTAATAATAAAGACGAAATCAGTCCGGCAGAAAACGCATGCATATGATATTTCAACAGAATAATAAAGATTTTAACCGTGTCCCACAGAGAACGCATGATATAGGATGTTCCAACGTAATGATAAAGAATGGAACAATGTAAGAATTTCATCAAGTATAGGGTAGCTCACGATACAAAGTTATTCCAATGTAATAATAAAGAATGGAATAATGTAAGTTCTCTTCATGGATAAGAAAGAAATAATACTCCCTACCTTAGAAAAACTCGGATATCGGAATAGTGAGGTAGCGTACTTCTCTTCTTCTTTATATAATTTCTCTCTATAATAATCGCTCTAAAGCTTTTGTGAATTGGTTAGAAATGAAGGAAGAATGAGTCGCTATTTATAGAACAATATAGTTTCGATAATTAAACGCTTTTGGGGCTCAAAAAATTACAATCTGAATACCTCCAACTTTTCTTTTATTTTTAATTTAGTCATGGAAGTATTATCAAACTTGCACCACCTCCCCCTAATAGTAAATAATGTGATTCAATAGTAAATTATGTGAATCAATAGTTCTGAACATGTGAAAATACGAATTACAAGATAAGACTTCCATCTATACCTCTATTTTCAACTTAGTTATACAAGTATTATCAATCTTGCACCAACTCCCCTAATAGTAACAAGAATGTGAAACAATAGTATACACATGTGAATAAATAGTTATAATCATATGAAATAATAGTAATCAATTGCTCATTTATCCGGTTAAATACTCGATTGGTCAATATAACCTCCAGACATCAATTATTATCGAAATAATTGTCGATTTTCACTAACACAAATAATTCCAACACAATGAAACCATTTTTATCAAAAATATAAATTTTGAAATTTTGAAGTTTGACTTTTCCCGAAAAAGTCAACTATTGACTTTTTGACCAAATAGTGAATTTTGAAAAAATTTGTGTTTATAAACTATTTTTACTAATTTCATCGTTCCGGACTCAAATATCACGTCCGCGTCTCCAAAGTCAATTCCGAACATAACTTTAATTTTAATAACATTCATCATTAATATTATAACTCACAATATTTATCAACCAGGTCGTTCCCAGGAAATAGGGTGCTTTCCAATAAGGATTTCTCCCTAGTGGCGCACAATTAGGTGACCAAACCTCTCCTTGACAGAACTTCTAGACATTGTAAATATTGCAATTTAATAATATGAATAACTTTGTCATCTCAGTTATTGATTTAATAATATAACATATTATGTAGATGATACTATGACAATAATCGAATCAATAATATGAGAGATATGATGCAAAGAATTATCAGTAGCAATAATTGAGTATAATCGAATGACTTCTCACGTAAGCATCAATAATCAATACCGTATTAACTACTATGCAACCACGCCAATTCATCGTACTTTTACTACTTTGGGTAGTTCAACAGCTTAACGGTAAAACTTTCGCCGTTATTTTCATAAAGTATTTTTGTCGCTTTCTCAATCCGACAATAATTCCGTTAATGGGGGTCCACTAATGATTGTGCTTGGTTATTTAATATTCCCTGTTAAAACGAATATTCCCCAACCAATCGAATATTATATAACAAATTGCATACTTTGCAAAATTTGTAAATATTACCCACAACTATAACATTATATCAAATCCACACCATAATATTCAAAAATATATTTCGAGAAAATTTAATCTTTATTCAAAAAGTTGGGGTCTTACAACCTCCCCTTCTTATGAAATTTCGTCCTCGAAATTAGGGTGTGTACCTGGTATGTCGAAGAGGTGATGATACTTTGATTTCATTTCAGATTCTAACTCCCAGGTCATTTCCTCAACATCGTGGTTTCTCCACAAAAGTTTAACTTGAGGTATAACCTTGGAGCGTAGAATATGTTCCTTCTTATCCAAGATTTTAACAGGAACCTCTTCATACGTTAAATCTTCCTCTATTTCGTCCGGTTCTAACTCAATAATGTGGTTTGGGTCTTTCACATATTTACGTAACATGGATATGTGAAAAATGTTATGAACACGAGACATACTTGGGGGAACGCAAGTCTATAGCCCACGCCCTACTCGATCAAGGATTAAAAATGGGCCAATGAATCGAGGATTAAGCTTTCCTCTCTTTCCGAATCTTGTAACTCCTTTCCATGGAGCAACACGTAACAACACATGATCTCCAATATCGAATTCTACGTCCTTTCGATGAAGATCAGTATAACTCTTTTGTTGATCTTGTGAGGTTTTTATACGTTGTCGGATCATTTGAATCTTTTCCGTAGTCATACGTACCAACTCTGGTCCCAACAACGTTGCTTCACCCACCTCATCCCAGCATACTAGAGAACAACATTTTCTTCCATACAACGCCTCAAATGGAACCATGCCAATACTTGCTTGATAACTGTTGTTGTAGGAAAACTCCACCAATGTTAAGAACTTGTCCCAACTTCCTTTGAAGTCAAGGACACATAGTCTTAATAAATCTTCAAGAGTTTGAATAGTCCTCTACGACTGCCGATCCGTCTGAGGATGATATGCCGAGCTAAAACGTAAATCTGTGCCCATAGCTTTTTTCAAGCTAACCCAAAATCTTGAAGTGAATCTTGGGTCTCGATCAGAAACTATGGATACTGGCATACCATACAGTATTACAATCTCGTTTATGTACATACTAGCAAGACGTTCAAGTGTATAAGTTTCTCGTATTGGTAAGAAATGAGCAGACTTGGTTAATCTATCAACAATGACCCAAATTGCATCTATGCCTTGAGAAACCTTGGGAAGACTAGTAACGAAATCCATAGTAATGTGCTCCCACTTCCATTCTGGAATTTCAAGTGGTTGCAATGGACCTTTTGGTACTTGATGCTCCGCCTTGACTCGTTGACAAGTTAAACACCTTGAGATAAACTCTGCTATCTCTCTCTTTATATTGCTCCACCAAAATGTATGTCAAAGATCACGATACATTTTGGTACTCCCGGGATGGATTGCAAATGGTGTGTTGTGCGCCTCCATCATGATTTTATACTTTAAATCAGGGTCGTTATGAACACAAAGTCTGGAGTTGACTCGAAGTATTCGTTCTTCATCGATTCTTGCTTCTGGCATAGCACGTTCTTGCACTTTCTTCTTCATATGCATTAGCTCCAGGTCTGTATCTTGAGCAGCTTTAACTTTATCGATTAAAGTCGGTTCTACTCGTATGTTTTCCATCATCATGTGGGTCCCTGGAGTCTTTATCTCTAACTCCACCCTTTGCAAGTCATACAAAATGGGCCTTTGTATTGACAATATTGCACTCGTACCCGCATATGATCTTCTACTCAAGGTCAAGGCGGCCACCACGCTCGCTTTTCCAGGATGGTATTGACTGTATGATCATAATCTTTCAATAGTTCAAGCCAACATCGTTGTCGCATGTTGAGTTCCTTTTCGGTGAAGAAATATTTGAGGCTTTTATGATCCGTGTAGATCTCCACCTTCTCTCCATACAGGTAATGCCTCCAAATCTTAAGCGCTAAAAGCCATACCGCCAACTCTAGATCATGAGTATGGTAATTCCTCTCATATTCTTTGAGTTGTCGTGAGGCATAGGCTATGACTTTCCCATGTTGCATGAGAACACATCCTAACCCTTTGCCTGAAGCATCACTGTAGATGACAAATCCCTCCGAGCCAGATGGTATTGTCAGAACAAGTGCTGAAATGAGTCTTCTCTTGAGTTCTTGAAAACTTTTCTCACATTCCTCACTCCAATCGAACTTTGCATCTTTTCGAGTCAGCTGAGTTAATTGAGTAGCGATTCGAGAAAATCCTTCCACGAATCTCCGATAATAACCAGCTAATCCGAGAAAGCTACGTACTTTGGTCACTGATTTAGGTTGCTCCCAGCTTTGAATAGCTTCAATCTTTGCTGGGTCAACAGATATTCCATGACTTGATATCATGTGCCCAAGGAATGCAACTTCCTCAAGCTAGAACTCGCATTTCTTCGACTTGGCATATAGCTTGTTTTCACGAAGCTTTTGGAGTATCAGCCTCAAGTGTTGCTCATGATCTTCACGACTTTTGGAATATATGAGGATGTCATCAATAAAGACGACCACAAAATGATCCAAATATTCCTTGAATACTTAGTTCATCATATCCATGAAGGCAGCAGGAGCATTAGTCAATCCAAAAGACATGACTAAGAATTCATAGTGCCCGTACCGTGTTCTGAAGGAAATCTTTGGAATATCCTCAGTTTTAACCTTCAGCTGATGATATCCAGAACGAAGATCGATCTTTGAAAAAAATTGTGCTCCTTGTAACTGATCAAACTGGTCATCAATACGTGGCAATGGGTACCTATTTTTGATGGTGACATGATTCAACTCCCGATAATCAATACATAGTCGAATACTCCCATATTTCTTCTTCACGAATAGAACAGGAGCACCCCAAGGAGACGTACTAGGGCGAATGAAACCAATGTCTAACAATTCCTGCAATTGGGTCTTTAACTCCTGAAGTTCAATAGGAGCCTTTCGATATGGGGCTTTGGAAATGGGTTTTGTACTGGGTTCAAGGTCGATACAAAATTTAACTTCACGCTCTGGGGGTAGGCCAGGAAGTTCTTCAGGGAATATGTCAGGAAATTTATTAACAATAGAAATATCCTTCAAATCTGACCTATTTTTGTTTAAATTCGTGACATGAGCTAAGAAAGCTTGACATCCATTTTTCAATAAATGAATAGCTTTATGGCTTGAGATGACCGTGATTGATTTTAATGGTTTGGTCGCTTGAATTCGCATAATAGGTTTATTAGGAATATGAAAGCTAATAACCTTATAAAAACAAACAATTTTAGCATGATGAGTATTTAACCAATTAATTCCTAGAATCACGTCAAATGCAAGTATTTTTAAGGAGATAAGATCGACAGGTAACGTGTGGTTACCGATTTGAATCAAACAAGACTTATAAACAGTGGATGTAATGAAGATTTCTCCTAATGGAGTTTCAACAGATAAGTCAAAGTCTAATTTCTCCGGGGTCAAATTTAAACGTTGAGCGCAAGTAGGAGAAATAAAAGAATGGGTAGAACCGGTATCAAATAAGGTATAGACTTCACTAGAGTTTATGATAAGCTTACCCGTGATAACCTCGTTCGGGTTCCTTGCTTTCTGGGAGGTCACAACAAACGCTCTCCTTTGCACTACCGGCTTTGACTTTTCTGGGACGGCCTTTGGTGCCTCCATCCTAGCTGAATTTGTCTTCGGTGAATGACAAAATCGAGCTAAGTGACCTTCTCTTCCATAATTATAACATGCTTTGGACGGCATCGCGTAGTTTGGACTGATGTGTCCCTCCCCTCCACATTTGAAGCATATGATAGGTGGTCGTTCTCCTTACTTAACAACGGGTGCTGGTGCTGATGTCTTTCCATCATTGTTGAATCTCCTTTTCTTGAAATGTCCATTTTATTGTCTTGGCTATGATTACCACCGCAAGTGGTTACCATTTCGGCATGTTGATTCCTCCATGTTTGTTGTCACCGCTTCATGATCATTACCAATCGTTTTTCATTCATTGATCGCTTTCTCTTGGTTGCGTTGACTGCGTTATCGCGCTCCAATAATCGAGCCCTATTTATAACATCCGAATATAAACACAATTTATGAGAAATAAGATATTGTCAGATTCTCCTTTCAAACCTCTTAAAATATTCGGTCATTCGCTTCTCATTATCAACCAAATGGGATGCAAACCGACAACTCAAATATTTTGCCTCAGACATTACACTACGGTCATATTGTTTTGTTCCAACTTGATAAATTCCACCTCCTTCATGTGACGAATACTTTCAAGAAAGTACTTGTCGTTGAAAAGCTCTTGGAACTTCTCCCAAGACATCTTGAGTGCGTCAGGCTGGGTACATTTTACAGATTCCCATCAGTAATCTGCCTCTTCACTCAACATAAAGGTGGTGAAGGGAACCTTTTGTTCCTCAGAGCATCCCAATACATCAAATATTTTGTTTATCTGCTTTATCCATGCTTCCGCCTTAAGTGGTTTTGGCTATCCAATAAACTCTGGTGGTCCCAGCTCCTTGAACTGTTTCGCGCTGACCGTCAGAGAGTTGCCAGTGTTTCCACCTGCATTTTGGACAGGAGCCGCTCTCGCCTGATGTTGCATAAATTGCATGAAGCCTCGATACATTCCATCGTTCATCATTTGGTCAGTGTTGTTGTTTGCATGAGGATTGTCACCTTCCTGATGCACATTGTCCTGGTTATTAATCTGTGGAGACTCAACGATCTCCTGTGCTCCATTGATGTTCTCAACATTCTCGGATGCCATTTTCAAATACTGCCACAAAACAAGGGTTAATTGACATGAAACATATTATCCCTACACTCTGACTAAGCAATTAAATACCAAATAAACTTTGGTAGGTCATAGTAGCGAAGGAATTCCGCGTCTCTCCCCTCCTAGTTCTAGTCTCACATTTTAGCCAGGGATCATATCCCTAAGCTTTGATACCAACTGTGACGCCCCCAAAATAGGTATATCGCCACCTATTCTCGAAATATCAAATACATGGTATGTAATACAAATACAACTTAATTATACAACCGTCGTAAAGTACGACAAAACATAAGTCGTGAGTTTTAATACAAATATTATCGCCTGCATAATATACAAACTCAAATTCAATATTCTTACATTTATTTTCCACTATTTTACTGAATAGTGGGGACTACTAATGCTATCATCTGGTTCGTCACTCCGTTCCCCGACTAGTCCCTTGCTACGTTCTCATTTCCTGAAGAGAACAATAAACGTAAAAGGGTGAGCTCAACTAGCCAAGTAGAAAATATTATGACTAAGATAATGCAGAATATATTATCGTTAGCCTTCAACAGTGTTAAACTGATATAATATAACAACCATCAAGTTTAACTGCAGCGGAATAAGCAATCCATTAAAAGAGTCATGTAGAGAATAAAATCTACTATCTTTTATGATTTAAAAGGTTTTTCATCACTTTTATTGCTTGGACTCAGCTTAATAAATAATCCACATCATCGAATCACCCCTGCACTACGGCCAAGGATATTCTTTAGTATCACGACCACAATTATCCATGCACTACGGGCCAAGAATATTTGTGTATTCAATAATGGTCATGATCATGCCAACAACTGTCCATCAATGCACTACGGGCCAATGAGGACTTTTACCACATCATTTGTAACATTACGGTCATGATTACACCGAATAATCCCTGGTCATAATCATACCAAGTCCATCAATGCACTATAGGCCACAGATGACTTTCAATAAAATATAAACATGAGGATGATGACAATGATATAAGAATTCAATAAAACAAGTTCAAGAATTAATTTATCCAAGAACTAATAACGTCCAAATTGTCAACATGATACTGCTTTGTAGAGTAAAATTCAAGAATGCTCAGAAGAATATTTCCATGAAAAGATACTAGATGAAGCGCAAATATAAAGGATATTCCACTAATTTGATGGAGTATAGAAGTCAAAACTTTAACCAACTGAGTATAATAAGGAATGGAACAACAAAAGAAATCACCAGGCATGCGATAGACCGCACAAGCAGGTTATTCCAATAGAATAATAAATAACGGAATCAGTCCCAACGTAAATGCATGCATGTGGATATTCCAACAAAATAATAAAGATGGAATCAGTCCGGAAGCGTAAAATGCATGAGCATGTGATATTCCAATGTAATAATAAAGATTTTAATCAGTCCGCATGTAAACGCATGTATGAGCGATATTCCAATGTAATAATAAAGACGGAATCGGGTTAGCGTAAAAAAACGCATGCATGTGATATTCCAACAGAGAATAATAAAGATTTTAACCAGTCCGTCAGTAGAAACGCATGAATGTGATGTTCCAATAGAATGATAAAGAATGGAACAATGTAAGAATTTCACCAAGTATAGGGTAGCTCACAGATACAAAAGTATTCCAATGAGAATAATAAATAATGGAATAACAGAAGTTCTCTTCATGGATAAGAAAGAAATAATACTCCCTACCTTAGAAAAACTAGATATTGGAATAGTGAGGTAGCAAACTTCTCTTCTTTTTTCTATAATTTCTCTCTATAATAATCGCTCTAAAGCTTTTGTGAATTGGTGAGAAATGAAGGAAGAATGAGCTTCTATTTATAGAAAAATATAGTTTCGATAATTGCACGTTTTAAGACTCGAAAAATTACAGTACAATACCTCCAACTTTTCCTTTAATTTTAATTTTGTCATGGAAGTATTATCAAACTTGCACCACCTTCCCTAATAGTAAATAATGTGATTCAATAGTAAATTATGTGAATCAATAGTTCTAGACATGTGAAAGTACGAATTACAGTATAGTACCTCCATCTATACCTCCGTTTTTTACTTAGTCATGCAAGTATTATCAATCTTGCACCAACTCCCCTAATAGTAACAAGAATGTGAAACAATAGTATACACATGTGAACAAATAGTTATAATCATGTGAAATAATAGCAATCAATTGCTCATTTATCTGGTTAAATACTCGATTGGTCAATATAACCTCCAGACATCAATTATTATCGAAAAAATTGTCGATTTTCACTAACACAAATAATTCCAACACAATGAAACCATTTTTATCATAAATATAAATTTTGAAATTTTGAAGTTTGACTTTTCCCAAAAAAGTCAAATGTTGACTTTTTGACCAAATAGTGAATTCTGGAAAATTTTGTGTTTACAGACTATTTTTACTAATTTCATTATTCCGGACTCAAATATCACGTTCGCGTCTCCAAATTCAACTCCGAACACAACTTCAATTTTAATAACTTTCATCATTAATATTATAACTCAGAATATTTATCAACCAGGTCGTTCCTAGGAAAGAGGGGGTTTTCCAATAAGGATTTCTCCCTATTGGCGCGCAATTAGGTGACCAAACCTCTCCTTGACAGAATTTCTAGACATTATAAATATTACAATTTAATAATTTGAATAACTTTGTCATCTCAATTATTGATTTAATAAAATAACATATTATGCAGATGTTACTATGACAATAATCGAATCAATAATATGAGAGATATGATGCAGCAATTACTGTAGCAATAATTGAGAATAATTGAGTGACTTCTCACGTAAGCATCAATAATCAATATCGTGTACTACTATGCAACCACGCCAGACATCAGTATTTCTTTTTTTTACTACTTTGGGTAGTTCAACAGCTTAACGGTAAAACTTCCGCCATTATTTTCATAAAGTATTTTTGTCGTTTTCTCAATCCGACAATAATTCCGTTATGAGGGTCCACCAATGATTGTGCTTGGTTATACGAATATTCCCTGTTAAAACGAATATTCCCCACCAATCGAATATTATATAACAACTCATGTACTTTTGCAAAATTTGTAAATATTACCCACAACTATAAAATTATATCAAATCCACACCATAATATTCAAAAATATATTTCAAGAAAATTTAATCTTTATTCAAAAAGTTTGGGTCTTACAATAGTACTTCAGGAATAGTACCTCGTGAATAGTACCCCGACATGAAAAGTGCCCCAAATACCTGAATGAATAATATTCGAGTGAATAGTAGCTAGGTGAATAGTAACTCGTGAATAGTACTTTGGCACGAAAAGTTCAATAATTATCAAGAAAGCTCAGAATAATATTTCCATGAAAAGATGCTGGATAAAACGCTTATATCAAGGATATTCTACTAATTTCACGGAGTATAGAAGCAATACTACAACAAAATGAGTGTAGAAGTAGGAATATGAAACGAAATAATATTACTTACATACTAAAGAGTATGGAAGAAAATATTATTTCATACAAATATTTAACGAAGATAATATCTATATGAATAAGAAAAATAATATCTCTTCTGAATATGAAATAAATAATACCCCTTACCTCAGAAGAAGACTGGATACTGGAATAGTGAAGTAGCAGACTTCTCTTCTTTTTTCTCTATATAGCTTCTCTCTCTATAGATTCTCTCTCTATAATTTCTCTTGTGAGTCGTAGTGAATTGGTGAGAATGAAGGAAGAATGAGCTTCTATTTATAGGAAAATATAGTTTCGATAATTGCACATTTTGGGGCTCGAAATATTACAGTATAATACCTTCATCTTTTCCTTCATTTTTAATTTAGTCCTGCAAGTATTATCAAACTTGCACCACCTCCCCTAACAGTACATCATATGAATCAATAATACAATCATGTGAATAAATAGTTCTATACATGTAAAAAAAATAATTACAGTATAGTACCTTCATCAATTCCTCCATTTTTAATTTAGTCATGCAAGTATTATCAATCTTGCACCACCTCCCCTAATAGTACATTCATGTGAATCAATAGTACACACATGTGAACAAATAGTTATAAGCATGTGAATTAATAGCAATTAATTGCTCATTTATCTGATTAATTACCCGATTGGTCAATATAACCTCCAAACATCAATTATTATCGGAATAGATGTCGATTTCCATTAACACTAGTAATCCCAACACAATGGATATATCAATTTCATCTATAATCAACATGAAATTATTCTTCATTAATATTATAACTCATAATATTTAACAACCAGACCATTCCCAGGAAAAGCGAGGGCTTTCCGATAAGGATTTCTCCCCATTGGCGCGCAATTAGGTGACCAAACCTCTCCTTGACATAACTTTCTAGACATTTTCAATATTGAAATTAAAAATAGAAATAACTTTGTCGTCTCAATTATTGATTTAACAATATAAAATATTATGCAAATGATATTGTGACAATAATTGAATCAATAATATGAGAGATATTATGCAGCAATTACTATAGCAATAATTGAGCATAACTGTGACTTCTCACATAAGCATCAGTAATCAATATTGTGTTCTACTATGCAACCACACGTATTACTGTACTTTTACTACCGGAAAGTTCAACAGTGTAACGGTAAAACTTTCGCCTTTATTTTTATAAAAAGATAATTATGTCATTTTCTAACTCCGACAGTTATTCCGCTGTGGGATCCACCAATGATGGTGTCGTCGTACCAATATTCCATGATAAAAAGAATATCCCCTGACCAAATGAATATTCCCCGACACAACGAATGTGAGATCCCAGATTTTATGAATAAATATTTAATTTTCTCGAAATACTTTTTTTAATATTATGGTGTGGATTTGATATAATGTTATAGTTGTGGATAGTCTTTATAAATTTTGCAAAGTATGCAAGTTGTTATATAATATTCGATTGGTCGGGGAATATTCATTTTATCAGGGAATATTCGTACAACGGCACAATCATTGGTGGACCCCGCAACGGAATTATTGTCTGATTGAAAAATGACAAAAATATTTTATGAAAATAACGATAGAAGTTTTACTGCTAATATCGTTGAACTACCCTAGTAGTAAAAGTAAAAGATTACGCGTGGTTGCATGATTGAGATGACACTCCAGATTGGTTTATTAATGCTTACGTGAGAAGTAACTCGATTATACTCAATTATTGCTACAAAGATCACTTGATCATATCTCTCATATTATCGATTCAATTATTGTTAAAGTATCATCTGTATAATATGATATATTATTAAATCAATAATTGAGACGGTAAAGTTATTCATATTATCATTTGCAATATCGATAATGTCTAGAAGTTCTCACAAGGAGAGGTTCAGTCACCTAATCAAGGCTACTAATAAGGAGAAATCCTTATCGAAAAGCCCCTCTTTCCTGGGAACGATCTGGTTGTTAAATATTGTGAATTATAATATTAATGATGAATAAGTTCGTGTTGATTAAAGATGAATTTTATAGTTCCATTGTGTTGGAATTATTTGTGTTAGTGGAAATTGACATTTGTTTTGATAATAATTGATGTCTGGAGGTTATATTGTTCAATCGAGTATTCGGAACACTTTTCGTGTCAGAGTTACTATTCACGAGTTACTATTCATGTGTTACTATTCACCCGTAAGATATATTTCTTTTCGGTCCAAATTATTTTTGGGTACAATATTATTCCATGAGGAGATGTGCTAATTTTTCAGACTGTTGGTTGGAGATATAATAGTAAATCAATATGGACTGCTGGTGGAAAGTATAATAGTAAATCAATATGGACCGCTGGTTTAAAGTTTTAATAGTAAATAAGTATGGACCGTTGCTTTAAGTTTTAATAGTAAACCAATATGGACCGTCCGTTTAAAAGTAAATCAATCTGGACCGTTCATGAATTAGTTACTATTCAGTCCATTTTCCTATAAATAGAAGCTCATTATTTCATTATTTCTTATGAATTCACTGAAACTCTAGAGAGAGAAACTATAGAGAGAAAGAAGAAAAGTATTCTGCTACTTCACTACTTCAGTATTCAATTTTTCTAAGGTAGGGGATATTATTTATTGTACTCGTAAGGGGTATTCTTTCTGTCTTATTCATGAAGAGAACTTTTGTTATTCCATTCTTTATTATTCTGTTGGAATAACCTGTATACGTGGGATACCCTATACTTGGTGAAATTCTTCTGTTATTCCATTCTTTATTATTATGTTGGAATAACCTGTCTATGCAAAGTCTTGCATACATGGTGAAATTCTTCTGTTATTCCATTCTTATTATTCTGTTGGAATAACCTGTTTATGCGAAGTACCGTATACATGGTGAAATTCTTCTAATATTCTGTTCTTTATTATTCTGTCGGAATATCCTGTTTGTGCGTTTATGCCGGACCTGGTTCCATTATTTATTATTCTGTTAGGAATAACTTTTCAGCATGTCTTGATCTATCGCACGCATTGAATCCTTCATTATTCCATTCTTTATTATTCGCTGAATAACTCGTCTGCGTATTATTACCACCACATGCATGGTGAATGATCCTTCGTATTCATTCCTTATTAAATTGTTGAAATGATCTATCTACGTGGATTACCGCATGACGGGCAAAAATTCATTTGTAGTTTCATATATTCTATTATACTCAGTTGGTTAAAGTTTTGGTTTCTATACTCTATAAAATTTGTGGAATATCCTTGATATTTGCGCTTCATCCAGTATCTTTTCATGGAAATATTTTTCAGAGCATTCTTGAATTTTACTTTACAAAGCAATATCAAGTTGACAATTTGGACGTTATTGAATTCAGGATAAATTAACTTATAAATCTTTAAAATTTATTTTTGAACTTGTTTTATTGAATTATCATCATCCTCGTGCTTATATTATGTTGAAAGTCATCTTTGGCTTACGTGCATAGATGGACTTGGTATGATTATGACCAGGGATTATTCAGTATAATCATGATCGTAATACTACGATTTAATGATGTGGTAAAAGTCCTCATTGGCCTCGTAGTTCATTGGTGACGCTTGTTGGTGTGATTATGACCAGGGATTATTCGGTATAGTCATGACCATTTATGATTACATGGATATCCTTGACCGTGGAGCAGGGATGATTCGATTTTATTTATTAAGTCGAGTCTCAAATGATAAAGTTGATGAAAAACTTTTAAATCATAGAAGACGATGAGATTTTATACCTTACTTGACTCTTCTAATGGATTCTTTGGATCCACCGCAGCTTAAACTTGTTGTCTATTATATTCTATCAGTTTAACATTATTGAAGGCTAATGATAATTTATTCTGCATTATCTTAGTCATAATATTTCTTACTGGGCTAGTTCAGTTCACCCTTTCTTTCAATGTTCTATTCAGGAATTGAGAACGTAGCTGGGACTAGTCGGGGAAAAGAGTGATGGTCCTAGATGGTGCATTAATAGTCCTCACTATTCTGTGAAATAGTGTGATAATAAATGTAATGAGGACTCCATTGAGTGTGGATATTGTCTAGATGACAATATTTGTATTAAAACTTACAGCCTATGTTTTGTCGTATCTTACACGACTGTTGTATAATTAAGTTGTATTTGTATTCAGTACCTTGTATCTTGCGACCCAAGATGGGTGATGTATACCTGTTTTGGGGGCGTCACAGTTGGTATCAAAGCTTAGGGATATGATCCCTAGATGAGATGTGAGACAAAAACTAGGACGGGAGAGACGGGAAATTCTTTCGCTAGTATGACCTACCTAAGTTTATTTGGTATTTAATTGATCGGTCATAGTATATGGATAATATTGACATGTTAATTAACCCTTGTTTTGTGGAAGTATTTGAAAATGGCATCCGAAAATGTTGGGATAAGCAATGAAGCACATGAGACCGTTGAGTCACCAACGATCAATATCCAGGATAATGTGAAAGAGGAAGACAATAATCCTCAGGTACACAATAACACCGATCAAATGATGAACGATGGGATGTTCAGAGGCTTTATGCAATTTGTGACGCCCCCAAAATAGGTATACATCACCCATTCTGAGTTGTCAATACACATGAGTGCACGAAACAACTACAACTTTATTATTACAACAAGAAATCGTGAGTTTGAATACAAATATTATCTTCTAGACAATATCTATACTCAAATAAATCTTCATCACATTTATTGATACATTATTTTACAAAATGGTGAGGACTACTAAACAACTCTTTCTAGAACCTTCATTCCATACCCCGACTGCACTCATTATATATTCTCGCCTCCGAGAAGAAAAATGGAACAAAAAGGAAAAGGGTGAGCTCAACTAGCCCAAAGAAAGAATATTATGACTAAGATAATATACAACAAATTACCGTTAGTCTTCAACAGGAAAAATCTAATAGAATACAATTGACAACAAATTTTAAATCAATATTCGCAATGAAATAATAATTCATTAGAAGAGTTAAGTAGAGAATGCAAACTACTATCTTCTATGTATGAATTTAAAAGTTCATCGCCTATCTTTTATCCCCAGAACATCAATCAATACACATCTGGAATCAAATATTCCTCTTTGCACTACAGACAAAGATATTCATCATTGGTCATGTTCATCTAAACACTGCTCATCTTTGCACTACTGACCAAAGATATTCTTCGAAATCATTCATCTTTTCACTCTGAAAGCCAAAGATATTCAATAATATCATCATTTAAGACCGAGGATGATGAAAATATTTTTAAAGAAACGAATCCAAAGAAACAAAATGACAAGGATTAAGGATTAAGGATTCGTACTTTGTTTTATCCATGTTCAAAATACCTCAAAATAATCATAGTGGTGTAAATTTCAAGAATGATCAAAACATGGATACAATCAAAGCTAGTATCCGTAATAGATATTTTGGACAAAAGAAGAAATTTTATTTTTTGGTGAATAGTGCCAGATATCGTGAATAGTGCCGATATCGTGAATAGTAACTCAACACCAAAAGATAGAAATTTCCTAAAAAACATCTTCACGCTTCATGAATAGTACTCGTGAATAGTAACTCGTGAATAGTAACTCATGAATATTAACTCATGAATAGTAACCCCGACATGAAAAAGTTTCAAATTTGATAAAAATTTCCAACCAATATTTCGGCATAATGATATTGAAGAAATAATATCATTTTCGAATAAAATAACATCCCTTACCTCGAAAGATTAGTACTTCTAGCTGGAATACCGGGTATAGTGCTGAAGGGAACTTACACCGTCTAACAATACTCAAAGTATACTCACAAGAATACGCTCAATATATCGAGAGAGAAATAGAGAGAAACTTCAGCTTCGTACGGTGTGTTTTCAATTCTAACCTAAGCACCCTATTTATAGGAAAATGCTTAGAACACCAAAAGTAGAAAATTGAATATAATATTAATATATTTTCACATTTTCTTTAGCCCACCTTAGACAACAATCTCATCTCAGCCCATTTGAATCACATGTGAGGCCAACTTAGTTGCAAAAAACGTTTTTCTCAAAATAATTAACTAAAACTCCCAAAAATTAATTATTTGAACTTGAACTTCAATAATTCATAATAAATAGCTCTTTTATCGTAAAATTCAAATCTCGAAAGTGTTTATAGGAAATTCAATTCTCTACAACTTTGTAGAAGAAATTTTCCTAATTCCAAATGTAAATTGACCAAAATTCACAAACCAAGCGATTTTACGACTTTATAATCAAATTTCACCAATAAATGGGGTCCACCGACATGTTTAACATGTTTTAAATATTTATTGCAACAAAAAATACTCTTCCTCCTCGTATACTCATATATCCCACATTCGTTGTAAAATATCACCATTATTATATTATTATAATATAATAATATATTTAAATAAATTATTTTATCGTAAAAGATAAAATTTCAATTTTCAACAATTGTCACATTAAAAATTTTCTCCATCTATAAGCACATAAAATCAATATTTTCCTTATCATATGAATCAATAATTAATTATTCACAAATAATATTACAAAATCACAATATCGACAACCAGTGCGCTTCCTCAGAAAGAGGGGCTTTCCAATAAGAATTTCTCCTTCATCGCCGCAATTAGGTGACCAAACCTCTCCTTAGATAGAACTTTCTAGACATTGCCAATAATGTTATCTAATAATATTATTCAGATAATATGAATTATTGCTTCGATAATGAAAAATACTTGTGTAATGACAATTATTGAAACAACAAAGAATATAAAATATCAACGCAAAGAATTATTAAATCAATAAAATCTTCGAGCGAAGAATTATCGTAACCATTATTGAGTAGTGCCTTCTTACGTAAGAATCAATAATTGGTGCAATACCGTGCTTCTTGTGTTTTAACCACCGTAGTATTTTAATAGTATTAACAGAATAACTACAATCGCTTATTTTTAAACAACTTATATTTGTCGCTTTCTTCATCCAATCGCTTTCAGGTGGGCTCCACACACACATCACTATTGTCGTCATTTAATATTCCCCGACAAAGCATTTAATATTCCACGACCAAACGAATATTCCCAACAACAATGAATATTTTATAACCACTTGCTTATTTTGAAATATTGGCGTATTTTACCCCTAACTATCCACATTAATCAAATCAACCCTTACTATTTCAAAATAATAAATAGAGAAAATTAAATTTCATTAATAATAAGTTGGGGTCTTACAACCTCCCTCCTTATGAAATTTCGTCCTCGAAATTGACGACGTATCTTGTGTTTCAAAAGGTGAGGATACCTCGCTTTCATTTCCGCTTTCCAATTCCCACGTCCATTTCCTCTATAAGATGATTCCTCCACAAAACTTTAACTTGTGGTATGACCTTTGCTTGGCGTAGGACATGCTCCTTCCTATCCAAGATCTTGACAGTACCTCCTCATACGTTAAGTCTTGGCTATCTCGTCCTGGTTCTAACTCTATAACGTGGTTTGGGTCTTTCACATATTTACGAAGTACGAGATATGTGAAACACATTATGAACACGAGACATACTTTGAGGTAACGCGAGTCTATAGGCTACATTCCTACTCTCTACAAGAATTTGAAATGGACCAATAAATCATGGATTGAGGTTTCCTCTCTTCCCAAATCTTGTAACTCCTTCCATGGAGCAACTCGCAACAATACATGATCCCCTTACACTAAATTCCACGTCCTTTCGATGAAGATCCGTATAACTCTTTTTATCGATCTTGTGCCATTTGTATACGTTGTCGAATCATTTGGATCTTTTCCGTAGTCATACGTACCAACTCGGGTCCCAACAGTGTTGCTTCACCCACCTCGTCCCAACATACTTGAGAGCGACAATTTCGTCCATATAATGCTTCAAATGGAGCCACACCTATACTTGCCGATAATCGCTTGTTGTTGTAGGAGAATTCCACCAATGGTAAATACTTATCCCAACTGCCCTTGAAGTCTAGGACACAGAGTCTTAATAAATCTTCAAGAGTTTGAATAGTCCTTTCTGGATTGTCCGTCCATTTAGGATGGTATGCCGAACTGAATCGTAAATCCGTGCTCATAGCTTTTTGCAAGCTAACCCAAAATCTTGAAGTGAATCTTGGGTCATGATCCAAAACTATGGATACAGTATGCCATGCAACCTCACAATCTCATTCACGTATATACTAGTAAGACGCTCAAGTGAATAAGTCTCCGTGATCGGCAAGAAATGAGCGACTTGGTTAATCTATCAACAATAACCCAAATAGAATTGATGCCCCGAGAAACCGTAGGAAGACCCGTAAACGAAATCCATGGTAATGTGTTCCCACTTCCATTTCGAATCTCAAGTGGTTGCAACGGACCCTTAGGTACTAGATGCTCCGCCTTTACACGCCGACAAGTTAAACACATTGAGATAAACTTTGCAATCTCTCTCTTCATATTGTTCCACCAAAATGTATGTCAAGATCACGATACATTTTGGTACTTCCAGATGGATTGCAAATGGTGTATTGTGTGCCTCCATCATAATCTTGTACTTCAAATCGTAGTCGTTAGAACACAAAGTCTAGAGTGGACTCAAGTATTCCTTCTTCATTAATTCTCGCTTCCTAATAGCTCCTTCTTGTACTTTCTTCTTCATACGCATCGCCTCCGGCCTGGTGGCTCGAGCAACCTTAACTTTTTCTATTAAAGTTGCTCTACATTATACTTGACATCATCGCACTCGCTCCTCGCATATGATCTTCTACTCAACGCGTCGTCTACCACGTTCGCTTTTCCGGATGGTATTGAATAGTGTGGTCGTAGTCTTTCAATAGCTCGAGCCAACGTCATTTGCCGCGTGTTGAGTTCTTTTTGAGTGAAAAAATATTTAAGGCTTTTTATGGGTCTGAATATATCTCCACTTTCTCCCCATATAGATAGTGCCTCCATATCTTTAGCGCGAAAAACGATCGGGCCGCCAACTCTAGATCATCGATGAGGATAATTCCTCTCATACTCTTTAAGTTGTCGCGAGGCATAGGCTATGACTTTCCCACGTTGCATGAGAACACATCCTAACCCTTTGCCTCAAGCATCATCAGATAACAAATCCATCCGAACCAGGATGGTATTGTTAGAACAGTCTTAAAATAAGTCTCCTCTTAAGCTCTTGGAAACTTTTCTCGCATTCTTCGCTCCAAACGAATTTTGTATCCTTCCGAGTTAGTTGAGTTAATGGAGTAGCGATTCAAGAAAACCTTCCACGAATCTCCGATAATAACCAAATAAGCCCAAAAAGCTATGTACTTGGCCACCGACTTTTGCTTGTTCTAACTTTGTATTGCTTCAATCTTCACGGGTCCATGGATACTCCATGTTTCGACACCACATGCCCAAGGAATGCTACTTCCTCAAGCCGAACTCGCATTTCTTCAATTTAGCATATAGTTTGTTTTCACGAAGCCTTTGGAGTACCAACTTTCAAATGGTGCTCATGATCTTCACGACTTTTGGAATATATGAGGATGTCATCAATAAAAACAACAACGAATCGATCCAAATATTCCTTGAATACTTGGTTCATCATATCCATGAAAGCCGCAGGAGCATTAGTTAGTCCGAAAGACATGACTAAGAATTCATAATGCCCGCATCGAGTTCTAAAAGGCGCCTTTGGAATATCCTCGCCTAATCTTCACCGATGATATCCGAATCGAAGATCGATTTTTGAAAAAGAATTGTGCCCTCTTGCAATCGGGTCAAACAAGTCATCAATACGAGGTAGAGGATACCTATTCTTGATGGTGACATAGTTCAATTCCCGATAGTCAATACAAAGTCGCATACTCCCGCTTTTCTTCTTTACGAATAAAACAGAGCACCCCAAGGAGATGTACTAGATCGAATGAAACCGATGTCCAACAATTCCTCGTAGTTGGACCTTTAACTCCACGAAGTTCAATAGGAGCCATTCGATATGGGGTTTTAGAAATGGGCTTTGTACTAGGTTCAAGATCAATAAAGAATTCAACTTCACGTTACGGGGTAGGCCGGGAAGTTCTTCAGAAATACGCCAGAAAGTTAATAACAACAGAATATTATTCAAATTTGACGTGTCTTTATTCAAATCCATAACATGGGCTAAGAAAGCTTGACATCCGCTTTTCAATAAACGAATAGCTTTATGATTAGATATGACAATGATTGATTTTAATGGTTTAGTTGCTTGAATTGCATAACAGTTGGTTAGGAATATGAAAACTAACAACCTTACGAAAACAATCAATTTTGGCATGATGAGTAGTTAACCAATCAATCAATCACATCAAAATCATCATCAAAAGCAAGTATCTTTAAAGAGATAAGGTCAACTTGAATCAAAACAAAGTTTAAAGGTAATGGTGCCAACTTTCACAGAATCAAAGTCAAGATTTATAAGATAAATGGATGTGATGAAAGTTTCTCTTACCCATATCACCTCGAGTTTCCGAGATTGAGGTCAAAGTCTAATTTCTCCCGGAGTCAAGTTTAAACGTTGAGCACAAAGCAGAGAGATAAATGAATGGGTAACACCAAGATCAAGTAAGGTATAAACTTCGCAAGAATTTATAAATAGCTTGATCACCTCGCCTGATTCCTTGACCTACATGTCCTCTTCCTCAGATGATTTATAGTTATATCCTCGATTAGGTGGTGTTAGATTCTCAGCTCCCCTAGAACTCATTCTTGTCTGAAGCCCGAAATATTGTTCATGGCAGATCACAGTGGTCGCAACCTTTTTTTATAGTGTCATGACCTGGTTGTTAAATCTCTCTTTTAAAAATCTCTCTCCCGACTCGCTTCTTTTATTTTCATGGCCATGATTACCACCGTAGTGGTTACCATTTTGTCCGGCTCTGCTTTTTTTCCGCCGGTTATTATTATTCCTGATCGCTATCTCTCGTACGATCCTCGTTATGGTCCCTCAATTGGCATCTTCAAGTATCTCGCCTAATAATTGAGCCCTATTTACAACATCCTAATAGAGAGAAAGTTTATGAGAACGATACTGACGACGCCGGGTTTCAAACCTCTAAGAAACATCCATCACATTGCCCTCACTCATCTACCAAATGAGGTGCAAACCGGATAACTCGCAAACTTTGCCTCAGATCGAGACACCGCTCACGTTGTTTTGCTCTAATCGATGAACTCCACTTCCTTCATACGACGAACACTTTCGTGAAAGTATTTGTCATTAAATAGTTTTAGAAATGTTTCTAATACATGTTGAGTCGGTACGGATGGGTACGCTTCACGCTGCACTCCACATGGTCTGTACGCTTCGCCAACAACAAAGGTGGCGTAATGGAACCTTCTTGAATCGAATATCTTGGTAATTTGCTTGATTTCCGCCATCGGATTCGCTTTCCTTAGAATTCAATAACTATTGCTATCATTTCCTCCTCGAACACGAAGTCTCCTCGAATTTGCATGAACTCATCTTCTAAACATCCCTCGCTCATCATCTCGCCAATGGTGTTGTTCACAAGAGGAACATTGCCACTGTTGCACGCTTCTCCTCGTTGATCCACATTTCCATTTTAATATTCTCGATTCGACATTCTCAAATGGTGTTAGGATCTACCCTATATAACTATGCTTAGGTAGGTAGGACACTAGCCAAGGAACCTCTCCCTCCTATTCCCCCATCTCCGCCATGAGATCATATCCCTAAGCTCTCGATACCAACCATGACGCCCCCAAAATAGGTATACATCACCCATTCTAAGTTGTCAATACATGCCAACTACAACTTTATTATTACAACAAGAAATCGAATTTGAATACAAATATTATCTTCTAGACAATATCTATACTCAAATAAATCCTCATCAATTTATTGATACATTATTTTATGGTGAGGACTAAAAACTCTTTCTAGGAAATTCTAAGCCTCTGAGAAGAAAATGAGCAAAAAGGAAAAGGGTGAGCTCAACTAGCCCAATAAAGAATATTATGACTAAGATAATATACAACAAATTACCGTTAGTCTTCAACAGGAAAAATCTAATAGAATACAATTGACAACAAATTTTAAATCAATATTCATGGCTGAAATAATAATTCATTAGAAGAGTTAAGTAGAGAATGTAAACTACTATCTTCTATGTATGAATTTAAAAGTTCATCGCTCATCTTTTATCCTGTAACATCAATCAATACACATCTGAATCAAATATTCATCTTTGCACTACAAAAGCCAAAGATATTCATCGATTAGGTCATGTTCATCTAAACACTGCTCATCTTTGCACTACTGACAAAGATATTCTTCAGAAATCATTCATCTTTGCACTACAAAGCCAAAGATATTCAATAATATCATCATTTAAGACCGAGGATGATGAAAATATTTTTAAAGAAACGAATCCAAAGGAAACAAAATGACAAGGATTAAGGATTAAGGATTCGTACTTTGTTTTATCCATGTTCAAAATACCTCAAAAATAATCATAGTGGTGTAAAATTCAAGAATGATCAAAACATGGATACAATCAAAGCTAGTATCCGAGAATAGATATTTTGGACGAAAAGAAAGAAGAATTTATTTTTTGGTGAATAGTGCCGATACGTGAATAGTCTTGATATCGTGAATAAGAACTCGACACCAAAAGATAGAAATTTCCCAAAAAAACATCTTCACGCTTCATGAATAGTACTCGTGAATAGTAACTCGTGAATAGTAACCCCGAGCATGAAAAAGTTTCAAATTTGATAAAATTTCCAACCAATATTTCGGCATAATGATATTGAAGAAATAATATCATTTTCAATAAAATAACATCCTTACCTCGAAAGATTAGTACTTCTAGTTTGGAATACTAAAGGGTATAGTCTTCAAGGAAACTTACAGACTGCCTAACAATACTCAAAGTATACTCACAAGAATACGCTCAATATATTGAGAGAGAATAGAGAGAAACTTCAGTTTAAATGTTTTTCAATTCTAACCTAAGCACCCTATTTATAGGAAAATGCTTAGAACACCAAAGTAGAAAATTGAATATAATATTAATATATTTTTCACATTTTCTTTAGCCCACCTTAGACAACTGATCTCAGCCCATTTGAATCACATGTGAGGCCAACTTAGTTGCAAAAAACGTTTTCTCAAAATAATTAACTAAAACTCCCAAAATTAATTATTTGAACTTGAACTTCAATAATTCATAATAAATAGCCCTTTTATCAGAAAATTCAAATCTCATGAGTGTTTATAGGAAATTCAATTCTCTACAACTTTGTAGAAGAAAGTTTTTCCTAATTCCAAATGTAAATTGACCGAAATTCACAAACCAGGCGATTTTACAACTTATAATCAAATTTCAATCGATAAATGGGGTCCAATGAGCATGTTTAACATGTTTTAAATATTTATTGCAACAAAAATACTCTTCCTCCTCGTATACTCATATATCCCACATTCGTTGTAAAAATATCACCATTATTATATTATTATAATATAATAATATATTTAAATAAATTATTTTATCGTAAAAAAAGATAAAATTTCAATTTTCAACAATTGTCACATTAAAAATTTTCTCCATCTATAATCACATAAAATCAATATTTTCCTTATCATATGAATCAATAATTAATTATTCACAAATAATATTACAAAATCACAATATTATCGATAACCGTGCGGTTCTCAGGAAAGGGGGCTTTCCAATAAGAATTTCTCCTTACTGGCGCGCAATTAGGTGACCAAACCTCTCCTTAGATAGAACTTTCTAGACATTACCAATAATGTTATCTAATAATATTATTCAGATAATATGAATTATTGCTTCGATAATGAAAAATACTGTGTAATGACAATTATTGAAACAACAGCAATATAAAATATCAACGCAGCAATTATTAAATCAATAAAATAAATTCGAATAAAGAATTACTGTAACCATTATTGAGTAGTGCCTTCTTACGTAAGAATCAATAATTGGTGCAATACCGTAAAGCACGTGTGTTTTAACCAATCGAGTATTTTAATAGTATTAACGGTAATAACTACACATCATTATTTTTAAACAACTTATATTTGTCGCTTTCTTCATCCAATCGCTTTTTCAAAGCATATGGGCCCCACATATGGGTAAATCACTGCGTCGCATTTAATATTCCCCTGATAAGCATTTAATATTCCACGACCAAACGAATATTCCCGACAACAATGAATATTTTATAACCACTTGCTTATTTTGAAATATTGGCGTATTTTACCCCTAACTATCCACATTAATCAAATCAACCCTTACTATTTCAAAATAATAAATAGAGAAAATTAAATTTCATTAATAATAAGTTGGGGTCTTACACAATTCATGCAACATCGGGCGAGAGAGACTCCTGTTCATAATGTAGGTGGAAACAATGGCAACCCATGGTCGGTCACCGCTAAGCAGTTCAAGGAGCTTGGACCACCAGAATTTTTGTGAAAGCCATAACCGCTTAAGGCAGAGACGTGGTTAAAGAAGATCACCAACATATTTGATGTCTTGGGATGCTCCGAGGAGCAAAAGGTTCCCTTTGCCACCTTTATGTTGCGTGAAGTAGCAGATTATTGGTGGGAATATATAAAACGTACCCAGCCTGACGCACTCAAGATGTCTTGGGAGAAGTTCCAAGAGCTGTTCAACGACTAGTACTTTCCCGAAAGTATTCGTCACATGAAGGAGGTGGAGTTTATCAAGTTGGAACAAAACAATATGACCATGTCGCAGTACGAGGCTATGTTTGCCGAGTTATCCTGATTTACATCCCATTTGGTCGATAATGAGGAGCGAATGACGCGAATGTTTCTAAGAGGTTTGAAACCCGATATACGTCAATACCTCATTTCTCACAAACTTTGTTTATATTCAGATGTTGTGAATAGGGCTCAGTTATTTGAGCGCGATAATGATTCAGCACAACCAAAAGGTAACGACCAATGTAAGACCCCAACTTATTATTAATGAAATTTAATTTTCTCTATTTATTATTTTGAAATAGTAAGGGTTGATTTGATTAATGTGGATAGTTAAGGGTAAAATACGCAAATACTTCAAAATAAGCAAGTGGTTATAAAATATTCATTATTTTCGGGGAATATTTGTACGACGGCGCAGCCATGTGTGGGCCCCATAACGGAAAGCGATTGGATGAAGAAAACGACAAATATAAGTTGTTTAAAAATAACAAACAGAAGTTGTTACCAAGTAATCATCGTTAAAATACTTTGTGGTTAAAACACGTGAGCATTACCAGTATTGCACCAATTATTGATTCTTACGTAGAAGAAGGCAATCGCTCAATAATGGTTACAAAGAATTATTGTTCAAGATTTTATTGATTTAATAATTGTCTGCGCTTGATATTTTATATTGTCATTGTTGTTTCAATAATTATCATTACACAAGATTTTTCATTATCGAAGCAATAATTCATATTATCCTAATAATATTATTAGATAACATTATTGGCAATGTCTAGAAAGTTCTCGCTTAAGGAGAGGTTTGGTCACCTAATTGTGCGCCAAGAAGGAGAAATTCTTATTGAAAGCCCCTCTTTCCCGAGACCCGCCTCGTCATCAATATTGGATTTTGTAATATTATTTGTGAATAATTAATTATTGATTCATATGATGAGGAAAATATTGATTTTATGTGGATATAGATATAGAAAATTTTTAATGTGACAATTGTTGAAAATTGAAATTTTATCTTTTTCTCGATAAAATAATTCATTTAAATATATTATTATATTTTAATAATATAATAATGGTGATATTTTTACAACGAATGTGGGATATATGAGTATACGAGGAGGAAGAGTATTTTTGTTGCAATAAATGTTTAAAACATGTTAAACATGCTCTGCGGACCCCATTTATTGACCGAAATTTGATTATAGCACCGTGTAAAATCGCCTGGCTTGTGGATTTCTTGGCCAATTTCTATTTGGAATTTGTAAAACTTTCTTCTCGCAAAGTTGTAGAAAATTGAATTTCTTATACAAACTCGTAAGATTCAATTTTCCGATGAAAGGGCTATTTATTATGAATTATTGAAGTTCCAAAGTCTCAAATAATTGATTTTTGGAAGTTTAAAATATTTAAAATTAGAAAACATTTTTCTTACTTTTTCTAGAATGTGGCATGTGTTTGATGGTCAAATCGATTCTAGGCATGCGTGGGAAATTTATATAATTATATTATTAATTTATTAAATTTTCGGCTTTGGTGTTCTAAGCAATTTCCTATAAATAGGTGCTTAGGTTAGAATTGAAAATCACACCGTAAACCCAAGTTTTCTCTCTATATTATCGAGCGTATTCTTGTGAGTATTTTTAGTATACTTTGAGTATTGTTAGACGGTGCAAGTTCCCTTCAGCACTATATCCGGTATTCTAGCTAGAAGTACTAATCTTTCGAGGTAAGGGATGTTATTTTATTCGAAAATGATATTATTTCTTCAATATCATTATGCCGAAATATTGGTTGGAAATTTTTATCAAATTTAAAACTTTTTCATGTCGGGGTTACTATTCATGAGTTACTATTCATGAGTTACTATTCACGAGTTACTATTCATGAGTTACTATTCACAAGTTACTATTCACGAGTACTATTCATGAAGCGTGAAGATGTTTTTTGGGAAATTTCTATCTTTTGGTGTCGGAGTTACTATTCACGATACTAAGACTATTCACGATACTAAACCTTATTCACGAATCTTTCAAGACTATTCAATTAAAAATGAAAATTTTTCTTTCGCCTAAAATATCTATTCGGATACTAGCTTTGATTGTATCCATGTTTTGATCATTCTTGAATTTTACACCACTATGATTATTTTTGAGGTATTTTTGAATATGGATAAAACAAAAGTACTAATCCTTAATCCTTAATCCTTGTCATTTTGTTTCAATTTGGATTCGCTTTTTAAAAATATTTTCATCATCCTCGCCTTAAATGATGATATTATTGAATATCTTTGGCCTGTAGAGTAAAGATGAATGATTTCTGAAGAATATCTTTGGTCAGTAGTGCAAAAGATGAACAGTGTTTAGATGAACATGACTAATCGATGAATATCTTTGGCTCAGAGTGCAAAGATGAATATTTGATTCCGTATGTGTATTGATTGATGTTACAGGATAAAAGATAGACGATGAACTTTTAAATTCATACATAGAAGATATTAGTTTGTATTCTCTACTTAACTCTTCTAATGAATTATTATTTCACTGCGAATATTGATTTAAAATTTGTTGTCTATCAGATTCTATTAGATTTTTCCCGTTGAAGACTAACGATAATTTGTTGTATATTATCTTAGTCATAATATTCTTTATCGGGCTAGTTGAGCTCACCCTTTTCCTTTTTGTTCCATTTTTCTCGGGGCTAGAATATAGCGAAGTAAATTTAGTCCTGGGTATGGAATGAAGGTTCTAGAGAGAGTTGTTTAGTAGTCCTCACCATTTTTGTAAAATAATGTATCAATAAATGTGATGAGGATTTATTTGAGTATAGATATTGTCTAGAAGATAATATTTGTATTTAAACTCACGCTTTTCTTCGTTGTAATAATAAAGTTGTAGTTATTTCTGTACCATGTATTGACAACTCAGAATGGGTGATGTATACCTATTTTGGGGGCGTCACAACCAACAAAACGATAATAATCGTACCGGTGGCAACGACCATCGAAACAATGATAACCATCGTGGGGGAAATTATCACGCCAAGAATGGTAACCACCTCGGTGGTAATCATGGCCAAGATAGTAGAAGTGGAAATTTCAAGAAGATAAGGTTCAATAATGATGGAAAGACAACATCACCAACACATGTTAAGGAAGGAGAACGACCGATAGTCGTATGTTACAAATACGGAGGGGAGGGACACATCAATCCAAACTGTACACAGTAGTCCAAAGCATGCTATAATTGTGGAAAAGAAGGTCACCTAGCCCAATTTTGTCATGCACCAAAGTCAAGTCCAACTGGGATAGTGATGCCAAAGGATGTCCCAGACAAGCCAAAGCCGGTAGTTTAACAGAGAGGGTTTTTTTTATGAGGAACCTGAATAAAATTATCACGGGTAAATTAATCATAAACTCTTGCGAAGTCTACACCGTGTTAGATACTGGTTCTACTCACTCTTTTATTTCACCTAGTTGTGTTCAATGTTTGAATTTAACTCTGGAGAAATTAGATTTTGATTTATCTATTGAAACTCAGTTGGGAGAAACCTTCGTTACATCTACTATTTATAAATCTTGTTTAATTCAAATCGACACTTTCACGTTACCTGTCGATCTTATCTCTTTGAAAATATTTGCCTTTGATGTGATTTTAGGAATCGATTGGTTGACTACTCATCATGCTTTTCGTAAGGTTCTTAGCTTTCATATTCCTAACCAACCTGTTATGCGAATCCAAGCAACCAAACCACTAAAGTCAATTATTGTCATATTAAGCCATAAGTAAAGAGCCCCGGTCCTTTCGTTGTTGACTTCCTTGTGTGAAATGCACCGAAGCCAGACTTTCTGTAGGCGACGTCGTGGATGACGATGGCAAGTTGATAGGTATCAATGTGACGTACTATCCAAGTCTTGGATGAGGGTCACAGTTTTGAATGATATTTCTATTGTTAATAAATTTCCTGACATATTCTTGAAGACTTCTTAGTCTACCCCTAGAGCGTAAAATCAAATTTTGTATTGACCCCAGTACAAAACCAATTTCTTAAACCCTCAAATATTTCTTCAACTAAAATGAACGTAAGATGCGCCAAAGACGTTGGCTCGAGCTGTTGAAGATTACGATAATATCATTCAATACCATCGTGGAAAAGCGAACGTGGTAGCTGACGCGGTGAGTAGAAGATCGTATGCGTTTACAAGTGCGAATATACGAACCCCCGTGAAGATAACGAATATACGAGTAGAGTCAACTATAATCGATAAAGTTAAAGACGCTCAAGCTACACACATTGAGCTGATGAATGTGAAGAATTAAGAAGGTTCAAGAGGGCGTTATTCTAGAAGCAAGAATCGACGAAGAGAAGAAATAACCCTCGATTTAATTGGCCCATTTGAAATCCTTGATGAAGTAGGAACTGTGGCTTATAGACTTGTTTTACCGCCAAGTATGTCGCGTGTTCATAACATTTTTAACGTATCGATTTTACGTAAATATGTGGATGACCTGAACCACATTATTGAATTAAAACTAGACGAGATAGCAGAAGATTTAACGTATGAGGAGATACTTGTTAAAATCTTGGATAAGAAGGATCGTATTCAACACTCAAAGGTTATACCTCAAATAGGTCAAGGTATCCTCATCTCTTCGGCATACCAGGTACGTACGTAAATTTCAAGGGCGAAATTCCATAAGGAGGGGAGATTGTGAGACCCCAGATTTTATGAATAAATATTTAATTTTCTCGAAATAATTTTTTTAATATTATGGTGTGGATTTGATATAATGTTATAGTTGTGGATAGTATTTATAAATTTTACAAAGTATGCAAGTTGTTATATAATATTCGATTGGTCGGGGAATATTCATTTTATCAGGGAATATTTATACAACGGCATAATCATTGGTGGACCCCGCAATAGAATTATTGTCGGATTGTAAATGACAAAAATATTTTATGAAAATAACGGCGGAAGTTTTACCGTTAATACGGTTGAACTACCAGGTAGTAAAAGTACAGTAATACGCATGGTTGTATAGTAGCACACGGTATTGATTATTGATGCTTACGTGAGAAGTCACTCAGTTATACTCAATTATTGCTACACTAATTGCTGCATCATATCTCTCATATTATTGATTCGATTATTGTCACAATATCATCTGCATTATATGATATATTCTTAAATCAATAATTGAGACGACAAAGTTATTCATATTATTAAATTGCAATATTTACAATGTCTAGAAGTTTTGTCAAGGAGAGGTTTGGTCACCTAATTGAGCGCCAATAAGGAGAAATCCTTATCGGAAAGCCCCCTCTTTCCTGGGAATGACCTGGTTGTTAAATATTGTGAATTATAATATTAATGATGAATAAGTTCGTGTTGATTAAAGATGAATTTTATAGTTCCATTGTGTTGGAATTATTTGTGTTAGTGGAAATTCATATTTGTTTTTATAATAGTTGATGTCTGGAGGTTATATTGTTCAATCGGGTATTCGGGGAACTTTTTGCGTCGGAGTTACTATTCACGAGTTATTATTCACGAGTTACTATTCACGAGTTACTATTCATGAATTACTATTCACGAGTTACTATTCACGGGGTACTATTCACCCGTAAGATATATTTCTTTTCGGTCCAAATCATTTTTGGGTACAATATTATTCCATGAGGAGATGTGCTAATTTTTCAGACCGTTGGTTGGAGATATAATAGTAAATCAATATGGACCGCTGGTGGAAAGTATAATAGTAAATCAATATGGATCGTTGGTTTAAAGTTTTAATAGTAAATCAATATGGACCGTTGCTTTAAGTTTTAATAGTAAACCAATATGGACCGTCCGTTTAAAAGTAAATCAATCTGGACCGTTCATGAATTAGTTACTATTCAGTTCATTCTCCTATAAATAGAAGCTCATTCCTTCATTATTTCTTACGAATTCACTGAAACTCTAGAGAGAGAAACTATAGAGAGAAAGAAGAAAAGTATTCTGTTACTTCACTACTTCAGTATTTAGAGCAAGATTTATAAACTGTGGATGTAATGAAAGTTTCTCCTAACGGAATTTCAACAGATAAGTCAAAGTCTAAATTCTCAAGGGTCAAGTTCAAATGTTGAGCACAAGCAGGAGAAATAAAAGAATGGGTAGAACCAGTATCTAATAAGGTATAAACTTCACAAGAGTTTAAGATTAGCTTACCCGTGATCACCTCGTTAGGGTTCCTCGCATTTTGGGTAGTCACGACAAATGCTCTTTTAGGAACCACCGACTTTGACTTGTCCAGGACAGCCTTTGGAGTCACCATTCCCGCTGGACTTGGTTTCGCTACAGGACAATCTCGAGCTATATGAACTTCATTTCCACAGTTATAACAGACCTTGAATTGTTGTGGGCAGTTTGGACTGATGTGTCCCTCTTTCCCGCATTTATAACATACGACCGGTGGTCGTTCTCCTCCCCTAGGAACAATTGATGTTGGTACTGACGTCTTCACGTTGTCATTGTTATACCTTCTCTTTTTGAAATCTCCCCCGACTCGCTTCTTCTACTATCATTGCCACGATTACCACCAGAGTGGTTACCGCTTTTGTCCGGATATTTTCTTCCCCGCTGGTTGTCATTGCTCCAATGACTGCTGCTACCGGTAAAACCTTGGTTGTGGCCCCTCGATTGAACAGACTCATTATCTCGCTCTAATAATTGAGTCATGTTCACAACATCTGAATATAGAGAAAATTTATGAGAAATAAGGTATTGACGAATTTCAGGTTTCAAACCTCTTAGAAACATCCGCGTCATACGTTCCTCATTCTCTACCAAATGAGGTGCAAACCTAGATAACTCCGTGAACTTAGTCTCGTACTGGGACACAGTCATGTTGTTTTGTTCTAGTCTAATAAACTCTGCCTCCTTCATATGATGGATACTTTCAGGAAATTACTTGTCATTGAACATTTTTTGGAATGCTTCCCAAGACATATTGAGTGCGGCTGGCTGGGTACGCTTCACAGATTCCCACCAGTAATCTGCCTCACCACGGAACATAAAGGTGGCGAATGGAACTTTTTGTTCCTCCATGCATCCCAAGACATCAAATATTTTGGTAATTTACTTAACCCACGTTTTCGCCTTAATCGAATCCAGTTTTTCCAAAAACTCTGGTGGTCCCAACTCTTTGAATTGCTTGGCTGTGATAAGCCGCGCGTTGCTATTATTTCCACCCGTATTTTGTACATAAGTCTCACTCGTCTGATTTTGCATGAACTGTAAAAAGCTTCTAAACATCCCATCATTCATCATTTGATCGGTGGTGCTGTTTACAGGAAGAACATTGTCGTCCTGTTGCACGTTCTCCAGGTTAGTGATTAAAGGTGTATCCACAGTCTCATTCACTTCATTGTTAACATTTCAGCTGACATTCTCAAATACTGCCATAAAACAAGGGTTATTAAAGAAATTGGCATTCCACATATTATTCATATATTCTGACCGACCAATTAAACACAAATAAGCTTAGGTAGGACACACTAGCTAATGATTTACCCGTCACTCCCTTCCTAGTTCTAACCCCAGATCTCCATCAGAGATCATATCCTTAAGCTTTGATACCAACTGTGACGCCCCCAAAATAGGTCCACACAACCCATTCTTAGTCGCCAAATACATGGTACAGAAAACAATTACAACTTCATTATTACAATTGTCGTGAAAAATACGACAACACGTATGATGTGAGTTTAAATATTAATATTTTCTTCTAGACAATATCCAAACTCAAATAAGTCCTCATTACAATTATTGATACACTATTTTACAAAATACACTATTTTATTGACACACTATTGAAACATCACTCCACACCCCGACTAGTTCCCGTTATATTCTCGCCTCCTGAGAAGAAAAATGGAACAAAAAGGAAAAGGGTGAGCTCAACTAGCCCAGTAAAGAATATTATTACTAAGATAATGTAGAAAAAATTATCCTTAGTCCTTAACAAGGAAAAATCTGATAGAATATAATAGACAATAAGTTTTAGATCAACAACTGCAGCGAAAACAATAATCCATTAGAAGAGTCAAGTAGAACATGAAATATACAATCTTCTATGATTTAAAAAGCCAATCATTAATATTTTATCCATGTGACATTAATCAATATACATTTTGAATCAAATATTCATCTTTGCACAATGGGCCAAAGATATTCATTTGTATCACCAGTTGGTCATGTTCATCTCAACACCTGTCCATCTTTGCACTACGGGCCAAAGATATTCATCAAGTAATCATTCAACTTTGCACTATAGGCCAAAGATATTCAGTTATATCACCATTTAGGACTGAGGATGATGAAAAATATTTTAAATAAAGTTAATTCAGTGAGATAAAATGGCAAAGATTAGGGATTCGTACTTTAGTTTATCCAAGTTCAAAAATACTCTATAATAATCAATTGTGGAGAAAAAATTCAAGAATAAAGACAAAAACATGGATACAATACTTATGGAGTACCGATTCATGCGAACTATGCCCATCTCAAGTACTTTTTAGTAGGTTTTAGCTGCATTTCATGTTAATTTGTATTTCTCATACTTAAAAGTCCTTTTGGTGAATAAGTGAAGGAATCGACCTAATTTGGTGGTGTTATAGGGCACGGGGCTAATGGATGCATGAAGGCAAGGCAAAAGCGGGATATACATGGCATGAAGGTGCAATGGAGCAAGGAGACCAATCATGGAAGGATATTAAGCATGAATGAACAAGTAGCAGCAGCAGTAGCATGACAGAATTAGAACAAGAACCAGGATCTGCAGAGTGCAAGCCGCACGGCCGCGCGGCATGAAGAGCTTGGAGACGCGCGCCCGCGCGAGTACCCAACCTAACCATGGAACCTACTGCAAGTTGCGCGGCCGTGAGCATGACAAGCCTAAGGAGCGCGCGCCCGCGCGAGAGCCCGGCTGAACATAGAACTTACTGCAAGTCTCGCGCCCACCCGAGTAAAAGGCTGGAGGAGCACGCGGCCGCGCGCGAGGCCTGAACTTGCTGATTTGTTTTATTTTTATTTCCAATTTTTAAGGGTTGTAATGTTTTTTTTAAAACGAGATTTGACTGGTGTCAAACATATTTTTGCTATCTTTAGTCGTATTCTTGACATTATAATTAGGGTTTACTCTATGGGAGAGATTCCAACGGTAGAAGGAGGCCAAAACTATACTTTTTTGCTTCTTCTTGGGATTTTCCACTAGATTGGGTTTATTATTATTATTTTCCTAGAATCTTATGAGGATTTGAATATTGATCTATATTCAGTAATTGGGTTTGATTGTTTCTACGTTTCATCTTTCAATTGTTTGTTTAATAATCTTGTTTAGATTTGATCCCATATTGGCTTTTGGTTCAGTCATGAACTAAATTCCATTATGGAATTCTAACGGATTTTAATATGTAGTTTGATTGTATGCTTAAATGTTGGATTGTTTTACATATTATATGGGATGTCTATCATGATTGTTTTGCATGTATGAATGCTTGATCACCATTCGTTTCAGTATTTATATGGAATTGACAATAAACATGCAAATATGGATTGTAATCATGATTGTATACGTATATAGGGCTGTGTTATATGGCTTATGTATTTCGTGAACAAGATAGACATATACTGTTTCACCGTATAAGTTTGAATAAGGGCTTGAACTTAATGTCAATATAGTTGTAATTTCACATAGACATATAGTGATTTTGGTTATATTGATGATTACACAGAGTCTATCATCTGTGGATGCTGTGTAAGTAGGTCTTAATGCATTGAAAAATGGCTAATACTCTTTTAGTGCTCGTGGCTACTTTTCTGTGATAGGTGAACAAGTCATGCATGATAGTGGTGATTGAATGAAGTATTAAATGAAGTTAGGATCCCATTATTTCCAGATTTGATTTATTCCGTCGTTACTCTTGTTTTAGTTGTTATTTGCAATTTGAGACCAAACCAATCTTAGTCATTAATTTGAGCATATAAATATAGTCATTTAATTAATGCATATTGATTTAAATTAATCACTTTTTCTGTGGGATCGATACTTAACTTACTCTGTATTGCTTGTTGACACATGTATGCTTGCATGAGTTAGAGCTCTTTTGTTAAGACTAAAAAAGAGGCAACAAGTTTTTAGCACCGTTGCCGGGGAAAGGCGTTTAATTTAGTATTATTATCATTAGTTGTAAGATATATTGTATGACTTAGACAATTCTAGTCTTATCTCATTTCAGTTTTTTTTTGTTTTCAGGTTTTTGGATAAATTTTTATGCGAACGCGGTCATCCACCCTCGACTTAACATATGTTCAGGATAACATAAATGGGAGAGGTTGGAAAGCGGGTGTTCGTAGAAATTTACAAGCACAGTTAGAAAATACGACAGCTAACATGGCAGCCGAGGCACAAGGAGAAGAGCAACGAGAGGAGCATAGGGCTCTGAAGAAATATTTCATGCCCAATATTAATGGACTACAGTCTAGCATCGTCAGACCAGCGATAGCAGCCAATACATTCGAGATAAAAACTGGCACTATTCAAATGGTGCAAAATACAGTTCAGTTTGGGGGTGCTGCTACAAATGATCCGAATGAACACCTGTTAAGTTTCATCAAAATTTGTGATACATTCAAATACAATGGTGTGACGGAAGATGCTATTAGACTAAGGTTGTTTCCATTCTCATTGAGGGATAAAGCGAAAAGTTGGCTTCATTCTTTGCCAGCAGGATCTATAACTACATGGGAGGACATAGCACAGAAGTTCTTAGCTAAGTTCTTCCCAATGGCTAAGACTGCAAAGATGAGGACAGCTATCTCTCAGTTTGAGCAACAACAGGGCGAGTCCTTATATGAAGCATGGGAGAGATACAAAGAAATGCTGAGGAAGTGTCCAAGTCACGGTATGCCAGATTGGATTGTGATCAACACGTTTTATAATGGATTGGGATGGCAGTCGAGACCTATTTTAGATGCAGCTGCAGGAGGGGCATTATGGGCAAAGAACTATGAAGAAGACTATAAACTTATCGAGACAATGGCATCCAACGATTTTCAGAATCCTACATCTTGGATGCCACAACCCAAAGCTGCAGGTGAGTTGGAGGTTGATGCTATTACCCAATTGTCAGCACAGATGGCAGCCATGGCAAGGAAGATAGATACTTTGGCAGAAGGAAAAGTAAAGACGGTTGCCTTCGTATGTGAGATTTGTGCGGGGTCACACTCGACGGATCAATGTGCTATCAGCTCAGAATCAGTGCAGTATGTGAGCAACTACAGAAAAGACCAAGGTTAATTTCAAAACACATACCACCCCAACAACCGAAATCATCCAAACTTTAGTTGGTCGACTAATCAAGGGAATCAGCAGAATCAGTTTCAACCAAATAATCAATTTCAGTCACAACAAGCACAGCCACAGTTTAATCCTAGACCACCCTTTCCGCCGGGATTTTCTCTACAACAAAAGCAACATCACACTCCAGCTGTACCTCAGCAAGAAAAGAAATCAGAAGTGGAGGAGATGATGATGAAATACATAGCAAACACAGAAGTTATGATCAAGAGCCAAGTAGTGGCTATAAAGAATCTGGAAACTCAAATGGGGCAGATGGCGAACATGCTTACTAAAGGCCCCAAGGTTCATTGCCAAGTAATACAAAGACAAATCTAAGAAGAGACGGGAAGGAACAGTGTCAAGCGATCAAATTGAGATCTGGGAAAGATTTGTCGCATCGCAAGTCACGCTACCGCCGAGATTGCCTTGAGGAGGAGAAGCCATGCTGCGAGGCAAAGCAACGATCGATTGCTTAAGAAGAAAATATGGAAAACTCTGAGGTTCAGCAAGAAGAGGCTGAGAAAATAGGTTCAGAGGGGAAGTTTAAAAGTCCATTACCACCAATTCACACTCAAGTTCCGTATCCGCAGAGATTAAATAAAAAAAGGGAAGATAAACAGTTCAGCAAATTCTTGGAGGTATTCAAAAAGCTGCAGATCAACATACCGTTTGCCGAGGCATTGGAACAAATGCCCAGCTACGCCAAGTTTATGAAGGGTATATTGTCAAGGAATAGGAGACTAGATGAGTTTGAAACGGTAGCCTTGACAGAGGAGGAATGCGGTCAAAGGTGCTTCAAAGAGAAATTACCTCCAAAGCTGAAGGATTCGGGCAGCTTCACAATTCCATGCACCATTGGAAAGATGAACTTTAGTAAGTGTTTATGTGATCTTGAGGCAAGCATACATTTGATGCCCTTGTCAGTGTTTAACCAGTTGGGATTGCTAGATCCAAAGCCGACAAACATTACATTATAATTAGCTGACTGATCCATCACATATCCACGGGGACTTATTGAAGATGTGTTGGTTAAGGTGGACAAGTTTATTTTTCCAGCTAATTTCATCATTCTAGACTATGAGGAGGACAAAAGCATACCAATAATATATGGGGAGACCATTCTTGGCCACAGGCAGAACGTCGATAGATGTGCAAAAAGGTGAACTGACTATGCGTGTTCAGGATCAAGAGATCACCTTCAACGACTTTAAAGCAATCAAGTTACCAACGGAAGAAGAAGAGTGCTTCCTGGTTGACGTGGTGGATTGTGGCCTACATGATGAGGTACAGAAATCGAGGAATTATGGACCGTTGAGGTATGCAACGGGTAAAAATTCAGAGTTGAAGGTAGAGCCATTGACGAAAGATGAAGTCATTAAATTTCGGGGTGTGCCGGACAAGAAAGAAGGCACCTCAATTCTATCTGTGACATGAAACTCAGAGATAGTCAAGCTAATTGACTATAACTTAGCACTGGATGGGAGGCAACCCATTATTTCTATCTCCATTGATTTGTTTTTAGTTATTCATTTTGGATTATTTCAGTAGTTATATTGAGTTCATTTTTAATAGGATACTAGATGTTCATGCTTAACTGTGTAGCAAGAATTGCTTTGCGAATATTTGCAAGATGTTAGCATTATGTGGCCACTAAGTCATGCATTAACAAGGTGCATTAATATCTATGTAGGAACCATCATTGGACATCATCACTGATAGGCAGATTGGAATTGAATTTTAGCATTGCAGATATCAACATCGCGCAGCCGCGCGGCCTAGCTAGCACAAACTCGCGTGCCCGCGCATTAAGTCAATTCTGACAACAATTCATTCTGCAAGTCTCGCGCCCGTGGGCCCAGCCCAGTACAAACTCGCGCGGCCGTGCCCAACACCGGATTAAGACAGATCTGAACATTTTAAATAGAGTTATGGACCATTTGGACTCTTATTTGGAATAATAACAAACGCAAAATTCTCTCATTCTCCATAACTCACGTTGCTATCTATCTATCAGTTACAAGTTTTTGCCGTACATCTCTCAATTACTTAGCCACGATTCTCTCCTCATTCAAAGTCTATATCTCCTCAACTTCTCCAAGTGCAATATAAAGCTAGGATTCCTAATTTGGATTGCAGAAACGAGTATTGGGGGTTATCAATTCTTCAAGCTTTTCTTCAGTCTCCATCATATAATCTATACAATCTCTATCAAATACAAATGGGGCCTAAGTGAGCACGATCTATTGTGTCGTCTTTTTCATCCTCTTCGGGCAATGAAGGGGCTGATATTATGGATCACACCAAGTTCCTAAACTTGGAATCCCAACAAGAGGACTACCGAATTGTGGCGAAGACATTCATCAAGGAACGAGGATTCAAGCCGGAGGGGAAGGATGGCCAGTTGTGCGCAATGATTCGAGAAAGAGGCCGGGGTGGGCTGACGGCTACTCCAATGCCCATTCTTATGAGCATAGTCCGCAAGTTCTACGCCAATGCCAAGGTCACTATGAGCGATATATCTCTGGTTTGTGGTATCGAGGTAGATTACAGACCCCATGCCATCCGATTAATTTTCAAAATTACTGATGCACCGCTAGTAGGGGCTGCTAATTGGGTCACCGGTGCTCATTCGGAGACCGACGTGGAGTTGGTTATTGTAGAATTATGTGTGTCGGGTACGAAATGGACATACAAAGTTGGCATGACACAGCCTCGTATATTCCCAGCTGCAGCCCTGAACCGTTATACAAAGGCATGAAACTTGTTCATATGTGCCAAGCTCATGCCTTCCTCCCATCAGCACGAAATAACAGCGGAAAGGGCACTTATTCTATGGGGCATAATCACTGGGAAGTACATTGACATAGGTCATCTCTTTCATTAGAATATGTTACGCTATCTACGGGGAGGAACCATTGGGAGCATTCCACACGCATCCGTGGTTGCCATGCTTTGTGCTAATCAGGGATGCAACTGGGGCAATGAGCAAATGAAATACCCAAGCCAAGACATTAATCATGCCACAATTGAAAAATTCGAGGACTGGGAAGGTGGTGTACCACACCCACGCGGACTAGGATTCATCCTTCAGCCCACTTTTCCAGAGCCGTCGAAGCAACCACCGTAGACAGATGAGGTCGGCCCGTCCATGCACGTACATGCCACCCATGGCGATCGCCAGCTCCAAAGGTTGGAGCGCAAAGTCGATGCCATGTACGATAATTTGGGCACATTTGAAACGGGACTCACAAGGGCCTTGGCCGAAGCTTTTGCACAATAAGGAACAACATTATAATGGCATCAGTTCCGAACCGCAGCACCATATCCAACACCGGATTCACCACCCGAGGAGGGTGGCACCACTGATATTTAGGGGAGTTTTTCTTACCGTTTACCTTCATTCAATGGGGCATTGAATATGATAAGTTTGGGGTTATTGGGTTGTATTTTTAGTTTGCATATAGTTTTGCATGATTATTTTAAGTTTTGTAGTTTTTGCATGTTTAGTTTAAATTCTAGCATATAGTTGCATGTTATAGTGCATATCATGTTTAGTGTGCATATCTCACAGTTCTTGCCATATAGAAATTTTTGTCTAGCTAATGATGATAGTGAAATGTTGAAATGATTCTTGAGTATTTTGGATAATATGAGCTGAGATATAATGTTTTACACAATGCAATTAATAATGCTGCTTAAATGCTTTCGGTTTGCACAAATGTGTTCACATTACTTGTAGGTATATAAAGCATGTGTTGCAGTGCTCGATAGAAAAATGTAGTTTTAAAAAGGGAAATATGTGAAAAGTGAGTGTAGACTGTATAAAACATTGATTTTTAAACTTTGGGAAAACATGGGTATCTCTGTATAAAAAAAAGATAAAGAAAATTAGCAATAACGTGGCTAGTCTTATTTCGGGGCCCTGGCTACTTGAGTAAGTACGCCCGAGGGGATTGTCTCTACACCTAGTGCCCTAAGGTCTTTCATGGTCTGGGAGTCGTTGGTTGAAAGCTCGCTAAGGGGTAACAGTGCGCCCAATGGAGTAATACATTGCACAGTCATGTGAAAAAGAAAAAGAAAAGAAAAATAGCAATAAACACCGCGGAAAAGTGGGAAAGTCGCCCACGTGAGTAGAAATAAAGTAGTTAAGCCCAGTGTTGAACCGTAGTTTATTTTAAGATATTGGAATACTCTTGGATGCATATATATATATATACATAAGTCTTCGTTTAAGCTACAAATTTCTGTTTTGAGCAAGATAGCATGAGTATTATATGCCTAAATCAAGTTTTGACGAACACAACATACACACACAGCATCTCTGTAGCATTTTTGAATTATCTGAGTGTATGACATTATGCCTGCAGTTTGATTTAAACATGTATTCTTGAATCTAGAAAAATTCGCTGAGATAAATTGGACTAAATTTCTATGATAGTTAGGACAATGTGAGATTAGTTGCATCATAATGTAGTTGCATAGTAATATAGCTGCATTTTCATTGTTCATTAGTATGCATTACTGGAGGGCAAGCAACGGTTCAAGTTTGGGGGTATTTGATAAGTGGGTTTTATACCTACTTATGGAGTACCGATTCATGCGAACTATGCCCATCTCAAGTACTTTTTTGTAGGTTTTAGCTGCATTTCATGTTAATTTGCATTTCGCATACTTAAAACTCCTTTTGGTGAATAAGTGCAGGAATCAACCTAATTTGGTGGTGTTATAGGGCACGGGGCTAATGGATGTGTAAAGGCAAGGCAAAAGCGGGATATACATGGCATGAAGGTGCAATAGAGCAAGGAGACCAAACATGGAAGGAGATTAAGCATGAATGAACAAGTAGCAGCAGTAGTAGCATCACAGAATTAGAACAAGAACCAGGATCTGCAGAGTGCAAGCCACGCAGCCACGTGGCAGGAAGAGCTTGGAGACGCGCGCCCGCGCGAGTACCCAGCCTAACCATAGAACCTACTGCAAATTATGCGGCCGCGAGCATGACAAGCCTAAGGAGAGCACACCGCAAGGCGAGCCCGATGAACATAGAACTTCTTTGCAAGTCTCGCTGCCACGAGTAAAAGGTTTGGAGGAGCTTGTGACCATGAGAACTGGCCGTGATTTGTTTTATTTTAATTTCTAATTTTTAAGGGTTGTAATGTTTTTTTTTAAAACAAGATCTGACTGGTGTCATACATATCTTTGCTATCTTTAGTCGTATTCTTGACATCGTAATTAGGGTTTACTCTTTGGGAGAGATTCCAACGGTAGAAGGAGGCCAAAACTATACTTTTCTTGTTCTTCTTGGGATTTTCCACCAGAGTGGGTTTATTATTATTATTTTGCTAGAATCTTATGAGGATTTGAATATTGATCTATATTCAGCAATTGGGTTTGATTGTTTCTATGTTTCCTCTTTCAATTGTTTGTTTAATAATCTTGTTTAGATTTGATCCCATAATGGCTTTTGGTTCAGTCATGAACTAAATTCCATTATGGGATTCTAACGGATTTTAATATGTAGTTTGATTGCATGCTTAAATGCTGGATTGTTTTACATATCATATGGAATGTCTATCATGATTGTTTTGCATGTATGAATGCTTGATCACCATTCGTTTTAGTATTTGTATGGAATTGACAATGAACATTCAAATATGGATTGTAATCACGATAGTATACGTATATAGGGCTGTGTTATATAGCTTATGTATTTTGTGAACCAGATAGACATATACTGTTTCACTATATAAGTTTGAATAAGGGTTTGAACTTAATGTCAATATAGTTGCAATTTCACATAGACATATAGTGATTCTGGTTATATTGATGATTACATAGAGTCTATCATCTGTGGATGCTGTGTAAGTAGGTCTTAATGCATTGAAAAATGGCTAATACTCTTTTAGTGCTCTTGGCTACTTTCCTGTGATATGTGAACAAGTCATGCATGATAGTGGCGATTGAATGAAGTATTAAATGAAGTTAGGATCCCATTATTTCCAAATTTGATTCATTCCGTCGTTACTCTTGTTTTAGTTGTTATTTGCAATTTGAGATCAAACCAATCTTAGTCATTAGTTTGAGCATATAAATATAATCATTTAATTAATGCATATTTATTTAAATTAATCACTTTCTCCGTGGGATCGATACTTTACTTACTCTGTATTGCTTGTTGACACATGTACGCTTGCATGAGTTAGAGCTCTTTTGTTAAGACTAAAAATGAGGCAACAGATAGGAACCATAATAGACAACTTGGACAAAGAAAGTAAAATTTAATTTTTCTGTGAATAGTGTTGTATTCGTGAATAGTGTCGTATACATGAATAGTAACCCCGACACAAAAAGGTAAAAATTTCATAAGAAAAATCTTACTTCGTGAATAATACTGTATTCGTGAATAGTGACGTATACGTGAATAGTAACCTCGACATGAAAAGGTCAAAATTTTATACTAATATTTCTATATAATGATATTAAAAGAAACGATTTCATTTACAAAGAAAATAAGATCCCTTACCTCAAAATACAAGTACTTCTGACTGAAATATCGGATATAATACTAAAGAAAACTTTCACTGCTTATCAACTCTCAAAGTATCTAAATACTTACAGAAATACGTTCGATATTATAGAGAAAGAAACTTCTGATTCTGGTGTGATTTTCATTTCTAACTAAGTGCCCTATTTATAGAAAAATGTTAGAACACCAATGTAGACTAACCTGCTACTGTTGGCTTCCACCCTTTGCAATTCACGCACACCACACTTTGAAATTTCAGCAATTTTCCTCAAAAAACAAAATTGGGGTTCACCCATGTTTTTAATAAAAATATTTATTTCCGAAACTTCAATAATTCATATTAAATAGCCCTTTTATCAAAAAAAAATATGAACCTTATGTCCATTCCATATAAAATTTAATTCTCTACAACTTTGTAGAAAAAAGTTTTTCCAAATTCCAAACAGAAAATGACCAAAATTCACATACGGATGATTTTTAATACCTCCATTCCGATAAAATACTGATAAAACACATCAGCATTAATTCCTTCATTTATATCCACATAAAATAAATATTTCCTTACATATAAATTAATAATTAATTATTTATAAATAATATTATAGAATCACAATAATGACAACCAGGTCGTTCCTAGGAAAGCGGGGGCTTTCCGGTAAGGATTTCTCCTTATTGGTGCGTAATTAGGTGACCAAACCCCTTTCCTAGATATAACTTCCTTAGACATTGCAAATAATTCTATCTAATAATATTATTCAAATAATATGAATTATTGATTTGATAATGGAAAATACTATATAGTGACAATTATTGAAACAACAATAATATAAAATATCAATGTACCAATTATTAAATTAATAAAATAAAATATTGAACAGTAATTACTGTAACAATTATTGAGTAGTGCCTTCTTACGTAAGAATCAATAATCCAAAAAATAATGTGCAATACTGGTGTGCTCTTTATGCAACCACGCCAGATTCGCTTCACAATCAGATTATTAATATAAAAACTCATACTTGTCGTTTTCTTCATCCGACAGTTTTTTGTTAAGGGGTCCACAAATGGTTGCACCGTCCTACGAATATTCCCCAACAGCAAGAATATTCTACGATCAAACGAATATTCTCCGACAATAATGAATATTTTATAACGACTTGCTTATTTAAAATATGTGTGCATTTTACCCATAACTAACCACATTAATCAAATCAACCCCTTACTATTTCAAAATAATGAATAGAGAAAATTCAATTTTATTTGTAAAAAGTTAGGGTCTTACATCTTATACACATGTCATCATGGCATAATTAGTTACCACATGATCATGGTACATAACTGAATATCTATTTTATTTACAACTCTTCGTCTTAGGTTTAATGACATGGTTAATCCACACTTTTCTTTTATTAACACCAACTTTCAGTTATCACATAACTCATTAATTACTAATAAAAAATTTTATATTTGGTATTATAACAACACCACAATATGATTAATCACACTTTATAGACATACGATCATACTATATTAACAATTATAGAATTGTATATTAAAAAATTAAATTTCTTGGCCAAACTGCTAAGTGGAGCTGCAGCGCCCCAACTTGTACTGAGGAAGGCGATGTGGCGGCTGTCCATGGCTAAGGCATGAGAGGAAAGACTTGAAATCAAGGCCAAGATCTCTGGTCTCGGCATCGCAACACCTATACTAGATTAACGTGCACACTAAGTAGCATTTGCCGACGTAGTTTCTTCACAAAACAGGCGATGTGGTGTCGTGGCACAGTTTCACGCAGACAGTGTTCACGAGGAACACAAAACAAAGTAAAATTAGCCTAAAATCTTCTTTTTAACAATAAAATTAACACATATAATACACATAAACTTTACAGAAATATAAACTAATGTTTCTAATATGTTTTTAACCATATAAACAACTTAAACATCAAATTAAAACCTTTCAATTTCATTGTTTTTGCTATTTCTTCACTTTAAAATACTTTTAGCGAAACTAACCACTGTGAATTCATTTTTCAACCAAAACAGTTTGTTTAAAACCCATTGTTTTCATTTCTTCATATATTTACACAATAAAAAGTCAATTTACACTTTATATATGAATTGAGTCTCAATTTTGATTCTAAAATAAGCCATTTCATACATATCACATTATTTCTCCGTCAACATGATTTCTTCATATATATATATATATATATATATATATATATATATATATATATCATATTTTCATGAATTAAATTACCCCAAATCATATAAAAATAATTTATATCAACGAATTAGTATATACAAACCACATAATCAAAATTAATCATCAATGTAAAATTTATAGAGAACTTTTAAACGAAAAGAGAACTAAAACTTAGAGGCTAAGATTATACCTTTGATTGTTTGCTTAAGCTTTGTTAGAAGACAATAATTCTTCTTTAGTTGCTCAAATTCATAGATAAATCCTTTCTTTCTTAACTCGTTATAGTTCTCTCTCTTTTTTTCTTCGTTCTTCTTCATCTACTTTGTTTTTTTAGTATTAGGATTAGACTGACATAACTTAACGTAAAAAAAACAGACGTAAAATAAAAAAAAATGAACATATAATATTAACTATAATTAACACATATAAGTTATATTTTTTAAAAAAAAAATTAAAGGCCACTAAGGCTTGTTTGGCAAAACTAATTTAAAATAAAGACTTAAAAGTCTTAAGCCTTGTTCGGTAAAACTAAATTAAAATTCCTTTTTAGCTTCTTTTAATAACTCACTTACTATATAATTTATTGTCACACCCTATTTAATTAAATTCTCATATTCAAATTTGAATACATTAAAGCTAACAACAACTTATTAAATCAAAATGCAACATAATCAAATTGTAATAAAATTATAATTTTATTTAATAAATTAACACATTACTTTTAATTACTAAATTAAATTAAAACATCATTATAACAATTCATTTAATTCTTATCAACTCTATAATTTAATTATTAAATTAAATTTGAATATTATCACATAATAACTAATTCATCTTCAACATAAAAAATTACCAAATATCAACTTAATTAACATATTACACTTAATCAAGTTAATTCCCCACAACTCAAGAATTATTTATTTAACTAATAAATAAATATTTATTTAACAATAAACACATCAACTAAAATTTTATTTAATTTAATAATTATTTGAAATTACATATAAAAATTCTAGATTGTTACATCCTTCCCTCCTTACAAGGATTCTGTCCCTAGAATCACAACTCAAATAATCCATTCGTCACATTCTTACCTCCTTACAAAGATTCTGTCCCCAAAATCGAAGACACGGATTAAACAAATAACTCAGGATAGCTTTTTATCATATTGTCTTCGAGTTCACACGTAGCTTCCTTGGCATTGTGTTTCCTCCATTTCACCTTCACATAAGGTATCACTTTATTCCTGAGCACTTATTCTTTTCTATAGTTCTCTTTTTTTTCCTTGTTTCTTCTTCCTCTACTCTGTTTTCTTTAGTATTAGGCTTAGACTGACATAACTTAACGTAAAAAAATAGACGTAAAATAAAAAACTGACATATAAAAATAACCATATTTAATACATATCAATTATGTTTTTTTTAAAATTTAAAATCCACTAAGGCTTGTTTGACAAAACTAATTTAAAATAAAGACTTAAAAGCCTTAAGCTTTTTTGGTAAAACTAAATTAAAATCTTTTTTAGCTTATTTTAATAACTCACTTACTATATAGTTTATTGTCACACCTAGTTAATTAAATTCCCATATACTAATTTAGTTAAATTAAAGCTAACAACAACTTATTAAATCAAAATCCCACATAATCAAATTGTCACAAAATTATAATTTTCATAATAATTTAATTTAATAAATTAGCACATCACTTTTAATTACTAAATTAAATTAAAACATCATTATAACAATTCATTTAATCCTTATCAACTCGTAATTTAATTATTAAATTAAACTAGAATATTATTACATAATAATTAATTCATCTTCAAAATACAAAATTATCGAATATCAACTTAATTAACATATTACATTTAATCAAGTTAATTCTCCACAACTCATGAATTATTTATTTAAATAATAAATATTTATTTATTTAAGAATAAAACACAACAACTAGAATATTTATTTAATTCAATAAATATTTAAAATTACATATAAAAATTTTGGATTGTTACAGGTTAAGCTGAGCATCATTTTAAATCTATCTATATAGATTTGTATCCCCAATTAAGATACTATTCTCAAATGATTCATGGAGGAATGTTGAGACAACTTTATCTTTACTGATTTTAACATGGGTATGTCATTCCTTATTCGTGGTATATCATAATATAATACAAGGAATGCTACGACGCTCCCACTGACCCTTTAGTACACACTAGGTTCATTCTCATTTTTAACAAAATAAAACTCTTTTGATTATCTCATCAAAATGAATGTTTCATTTTTGAGAAATTTACTTCAATCCATAAAGTGATGTGTTAATTCAGTAGGATAATTCCTCTCATATTCTTTGAGTTATCGCAAGGCATAGGCTATGACTTTCCCATGTTGCATGAGAACACATCCTAACTCTTTGCCTGAAGCATCGCTGTAGATAACAAATCCATCCGAACCAGATGGTATTGTCAGAACAGGTGCCAAAATGAGTCTTCTCTTGAGTTCTTGAAAACTCTTCTCACAATCCTCGCTCCAACCGAATTTTTTATCTTTACGAATCAGCAGAGTTAATGGAGTAGCGTTTTGAGAAAATCCTTCCACGAATCTCCGATAGTTACCAGCTAAGCCCAAAAAGCTACGAACTTCGGTCACCGACATCGGTTGCTACCAACTTTGTATGGCTTCAATCTTCGACGGATCGATAGATACTCCATGTTTTGACACCATGTGCCCAAGGAATGCTACTTCCTCAAGCCAGAACTCGCATTTCTTCAGCTTGGCATATAGCTTGTTATCATAAAGTCTTTGCAGTACCAGCTTCAAATGGCGCTCATGATCTTCACGGCTTTTGAAATATATTAGGATGTCATCAATACAGACAACAACGAACTGATCCAAATATTCTTTGAACACACGGTTCATCATATCCATGAAAGCAGCAGGAGCATTAGTCAATCCAAAAGATATGACTAAGAATTCATAATGCTCGTACTGAGTTCTGAAGGCAGTCTTTGAAATATCCTCAGTTTTAATCTTCAGCTGATGATATCTAGAACGAAGATCGATCTTTGAAAATAATTTTGCTCCTTACAACTAGTCGAACAAGTCATCAGTGCGAGGTAGCGGATACCTATTTTTGATAGTGACATGGTTCAATTCTCGGTAGTCAATACAAAGTCGCATACTCCCGTCTTTCTTCTTTACAAATAACACAATAGCACCCCAAGGAGATGTACTAGGACGAATGAAATCGATGTCCAACAACTCCTGTAGTTAGACCTTTAACTCCTGAAGTTAAATAGGAGCCATTAGATATGGGGTTTTAGAAATGGGCTTTGTAATTATTATTGTGAATAATAAGGTGTTAATTTGATATAATGCTTTGGCTGTGGGTGAAATCTGCAAATTTTGCAAAATGAGCAAGTGGTTATAAAATATTCATTGTTGTCGGGGAATATTCATTTAGTCGTGGAATATTCTTTCTGTTAGGGAATATTCGTACGAAGGCGCAGCCATTTGTGGGCCCCATAACGGATAATGATCGGATAAAGAAAACGACAAATTTGAGTTTTTATAAATAACGGCGTAGTTGTTACCGTTAACACTGTTGGAATACCCGGTGGTTAAAATACAGTAATACGCGTGGTTGCACAGTAGCACACAGTTTTGCACAGTATTTTTTAATTATTCATTCTTACGTAAGAAGGCACTACTCAATAATTGTTACAGTAATTAGTGTTTAATATTTTATTTTATTGGTTCAATAATTGTTGTGTTGATATTTTATATTATTGTTGTTTCAATAATTGTCACTGCACAGTATTTCCCTTTATCAGATCAATAATTCATATTATTTGAATAATATTATTAGATAACATTATTGGCAATGTCTAGAAAGTTCTATCAAGGAGAGGTTTGGTCACCTAATTGCGGCGCCAAGAAGGAGAGAAATCCTTATCTAAAAGCCCCTCTTTCTGAGGAGCGGCTACTGGTTTATAATTATGATTACGTAATATTATTTGTGAATAATTAATTATTGATTTATATGATATGGAAATATTTATTTTATGTGGATATAATTGATGGATATATTTATTTTATGTGGATATAATTGTAGGAATTAATGTTGAGGTGTTTTTGTCGGAATGGAGGTATTAAAAATTAAATCACTATACTTGAGATATATTATGTGAGTTATAATTTTTAATCGTAGTTGGATCGTTGTGATTTTTGGATATGTTATACATATATAAGTTGAGTATATATCCACAAATTTTGAACCGTTAAAAATGAATGTATAATTTGTTATGAATTTTAAGAGGTGACTAATTCAAAAATTAGGTTTATAAATGATTTTGGTGGAAAATTCTAGAATTGAGTGGGCCCCACTTGTGGTTGGTGAAGAAATGTGTTGACTTTTATTTCAAATGTCGTGGATGGCAATAGTAGCAGGTAAAGCCATCAGGTAGCAGGTCAAGTCTGCTTCGGCGTGGTAACATTTTCCTATAAATAGAGGGCTAAGTTAGAATTGAAAATCACACCAGAAACATAAGCTTTCTCTCTTTCTCTCTCTATATTATCGAGCATATTTTGTGAGTAGTTAGATACTTTTTGAGTTTCTATTTATCAGTGCATGTTTCCTTCAGCCTTATACCGATATTTCGATCAGAAGTACTGTTATTTTGAGGTAAGGGATTTTATTTTCTTCGTAAATGATATTATTTCTTTCGATATCATTATGCCAAAATATTGGTCTGAACTTTTTATCAAATTTGGAACTTTTTGTGTCGGGGTTACTATTCACGTATACAGCACTATTCACGTATACGACACTATTCACGAATACGGCACTATTCACCGAAAAATGAAATTTTCTCCTTTTTGTCCAAGATGTCTATTATGGTTACTATCTTTGATTGTATCCATGTTTTGATCTTTATTCTTGAATTTTGCTTCAAAATTGGTTATTATGGAGTATTATTGATCTTGGATAAATTGTAATACGAATCTCTAATCTTTGTAATTTGTTTCACTGGATTCGTTCCTTTAAAATATTTTTCATCATCCTCAGTCCTAAATGATGATATTACTGAATATCTTTGGCCTGTAGTGCAAAGATGAATGATTACCTAATGAATATCTTTGGCCCGTAGTGCAATAATGAACAGGTGTTGAGATGAACATGACCACCTGGTGATACAAATGAATATCTTTGGTCTATAGTGCAAAGATGAATATTTGATTCAAGATGTATACTGATCGATGTTACAAGGATAAAATATTGATGATGGACTTTTAAATCTTAGAAGATAGTGGAATTCTTTCTCTACTTGACTCTTCTAATGGATTGTTGTTTCCGCTGCAATTGTTGATCTAAAACTTGTTGTCTATTATATTTTATCAGATTTTTCTCTGTGGAAGACTAATGATAAATTGTTGTATATTATCTTAGTCATAATATTCTTTACTGGGCTAGTTGAGCTCACCCTTTTCCTCTTTGTTCCATTTTTCTTCTAAGGAGGTGAGAACATAGCAGGAACTAGCCGGGGTATGGAGTGATGGTTCAGGAAAGTTGTATTAGTAGTCCTCACTATTTTGTAAAATAGTGTATCAATAATTGTAATGAGGACTCCTTTTGAATTTGTATAATCTCTATTAGACAATATTTATATTCAAACTCACAGTATATGTGTTGTCGTATTTTGCACAACAATTGTATAACTGAAGTTATATTTGTTTATGTACCATGTATTTGGCGACTCAGAATGGGTGATGTAGACCTATTTTGGGGGCGTCACAGTTGGTATCAAAGCTTAGGGATATAATCCCTGGCTGAGATGTGAGACAAGAACTAGGAGGGGAGAGTCGGGGAATTCCTTCACTTGTATGACCTTATTTGTTATTTGGTTGGTCAATCAGAGCATATGGTTAATATGTGATATTTAATTTGTTAATTAACCCTTATTTTATGGCAGTATTTAAGAATGGCAGCGAGAAATATTAATGATGGAGTGAATGAGACAGTGGAGACACCTTTAATCACTACACAGGGGAACGTGCAACAGGAAGGCAATATGTGAACCCCCAGATTTTATGAATAAAGATTTAAATTTATCGAAATATTTTTTGAATGTTATGGTGTGGATTTGATATAATGTTATAGTTGTGGGTAGTAATTATAAATTTTTTAAAGTATGCAAGTTGTTATAAAATATTTGATTAGTCGGCAAAAATTCTTTTTGTCGGGGAATATTTGTGCGACGGCACAATCATTGGTGGACCCCACAACAGAAGTATTGTCGTAGTTAGAAAAAGACAGAATTATCTTTTATAAAAATAACTACTAAGTATTTACCGTTAAAACTGCTGAACTACTCAAGAGTAAAAGTACAAAGATGTCTGGCGTGGTTGGATAGTAATACACGGTATTGATTATTGATGCTTACGTAAGAAGTCACTCAGTTATACTCAATTATTGCTACAGTAATTGCTGCATCATATCTCTCATATTATTGATTCAATTATTGTCACAGTATCATCTGCATAAAATATTATTTTATTAAATCAATAATTGAGACGACAAAGTTTTTCATATTATAAATTGCAATATTTACAATGTCTAGAAGTTTTGTCAAGGAGAGGTTAGATAATCTAATTGCGCGCCAATAGGGAGAAATCCTTATCGGAAAGCCCCCTCTTTCCTGGGAACGACCTGGTTGATAAATATTGTGAGTTATAATATTAATGATGAATGTTATTAAAATTGAAGTTATGTTCGGAGTTGAATTTGGAGACGCGGACGTGATATTTAAGTCCGGAACGACGAAATTAGTAAAATAGTCTATAAACACAAAATTTTCTGGAATTCACTATTTGGTCAAAAAGTCAACAATTGACTTTATAGGGAAAAGTCAAACTTTGAAATTTCAAAATTTATATTTTTTATAAAAATGGTTTCATTGTGTTGGAATTATTTGTGTTAGTGAAAATCGACAATTATTTCGATAATAATTGATGTCTGGAGGTTATATTGACCAATCGGGTATTTTACCGGATAAATGAGCAATTGATAGCTATTATTTCACATGATTATAACTATTTGTTCACATGTGTATACTATTGTTTCACATTCTTGTTACTATTAGGGGAGTTGGTGAAAGATTGATAATACTTACATGACTAAGTTAAAAATGGAGGTATAGATGGCGGTACTATACTGTAATTCGTATTTTCACATATCTAGAACTATCGATTCACATAATTTACTATTGAATCACATTATTTACTATTAGGGGAGGTGGTGCAAGTTTGATAATACTTCCATGACTAAATTAAAATTAAAGGAAAAGTTGGAGGTATTGTACTGTAATTTTTTGAGTCCCAAAACGTGCAATTATCGAAACTATATTTTTCTATAAATAGAAGCTCACTCTTCCTTCATTTCTCACCAATTCACAAAAGCTTTAGAGCGATTATTATAGAGAGAAATTATAGAAAGAAGAAGAGAAGTCTGCTACCTCACTATTCCAGTATCTAGTTTTTCTAAGGTAGGGAGTATTATTTCTTTCTTATCCATGAAGAGAACTTCTATTATTCCATTCTTTATTATTCTATTAGAATAACCTGTATACGCGGGCTACCCTATACTTGGTGAAATTCTTCTGTTGTTCCATTCTTTATCATTATGTTGGAACATCCTCATCAGACGTTCTCTGGCTTGGGACTGGTTCCGTCTTTATTATTACTCGTTGAATATCCTCGCCTACGCGTTCTCTACGCCGACTGGTTTCGTCTTTAATATTCTATTAGAATATCATGTCTGTGCATTTTACGTCGGACCTGATTCCGTTATTTATTATTCTGTTGCAATAACTTGCCTGTGCGGTCTATCGCATGCATGGTGATTTCTTTTGTTATTCCATTCTTTATTATACTCAGTTGGTTAAAGTTTTGACTTCTATACTCCATGAAATTAGTGGAATATCCTTGATATTTGAGCTTCATCCAATATCTTTTCATGGAAATGTTCTTCTGAGCATTCCTGAATTTTACTCTACAAAGCAGTATTATGTTGACAATTTGGACGTTATTAGTTCATGGATAAATTAATTCTTGAACTTGTTTTATTGAATTCTTAAATCATTGTCATCATCCTCATGTTTATATTTTGTTGAAAGTCATATGTGGCCTATAGTGCATAGATGGACTTGGTATGATTATGACCAGGGATTATTCGGTGTAATCATGATCGTAGTGTTACAAATGATGTGGTAAAAGTCCTCATTGGCTCATAGTGCATTGATGGACAATTGTTGGCATGATCATGACCATTATTTAATACACAAATATTCTTGGCCCGTAGTGCATGGATAATTGTGGTCGTGATACTAAAGAATATCCTTGGCCGTAGTGCAGGGTTGATTCGATGATGTGGATTATTTATTAAAATCGAGTCCCAAATGATAAAAGTGATGAAAACCTTCTAAATCATAAAAGATAGTAGATTTTATTCTCTACTTGACTCTTTTAATGGATTGCTTGTTCCGCTGCAGTTAAACTTAATGGTTGTTATATTGTACCAGTTTAACACTGTTGAAGGCTAACGATAATATATTCTGCATTATCTTAGTCATAATATTTTCTACTAGTCTAGTTGAGCTCACCCTTTTACTTTTATTGTTCTCTTCAAGAAATGAGAACGTAGCAGGGACTAGTCGGGGAACGGAGTGACGGACCATATGATAGCATTAGTAGTCCTCACTATTAAGTGAAATAGTGGAAAATAAATGAAATAATATTGAATTTGAGTTTGAATATTGTCTAGATGACAATATTTGTATTAAAACTCACAGCTTATGTTTTGTCGTACTTTACACGACAGTTGTATAATTAAGTTGTATTTTTATCCTGTACCATGTATTTGACGACTCAGAATAGGTGATGTATACCTATTTTGGGGGCGTCACAGTTGGTATCAAAGCTTAGGGATATGATCATTGGCTGAGATATGAGATAAGACTAGGAGGGGAGAGACGGGGAATTCCTTCGCTAGTATGACCTACCTAAGTTTATTTGGTATTTAATTGGTCGGTCAGAGTGTAGGGATAATATGTGATATGTTAATTAACCCTTGTTTTATGGTAGTATTTGAAAATGACATCCGAGAATGTTGAGAATAGCAATGGAGCACAGGAGACCGTTGAGTCTCCACAGATCAATAATCAGGACAATGTGCAACAACATGGCGATAATCCTCTTGTAAACACCAACCCTGATCAATTGATGAACGACGGTACGTTTAGGAGCTTTTTAGAATTCATGCAACATCAGGCGAAGGCCACTCCTGTTCATAATACAGGAGTAAACAATGGCAACCCACGGTTGGTCACAGCTAAGCAATTCAAGGAGCTGGGACCACCGGAGTTTTTGGGAAAGCCAGAACCATTTAAGGTAGAGACATGGTTAAATCAAATCACCAAGATATTTGATGTCTTGGGATGCTCCGAGGAGCAAAAGGTTCCCTTTGCCACCTTTATGTTGCGTGAAGAGGCAGATCACTGGTGGGAATCTGTAAAACGTACCCTGCCTGACGCACTCAAGATGTCTTGGGAGAAGTTCCAAGAGCTGTTCAACAACAAGTACTTTCCCGAAAGTATTCGTCACATGAAGGAGGTGGAGTTTATCAAGTTGGAACAAAACAATATGACCGTGTTGTGTCTGAGGCTAAATTTGCGGAGTTATCCGGTTTGCATCCCATTTGGTCGATAATGAGGAGCGAATGACGCTAATGTTTTTAGAGGTTTGAAGCGGGAGATACGCCAATATCTTATTTCTCATAAATTGTGTTTGTATTCGGATGTTGTAAATAAGGCTCGATTAGTGGAGCGCGATAACGAGTTAACACAACCAAAAGAGAGCGGTAAACAAAATGATAATACCTAAGGTGATACTTGAATCATCAAAGCGGTGATAATAAGCATGGAGGAATCAACATGCGAAATGGTAACCACTTTGGTGGTAATCATGGTCAAAATAATAAGAATGGACATTTCAAGAAGAGGAGATTCAACAATGATGGAAAGACGTCAAAGACCAAAGACCGTTGTTAAGGAAGGAGAACGACCACCTATCATATGCTTCAAATGCGAGGGGAGGGACATATCGGTCAAACCGCTAGCGATGTCAGTCAAAAACATGTTATAATTGTGGGAGAGAAGGTCACTTAGCCCAATTTTGTCTTTCACCGAAGACAAGTTCAGCTATGATGGAGGCACCGAAGGCCGTCCCAGAAAAGTCAAAGCCGGTAGTTTAAGAGAGAACATTTTTTTGTGACGAGGAACCTGAATAAAATTATCATGGGTATGTTAGTCATAAACTCTTGCGAAGTTTATGCCGTGTTAGATACCGGTTCTACTCACTCTTTTATTTCATTTAGTTGTGTTCAATGTTTGAATTCAACTCCGGAGAAGTTAGATTTTGATTTATCTGTTGAAACTTAGTTGGGAGAAACCTTCATTACCTCCACTATTTATAAATCTTGTTCAAATCAACACTTTCATGTTACCTGTCAATCGTATCTCTTTGAAAATACTTGCCTTTGATGTGATTTTAGGAATCGATTGGTTAACTACTCATTATGCTTTTCGTAAGGTTTTTAGCTTTCATATTCCTAACCAACATGTTATGCGAATTCAAGCAACCAAATCACTAAAGTCAATCATGGTCATATCAAGCCATAAGTAAAGAGCCCGGTCCTTTCGTTGTTGACTTCCTTGTATGGAATGCACCGAAGCCAGACTTTCTGTAGGCGACGCTGTGAATGACGATGGAAAGTTAATAGGTATGACTGTGACGTGTTACCCAAGTCTTGGATGAGAGTCACAGTTTTGAATGATATTTCTATTGTTAATAAATTTCCTTACGTATTCTTGAAGACTTATTAGCCTACCCCTAGAGCGTGAAATCGAATTTTTCATTGACCCCAGTACAAAACCTATTTCTAAAACCCTCAAATATTTCTTCAACTAAAATGAACGTAACATGCGCCAAAGACGTTGGCTCGAGCTATTGAAGATTACGATCGTACCATTCAATACCATCGTGGGAAAGCGAACGTGGTAGCTGACGCGTTGAGTAGAAGATCGTATGCGTTTACGAGTGCGATGTTGTTAACACAAAGACCCATTTCGTACGACTTACAAATGATGAAGATAGAGTTAAAGACTCTAGGAACCCACGTGAAGATAATGAATATACGATTAGAATTGACTTTAATCGATAATGTTAAAATCCGCTCAAGCTACACACCCGGAGCTGATGAATGAAGAAGGTTCAAGAGGACGTTATTCTAGAAGCAAGAATCGACGAAGAGAGGAAATCTCAACCCTCGATTTAATTGGCCCATTTGAAATCCTCGATCGAGTTGGAACTGTGGCCTATATACTCATTTTATCGCCAAGTATGTCGCGTGTTCATAACGTTTTTCACGTATCGATGTTACGTAAATATGTGGACGACCTGGACCATATTATTAAATTAGAACTAGACGATGTAGCAGAAGATTTTATGTATGAGGAGATACATGTTAAAATCTTGGATAAGAAGGATCGTATTCAACACTCAAAGGTTATACCTCAAGATTTAGAATTTGAAATGAAGTCAAGGTATCCTTACCTCTTTGGCATATCAAGTGCATACGTAAATTTCAAGGGCGAAATTTCATAAGGAGGGGAGATTGTGAAACCCCAGATTTTATGAATAAAGATTTAAATTTATCGAAATATTTTTTGAATATTATGGTGTGGATTTGATATAATGTTATAGTCGTGGGTAGTATTTATAAATTTTTCAAAGTATGCAAGTTGTTATAAAATATTCGATTGGTCGGGGAAAATTCTTTTTGTCGGGGAATATTCGTGCGATGGCACAATCATTGGTGGACCCCACAACGGAAGTATTGTCGTAGTTAGAAAACGACATAATTATCTTTTTACAAAAATAACGGCGGAAGTTTTACCGTTAAAACTGTTGAACTACTCGGTAGTAAAAGTACAGTAATACGCGTGGTTGCATAGTAGTACACGGTATTGATTATTGATGCTGACGTAAGAAGTCACTCAGTTATACTCAATTATTGCTACTGATAATTCTTTGCATCATATCTCTCATATTATTGATTCAATTATTGTCACAGTATCATCTGCATAAAATGTTATTTTATTAAATCAATAATTGAGACGACAAAGTTTTTCATATTATAAATTGCAATATTTACAATGTCTAGAAATTTTGTCAAGGAGAGGTTAGATAATCTAATTGCGCGCCAATAGGAGAAATTATAGAAAGTTGGAGGTATTGTACTGTAATTTTTCGAGCCCCAAAACGTGCAATTATCGAAACTATATTTTTCTATAAATAGAAGCTCATTCTTCCTTCATTTCTCACCAATTCACAAAAGCTTTAGGCGATTATTATAGAGAGAAATTATAGAAAGAAGAAGAAAGTCTGTTACCTCACTATTCCAAAGATCCGGTTTTTCTAAGGTAAGGAGTATTATTTCTTTTTCTTATCCATGAAGAGAACTTACATTATTCCATTCTTTATTATTCTATTGGAATAACTTTTGTATCGCTGAGCTACCCTATACTTGGTGAAATTCTTACATTATTCCATTCTTTATCATTATGTTGGAACATCATGTATACATGCATTCTCTGCCGGACACAGTTACATCTTTATTATTCTTACATTGGAATATCACATGCTCATGCGTTTTACGGCGGGACTGGTTCCGCCTTTTATTATTACATTTGGAATATCCTATTTGTTAGATTTCTGGGACCTAATTCCGTCTTTTATTATTTTGTTAGAATATCATATGCATGTGTTTTTCGCCGAGACACGATTTCGTTATTTATTATTCTGTTGGAATAACTTTTGCTGTCATGCGATCTATCACATGCATGGTGATTTCTTTTGTTATTCCATTCTTTATTATACTCAGTTGGTTAAAGTTTTGACTTCTATACTCCATGAAATTAGTGGAATATCCTTGATATTTGCGCTTCATCCAGTATCTTTTCATGGAAATATTCTTCTAAGCATTCTTGAATTTTACTCTACAAAGCAGTATCATGTTGACAATTTGGATGTTATTAGTTCCTGGATAAATTAATTCTTGAACTTGTTTTATTGAATTCTTAAATCATTGTCATCATCCTCATGTTTATATTTTGTTGAAAGTCATATGTGGCCTATAGTGCATAGATGGACTTGGTATGATTATGACCAGGGATTATTCGGTGTAATCATGACCGTAATGTTATAAATGATGTGGTAAAAGTCCTCATTGGCTCGTAGTGCATTGATGGACAGTTGTTGGCATGATCATGAGCATTATTGAATACACAAATATTCTTGGCCCGTAGTGCATGGATAATTGTGGTCGTGATACTAAAGAATATCCTTGGCCATAGTTCAGGGGTGATTCGATGATGTGGATTATTTATTAAGCTGAGTCCCAGCGATAAAAGTGATGAAAAACCTTCTAAATCATAAAAGATAGTAGATGTTATACTCTACTTGACTCTTTTAATGGATTGCTTGTTCCGCTGCAGTTAAACTTGATGGTTGTTATATTGTATCCGTTTAACACTATTGAAGGCTAACGATAATATATTCTGCATTATCTTAGTCATAATATTTTCTACTGGGCTAGTTGAGCTCACCCTTTTACTTTTATTGTTCTCTTCAGGAAATGAGAACGTAGCAGGGACTAGTCGGGGAACGGAGTGACGGACCAGATGATAACATTAGTAGTCCTCACTATTCAGTGAAATAGTGGAAAATAAATGTAATAATATGGAATTTGAGTTTGAATATTGTCTAGACGACAATATTTGTATTAAAACTCACAGCTTATATTTTGTCGTACTTTACATGACAGTTGTATAATTAAGTTGTATTTGTATTCTGTACCATGTATTTGACGACTCAGAATAGGTGATGTATACCTATTTTGGGGGCGTCACACAATATTTCTTATGAAAACAACACTACCGAACAAATGATGAATGATGGGATGTTTAGAAGTTTTTTGCAATTCATGCAAAATCAGACGAGGGAGACTCGTGCACAAAATACGGGTGGAAATGATAGCAATGCGCAGCTTGTCACAGCCAACCAGTTCAAGGAGTTGGGACCACCAAAATTTATTGGAAAGCCGGAACCGATCAAGGCGGAAACGTGGGTCAAACAAATTACCAAGATATTCGATGTCTTGGGATGCACGGAGGAACAGAAGGTTCCGTTCGCCACCTTTATGTTCCGGTGAGGCGGACTCTTCGGAGGAGTCATGAAGCATACCCACTGCTTTTCAACATGTCTTGGGAAACGTTTCAAAAACTATTTAATGACAAGTACTTTCCTAAAAGTATTCGTCATATGAAGGAGGTAGAGTTTATCGACCGAACAAAACAACATAACGATGTCCCAAAGATGCGGTGCGAAGTTTGCGAGTTATCGTGTTTGCACCTCATTTGGTCGAGAATGAGGAACGAATGACGAGGATGTTTCTGAGAGGTCTAAAACCCGAGATTCGACAATATCTTATCTCTCATAAATTTTCTTTATATTTAGATGTTGTAAATAGGGCTCAATTAATAGAGCGACATAAAGAGTATGTTCAAAAAGCGGTCGTGAGAGCAATAAAAACCAAAGAGGAGGAAAACATTCGGACAAAAGCGGTAACCACTCTAGTGGTAATCATGGCCGTGATAATAGAAGGAGCGAGTCGGAAGGAGATTTCAAGAAGAGATGGTACAACAATGACAACGTAAAGATGTGACACCCCCAAATCCGGGTTACCTGACCCCCGAGTTTGGTGTTCACGATCCGTAATATAAATAACATTTAACTACCCATTTATTTACAAATAGGAACATACACTTCATTAACTGATACAGTTAATACATTACCCCAGGTTCTCTAACCTTAACATTACAAATATACCCTTTAGTTATACAAAAAGGGTTCACAAATACAACATAATAATAATGTTATTCATAACTAATTAATCACTATGTCTTTGTCTTTGTTCTCCACAGCACCTCCTACCACTTCACCCCTAGCTGAAAAGTTTTATTTAGCAAGGGTGAGCAACAAATTTGCCCCGCAAGTTAAGATATACAATAAATGTATATGAATCAATAAGAATAGACTATCTATTTTGATAGAATGAAACCAAAGTTCGGGGAACTTTGAAATAGCTGAACAAATCATTAATCAATAACAAGTCTTCTCGTATTCTAGACAACGCAATAATCTGGTAATGAAAGAATACAACTTTTTCAAAGTTTCTACGATATTCTATTGAATAAACAAGAATCAATTCTACACAATAACAAAGTCGAATGTTTTCCAGATTTATATCGAGCGATCCATTGGATCTAGAACTTCTATCTGCTAGGGTATCTATCAAAGATTTACTTTGATACATACGCAGGAGTATCAGATAACCATAAAAATTAAATCACACCCCTTTGCAAGTATAACAAATGATCAGCTTTATTATACCCTATATTATGCATAATGCTTAACAATGCCCATTGGCCGAATTTACGACCTAAAATGTTCCCTTTATATAAAAGGTTGTTCTTCTCAGTCTCAGAATTAAAATTTGATTTAACAACGAAACACAATGATTTCAATTTCTATTACTTATTGATCTAGCCGAAATAATTGGCATCGATCTACCAATAATAATAATTGAATTCTTTTCTCGAATTTATCAAGTTCTAACAAATGTTCGTCTAGCAAGAATAATTAGCTAAGACATTTCTCAACATAATTTGACAATAAATAGGAATTATCTGTACTGTCAATTCTATCTTCTACGAATATGAATATCCAACAATAATTATTCTACAAATGTATATTCTCTGAATCAATAATTCAATTTGAATTATTAAACATGCACTAACTGCGAATAATCAACAATAAATCCCTGGACATGGTATAATTAGCAATAATTAACCACTATAATAATTGAATAAATATAACTCAAGATTGAGTTAGGGAACATGCCTTCTCCGCTGATTACAGCTACACAATAAACTTAACTACGTTTGAAAGACCTATAATCATAATATTGGTCTCACAATTAGCACAACAATTCATAACACACAACACTGTAGTTCACAGTCAATCTGTCCTAGGCACATTACCACATAACCACATTAGTGTTTATAACCTATATAAACACTTAACAAGTCTAACTATTTCGGTCTGGTTGGACTTCGGTTCATTCTCGGTGTTCTGATCATTCTATCCTATAATTAACACATTGATTGTCGATTAAACTTGGTCTCTAAGCTTCAATATTATTTTAGATAAGTTAAATATCATTAATAATATTTTTCGGAAGCTTTTAATAATTTATAAACAATTATTATAATTTATAATAATTTTTCAAACATCGAAATCATTTTTAAATGATTTAATTATTGAATAATCTTATCATTATTAATATTTAATAATATAAAAATATTAATAGCATACTTGTCAAAATATTAAAGTTATTATTAATAACTTAAAATATTTTTAAATCATTAAAATTCTACTTAAATGATTTTTAAAATAATTAAAATCATTTTAAATCATCACCATTAGTATTTAAATATTAATGAAATTATTATCAAACTATTAAAAGTCATTAATTATAACTTAAAATATTTTTAAAATATTTATCTCATTGTTAAATGATTTTTAAATTAATAAAATAATTTTTAATTCATTTATTTAATATAATAATTAAATAAATCTAATATCATTAATATTAATTTATTAATGAGAATTCTCCAAAATATTGAAGATTATATTGTATAATTTAAAATATTTTCTAACACTTTATTCTTATTTAAAAAATGATTTTTATATAATTAAAATCATTTTTCTAATTTATTTAATACACTAATTAAATAAATTAAATATCATTAATATCCAAATAATTATAAATATTAATGAAAAATGTCCCAAATAATTAAAAGTTATTTTTCAGAATTTAAAACTATTTTTAGTAATTTTTAAAATTTATTTCTAATTTTAAATAATTTTTAGTATATTCAGAAATTAGAAGATTAATTAATCCGTCGATGTAGGCCTTTATCGACGCTTGTCTGTTGTCTTTGGTGTTCTTGGCTTAAGAACACTGACAAAGTCAGTGTTCAAGGGGTCATGTTTGACCGGCCTTAATTCTCTTCTCAAATCTGTTCTGGTCAATGTAATACTTCGATATTGTTGCATATATGTAATACTAAAATATGTAGTTATCAATTTAGTCATAACACTTCTCAGCAAGGAGATCGGAACCTCCAAAATTACTGACAACGTGTTCCTGGGTTTTCTGGGTTACCTAGAAACCCAGGCAGTTTCGAGTACTTACTTTGATGCTCGATAATATCTAGGTTCTGGTCATTAGTTTGGTGGTTTTATAGTTCGCATCAATAGTCCACATGTCAAGGAACATGTTTAAAGCAACATCACAGTTTAAAAACATCTAAATCGCCAGAATCAGTACGGTCAAACTCTGTCAGAAACTTGGCTCATGAACTTTTATGGAATTTCCAGAATTTCAAAATTAGTGCGAGTGGCCTATTTTGACCACTTGCTATGATCTATGTGTTGATTGTTTAAGCGTTGTATGGCCCTGAATCTAGAGTAAACACTACATACTACAATCCAGATACAACCATAACATCAAACATTAACACGACTGACAGATCTAGGCCTTGGAACGTCTTCTCAGACTCAGTTTTACACTTTCTGGGTTGCCCAAAAAGTGACTGGTCATGCTCGGTCAACCCTCTTTGACCGACTATATCTTATAATCTGGAAATTGAATATCTTGGATTCCACATCCAGAGCACAGACCTCGTGTCAGAGTACAGATCCAAAACATAAAACAACAAAAATCACAAACGAACAAGAATCTGTGGCGCCTGGCATTAGCTTGTTAGACCATAAAATTTGTTCTTGGACAGTTTCAAAAAACTTCAATTTTTGCCAACTTTGATGCTATGGATCAATGATAGATCATCATAGATCATCTAAAAACATCTTATAACACTTATATAAACACAAATACACCATTTTTACCGTAGTATACAAGATCAAAGGTAAGGTTTAGGTTTACACCTCTTCTTATCCAATCCTTGATCTATACTCTTCAATCTGATCTTGGTGATCAAAGGAATGTTCTAGGGACTGATATACTTGTGGTTTTTGGATGCCTTGGTGAGAGAGAGAGTAGATGAGAGCTTGGGAGAAAAATAATTAAATTTTGAGACTTTCTCTCTCTTTATCACTTAAATACTTGATCCAATGAATGCACACATGTTAGCTCACGATTTGGATCAATTTTTGGCTGAGGTTAAAGTCAATCAACTGACTTTAGTTGGTCACCAACTAAAGGTTTTTCAATTTTTACAAGTTAGCTCATTTAAAATGTAAAAAGGACATTTTTTGTCATTTGTAATTTAAATTTAGTGGCATTATGGTCAAATGTCCAAACCATTAGGGTTTAACCGTAAGGTTCTAACCCTTAGGTTTTACAACATCAATTTTAGAATTTTCTAAATAGGGTTTCTAAAAAAATTAAGATATCTAAAATAAAAATTACGGTTTTAAATAGAAATTAATATTTCTAAAGTATAATTAGGGTTTCCTAATTATATTAACACATACTAATCACTTTAGGCTTGCTAATTAGGATTTGGGCTTCCTAATTAGGGTTTAGAAATCCCGAATACGAAATTAGGGTTTTAATTAAAAAAATTAAAATTTCTAAATTACAATTAGGGTTTGTAAAATAAAAATTAAGATAACTAAAATATAACTAGGGTTTCTAATCATATTTAAGTTTAATAAACACATTAAGCTTACTAATTAGGATTAGGGTTTCCTAATTAAGGTTTTAGGATTCCCGAATATAAAATTAGGGTTTCTTGGCTTTCGACTAGGGTTTCTAACAGTACGTTAGGGTTTCTAATCCTGAGATTAGGGTTTTTAATCTCTTATTAGGGTTTATTAATTTTAAATCTTATCCGATCAATTATTGATCAACATTTCTATACAGTACCAACACGTACTTATCAAAATAGTTATTTTAATTATATTTTCTATCGAATCCATATCCGGACTTAGGGTTAGGTTTTCTAATCTTATTAAGCACAACTCTACTCTAAATTTATTAGTCAATACACAAATTGACCTTATCGAGACTCGTATCATAGATACTTGTCGCAAAATTGATAATCAATATTAATATTAATAAAAAAAAATTTATTCATAAAATTTTAATTATTCAAAATCTCGGGTTATCACGTTCACCCTCCTTAAAAGGATTTCGTCCTCGGAATCACCGCTTTCTTATTCTCTACAATCTTTTAAAGTTGTATCATCAATTCATTCTTAACAACACAATATTAATTTGTGTCTCAAATTCTAACCTGTGACTTGGATCATATAAAAGAAAACAAATCACAACAATATCTAACTCGTATTTCTCGTGTAAATTAATTTCTAACCGAACTCGTTACCTGTCGCCTCTTCATGGGCAGCTGCTGCATTTGGAACTGTCATGCTAAAAGTGAATGTTGTTGGTCTTCTTTGTTGTACAGGTCCTCGAATCGCGAAGGTTCCGCTACCGGGTCCCTTGTTGGCACTTCTCCTCTCTATATTTCTCTTTGGACAATTCCGGACCAGATGATCGGTCGATCCACACGCAAAACAACCTCGTGTCTTCTTTGGAATGGGACATTGGGGTGACATGTGTCCCTCTTGACCATGGTTGTATCAGACTCCTTTTTTCTTCAAACAAACTCCTCGATGACGCTTCCCGCAAACTACACATGACGCGCCTTTCTTCCTAATCTCTACTGGATTATCTCCTGAATTAATATCACTATCCCTCTTACGTTTATTAAGATTACTACTTCCACTACCACCTATCATAATATTTCCTTCAGCCTCCTTTCTTTGTACTTGACTATTCTTCAATACAGCTTCCATTTCTCCCTTAGCGATAATGGCTTTTTCTAATAACGCTGAAAATGAACTAATTTGGAGCACATCCAGCTTCTCGAGTACCAACGATTTCAATCTATTCCTAAAACATCGTGTTTTAAGCTCCTCAGTGTCCACTCGATGTGGAGCAAATTTTGCTAACTCTTTGAACTTGACAAAATATTCTGTCACCATCATATCTTCCTACTTCAGATTCATAAATTGTTCCTCCATATTTCCCTTTAAACCTTCCTTCCTTGGCGGCATTATCTGATAAAAATCTTCCATTAATTCTCTTTCTCTACACAAATTCTTATTAATAACACAATAAGAATAATAAAAAAAATCCTCATATAATCGCATATTTATTCAAATAGCACACAATACATTTAGTACTTAACACATAGTACTATCCCTCTTTAAATAATGTCGGGATTTACAGCACAACTTTACAAAAGTCGTAATTCTCCATTCACACATAACTATTCCCCGTTCATCAAACTTACCACACCTAGGGGTTCAGAAACTTGCCACAAATTATATGAGTGTATGAACTTATCCTAGTCAGACCTTTGGCGTCCATTCGCTGAGGGGTTCAATACATTTCATATAATTATGAGTCATGAACTTACCATAAGTATGAGTTTTAAGAACTCAAAAATTAATCTTAATCTTATATTCATATAGAAAATAAAGATTTCACTCATACAAACACACACACACACACACATATATATATATATATACATATGTTCACACATCGTTCTTGATATTATAACCGTTAATATCACACACTATCAAAAAAATACTATCGCTTAAATTTAAGCTATCTACCGTCCGCTCCCTTCACCAGTCTTCTTCTTACTGGGACACTTGTTGCCTTCGGCTTAAGACAATATAGGAAAATATGTCATTCTTGCTTAAAATTGAAGCACATGTTCTTCCGCATCATGCTTTCTCCCACGTGAGTCTTTCCACACTTGCTACAGACTTGTTTCTTCTTCGGGGATGAATTCTCAAAATTATCGCTGTCGTTCTCCCACTTTCTCTTTTTCTTGCCTTTCTGCTGCTTGATTGTTCCTTCTGAAGATCCACCACCTTCGGTCTTCATACTTTCCACATGCGCCTTCAGCTCGTTCCGTTCTTCGGTCATTTCGCGTAACGCTCGTTCCGTCTTCCACAACTCCTCCAAGAGAAATACTTTTCTCCGGAGTTCTTGAACTTCTGCAGATAGTTGATCTTGTTCTCCAACTTTGATCTTATTCCTTTACTCCACCTTACCTTCTTCGGACTCTGCCTCCTCATCACCACTCAGATACACCTCGGGATAATCATCCTGATCACTCCCCAGACTGACCATAGGTTCATCTTGTCCCACCTTCTCAACCCGATTAAGCTGCGGCTTTGACACCTCTACTCTCGGGCATTGGTGCAATGACCCGCTAAATCTTCGCACTCATTTCATCTTCTCCAAACATCCTATAATTAGTCTAAATGACTTTATTAATACTTCTCTAGTACGAACTTCTCACATTATATGTCCACATATCTCACTATCGATATATTTCGGCAATCCCTCACTTAGTACTCTAAATGAGTATTCTAGATTTCGCTTATGGTTATAATCCTAGGGTTTTCCCCACCCAACTTAAGGTTTATAACTTACAACTCTACTGCCAACTTGTGACACCTTGGTCACTACAACTTTGATACCAACCTGTGACACCCCCAAATCCGGGATACCTGACTCCCGAGTTTGGTGTTCACAATCCACAATATAAATAACATTTAACTACCCATTTATTTACAAATAGGAACATACACTTCATTAACAAATATAGTTAATACATTATCCCAGGTTCTCTAACCTTAACATTACAAATATACCCTTTAGTTATACAAAAAGGGTTCACAAATACAACATAATAATAATGTTATTCATAACTAATTAATCACTATGTCTTTGCCTTTGTTCTCCACATCACCTCCTGCCACTTCGCCCCTAGCTGAAAAGTTTTATTTAGCAAGGGTGAGCAAAAAAATTTCCCCACAAGTTAAGATATACAATAAATGTATATGAATCAATAAGAACAGACTATCTATTTTGATAAAATGAAACCAAAGTTCGGGGAACTTTGAAATAGCTGAACAAATCGTTAATCAATAACCAGTCTTCTTGTATTCTAAGCAACGCAATAATCTGATAATGAAAGAGTACAACGCTTTCAAAGTTTCTACAATATTCTATTGAATAAACAAGAATCAATTCTACACAATAACAAAGTGGAATGTTTTCTAGATTTATGCTGAGCGATCCATTGGATCTAGGACTTCTATCTGCTTGGGTATCTATCAAAGATTTACTTTGATACATACGCAGGAGTATCAGATAACCATAAAGATTAAATCATACCCCTCTGCAAGTATAACAAGTGATCAGCTTTATTATACCCTATATTATGCATAATACTTAACAATGCGCATTGGCCGAATTTACGACCTAAAATGTTCCCTTTATATAAAAGGTTGTTCTTCTCAGTCTCAGAATCAAAATTTGATCTAACAACGAAACGCAATAATTTTAATTTCTATTTACTTATCGATCTAGCCGAAATAATTGGCATCGATCTACCAATAACAATTGAATTCTTTTCTCGAATTTATCAAGTTCTAACAAATGTTCGTCTAGCCAGAATAATTAGCTAAGACATTTCTCAATATAATTTGATAATAAACAGGAATTATATGTACTGTCAATTCTATCTTCTACGAATATGAATATCCAACAATAGTTATTCTACAAATGTATATTCTCCGAATTTGTAATTCAATTTGAATTATTAAACATGCACTAACTGCGAATAATCAACAATAAATCCGTGGACATGGTATAATTAGCAATAATTAACCACTATAATAATTGAATGAATATAACTCAAGATTGAGTTAGGGAACATGCCTTCTCCGCTGATTACAGCTACACAATAAACTTAACTGCGTTTGAAAGACCTATAATCACAATATCGGTCTCACAATTAGCACAACAATTAATAACACACAACATTATAGTTCACAGTCAATCTGTCCTAGGCACATTATTACATAACCACATTAGTGTTTATAACCTATATAAACACTTAACAAGTCTAACTATTTGATTCGGTTGGACTTGGTCCATTCTCGATTATTCGGTCACTCTATCCCAATGATTAACACATTGATTGTCAATTAAACTTGGTCTCTAAGCTTCAATATTATTTTAGATAAGTTAAATATCATTAATAATATTTTTCAGAAGCTTTTAATAATTTATAAACAATTATTATAATTTATAGTAATTTTTCAAAAATCGTAATCATTTTTCAATGATTTAATTATCGAATAATCTTATCATTATTAATATTTAATAATATAAAAATATTAATAGCATACTTGTCAAAATATTAAAGTTATTATTAATAACTTAAACTATTTTTAAATCATTAATATTCTACATAAATGATTTTAAAATAAATAAAATCATTTTAAATCATCACCATTAATATTTAAATATTAATGAAATTATTATCAAAATATTAAAAGTCATTAATTATAACTTAAAATATTTTTAAAACATTTTTCTCATTGTTAAATTATTTTTAAATCAATAAAATCATTTTAATTCATTTATTTAATATAATAATTAAATAAATCTAATATCATTAATATTAATTTATTAATGAGAATTCTCCAAAAATATTGAAAAATATATTTTATAATTTAAACTTTTTCTAACACTTTATTCTTATTTAAAATGATTTTTATTTAATTAAAATGATTTTTCTCTAATTTATTAAATACACTAATTAAATAAATTAAATATCATTAATATCCAAATAATTATAAATATTAATGAAAAAAATCATTTTCTACAATGTCCCAAATAATTAAAAGTTATTTTTCAGAATTTAAAATGATTTTTAAAACTATTTTTAGTAATTTTTAAAATTTATTTCTAATTTTAAATAATTTTCAGAATATCCAGAAATTAGAAAATTAATTAATCTGTCGCTGTAGGCCTTTAGCGACGCTTGTCTATTGTCTTTGGTGTTCTTGGGGTCAGTGTTCAAGGGGTCATGTTTGACCGGCCTTAATTCTCTTCTCAAATCTATTCTGGTCAATGTAATACTTCGATATTGTTGCATGTATGTAATACTAATATATGTAGTTATCAATTTGGTCATAACACTTCTCAGCAACGAGATTAGAACCTCCAAAATCACTGACAACGTGTTCCTGGGTTTTGTGGGTTACCTAGAAACCCAGGCAGTTTCGAGTAACTACTTTGATGCTCGATAATATCTAGGTTCTGGTCATTAGTTTGGTGGTTTTATGGTTCACATCAATAGTCCACATGTCAAAGAACATGTTTAAAGCAACATCACAGTTTAAAAACATCTAAATCGCCAGAATCAGTACGGTCAAACTCTGTCAGAAACTTGGCTCATGAACTTTTCTGGAATTTCCAAAATTTCAAAATCAGTGCGAGTGGCCTAGTTTGACCACTTACTATGATCTATGTGTTGATTGTTTAAGCGTTGTAAGGCCATGAATCTAGAGTAAACACTACATACTACAATCCAGATACAACCACAACATCAAACATTAACACGACTGACAGATCTAGGCCTTGGAACGTCTTCTCAGACTCAGTTTTACACTTTCTGGGTTACCCAAAAAGTGACTGGTCATGCTCGGTCAACCCTCTTTGACCGGCTATATCTTGTAATCTGGAAATCGAATATCTTGGATTCCACTTCCAGAGCACAGACCTCATGTCAGAGTACAGATCCAAAACATAAAATAACAAAAATCACAAACGAACAAGAATCTGTGGCGCCTGACATTAGCTTGTCAGCCCACAAAATTTGTTCTTGGACAGTTTTGAAAAACTTCGATTTTTGCCAACTTTGATGCTATGGATCTATGATAGATCATCGTAGATCATATAAAAACATCTTATAACACTTATATAAACACAAAAACACAATTTTTACCGTAGCATACAAGATCAAAGGTAAGGTTTAGGTTTATACCTCTTCTTATCCAATCATTGATCTATACTCTTCAATATGATTTTGGTGATCTAAGGAATGTTCTAGGGACTGATATACTTGTGATTTTCAGATGCCTTGGCGAGAGAGAGAGAGTAGATGAGAGCTTGGGAGAAAAATAATTAAATTTTGAGACTTTCTCTCTCTTTATCACTTAAATACTTGATCCAATGAATGCACACATGTTAGCTCACGATTTGGATCAGTTTTTGGCTGAGGTTAAAGTCAATTGGCTGACTTTAGTTGGTCACCAACTAAAGGTTTTGCAATTTTTACAAGTTAGCTCATTTAAAATGTAAAAAGGGCATTTTTTTGTCATTTGCAATTTAAATTTAATGGCATTATTGTGACGCCCCCAAAATAGGTATACGTCACCTATTCTGAGTCGTAAAATACATGGTACAGAATACAAATACAACTTAATTATACAACTGTCGTGTAAAATACGACAAATATAAACTGTGAGTTTTAATACAAATATTGTCGTCTAGACAATATACAAACTCAAATTCAATTTTATTACATTTATTTTCCACTATTTCACTGAATAGTGAGGACTACTAATGCTATCATCTGGTCTGTCACTCCGTTCCCCGACTAGTCCCTGCTATGTTTTCATTTCCTGAAGAGAACAATAAAAGTAAAAGGGTGAGCTCAACTAGCCCAGTAGGAAATATTATGACTAAGATAATGCAGAATATATTATCGTTAGCCTTCAACAGTGTAAAACTGATATAATATATCAACCATCAAGTTTAACTGCAGCGGAACAAACAATCCATTAAAAGAGTCATGTAGAGAATAAAATCTACTATCTTTTATGATTTAAATGGTTTTTCATCACTTTTATCGCTGAGACTCAGCTTAATAAATAATCCACATCATCGAATCACCCCTGCACCACGGCCAAGGAAATTCTTTAGTATCACGACCACAATTATCCATGCACTACGGGCCAAGAATATTTGTGTATTCAATAATGGTCATGATCATGCCAACAACTGTCCATCAATGCACTATGGGCCAATGAGGACTTTTACCACATCATTTGTAACATTACGGTCATGATTACACCGAATAATCCCTGGTCATAATCATAGCAAGTCCATCTATGCATTATAGGCCACAGATGACTTTCAACAAAATATAAACATGAGGATGATGACAATGATATAAGAATTCAATAAAAACAAGTTCAAGAATTATTTTATCCAGGAACTAATAACGTCCAAAATGTCAACGTGATACTTCTTTGTAGAGTAAAATTCAAGAATGCTCAGAAGAATATTTTCATGAAAAGATACTGGATGAAGCGCAAATATCAAGGATATTCCACTAATTTCATGGAGTACAGAAGTCAAAACTTTAACCAACTTAGTATAATAAAGAATGGAATAACAAAAGAAATCATCAGGCATGCGATAAACCGCACATGCAGGTTATTCCAACAGAATAATAAATAACGGAATCGGTCCCAAAAGTAAAAGCATGCAGACGTGATATTCCAACAGTAATAATAAAGACGAAATCGGGTCCGGCGTAAAACGCACAGACATGATATTCCAACAGAATAATAAAGACGGAATCAGGTCCGACGTAAAACGCATAGACAGGATATTCCAACAGAATAATAAAGACGGAACCAGGTCCGGCGTAGAACGCACAGATAGGATGTTCCAACAGAATGATAAAGAATGTAACAACAGAAGAATTTCACCAAGTATAGGGTAGCAGCGTATCTGAGTTATTCCAATGTAATAATAAAGAATGGAATAACGAAGTTCTCTTCATGGATAAGAAAGAAATAATACTCCCTACCTTAGAAAAACTGGATACTGGAATAGTGAGGTAATAGACTTCTCTTCTTCTTTCTGTAATTTCTCTGTATAATAATCGCTCTAAAGCTTTTGTGAATTGGTGAGAAATGAAGGAACAATGAGCTTCTATTTATACAAAAATATAGTTTCGATAATTGCACGTTTTGGGGCTCGAAAAAATACAGTACAATACCTCCAACTTTTTTTTTATTTTTAATTTAGTCATGGAAGTATTATCAAACTTGCACCACCTCCTCTAATAGTAAATAATGTGATTCAATAGTAAATTATGTGAATCAATAGTTCTAGACATGTGAAAATACGAATTACAGTATAGTACCTCCATCTATATCTCCATTTTTAACTTAGTCATGCAAGTATTATCAATCTTGCACCAACTCCCCTAATAGTAACAAGAATGTGAAACAATAATATACACATGTGAACAAATAGTTATAATCATGTGAAATAATAGCAATCAATTGCTCATTTATCCTAGGTTAAATACCGATTGGTCAATATAACCTCTGAGACATCAATTATTATCGAAATAATTGTCGATTTTCACTAACACAAATAATTCCAACACAATGAAACCATTTTGATCAAAAATATAAATTTTGAAATTTTGAAGTTTGAATTTTCCCGAAAAAGTCAATTGTTGACTTTTTGACCAAATAGTGAATTAGGAAAATTTTGTGTTTATAGACTATTTTACTAATTTCATCGTTAGGACTCAAATATCACGTCCGCGTCTCCAAATTCAACTCCGAACACAACTTCAATTTTAATAACATTCATCATTAATATTATAACTCACAATATTTATCAACCAGGTCGATCCCAGGAAAGAGGGGACTTTCCAATAAGGATTTCTCCCTATTGGCGTGTAATTATGTGACCAAACATCTCCTCGACAGAACTTCTAGACATTGTAAATATTGCAATTTAATAATATGAATAACTTTGTCGTCTCAATTATTGATTTAATAAAATAACATATTATGCAGATGATACTATGACAATAATCGAATCAATAATATGAGAGATATGATGCAACAATTACTGTAGCAATAATTGAGTATAAGCGAGTGACTTCTCACGTAAGCATCAATAATCAATCTTGTGTGCTACTATGCAACCACGTGTATTACTGTACTTTTACTACTAGGTAGTTCAACAGTTAACGGTAAAACTTCTGCCGTTATTTTCATAAAGTATTTTTGTCGTTTTCTCAATCCTACAATAATTCCGTTGTGGGGGTCCACCAATGATTGTATCGTTGTACGAATATTCCCTGTTAAAACGAATATTCCCCGACCAATCGAATATTATATAACAACTTGCGTACTTTACAAAATTTTTAAATATTATCCACAACTATAACATTATATCAAATCCACACCATAATATTCAAAAATATATTTCGAGAAAATTTAATATTTATTCAAAAAGTTGGGGTCTTACAACATCCCCTTCTTATGAAATTTCGTCCTCGAAATTAGGGTTCGTACCTGGTATGTCGAAGAGGTGAGGATACTTTGATTTCATTTCAGATTCTAACTCCTAGGTCATTTTCTCAACATCCTGGTTTCTCCACAAAACTTTAACTTGAGGTATAACCTTGGAGCGTAGAATATGTTCCTTCTTATCCAAGATTTTAACAGGAACCTCTTCATACATTAAATCTTCCTCTATTTCATCCGGTTCTAACTCAATAATGTGGTTCGGGTCTTTCACATATTTACGTAACATGGATATTTGAAAAACGTTATGAACACGAGACATATTTGGCGGTAACGCAAGTCTATAGGCCACAGTTCCTACTCGATCGAGGATTAAAAATGGGCCAATGAATCTAGGATTGAGCTTTCCTCTCTTTCCAAATCTTGTAACTCCTTTCCATGGAGCAACACGTAACAACACATGATCTCTAATATCGAATTCTACGTCCTTTCGATGAAAATCAGCATAACTCTTTTGTCGATCTTGTGAGGTTTTTATACGTTGTCGGATCATTTGAATCTTTTCCGTAGTCATACGTACCAACTCTGGTCCCAACAACTTTGCTTCACCCACCTCATCCCAGCATACTAGAGAACGATATTTTCTTCCATACAACGCCTCAAATGGAGCCATTCCAATACTTGCTTGATAACTATTGTTGTAGGAAAACTCCACCAATGTTAAGAACTTGTCCCAACTTCCTTTGAAGTCAAGGACACATAGTCTTAATAAATCTTTAAGAGTTTGAATAGTCCTCTACGACTGCCGATCCGTCTGAGGATGATATGCTGAGCTAAAACGTAAATCTGTGCCCATAGCTTTTTTCAAACTAACCCAAAATCTTGAAGTGAATCTTGGGTCTTGATAAGAAACTATGGATACTGGCATACCATACAGTCTTACAATCTTGTTTATGTACATACTAGCAAGACGTTCAAGTGTATAAGTTTCTCGTATTGGTAAGAAATGAGCAGACTTGGTCAATCTATCAACAATGACCCAAATTGCATCTATGCCTTGAGAAACCTTGGGAAGACCAGTAACGAAATCCATAGTAATGTGCTCCCACTTCCATTCTGGAATTTCAAGTGGTTGCAATGGACCTTTTGGTACTTGATGCTCTGACTTGACTCATTGACAAGTTAAACACCTTGAGATAAACTCTGCTATCTCTCTCTTCATATTGCTCCACCAAAATGTATGTCGAAGATCACGATACATTTTGGTACTCCCAGGATGGATTGCAAACGGTGTGTTGTGCGCCTCCATCATGATTTTATACTTTAAATCAGGGTCATTAGGAACACAAAGTCTGGATTTGACTCGAAGTATTCCTTCTTCATCGATTCTTGCTTCCGGCATAGCACCTTCTTACACTTTCTTCTTCATACGCATTAGCTCCAGGTCTGTAGCTTGAGCAGCTTTAACTTTATAGATTAAAGTTGGTTCTACTCGTATGTTTGCCATCATCATGTGGGTCCCTGGAGTCTTTATCTCTAACTCCATCCTCTTTGTAAGTCATACAAAATGGGCCTTTGCGTTGATAATATTGCACTCATACCAGCATATGATCTTCTACTTAGTGCGTCAGCTACCACGTTCGCTTTTCCAGGATGGTATTGAATGGTATGATCATAATCTTTCAATAGTTCAAGACAACATCGTTGTCGCATTTTAAGTTCCTTTTGGGTGAAGAAATATTTGAGGCTTTTATGATCCGTGTAGATCTCCACCTTCTCTCCATACAGGTAATGCCTCCAAATCTTAAGCGTAAAAACGACAGCTGCCAACTCTAGATCATGAGTAGGGTAATTCCTCTCATATTCTTTGAGTTGTTGTGAGGCATAAGCTATGACTTTCCCATGTTGCATGAGAACACATCCTATCCCTTTGCCTGAAGCATCACTATAGATGACAAATCCTCTCAAGGCAGGATGGTATTGTCGAACAGTCTTTGAAATGAGTCTCCTCTTGAGTTCTTAAAAACTCTTCTCACATTCCTCACTCCAATCGAACTGTGTATCTTTTCGAGTCAGCTGAGTTAATGGAGTAGCGATTCGAGAAAATCCTTCCACGAATCTCCGATAATAACCAGCTAATCCGAGAAAGCTACGTACTTCGATCACTGATTTAGGTTGCTCCCAGCTTTGAATAGCTTCAATCTTTGTTGGGTCAACAGATATTCCATGACTTGATATCATGTGCCCAAGGAATGCAACTTCGTTAAGCCAGAACTCGCATTTCTTTAACTTGGCATATAGCTTGTTTTCACGAAGCTTTTGGAGTATCAGCCTCAAGTGTTGCTCATGATCTTCACGAATTTCGGAATATATGAGGATTTCATCAATAAAGACGACCACAAAATGATCCAAATATTCCTTGAATAGTTGGTTCATCATATCCATGAAGACAGCAGGAGCATTAGTCAATCCAAAAGACATGACTAAGAATTCGTAGTGCCCGTACCGAGTCCTGAAGGTAGTCTTTGGAATATCCTCAGTTTTTACCTTCAGCTGATGATATCCAGAACGAAGATCGATCTTTGAAAAAAATTGTGCTCCTTGTAACTGATCAAACAGGTCATCAATACGTGGAAATGGGTACCTACTTTTGATGGTGACATGATTCAACTCCCGATAATCAATACAAAGTCTCATACTCCCATCTTTCTTCTTCACGAATAGAACAGGAGTACCCCAAGGAGACGTACTAGGACGAATGAAACCAATGTCTAACAATTCCTATAATTGGGTCTTTAACTCTTGAAGTTCAATAGGAGCCATTCGATATGGGGCTTTGGAAATGGGTTTTGTACCGGGTTCAAGGTCGATACAAAATTTAACTTCACGCTCTTGGGGTAGGCCAGGAAGTTCTTCAGGGAATACGTCAGGAAATTTATTAACAATAGAAATATCCTTCAAATCTGACGTATTTTTATTTAAATTCGTAACATGATCTAAGAAAGCTTGACATCTGTTTTTCAAAAAATGAATAGCTTTATGGCTTGAGATGACCGTGATTGATTTTAATGGGTTGGTCGCTTGAATTTGCATAATAGGTTTATTAGGAATATGAAAGCTAATAACCTTACGAAAACAATCAATTTTAGCATGATGAGAAGTTAACCAATCAATCCCTAGAATCACGTCAAATGCAAGTATTTTTAAGGAGATAAGATCGATAGGTAACGTGCGGTTAACGATTTGAATCAAACAAGACTTATAAACAGTGGATGTAACGAAGGTTTCTCCTAATGGAGTTTCAACAGATATATCAAAGTCTAATTTCTCCGGAGTCAAATTTAAACGTTGAGCGCAATTAGGAGAAATAAAAGAATGGGTAGAACCGGTATCAAATAAGGTATAGACTTCACTAAAGTTTATGATAAGTTTACCCGTGATAACCTCGTTCAGGTTCCTTGCTTTCTGGGAGGTCACAACAAACGCTCTCCTCAGACACTCTAAAAGCTTTGACTTTTTCGGGACTGACCTTTGGTGCCTCCATCCTAGCTGAATTTGTCTTCGGTGAACAACAAAATCAAGCTAAGTGACCTTCTCTTCCACAATTATAACATGCTTTGGACGACATCGCGCAGTTTAGACTGATGTGTCCCTCCCCTCCGCATTTCTGGCATGTTGATTCCCTCCACGTTTGTTGTCACCGCTTCGATGGTATCCATACCCCTTCGGTATTTTCATTACGTCATTTGCTTTCTCTTGGTTGCGTTGACTCGTTATTGCGCTCCAATAACTGAGCCCTATTTACAACATCTGAATACAAACACAGTTATTAGAAATAAGATATTGTCCTATCTCCAGTTTCAAACCTCTTAAAAACATTTTGGTCATTCGCTCCTCATTATCAACCAAATGGGATGCAAACTGGGATAACTCCGCAAATTTAGCCTCGTATTGCGACACGGTCATATTATTTTGTTCCAACTTGATAAACTCCACCTCCTTCATGTGACGAATACTTTCGGGAAAGTACTTGTCGTTGAACAGCTCTTGGAACTTCTCCCAAGACATCTTGAATGCATCAGGCTGGGTACGTTTTACAAATTCCCACCAGTAATCTGCCTCTTCACGCAACATAATGGTGGCGAAGGGAACCTTTAGTTCCTCGGAGCATCCCAAGACATCAAATATCTTGGTTATCTACTTTATCCATGCTTCCGCCTTAAGTGGTTTTGGCTCTCCAATAAACTCCGGTGGTCCCAGCTCCTTAAACTTTTTGGCCGTCACCGTCCGAGAGTTGTCAGTGTTTCCACCTGCATTTTGGACAGGAGCCGCTCTCGCCTGATGTTGCATGAATTGCATGAAGCCTCGGAACATTCCATCGTTCATCATTTGGGCAGTGTTGTTGTTTGCATAAGTATTGTCGCCTTCCTGATGCACATTGTCCTGGTTATTGATCTGTGGAGACTCAACGGTCTCCTTTCGGATGCCATTTACAAATACTGCCACAAAACAAGGGTTAATTGACATGAAACATATTATCCCTACACTCTGACTGACCAATTAAATACCAAATAAACTTAGGTAGGTCATAGTAGCGAAGGAATTCCCCGTCTCTCCCTTCTTAGTTCTAGTCTCACATCTTAGCCAGGGATCATATCCCTAAGCTTTGATACCAACTGTGACGCCCCCAAAATAGGTATACGTCACCTATTTTGAGTCATCAAATACATGGTACAGAATACAAATACAACTTAATTATACAACTGTCGTGTAAAGTACGACAAACATAAGCTATGAGTTTTAATACAAATATTGTCGTCTAGACAATATACAAACTCAAATTCAATATTATTACATTTATTTTCCACTATTTCACTGAATAGTGAGGACTACTAATGCTATCATCTGGTCCGTCTCTTCGTTCCCCGACTAGTCCCTGCTACGTTCTCATTTCCTGAAAAGAACAATAAAAGTAAGAGGGTGAGCTCAACTAGCCCAGTAGGAAATATTATGACTAAGATAATGGAGAATATATTATCGTTAGCCTTCAACAGTGTTAAACTGATATAATATAACAACCATCAAGTTTAACTGCAGCGGAACAAACAATCCATTAAAAGAGTCATGTAGAGAATAAAATCTACTATCTTTTATGAGTTAAAAGGTTTTTCATCACTTTTATCGTTGGGACTGTGAGGGCCCCCGAATCCAGGTCCTAAATCACCTCGGATCCGGATCGATCATTCTATACAACTATTACTATTTTTGCGGAAGATATAAACATAAATTGTTTATACATTAAACTTACACACTTTTCCCCAAGGTCGAGTAACCTTAACTTATACACATTTCATAACTTACTTGACTTACAATAACATTATATACATTACTATTATAATTCTAACTACAAACGTAAACTAAAGCTGGAACTGTCTTGGACCTTTTCTTGTATCCGACGTATTCGCCTTAATCTGCAATGTTTTATCATGATATAGCAAGGGTGAGCATGAAAGTTGCCCAGCAAGTTTAAATTCAACAATATAACGATATATCATGATTGAAATGATTTGAATAATTGGCTGGCTATAATTCAACAATATAATTGTGAACTAGCAGGAACAAATTTATGACTGAACAAGTATTATACATGAACAAATATATCTGAAACAACTGGTAATGAAGGTGATCAGCCTTTCATACCTGACTTATACATGCAATATGTACAGATTGCAATTCATGGCAATTAGCAATGATTAACCATAAAATCCGAATGAAACACTCTTAATAGAGTTAAGTAAAACAAACTTGCCTGAACCATTGATTACCGCTACGTAATTTATATCGCCTTATCCGAAGACCTAATATTTGTAATGTAGATCTCCAATATTAGAATAATATCATCACAATATAATACTATAATATATATATATACATAGAATAACCTAAACACATAACACATAACACATAATCCTATTAGTCTATAACACACATACGACTCAGTATCAGGTCAAACTATTTCAGTCTGACTTGAGTTCGACAAAGTTCTAATGTCCCGACGGTCTAGTCGGACAATTCTTCGAGTCTAAGTTCAATTAAACTCTGACTTAACACTTAACAATTATCTCAGATAATTTTAATAACAGTCAAAATATTTTTCATAAGTTCCTAATAATTTTCAAATAGTTATTATCATTTATCTTGTATTTTCAATCATTAACAACGTATTTAAATGAATTAATTTTCAACGTATTTTCTACGATCCTGGTACAGATTTAGGTGATCTAATAGCATGACTTTGTAGTTCACATACCCATCTACAACATTCAATCAACAACATAGCCAAAACACTATCATACTGCAAGATCTAAGGTACATAAAATATTGTCAGGCGAGATCTGGGTTTCTGGGTTGCCCAGAAACTCAGTCTCCATGAACGGTCAACGAGGTTTGACCTCTTCTTACATGAAATCTAGATAGGATATGACCTTGATTACAGTTCCTAATCAAAAATACAACATGACATATAACAGATCTAAAACAAAAAGCACAGTAAACTTCTAACACACACAGATCAACAGACCCTGACATTGGACTGTTAGACATCATTTTTCCAGAATTCCAGATTTTTCAAAACTTTAGATTTGAGCATCTAGATGTTATGGATCCTTGATCCAACAACCCAGATCTCTAATTGACACCTTATAACACAACTTTAAACAACAACTAATATCAAACAACATCAAATCATTGATTTCGAAATTTTAGGGTTCTTTACCTTTCAAGCTTTGATTCATGAATTCTGACTTCTGATTCTGTTCTTAAGTTGCTATGAACTGATCATACTTCATCTTTTCTTTCTCTCTCACTCTAGATTTCGAATTTTAGAGAGAGAGGGTCTTGGAAGAAAATGCAAAATAAAGTGAGCATTATCTCTCTTTTAATCTTATATATGTGATATGATTCGACGTATATGGCTGATATAATGATAGATTGCTGAGATATTAGTCAATTGCTAGGGTTTAGGGTTAGTGAACAACCATCTTAGGTTTAGATCTACACTCCAACCCTTAAATAATACACAAAGGGCATTCTAGTCATTTTCCATTTTATTTTAATGGCATTTTGGACATTTGACCGAACCCTTAGGGTTTAGGGTTTGGTTAGGGTTTAGGGTTTGGGAAAATTTAGGATTTAGAGTTTGAGCCATTTTAGGGTTTGCAATTTAATTTTTAAAATTTCCAATTTCGGTTTTAAAAAATAGAAAATTAATATTTCTAAATTATAATTGGAATTTTCTAATTATATTAAAATTTCTTAATCATACTTTAAATATTGCTAATTAGGATTAGTATTTTCTAATTAAAATAGCTAATTAAGCAATTAGGGTCAAAATGGTCATTAGGGTTTATAAACCACTAATTAGGGTTTCTAATAGAAAATAAATTTTCTAAATTAGAAACTAAATTTCGTAATTAGATTAGGATTTTCTAATTACTTAACTTTAAAATTAGGATTAATATTTCCTAATTAACATTAAATTACTAAATTAACACTTACGTTTCCCTAATTATAAAATTAGGATTTTTAATACCGAAATTAGGGTTTTAAATTTGGAATTAGGGTTTTGTAACCAATTTTTTAAGATTAACCCTAATTAATCTTATAATTATTTACACTTACGCCATTAAGTTCCCGATTTAGGGTTTCATGCACCGAATTACGGTTTCGGATTCCCGGAACTGAAATTAGGGTTTTCAGAACCGATTTTACGGTTTCTTATTAATCGCTAGGATTTTCTAACCGAACGTTGACGTTCTTAATATATACCTAGGGTATGTTACAGATATCGTTTACATGATCAACCCTTGACCCTTAACCACATACTGTACACATATAATAAAATTTACACAGAACATAATCACGTATTTCCTTAATCCTGAATAATTCACCTAAATCCTTCACAGAATTTTGAAATCCTCAAAATTCCATCTTAAAAATATCAAACGCATACACTAATTTTCAGTCTAGGTTTTAATTTTGAACCTTAAATCAATAAATTAAAATTTTAAAAAAATTTCCTAAATTCTCGGGTTGTCACATTCACCCATTCTTCTAAAATTTTCATTCCCAAAATTTACCTTACACTTACACCATTCATCATACACCATTCACACACATTTGCTTGTTACCCAAAACACCACTCACAAGAGTAAAAGTTTTCAAATAGTTCTGAGGGGTCATATAGACCATGAACACTTAGTTTTAACGGTTTTGATCATACTGCAAAATAATACATTACTTGGTATGTTTACAATCACAAAGAAGGTAAACTACCGTTGTTAGTACTTTAGGTGATCAGCCTGTTGTACTTTTACGTCATGCATAACGTATTAATTATGTATAGCGAATATTTACGCTACTAGATTGGATTATTTATCCAAACAACATAGTTCACCTCAGTCTTATCATAGGATTCCGTACCAAAACAATTTGGTTCGAGAAATTTCTTTCAATGAACACTTAGAGTTTTCATAACATTAGTCTAGCTGAATCGAATAGCATAGACTCATATCAATAATTCAATTTAATCGAATTATTTAGGTGTAGCCAAACCCCGTTGGCAAATTAAAATTTTTGAAAATATTTTCGAGAATGACGCCATCATACCATACTATATTAACAGTCCGTTTGAGGATGCCGTCATTGTATGACTTTGTCATAACACATCATACAATAGTGGAATAACGATTTTAGATCAAATTCACACTAAGTATTCCTGTATTTACAACTCCATCAAATTTATATCATCTTTGCACCAGGTTACATGGTACATGAGTGATAAATAAAACAAATTTTGATATTTCAAATCATTTGTGTCTAGCTGAAATAAGTAGCATAGAATATACTTTAAACCGTTTCAAAAATGATTACGAGTCTACATATTTTTTTTTAAAAGGCACACAGTGCGTATTTAGCTTGATGTCAAAATTTCGAAGTCTAGCATAGCTAGGATTTTGGGAAAACTTATGTCTTCACTAATAATCATTTTCTTAACAAGCTATCTGTTCCTATTATCCTCAATATTCCACTTACACACAACTATACCAAGTTCGTAAAACCACACTTATGATTCCATAAATTTCCACAATCATATGAGTTTAAGAACTTTCCTAGTCTGACCTTTGGCGTCCGTTCGTTGAGGGGTTCATAAACATTTCATATAACTATGAATCAAGTATGTCACATAAGTACGAGTTTTAAGAACTCGTACTTAACCTTATATCATCTACCTATGACCTATCTATTTGTTATACACATGAGAAAGGAATCACCCTCTTAACATGCATATATCAAATAGCGCGACACAAACATTTCAATGATTATCATTGCCAGAAACTAAGTGGTTTTTACACCATGTACAATTCAGCTCCCATACGAAGAATCATACTACTTAGCGGATGACACGAGTCCTCAATTGAATCCCCACCTACCACTAACACCCTTTTCAATACGAGTTTCATTTAACTCGTATTCATAATCCTTTCCTGAATTTGTACCAATTCATAGTACAACTGACACCCAGCAATCTTGCTGTAAACTTTTTAATCATTCGCTTGATTCTTATCCCTGTTATCACTTTATTAGATCACGGGGTGATCTTATCGTATATATTACGATTCATTTCTATACTATGATCGTTTTGTTTTTACGATCTTCTATCACTTTGCTTTTAGTCCTTTAGACTCTATCTATTCATCACTACTGTTCAACTTTATTATCAGAGTTAGGGAACTCTGTATCTTATAACTCGCCGAGATTCGTCTTTGAATCTTACCGACCAACTAACTCTATTTGAGTTAGTACTTATCCTAATCACTATGGTTATTGGTCTCAAGTATTCCTACCTAAGCTTCATAACCAACAGCTTTGATACCAACTGTAAGGGCCCCCAAATCCAGGTCCTAAATCACCTCGGATCTGGTTCGATCATTCTATACAACTATTACTATTTTTGCGGAAGATATAAACATAAATTGTTTATACATTAAACTTACACACTTTTTCCCAAGGTCGAGTAACCTTAACTTATACACATTTCATAACTTACTTGACTTACAATAACATTATATACATTACTATTATAATTCTAACTACAAACGTAAACTAAAGCTGGAACTGTCTTGGACCTTTCCTTGTATCCGACGTATTCGCCTTAATCTGCAATGTTTTATCATGATATAGCAAGGTGAGCATGAAAGTTGCCCGAAAAGAAGTTTAAATTCAACAATATAACGATATATCATGATTGAAATGATTTGAATAATTGGTCAAGCTATAATTCAACAATATAATTGTGAACTAAGCAGGAACAAATTTATGACTGAACAAGTATTATACATGAACAAATATATCTGAAACAACTGGTAATGAAGGTGATCAGCCTTTCATACCTGAACAAATATATCTGAACAAGTATTGTTAGGTTTGTAATATTCATGGGCGCAATCAAATTGCATAAAAATGCGGAAACGTGGAAAAATCAGAGTTTAAAATTTTTACAAACCATATACCCGGATCACCCTTTATGCACAATTATTAATTAAACGAAAAAGATAAAGAATAAAATCATACCCTCGAAGATCGAGCTTCCTCAGGTACAAGTTCACCTCCAATCCTTTTCGCGTTCAACTTGAATCCACCGGGTTTGGTTCCTTCCTTTGATCAACGTTAGCCACCCATATGTTTGGCCTCTAGAGGTGATCCACCAAGAAAGAATAAGAATTCAAGAAGATGGGTGGTTGGCTAAACCCTAGTTTTCTATCTCTATAGAAAAGGCGTACTCTCCCAACTATTGGAATTATTACGTAGTTGTTAAAAGTCAACAACCCCCACCACCCATAATAAGACTCCTCTTATTTATAGATGTGGGCAACCCACCTTAACAATTAAGGAATTGAGTTTATTTAATTAATTAAATTCTTTTAATTAATTAAGCTCCCTAATCTTATTAGGGATAATTAATTAAACTCTTTTAATTAATTTAACCTCCTAATCTTATTAGGAATAAATGAGAGTACTTATATTAAATTAATTCCTAAACTCTTTTAGAAATTAAAATAATAATAATTGTAATAATATTAATAAGACTCCTCTTATTAATTTATATTTAATATTTCTAAAATATTAAATAATAAATATTAAGCTATTTAATTTATTCTATCACCATAGATTAAATTAAATATACATAACTTATATTATTACGATTATGCCATTAACTTCTTAAATAATTATTCTTCCTTTTATGGTGTGACCCTTTAGGTTCTCCATATTAAACCGGTTGTGAATAAATCAATTAGAACAATTCTAATCTTATTTAAATAAATAAATTAAACAATTAATTTATTTAAATAAATAATATTTATTCTACTGATAGGGATAAGCCTCCCTAGCGATCAACGACTTTCCGGATAATATAGATTTCAACATTAATCATTAAAGAACCTTTGAGTAAATAGTTAAAATACAATTCAATCCTTCCACCATACAATGTCTCAATTAAATATAAGACATGGAATTCTTGTCGAGTCTTATTTTATTTAATTATATGTATTTCGATCCTTAAATGCACAACTCAAATAATGCAAATTAGAAACTCCTTTCTAATTTCATTACGCTTATAACCAAGGACTCTTTGGGTTGTCATTTATCGAATCACATAAGACATTTCTCTTCTTTTATTAGAAGTGGTAGATTCTTTATTGATCATACATTATCTCCGTATACTGAACTTATTATACCCAAGCATACCCTTTGATATACCCTAAGGGTCTTAAGGAATAAGTCAAAGTATAACTCATCATACACAAGATACTATGATGATCTCAAGTCCAAGGATTACTTGTACTACTATCACTACTGAAATTCCTATTGACAGCAAATAAAACTCCATTAGGTATTCCTTAGCGAGCCACGTTCGGTGAACTTATTCTCTAATAAGCACCTACATACTTGCTTTAGTGTCTCCACACAAATGATCATGAGATCAATCATCCTCATCCAATGAGCAAGCAACGTATGTACCAATCTATCCGGATTCACTAATCCCCAATTTAGTAATCCAATGATTGGGAACTATTTTAGTTTTAAGCTTTCTAAGAATTTAGATCTCATTAGAATGATCATCATCATTATTCTAAAAGCATTGCTTAAAACTATGGGTTTATCACATATTATAAAACAGCATCATGTAGATAATTAAAAGCCTTTAATAAATTAATACTTTTTATTAATAAATGAATAAGATTGTTACAAAGTATATGCTTTATCATCAAACATGATTGGCTTGTGTGCATACTACTTTCAATCTCCCACTTGCACTAAAGCCAATCGTCATGGTAACTCATACTCTTCTTCTCTAAGTGACAATTATCCTGCTGTTGGATAAGCTTTAGTTAATGGATATGTAATGTTGTTTATGAGAGTCCACTATCTCTATAGTGATTTCCCATCTTTCAATGATTCTAATAATCAAATGAAAGTGCCACAACACATGTTTAGATCCAAGATGAGGCTTAGGAACTATTCCTAGTTACATAATGAACTTTTAATCCAAACAATCAACTTGCGACTTCATTTATAGCTATATACTTTGTCTTTATCACTAAACCAAAGAACTCTTTCTTTGTTTGGAACCTTTCGAATTCAACTGCACTAACTGTTCAAGATAACGCTTTACCTTAAAGTGGATTTTACATCATCTTGGTGCATCCTAAAAAACTTGAGTCATTAAGCCCTCTAGTTTTAATTTAGACCCACCATGAATATGATCACATCCTTAGTGCTTAGGTTAAGCACTTTAAGATATTTTCAGCGACTCATAGTGAACTTATCCATAATATGACCGATCAACATCGGTCTCGTACATTTCATTGCATACATGATTGTCACTCATGCGACCTCTCTTTTTCGAGAGTGTCCGTGGGGACTATTAAGAGATACACTCCATAGCTCATCGACATGAGACATCTCTTGAAGTTTGCCATGCTAAGCGACTTTAGCATCAAATGAATATCGTTCCTTGGGTTAAGTCGAGCATCCTCTTAAATCTATCTATATTGATTTATATCCCCAATTAAGATACTCTTCCAAATCATTCATGGAGGAATGTTTAGACAACTTTATCTTTCTTGATTGTAGCATTGGTATGTCATTCCTTATCCGTAGTATATCAACATATAATACTAGGAATGTCACGATGCTCCCACCGACCCTTTTGTACACACTAGGTTCATTCTTATTTTTGATAAAATCAAACTTTTTGATTTGTTTCATCAAAACGAATGTTCCATTTTGAGAATATTTCTTCAATCAATTTCTCACGAGTGTGTCTACAACTCTTAACTCATCGTATGTAACTAGATCATCATCTTCTTACATGATCGTACCTCATCATCATCATCTATGATGAATCCATACCTCCTAGGTATCTTGATGCTATTCGAGTTCTGATTCGGTTTGTGGTACAATAGGTCTATCTACGGGTTCCTCTTATTTGACTTATAGTGTTTTGTGGTTCTTGAACTTTTCAAGATCTATTATCCTCCCACTAGCCCCTTGAATGATAAACACATTTATCTTAGAAAGGCGTGTTTAAATAACAAACACCTTTTTTAAGTAGGATTATAGAACATATACCCTAAACTTACTTTAGGATGTCCCACAAATCATACATGTCAAATCTTATCCCAAGCTTATCCTTTGAAACCTTTTCACATAAGTTGGACAACCCCTTATCTTAACATACTTAAGATTAGGAATCCTCCCATCCATAACTTTTATGGAGTCTTGAAATTTGGATTTTGAGGTTACCTTTTCGTAGATATGTCGACCATTTCTAGGACATGATCCTAGAAGGATACTAGAATGTCGGTAAAATCATTATGGACCACACCATGTCCAACAAGGTACGAATTTTCCATTCAGATACATCAATCAATTATTGCGTATCAGGATGTGTCCATTATGAGAAAACCATTTGAGATCATTTAGAAATTTATTGCACAAGTATTTATTCCTTGATCCGATCAAAGAATTCTAATACTTTGCCTATTTGTTTCACTTATGAATTCTCTAAACCTTTCAAATAATTCACACTTGTATTTCAGCAAATACACACATTCAACTCTTTGAATGATCATCTCCTTTTCTTATACTAGTTTGTTCAATTTGCAAAATTATTTTCATGTAAGTCAAGTCAGTATACAAAATCCATTAAGTAATATTCCATTCTATACAAAACATTATTATTATAAATAGAACAACAATTGTTCTTAATTATAATACCAAAAATTTTATTATCCAACAACAAAATAGAAATAATATTTATTACAAGAACTGAAATACAATAACAACTTATTGACTTAATAGATTTTCCCATAGGCATTGCTAAACTAGAAGTTTCTATGGCTAATGTAGCAACCTCTGCTTCATTTCCCACACATAGGATTACTTATCTATGTTTAGCTTTCTACTTCTGCTTGGTCCCTTCATAAATCTATATTTATGATAACCAAAGTCGGTATCCAATACCCAAGTAGAACCTTGACTTAAAGAAAAATTTATTTTAAATCATGAACAAATTTGTATTTAACTGTAGAAACTTCACTAAGCTTCTTTGGTTAGCCTCTGCAAGATGCTTCTCAGATTTCTTTCCGATTGTCGGGCTTATTGCGGTGGAAGCAAACTCCTTTGCTATCCGTGTCGGTTTTGCTCTTATTATCCTTTGTTTATGCTTTTCTATTTACCTTCTTTGAATCGTTCTTCTTTTGGAAGATCCTTTGGCCCCTACCGATGAAGACTTGATCTTTCTTGGTTGGAAAGTGACTCTCAACATTTTTCAACATGTTAAGCAAATCGGCCAAAGGCGATATCTAGCTTGTTCATATGAAAATTCACAACAATTGTGAAAGGAGTTCGGGGAGTGAGTGCAAGATCAAATCTTGGCTCAACTCTCCATCCATGACAAAACCGGTTGTCCTAATTGATCAATCAAATTGATTATGTTAAGAACTTTTGTTTGTACTATAGTGCCATTGGCCATTCTAGATCGGAAGAGCTCCTTAGATATCTGATATCTATCAGTCCTACTTTCCTCACCATCAACTACTTGATGTGCGGGAATATAGTAGGAGCATCCATAGTTTCATCTTGTGACTGAAGCTCGTTATTCATGGATGCGAGCATGATGCGTTGAGCCAATCATGCATCATCTTGCCACTTTCTAAAAGTAGCAATCTCTTCCTCGAGAGGCATTATGCGCAACAACATTTGCGGGGATAGGCGTATTAAGGACATAAGATAGCTTTTCGACCATGAGAACTATTCTCAAATTCCTTAACTTATCCGTTTAATTGATGCAGTTAATTTAGCATCTAATATGCTTGCGATGATAGTAATTTTAGACATTGTAAAATTACAGAAATGAATTTGTAATTAACAACATTTTAACATACATTCTTTTATTAATTACCAAAATAAATTAGGTCTTGTTTTAAATTGGTATCTCCCACTATTTTTTCTTCAAACTATATTACCCTCACATATATAGTTCGGCAAAATCTAATTAAAGATTTGCTAGTGAGAATAAGGATCCCATTTCAAATGTATATAGCCTTGTGGTGACACAACAAACTATATATAAATAAATAGGTAGACAACTTTTGTCAATTACATCAACTATCAACTCCTTTTCTTTTGCCTCTTAGATTATTTTGATCAGTGGTGGCACATCCGAATCAAAATTATCCAAGTTAAGTCCGGACCTAGCACTCCATATATTCAAAAAGAAAAATATCATCCTTGTGGTGACACAACAAAACAATATTGTTCAATTTTCTTTATAAGCATCAAATGTGATAAATTAACATCTTAAATACTTAATACTTGCCTTGTGGTGACACAACAAACTCATATTAAATATTTAATACTCTATTAATTTTATCATGCTAGAAAGGCGACGTTCGATATTCCAAATATCTTTGAGCGCTTAAGACTTAATATAAAAATTGAGGGGTTTGTTATTAATTTGTCTCATCTTGTTTAAGCGCATTACATATATATATATAAAATACGCGTCGTATTAATAAACATCTGCGAAGCATGTTTGCATAATATATAATATATATATATAGTATAAGCATGCACATATAGAATACTATATTCTATCCGGATTGATTATGGACTTTTATTCTAGTTTGGTTCACTAGAGCCACCAAGTGAACCAAAAGGTCAAACCTAGGGTGCAAGAAATAATATTTAAATATAACTATTACATTTAAACTTGGGCTCCATTACAAAACGGTCTTCAAGCGCTCCTTGCTCCTTGATCTCCAATTCTTCAAAATTAATTCTAAATATTCCTATTACAAAACTATTTTAAAATAAATAGAAACCTTGATCGTGATCGAGGGAAGTACATAGGAGGAGATAGAATTTACATTAAGAAAAATCGAGAAAAGGCAGTCTGCGATACCCCATTTAATAAAACTCATACATTCATGCATCCAACTAAAAATAAAATTCAATCACATTGGTCAATAGTCCATAATCAATCCCATTTATTATCATACACATCACCATATGCATCAATAAATAACATTCATCTTATGAATAATAAACATTTAATATATATATTGATATCATTTAATGGGCAAATTTAGTTAGTATAAAATCTAATTTTTGAATCAAAATAAACTCCTTTATTTTAATCCAAATTTAAATCAAAATAAAACTATTTTATTTTAATTTATCCAATTTTGAATAAAATAAATTATTTTATTTCAATCAAAATTTTAATCAAAATAAACTCCTTTATTTTAATTAATTATGAAATCCAATTCCATATATAAAAAAAAAATCTTTAATTAAAATAAACTCTTTTATTTTAATTAATTATGAAATCCAATTCCATGAAGAAAAAAAAATCTTTTATTAAAGGAAACACCGATATTCTTTCTATTCACAAATAAACTCCTTTATTTTGAATAATATGAAATCTTATTTCATATCTAAATAAACTCCTTTATTTAAGGAAATTAGGATTCTATTTCCTATTCACAAATAAACTCTTTTATTTTGAATAATATGAAATCTTATTTCATATCTAAATAAACTCCTTTATTTAAGAAACATGTAATCCAATTTCAACTCCAATTAGTTATCATGGAATCCAATTCCAACTCTAATTAGTTAGCATGAAATTTAATTTTAATATTAAAATAAACCCTTTTATTTTAATATTAAAATAAATCTTTATTTTAAAATTAAAATAAACTTTTTATCTTAATTATAAAATAAATGAAATTATATATATAATAATAATAATAATAATAACCTAAACCTTTATTATATATATATATATATATATATATATATATATATAAACGTTCTATTAATATTGGTTATATATATAAATCTCTTCTTGGGCAATTTGAATATGCAATTAATATATATATATATATATATATATATATATATATATATATATATATATAATATGTTAACATCCTGCAAGCCTTAAATTCCGTGCAGGACCACTAATTTCCTTTATTGATAAATGCAACTCAGTGGACTGCCAACATCACTATATAGAGAAAAGTGCAGAGAGTACTCGAGTTCTTCAATATTTCCGGTACAAGAAGAGGAAATTAACAAAGAACTGCCCCAACGCGCAGGTGTATATCCCTTTAACATGATCAACATTCGGTATAAAAAAAAATTGTTTCCGAAAACAGTTTTCGGATTTTTTTATTTTTTTATTTATTTATTTTTTTTAATTTTATACAATAAAATTATACCCAATTAAATTGTTCTAAACACATATCAATATACATATCAAATTAAAACAATTAATAATTCGCATAAAGGTTTGGCTCTGATACCACTGTTAGGTTTGTAATATTCATGGGCGCAATCAAATTGCATAAAAATGCTGAAACGTGGAAAAATCAGAGTTTAAAATTTTTACAAACCATATACCCGGATCACCCTTTATGCACAATTATTAATTAAACGAAAAAGATAAAGAATAAAATCATACCCTCGAAGATCGATCTTCCTCCGTACAAGTTCACCTCCAATCCTTTTCGCGTTCAACTTGAATCCACCCCAAGTTTGGTTCCTTCCTTTGATCAACGTTAGCCACCCATATGTTTGGTCTCTGAGGTGATCCACCAAGAAAGAATAAGAATTCAAGAAGATGGGTGGTTGGCTAAACCCTAGTTTTCTATCTCTATAGAAAAAGGCGTACTCTCCCAACTATTGGAATTATTACGTAGTTGTTCAAAGTCAACAACCCCACCACCCATAATAAGACTCCTCTTATTTATAGATGTAGGCAACCCACCTTAACAATTAAGGAATTGGGTTTATTTAATTAATTAAATTCTTTTAATTAATTAAGCTCCCTAATCTTATTAGGGATAATTAATTAAACTCTTTTAATTAATTTAACCTCCTAATCTTATTAGGAATAAATGAGAGTACTTATATTAAATTAATTCCTAAACTCTTTTAGAAATTAAAATAATAATAATTGTAATAATATTAATAAGACTCCTCTTATTAATTTATATTTAATATTTCTAAAATATTAAATAATAAATATTAAGCTATTTAATTTATTCTATCACCATAGATTAAATTAAATATACATAACATATTATTACGATTATGCCATTAACTTCTTAAATAATTATTCTTCCTTTTATGGTGTGACCCTTTAGGTTCTCCATATTAAGCCGGTTGTGAATAAATCAATTAGAACAATTCTAATCTTATTTAAATAAATAAATTAAACAATTAGTTTATTTAAATAAATAATATTTATTCTACAATAGGGATAAGCTTCCTAAGCGATCAACGACTTTCCGGATAATATAGATTTCAACATTAATCATTAAAGAACCTTTGAGTAAATAGTTACCGCACAATTCAATCCTTCCACCATCTGATGTCCCAATTAAATATAAGACATGGAATTCTTCATCAAGTCTTATTTTATTTAATTATATGTATTTTCGATCCTTAAATGCACAACTCCAAATAATGCAAATTAGAAACTCCTTTCTAATTTCATTACGCCTTAACCAAGGACTCTTGGGTTGTCATTTATCGAATCACATAGGACATTTCTCTTCTTTTATTAGAAGTGGTAGATTCTTTATTGATCATACATTATCTCCATGTACAACTAATTATACCCAAGCATACCCTTTGATATACCCTAAGGGTCTTAAGGAATAAGTCAAAGTATAACTCATCATACACAAGATACTATGATGATCTCAAGTCCAAGGATTACTTGTACTACTATCACTCTGAGAATTCCTATTGACAGTGAAATAAAACTCCATTAGGTATTCCTTAGCGAGCCACGTTCGATGAACTTATTCTCTAATAAGCACCTACATACTTGCTTTAGTGTCTCCACACAAATGATCATGAGATCAATCATCCTCATCCAATGAGCAAGCAACGTATGTACCAATCTATCCGGATTCACTAATCCCCAATTTAGTAATCCAATGATTGGGAACTATTTTAGTTTTAAGCTTTCTAAGAATTTAGATCTCATTAGAATGATCATCATCATTATTCTAAAAGCATTGCTTAAAACTATGGGTTTATCACATATTATAAAACAGTATTATGTAGATAATTAAAAGCCTTTAATAAATTAATACTTTTTATTAATAAATGAATAAGATTGTTACAAAGTATATGCTTTATCATCAAACATGATTGGCTTGTGTGCATACTACTTTCAAGTATTATACATGAACAAATTAGGGTTTTCAGAACCGATTTTAGGGTTTCTTATTAATCGCTAGGATTTTCTAACCGAACGTTGACGTTCTTAATATATACCTAGGGTTTGTTACAGATATCGTTTACATGATCAACCCTTGACCCTTAACCACATATTGTACAATTATAATAACATTTACACAGAACATAATCACGTATTTCTTTAATCCTGAATAATTCACCTAAATCCTTCACAGAATTTTGAAATCCTCATAATTCCATCTTAAAAATATCAAACGCATACACTAATTTTCAGTCTAGGTTCTAATTTTGAACCGTAAATCAATAAATTAAAATTTTAAAAAAATTTCCTAAATTCTCGGGTTGTCACAGGGACTCAGCTTAATAAATAGTCCACATCATTGAATCACCCCTACACTACGGCCATGGATATTCTTTAGTATCACGACCATAATTATCCATGCACTACGGGCCAAGAATATTTGTGTATTCAATAATAGTCATGATCATGCAAACAACTGTCCATCAATGCACTACAGACCAATGATGACTTTTACCACATCATTTGTAACATTACGGTCATGATTACACCGAATAATCCCTGGTCATAATCATACCAAGTCCATCTATGCACTATAGGCCACATATGACTTTCAACAAAATATAAACATGAGGATGATGACAATGATATAAGAATTCAATAAAACAAGGTCAAGAATTATTTTATCTAGGAACTAATAACATCCAAATTGTCAACGTGATACTTCTTTGTAGAGTAAAATTCAAGAATGCTCAGAAGAATATTTCCATGAAAAGATACTGGATAAAGCGCAAATATCAAGGATATTCCACTAATTTCATGGAGTATAGAAGTCAAAACATTAACCAACTTAGTATAATAAGGAATGGAATAACAAAAGAAATCACCAGGCATGCGATAGAACGCACAGGTAGGTTATTCCAACAGAATAATAAATAACGGAATCAAGTCCGGCGTAAAACGCACAGACAGTATATTCCAACAAAATAATAAAGACGGAATCGAATCCCGTAAAAAACGCATGAATAGGATATTCCAACGAAATAATAAAGACAGAATCGAGTTCACAGAAAAGCATGCAGACATGATATTCCAATGTAATAATAAAGACGGAATCGGTCCCATGAAATGTACTGAACAAAGATATTCCAACAGAATAATAAAGGCGTAGAAACGCATGCATGTGATGTTTCAACAGAATGATAAAGAATGGAACAACGGAAGAATTTCACCAAGTATAGGGTAGCCCATGTATACAGGTTATTCCAACAGAATAATAAAGAATGGAATAACAGAAGTTTTCTTCATGGATAAGAAAGAAATAATACTCCCTACCTTAGAAAAACTGGATACTGGAATAGTGAGGTAGCAGACTTCTCTTCTTCTTTCAATAATTTCTCTCTATAATAATCGCTCTAAAGCTTTTGTGAATTGGGGAGCAATGAAGGAAGAATGAGCTTCTATTTATAGAAAAATATAGTTTCGATAATTGCACATTTTGGGGCTCAAAAAATTACAGTACAATACCTCCAACTTTTTCTTTATTTTTAATTTAGTCATGGAAGTATTATCAAACTTGCACCACCTCTCCTAATAGTAAATAATGTGATTCAATAGTAAATTATGTAAATCAATAGTTCTAGACATGTGAAAATACGAATTACAGTATAGTACCTCCATCTATACCTCTATTTTTAACTTAGTCATGCAAGTATTATCAATCTTGCACCAACTCCCCTAATAGTAACAAGAATGTGAAACAATAGTATACACATGTGAACAAAAAGTTATAATCATGTGAAATAATAGCAATCAATTGCTCATTTATCCGGTTAAATACCCGATTGGTCAATATAATCTCCAGACATCAATTATTATCGAAATAATTGTCGATTTTCACTAACACAAATAATTCCAACACAATGGAACCATTTTTTTTTATCAAAAATATAAATTTTAAAATTTTGAAGTTTGACTTTTCCTGAAAAAGTCAACTGTTGACTTTTTGACGAAATAGTGAATTCTGGAAAATTTTGTGTTTATAGACTATTTTAACTAATGTCATCGTTCCGGACTCAAATATCACGTCTGCGTCTCCAAATTAGACTTCGAACACAACTTTAATTTTAATAACATTCATCATTAATATTATAACTCACAATATTTATCAACAAGGACGTTCCCAGAAAAGAGGGGGCTTTCCAATAAGGATTTCTCCCTATTGCCGCGCAATTAGGTGACCAAACCTCTCCTTGACAGAACTTCTAGACATTGTAAATATTGCAATTTAATAATGTGAATAACTTTGTCGTCTCAATTATTGATTTAATAAAATAACATATTATGCAGATGATACTATGACAATAATCGAATCAATAATATGAGAGATATGATGCAACAATTACTGTAGCAATAATTGAGTATAAATGAGTGACTTCTCACATAAGCATCAATAATCAATACCGGTAAGTGCTCTACTATGCAACCACGCCAGTATTCTTTTCTACTTTTACTACCGGTAGTTCAACGAGTTAACGGTAAAACTTCCGTCGTTATTTTCATAAAGTATTTTTGTCATTTTCTCAATTCGACAATAATTCCGTTGTGGGGGTCCACCAATGATCGTTCTGTTATACGAATATTCCCTGTTAAAACGAATATTCCCCAACCAATCGAATATTATATAACAACTTGCGTACTTTGCAAAATTTATAAATATTACCTACAACTATAATATTATATCAAATCCACACCATAATATTCAAAAATATATTTCGAGAAAATTTAATCTTTATTCAAAAATTTGGGGTCTTACAATTATGGTCAAATGTCCAAACCCTTAGGGTTTAACCCCAAGGTTCTAACCATTAGGTTTTACAACATCAATTTTAGAATTTTCTAAATAGGGTTTCTAAAAAAATTAAGATATCTAAAATAAAAATTAGGGTTTTAAATAGTCAAATTAATATTTCTAAAGTATAATTAGGGTTTCCTAATTATATTAACACATACTAATCACTTTAGTCTTGCTAATTAGGATTAGGGTTTCCTAATTAGGGTTTAGAAATCCCAAATATGAAATTAGGGTTTTAATTAAAAAAATTAAAATTTCAAAATTACAATTAGGGTTTGTAAAATAGAAATTAAGATAACTAAAATATAATTAGGGTTTTCTAATCATATTTAAGTTTAATAAATACATTAAGCTTACTAATTAGGATTAGGGTTTCCTAATTAAGGTTTTAGGATTTCCGAATATAAAATTAGGGTTTCCCGGCTTTCGATTAGGGTTTCTAACGGTACGTTAGGGTTTCTAATCCTGGGATTAGGGTTTTTAATCTCTTATTAGGGTTTATTAATTTTAAACCTTATCCGATCAATTATTGATGAACATTTCTATACAGTACCAACACGTACTTATCAAAATAATTATTTTAATTATATTTTCTATCGAATCTCTATCCGGACTTAGGGTTAGGGTTTCTAATCTTGTTAAGCACAACTCTACTCTAAATTTGTTAGTCAATACCCAAATTGACCTTTTCGAGACTCGTATCACAGATATTTGTCGTAAAATTGATAATGAATATTAATATTAATAAAAAAAAATTATTCATAAAATTTTAATTATTCGAAATCCCGGGTTATCACAAAAGACGTCAGCACAAACATCAACTATTTTTAGGGGAGGAGAACGAGCACCGGTTGTTTGTTACAAATGCGGGAAAGCGGGACACATCAGCCCAAACTGCCCACAACAATCCAAGGTATGTTATAACCGTGGAAAGGAAGGTCATATAGCTAGAGATTGTCTAGTTGCAAAACCAAGTTAAACGGGGATGGTGACTCCAAAGGCTGTCCCGGATAAGTCAAAGTCGGTGGTTCCAGGAAGGGCGTTTGTCGTGACTGCCCAAAAACACGAAGAACCCAAACGAGGTGATTACGGGTAAGCTAATCATAAACTCTTGCGAAGTTTATTCCTTATTAGATACCGATTCTACCCATTCTTTTATCTCTCCTGCTTGTGCTCAACGTTTAAACTTGTCTCTGGAGAAGTTAGACCTTGACTTATCTATTGAGACTCCGTTAGAAGAAACTTTCGTTACATCTACTGTTTATAAATCGTGCTTGATTCAAGTTGGTACCATCACATTACCTATCGATCTTATTTTGTTAAAAAATCTTGCATTTGATGTGATTTTAAGGATTGATTGGTTAACCACTCATCATGCTAAAATTGATTATTTTCGTAGGTTGTCAGTTTTCATATTCCTAACCAACCTTTTATGCGAATTCAAACAACCAAACCACTAAAATCAATCATTGTCATATCAAGCTATAAAGCTATTCGTTTATTGAAAAATGGATGTCAAGCTTTCTTAGCCCATGTCACGGACTTGAATAAAACCACGTCAGATTTGAATAATATTTCTGCTGTTAGTGAATTTTTTGACGTATTTCCTGAAGAACTTCCTGGTCTACCCCCAGAACGTGAAATTGAATTTTTTATTGACCTTGAACCTGGTACAAAGCCCATTTCTAAAACCCTATATCGAATGGCTCATATTGAACTTCAGGAGTTAAAGGTCCAACTACAGGAGTTGTTGGACATTGGTTTTATTCGTCCTAGTACATCTCCTTGGGGTGCTCCTGTGTTTTTTATAAAGAAGAAAGACATGAGTTTGCGACTTTGTATTGACTTTCGAGAATTGAACCATGTTACTATCAAGAATAGGTATCCGTTACCTCGCATTGATGACTTGTTCCACCAGTTACAAGGAGAACAATTCTTTTCAAAGATCGATCTTTGTTCTGGATATCATCAGCTGAAGATTAAAACTGAGGATATTCCAAAGACTGCCTTCAGAACTCGGTACGGACATTATGAATTCTTAGTCATGTCTTTTGGATTGACTAATGCTCCTGCTACTTTCATGGATATGATGAACCGTGTATTCAAAGAATATTTGGATCAGTTCGTTGTTGTCTTTATTGATGACATCCTCATATATTCCAAAAGGCGTGAAGATCATGAACGCCATTTGAAGCTGGTACTGCAAAGGCTTCGTGATAACAAGCTATATGCCAAGCTAAAGAAATGCGAGTTTTGACTTGAGGAAGTAGCATTCCTTGGGCACGTGGTGTCAAAAGATGGAGTATCTGTCGACCCGGTGAAGATTGAAGCCATACAAAGTTGGGAGCAACCGAAGTCGGTGACTGAAGTACGTAGCTTTCTGGGCTTAGCTGGTTACTATCGGAGATTCGTGGAAGGATTTTCTCAAATCGCAACTCCGTTAACTCAGCTGACTCGTAAAGATACAAAATTTGGTTGGAGCGAGGATTGTGAGAAAAGTTTTCAAGAACTCAAGAGAAGACTCATTTCAGCACCTGTTCTGACAATAGCATCTGGTTCGGATGGATTTGTTATCTACAGCGATGCTTCAGGCAAAGGGTTAGGATGTGTTCTCATGCAACATGGGAAACTTATAGCCTATGCCTCGCGACAACTCAAAGAATATGAGAGGAATTATCCTACTCATGATTTAGAGTTGGCAGCAGTCATTTTCGCATTAAAGAACTGGAGACACTACCTGTATGGGGAGAAAGTGGAGATCTATACAGATCATAACAGCCTCAAATATTTCTTCACCCAAAAAGAACTCAACACGCTAAAACGACATTGGCTCGAGCTGTTGAAAGATTATAATCACAACATTTAATATCACCCTGGAAAAGCAAACGTGGTAGCTGACGCATTGAGTGGAAGATCATATTTGGGTACGAGTGCAATGTTGTTAACACAAAGATCCATTTTGTATGACTTGCAAAGGATGGAGATAGAGGTAAAGGCTCCAAGTACCCACCCACGTGATGATATCAAACATACGAGTAGAACCACCTTTAATCAATAATGTTAAAGCTGCTCAAGCTACGGACATGGAGCTAATGCGTATGAAGAAGAAAGTGCAAGAAGGTACTATTCCAGAAGAAAGAATTTATGAAGAAAGAATACTTCGAATCAACTCCAGACTTTGTGTTCCTAACGATTTTGACTTGAAGCATAAAATCATGATGGAGGCCCACAACACACCGTTTGCAATCCATCCTGGGAGTAAAAAAACGTATCATGATCTTCGACATACATTTTGGTGGAGCAATATGAAAAGAGAGATCGCGGAGTTTTTCTCGAGGTGTTTAACTTGTCAATGTGTAAAGGCAGAGCATCAAGTGCTAAAGGGTCCATTGCAACCACTTGAGATTCTGAAATGGAAGTAGGAACACATTACTATGGATTTCGTTACGGGTCTTCCCAAGGTTTCTCAAGGCATAGATGCGATTTGGGTTATTGTTGATAGATTAACTAAGTCTACCCATTTCTTGCCTATACGGGAGACTTATTCCCTTGAACGTCTTGCTAGTATGTACGTGAATGAGATTGTAAGATTGCATGGCATGCTAGTATCCATAGTTTCGGATCGTGACCCAAGATTTACTTCAAAATTTTGGGTTAGCTTGTAGAAAGCTATGGGCACGGATTTACGATTCAGTTCGGCATACCATCCTCAAACGGACGGGCAATCAGAGAGGACTATTCAAACTCTTGAAGATCTATTAAGACTTTGTGTCCTAGATTTCAAAGGGAGTTGGGATAAGTACCTACCATTAGTAGAATTCTCCTACAACAATAGTTATCAGGCAAGTATAGGTGTGGCTCCATTTGAAGCATTGTATGGACGAAAGTGTCGCTCTCCAGTATGCTGGGACGAGGTGGGGGAAGCCACGTTGTTGGGACCAGAATTGGTACGCATAACTACAGAGAAGATCCAAATGATCCGACAAAGTATACAAATGGCACATGATCGACAAAAGAGTTATGCGGATCTTCATCGAAAGGACGTGGAATTTAATATTGGGGATCATGTATTGTTACGTGTTGCACCATTGAAGGGAGTTACAAGATTTGGGAAGAGAGGAAAGTTCAATCCACGATTTGTTGGTCCATTTGAGATTCTTGACCGAATAGGAAATGTGAAACCTCGAATTTTATGAAATAAAAGTATTCAATTTTTTTTTCTATTTTGGTAAATAGCACGGTATTGGTTATTGATGCTTATGTGATAAGTCACTCAGTTTTGTTTTATTGGTATTATTAATATAATAAAACAGAAAAGCTTTTTATATAAAACAGAATACTTTTATAAAGTTATTCTATAAATAGAATATAATATATTCTATTGTGCATAGTGTTTTTGCATAGTAAAATCTTTTTATATAAAACAAAATACTTTTATAAAGTTATCTATTTTATTAGACAATAATTACAATATATTATATTTTATTATGCATAGTGTTTGCATAAGGCTCTGCGATAAGTGTTTCAGTAGTAAAATCTTTTATAAAGTTATTCGTTTTATTAGATTATAAATAGAATATATTATATTTTATTTAAAATATTTTGCTTTAAATCTAGACCGTCAGATTAAAGTAATTCAATCTGGACCGTTCACGAGTTAGTTACTATGCAGTCCATTTTTCTATAAATAGAAGCTCATTCCTTCATTATTTTTTACGAATTCACTGAAACTCTAGAGAGAGAAACTATAGAGAGAGTTCTTCTTCTATAATCTTGAGTGTATTTCTTTAGAATTTAAGAAAGTTTTGAGTGTAATGCAAGTTTTCTTCAAGTATATTCCCGCCCTACCAGTCGGAATACTTTTCTTTTTAAGGTAGGGAATATTATTTGTCGTACTCGTAAGGGATATTATTTGTTGTACCTGTAAGGGGTATTATTTCTTTCTTATTAATGAAGAGAACTTCTGTTATTCCATTCTTTATTATTATGTTGGAATAACCTGTTTATACGAAGTACCGCATACATGGTTAAATTTTTCTGTTATTCTATTCTTTATTATTATGTTGGAATATCCTGTCGGTGCGAATTTCGCCTAACTTGGTTTCGTTCTTTATTATTCTGTTGGAATAACCTGTCTGTGCGGTTTATCGCATGTATGGTGATTTCTGTTGTTATTCCATTCTTTATTATTACGTTTAATATCCTCATGCAAGCGTTCTGTGGGACCTAGTTCCATTAATTATTATTCGTCGTAATATCACGTGCAAGCGCTTATCTTGGGACTGGTTTCATTATTTATTATTCGTTGGGAATAACTCATGCATGCGGATTACGCATACGCACGGTGAAATTCTTCTATTATTCCATTCTTTATTATTATGTTGGAATAACTTTGTCAATGCAATCGCATACATGGTGAAATTCTTTTATTATTCCATTCTTTATTATTATGTTGGAATAATCAGTGTATGTGAAGTACTGCATACATGGTAAAATTCTTTTATTATTCCATTCTTTATTATTATATTGGAATAACTTTGCCTATGCTTAAATCTTTATACATGGTGAAATTCTTTTATTATTCCATTCTTTATTATACTATTGGTTATTGGTTTTACAGTTGTATGTCTTTGGCCTGTAGTGCAAAGATGATATGTTGTTGAATATCTTTGACCTGTAGTGCAAAGATGATTTGTTGTTTGATAGCTTTGACCCGTAGTGCGAAGATGGACAGGTGTATGACATGATCATGAACACTAGTGATACTAACGAATATCCTTGGCCGTAGTGCATGGATAATTCAATGATGTGATTGGCAGGATCATGACAATTAGTTAACAGTTGAATGTCTTTGGTAGTAGTGCAATCGACGACAATTGATTGGTATGATTCGACCATTGGTTTTATAGTTGAATATCTTTGGCCGTAGTGCAAAGATAGACAAATCCGATTAGTATGATCATTGTTATTACATTTGAATATCTTGACCTTTGGGGTAAGGATATTGAGTAAACGTTCTATTAAGCCTTTGTGGCAAGAAGGAACTGTTAATTCACATTATTATAAATATGAATTGTGAATTTAACTAACATCTTTGGTGGTTCAGGTGAAGACAAGTGATGAAAGTTCTATTTGTCTTGAATATAACAAAGAACTGTTGATGAGTAGTACATGAATAAAATATCAACGATGGACTTTTAATCTAGAAGAGATAGTAGATATTATGTTCTACTTGACTCTTCTAATAGATTGCTTGTTCCGCTGCAGTTAAACTTGATGTCTATTATATTTTATTAGTTTAACACTGTTGAAGGCTAACGATAAATTATTCTACATTATCTTAGTCATAATATTTCTTACTAGGCTAGTTGAGCTCACCCTTTCTTTCATTGTTCTCTTTAGGAAATGAGAACGTAGCTGGGACTAGTCGGGGAAAAGAGTGATGGTCCTAAATGGTGCATTAGTAGTCCTCACTATTCTGTGAAATAGTGTGATAATAAATGTAATGAGGACTCCATTGAGTGTGGATATTGTTTAGATGAAAATATTCGTATTAAAACTCGCAGCATATGTTTAGTCTTATTTTACACGACTGTTGTATAATTAAGTTGTATTTGAATTTTGTACCATGTATCTGGCGATCCAAGATGGGTGATGTATACCTAATTTTGGGGGCGTCACAGGAAATGTGGCCTATAGACTCGTATTACCTCCAAGCATGTCTCGTGTTCATAATGTTTTTCACATATCTATGCTTCGTAAATATGTGAAAGAGCCAAACCACATTATTGAGTTAGAACCGGACGAGATAGCCGATGATTTAACGTACGAGGAGGTGCCTGTTAAGATCTTGGATAGGAAAGAGCATGTCGTACGCATGAAGGTTATACCACAAGTTAAGGTTTTGTGGACGAACCATGCAATTGAAGAAATGACATGGGAGTTGGAATCAGAAATGAAAGTGAGGTATCCTCACCTTTTCAAAACACCAAGTACGTACGTCAATTTTGAGGACGAAATTTCATAAGGAGGGGAGGTTGTAAGACCCCAACTTATTATAAATAAAATCGAATTTTCTCTAATTATTATTGTGAATAATAAGGTGTTAATTTGATATAATGCTTTGGTTATGGGTGAAATGTGCAAATTTTGCAAAATAAGCAAGTGGTTATAAAATATTTATTGTTGTCGGGGAATATTCGTTTGGTCGTGGAATATTTTTCTGTCGGGGAATATTCATACGACGGCGGAGCCATTTGTGGGCCCCATAACGGATAATGGTCGGAGGAAGAAAACGACAAATTTGAGTTTTTATAAATAACGGCGTAGTTGTTGCTTGTTAACACTTTGTTGGAATACACGGTGGTTAAAATACGATGTCTGGCATGGTTGCACAAGAGCGATACACGGTTTTGCATGATATTTTGAATTATTGATTCTTACGTAAGAAGGCACTACTCGATAATTGTTACGATAATTCTTTGCTCAATATTTTATTTTATTGGTTCAATAATTGCTTGCGTTGATATTTTATATTATTGTTATTTCAATAATTGTCATTGCACAGTATTTCCCATTATCAGATCAATAATTCATATTATTTGAATAATATTATGAGATAGCATTATTGGCAATGTCTAGAAAGTTCTGTCAAGGAGAGGTTTGGTCACCTAATTGTGTGCCATTAAGGAGAAATCCTTATCGGAAAGCCCCCTCTTTCCTGGGAACGGTCTGGTTGTCATAATTGTGATTCTGTAATATTATTTGTGAATGATTAATTATTGATTTATATGATAAGGAAATATTTATTTTATGTGGATATAATTGATGGATATATTTATTTTATGTGGATATAATTGAAGGAATTAATGTTGAGGTGTTTTTGTCAGAATGGAGGTATTAAAAATTAAATCACTGTACTTGAGATATATTACGTGAGTTATAATTTTTAATCTGACCGTTGGATCGTTGTGATTTTTGGATATGTTATACATATATAAGTTGAGTATATAACCACAAATTTTGAACCGTTAAAAATGAACGTAAAATTTGTTATGAACTTTAAGAGGTGACTGATTCGAAATTAGGTTTATAAATGATTTTGATAGAAAATTCTAGAATTGAGTGGGCCCACTTGTGGTTGGTGAAGAAATGTGCTGAATTTTATTTCAAATGTGGTGGGTGGCAATAGTAGGGTAAAGCCATCAGGTAGCAGTCAAGTCTGCTTCGGTGTGCTAACATTTTCCTATAAATAGAGGGCTAAGTTAGAATTGAAAATGTGACGCCCCCAAAATTAGGTATACATCACCCATCTTGGGTCGCCACTTACATGGTACAGAATTTAAATACAACTTAATACATAAATTGTGAGTTTAAATACAAATATCGCTCTACTAGATATTATACAAACTCAAAAAGGAGTCCTCATTACAATTATTATCACACTATTTTACGAATAGTGAGGACTACTAATGCTATCTTCAGGACCATCACTTTCGTTTCCCACTCGTCCCCAACTATATTCTCATTTCAAGAGAATAAAGGAAAGAAAGGGTGAGCTCAACTAGCCCAAGAAGAAATATTATGACTATGATAATGCGAATAAATTATCAATAGTCTTCAACAATGTTAAACCGATAAAATACAATAGATAACCGGTTTAATCTGCGGTGAATATGCAATCCATTAAAAGAGTCAAGTAGAAAATAAAGTCTACTATCTTTTAGGTTTTAAAGGTTTTTCATCACCGTTTATAGTTGAGACTCCTATTTAATAAATATTTCACATCATCGAATCACCCCCGCACTACTGACCAAAGATATTCTTTAGTATCACGACCACAATTATTCATGCACTACGGGCCAAGAATATTTGTGTATTCATTAATGGTCATGATCATGCCAACAATCGTCCATCAATGCACTACTGACCAATGAGGATTTTTATCACATCATTTGTAACATTACGGTCATGATTACAAGAATAGTCTCTCGGTCATAATCATACCAAGTCCATCTATGCACTACTGAATACGTATGACTTTCAAAAAATATAAACATGAGGATGATGACAATGATATAAGAATTCAATAAAACAAGTTCAAGAATTATTTTATCCGAGAATTATTAACGTCCCAAATTGTCAACATGATCTTGCTTTTGTAGAGTAAAATTCAAGAATGATCGGAAGAATATTTCCATGAAAGATATCTTTGGATGAAACGTAAATATCAAGGATATTATACTAATTTCATGGAGTATAGAAGTCAAAGTTTTAACTAACCGGGTATAATAAAGAATGGAATAACAAAAGAAATCACCATGCATGCGATAGACCGCACAGCATGAAAAGTTATTCCAATGAATAATAAATAACGGAACCGAATTAAATCGTGAAATTCACACCGAGCGGATGTTCCAACAGAATAATAAAGATGGAACCCGGATCCTGTAAAACACAGATAGGATATTCCAATGTAATAATAAAGATTTTAACCAGTCCTTAAAAACACACGCATGTGGATGTTCCAACAGAATAAATAAAGATTTTAACCAGTCCCGGTGTAAAACACACAGATGTGATGTTCCAATGTAATAATAGAAGAATGTCACCAAGTATAGGGTAAACCACACAGATACACAGAGTTATTCCAATGTAATAAATAAGCAATGGAATAACAACAGTTCTCTTCATGAATAAGAAAGAATAACACCCCTTACTTTTGGTAGGAGATTGAATCTTTGCAAAAGATTAGTAAACAAAATACTCTTCTTCTTTCTCTCTTATTCTTTCTATACTTTCTCTCTCTATAGCTTGAATGAATTCGTGAAAAATAATGAAGCCCTAGGCCTCTATTTATAGAAGATTTCTAGCTTAGCACCTGCCGTGTGAAAAGGCAAGTGGCTTGACGACTGGTTTGACGCCTGTAATGTGAAACGACAAGTGGTTCGGCCGCCAGTAATGTGAAAACGACAAGTGGTTCGAATCGACGTCTGGTAAAGGTAATTACTATTAACGAAGGTAAATACTATTGACGAAGGTAAATACTATTCACAAGGGTAATTACTATTGACGAAGGTAATTACTATTGACGAAGGTAAATACTATTCACAAGGGTAATTACTATTGACGAAGGTAATTACTATTGACGAAGGTAAATACTATTGACAAGGGTAATTACTATTGACGAAGGTAAATACTATTGACGAAGAGACTCTTAGATGATGACATATGAGCCCCCCCATAAAATAATCAAACTTACCACAAATCATAACACATATTTAATCTTTCAACAATTATTAATCATTTATAACTTGTCGTCTCAATTATTGATTTAATACTATAACATATTATACAGATGATACTGTGACAATAATTGAATCAATAATATAAGAGATATGATGCAGCAATTACTGTAGCAATAATTGAGCATAGCTGAGTGACTTCTCACGTAAGCATCAATAATCAATACCGTGTGCTACTATGCAACCACGCGTATTACTGTACTTTTACCACCGGTAGTTCAACAGTTTTAACGGTAACACCTCCGCCGTTATTTTTATAAAATATTTTTGTCGTTTTCTCAATCCGACAATAATTCTGTTGTGGGGTCCACCAATGATTGAGCCATTGTACGAATATTCCCTAACAAAAAGAATATTCCCTGACCAAACGAATATTTTATAACAACTTGCATACTTTGCAAAATTTATAAATATTACCCACAACTATAACATTATATCAAATTTATTCCATAATATTCAAAAATAATATTTATAGAAAAATTCATCTTTATTTATAAAAGCTGGGGTCTTACAGAAAATCACACCAGAAACATAAGCTTTCTCTCTTTCTCTCTCTATATTATCGAGCGTGTTTTGTGAATATTTAGATACTTTGTGAGTTTTTATTTATCAGTACAAGTTTCCTTCAGCCTTATACCGATATTCCGATTAGAAATACTTTTATTTTGAGGTAAGGGATGTTATTTTCTTCGTAAATGATATTATTTCTTTCGATATCATTATGCCAAAATATTGGTCTGAACTTTTTATCAAATTTGGAACTTTTTGTGTCGGGGCTACTATTCACGTATACTGGACTATTCACGTATAATGACACTATTCACGAATCACTGACCTGCTTCATTTAAAAAATGAAATTTTCTCCTTTTTGTCCAAGATGTCTATTATAGTTATTATCTTTGATTGTATCCATGTTTTGATCTTTATTCTTGAATTTTGCTTCAAAATTGGTTATTATGGAGTATTATTGATCTTGGATAAACTATAATACGAATCTCTAATCTTTGTTATTTTGTTTCATTGGATTCGTTCCTTTAAAATATTTTTTATCATCCTCAGTCCTAAAGGATGATATTACTGAATATCTTTGGCCTGTAGTGCAAAGATGAATGCTTACCTAATGAATATCTTTGGCCCGTAGTGTAAAGATGAACATGTGTTGAGATGAACATGACCAACCGGTGATACTGAATGAATATCTTTGGCACAGAAAAAAGATGAATATTTGATTCAAGATGTATATTGATTGATGTTACAGGGATAAAATATTAATGATGGACTTTTAAATCTTAGAAGATAGTGGAATTCTTTCTCTACTTGACTCTTCTAATGGATTGTTGTTTCCGCTGCAGTTGTTGATCTAGGACTTGTTGTCTATTATATTTTATCAGATTTTTCCCTGTGCAAGACTAATGATAAATTGTTGTATATTATCTTAGTCATAATATTTTTTACTGGGCTAGTTGAGCTCACCCTTTTCCTCTTTGTTCCATTTTTCTTTTCAGGAGGTGAGAACATAGCAGGAACTAGTCGGGGTATGGAGTTATGGTTCAGGATAGTTGTATTAGTAGTCCTCACTATTTTGTAAAATAGTGTATCAATAATTGTAATGAGGACTCCATTTGAGTTTGTATACTCTCTATTAGACAATAGTTGTATTCAAACTCACAGTATATGTGTTGTCATATTTTGCACGATAATTATATTACTGAAGTTATATTTGTTTATGTGCCATATATTTGGTGACTTAGAATGAGTGATGTATACCTATTTTGGGGGCGTCACAGCCGTCGTACGAATATTCTCTGACAAAAATAATATTCCACGACCAAACGAATATTCCCCGACAAAATGAATATTTTATAACCACTTGCTTATTTTGCGAAATTTGCACATTTCACCCATAACCAAAGTATTATATCAAATTATCACCTTATTATTCACAATAATAAATAGAGGAAATTCGATTTTATTTATAATAAGTTGGGGTCTTACAGGCAACCCTCATAAACAATTTAGGAATAGAGTTTTATTTTAATTAATTATGCTCCTAATCTAATTAGGAATATATGAGACTACATTTATTTATTAACTCCCAAACTCCTTTAGGAATTAAATAATAATAATAATAATAATAATAATAATAATAATAATAATAATAATAATAATAATTATAATAATAATAATAATAATCGAGACTCCTTTAGTAGTAATTGATATTTAATATTTTAAAAATATTAAATAAAAATATTAAGCTATTTAATTTATTCTATCACCACAAATTAAATTAAAGACACTTAACTTATTATTACGACCATGTCATTTACTTCTTAAATAAATATTCTTTCTTTTATGGTGTAACCCTTTAGGTTCTCTATATTAAACCAGGTTGTTAATAAATCAATTAGAACAATTCTAATATTATTTAAATAAATAAATTAAACTATTTAATTTTTTTTAGTAAATAACATTTATTCTACAATGAGGATAAGCCTCTTTAGCGATCAACAACTTTTCAGATAATAAAGATTCTAACATTAATCAAAAAATAACCCTTGAGTAAATAGTTACCGTACAATTCAATCCTTCCACCATAAAATATCTCAATTAAATATAAGACATGGAATTATTGTAGAGTCTTATTTTATTTAATTATACATATTTCGATTCTTAAATGCACAACTTCAAATAATGCAAATTCGAAACTTCTTTCTAATTTTATTCTGTCTTTGCCAAGAACTACTAGGTTGTCATTTATCGAATCACATAGGACTATCATTTCTTTTACTAGAATCGATAGATTCTTTGTTGATCATTCATTATCTCCATGTACAAACTTATTACACCCAAGCATACTCTTTGATATATCCTGAGGGTCTTAAGGGACATGTCAAAGTATAACTAATCATACACAAGATACTATGATGTTCTCAAGTCTAAGGATCACTTGTACTACTATCACTTCAGGAATTCCTATTGACAGACAAGTAAAACTCCATTATGTATTCCTTAGCGATCCACGTTCAGTGAACTTATTCTCCAATAAGCACCTACATACTTGCTTTAGTGTCTCCACACAAATGATCATGAGATCAATTATCTGCATCCAATAAGTAAGCAACGTATGTAACAATCTATCCGAATTCACTAATCCATTTTTTAGTAATCCAACGATTGGGCAAAATTTTAGTTTTTGAGCTATCAAAGAATTTAGATCTCATTAGCATGATCATCATCATGATTCTAAAAGTATTGTTCAAAATTATGGGTTTATCACATATTATAAAACATCACCATGCACATAAATTAAAAACCTTTAATTAAACAATTATTTTATTAATAATTAAGTAAGATTATTACAAATTATATGTTTTATCATCAATCGTGATTGACTTGTGCGCATACTACTTTCAATCTCCCACTTTCACTAAAACCAATCGCCATGGTATCTCATACCCTTCTTCTTTAAGTGACGATCATCCTGCTGTTGGATAAACTCCAGTTAATGGATATGTAATGTTTTTTTGGGAGTCCACTATCTTTATAGTGACTTCCCATCTTTCAATGATTCCTCTAATTAAATGAAAGTGTCACAACACATGTTTAGATTCAAGATGAGAGTTAGGAACTTTTCCTAGTTCTGTAATGAACTTTTCATCTAAACAATCAACTTTCAGCTTCATTTACAGCTATATACTTTGTCTTTATCACTAAACCAACAACTTTTTGATGTTTAAAACTTTTTCAATTCACTGCAGCACCGTTCAAGGTAACGATTTACCCTAAAGTGGATTTCTTGTCATCTCGGTCTGTCTAAAAAACTTGAGTCTGTTAAGCTCCCAAGTTTTAATTCAGACCCATAATGCATATGGTCACATCCTTAATGTCGGTTAAGTACTTTAAAATGCTTTCATTGTCTTACAGTGATCTTCTCAAGATATGACTGATCAACATCAGGTCTCTTACATTTCATTGCATACATGATAATTGCTCATGTGATCTCTCTTTTCAAGAGTCTATGGGGACTATTAAAAGAGATACACTCCATTGCTCATCAACATCAGACATCTCTTGGAGTTTGTCATGCTAAACGACTTTAGCATCGAATGAATATGTGTTTCTAAGGTTATGTGACACCCCCAAATCTTGGTACTTCATTCTCACAGGATTTGGTGTTCACTGTCCAAACATTCATTTCTAACTACCCAAATTTAATAAAATTTAAGCAATAAATCTTCCCATTAAAGAGTTATATTATTAAATCCAATAAATCCAAGGTTGTTTAACCTTTAAACATTCATCAAATGCAGAAAAATTAATTATTTACATCACATAATTAAAAAACTAAGTCTGAAAACATAAGTCTCAAGAAATTAATAAGTTTTCAACACTTGTTCATCAACTTTCTTGACCCTTACTAGTGGTTAGCTCGTCAACCTTCTCAACTTTAGCTGCAATGGTTATATATATACAAGAGTGAGCAAAACAAATGTTCACTTGAAAGAACATAATAACTGGCAATGAATAAACTCAATTGAACTGAATAACATTCTCTATTAACGATAATCAAAAATTGAAGTTAGAATTCATCTGAGGCTCACATGACCATGAACTATGTTAAGTATTTTTAAACTTAAACCTTAACAGTCATTAGACTATAGGGACCTTTTTGACCCGTACTTAGGGTGATCAGCCTTTCGTACCATATATTGTGCACAAACATCTGACGCTTCCGCGTAAATAATCCCCTGTAGTAGGGTTGTTCATCTCAGTTTTAACATACAAGTCCGCATTAAAGGAAGTTTGGTTTGGATAAGTTTCAAGGGTAATTTAGAGTTCAATGTACATCAACTAAGGATTAATTGAATCAAAAGTTTAATGACAATGCGAGGGTTCAACAATGACATGTTATAGAGTAGTTATGAATCAAGAATGAATAATGTAAAACATCCAAGTCATGCTTTAAGAATAGAGTTCAAAGCATTGAAAAGATATAATAAACCTTGCTTGAACAAAAATGGTAAGCTAAGGTTATATTCTTCAATAAGGAAACATAATTAAGAACTTGTGTAATTTATAACAAGACAGTATAACAAACTTGTATAACTATCAATAAGGTAGGAGAAGCTCAAATAGAGATTAGTGTTAGAGAAATTGTTTAAAATAAAAGTAGGGTTTAGAAACTTGCCTTGCGTGTAAGCTAAACAGTTATAACTCACTTTCCCAAATATCCTATTTGACGCCCCCAAAATACGACCACACAACCCATTCTGATTCGCCAAATACATGGTACAGAAAATATCTACAACTTTATTATTACAATTGTCATGCAAGATATGATAACACATATGTTGTGAGTTTAAGTACAAATAGTATCTTTCAGACAATATCCAAACTCAAATACGTCCTCATTAGAAATATTGATACAATATTTTACAAAATAGTGAAGACTACTAAAACAACTGCCTTGAAACATCACTCCACACCCCGACTAGTTCCCGTTATATTCTCACCTCCTGAGAAGAAAATTGGAACAAAAAGGAAAAGGGTGAGCTCAACTAGCCTAGTAAAGAATATTATGACTAAGATAGTGTAGAACAAATTATCCTTAGTCCTTAACCAGGAAAAATCTGATAGAATATAATAGATAACAAGTTTTAGATCAACACCTGCAGCGGAAACAACAATCCATTAGAAGAGTCAAGTAGAACATGAAATATACTATCTCCTATGATTTAAAAAGTCCATCATCAATATTTTATTCATGTGACATCAATTAATATACATTTTGAATCAAATATTCATCTTTGCACAATGGGCCAAAAATATTTATTTGTATCACCAGTTGGTCATGTTCATCTCAACACATGTCCATCTTTGCACTACGGGCCAAAGATATTCATCAAGTAATCATTCATCTTTGCACTATAGGCCAAAGATATTAAGTTATATCACCATTTAGGACTGAGGATGATGAAAAATATTTTAAAGAAAGCGAATTCAGTGAGATAAAACGACAAAGATTAGGGATTCGTACTTTAGTTTATACAAGTTCAAAAATACTCTATAATAATCAATTGTGGAGCAAAATTCAAGAATAAAGACCAAAACATTGATACAACCAAAGATAGTAACCATAATAGACAACTTGGACAAAGAAAAGAAAATTTAATTTTCTTGTTAATAGTGATGTATTTGTGAATAGTGCCGTATACGTGAATAGTAACCCCGACACAAAAAGATAAAAGTTTGATAAGAAAAATCATACTTCGTGAATAGTACCGTATTCGTGAATAGTGTCATATACGTGAATAGTAACCTCGACATGAAAAGATCAAAATTGCATACCAATATTTCTGTATAATGATATTAAAAGAAACAACATCATTTACGAAAAAAATAACATCCCTTACCTCAAAAGACAAGTACTTCTGACTAAAATATCGGATATAATGCAGAAGAAAACTTGCATTGCTTATCAACTCTCAAAGTATCTAAATACTCACAAAAATACGCTCGATATTATAGAGAAAAAAACTTCTGATTCTGGTGTGATTTTCATTTCTAACTAAGCACCCTATTTATAGGAAAATGCCAGAACACCAATGTAGACTAACCTACTACTGCTGGCTTCCACCCTTTGCTATTCATGCACACCACACTTTGAAATTTCAGCAATTTTCCATAAAAAACAAAAAGTGGGGCCCACCCATGTTTTTAATAAAAATATTTATTTCTGAAACTTCAATAGTTCATAATAAATAGCCCTTTTATCAGAAAAATATGAACCCTATGTTGGGGTCTAACAACCTCCCCTCCTTATGAAATTTTGTCCTCGAAATTAACGTACGTACCTCGTGTTTTAAAAAGGTGAGGATAGCTCGCTTTCATTTCTGATTCTAACTCCCATGTCATTTCCTTAATAGCATGGTTCTTCCACAAAAGTTTAACTTGTGGTATAACCTTTGTGCGTAGGACATGTTCCTTCCTATCCAAGATCTTGATAGGTACCTCCACATACGTTAAATCTTTGGCTATCTCGTCTGGTTCTAACTCAATAATGTGGTTGGGTTCTTTCACATATTTATGAAGCATAGATATGTGAAAAACATTATGAACACGAGACATTCTTGCAGGTAATGCGAGTCTATTGGCCACATTTCCTACTCAATCAAGAATCTCAAATGGATCAACAAATCGTGGATTGAGCTTTCCTCTCTTCCCGAATCTTGTAACTCCCTTCCATAGTGAAATACATAACAATACATGATCCCCAATATTAAATTCCACGTCTTTTCGATGAAGATCCGCATAACTCTTTTGTCGATCATGTGCCATTTGTATAGGTTGTCGGATCATTTGAATCTTTTCTGTAGTCATACGTACAAACTCTGGTCCCAATAATGTTGTTTCACCCACCTCATCCCAACATACTGGAGAGCTACACTTTCGTCCATACAATGCTTCGAATGGAGCAACACCTATACTTGCCTGATAATTGTTGTTGTAGGAGAATTCCACCAATGATAATTACTTATCCCAACTCCATTTGAAGTCTAGAACACAAAGTCTCAATAGATCTTCAATAGTTTGAATATTCCTTTTTGATTTCCCGTTCATTTGACGATGATATGCCGAACTGAATTGTAAATCCGTGCCCATAGATTTCTGTAAACTAACCCAAAATCATGAAATGAATCTTGGGTCACGATCTGAAACTATGGATACTGGCATGCCATGCAATCTCACAATCTCATTCACGTACATATGAGCAAGACGGTCAAGGGAATAAGTCTCCCGTATCGACAAGAAATGATCAGACTTGGTTAATCTATCAACAATAACCCAAATTGCATATATGCCTTGAGAAACCTTGGAAGACCAATAACGAAATCTATGGTAATGTGTTCCCACTTCCATTTCATAATCTCAAGTGGTTGCAATGGACCATTTGGCACATGATGCACCGCCTTTACACGTTGACAAGTTAAACACCTCGAGATAAACTCCGCGATCTCTCTCTTCATATTACTCCACCAAAATGTATGTCGAAGATCATGATACATTTTGGTACTCCCAGGATAGATTACAAATGGTGTGTTATGTGCCTTCATCATGATTCTATGTTTCAAGCAAGAATTTTTAGGAATGCAAAGTCTGGAGTTAACTCAAAGTAATCAATCTTCATCGATTCTTGTTTCTGCAATAACACCTTCTTGTACTTTCTTCTTCATACACATCAGCTCTGGGTCTGTGGCTTGAGCAGCTTTAACTTTATTGATTAAAGTCAGTTTTACTCGTATATTTGATATAATCACGTGGGTAGTTGGAGCCTTTAACTCTATCTCCATCCTTTGTAAGTCGTACACAATGGGTCTGTGTTAACAACATCGCACTCGTACCCGCATACGATCTTCTACTCCATGCATCAGCTACCATGTTTGCCTTTCCAAGATGATATTAAATGGTATGGTCATAATCTTTGAATAGCTCGTGTAAGACCCCAACTTTTATAAAGAAAGATGAATTTTCTATAAATATTATTTTTGAATATTATGGAATAAATTTGATATAATGTTATAGTTGTGGGTAATATTTATAAATTTTGCAAAGTAAGCAAGTTGTTATAAAATATTCGTTTGGTCGGGGAATATTCTTTTTGTCGGGAATATTCGTTGTACGATGGCTCAATCAGTGGTGGACCCCACAACGGAAGTATTATCGTAGTTAGAAAATGACAAAATTATCTTTCTATAAAAATAACTACAGAGGTGTTACCGTTAAAACCGCTGCTGAACTACCCTAGAGTAAAAGTACAATGCGATACTGGCGTGGTTGCATAGTAGCACACAAGATTGATTATTGATGCTTACGTGAGAAGTCGCTTAGCTATACTCAATTATTACTACAAAGAATTGAATTGCGTGATCATATCTCTTATATTATTGATTCAATTATTGTCACAATATCATCTCGTATAATATGTTATATTATTAATTGAGACGACAAGTTATAAATGATTAATAATTGTTGAAAGATTAAATATGTGTTGATTAAAAATAAAATGATTTGTGGTAATATTTATTCAATCCTTGATATATATAAAGAGTCCATTATGAGACGTTTGTGGTAAGTTTGATTATTATATGGGGGGGGGCATATGTCATCATCTAAGAGTCTCTTCAATCAATAGTAAATAGTATTTACCTTTGTGAATAGTAATTACCTTTGTGAATAGTAATTACCTTCAAATCGATAGTATTTACCTTTGTGAATAGTAATTACCTTTGTGAATAGTAATTACCTTCGTCAATAGTATTTACCTTCGCAATAGTAATTACCTTTGTGAATAGTAATTACCTTCACAATTGTAATTACCTTCACAATAGTAATTACCTTCATCAATAGTAATTACCCCTTCAAAAATAGTAGTTGTCCCTTCAATATTACCAAGAGTTAATCGCCTCTTTGGTGTTCCAAGGGTTAATTACCCTTCATGAAATAGTAGTTGTCTCTTCAATATTACCAAGTGTCATTTCACCCTTCATTAAGACCAAAGAGCCACCCTCGCTTTTCTATAAATAGAAAGCTCATTCCTTCATTATTTCTTACGAATTCACCTGAAACTCTGAGAGAGAAAACTATAGAGAGAAAGAAGAAAAAAAGTATTCTTATACTTCACTTTTCCAATATTCAGTTCTTCTAAGGTAAGGGATATTATTTGTTGTAATTCGTAAGGTGTTATTCTTTCTTATTCACGAAGAGAACTTCTATTATTCCATTCTTTAGTATTCGGTTGAATAACTTTGTATACGCTAGATATATACTATACTTGGTGAAATCCTTATGTTATTCCATTCTTATTTACGCTGTTGGAATAACCTGTATACGCGGACTCCCCTATACTTGGTGAAATCTTTATATTATTCCATTCTTATTTAATCTGTTGGAATAACCCGTATATGCGGAATCCCCTATACTTGGTGACATTCTTCTATTATTTTATTATTCCGTTGGAACATCCTGTCTGTGCTTTACGCCGGACCTGGTTCCGTCTTTATTATTCTGTCTTTATTATTATTCTATTAGAATATCCTGTCTGTGTGTTTTACATCGGACCTGGTTTCGTTTTTATTATTCTGTATTTATTATTCTGTTGGAATAACCTGTCAATACAAAGTACCGCATGCATGGTGATTTCTTTTGTTATTCCATTCTTTATTATACCCAGTTGGTTAAAACTTTGACTTCTATACTCCATGAAATTAGTAGAATATCTTTGATATTTGCGTTTCATCTAAAGTATCTTTTCATGGAAATATTCTTCTCGATCATTCTTGAATTTTACTCTCTACAAAGCAAAGATCATGTTGACAATTTGACGTTATTAGTTCTGAATAAATTAATTCGTGAACTTGTTTTATTGAATTATTATGTCATTGTCATCATCCTCATGTTATATTATGTTATCTTTGGCTTACGTGCATAGATGAACTTAGTATGATTATGACCAAGGATCATTCGGTATAATCATGGCTTGTTATAAATGATGTGATAAAAGTCCTCAGTGGCCTGTAATGCAGTGATGGATAGTTTTTTTGGTATGATTATGACCAGGGGTGATTTGGTATAGTCATGACCATTGATAATTTGATGAAAATCCTTGACCGTGGTACAGGGATGATTAGATATTGTGGTTTATTCATTAAACTGAATCTTAGTGATAAAAATTGATGAAAACCTTTTAAAACCTAAAAGATAGTAGACTTTATTTTTTACTTGACTCTTTTAATGGATTGCATATTTCGCTGCAGTTAAACTAGTTGTCTATTGTATTTTATCAGTTTAACATTGTTGAAGACTATTGATAATTTATTCTGCATTATCTTAGTTATAATATTTCTTCTTTGGGCTAGTTGAGCTCACCTTTCTTTCACCGCTTTCTCTCGTGAAATGAGAATATAGTTTGGGACGAGCCTCGGGGAAAAGAGTGATGGTCCCGAATATAGCATTAGTAGTCCTCACTATTCTATTAAATAGTGTGACAATAAATGTAATGAGGACTCCTTGAGTATGGATATTGTCTAAATGACAATATTCCTATTAGAACTCTCAGTTTATGTATTGTCGTATGTTACACGCACGTATGTATAATTAAGTTTGTATTTGAATTTATGTACCATGTAAGTGGTGACCCAAGATGGGTGACGATACCTAATTTTGGGGGCGCCACAATTGGTATCGTAGCTTAGGATATGATCCCCAGCTAAGATGCGAGATAAGAACTAGGAAGGAGAGACGGGAATTCCTTTGCTAGTATGACCTACCTAAATTTATTTGGTATTTAATTGGGTCACGAGGAGTATAGGATAATATGTGATATGTTAATTAACCCTTGTTTTGTGACAAAGTGTTTGAGAATGACATCCTAAAATGCTTTGAGATAAGCAATGAAGCACATGAGAGTGTTGATTCACCTCAAACAAAAGGTAACGACCAACAATATGATAATAATCATACTTTGGTGGCAACGATTATCGTAATAATGATAACCATCGTGGGGAAATTATCATGCTAAGAATGGTAACCACTTGGTGGGTAATCATGGCAAAGATAATAGAAGTGGAAATTGCAAGAAGAGAAGGTCATTTAGCTCAATTTTGTTGTCCACCAAAGTCAAGTCTAGTCGACGGTGGCACCAAAGGTGGATATGGACAAAACAAAGTCGTTGGTTTTAGGAAGTGCATTTTCATGACTTCTCAAAAACGAGAAAAGCCGAACGAAGTTAGCACGGGTTAGTTAATTATAAATTACGAAGTCTATACCTTATAAGATACACTTCTGTTCTACCCATTATTTTATCTCTCTTGCTTGCATTCAACGCTTAAATTTGACTTCGAGAAGTTAGACTTTAACTTATTGGTTGAAACTTCGTTAGTAGGAGCCTTCGTTATCTTAACTATTTTTAAATCTTGTTTGATTCAAATAAACACTTTCATGTTACCTGTCGATCTTATCTTTTTAAAAATACTTGCCTTTGATGTGATTTTAGGAATCAATTGGTTAACTACTCATCATGCTTTTTCGTAAGGTTGTTAGCTTTTATATTCATAACCAACTTTGTTGTGCGAATTCAAGTAACCAAACTACTAAAGTCAATTATTGTCATATCAAGCCATAAGTAAAGAGCCCCGAACCTTTCGTTGTTGACTTCCTTGTGTGGAATGCACCGCTTTACTTTTCAGAGGCGACATCGTGAATGAAGATGGTAAGTTTATAGGTATCATTGTGAGGTGCTATCTAGGTTAAGGGATAGAAGTCACAGTTGGTATCAATGTGACGATTATCCAAGTCTTGGATGAGAGTCACAGCTTTGAATGATATTTCTATTATTAATAAATTTCCTAGCGTATTCTTGAAGACTTCTTAGCCTACTTAGAGCGTGAAATCGAATTTCAGATTGACCCCAAAGATAAAACACATTTCTTAAACCCTCAAATATTTCTTCAACTAAAATGAATAGCTTTTACGGGTTTATGATGAAAGTCATAATAAAAGCATTGGACTAATGAAAATCATGGGTATACGTGGTATTAGTAAGTGTTATGATGAGTTATGTTGGTTAGTATGAAAGTTTCTTAAAATCACAAGGAGTTAAAACCGATTTTGGTGAAAACGTAACATGAAATTCAATTGACCAAATCTCTTATTATATTTTGAATTTTTGAGTGTGGTCAAGTCCTAGAGTTAGATCTATGAGTTACCTAACTAATCCAAGTGGAATCACTGAAAAAGGTGTTGTAGATTTTCATATGGACTGATTTTAGCAAAGGAGTCAAAACTTTAAAATGTGCAAAAAGCTGCTGCCACATTTTTGTAAGGGCTGTTTCAGCCACTTAATAAGTGAGAAAAATTCAGGCCTTTTGGGACATAAAAGTATATGGTATAAAGAACATCGTGTCCAAAAATGAGCTCATTCTGACTTAAAATGAGCAAGTTATGACCATTTCAATATTTAGGATTTTCTCGATTTAAAAATGCTATAACCGAGTTCTACAACTCAGGTAACCATGAAATTTAAATCGAGGCTCACATTAACATGTGTAAGGTCCCCGCCAAGATTTGGGAATTTCTGAGTTAAACTTGAGGTAGCAAATTTCTTAAGGAATTAATTAGAAATTGATTTTTGAAAAATAGTAAATAAATTTTAAAATTTCGAGAAAATATATTATGCTAAATCCCGTAAAAGAAATATTTTTGAAACCGATTTGATATTTTTCATAAAAATAGTTTGGTTACTGAACATATGAGTTAAATATGTTATGTGAAGTAACAAAATTGGAAAATAGGATTTTATGGCTAGAGAATCCTATATAGTAGTATATATATATTTTTTGATGAGGGATTTGATCATTGGTGATGATATCTTATGAGTATGGCATTTTGAATGATTAAATGCATTATATGGTAAAGCGTAAACAATTGAAATAAATTGTTTATAAATTTAAGAAGTGATTAAAATATTGTTATAATATTAATGATATTAGATTATAAGATTATTAAGTGATTGATAACATGGGATATTCTTGAATCTCGGATAAATTATATTATAAATGTTTAATATTTATCCTTTATCTCATTTGATTGATTCTTTATATCATTGACATGATCCTCATGTTTATATTATGTTGAAAGTCATCTGTGGCCTGTAGTGCATAGATGGACTTGGTATGATTATAACCAGCGATTGTTCGGTATAATCATAACCGTAATTGAAAACACGATTATCTTTCTCCGTAGTGCATGGATAATTTGTGGTCGTGATACTAATGAATACACGATTATCTTTGGTCGTAGTTCATGGATAATTTGTGGTCGTGGTACTAATGAATACACGATTATCTTTGGCCGTAATGCATGGATAATTTGTGGTCGTGATACTAATGAATACACGATTATCTTTGGCCGTAGTGCATGGATAATTCGTGGTCGTGATACTAATGAATATCCTCGGCCGTAGTTCGTGGATGATTCGATGATATGGATTAATTATTGAAATGAGTCTCAAAGAATGAAATATTAATTCATGGATGTGGTAAAAGTCATCTTTGGTCAGTAGTGCATTGATAGACTTGGTATGATTATGACCACGGATTATTCGGTATAATCATGATCAGATTGAAAAACACGAATATCCTCGCCAAGTGCATGGATAATTCGTGGTCGTGATACTATTAAAGTCGCTGCCTCAAAGATTATTGGTTTTACAAATTGTATATCTTTAGCCCAGAGTGCAAAAGATGAATTATTAATGAATATCTTTGGCGGATTGTGAAGATGAATTTAATATTTTAACGATAAAGGTATTCAAGGTATCCTCACCTCTTTATCATATCGTATCGCACCACTAATTTCGAGGGGCTTAAATTTCATAAGAAGGGAGGTTGTAAGACCCCGATTTTTTATAAATAAAGATGAATTTTCTATAAATATTATTTTTGAATATTATGGAATAAATTTGATATAATGTTATAGTTGTGGGTAATATTTATAAATTTTGCAAAGTAAGCAAGTTGTTATAAAATATTCGCTTGGTCCCAGAATATTCTTTTTGTCGGGGAATATTCAGACGACTACTCAATCATCAGTGGTGGACCCATTAATCGGAAGTATTGTCGTAGTTAGAAAACGACAAAATTATCTTTCTATAAAAATAACTACAGAGGTGTTACCGTTAAAACTGTTGAACTACCCTTAGTAGTAAAAGTACAATGAATACGCGTATCGTTGCATAAGTAGTACACTTCAGATTGATTATTGATGCTTACGTGAGAAGTCGCTTAGCTATACTCAATTATTACTACATAATTGGCCGCATCATATCTCTTATATTATTGATTCAATTATTGTCACAAAGATCATCAAGATATATATATTATATTATTAATTGAGACGACATGTTATAAATGATTAATAATTGTTGAAAGATTAAATATGTGTTGATTAAAAATAAAATGATTTGTGGTAATATTTATTCAATCCTTGATATATATAAAGAGTCTGTTATGAGATGTTTGTGGTAAGTTTGATTATTTTATGGGGGGGGCCCATATGTCATCATCTAAGAGTCTCTTCGTCAATAGTAAATAGTATTTACCTTTGTGAATAGTAATTACCTTCGTCAATAGTATTTACCTTTGTGAATAGTAATTACCTTTGTGAATAGTAATTACCTTCGTCAATAGTATTTACCTTTGTGAATAGTAATTACCTTTGTGAAAAGTAATTACCTTCGTCAATAGTATTTACCTTCGTTAATAGTAATTACCTTTGTGAATAGTAATTACCTTCATCAATAGTAATTAGCTTCGTCAATAGTAATTACCTTCGTCAATAGTAATTACCCCTTCGCAAATAGTAGTTGTCCCTTCAATATTACTAAGAGTTAACTCGCCTCTTCTTGTTCCAAGGGTTAATTACCCTTCATGAAATAGTAGTTGTCTCTTCAATATTACCAAGAGTCATTTCAACCCTTCATAAAGACCAAGAGCCACCCTCGCTTTTTCTATTAATAGAAAGCTCATTCCTTCATTATTTCTTACGAATTCAATTTGAAACTCTGAGAGAGAAACTATAGAGAGAAGAAGAAAAGTATTCTGCTACTTCACTTTTCCAATATTCAGGTTCTTCTAAGGTAAGGGATATTATTTGTTGTAATTCGTAAGGGGTGTTATTCTTTCTTATTCACGAAGAGAACTTCATTATTCTATTCTTTAGTATTCGGTTGGAATAACTCAGATAATGTGGTATACCCTATACTTGGTGAAATCCTTATGTTATTCCATTCTTATTTATTCTCATTGAATAACTCGTATATATGCGGACTCTCCTATACTTGGTGAAATCCTTATATTATTCAATTCTTATTTATTCTCATTGGAATAACTCAGATATGCTAATCCCCTATACTTGGTGACATTCTTCTATTATTTTATTATTCCGTTGGAACATCCTGTCTGTGCTTTACGCCGGACCTGGTTCCGTCTTTATTATTCTGTCTTTATTATTATTCTATTGACAATTTGGACGTTATTAGTTCCTGAATAAATTAATTCGTGAACTTGTTTTATTGAATTATTATGTCAATGTCATCATCCTCATGTTATATTATGTTATCTTTGGCTTACGTGCATAGATGAACTTAGTATGATTATGACCAAGGATCATTCTTGTATAATCATGGCTTGTTATAAATGATGTGATAAAAGTCCTCGTGGCGGTCTGTAAATGCAAAGGATGGATAGTTTTTTTGGTATGATTATGACCGGGGTGATTCTTAAGGATAGTCACGACCATTGATAATTTGATGAAAATCCTTGACCGTGGTATGCGGGGATGATTAGATATTGTGGTTTATTCATTAAACCGAGTCTTAGTGATAAAATTGATGAAAACTTTTAAAACCTAAAAGATAGTAGACTTTATTTTTTACTTGACTCTTTTAATGGATTGCATATTTCATTATGCAGCTTAAACTAGTTGTCTATTGTATTTTATCGCTTTAACATTGTTGAAGACTATTGATAATTTATTCTCGCATTATCTTAGTTATAATATTTCTTCTTCGGGCTAGTTGAGCTCACCCTTTCTTTCACTTTGTTCTCTTCAGAAATGAGAATATAGTGGGGACGAGCTCTGGGAAAAGAGTGATGGTCCCAAAGATAACATTAGTAGTCCTCACTATTCTCATTAAATAGTGTGACAATAAATGTAATGAGGACTCCTTGAGTATGGATATTGTCTAAATGACAATATTCCTATTAGAACTCTCGGTTTATGTATTGTCGTATGTTACACCTACGTATGTATAATTAAGTTTGTATTTGAATTTATATACCATGTAAGTGGCGACCCAAGATGGGTGACGTATACCTAATTTTGGGGGCGTCACAGCTCGAGCCAACGTCGTTGCCGTATGTTGAGTTCTTTTTGGATGAAGAAATATTTGAGGCTTTTATGATCCGTATAAATCTCCTCTTTCTCCCCATACAGGTAGTGTCTCTAGATCTTCAACGTGAAAATGACTGCTGCCAACTCCAGATCATGAGTAGGATAATGCCTCTCATATTTTTTGAGTTGTCGCAAGGCATAGGCTATGACTTTCCCATGTTGCATGAGAACACATCCTAACCATTTACCCGAAGCATCTCTATAGATAACAAATCCATCCAAACCAGATGGTATTTTCAGAACAGGTGCCGAAATGAGTCTCCTCTTGAGCTATTGGAACCTCTTCTCCCATTCCTCTCTCCATACAAAATTTATATCTTTCCGAGTCAGCTGAGTTAATGGAGTAGCAATTTGAGAGAATCCTTCCACGAATCTCCGATAATAACCAGCTAAGCCCAGAAAGCTACGTACTTCGATCACTGACTTCGGTTGCTCCTGACTTTGTATTGCTTCAATCTTTGCTGGGTCAACAGATACTCTATGTTTTGACACCACGTGCCCAAGGAATGCTACTTCCTCAAGCTAGAACTCACATTTCTTCAGCTTGGCATATAGCTTTTTATCACGAAGCCTTTGAAGTACCAGCTTCAAATGGTGATTATAATCTTCACGAATTTTGGAATAGATGAGGATGTCATCAATAAAGACAACAACGAATTGATCCAAATATTCCTTGAACACACAGTTCATCATATCCATGATAGCAGCAGGAGCATTAGTCAATCCAAAAGACATGTCTAAGATTTCATAATGCCCGTACCGAGTTCTGAAGGCAGTCTTCGGAATATCCTCAGTTTTAATCTTCAGCTGATGACATCCAGAACGAAGATCGTTCTTTGAAAAGAATTATGCTCATTGCAACTGGTCGAACAGGTCATCAATGCGAGGTAGCAGATACCTATTCTTGATGGTGACATGGTTCAATTCCCAGTACTCAATACAAGGTCGCATACTCCCATCTTTCTTCTTTAAGAATAAAACATGAGCACCCCAAGGAGATGTACTAGGATGAATGAAACTGATGTCTAACAACTCCTGTAGTGAGACGTTTAACTCCTGAAGTTCAATAGGAGCCATTCAATATGGAGTTTTAGAAATGGGTTTTGTACCAAGTTCAAGGTCAATAAAGCATTCAACTTCACGTTATGGGGGTAGACTGGGAAATTCTTCAGAAAATACGTCAGGAAATTCAGTAACAACAGAAATATTATTCAAATCTGACGTATTTTTGTTCAAGTCCATGATATGGGCTAAGAAAGCTTGACATCTATTTTTCAATTAATGAATGGCTTTATGGCTTGATATGACAGTGATTGACTTTAGTGGTTTAGTTGCTTGAATTCACATACCAGGTTGGTGAGGAATATGAAAACTAACAACCTTACAAAAATAATCAATATTGGTATGATGAGTAGTTAACCAATCAATCCCTCAAATCACATCAAATGCAAATATTTTCAAAGAAATAAGATCGACAGGTAATGTGATGGTCCCAACTTGAATTAAGAAAGATTTATAAACCGTGGATGTAACGAAAGTTTCTCTTAATGGAATTTCAACAGATAAGTCAAAGTCTAAGTTCTCAGGGGTCAACATCAAACGTTGAGCACAAGTAGGAGAAATAAAAGAATGGGTAGAACCGGTATCCAATAAGGTATAAACTTCACAAGAGTTTATGATTAGCGTACCCGTGATCACCTCGTTAGGGTTCCTCGTGTTTTGGGCAGTCACGACAAATGCTTTTTTATGAACCACTGACTTTGACTTGTCCAGAACAGCCTTTGGAGTGACCATTCCCAATTGACTTGGTTTTCCTACAGGACAATCTCAAGCTATATGACCTTCCTTTCCACAGTTATAACAAACCTTGAATTGTTGTGGGTAGTTTGGGCTGATGTGTCCCTCTTTCCCGCATTTATAACATACGACCGGTGGTCATTCTCCTCCCCTAGGAACAATTGATGTTATTACTAACATCTTCATGTTTTCATTGTTATACCTTCTCTTTTTGAAATCTCCCCCGATTCGCTTCTTCAACTATCATGGCCACGATAACCACCAGAGTGGTTACCACTTTTGTCCGGATATTTTCTTCCCCGCTGGTTGTCATTGCTCAAGGATCGGCCGCCACCGGTATAACCACAGTTGTGATCCTCGGTTGAATGTACTCATTATCTCGCTCTAATAATTGAGCCCTGTTCACAACATCTGAATATAGAGAAAATTTGTGACAAATAAGGTATTGACGAATTTCGGGTTTCAAACCTTTTAGAAACATCCGCGTCATACGTTCTTCATTCTCTACTAAATGAGGTGCAAACCTAGATAACTCCGTGAACTTAGCCTCATACTGGGACACAGTCATGTTGTTTTGTTCCAGTTTGATAAACTCGACTTCCTTCATATGATGAATACTTTCAGGAAGTACTTGTCATTGAACAGTTTTTGGAACACTTCCCGAGACATATTGAGTGCGGATGGCTGGGTATGCTTCACAGATTCCCACAAGTAATATGCCTCACCACGGAACATAAAGGTGGTGAATGGTACTTTCTGTTCCTCCGTGCATCCCAAGACATCAAATATTTTGGTAATTTGCTTAAACCGCGTTTTCGCCTTAATCGGATCCAGATTTCCCAAAAACTCTTGTGGTCCCAACTCTTTGAACTGTTTGGCTGTGACAAGCCGCGCGTTGCTATTATTTCCACCCGTATTTTGTACTTAAGTCTCGCTCATCTTATTTTGCATGAACTGTAAAAAGCTTCTAAACATCCCATCATTCATCGTTTGATCGGTGGTGCTGTTTATAAGAGGAACATTGTCGTCTTGTTGCACGTTCTCCAGGTTAGTGATTAAAGGTGTCTCCATGGTCTCATTCACTTCATTGTTAACATTTCAGCTGTCATTCTCAAATACTGCCATAAAACAAGGGTTATTAAAAAAATTGGCATTCCACATATTATCCCTATATTCTGACCGACCAATTAAACATAAATAAGCTTAGGTAGGACACACTAGCGAATGATTTACTAGTCACTCCCTTCCTAGTTCTAACCCCAGATCTCCATCAGAGATCATATCCTTAAACTCTGATACCAACTGTGACACCGCCAAAATAGGTCCACACAACCCATTCTTAGTCGCCAAATACATGGTACAAAAAATAACTACAACTTCATTATTACAATTGTCGTGCAAAATACGACAACACATATGATGTGTGTTTAAATATTAATATTTTCTTCTAGACAATATCCAAACTCAAATAAGTCCTCATTACAATTATTGATACACTATTTTACAAAATAGTGAGGACTGCTAAAACAACTGCCTTGAAACATCACTCCATATCCCAACTAGTTCAAGTTATATTCTCACCTCCTGAGAAGAAAAATGGAACAAAAAGGAAAAGGGTGAACTCAACTAGCCCAATAAAGAATATTATTACTAAGATAATGTAGAAAAAATTATCCTTAGTCCTTAACAAGGAAAAATCTGATAGGATATAATTGACAACAAGTTTTAGATCAACAACTGCAGCGGAAATAACAATCCATTAGAAGAGTCAAGTAGAACATGAAATATACTATCTTCTATGATTTAAAAAGTCAATCATCAATATTTTATCCATGTGACATCAATCAATATACATTTTGAATCAAATATTCATCGTTGCGCAACGGGCCAAAGATATTCATTTGTATCACCAGTTGGTCATGTTCTTCTCAACACATGTCCATCTTTGCACTACGGGCCAAAGATATTCATCAAGTAATCATTCATCTTTGCACTATAGGCCAAAGATATTCAGTTATATCACCATTTAGGACTAAGGATGATGAAAAATATTTTAAAGAAAGCGAATTAAGTGAGATAAAACGACAAAGATTAGGGATTCGTAATTTAGTTTATCCAAGTTCAAAAATACTCTATAATAATCAATTGTGGAGAAAAATTCAAGAATAAAGATAAAAACATGGATACAATCAAAGATAGTAACCATAATAGACAACTTGGACAAAGAAAAGAAAATTTAATTTTTTTGTGAATAGTGTTGTATTCGTGAATAGTGCCGTATACGTGAATAGTAACCCTGACACAAAAAGGTAAAAATTACATAAGAAAAATCATACTTCGTGAATAGTACTGTATTCATGAATAGTGTCGTATACGTGAATAGTAACCTCGACATGAAAAGGTCAAAATTTCATACCAATATTTCTGTATAATGATATTAAAAGAAACAACATCATTTACGAAGAAATTAAGATCCCTTACCTCAAAATATAAGTACTTCTGACTGAAATATCGAATATAATGCTAAAGAAAACTTGCACTGCTTATCAACTCTCAAAGTATCTAAAAACTCACAGAAATACGCTCGATATTATAGAGAAAGAAACTTCTGATTCTGGTGTGATTTTTATTTCTAACTAAGCACCTTATTTATAGTAAAATGCCAGAACACCAATGTAGACTAACCTGCTACTGTTGGCTTCCAGCCTTTGCTATTCACGCACACCACACTTTGAAATTTCAGCAATTTTCCTCCAAAAACATAAGTGGGGCTCACCCATGTTTTTAATAAAAACATTTATTTCCAAAACTTCAATAATTCATATTAAATAGCCCTTTTATCAGAAAAATATGAACCTTATGTCGATTCTATATACAATTTTATTATCTACAACTTTGTAGAAGAAAGTTTTTCCAAATTCCGAACAGAAAATGACCGAAATTCACATACGGATGATTTTTAATACCTCAGCATTAATTCCTTCATTTATATCCACATAGAATAAATATTTCTTTATCATATAAATCAATAATTAATTATTTACAAATAATATTACAGAATCACAATAATGACAACCAGGTCGTTCCTAGGAAAGAGGGGGCTTTCCGGTAAGGATATCTCCTTATTGGTGCGTAATTAGGTGACCAAACCCCTTTCCTAGATATAACTTCCTTAGACATTGCCAATAAATCTATCTAATAATATTATTCAAATAATATGAATTATTGATCTGATAATGGGAAATACTATGCAGTGACAATTATTGAAACAACAATAATATAAAATATCAATGTACCAATTATTAAATTAATAAAATAAAATATTGAACAGTAATTACTGTAATAATTATTGAGTAGTGCCTTATTACGTAAGAATCAATAATCCAAAAAATAATGTGCAATACTGCAATGCTACTCTTCAGTAACCACGCCAGACATCGCATTTTTAACCACCGTATTCCAATGAAGTTAGTAGTAACAACTGCGCCATTAGTTATAAAAAAAACTCATACTTGTCGTTTTCTTCATCCGACAGTTTTTTGTTAAGGGGCCCACAAATGATTGCACCGTCGTATGAATATTCCCCGACATCAAGAATATTCTACGATCAAACTAATATTCTCTGACAATAATGAATATTTTATAACGACTTGCTTATTTAAAATATGTGTGCATTTTACCCATAGCTAACCACATTAATCAAATCAACCACTTACTATTTCAAAATAATGAATAGAGAAAATTCAATTTTTTTTATAAAAAGTTGGGGTCTTACATCCTATACACATGTCATCATGGCATAATTAGTTACCACATGATCATGGTACATAACTGAATATCTATTTTATTTACAACTCTTCGTCTTAGGTTTAACGACATGGTTAATCCACACTTTTCTTTTATTAACACCAACTTTCAGTTATCTCATAACTCATTAATTACTAATAAAAAATTTCATATTTGGTATTATAACAACACCACAATATGATTAATCACACTTTATAGACATACGATCATACTATATTAACAATTATAGAATTGTATATTAAAAAAATAAATTTCTTAGCCAAACTGCTAAGTGGAGCTGCAGCCCTTTGGCTTATCTTGAGGAAGGCGATGTAGCCTTTGGTTTGGCGCCAGAAGCCTGAGAGGAAAGACCTCAAATCGAGTCTGCAGCTTCGGTCTTGGCGCCAAACACCTATACTGCTAACAGCACTAAGTGGCACTGCGACGCTCAGTTTCTTCACAAAACAGGCGATGTGGTGTCGTGGCACAGTTTCACGCAGACTGTAAGACCCCGAATTATATGAAATAAAAGTATTCAATTTTTTTTATAATTACTATTCAGTAAATGGTTAAATTGATAAAATTTAAAGTTAAGGGTGATATATGAATTTTTTTTCAAAATATGCAAGTGGTTATAAAATACTCATTCCTATCGGGGAATATTCGTTTGGTCGTGGAATATTCTTTCTGTCGGGAAATATTCATATGACGGCGCAGCCATTGGTGGGCCCCATAACAGAATAACTGTCGGATGAAGAAAACGACAAAAGGGAGTTTTTATAAATAACTACAGAAGTTGTTACCAAGTAACACTGTTGGAATACCCGGTGGTTAAAATACAAGATGTCTGCTATTGTTGCACAAAGAATACACCAGTATTGCACCAATTATTGATACCCGGTGGTTAAACGTTTTTTTTGTTTTTGTTATTATTTGTTGGCTGAATTCAGATCTGAGAAAGTGGGCGTAAGAATTTTTGATATATATATTAATATTATATTAAATTTTCTGCTTTGGTGTTCTAAGCATTTTCCTATAAATAGGGTGCTTAGGTTAGAATTAAAAATCACACCAGAAACTAAAGTTTTCTCTCTCTAGATATCAAGCGTATTTTTGTGAGTATTTTAGTACTTCGAGTATTGCTATACGGTGCAAGTTCTTTTAGCTATATATCCAGTATTCCAGTCAGAAGTACTATTCTTTCTGAAGTAAGGGAGATTATTTTCTTCATAAATGATATTATTTCTTCAATATCATTATGCCGAAATATTAGTTTGAACTTTTTATCAAATTTGGAACTTTTTCATGTCGAGGTTACTATTCATGAGTTACTATTCATGAGTACTATTCCCGAAGCATGATGATGTTTTTTGTAAAATTTCTATCTTTTGGTGTCAGAGTTACTATTCACGTATACAGCACTATTCACGTATACGACACTATTCACAAATACGACATTATTCATAGAAAAATTAAGTTTTCTTCTCTGTGTCCAAGATTGTCTGTTATGATTCCTATCTTTGATTGGATCTATGTTTTGGTCTTCATTCTTGAATTTTACTCCACTGCTATTATTTATGAAGTATTTTTGAACTTGGGGTCATTTTAAAAGTACGAATCCTTAATATTTTTTCTTTTGTTTCACTGGATTCGTTTTCTTTAAAATATTTTGCATCTTCCTCAGTCCTAAATGATGATATAACTGAATATCTTTAGCATGTAGTGCAAAGATGAATGATTTCTGATGAATATCTTTGGCTCGTAATGCAAAGATGACCTGTTGTTGAATATCTTTGGCATGTAGTGCAAAGATGACTTGTTGATGAATATCTTTGGCCTGTAGTGCAAAGATGACTTGTTAATGAATATCTTTGGCCCGTAGTGCAAAGGTGAATTTATTAGTAGGATTATGAACATGAATTGTGATGTGGTATAACCATGATCTTTGATGTTTCAGGTGATAAAAATTAACTTTGTCCTGGATGAGGAAAGGAATTTAGACCTACAATTACGATTATGAGTTATACACGTGATTGTGAACAGGAATTGTTGATTAATGTTACAGGGATAAAACATTGTTGATGGACTTTTAACATGGATAATAGATTTTATGGTCTATTTGACTCTTCTAATGGATTGCTCGTTCCGCTGCAACTATGGTTGAAAAGTTTTATCATCTACTGTGACGCCCCCAAAATTAGGTATACATCACCCATCTTGGGTCGCCAGATACATGGTACAGAATTCAAATACAACTTACTAATACAACTGTCATGTATAATATATGACACAAAAACATAAACTGTGAGTTTGAATACAAATATTATCTACTAGAGATTATACAAACTCATAAGGAGTCCTCATTACAATTATTATCACACTATTTCACAGAATAGTGAGGACTACTAATGCTATCCTCTGGACCATCACTCCGTTCCCCGACTCGTCCCAGCTATATTCACATTTCCTAAAGAGAACAGTGAAAGAAAGGGTGAGCTCAACTAGCCCAGTAAGAAATATTATGACTAAGATAATGTAGAATAAATTATCATTAGTCTCCAACAATGTTAAACTGATAAAATATAATAGACATCATGTTTAACTGCAGCAGAACAAGCAATCCATTAAAAGTGTCAAGTAGAAAATAAAATCTACTATCTTTTATAATTAAAAAGGTTTTTCATCATCATATCGCCGAGACTAAATAATAAATATTCCACATCATCTAATCACCCCCACTACTATGCCAAGGATATTCTTTAGTATCACGACCACAATTATCCATGCACTACGGGCAAGAATATTTTTGTATTCATTAATGGTCATGATCATGCCAACAACTCGTCCCATCAATGCACTACGGGCCAATGAAGACTTTTACCACATCATTTGTAACATTACGGTCATGATTACAATCAATAATCCCTGGTCGTAATCATACCAAGTCCATCTATGCACTACAGGCCACAGATGACTTTCAAAAAATATAAACATGAGGATGATGACAATGATATAAGAATTCAAGAAAACAAGTCCAGGAATTAATTTATCCAGGAACCAATAACGTCCAAATTGTCAACATGATACTGCTTTGTAGAGTAAAATTCAAGAATGCTCAGAAGAATATTTCTATGAAAAGATACTAGATGAAGCGCAAATATCAAGGATATTCCACTAATTTCATGGAGTATGAAGTCAAAACTTTAACCAACTGAGTATAATAAAGAATGGAATAACAAAAGAAATCATCATGCATGTGGTACTTCGCATGGACAGGTAATTCCAACAGAATACTAAATAACGAAACCAGGTCAGGCGAAATTCACACCAACAAGATGTTCCAACAGAATAATAAAGAATGGAATAACAACAGAAATCACCATGCATGAAGTACCTCGTATAGATAGCTTATTCCAATAGAATACTAATAAGGATGGAATCAGTCCCACGAGAAAAGCATGCATGAAGAAGATACTCCAACGTATAATAATAAAGATTTTAACCAAGTCCAAGTAAAACGCATGACGTGATATTCCAATGTAATAATAATAAATGCGAAATCGTGTCCTGTAAAAAAGCATGCGATACGAGATATTCTAACGTAATAGTAAAGACTTTAATAATAGAAGAATGTCACCAAGTATAGGGTAGATCACAGATACAAAAGTTATTCCAATGTAATAATAAGCAATGGAATAACAACAGCTTCTCTTCATGAATAAGAAAGAATAACACCCCTTACGAATACAACAAATAATATTCCCTACCTTAAGAAGAAGAAAGTAATCGGATATATAAATAGTGAAGTAGCGTAATACTTTCTTCTTTCTCTCTATAGTTTATCTCTACAGCTCAAAGTGAATTCGTAAGAAAATAATGAAGGAATGAGCTTCTATTTATAGAAAAATGGATCTGCATAGTAACTAACTCATGAACGGTCCAGATTGATTTACTTTAATCGATGGTCCATATTTAAAGCAAAATCTTTTAAATAAAATATAATATATTACATTTATAATCTAATAAAACGAATAACTTTATAAAAGATTTTACTATGCAAATACTATCGCAGCACTATGCATAATAAAATATAATATATTCTAATTATTGTCTAATAAAATGTATAGCTTTATAAAAGTATTCTATTTTATATAAAAAGATTTTATTATGCAAAACACTATGCGAATACTATATGACACTATGCATAATAGAATATAATATATTCTATTTATAGAATAACTTTATAAAAGTATTCTGCTTTTATATAAAAGATTTTCTAGATATTATTACATTAATAATACCAACAAAACTGAGTGACTTATCACGCAAGCATCAATAATCAATACCATGTGCTACTATGCAACCACGCCAGACATCGTATTTTTTTAACACCGGTGTTTCAACAGCTTAACTGTAAAACTTCCGCCGTTATTTTCATAAAGTATTTTTGTCGCTTTCTCAATCCGGCAATAATTCCGTTAGAGGGTCCATCAATGATTGTGCTTGCATGTAATATTCCCCGTTAAAACGAATATTCCCCACCAATCGAATATTATATAACAACTTGCGTATTTTGCAAAATTTATAAATATTACCCACAACTATAACATTATATCAATTTCACTCCATAATATTCAAAAATAATATTTATAGAAAATTCATCTTTATTAAAAAAGTTGGGGTTTTACAATCTCCCCTTCTTATGAAATTTCGCCCTCGAAATTAGGGTACGTACCTGGTATATTGAAGAGGTAAGGATACCTTGATTTCATTTCAGATTCTAATTCCCAAGTCATTTCCTCAACATCGTGGTTTCTCCACAAACTTTAACTTGAGGTATAACCTTAGAGCGTAGAATATGTTCCTTCTTATCCAAGATTTGAACAGGAATCTCTTCATACGTCAAATCTTTCGCTATTTCGTCCGGTTCTAACTCAATAATGTGGTTCAGGTCTTCCATATATTTACGTAACATGGATATGTGAAAAACGTTATGAACACGAGACATACTTGGCGGTAAAGCGAGTCTATAGGCCATAGTTCCTACTCGATCAAGGACTAAAAATGGGTCGATGAATCGAGGATTGAGCTTTCCACTCTTTCCAAATCTCGTAACTCCTTTCCATGGAGCAACACGTAACAACACATGATCTCCTATATCGAATTCCACGTCCTTTCGATGAAGATCAGCATAACTCTTTTGTTGATCTTGTGAGGTTTTTATACATTGCCGGATCGTTTGAATCTTTTTCGTAGTCATACGTACCAACTTTGGTCCCAACAATGTTGCTTCACCCACCTCATCTCAACATACTGGAGAACGACATTTTCTTCCATACAACACATCGAATGGAGCCATGTCAATACTTGCTTGATAATTGTTGTTATAGGAAAACTCAACCAATGGTAAGAACTTGTCCCAACTTCCCTTGAAATCAAGGACACAAAGTCTTAATAGATCTTCAAGAGTTTGAATTGTCCTCTCTGACTGTCCGTCCGTCTGAGGATGATATGCCGAGCTAAATCGTACATCCGTGCCCATAGCTTTTTGCAAACTAATCCAAAATCACGAAGTGAATCTTGGGTCTCGATCAGAAACTATGGATATTGGCATACCATGCAATCTTACAACTTCGTTTATGTACATACGAGCAAGACGTTCAAGTGTATAAGTTTCTCATATCGGTAAGAAATGAGCAGACTTGGTCAATCTATCAACAATGACCCAAATCGCATCTATGCCTTGAGAAACTTTGGGAAGACCGGTAACGAAATCCATGGTAATGTGCTCCCACTTCCATTCTGGAATTTCAAGTGGTTGCAATGGACCTTTTGGTACTTGATGCTCCGCCTTGACTCGTTGACACGTTAGACACCTTGAGATAAACAAATACCATATCTCTCTTCATATTGCCCCACCAAAATGTATGTTGAAGATCATGATACATTTTGGTACTCCCAGATGGATTGCAAATGATTGTGTTGTGCGCCTCCATCATGATTTTATACTTTAAATCGTGGTCGTTAGGAACACAAAGTCCGGAGTTGACTCAAGTATTCCTTCTTCATCGATTCTTGCTTCCTAAGATCGCACCTTCTTGCACTTTCTTCCTCATACGCATCACCTCCGGATTCAGAATTTCGAGTAGCTTTAATTTTATCAATTAAAGTCTGTTCTACTCATATATTTGCCATCATCACATGGGTCCCTGGAATCTTTATCTCTATCTCCATCCTTTGCAAGTCATACAATATGGGCCTTTGCGTTGACAATATTGCACTCGTACCCGCATATGATCTTCTACTCAATGCTTCAGCTACCACGTTCGCTTTTTCAGGATGGTATTGGATGGTATGATCATAATCTTTCAATAGTTCAAGCCAACATCGTTGTCGCATGTTGAGTTCCTTTTGAGTGAAGAAATATTTGAGGCTTTTATGATCCGTAAAGATCTCCACTTTCTCCCCATACAAGTAATGCCTCCAAATCTTTAGTGCGAAGATAACAAATGCTAACTCTAGATCATGAGTAGGATAATTCCTCTCATATTCTTTGAGTTGTCGTGAGGCATAAAGGCTGACTTTCCCATGTTGCATGAGAACACATCCTAACCTTTTGCTCAAGCATCATCAGAGATGACAAAACCCTCCGAACCAGATGGTATTGTCAGAACAGGTGATGAAATGAGTCTCCTCTTGAGTTCTTGAAAACTTTTCTCACATACCTCGCTCCAACCGAACTTTGTATCTTTCCGAGTCAGCTGAGTTAGTGGAGTAGCGATTCGAGAAAACCCTTCTACGAATCTCCGATAATAACCAAATTTAAAGCCGAAAAGCTACGATTTCGGCCATCGATTTAGGTTGCTCCCAACTTTGAATAGCTTCAATATTTATTGGGTCAACAGATATTCCATGACTTGATACCATGTGCCCAAAGAATGCTACTTCCTCAAGCCAGAACTTGCATTTCTTCAACTTGGCATAAAGCTTATATTCACGGCTTTTTTGGAGTATCGACCTTCAAGTGTTGCTTTCATGATCTTCACGGTTTTGGAATATATGAGGATGTCATCAATAAAGACAACCACAAAGTGATCCAAATATTCCTCGAATACTCGCCTCATCATATCCATGAAGGCGTCAGAGCATTAGTCAATCCAAAGGACATGACTAGGAATTCATAATGCCCGTACCGAGTTCTGAAAGTCGTCTTTGGAATGTCATTGGTTCTAATCTTCAATTGGTGATATCCGAAACGAAGATCAATCTTTGAAAAGAATTTGGCTCCTTGCAACTGGTCAAACAGGTCATCAATACGTGGCAATGGGTACCTATTTTTGATGGTGACATGATTCAACTCCCGATAATCAATACAAAGTCGCATACTCCCATCTTTCTTCTTCACGAATAGAACAGGAGCACCCCAAGGAGAAGTACTAGATTTAATAAAGCCAATGTCTAACAATTCCTCCAGTTGAGTTTTTAACTCCTGAAGTTCAATAGGAGCCATTCGATATGGGGATTTAGAAATGGGTTTTGTACCGGGTTCAAGGTCGATACAAAATTCAATTTCACGCCCGAGGTTGGCCGTAAGTTCTTCGTGAATACGTCAGAAATTCATTAACAATAGAAATATTATTCAAAATCGATGTATTTTTGTTTAGATCGTGATATGAGCTAAGAAAGCTTGACATCCATTTTTAATAAACGAATAGCTTTATGGCTTGAGATGACGGTGATTGATTTTAATGGTTTGGTTGCTTGAATTCGCATAATAGGTCGATTAGGAATATGAAAGCTAACAACCTTACGAAAATAATCAATTTTTTCATAATGAGTAGTTAACCAATCAATCCCTAGAATTACATCAAATGCAAGTATTTTTAATGCAATAAGATCGACAGGTAATGTGTACCAAACAAGAGTTATAAACCGTGGATGTAATGAAGGTTTCTCCCAACGGAGTTTCCACAGATAAGTCAAAGTCTAATTTCTCCGGAGTCAAATTTAATCGTTGAGCGCAAGTAGGAGAAATAAAAGAATGAGTAGAACCGTTATCAAATAAAGTGTAGACTACGCTAGAGTTTATGATAAGCTTACCTGTGATGACTTCATTCGGGTTCCTTTCTTTCTGGGAGGTCACAACAAAGGCTCTCCCTTGCACTACCGGCTTTGACTTTTCTCGGGAATGACCTTTGGTGCCTCCATCCTAGTCAATTTGTCTTCTGGTGAATGACAAAATCGGGCTAAGTGACCTTCTCTTCCACAATTATAACATGCTTTGGACGACATCGCACAATTTGACCGATCCGTCCTCCCTCCGCATTTGAAGCATATGATAGGTGGTCTTTCTCCTTCCTTAACAACGGGTCTTTGGTCTTGACGCCTTTCCATCATTGTTGAATCTCCTCTTCTTGAAATGTCCATTCTTATTGTTTTGGCCCTGATTACCACCGAAGTGGTTACCATTTCTGGCATGTTGATTCCCCCCACGCTTGTTGTCACCGCTTCGATGACTGCTCTCACTAGTATTATCATTTTGTCGACTGATCTCTTTTGGTTGCGTTGACTCGTTATCGCACTCCACCAACTGAGCCCTATTTACAACATCTAAATACAAACACAATTTATGAGAAATTAGATGTTGATGTATCTCCGGCTTCAAACCACTTAAAAACATTCGCGCTATTCTCTCTTCATTATCCACAAAGTGGGGCGAAACCGGATAACTCCGCAAATTTTGACTCAGTGTTGCAACACTGGCCATATTGTTTTGCTCCAATTTGATAAACTCCACCTCCTTCATGTGACGAATACTTTCGGGTAAGTATTTTCATTGAATGTACTCTTGAAACTTCTCCCAAGACATCTTTAAGACGGCAAGAAGTTGAGTACATTTTACCGATTCCCACCAAGAATCGCCTCTCACACAACAACATAAGAGGCGTAAAGGAACCTTTTGCTTCTCTGAGCATCCCAAGACATCAAATATCTTGGTGATCTCGCTTTATCCATGCTTCCGCTATAAGTGGTTTTGCTCTCCTTAAACTTCAAAGTGGTCTCACTCCTCGAATGCTTAGCGGTGACCTACATTTTGGACAGAGCCGCCTCTGCTTTCATTGTTGCATGAATTGCATAAAGCCTCTGAACAATCCATCATTCATCATTTGGTCAATGTAGTTGTTTGCATGAGGATTGTCGCCTTCCTGATGCACATTCTCCTGATTATTGATATGTGGAGACTCAACGGTCTCTTGTGCTCCATTGCTATTCTCAACATTTTCGGATGTCATTTTCAGATACTGCCACAAAACAAAGGTTAATTGACATGTAACATAATATCTCTAAACTCTGACCAACCAATTTAAATACAAAATAAATTGAAGTAGGTCATACTAGCGAAGGAATTCCCCATCTCTCCCCTCCTAGTTCTAGTCTCACATCTTTGGCAGGGATCATATCCCTAAGCTTTGATACCAACTGTGACACCCCCAAAATTAGGTATACATCACCCACTTGGGTCTCCAGATACATGGTACAGAATTCAAATACAACTTACTAATACAACTGTCATGTACAATACGACAAAACATAAACTATGAGTTTGAATACAAATATTATCTACTAGAGATTATACAAACTCACAAGGATTCCTCATTACAATTATTATCACACTATTTCACAGAATAGTGAGGACTACTAATGCTATCCTCTAGACCATCACTCCGTTCCCCGACTAAGTCCCAAATATATTCTCATTTCCTGAAGAGAACAGTGAAAGAAAGGGTGAGCTCAACTAGCCCAGTAAGAAATATTATGACTAAGATAATGCAGAATAAATTATCATTAGTCTCCAACAATGTTAAACTGATAAAATATAATAGACATCAAGTTTAACTGCAGCGGAACAAGAAATCCATTAAAAGAGTCAAGTAGAAAATAAAATCTACTATCTTTTATAATTAAAAAGGTTTTTCATCACTGTTATCATTGAGACTCGGCTTAATAAATATTCCACATCATCGAATCACCCATGCACTACGGCCAAGGATATTCTTTAGTATCACGACCATAATTATCCATGCACTACGGGCCAAGAATATTTATGTATTCATTAAGGGTCATGATCATGCCAACAACTGTCCATCAATGCACTACGGGCCAATGAAGACTTTTACCACATCATTTGCAACATTACGGTCATGATTACAACAAATAATCCCTGGTCATAATCATACCAAGTCCATCTATGCACTACAGGCCACAGATGACTTTCAAAAAATATAAACATGAGGATGATGACAATGATATAAGAATTCAATAAAACAAGTTCAAGAATTAATTTATCCAAGAACCAATAACGTCCAAATTGTCAACATGATACTGCTTTGTAGAGTAAAATTCAAGAATGCTCAGAAGAATATTTCTATGAAAAGATACTGGATGAAGCGCAAATATCAAGGATATTCCACTAATTTCATAGAGTATAGAAGTTAAAACTTTAACCAACTGAGTATAATAAAGAATGGATTAACAAAAGAAATCATCATGCATGCGGTACTTCGCATAGATAGGTTATTCCAACAGAATACTAATAAGGATTTTAATCGGTCCCACAGAAATGCATGCATGTGATATTCCAAGAGATAATAATAAAGATTTTAACCCGTGTCCCAAGCCAGAAACGCATGCATGTGATATATTCAATGTAATAATAAAGACGGAATCGTGTCCCACAGAAAAAGCATGTATGTGAGATATTCCAATGTAATAGTAAAAGAGACTTTTAATAATAGAAGAATGTCACCAAGTATAGGGTAGATCACAGATACAAAAGTTATTCTAATGTAATAATAAGCAATGGAATAATAACAGCTTCTCTTCATGAATAAGAAAGAATAACACCCTTACGAATACAACAAATAATATTCCCTACCTTAAGAAGAAGAGTATTGGATATATAAGTAGTGAAGTAGCGAGAATACTTTCTTCTTTCTCTCTATAGTTTATCTCTAGAGTTCAAAGAATTCGTAAGAAAATAATGAAGGAATGAGCTTCTATTTATAGAAAAATGGACCCATAGTAACTAACTCATGAACGGTCCAGATTGATTTACTTTAATCTGACGACTATTCCATATTTAAAGCAAAATCTTTTAAGTAAAATATAATATATTCTATTTATAATCTAATAAAACGAATAACTTTTATAAAAGATTTTACTATGCAAATACTATCATGCAGTACTATGCATAATAAAATATAAAATATTCTAATTATTGTCTAATAAAATAGATTGCTTTATAAAAGTATTCTCGTTTTTATATAAAAAGATTTTACTATGCAAAATACTATGTAGACACTATGCAACACTATGCATAATAGAATATAATATATTCTATTTATAGAATAACTTTATAAAAGTATTCTGCTTTTATGTAAAAGATTTTCCGTATTATTACATTAATAATACCAACAAAACCGAATGACTTATCACGCAAAGCATCAATAAGTAATACCGCAGCTACTATGCAACCACGCCAGACATCGTATTTTTAACACCGGTGTTTCAACAGCTTAATGGTAAAACTTCCGCCGTTATTTTCATAAAGTATTTTTGTTGTTTTCTCAATCCGACAATAATTCCGTTGTGGGGTCCACCAATGATTGTGCCGTTGTACGAATATTCCCTGTTAAAACGAATATTCCACAACCAATCGAATATTATATAACAACTTGTGTACTTTGCAAAATTTATAATTATTACCCACAACTATAACATTATATCAATTTCACTCTATAATATTCAAAACTAATATTTATAGAAAATTTATCTTTATTCAAAAAGTTGGGGTTTTATATCTACCATATGTTCTAAATCTCTGATTTATTACTATTGAAGGCTATTGATAATGTTTTTATCTTTAGTCATGATATTCTTTACTGAGCTAGTTGTGCTCACCCTTTTGCTTCACAATTCCTTTCAGGTAATAAAAGTGTAGCTAGGAGAAGCGGGGAATAATAGGGGAATAGAACGGTGGTCTTTAGATGTTGAGGGTGAGGTGAATTTAACTTGAAAGGGTGTTTTGCCACTATCATACAAGATGTCTAATTACATACAACCTCGTGTCATCATAAGACAGGGTTGTGCTCATCCACTTGCTGAGTATATTTACAAGCACTACCTATATAATCTTGGTGTTTGTTTGGAGTATAATACCCAATTAGAGACAGTGGAGATAATGATATGTCAAGAGAAGGCTCACCATTGGGAAGAATATGATAGTAATCTTCTCATTTTTCTTTGGGGTCTATTGGGTCAACCAAGGATAATTATGTGGCCATATGATATCTATAATAACTTAGACGCATGGCCTCCCATGTACGAAGGTTTCCTTGAGCACTTCCCAAAGATTCTAATTTCTAAAATAGTTTTCGACTATACCTTTATGTAAGGTGTCATTATGAGGTGCTGTCCACAGTTGGGACATGAGTCACTGTTGGTATATATTTGTAATTAAACTCACAGTTTAAGTGTTGTCGTATCTTGCACGACAATTGTATTAATAAAGTTGTAGTTATTTTCTGTAGCATGTATTTGGCGACTCAGAATGGGTTGGATGGAATGGACCTATTTTGGGGTTGTCACATTTGGTATCAGAGCTTAGGGATATGGTCTCTGGCGGAGATCGGGGAATAAAACTAGGAGGGGAGAGTTGAGTAAATCCTTCTCTAGTGTGTCCTACCTAAGATTAATTGTCGGTCGGTCATAATATACGGATATTATGTGATACGTTAATTTGCTTAATTAACCCTTGTTTTATGGAAGTATTTGAGAATGGCAGCTGAGAATGCCAACAATGGAGTGAATGAGACTGTGGGGATACCTCTAATCACTAACCATGATAATGTGATGTCAGATGAAGAAGGAATTAGAGATAACCATGTTGTGAGTGAAGAATTGATAGTTGCACCCGAGATAGTCGCAGAGGTAACAGCTGAGAGTTAGGAAGAAGAGGAAGAAGAGGTACCTGAGGAGAGTTTATTAGAGGTATTATATGATCAAAATGTAGAATTTCAAAATTATATTCATGAGTTAGAAGAGCAGGCTAAAGAACGACAGGCGGTCGTGGAACAAAAGGATACAATAATTCAAGCTTGTGTTACCCGAAATGTGATGCTTGAACAGAAGCATTCTTTGGCAGAGTATAAGATGATAAAGATGGAATTTGAGTTGAAAGAAGAAAAAACTGAACGAGTAAGAATTATTGATGCATGGGTAAAAACCACACGACGCATTGATATTGTGGAAAGAGATGTCCGATCTAAGAAGGCTAAAATAGATGATATGTATTTCTCTTTTTGGATAGCAATTGGGAGAACCCAACATCGAGTTTTGAATTACCCTGTACAGAGCGGTCAACCTGAATTTGATATGGATCGAAGATTGATGATTCCGATCATGAATCAGAAGTACGATGAGGCAGTTGAGGGAGGAATATGCCCTATAGAAAAGTATATTCCAACGGTAGTGATGACGCCAAATGCTACCCCAGACAAGTCAAAATCGAGTAGTTTAAAGGATAGCGGTTGTCATTACTTCCCAACAAGTGAGGAACCCAAATGAAGTTATCACGGGAGATGAGCAATGGAGAAATCATGATGACTAGGGAGATAGAATCTGAAATTGAAGCAAGGTATTCTCAACTTTTCGAAATACCAGGTACGTAAATTTTGGGGACGAAATTTCATAAGGAGGGGAGATTGTAAGACCCCAAATTTTATGAAATAAAAGTATTCAATTTTTCTTATAATTACTATTCAGTAAATGGTTAAATTGATAAAAGTTAAAGTTAAGGGTGATATATGAATTTTTTTCCAAAATATGCAAGTGGTTATAAAATACTCATTTCTATCGGGGAATATTCGTTTGGTCGTGGAATATTCTTTTTGTCGGGGAATATTCCTACAACGGCGCAGCCATTGGTGGGCCCCATAACAGAATAACTGTTGGATAAAGAAAACGACAAAAAGGAATTTTTATAAATAACGACATAGTTGTTACCGTTAACACTGTTGGAATACCCGGTGGTTAAAATACAGTAATACACGTTGTTGCACAAGATGTAGCACCAGATTGCACCAATTATTGATTCTTACGTAAGAAGGCACTACTCAATAATTGTTACAATGAATTACTGTCAAGATTTTATTGATTCAATAATTGTCGCGTTGATATTTTATATTATCGTTGTTTTAATAATTATCACTACACAAGATTTTCCATTATCGAAGCAATAATTCATATTATCTCTAATAATATTATTAGATAACATTATTGGCAATGTCTAGAAAGTTCTCGCTTAAGGAGAGGTTTGGTCACCTAATTGTGCGCCAAAGAAGGAGAAATCTTTATTGAAAGCCCCACTTTCCTCGGGAATCGCTCGTTGTCATTATTGTGATTCGTATATTATTTGTGAATAATTAATTATTAATTTATATGATGAGAAAAATATTTATTTTATGTGGATATAGATGGAGAAAATTTTTAAAGTGACGATTGTTGAAAATCGATATTTTATCTTTTCTGATAAAATAATATTTTATTATATTATTATAATATAATAATGTTGATATTTTTACAATGAATGTGGGATATATGAGTATATGAGGAGGAAGAGTATTTTTGTTGCAAAAGTTGTTTAAAACATGTTAAACATGTTGGTAGACCCCATTTCTTGACTGAAATTTGATTATAGCCTGTAAAATCGTCCGTATGTGAATTTCGGTCAATTTTTGTTTGGAATTTGGAAAAACCTTCTTCTGTAAAGTTGTAGAGAATTGAATTTCCTATAAAAATATGCGAGATTCGAATTTTGTGATAAAAGGGCTATTTATTATGAATTATAGAAGTTCTGAAATAATTAATTTTTGAAAGTTTTAATTATTTTTAATAACAAAAACGTTTTTATTGCTTTTGTTATTATTTGTTGGCTGGATTCAGATCTGAGAAAGTGGGCGTAAGAATTTTTGATATATATGTTAATATTATATTAAATTTTTTGCTTTGGTGTTCTAAGCATTTTCCTATAAATAGGGTGCTTAGGATAGAATTAAAAATCACACTAGAAACTGAAGTTTTCTCTCTCTAGATATCGAGCGTATTTTTGTGAGTATTTTAGTACTTCAAGTATTGCTATACGGTGCAAGTTTTTTTAGCACTATATCCAGTATTCCAGTCAGAAGTACTATTCTTTCTGAGGTAAGGGAGATTATTTTCTTCATAAATGATATTATTTCTTCAATATCATTATGCCAAAATATTGGTTTGAACTTTTTATCAAATTTGGAACATTTTCATGTCGAGGTTACTATTCATGAGTTACTATTCACGAGTACTATTCACGAAGCATGATGATGTTTTTTGTAAAATTTCTATCTTTTGGTGTCGGAGTTACTATTCACGTATACGGCACTATTCACAAATACGACATTATTCACAGAAAAATTAAATTTTCTTCTATGTGTCCAAGATTGTCTGTTATGATTCCTATCTTTGATTGGATCTATGTTTTGGTCTTCATTCTTGAATTTTACTCCACTCTGGTTATTTATGAAGTATTTTTGAACTTCGGTTGTTTAAAGTACGAATCCTTAATATTTGTTCTTTTGTTTCACTGGATTCGTTTTCTTTAAAATATTTTTCATCATCCTCAGTCCTAAATGATGATATGACTGAATATCTTTGGCCTGTAGTGAAAAGATGAATGATTTCTGATAAATATCTTTGGCTCGTAATGCAAAGATGACATGTTGTTGAATATCTTTGGCATGTAGTGCAAAGATGACTTGTTGATGAATATCTTTGGCCCATAGTGCAAAGATGAATTTATTAGTAGGATTATGAACATGAATTATGATTTGGTATAACCATGATCTTTGATGTTTCAAGTGATGAAATTTAACTTTGTCCTGGATGAGGAAAGGAATTTAGAACTATAATTACGATTATGAGTTATACACGTGATTGTGAATAAGAATTGTTGATTAATATTACAAGGATAAAACATTGTTGATGGACTTTTAACATGGAGAAGATAATAGATTTTATGGTCTATTTGACTCTTCTAATGGATTGCTCATTCCGCTGCAACTATTGTTGAAAAGTTTTATCATCTACTATATGTTCTAAATCTCTGATTTATTACTGTTAAAGGCTATTGATAATTTATTTATCTGTAGTCATGAAATTCTTTACTGAGCTAGTTGTGTTCACCCTTTTGCTTCACAATTCCTTTCAGGTAATAAAAGTGTAGCTGGGACAAGCGGGGAATAACAGGGGAATAGAACGGTGGTCTATAGATGTTGAGGGTGAGGTGAATTTAACTTGGAAGGGTGTTTTGCCACTATCATACAAGATGTCTAATGACATACAACCTCGTGTCATCATAAGATTGAGTTGTGCTCATCCACTTGCTGAGTATATTTACATGCACTACCTATATAATCTTGGTGTTTGTTTGGAGTATAATACCCAATTAGAGACACTGGAGATAATGATATGTCAAGAGAAGACTCACCATTGGGAAGAATATGATAGTAATCTTCTCGTTTTTCTTTGGGGTCTATTGAGTCAATCAAGGATAATTCTGTGGCCATATGATATCTATCATAACTTAGACGCATGGTCTCCCATGTACGAAGGTTTCCTTGAGCACTTTCCAAAGATTCTAATTTCTAAAACAGTTTTCGACTATACCTTTATGTAAGGTGTCATTATGAGGTGATGTCCACGGTTGGGACATGAGTCATAGTTGGTATATATTTGTATTTAAACTCACAGTTTAAGTGTTGTCGTATCATGCACGACAATTGTATTAATAAAGTTGTAGTTGTTTTCTGTACCATGTATTTGGCGACTCAAAATGGGTTGGATGGAATGGACCTATTTTGGGGTTGTCACACAGGCAGTGTTCACGAGGAACACAAAACAACTCTTGTAAATTACATCAACATGTAACTCCTTTTAGTTTGCCTCTTCGATCATAACGGTCAAGTGTGTTCACATCCAAAATAAAATAATCCTAGTTAAGTCATACATAGTATTTCTATATAAGTGAAGAGAAAACTACAGCCCGTGTGTGTGCACAACAAAGAGGTAATGTTCAATTCCTTATAAACATCATATGTAATAAAGTAACATCTCAAATATTTAATACTTGCCTTGTGTGTGCACAACAAACTCATATTAAATATTTAATACTCCATCGATTTACCATGCTAGAAGGCGACGTTCAATATTTTAAATATCTTTGAATGCTACAACTTAAAATAATTTCTTTGAGGGGTTTGTTATTAATTTGTCTCATCTTGTTTAGAGCGCATGCACATGTATATATAAAATACGCGTTATATTAATTGGCATGCGAAGCATGTTGTATAATATATAATATATATAATATAGCATCCACATATAGAATACTATATTATACTTAGATTGATTATAGATTTTATTCTAGTTTGGTTCACTAGAGTCACTAAGTGAACCAAAAGGTTAAACCTAGTGTGCAAGAATTAATTTAAATATAACTAGTACATTTAAATCTCGAGCTCCATTACAAATGGGTCTTCAAGTGCTCCTTGCTCTTTGGTCTCCAATTCTTCAAGATATTTCTAACTAATCTTAATACATAAACTATTTACAATAAATAGAAACCATGATCAGCAGTCAAGGGAAAGTGCATAGGTGGGAGATATAATTAAATCAAGAAAATTCTAGAGAAGACGAGGTACATAGACCCCATTTATAAAACTCATACATTCATGAATCCAACTAAAATAAAATCTAATCACATTGGTTAATAGTCGGTCAATAGTCTATAATCAACCTCATTAATTATCATATATATCACCATATGCATCAATAAATAACATTCATCTCATGAAAAATAAATCCATTTTGTAGACACTAGAAATTTTGAATTCATGTTACTAACCATTCAAAAGGGTATAATTGTCTTCTAGAGATAACCCTGGAAGTCTAATCAGTTCCAACCCCGGACATAACCCCGAGAGATCTAGTTTTTAATCTCAGAGATAACCCTGAGAGATTCAGTTCTAACCCCGGAGATAACCCCGGGAGAGCTAGTTCCAATCTCAGGGATAACCCCGAGAGATTCAGTCCAAGTTCTGGAGATAACCCCAGAAAAGTTAGTTCAAACCCCAGAGATAACTTTGGGAGGTCAAGACAACCTCATAGATAACCCTGAGGATAGTCAGAGTTAACAGCAAGCTAATCTCGGAGATAACCCAGAGAAACGACCGCTACAAATGCGCTAAAGCCTGAGATAACCCCGAGAGGGGCAAAATGGTCATTTTTCCATCTCAACATCACATCAACGTCGTCTCAACACAGTTAAACTTAAACTGCGTACAAAGATGTCCCACAAGAACCGTAACTCAAATCCCGAGTGACAACTTCACAAAACAACACAACGAATAGACAACGAAGACTTGGAGATCTTGTCATGGACCCATCTTCCCGGACAACCTCTAATCCCATATCATTTTGTAGCTCTCGAGAACAACTTTTTGAAAAAGTACAGCAACCCTCTATCGGATGCTCGGATTGAAAGTTATAAAGGTTCGAGCACAGCCCGAGTGCACATACTTTGAGACTACGGGACTCGCAAAGCCCGGGGCATCCTGGGCAGCCGCATGTAGACTCACGACTGTTGCGAGTTGAGTCGTGGCCATGTGGTCTTTAAATATGAGCTCCTAACAACTCATTTAAAAAAAAAAGAAGAAAAGAGAGAAAACTCTTTCCATTTCAGCCTGTAACCCCTGCTAGAGTACTCCAAATTGAGTGTTTCTTCTTTTAAAACACTTGTAAGCTCGTGTTCTGTAACATACTAAAGGTTAACCAGTGGAAACTGAGTTTTCAGGCCCCAAAAGCTATCTAAAGTCTTCTTGGCAGCCCACTGTAAGATTAATTTTTCAGATTTTTAAGCTTTTTATATATATATATATATATATATATATATATATATATATATACTGACATCGAGAGTCTCATTGAGTAGTGATGCCTGGATCATCGATTCGTGGCTTTTTCTTATAATATAAGCAACAAAAGGCCACGAAGTAAACTCCAGGCCAGACAAAAATGTAAATATAAATATAGGTGTATATATATATATATATTTACTACATTTAGATATATATATATATATATATATATATATATATCTGCTTTAACTGCTTTCGCAATATAGATATTTAATCTTCCAGCCCGTGGACTAGATTTGCCTAAATCTAGCTATTTCTAACTTTGACCAGTTCAAAAGTGACTAAACTGGAACCGTTGAAGCTAGAATGGTTTAGATTTATTTTAATCTAGTTTTCTTTCTAGCTTTTGTACATATTACTCTCTCATGTGAGCCTACGAATAATGTGATCGAAGATTCAGCCCCTGAATCTAGATTCAGTTTGCACGATGGACATTTCTCAAATGCAGCCAGCTTGTAAATTATCTACGGTGTCTGGATATCCTTAGAGGGCTATCATTCCCATAAGGAGTTCGACACTGCTATGTATCTTATTTTCTCGAAGATGCTTTGCATCTCAAAAATAAAAGCAATAAAGCCGAATACAGAATAAAATGGAAGTATCAAATGATTCAATTACTATTGAGCATAAGGGTTTGAAAACCTGTTTCCAAAACTTCACTGCTATATCTTGTTAAATTTGAACTTTTATATACAAGTCAAACCCTTTATATATAGGTACAAATGAGGCATAGCACTACTTCAAGATTATTGCACACAGACCAATAAATACACACACACATGCAGATAACATAAGTTAATTGAAAAGTTGCGGTAACCGTGTTTCACAGAAGTCAGGGGGTGCCTAACACCTTCCCTTCGCTTAATCAAGCCCACAAACCCAACGTATCTTGGTTTCCAAGACCAGTTAAACAGTGCCCAACCATTTGTTCTTTTTGAAAACCTTTTCAAAATCGGTTGAGTTGGTACAACCATTTCAAATCTACCAACTGGAGACTCTAAAAGTCAAATTATCGAAATTCATATGTCGGACCTTTTCAAACTCGCCTTTTCAGAAAAAGCTCAACCAAATTGAGAACAAATAAGGGCAAGCATAGAAAGGGACATAAATTTTCCTGACATCGACAGGTGGTGAATCTGTTGGGGACTCCAGTAAGACGGCTTAAGCCGCTGTTCAAACTTTTCAAAACAAAACTTTTATCTACTTATGTCTAAATACTGCATTTACATTGAATGGATGTATAATAATGCTTTATTTACTGCACTTTATTGCTTCGCACCATATCTGCTTGTGATATTAGTGCTTCGTACATGTCATCATTTCCATATAGTGAGACGCGAACATGTCGGTGTTTGATTACTGGACTCAAAGGAGACTAATCCCGCGAGGCTCAAGAAAGGCACCACTCAGATTCCTTCGAGTTGAAAGATTGGATTAACTTCCCATCCAGTAAATTGCGATGATCTAGGGACCTTCATGCCGAAAAGTCGCGAGAGTAGCCTAAGATAGGTCAGCCTAAGATAAACCAAACGCGAAGGGAAGTCTCTTCATACCTTCCCATTTTAATTACATATAATTTCAATTCCATGTCAATGTCAATGTCATTATAATGGAAAATATAAAGGAATATGTATATATACATTCCTTTTTCATATCAAGAACTGTTATGTTATTCTGTCATCAAAACAATTGACGTCTATTTTCCAGGAGAATATTAAAACACTCCTAAAAAATAGACACATTGCATAGCATACTATATCTCCACGTTTTCCAAGACTAAACTATGTAGTCTTTTTGTAGGGAAGCGATTGGTTCTCGTTACCCGTTCAAAGTCCAAAAAGGCACTAAACTCACTGTCAGACATGGCTACAAGTGCCCAGCCTGATCCTACTTCTGTTTCCCGAGAGGAGTTCGAAGGATTAAAGAATCAAAAAATAGAGTTGGTTGTTCTTCTGAAAGAACTAAACAAATCAACTCAGGGTTCACAAATCCCCATCCAAATCGAATCCCTTGCACAAGGAGGAATCTAGGGTCCGGACAGAGAAGTCCCAGTACCTAAGCCTCAGACTAAGAAGTCCAATAAAACCCTTGAAATAACCCATCTTAAAGAAGATCAAGACACCAGTGATATTTAGAAGAAGGTTCAGCAAATGGAAGAGACCATTCGGTCCATCAAAGGAACTGGAATGCATGGAAGCGTTACCTATTCAGACCTTTGTATCTTCCCCGGGGTTCATTATTCGGAAAAATTCAAGGCTCCCAATTTTGAGAAATATGATGGATTGGGATATCCTTACACTCACTTAAAAGTGTTCATTAGAGAACTCGGATCCTACGCCGAGGATTAAAAACTAAGAATGCAGTTGTTTCAAAAGAGTCTAATTGGAGAAGCCAGAGCATTGTACGCCAGATTGGATAACTCCAAAATTAGTAGCTAGAAGGAATTAGCCCATGCTTTCCTCGATCAATACAGCTTTTTGAACAGGTAACATATTACCAAAGTTAAGAAGCAAGACAATGAGTTATTCAGAGAGTATGCCCAAAGATGGAGGTATTTGGCTGCTCAAGTAATCCCATCCATGATAGAGACTAAGATGGTGATGACCTTCATAGATATTTAAGAAGCTCCATTTTATGATAGGGTCCTAGTAGGAATAGGAAAACCATTCTCAGAAATGATCAAGCACAGAGTAATGGTAGAGATGGGGTTAAAAACTGGGAAGATTCAAGACCTCATTGCTTTAAAAGTCGTAGATGAGTATATCCAAGATAAAAGTTATGGGAACAACCCCCGGAGGGTCTATAAGAAGAAAGAACTTGATGAGTGGGTTTTACACCTACGAATCGGCCTCTAATTTGAGCTTAAACTATGTTAACTCGTCATTTTTGTGATTCGTTTTACTTGTTTAGTGTTATTTTTATGTTAGGTATGGTGGAATAGCATTTGGGCCTAAACGGTGGTTTTGTGGCTAAAGTGGGCAACAAAATGAGTTAAAATCGATCAAGAATAGATTGATTTTCGTCGGGGCGAACATTATAAAGGCAAAACCCCGTCGGGTCAATTACTGATCAAAGATAGTAGCTTCTTCATTGGGCTGCACTTAAAGGAGAAAAAACCCTATTTGGTGAGAGTATTGAAAGACAAAGACTCCTATTTCAGTTGCAATGCTGCAAAGGCGTGAAAGAGAGAAGTTGGCATGGTTTGGAATTATATTGGGCATCGAATTATGGTCAGAAGACGTGTCCTAGGCTGGATATTGGCAAGTAACAGCAAGGGAGAACATACAATTAATCATACAATCAATAAGTAAGTGGAAGCCCTAATTTGAGCAACAACATTGGATGAATGATTGAAGGTTTAAGTCACAATAATTGCAAGTTGGAGCTAAAGAGAAGGGTGGTTCTGGATTCAGTCTCTTTCTTTAATTCAATAATTGTAATTGAGATGATGATTACTTTTATAATTTTAGTTTTTATTTCATTTGCGATGAACTAATTTACTTATTATGCTTATGACATATCTTTATGGTGGAACGATGATTATGCAGCCTTGAATTTTAGTTTAATAATCTATCATCCAGTTTATCTATTGTGATTTGTGCTTTAATTTATGAATTGCCTGATCACCAATTTTTTGTGGAATTATATGGACTCGAGAGATGAAATACGAATCTAGACTTAGTCACTATAACATTTGTTCTTGAATTCTGTAATTGAATGGAATCTTGATGAATGTTAGGGTAGAGATATGCTTAACATCACATGTAATCGGATAAAGAACTTGAACTTAAACCTTCTTTGATTGTAATTCACATAGAGATATAGTGAATTAGTTGATTAAGGTGTTTAGCTTAATTTTATCTAATTTGTGTATTTAAGTTAATATAGCATTAGTGCATCGAGAGATGAATAGTTCTACTTGAGTGTTCTTGATTAATAAACTAGGATAGTGAATTGAACTGAACTAGGGTGTAGTAATCAGATTGATACTTAAAGTGAAGTTGTAAGCCTAATTCTCCATTATTTACTTGAAATTACAGTTTTTGAGTTTGTTGATTGCTTAGTATTTTCATATTTTTAGTTTTTAATAATTATAATCATTGAATTAGATAGTTTAATAAAATTTGGATTAATATAAAGCTAGTAATAATTAAGATTAATTTCATACTAGTCTCTGTGGAAACGATACTTGACTTATAATTATATTACTTGTTGATCACGTATACTTGCGTGTTGTGCATAACTAGATTTTACCCAACAAGTTTTTTGGCATCGTTTGTTGGTTCCTTTTTAGTTCTAATAAAAGGACTCTAACTCATGCAAGCATACATGGGTCAACAAGTAATATAGAGTAAGTAAAGTATCGATCCACGGAGAAAGGTTTCAAGATTAAATTATTACGCATCAACTATATCACTAATTTTATATGCTTAAACGAACACTTATGATTTTAAATTACTCTAAACTCAAATAATAACTAAAATAAGAAAAATAGAATAATAAATCAAATTTGAAAATATTGGGATTCTAACTTCAATTAATATTTCATCTAAATAATACCCTCATGCAAGATCATTCATGTATCATGGAAAATTAGCCAAGAGCACAAAACTAGACATAACCATTTTTCAATTGATTATGACCTACTTACATAACATCCACGTACAATAGAATTCATGTAATCATCAATAAAACCAACATCACTATATTTCTCTGTGACATTGCAATAATACTGATTTGGAGCATAAGCTCTTATATCACTACACACGGTGAAACAATATAATTCTATCTGGTTCACGAAATATAAAGCTAAACAATTCAGCCTCATAAACGCATGTTGTCATGATTACAACCATACTCACATGTCATATTTCAATTCCATATAAGTACATAAAATGAATGGTGATCAAACATTCATGCAATCAATTCAATCACAATAGAATTTCCATGATAACTACACAATCCAGCATTCAGGCCATTAATATTAGAATCCCATAATGGAGTTTAGTTCATCGTTGAACCGAAAGCCATTATGGGATTAAAGCAACACATGGAGAATAAATAAAAACAATTGAGAGAAGATAGAATTGATCAAACCCAATTGCTAATTATATTCCAAGAGTTTTGTTCAAATCCTCAATAATCTCTAGCAACATAAAAGTAGTTCGTAACCAACGATTGAATTCTAAAGAAGAAGTATAAAATATTAAGTTTATGCTTAGATCCTCATTGGAAATTGTTCAAAATGTAAAACCCTAGTTCTATATTATTAAAAACTGATTAAATAAGAGATCATCCCGTCTGGTACCAACCAGAGTAGTTTATATTCACTCAAACACTTAAAATTTCAAAAATAAAACAAAGTCAGCAACTACTGTCAATAACGTGCGCGGCCGCGCGAGGTTCCTTTGTAAAGCAGACGCGGGCGCGTATGTGTGCCAAGGATGTATTCTGGTTGATGGCACGGGCGCGTGTGTTCCAGCCTATGCAGCTGTGCGGCGGCGCGGCTCCTGAACTCTGCAATCCTGTGTTCTGCTATTGTTGCTTCCTTGTCATGTTGCTACTGATTCTTTGACAAGCTACTCTTGCTTCCTTGTCCATCAATGCTCAGCTTCTTTTGTCCACTCGACCCTCTTGTCATGCCTTCACTGATCTCATGCCACCTACCAACGCCGAGCTATGCCAGTTTCCTGCACTTTCACACCATAGGAGTTCTCAGTATATGCAATGAAAAATAACACAAAATGCAACTAAAAACACACTAAAATATACTTGAGATGGGCAGAGTTCTTGTGAATTGATATCCAATAATTAGGTATAAAACCCACTTATCACCGTTGCTGGGGAATTAGTATTGATTTTAATATTTTTCAATATTCGTTTACTTAGTTTAGTTTTACTAAAACATTTTTTCTTTTGTTTTGCTCTTTCTTGTTTCAGGTTCTTGAAGTCAGTTTATGCAAACTCGATCTAAAAACCCAGACTTGCTACCTCTTGAAGAAGATATCGAGAAACGGTTTCAAAGGCTAAGTAAGTGGATAAAGGATGTGTGACGCCCCCAAATTTGGGTATCTTCCAACCCGACAGATAGTGCTCCACGATACTACAATTTATATAGTCGTTCTATTGAGATAATAAATAAAATGAGTGTAATTACTTTATGCTTATTACATTATTAATAAATCTTTTCCTAGGTTCATAAACCGAATACGTTCTCTGTTCTTCATAAGTATATTACATACAAATAGACTAATCTATTATAGGACGATTAATTGTCCATCTTAGCCTTGCCTTTATCTCTCTTAAAACACTCAGTTTGTTCGGCTTTAGCTGCAATCATATAGTTCAAGCAAGAGTGAGCATAACTAGCTCATCAAGTCTAAAAAAGGATCATATGAATATCACATTGAGAATTATATGCTTGACTTCCATAACTGACCAATAAACTACTAAGCACTATGAAACATTTGACTAGTACTTCTCATTTCATAACAATAATTCTAAGGTATTTATAATCACTTAGAAATTCTGAACCGGTTAAAAGACCATGAACATACTCTTTTCGTTTTCATACTTGAAAAGGACATCCGGCACTAAGGCCATCCATCCATCTTTACTTACGAGCACTTCTAGGTGATCAGCCTATTGAACTATATGTTGACCAACACTCTTCCGTTAAATGTATTTACGTTTAACATGTGGCAACCTCGCGTTACCATCGAATAATCGATGAAAATACTTTTTTCTGTTCATAGACAAACTTACCTTTACATCCGTACCAAATACTTGGCATAGGATAGCGTTAACAGTTCTATATCAAAAGACTTGTGCACAAATCAATCAATTCTTCAAGACTTGTCTGGCTGAGTAAAAACATGCATCGACTCTTTCTTTAAAACCACTCATGCATCTTATAACATAAATCATAGAAAACTTGGCTAACACGGAGGTTAGAAAAGTGTTAAGAAAGACTTGCCTTGAAGCACCTTTGAATATAATATTCAATCAATTCTTAGTCTTTATAGGATCTACATGATATATTCACATAACACGCTGTAATCAGTTAACAAACAACTAACTTTATCGTTCCAACCAACTTCTTTCTCTTCTATGTCATACCTGAATTTATTTTGTTAATAAAGTTACTTCGTCTTTCTATGCTTCGTTATGGCTTGTTAACATTTTTACGACATTAACCGTCATTTGATCAGTATTGGTGAAGTACCAACGTTTGAACATCATTCACGGTTCACTTATTACGCCCTTGCGTTCTTCATTTAATTCTTATCAAACCATATCTAATCTTTTAACGTTATCACTTCATAAGTTATTTAAGGTCAGCCTTATCATATACATTAAGTACATTCATGTCTTACTATTGGTTTCCATTTAATTTAGAAACAAAACCTAACTTGGTAAACCTTTTTACACTGCCGGCGATGCGGCGCGACATCTCCTTTATATAGTGGCGCTGCAGCGTTACTCTCTAGGGGTTTTTCCCGGACTCGGCGCTACGGCGCGAGTCCATGCTAACTCAGAATTCACCTTTGGGTTCTTTTTGAGCATTCGTTTATTATTTTTGAGCGTTCAATACTCGTTTTCTTCGTTATAAGTCATAATTTGACGATTCTCAAGTCCACAACTCTTGAATACATTATCTCACATGTTGACATTGGAAACCAACGTTTTTAAGTCACACGACAACTTTTGACCTTTAATCCGAGTTTTCTATAATTTTGACGTTTAACGTCTATTTTCGCAAAATTTGCCATAACTTCGTTACTCGAGTTCTATAAGCCAAATAAAATAGAACACTCCATTGATTCATCATCTACACCCTAACCAAACAATATGCACATATCCTAGTTATGATGGTTTTCAAATCGTCCTATCATAACTAAGTTCACGTTTATGACTTTCTACGGTTTTTAACTTACATAAACACTTAAGATTTTTATTTGGTCATAACTTATCAATGTTTTCAATATTAATAGACATTCTTATTACTCCATACTAAACGCGCTCCACCAATTCCTGATTCTCTACGAGAAATAAATCGAAAGAGATGAAGACTAAGGTTTACGAGATATTACCTTTGTCGTTCTTCGCGTTTTTGATAAACGTCTAATGGTTTGCTTGGAAGTAGATCGATTATAAGTTTATAGCTCTTTCTCTCTCTCAATATAGGTTGGACAACCTTTGTAAAACACTAAATAGCCAACCTAAGCTTTGTATTTATAAGCAATCGAAATGGAGGGCAAAATGGTCAAGAGACCACCTCCTTACTATTCCACCTTCTCTTTAATTTAGCCACCAAGTAATCACTTTACTTGCTGGCCAAGTGGCCGGTCCACCTCCTTCATGGATCATCCCATGGGTTGCCCCATGGGTTTTACCCATCCCGTGACCCGCCGGTTTGACCCGCGGTTCATTTTCTTGGTTTTGGCTAAACTTAAATTAAAATTGGGCCTTGACTTGGGCTTGCTTACTTAATTCGTTGGGCTTGCTATTAATCCAAGTCCAATTGAATTCTACCAAATCCTTAACTCAAAATCCATTAGAACTTCTCGTATTCTACGCGTATAACTTCCGTATTCCCTTTGTCTAGTACTCATACAACATTCGTAATATACGCCATACTATTCTTCATACCATACTCGTATTCAACTAGTATAATACTCGTATCCCATACGTATAATAACCGAAATGATTATACGCCTTTCATTCCCCTTTCGGAAATCACTTTCACAAACCCTTAGGTTTTAAGTCAGCAGGCAAAAACTTCGTTTTCCATAACGGAAACATTATTGGATATTCCATAATATCTTCATATTCTATCATTATGCGTTTCTCGGAATTTCGAACCTAAGCTCCGAATGAAATTGGATGAATAGTGTTTTTACGGGAAAATTCTCGGAAAACATTTCTTTTCTTCTTGATAATTCAAAACAATTTATCCTAGCACATAGCCAGAATATTAACCACATTCACACATTCTAGGTCATAAAATGACTTTCAAACATCTTACTCACATAATTAATCAATTAAATTCATTTAATCCACATAATCAAATAAATATTTAATTCATTTAAAATCCGAAATTCTCGGGCGTTACATTCTTCCCTCCTTATAAGGATTCTGTCCCCAAAATCTCGGTATTCTTACACAAACAAATGATGAAACTTTTCCTTCATTTTACTTTCGAGCTCCCACGTTGCTTCTTCAGCATCGTGGTTACTCCATATTACCTTTACTGAAGGTATTACTTTGTTTCTCAAGACTTGTTCCTTCCTATCAATAATTTGAATCAGAAGTTCTTCATACGTTAAGTCTTTTTCTACTTGAATAGACTTATATTCTATTACGTGCTTGTAGTCCGGTTTATACGGACGCAATACTGACACGTGAAACACATTGTGTATTATTTCCATCTTCGGAGGTAAAGCTACTTCATAAGCTACCTCTCCTACCCTTCTTAAAATTTTAAAAGGTCCTACAAACCTTGGACTTAACTTCCCTTTCTTCCCAAAATGTATCTTCCCTTTCCAAGGCGACACTTTTAAAAAGACATACGATCCTACGTCAAATTCTCTATTCTCTCGATGAGGATTTGCATACTTTCTTTGTCTATCTTGAGCCGCTACCAATCGGGTTTTTATCAGCTTAACCATGTCTACCATTTGTTGTACCATCTCAGGTCCCAACATTTGACGTTCACCTACTTCATCCTAGCAAAGTGGTGTTTTGCACTTCCTCCCACACAACGCTTCGTAAGGCGGCATGCCTATACTAACATGAAAACTATTGTTGTAAGCGAATTCCACTAAAGGCAGATGTTCGTCCCCACTTCCCTTGAAATCCATAACGCAAGATCTTAACATATCTTCTAGCGTTTGAATTGTCCATCCGTTTGTGGATGATGCGCCGTACTCAATCTCAAATGCATTCCCATTTGCTCTTGCAAACTCCTCCAAAAATTTGACGTGAATTATGGATCACGATCGGACACAATCAAAACAGGTACTCCATGTCTAGAAATAATTTCTTTGCCATAAAGTTTAGCTAGTTTGTAAGACCCCAACTTTTTGAATAAAGATTAAATTTTCTCGAACTATATTTTTGAATATTATGGTGTGGATTTGATAAAATGTTATAGTTGTGGGTAATATTTACAAATTTTGCAAAGTACGCAAGTTGTTATATAATATTCGATTGGTCGGGGAATATTCGTTTTAACAGGAAATATTCGCATAACCAAGACAATCATTGGTGGACCCCCATAACGGAATTATTGTTTGATTGAGAAAATGACAAAAATACTTTATGAAAATAACGGCGAAATTTTACTGTTAATCGTTGAACTACCCTAGTAGTAAAAGTACAAGAATACGCTGTGGTTGTTGCGTAGTAGCAGCACCAGTATTGATTATTGATGCTTACGTGAGAAGTCACCGCTTATACTCAATTATTGCTACAATAATTGTTTGCATTATATCTCTCATATTATTGATTCGATTATTGTCATAGTATCATCTGCATAATATGTTATTTTATTAAATCAATAATTGAGACGACAAAGTTATTCATATTATGAAATTGCAATATTTACAATGTCTAGAAGTTCTGTCAAGGAGAGGTTTGGTCACCTAATTGCGCGCCAATAGGGAGAAATCTTTATTGGAAAGTCCCCTCTTTCCTGGAAACGACCTGGTTGATAAATATTGTGAGTTATAATAGTAATGATCAATGTTATTAAAATTGAAGTTATGTTCGGAGTTAAATTTGGAGACGCGGACGTGATATTTGAGTCCTGAACGATGAAATTAGTAAAAATAGTCTATAAACACAAAATTTTCCGGAATTCACTATTTGGTCAAAAAGTCAACAGTTGACTTTTTAAAAAAAAAGTCAAACTTCAAAATTTCAAAATTTATATTTTTGATAAAAATGGTTTCATTGTGTTGGAATTATTTGTGTTAGTGAAAATCGACAATTATTTCGATAATAATTGATGTTTGGAGGTTATATCGACCAATCCAATTATTTAACCTGATAAATGAGCAATTGATTGCTATTATTTCACATGATTATAACTATTTGTTCACATGTGTATACTATTGTTTCACATTCTTGTTACTATTAGGGGAGTTGGTGCAAGATTGATAATACTTGCATGAGTAAGTTAAAAATGGAGGTATAGATGGAGGTACTATACTGTAATTCGTATTTTCACATGTCTAGAACTATTGATTCACATAATTTACTATTGAATCACATTATTTACTATTAGGGGAGGTGGTGCAAGTTTGATAATACTTCCATGACTAAATTAAAAATAAAGGAAAAGTTGGAGGTATTGTACTAAAATTTTTCAAGCCCCAAAACGTGCAATTATCGAAACTATATTTTTCTATAAATAGAAGCTCATTCTTCCTTCATTTCTCACCAATTCACAAAATCTTTACAGCGATTATTATAGAGAGAAATTATAGAATGAAGAAGAGAAGTCTGCTACTTCACTATTCCAGTATCCAGTTTTTCTAAAGGTAGGGAGTATTATTTCTTTCTTATCTATGAAGAGAACTTCTATTATTCAATTCTTTATTATTCTATTGGAATAACATGTATACGCGGGCTACCCTATACTTGGTGAAATTCTTCTGTTGTTCCATTCTTTATCATTCTGTTGGAACATCATGTATGTGCGTTCTACGCCGGACCTGGTTCCGTCTTTATTATTCTGTTGGAATATCCTGTCTGTGCGTTTTATGCTGGACCTAATTTCGTCTTTATTATTCTGTTGGAATATCCTGTCTGTGCGTTCTACGCCGGACCTGATTCCGTCTTTATTATTCTGTTGGAATATCCTGTCTGTGCGTTCTACGCCGGACCTGATTCCGTCTTTATTATTCTGTTGGAATATCCTGTCTGTGCATTTTACGCCGGACCTGATTCCGTCTTTATTATTCTATTGGAATATCTTGTCTGTGCGTTTTACGCCAGACCTGATTATGTTATTTATTATTCCGTTGAATAACTTTGCTGTCTTGATCTATCGCGTACACGGTGATTTCTTTTGTTATTCCATTCCCTATTATACTCGGTTGGTTAAAGTTTTGACTTCTATACTCCATGAAATTAGTGGAATATCGTTGATATTTAAACTTCATCCAAAGATATCTTTTCATGGAAATATTCTTCGAGCATTCTTGAATTTTACTCTACAAAGCGAGATCATGTTGACAATTTGGGCGTTATTAGTTCTTGGATAAAATAATTCTTGAACTTATTTTATTGAATTCTTATATCATTGTCATCATCCTCATGTTTATATTTTGTTGAAAGTCATCTACATGGCCTATAGTGCATAGATGGACTTGTTATGATTATGACTGAGGATTATTCGATTATAATCATGGCCGTAATGTTACAAATGATGTGGTAAAAGTCCTCATTGGCCCGTAGTTCATTGATGGACAGTTGTTGGCATGATCATGACCATTATTGAATACACAAATATTCTTGGCCCGTAGTGCATGGATAGTTGTGGTTGTGATACTAAAGAATATCCTTGGCCATAGTGCAGGGGTGATTCGATGATGTGGATTATTTATTAAGCTGAGTCCCAGCGATAAAAGTGATGAAACCCCTTTTAAATCATAAAAGATAGTAGATTTTATTCTCTACTTGACTCTTTTAATGAATTCCTTGTTCCGTTGCAGTTAAACTTGATGGTTGTTATATTGTATCAATTTAACACTGTTGAAGGCTAACGATAATATATTATGCATTATCTTAGTCATAATATGTGACGCCCCCAAAATTAGGTATACATCACCCATCTTGGGTCGCCACTTACATGGTACAGAATTTAAATACAACTTACTAACATATCTGCTGTAATAATATAATACGACATAAACCGTGAGTTTAAATACAAATATCGCCTACTAGATATTATACAAACTCAAAAAGGAGTCCTCATTACAATTATTATCACACTATTTCACGTAATAGTGAGGACTACTAATGTTATCTTCGTGACCATCACTGCTTCCTCGACTCGTCCCAAATATATTCTCATTTCCTCAATAGAACAAAGGAAAAGAAAGGGTGAGCTCAACTAGCCCAAGAAGAAATATTATGACTAAGATAATGCGTAATAAATTATCAATAGTCTTCAACAATGTTAAACCGATAAAATACAATAGACAACCAGCTTTAATCTGCAATGAATATGCAATCCATTAAAAGAGTCAAGTAGAAAATAAAGTCTACTATCTTTTAGGTTTTAAAAGGTTTTTCATCATCATATATAGCCGAGACTCAACTTTAATAAATATTCCACATCATCGAATCACCCCGCACTACTACCAAGGATATTCTTTAGTATCACACCACACAATTATTCACGCACTACGGGCCAAGAATATTTGTGTATTCATTAATGGTCATGATCATGCCAACAATCGTCCATCAATGCACTACTACCATCGAGGATTTTTTATCACATCATTTGTAACATTACTACCATGATTACAATCGAATAGTCTCTCATCATAATCATACCAAGTCCATCTATGCACTACAAAAGCCACGTATGACTTTCAACATAATATAAACATGAGGATGATGACAATGATATAAGAATTCAATAAAACAAGTTCAAGAATTATTTTATCCAGAATTATTAACGCCCAAATTAGTAAAATTCAAGAATGATCGTAAGAATATTTCCATGAAAAGATATCGATGAAACGCAAATATCAAGGATATTCTACTAATTTCATGGAGTATAGAAGTCAAAGTTTTAACCAACCGGGTATAATAATGAATGGAATAACAAAAGAAATCACCATGCATGCGATATCAGCATGTATGTGTTATTCCAATAGAATAATAATAATCGGAACTGTGTCGTCGTGAAATTCACAATCGGCTGGATGTTCCAACAAGATAATAAAGATGGAACCGCATCCTGTAAAACACACGTATAGGATATTCCAACAGAATGATAAAGATGGAACCAGTCCTGTAAAACACACATGCATGTGATGTTCCAATGTAATAATAATAAAGATGTAACCCTGTGTCCTGTAAAACATACGCATGTGATGTTCCAATGTAATAATAATAAAGATTTTAACCAGTCCGATTAAAAACACATGCATGTGATGTTCCAATAGAATAATAGAAGAATGTCACCAAGTATAGGGTAAACCACAGATACAAAAGTTATTCCAATGTAATAATAAGCAATGGAATAAACAATGCCTTCTTCATGAATAAGCAAGAATAACACCCTTTACTTTTGGTAGGAGATTGAATATCGCAGCAGTAGTAGAACAAAATACTCTTCTTCTTTCTCTCTTATTCTTTCTATACATTCACTCTCTATAGCTTGAATGAATTCGTGAAAAATAATGAAGCCCTAGGCCTCTATTTATAGAAGATTTCTAGCTTAGCACCTGCCGTGTGAAAAGGCAAGTGGCTTGACGACTAATGATGTGAAAAGAAAAGTAGTTTGACGCCTGTAATGTGAAACGACAAGTGGTTCGACGCCTGTAATGTGAAACGACAAGTGGTTCGACGCCTGTAATGTGAAACGACAAGTGGTTCGACGTCTGGTAAATGTAATTACTATTAACGAAGGTAAATACTATTGACGAAGGTAAATACTATTCACAAGGGTAATTACTTCGACGGGTGACGAAGGTAATTACTATCGATTCAAAGGTATATACTATTCACAAGGGTAATGACTATCGACGAAAGGTAATTACTATCGACGAAGGTAAAAATACTATCGACGAAGAGACTCTTAGATGATGAGATATGAGCCCCCATAAAATAATCAAACTTACCACAACTCATTTTTTTTTTCATCAACACATATTTAATCTTTCAACAATTATTAATCATTTATAACTTGTCGCCTCAATTATTGATTTAATACTATAACATATTATATGTATGATAATCGTGACAATAATTTAATCAATAATATAAGAGATATGATGCAAAGAATTATCGTAGTAATAATTGAGCATAGTGAGTGACTTCTCACGTAAGCATCAATAATCAATACCGTGTGCTACTATGCAATCACGCCAGACATCGCATTTTTACCACCGGTAGTTCAACAGCTTTAAATCAGTAACACCTCCGTCGTTATTTTTATAAAATATTTTTGTCGCTTTCTCAATCCGACAATAATTTCATTTACTTAGGGGTCCACCAATGATTGAGCCATGAGCCATATTCCCTAACAAAAAGAATATTCCCCACCAAACTAATATTTTATAACAACTTGCATACTTTGCAAAATTTATAAATATTACCCACAACTATAACATTATATCAAATTTATTCCATAATATTCAAAAATAATATTTATAGAAAATTCATCTTTATTTATAAAAGTCGGGTCTTACAACCTCCCTTCTTATGAAATTTTTCCCTCGAAATTAGGGTACGACTGGTATGTCAAGAGGTAAGGATACCTTGATTTCATTTCGATTCTAACTCCCAAGTCATTTCCTCAACATCGTGGTTCCTCCACAAAACTTTGACTTGAGGTATAACCTCGAGCGTAGAATATGTTCCTTCTTATCCAAAATTTGAACAGAACCTCTTCATATGTCAAATCTTCCGCTATTTCGTCCTGCCTCTAAGTCAATAATATGGTTCGGGTCTTTCACATATTTACGTAACATAGATATGTGAAAAACGCTATGAACACGAGACATATTTCAAGCAGAAAAGCGAGTCTATAGGCCACAGCCTTACTCGATCGAGGATTAAAATGGACCGATGAATCGAGGATTAAGTTTTCCTCTCTTTCCAAATCTTGTAACTCCTTTCCATGGAGCAACTTTTAACAACACATGATCTCCTATATCGAATTCCACGCCCTTTCGATGAAGATCAAGATAACTCTTTTTATCGATTTTGTGAGGTTTTTATACGTTGTCGGATCAATTGAATCTTTTCCGTAGTCATACGCATCAACTCCTGGTCCCAACAACGCTTGCTTTCACCCACCTCATCCCAAAGATACATCGAGAACGACACTTTCTTCCATACAACGCTCAATGGAGCCATGTCAATACTTGCTTGATAACTCGTTGTTGTAGGAAAACTCCACCAATGGTAAGAACTTGTCCCAACTCCCTTGAAATCAAGGACACAGTAGTCTTAATAGATCTTCAAGAGTTTGAATAGTCCTCTCCGATCGTCCGTCCGTCTCGAGGATGATATGCCGAGCTAAATCGTAAGTCTGCGCCTATAGCTTTTTGCAAACTAACCCAAAATCGTGAAGTGAATCTTGGGTCTCGATCGAAACTATGGATACCGCAGATACCATGCGCCTTTTACAATCTCGCTTATGTACATACGAGCAAGACGTTCAAGTGTATAAGTTTCTCGATCGGCAAGAAATGAGCGACTTTGGTCAATCTATCAACAATGACCCAAATCGCATCAACGCCTTGAGAAACCTTAGAAGACCCAGAATCGAAATCCATGGTAATGTGCTCCCACTTCCATTCGAATTTCAAGTGGTTGCAATAGACCTTTTGGTACTTGATGCTCCGCTTTAACTCGCTTGACAAGTTAGACACCTTGAGATAAACAACGCTATCTCTCTCTTTCATATTGCTCCACCAAAATGTACGACTTAATATCATGATACATTTTGGTACTCCCAGATGGATTGCAAATGGTGTGTTGTGCGCCCCATCATGATATTATACTTTAAATCGTGGTCGTTAGAACACAAAGTCCGGAGTCGACTCAAGTATTCCTTCTTCATCGATTCTTGCTTCCCAAGATAGCACCTTCTTGCACTTTCTTCCTCATACGCATCGCCTCCGTGTCCGTAGCTTGAGCAAATTTTAACTTTATCGATTAAAGTCGGTTCTACTCAGATACTCGCTATCATCACATGCGTCCCGAGTCTTTAACTCTATCTCCATCCTTTGCAAGTCGCACAAAATGGGCCTCATAGCTGACAATATCGCACTCAGATTTGCATATGATTTTCTACTCAATGCGCCGCCTACCACGCTCGCTTTTCCAGATGGTATTGATGGTATGATCATAATCTTTCAATAGCTTCAAGCCAACGTTGTTGTCGCATGTTGAGTTTCTTTTGAGTGAAGAAATATTTGAGGCTTTTATGATCCGTAAAGATCTCCACTTTCTCCCCATACAAGTAATGCCTCCAAATTTTAAGTGTGAAGATAACAAATGCTAACTCTAGATCATGAGTAGGATAATTCCTCTCATATTCTTTGAGTTGTCGCGAGGCATAGGCTATAACTTTTCCATGTTGCATAAGAACACATCCCAACCCTTTGCCTCAAGCATCATCAGATGACAAATCCTCCGAGCCGATGGTATTGTCGAACAGTCTTTGAAATAAGTCTCCTCTCGAGTTCTTGAAAACTCTTCTCACATTCTTCGCTCCAACCGAACTTTGTATCTTCCGAGTCACCGAAATCAATGGAGTAGCGATTCGAGAAATTCCTTCCACGAATCTCCGATAATAACCATCTAAATCGAGAAAGCTACGATTTCTGGCCATCGATTTAGGTTGTTCCCAGCCTTTGAATAGCTTCAATCTTTGTCGGGTCAATGATATTCCATGACTTGATACCACGTGCCCAAGGAATGCTACTTCTTCAAGCCGTAACTCGCATTTCTTCAACTTGGCATACAAAGCTTATATTCACGGCTTTTGGAGTGTCACCTCAAGTGTTGCTCATGATCTTCACAACTTTTGGAATAAATAAGGATGTCATCAATAAAGACGACCACAAAGTGATCTAAATATTCCTCAATACTCGGCTCATCATATCCATGAAGGCAAAGAGGAGCATTAGTCAATCCAAAGGACATGACTAGAATTCATAATGTCCGCATCGAAGTTCGATAGCCGCCTTTGGAATGTCACCGTTCTAATCTTCAATTGGTGATATCCTAACGAAGATCAATCTTTGAAAAGAATTTGCTCCTTGCAACCGGGTCAAACAGTCATCAATACGCGGCAATGGATACCTATTTTTATGGTGACATGATTCAACTCCCGATAATCAATACAAAGTCGCATACTCCCATCTTTCTTCTTCACAAATAGAATGTGAGCACCCCAAGGAGAAGTACTAGGACGAATAAAGCCAATGTCTAACAATTCCTGCAGCTGGGTCTTTAACACCAAGTTCAATAGAGCCATTCGATATGGGGCTTTGGAAATAGGTTTTGTACCGGGTTAAAGGTCGATACAAAATTCAATTTCACGCCTGGGGTAGGCCAGAAGTTCTTCGTGAATACGTCAGAAATTTATTAACAATAGAAATATCGCTCAAAACCGACGTATTTTTGTTTAAATCAGCGATATGAGCTAAGAAAGCTTGACATCCGCTTTTCAATAAACGAACAGCTTTATGGCTTGAGATGACCGTGATTGATTTTAATGGTTTGGTCGTTTGAATTCGCATAATAGGTTGATTAGGAATATGAAAGCTAACAACCTTACGAAAACAATCAATTTTTGAATGATAAGTAGTTAACCAATCAATCCCTAGAATCACGCCAAATGCAAGTATTTTTTTAATGAAATAAGATCGACAGTAATGTGAGGGTACCGATTTGAACCAAACAAGACTTATAAACAAAGGGATGTAATGAAGGTTTCTCCCAACGGAGTTTCCATAGATAAGTCAAAGTCTAATTTCTCCGGAGTCAAATTTAATCGATGAGCGCAAGTAGGAGAAATAAAAGAATGGGTAGAACCGGTATCAAATAAAGTATAGACTTCATTAGAGTTTATGATAAGCTTACCCGTGATGACCTCATTCGGATTCCTTGCTCTTTGGGAGGTCACAACAAACGCTCTCCCTTGCACTACCGGTTTTGACTTTTCTGGGACGGCCTTTGGTGCCTCCATCCTAGCTGAATTTGTTTTTGGTAAACGACAAAATCGAGCTAAGTGACCTTCTCTTCCACAATTATAACATGCTTTGGACGGCATGACGCAGTTTAGACTGATGTGTCCCTCTCCTCCGCATTTGAAGCATATGATAGGTGGTCTTTCTCCTTCCTTAACAATGGGTGCCAGGTCTTTGATGTCTTTCCATCATCATTGAATCTCCGCTTTCTTGAAATGTCCATTCTTATTGTTTTGGCCTCGATTACCACCGGCGGTTACCATATCCGCCTATTGATTCCTCCACGCTTGTTGTCACCACTTCGATGACTACTCTCACCGGTATTATAATTTTGCTTTACCGCTTCTTTTTAGTCAGGTTGACTCATTATCGCGCTCCACTAATCGAGCCCTATTTACAACATCCTAATACAAACACGCTTTATGAGAAATAAGATGTTGACGTATTCCGCTTTCAAACCTCTTAAAAACATTCGCGCCCATTCTCTTCATTATCCACCAAGTGGGACGAAAACCGTGATAACTCCGCAAATTTTGCCTCGTATCATGACACTACTACATATTGTTTTGTTCCAACTTGATAAACTCCACCTCCTTCATGTGGCGGCGAATACTTTCGTGAAAGTATTTGTCGTTGAAACGCCTCTGAACTTCTCCCAAGATATCTTCAAGACAAAGAAGTTGAGTACGCTTTATCGATTCCCACCAAGAATCGCCTCTCCGCAACATAAAGGGCAAGGGAACCTTTTGCTCCTCTGAGCATCCCAAGACATCAAATATTGTAATCTGCTTTATCCATGCTTCCGCCAAGTGGTTTTGCTCACCCTTAAACTCCGGTGGTCCCAGCCCTTGAATTGTTTAGCGGTGACCGCCGAGAGTTTTTCCGTGTTTCCACCCCACGCTTTTGGATGAGTCGCTCACCGCTATTGCATAAATTGCATAAAGCCTCCGAACATTTGATCATTCATCATTTGGTCGTTGTTGTTGTTTTTGCATGAAGATTGTCGCCTCGATGCACATTATCCCCGATTATTGATATATGGTGAATCAACGATCGCCTCAAGGCCTCCATTGCTATTCTCAACATTCTCGATGTCATTTTCAGACATCGCCACAAAACAAAAGGTTAATTGACATGTAACAAATTATCCCTATCTTCCGACCAACTAATAAAATAGCACATAAACTTAGTAGGTCATACTAGCGAAGGTATTCCCCCTCCCTCCTAGTACTATTCTCACATCTTAGCCAGGATCATATCCCTAAGCTCGATATTAACCGTGACGCCCCAAAATTAGGTATAAATCACCCATCTTGGGTCGCCACTTACATGGTATGTAATTTAAATACAACTTACTAACATAACTCGTGTGGTAATAATACGACATAAATCGTGAGTTTAAATACAAATATCGCTTACTAGATATTATATAAACTCAAAAAGGAGTCCTCATTATAATTATTATCACACTATTTCACGTAATAGTGAGGACTACTAATGCTATCTTCGTGACCATCACTGCTTCCCCAACTCGTCCCAAATTTATATTCTCATTTCCTCAAGAGAACAAAGAAAAGAAAGCGTGAGCTCAACTAGCCCAAAGAAGAAATATTATGACTAAGATAATGCGTAATAAATTATCAATAGTCTTCAACAATGTTAAACCGATAAAATACAATAGACAACCACTTTTTAATCAAGCAATGAATATGCAATCCATTAAAAGAGTCAAGTAGAAAATAAAGTCTACTATCTTTTAGGTTTTAAAAGGTTTTTCATCATCATTATAGCCGAGACTCACTTTTAATAAATATTCCACATCATCGAATCACCCCGCACTACTACCAAGGATATTCTTTAGTATCACGACCACAATTATTCATGCACTACGGCCAAGAATATTTGTGTATTCATTAATGGTCATGATCATGCCAACAATCGGCCCATCAATGCACTACTACCATCGAGGATTTTTATCACATCATTTGTAACATTACTACCATGATTACAATCCGAATAGTCTCTCGGTCATAATCATACCAAGTCCATCTATGCACTACAAAAGCCATGTATGACTTTCAACATAATATAAACATGAGGATGATGACAATGATATAAGAATTCAATAAAACAAGTTCAAGAATTATTTTATCCAGAATTATTAACGTTATCAACAAATTAGTAAAATTCAAGAATGATCGTAAGAATATTTCCATGAAAAGATATCGATGAAACGCAAATATCAAGGATATTCTACTAATTTCATGGAGTATAGAAGTCAATGTTTTAACCAACCGGGTATAATAATGAATGGAATAACAAAAGAAATCACCATGCATGCGATATTGCGATGATAAAAGTTATTCCAATAGAATAATAATAACGGAACCAGTCGTGAAATTCACATCGACAGATGTTCCAACAAGATAATAAAGATGGAACCAGATCCTGTAAAACACACGTATAGGATATTCCAATGTAATGATAAAGACGGAACCAGTCCCTGTAAAACACACAAAATGTGATGTTCCAACAATAATAATAAAGATTTTAACCAGTCCTGTAAAACACATGCATGTGATGTTCCAATGTAATAATAAAAAGATTTTAACCAGTCCTGTAAAAAACACACGCATGTGATGTTCCAATGTAATAATAGAAGAATGTCACCAAGTATAGGTAAAACCACAGATACAAAAGTTATTCCAATGTAATAATAAGCAATGGAATAACAACAGCTCTTCATGAATAAGAAAGAATAACACCCCTTAATTTTGGTAGGAGATTGAATATCGCAAAGAAGGTAGTAAGAATAAAATACTCTTCTTCTTTCTCTCTTATTCTTTCTATACTTTCTCTCTATATAGCTTGATGAATTGTGAAAATAATGAAGCCCTAGGCCTCTATTTATAGAAGATTTCTAGCTTAAGACTCGCCGTGTGAAAAGGCAAGTGGCTCGACGACTAATGATGTGAAAAGAAAAGTGGTTTGACGCTCGTAATGTGAAACGACAAGTGGATCGATGCTCAGTAATGTGAAACGACAAGTGGTTCGACGCTCAATGTGTGAAAACGACAAGTGGTTCGAACGTCTGTAAATGTAATTACTATTAACGAAGGTAAATACTATTGATGAAGGTAAATACTATTCACAAGGGTAATTACTATCGACGAAGGTAATTACTATCGACGAAGGTAAATACTATTCACAAGGGTAATTACTATCGACGAAGGTAATTACTATCGACGAAGGTAAATACTATCGACGAAGAGACTCTTAGATGATGAGATATGAGCCCCCATAAAATAATCAAACTTACCACAAATCATTTTTTTCATCAACACATATTTAATCTTTCAACAATTATTAATCATTTATAACTTGTCGCCTCAATTATTGATTTAATACTATAACATATTATACGATGATACTTTGTGACAATAATCAATCAATAATATAAGAGATATGATGCAACAATTACTATAGCAATAATCGAGCATAAATGAAAGTGACTTCTCACGTAAGTATCAATAATCAATACCGTGTGCTACTACGCAACCACGCCAGACATTACTTTACTTTTTACCACCGGGTAGTTCAACAGCTTTTAACGGTAACACCTCCGCCAAGTTATTTTTATAAAATATTTTTGTCGCTTTCAATCCGACAATAATTTCATTAGGGGTCCACCAATGATTGAGCCATCACGAATATTCCCTAACAAAAAGAATATTCCCCACCAAACGAATATTTTATAACAACTTGCATACTTTGCAAAATTTATAAATATTACCCACAACTATAGCATTATATCAAATTTATTCCATAATATTCAAAAATAATATTTATAGAAAAATTCATCTTTATTTATAAAAGTTGGGGTCTTACATAATATTTCCTACTGGGCTAGTTGAGCTCACCCTTTTACTTTTATTGTTCTCTTCAGGAAATGAGAACGTAGCAGGGACTAGTTGGGGAACGGAGTGACGGACCAGATGGTAGTGTTAGAAGTCCTCACTATTCAGTGAAATAGTGGAAAATAAATGTAATAATATTGAATTTGAGTTTGAATATTGTCTAGACGACAATATTTGTATTAAAACTCACAACTTATGTTTTGCCGTACGTTACACGACAGTTGTATTTGTATTCTGTACCATGTATTTGACGACTCAGAATAGGTGACGTATACCTATTTTGGGGGCGTCACATAGTTGCTCTAGGTTATACCTAATTCCTATTGGTAGAAAATGAGACAATTTGGTTAACCGGTCCACTATTACCCAAATAGCATCGTATCCTTTTCTCGTTGTTGGAAGTCCCACCACAAAGTCCATAGTGATATACTCCCATTTCCACTCCGAAATCTCTAGTGGATGCAACAACCCACTCGGTCTTTGGTGTTTAGCCTTGACTTTCTGAAAAGTTAAGCACCTACTAATATATTCTGCGATTTCCCGCTTCATGTTCGGCCACCAAAAGTTCTGACGAAGGTCTTGATACATCTTAGTACTACCAGGATGTATCAATTACCTCGAACTATGAGCCTCACACATGATCTCTTCTTTTAAATCGGAATTGTTTGGAACCCGAATTCTTCCTTCAAAACGAAGTAAACCTTCTTTATCAAGGTTATACTTAGTCTTCACATCATCTTCCATTATCTTTTTCATTTGCTCGCATTCTTCCGTACTTATTTGCGCTTTCTTAACCCGTTCCACTATCGTTGGTCGAGTCTCTATTGAGAATAACATCTCCACCGTTTCACTTGATAACTTAACTTCTAACTCCATCCTTGCCATCTCCTTTATTAACTCATTCTAAGTCATTAACATTGACAATTTTCCCTACCCTTCCGACTTAACGCGTCGGCTACTGCGTTCGCCTTACTTGGATGATACAGGATATCACAGTCGTAATCCTTTATCAACTCTAACCACCTTCTCTGCCTCTTATTCAACTCCTTCTGTGTGAAGATATATTTCAGATTCTTATGGTCTGTGTATATCTCACACTTTTCCCCATATAAATAATGTCTCCATATTTTTAAGGCGAAGACTACAGCTGCCAATTCCAGGTCATGAGTAGGATAGACCTTCTCATAATCCTTTAACTGGCGTGACGCTTACGCAATGACCTTGCCATGCTGCATGATCACGCAACCAAGTCCTCTATGCGAAGCATCGCTATAAACTATAAAATTCCATGTATCATTAGGTAAGGATAATACATGTGCCTCACTCAACCTCCTTTTTAGTTCTTGAAAACTATTTTCACACTTTTCTGTCCACTCATACTTCACCGACTTTCTCGTCAGATTCGTCAATGGAGTAGCTAATTTAGAAAATTCCTGACTGAACCTTCTATAATATCCTGCTAACCCCAGAAAACTCTGAACCTCGGTTGGCATTTTCGGTTGCTCCCACTCATTCACTGCTTCCACTTTCACTGGATCTACGGATATGCCATATTTATCTGTAACATGTCCTAGAAACTGCACTCGTTCAAGCCAAAATTCACACTTAGTGAATTTTGCATATAACTTCTCCCTTCGTAGTGTTTCCAACACTATTCTTAAATGTTCAGCATGATCTTCTGGCGTCTTAGAATAGACTAGAATATCATCAATGAACACTACAACGAACTTGTCCAAATACTGTTTGAACACCCTATTCATCATATCCATGAATGCAGCTGGCACATTTGTCAACCCAAACGACATAACCAGAAACTCGTAATGCCCGTAACGAGTTCTGAACGCCGTCTTAGGTACATCCTCCTTTCTTACTTTAAGTTGATGATACCCCATACGCAAATCTATTTTAGAGAAATACTTTGCCCCTTTCAACTGATCAAATAGATCATCGATCCTGGGAAACATATATTTATTCTTGATCGTTAACTTGTTCAACTCTCGATAGTCGATACAAAGTCGTAACGACCCATCCTACTTCTTTACAACCAATACGGGCGCTCCCCACGGAGATACACTCGGTTGAATGTACTTTCTATCTAACAGTTCCTGTAATTAAACCATTAACTCATTCATCTCCACTGGCGCCATCCTATATGGTGCCTTTGACACTAGTGCCTTACAAACTCTATATCCCTATCTGGCGGAATACTGGGTAACTCCTTCGGAAATACATCCGCGAACTCTTGAACTACCGCTATCGTTTCCAATGATGATCCCACTCGTTGGGTATCCACAACATGGCACAGGTAACCCTTACACCCCTTCTTCAGCATCTTCCTAGCTTGTGTCATGGTTAGACAACAAGAATGTCCCGGTGATTTATTAGCATAAAACACCACCTCAAGTTTCTTAGAAAGCCTTAGGTTTACACTCTTTTTATGACGATCTATTATTTCTTTATGGTTAATTAACCAATCCATACCGAGAATCACATCGAATTCTCTTAACCTTATCAGTAAAATATCTACCGATAATCTATTGCCCCTAATATCTACAAAATAATTCATATGAATGTTTTCAATGGAAATTATCTCTTCGTTTGGTACCTTAACGTCTAAAGGTATTTCTAACTTTTCAGGGTTTAATCCCAGTTGCTTAGCAAATCCATATACTATAAACGAACAAGTAGCACCCGAGTCAAATAACACATAAGCATTTATTTCGTTGACTGGAATGATACATGATACTACATCTGTTGATGCAACCGCATCTTGGACAGTCATATTAAACGTTCGGGCTAAGGGTCTACCCAATGATGGTGTTGGTCCAATAATGGCTAAATTACCACTACTAGAACCCTTACCACCTTCCGCCCCCTTCTTCGGGCAATTTCTTGCCATGTGGTCCATTGACCCACAAACAAAACAACCACGACTTTTCCTAGGATTAGGACATTTGGGAGATATGTGACCCTCCTGCCCACAATTATAACAACCCATTTTCCCTTTTAGACAGACTCCCAGATTAGTCTTGTCGCATGTCTTGCATGCCTCCATCCTACGTTTAGGATCCCTTTGTTTTATCCCAGTATTCCCAGAGTTAAAATTCTTCCTTTTAGGCATATTGCCACTACCACTGGCAACCTCTGCCTTATTTCCTCCCTCTCCTTTACTCTTATTCTTTCTTTCCTTGTGGTATTGGGTTAACGCCTCACTACCACCCTCTTCTATTATCGCTTTCTCCAGAATTGTTGTGACAAACTGAGAATTTTGAATATTTTAAAAATTTTAATTAATTATTTTAAGGTTCAATATTAGAACCTAGACAGAAAATAAGTGTATGCGTTTAATATTTTTAAGAAGGAATTTTAAGGATTTCAAAATTCCATGAAGGATTTAGGTGAATTATTCAGGATTAAGGGAAAAAGCGTTTAAGTTCTGTAATATGTGTACAGTATGTGGTTAAGGGTCAAGGGTTGACCATATAAACGATATCTGTAACAAACCCTAAGTATATATTAAGAACGTCAACGTTAGGTTAGAAAACCCTAACGTTTAACAAAAACCCTATAAACCGGTTCTGAAAACCCTAATTTCAGTTCCTTGAATCTGAAACCCTAATTCGGTGCATGAAACCCTAAATTGGGAACCAAATGGCGTAAGTGTAAATAATTATAAGATTAATTAGGGTTAATCTTAACAAATTGGTTAGAAAACCCTAATTTCAAAATTTGAAACCCTAATTTTTGGTTTAGGAACCCTAATTTGTAAATAGGGGAAAACCTAAGTGTTAATTAAATAATTTTATAGTTAATTAGGAAATATTAATCCTAATTTTTAAAGTTATAAGTAATTAGAAAATCCTAATCTAATTAGGAAATCTAATTTTTAAATTAGAAATTTATTTTATATTAGAAACCCTAATTTTTGGGTTGTAAACCCTAATCCATGATTTTGACCCAAATTACTAGATTAGTAATTTTAATTAGAATTATTAATCCTAATTAGCAAGATTTAAATTATGATTAGTAAATTTTAATATAATTAGAAAATTCTAATTATAATTTAAAAATATTAATTTTCTATTTTGAAAACCGAAATTTCGGAAATGTTAGAAACTAAATTGCAAAACCTAAGGGTTCAAACCCTAAGGATTTTCTAAACCCTAAACCCTAAGAGTTCCAAATGCTAAACCCTAAGGGTTTGGCCATTTACCAGAATGCCATTAAAATTAAATACTAAAAGACTATTATGCCCTTATTGCATTATTGTACATAACTTGCAAATCTAGCAATAATTGAGTTGCTGAGCAAACCCTACCAATGGTGAGAAAACCCTACCAACCCCATGTGACATAAAATCCAGCCAACCAGCCGAAAATGATCAGATCCTAGATTAAAGAGAGAGAGAAGGCAATTTTACATTTCATTTTGTCCAAACCCATTCTCTCTCTAGAAATTCGGGACTTAGAGTGTAGAGTTAGAAACCAAGCCATGATTAATGTGACACCCCCAAAATAGGTATACATCACCCATCTTGGGTTGCCAAATACATGGTACAAAATTCAAATACAACTTAATTATACAACAGTCATGTAAAATACGACAAAATATAATCTAAGAGTTTTTAATAAGAATATTGTCATCTAGACAATATACAAATTCAATGGAGTCCTCATTACATTTATTGTCACACTATTTAACAGAATAGTGAGGACTACTAATGTTATCATCTGGACCGTCACTCCGTTCCCTGACTAGTCCTGGCTACGTTCTCATTTCCTAAAGAGAACAATGAAAGAAAGGGTGAGCTCAACTAGCGCAGTAAGAAATATTATGACTAAGATAATGCAGAATAATTTATCATTAGCCTTCAACAGTGTGTTAAACTGATAAAATATTACAAACATCAAGTTTAACTATAGCGGAACAAGCAATCCATTAGAAGAGTCAAGTAGAGAATAAAATCTACTATCTTCTATAATTTAAAAGGTTTTTCATCACTTTTATAGCTGAGACTCAGCTTAATAAATAAACCACATCATCCCTGCACACGGCCAAGGATATTCATTAGTATCATGACCACATATTATCCATGCACTACGGGCCAAGGAAATTCTTGTATTCATCAATGGTCATGATCATGCCAACAACTATCCATCAATGCACTACGGGAAAATGAGGACTTTTACCACAACATTTGTAACACTACGGTCATGATTATACCGAATAATCACTGGTCATAATCATACCAAGTCCATCTATGTACTACAGGCCATAGATGAATTTCAACATAATATAAACATGAGGATGATGACAATTGTGACGCCCCCAAAATTAGGTATACATCACCCATCTTGGGTCGCCACTTACATGGTACAGAATTTAAATACAACTTACTAACATAACTGTCATGTACAATACGACATAAACTGTGAGTTTAAATACAAATATCGTTTACTAGATATTATACAAACTCAAAAAGGAGTCCTCATTACAATTATTATCACACTATTTCACAGAATAGTGAGGACTACTAATGCTATCTTCAGACAATCACTGCTTTCCCAGGACTCGTCCCAAATATATTCTCATTTCCTAAAGAGAACAAAGAAAGAAAGGGTGAGCTCAACTAGCCCAAGAAGAAATATTATGACTAAGATAATGCGTAATAAATTATCAATAGTGTTCAACAATGTTAAACCGATAAATAACAATAGACAACCAGTTTAATCTGCAATGAATATGCAATCCATTAAAAGAGTCAAGTAGAAAATAAAGTCTACTATCTTTTAGGTTTTAAAAGGTTTTTCATCATCATTATATAGGCGAGACTCACTTTAATAAATATTCCACATCATCGAATCACCCCGCACTACTACCAAGGATATTCTTTAGTATCACGACCACAATTATTCATGCACTACGGGCCAAGAATATTTGTGTATTCATTAATGGTCATGATCATGCCAACAATCGTCCATCAATGCACTACTACCAATCGAGGATTTTTACCACATCATTTGTAACATTACGGCCATGATTACACCGAATAGTCTCTCGGTCATAATCATACCAAGTCCATCTATGCACTACAGGCCACAGATGACTTTTAAAAAATATAAACATGAGGATGATGACAATGATATAAGAATTCAATAAAACAAGTTCAAGAATTATTTTATCCAGAATTATTAACGTCCAAACTATCAACATGATACTGTTTTGTAGAGTAAAATTCAAGAATGATCAGAAGAATATTTTCATGAAAAGATCTTTGGATGAAACGCAAATATCAAGAATATTCCACTAATTTCATGGAGTATAGAAGTCAATGTTTTAACCTAACCGGGTATAATAAAGAATGGAATAACAAAAGAAATCACCATGCATGCGATAGATCGCATGCATAAAGTTATTCCAATGTAATAATAAATAACGGAACCGTGTCGTGTGAAATTCACAATTCGAAGCGTGATGTTCCAACAGAATAATAAAGATGGAACCGGATCCGGTGTAAAACACACGAGATAGGATATTCCAATGTAATGATAAAGATTTTAACCAGTCCTGTAAAACACATGACGGGATGTTCCAACAGAATAATAAAAGCGGAACCAGTCCTGTAAAACACACGCATGTGATGTTCCAAATGTAATAATAGAAAATGTCACCAAGTATAGGGTAAACCACGTATACAAAGTTATTCCAATGAATAATAAGCGATGGAATAACAACGCTTCTCTTCATGAATAAGAAAGAATAACACCCTTACATTTGGTAGGAGATTGAATACTTTGCGGCGAGTGTAGTAACAAAATACTCTTCTTCTTTCTCTCTATTCTCTCTATACTTTCTCTCTATAGCTTGAATGAATTCATGAAAAATAATGAAGCCCTAGGCCTCTATTTATAGAAGATTTCTAGCTTAGCACTGCCGCCGTGTGAAAAGGCAAGTGGCTCGACGACTAATGATGTGAAAAGAAAAGTGGTTTGACGCACCAGTAATGTGAAACGACAAGTGGTTCGACGCCTGTAATGTGAAACGACAAGTGGTTCGACGTCTGGTAAAGGTAATTACTATTAATGAAGGTAAATACTATTAACGAAGGTAAATACTATTCACAAGGGTAATTACTATTGACGAAGGTAATTACTATTGACGAAGGTAAATACTATTCACAAGGGTAATTACTATTGACGAAGGTAATTACTATTGACAAATGTAAATACTATCGACGAAGAGACTCTTAGATGATGACATATAGCCCCCCCATAAAATAATGAAACTTACCACAAATCATTTTTTTTCATCAACACATATTTAATCTTTCAACAATTATTAATCATTTATAACTTGTCGCCTCGCTTATTGATTTAATACTATAACATATTATACGAGATGATAATCTTTGTGACAATAATTGAATCAATAATATAAGAGATATGATGCGTGAATTATCGTAGCAATAATTGAGCATAATGAGTGACTTCTCTCGTAAGCATCAATAATCAATACTGCGTGCTACTTACGCAACCACGCCAGACATCGCATTTTTTACCACCGGGTAGTTCAACAGCTTTAACGGTAACACCTCCGCCGTTATTTTTTATAAAATATTTTTGTCGTTTTCTCAATCCGACAATTACATTCTGCTAGGGGTCCACCAATGATTGAGCCATTGTATTTAATATTCCCTAACAAAAAGAATATTCCCCACCAAATGAATATTTTATAACAACTTACATACTTTGCAAAATTTATAAATATTACCCACAACTATAACATTATATGAAATTTATTCCATAATATTCAAAAATAATATTTATAGAAAAATTCATCTTTATTTATAAAAGCTGGGGTCTTACAACAATGATATAAAAATTCAATAAAACAAGTTCAAGAATTAATTTATCCAGGAACCAATAACGTCCAAATTGTCAACATGATACTGCTTTGTGGAGTAAAATTCAAGAATGCTCAGAAGAATAATTCCATGAAAAAATACAGGATGAAGCGCAAATATCAAGAATATTCCACTAATTTCATGGAGTATAAAAGCCAAAACTTTAACCAACTGAGTATAATAAAGAATGGAATAACAAAAGAATTCACCATGCATGCGATAGACCGCATGCACCAGCTTATTCCAATGTAATAATAAATAATGGAACTGTGTCATGCGTGAACGCATTGCATGTGATATATTCAACCGAATAATAAAAATGGAATAACAACAGAATTCACCATACATGCGATAGACCGCACAGACAGGTTATTCCAATAGAATAATAAATAATGGAACCAGGTCATGCATAATACGTACAGACAGGATTTTCCAATAGAATAATAAAAAATGGAATAACAGAAGAATTTCACTATGTATGCGGTACTTCGCATAGACAAGTTATTCCAACGAAATAATAAATAATAGAACCAGGTCATGCGTAATTCGCACAGACATGATTTTCCAACAGAATAATAAGGGAAGGAATAACAATAGCTCTCTTCAAGAACACGAAAGAAATAATACCCCTTACCTTAGAAAAACTGGATACTAGAATAGTGAGGTAGCAGACTTCTCTTATTCTTTCTCTCTATAATTTCTCTCTATAATAATTGCTCTAAAGCTTTTGTGAATTGGTGAGAAATGAAGGAAGAATGAGCTTCTATTTATAGGAAAATATAGTTTTAATAATTGCACATTTTGGGGCTCAAAATATTACAGTATAATACCTTCCTCATTTTCTTCATTTTTAATTTAGTCCTGCAAGTATTATCAAACTTGCACCACCTCCCCTAATAGTAAATAATGTGAATTAATAGTTTATTCATGTGACTCAATAGTATAATCATGTGGAAAAACTAATTACAGTATAATACCTTCAACTATACCTCCATTTTTAACTTAGTCATGCAAATATTATCAATCTTGCACCAACTCCCCTAATACTACAAGAATGTGATTTGTAAGACCCCAAATTTTATAAATAAAGATGAATTTTCTATAAATATCATTTTTGAATATTATGGAGTAAATTGATATAATGTTATAGTTGTGGGTAATATTTATAAATTTTGCAAAGTACACAAGTTGTTATATAATATTCGATTGGTCGGGGAATATTCATTTTAACAGGGAATATTCGTACAACGGCAGAATCATTGGTGGACCCCAAAACAGAATTATTGTCGGATTGAGAAAACGACAAAAATACTTTATGAAAATAATGGTGGAAGTTTTACCGTTAACTGTTGAAACACCCAGTGTTAAAAGTACAGTAATACGCGTGGTTGCATAGTAGCACACATTAATAATTATTGATGCTTACGTGATAAGTCACTCAGTTTTGTTGGTATTATTAATGTAATAATATAGAAAATCTTTTTATATAAAACAGAATACTTTTATAAAGTTATTCTATAAATAGAATATATTATATTCTATTATGCATAGTATTGCATAGTGTCTGCATAGTGTTCTACATAGTAAATTCTTTTTATATAAAACAGAATACTTTTATAAAGTTATCTGTTTTATTAGACAATAAATAGAATATATTATATTTTATTATGCATAGTATTTACATAGTGCCTTCATAGTGTTTGCATAGTAAAATCTTTTATAAAGTTATTCGTTTTATTAGATTATAAATAGAATATATTATATTTTATTTAAAAGATTTTGCTTTAAATATGGACCGTCAGATTAAAGTAAATCAATTTGGACCGTTCATGAGTTAGTTACTATGCAGCCCATTTTTCTATCAATAGAAGCTCATTCCTTCATTATTTTCTTACGATCTCGTTGAAACTCTAGAGAGATAAACTATAGAGAGAAAGAAGAAAGTATTCTGCTACTTCACTACTTATATATCCAATACTCTTCTTCTTCTTAAGGTAGGAATATTATTTTTTATACTCGTAAGGGGTGTTATTCTTTTGTATTCATGAAGAGAACTTATGTTAACTCAGTATACACGGGTCATTTCTATATTTGGTGACATTCTTCTATTATTCCGCCTTTACTATTCTCATTGGAATATCACATGCATGCGCTTTTATATCTGGACTGATTCCGCCTTTTTATTATTCTCATTGGAATATCTTGTCAATGCGTTTTACTGCGGAACTTGGTTCCGCTTTATTATTATTATTCTGTTGAATATCCTTGTCTGTGCGTTTTACGCCGGACCTGATTCCATCCTTATTAGTATTCTGTTGGAATAACCTTTCTATGTGAAGTACCGCATGCATGGTGATTTCTTTTGTTATTCCATTCATTATTATTATGTTGGAACATCCTGTCAGTGCGAATTTCACCTGACCTGGTTCCGTTATTTAGTATTCTGTTGGAATAACCTGTCTATGCGAAGTACCGCATGCATGGTGAATTCTTTTGTTATTCCATTCTTTATTATACTCAGTTGGTTAAAGTTTTGACTTCTATACTCCATGAAATTAGTGGAATATCCTTGATAATTGCGCTTCATCCAGTATCTTTTCATGGAAATCTTCTTCTGAGCATTCTTGAATTTTACTCTGCAAAGCAGTATCATGTTGACAATTGGACGTTATTGGTTCTTAGAAAAATTAATTCTTGAACTTGTTTTATTGAATTCTTATATCATTGTCATCATCCTCATATTTATATTTTTTGAAAGTCATCTGTGGCTTGTAGTGCATAGATGGACTAGGTATGATTATGACCAGGGATTATTCGGTGTAATCATGATCGTAATGTTACAAATGATGTGGTAAAAGTCCTCATTAGCCCGTAGTGCATTGATGGACAGTTGTTGGCATGATCATGACCATTAATGAATAAACAAATATTCTTGGCCCGTAGTGCATGGATAATTGTGGTCGTGATACTAAAGAATATCCTCGTCTCAGAAAAGTGCGGGGTGATTCGATGATGTGGATTATTTATTGTCGAGTCTCAAATGATAAAAGTCATGAAAACCTTTTAAATCATAGAAGATAGTAGAATTTATTCTCTACTTGACTCTTCTAATGGATTGCTTGTTTTCGCTATAGTTAAACTTGATGTTTGTTATATTGTATCAGTTTAACACTGTTTAAGGCTAATGATAATTTATTTTTCATTATCTTAGTCATAATATTTCTCACTGGGCTAGTTGAGCTCACCCTTTCTTTCACTGTTCTCTTCAGGAAATGAGAATATAGCTGGAACGAGTCGGGGAACGGAGTGATGGTCCTAGATAGTGCATTAGTAGTCCTCACTATTCTGTGAAATAGTGTGATAATTATTATAATGAGCACTCCATTTGAGTTTGTATACTCTCTAGTAGACGATATTTGTATTCAAACTCATAGTTTATGTTTTGTCGTATTGTACACGACAGTTGTATTATTAAGTTATATTTGAATTTTGTACCATGTATCTGGCGACTCAAGATGGGTGATGTATACCTATTTTGGGGGCGTCACAGTTGGTATCAAAGCTTAGGGATATGATCCCTGACTAAGATGTGAGACTAGAACTAGGAGGGGAGAGACGGGGAATTCCTTCGCTAGTATGACCTACCTAAGTTTATTTGGTATTTTATTTGTCGGTCAAAGTATAGGGATAATATGTTATATGTTAATTAACCTTTGTTCTGTGGAAGTATCTGAAAATGACATCCGAGAATGTTGAGAATAGCAATGGAGCACAGGAGACTGTTGAGTCTCCACATATCAATAATCAGGAGAATGTGCATCAGGAAGGCGACAATCCTCATGCAAACAATAACACTGACCAAATGATGAATGATGAATTGTTCAGAGGCTTTTTGCAATTCATGCAATATCAGGCGAGAGCGTCTCCTGTCCAAAAGGTAGGTGGAAACACTGGAAACTCTCGGACGGTCACCGCTAAACAGTTCAAGGAGCTGGGACCACCGGCGTTTATTGGAGAGCCAAAACCACTTAAGACGGAAGCATGGATAAAGCAGATCACCAAGATATTTGATGTCTTGGGATGCTCCGAGGAGCAAAAGGTTCCCTTCGCCACCTTCATGTTGCGTGAAGAGGCATATTACTGGTGGGAATCTGTAAAACGTACCTAGCCTGACGCACTCAAGATGTCTTGGGAGAAGTTTCAAGAGTTATTCAACGACAAGTACTTTCCCGAGAGTATTCGTCACATGAAAGAGTGGAGTTTATCAAATTGGAACAAAACAATATGACCGTGTCGTAATACGAGGCTAAATTTGCGGAGTTATCCCGGTTTGCATCCCATTTGGTCGATAATGAGGAGCGAATGACGCGAATGTTTTTAAGAGGTTTGAAACCAAGATACGCCAATATCTTATTTCTCATAAACCGTGTTTGTACTCGATGTTGTAAATAGGGCTCGATTATTGGAGCGCCAGAACGAGTCAACGCCAAAGAGAAAGCGGTAAATGACAAAGATGAAAATACCAAAGGGTATCGATCGTGAAGCGGTGACAACAAATGTGGAGGAATCAACATGCCGAAATGGTAACCACTTCGGTGGTAATCATGGCCAAGACAAGAAAATGGACATTTCAAGAAAAGGAGATTCAACAATGATGAAAAGACTTCAAAGACCAAAGAACCGTGGTTAAGGAAGGAGAACGACCACCTATCATATGCTTCAAATGTGGAGGGGAGGGACATATCAGTCCAAACTGCGCGATGCCATCCAAAGCATGTTATAATTGTGGAAGAGAAGGTCACTTATCCCAATTTTGTCGTTCACCGAAGATAAATTCAGTCAGGATGGAGGCGCCAAAGGCCGTCCTAGAAAAGCCAAAGCCGATAGTGCAAGGGAGAGCGTTTGTTGTGACCTCCCAGAAAGCAAGGAACCCGAATGAGATCATCACGGGTAAGCTTATCATAAACTCTAGCGAAGTCTATACCTTATTTGATACCAGTTCTACCCATTCTTTTTTTATCCTACTTGCGCTCAACGATTAAATTTGACTACGGAGAAATTAGACTTTGACTTATCTGTAGAAACTCCGTTAGGAGAAACCTTCATTACATCCACTGTTTATAAGTCTTGTTTGGTTTAAATCGGTACCCTCACATTACCTGTCGATCTTATTTCATTAAAAATACTTGCATTTGACGTAATTCTAGTGATTGATTGGTTAACTACTCATCATGCAAAAAAATTGATTGTTTTCGTAAGATTGTTAGTTTTCATATTCCTAACCAATCTGTTAGGTGAATTCAAGCCACCAAACCGTTAAAATCAATCACTGTCATCTCAAGCCATAAAGCTATTCGTTTATTGAAAAATGGATGTCAAGCTTTCTTAGCTCATGTCACGGATCTAAACAAAAATACGCCGCTTTTGAATGATATTTCTATTGTTAATGAATTTCTGACGTATTCCACAAGAAACTTTTGCCTACCACCGGGCGTGAAATTGAATTTTGTATTGACCTTGAACTCGGTACAAAACCTATTTCCAAAGCCCCATATCGAATGGCTCCTATTGAACTTCGTGAGTTAAAGACCCAACTACTGAGAAATTGTTAGACATCGGTTTCATTCGTCTAGTACTTCTCCTCATGGTGCTCCTGTTCTATTCGTGAAAAAGAAAAATGGGAGTATGCGACTTTGTATTGATTATCGGGAGTATAAAAGCCAAAACTTTAACCAACTGAGTATAATAAAGAATGGAATAACAAAAGAATTCACCAAGCATGCGATAGACCGCACAGACTGGTTATTCCAACATAATAATAAATAATGGAACCAGGTCATGTGTAAACGCACAGAGAGGATATTCCAACTGAATAATAAAGAATAGAATAACAGCAAAATTCACCATGCATGCGATAGACCGCACAAACAGGTTATTCCAACAGAATAATAAATAATGGAACCAGGTCTTGCGTAATACGCACAAACAGGATGTTCCAACAGAATAATAAAGAATGGATTAACTGAAGAATTTCACCATGTATGCGGTACTTCGCATAGACAAGTTATTCCAACGAAATAATAAATAACGGAACTAGGTCATGCGTAATTCGCACAAACAGGATGTTCCAACAGAATAATAAGAGATGGAATAACAATAGCTCTCTTCAAGAACACGAAAGAAATAATACCCCTTACCTTAGAAAAAGCTGGATACTTAATATAGTGAGGTAGCGTACTTCTCTTCTTCTTTCTCTCTATAATTTCTCTCTATAATAATTTCTCTAAAGCTTTTGTGAATTGGTGAGAAATGAAGGAAGAATGAGCTTCTATTTATAGGAAAATATAGTTTCGATAATTGCACGCGTTTGGGGCTCAAAATATTACAAGATAATACCTTCCTCTTTTTCTTCATTTTTAATTTAGTCCTGCAAGTATTACCAAACTTGCACCACCTCCCCTAATAGTAAATAATGTGACTTAATAGTTCATTCATGTGACTCAATAGTATAATCATGTGAAAAAACTAATTACAGTATAGTACCTTCAACTATACCTCTATTTTTAACTTACTCATACAAGTATTATCAATCTTCCACTAACTCTCCTAATAGTACAAGAATGTGATTCCATAGTACACACATGTGAACAAATAGTTATATAAGCATGTGAATTAGTAGAAATTAATTGCTCATTTATCCGATAAATTACCAGATTTATCAATATAACCCCCAGACATCAATTATCATCGGAATAGATGTCGATTTCCACTAACACTAATAATTCCAACACAATGGAACTATCAAATTCATCTTTAATCAACACAACTTATTCATCATTAATTATATAACTCACAATATTTAACAACCAGGTCGTTCCTAGGAAAGAGGGAACTTTCCGATAAGGATTTATCCTTATTGGCGTCCAATTAGGTGACAAAACCTCTCCTTGACAGAACTTCTAGACATTGTCATTATTGCAAATAATAATATGAATAACTTTGTCGTCTCAATTATTGATTTAATAATAATAAATATAATGCGGATGATCTTGTGACAATAATTGAATCAATAATATGAGAGATATGATGCGTTAATTCACATAGTAATAATTGAGTATAACTTAGTGACTTCTCACATAAGCATCAATAATCAATACTGCAGCTACTTTATGCAACCACGCCAGACATCGCATTTCTTTTACTATCGGGTTGTTCAACAGCTTTAATTGTAACACTTTCGTAGTTATTTTTATAAAAAGATAATTCAATGCTTTCTAACTACGACAATACTTCCATTAATAGGGGTCCACTAATGATTGTGCCGTCATCTAATATTACCCGTTAAAACAAATATTCCCCGACCAATCGAATATTATATAGCCACTTGCTTACTTTGCAAAATTTGTAAATATTACCCACAACTATAACATTATATCAAATCCACACCATAATATTCAAAAATATATTTTGAGAAAATTATTCTTTATTCATAAAAGTTGGGGTCTTACAATCAAGCACTAGTAATCCAATAACAGATTCTAGGGTCAGAATCCAAGATCAAAGCTCAAAATGGTATAGAACCCTAATTTTTAGAAATCATATGATCTGATGTTATATATTGTAATTGATTGTTTAAAGTTATGTAATAATGTGTCTTTTAGTGATCTGGGTTGATAGATCAAGGATCTATAACACTTTGATGCACGAAAATCAAGTTTTTAAAACTGGTCAAGAACCCTAATTTTGTTATCTGACAAGGCAATGTCAGGGCCTCTAGATCCGTGTGTTATAGATGTTTTCTGTTTTTTATGTTATAAATTTGTAGTATGTCATGTTATCTTTAATTTGTAACTTGAATCATGGTCAGATCGGATCTAGATTTCATGTTATGATCGGTCAAACAGCGTTGACCGATCACGGGAGTAAACTTCTGGGTAACCCAGATTTTCCCCAGGATGTCTGACAAGACTTTCAAAGCCTCTAATCTTGCTACTGACACTTGTTTTGGCCACGTTGTTGTTTGATCTGTGTAGCCTATCATGTGCACTACATATTCTAGTCCTTAGAACAAGCAGATCATGAGCAGAATCTTAAATAATCACGGTCAAACAACCGTTGACCAACTGACCAGATCAAGATTTCTGGGAAGCCCAGATCTTCAAGAACCGCGTCCTGACCCCGCGTTTGACCAGCCTTAATCTTGTACATGTGTTGTTTGTAGACTGATATAAGGTTGTATACTTGTACCATAATATCAGGACTACATGTTGGAACCTTAATATCACACTAAGAAAGCTGGGAACATATAAATGTAAAGGAGCAAAGTAAGAACGTCGAACTGTTCTTCATTTTTGAAAAACCCAGAAATGAAGAACATGTCTGACAGTGAATTGATGTGCTTAGATCTCACTTATTTGTTGTTGGATGGCCATGAACTCAGTCTCTAGTCGTAGTGTTACACGTATACTACAACATCAAAGCTTTAGCTTCCCAGAAAACACAAACATCACGATTTTAGAACCGATTAAACTACCCCCCTCGTGTCTGACATAAAGATCTGGGCAAGCTCAAGAACACCTAAAGCGACGGGTTTGTCGCTATAGGGCCCTTTAGCGATGGTTTTATTATTATTTATTTTCTGATTTTTCTAAATTATTTAAAAATAGATAAAATGGTTTTAATTATTAAAATACTAAATAAATTTTGAAAAATTATTTTTAAGTCCTAATTGTTTTTTTAATTATTTTGAGTATATTTCATAAATATTTAATATATTTTGGAATGTAAATGGTATTTAATTTATATAATTATAATATTAAATAAATTATTTAAAAATGATTTAAATACATGAAAAATAATATTATGGTATAAGAAACTATTTAAGGTTATTTTTAGTGACTTTTAATATTTTGTGATGAATTCCAATAATTAATTAATATTAATGATAATTAGTTTATTTAATAAATATATTAAATAAATTATGGAAAAATAGAATAAATGATTTAAAAATCATATGAAAATGATTTAAGTGTTATAAAAATATTTGAAGTTATAAAATATAACTTTTGATATTTTGTCATGAAAATATTAATATTTTAATATTAAAAGCAATTATCGAATAATGAATTTAATCATTAAAAATCATATAAATATGATTTTAAGGTATTAAAAATACTTTGATATATTATAAATATATTATAATATTAAGTGATGATTTTCATTAATATTTAATAATAAATAAATATAAATAATAAAAGAATATTGTGGTATTTATATTATATAAATACGATTTTAATGATTAAAAATTCATGATAAATGATAATAATTATTTAAAAATTATTACGAGCTTATGAAAATTATTTTGACTAATATTAAAATTATCTGAGATAATTGTTAAGTGTTAGGCAGAGTTTAATTAAACTTAGACTTGAAATTTTGTCCGACTAGACCGTCGGGATGTCAGATTTGTGTTGGGTTCAACTCGGACTATTATAGTTTGACTTGGTACCGAGTCTTATATGTGTTATAGACTGATAGGGTTATATGTTATGTGTTTAGGTTATTCTGTGTATATCTATATATATAATAGTATTATATTGTGATGATATTATTCAAATATTGGAGATCTATATTACTAATATTGGGTCTTCGGATAAAGCGTTATAAATTGTGTAGTGGTAATCAACGGTTCAGGCAAGTTTGTTTTACTTAACTCTACTAAGAGTTGTTTCATTCAAATATGTTTATGGTGAATCATTGTTGGTTGCCATGAATTGTACTCTGTACATATTGCATGTATAAGTCAGGTATGAAAGGCTGATCACCTTCATTACCAGTTGGTTCAGATATATTTGTTCATGTTTAATACTTGTTCAGTCAAAATTTTGTTCCTGCTAGTTCACAATTATATTGTTGAATTATAGCCAGCCAATTTATTCAAATCATTTCAATCATGATATATCGTTATATTATTGAACTTAAACTTGCTGGGTAATCTTATGCTCACCCTTGCTATATCATGATAAACATTGTAGATTAAGATGAACGTGTCGGATACAAGGAAAGGTTAAAGACAGTTCCAGCTTTAGTATACGTGCGCAATAGTTTTGTAATTGTGTTGTATCTTATGTTTTATAAGTCAACTAAGTTATGAAATGTGTATTAAGTTAAGGTTACTCGACCTTGGGGAATAGTGAGTATATGTAATGTATAAACAATTTATGTTTATATCTTTCGCAAATAGTAATAATTGTATAGAATGATCGAACCGGATCCGCGGTGATTCGGAACCTCGAATTCGGGGCCCTCATAGTTGGTATCAAAGCTGTAGGTTATGAACCTTATGTAGGAATACCTGAGACTAATAACAGTAGTGATTAGGATAAGTACTAACTCAAATAGAGTTAGTTGGTCGGTAAGATTCAAAGACGAATATCGGTGAGTTATAAGATACAGAGTTCCCTAACTCTGATAATAAAGTTAAACAGTAAGTGGTAAATAGATAGAGTCTGAAAGACTAAAAGTACAAAGATAGAAGATCGTAAAACAAAACGATCAAGGCATAGAAATGAATCGTAATATATATGATGAGATCACCCCATGATCAGATAAGGTTATAGTATGAAGAAGGATCAAGCAAATGATTGAACAGTTTACAGCAAGATTGCTGGGTGTCAGTTGTACTATGAATTGGTACAGATTCAGGAAATGATTATGTTTTAGAGTTTATGCCCTAGAGGTCAATTATTTTATATAATTGCTTAACATTTTGATATTATATTTGATTGAATAAATATATGATTTTATTATGGTTTTATTTACTGTGTAATATAATTGTTAACATACTAAAATTCCTTAGAATAGTGATACAAATTATATAGTTTCAAGTATGTGACTTGAACATGAGATTATATAATTACAATTAGTATCATTGTTCTTAAATGTCCCTAGTTGAGTATCATTGTTGATGGGACAACAATGATGCATTGAGACTAGTATGTAGATTGATTGATGACCAAATCTCATTGATCATAAATATATGAGATATTAAGTCAATGCCTAGGTACATGTTAGAGAACGATGTACTGGACAGACCCACCATGAGAATTCTATATGGAGCATTATGCGAAGTGTCATTAGCAATTCTCATAGTGACAATGATGTAATGGTCCTCCCGACACAAAATCGCTATATTACTACACGAGAATTTATGTACTTTGATATCATCAAATGTCACCTTTAATAGGGTGGACTATAAAGGTGATTATTGGGTTCATCATGAATCGTGTGAGAAATATGAGTGATCTAAATGGAATTTAACCATCCTATATATTATGGGTGATATCCATAGGCCTCTTGATTGAGTAGGACTATGAAATGCATGGCCATGCTCAAATAGTGATTTGTTTCATATAGTCTACTCATTGATCAAGAAAACTCAGATTGAATTATGAAGAGTATGACACATTCCATGACTCGAGTTTAATCTAGGATATTAAGGTTAAAAGGATTAAATTACATTGAAACATTAGTCACGAAAAGGTTGCATCGAATCATCGATATTATTATTACTTGGGTAGCAGTGATGCATTACTAGATGCCACTCACTATTTATAATTTTATAATATGATTTTAAAATTATTGCCAACGTAATAATAACCTATAGGGTCATACACATAGAACGTAATTAAAAGAAAATTAATTTAAATTGTAAAGATTTAAATATGTCAATATGATTGATAGAATTTTAAATTACAAATTTAAATTAATAGGATAATTTATATATAGGTATATTAATTAAGTAAGACTTAATTAAGATATATATAAATTCGGATTTTAATAATATTAGGTTTTTGATTAATTCCTCATAACTGTTATATATATGATATATATCAGTCACTTTAGGTTTTACGTCAAAATACAAAACCCTAGCCGCTCTTAGAGTGAGACTAGATAAAACAGCTTCGAAAATCCTCATCATTGGTGGCTAGTACCGCGGTTCCTTCTTCTGCAGATCGTAGGATGATTCGCGGAGCGTTCGTGTGGACACCGTAGAGACGCAGCTCATTTGGATTGCGTTGGAGATTCGATCGTATCAATTTCAGTTTCTTAATCGGTATAATTTCTAACCTCTGAATTAATTGAATTTTTCGCATGGATCCTTTTTTAGGGTTTCGAAAATTGCTTTAAAAATTTTATTTCCGCTGTGCATTTCTGTGCCGAAACCCCAACAGTGGTATCAGAGCTACTTGTGAAAAGATTAATTTAGATTACGTGTTTTAATTGTATTGGATATATATGATATATGATGATGCATGTTTATCGATATGAAATTGAATATATGATATTCCGTTGTATGTATATTCTGGTAATATATATGATGATACTGTTAATCGTATCTTTAATCGGTGGAATAACAATATAACTGTTCTAATCGGATTAGAAGCATGAAGAATCGTTTTAATATGATTAATCGAAACTTGACATATATGATAAATTCTGGGTGTACTGTTATTCATTTTAATATAATTAAATCGAAACTAGACATATATGATTTGTTATTATGGGTGTTTTGGTGGATTAAAATGTATGATTCTGAAACTGTTTCAGAGATTCATATGGAAAAATTCTGCAATACAGATTGTAGTTCGAAAAAAAAATTCGTTCGGCGCCGCCTTCGACCCCGCCACCACTTCGTTGACCCCCTGGTCCCGTCAAGCGCCGCGCGATGGTCGTGTCCCCCTATGTTATATATAGTTTTCTTTAATTATATATAAATTGTTATGTGCTTATTGTGATATTTATGGTGCATAGTTATGGCCTTTTGACCCATAGGTTAGTGGTTTTAGTTTTGAAATACGGCTTGCATGTCGTGCCTTTCTATAAATTCTAATGTAATATTCTCTTCTCATCTAAATCCTCGAATGTAACTCGAGGTTTCTTTATGTCATGTAATAATCTGTAATTGATGAAGATGTCAAGATGGAGAACACAATGGAAAGATGATGATGGAGAGGAGGCACATGCTTGAGGAAGATTGAAGGAAGCTATTTATCTTAAGATCTTTTACCACCATAGATTGACCTTCAATCTTTCATTAGATTGAAAAGATTGACAGTGGATTGGGCCATAACTGTGACACATTTAATTTTGCACTTTATTTATGATTGTATGCGATATGATATGATAAATAATGTGCATGCTTAATAAGATTAAAATTGGTGAGATCTAAATTAATTAATAAAATCCCTCATTAAATTATTAAGTCTAAATCAGATGCCTTCCGATGAATAACACTCATCAAGACCTTGATCAGTAGATGTAGGTTTGCCAAAGCAAAGTACCCTATTTATCTAGGTAAGATGCGATAGGATAATTGTGATATCCAAACTGTTAAAATCATTGGGCCCGAATTAACTAAGTTATCTCAATAGGATTGTGGACTTAGAGGCATAGAGTTTGGTAGGTACCATTAGATGGACTAGAAACAATTGTTGTTTACCAAACTATCCAAGAGTTATATATGATATAATTGACAAAGGGTTGTCTACCTAAATAATTGTGTTTTAAGAGATTAGCCAAAGCTAACTTAAGGCATAATGAAATATGGATCTTGGCTCACTAGAAAGATTTAATAGAAAATGCTTTCCGAATTAATAGTGAGGGCTATTAATTTGAATAAAATAGTGGGAGGTATATTTTGAGTGTACTATTATCAATTATATAATATCAACTCTGCAATTTGACTTATTATTTTTGAACTTATAAATTGTAGATATCAAATGGCAAACAACAACAACACAAATAGTCTTTCATTACGATCAGTCCTTGAAAAGGACAAGCTGAGTGAAATTAATTTCCTTGACTGGCATAGGAACTTGAGGATTGTCCTCAAACAAGAGCGCAAGCTATATGTCCTTGATGGGCCCATTCCTGCAGCACCAGCTGTCACTGCACCATGTGCGGAGCATAATGCTTAAAAGAAGCATCAAGATGATGCTCTGGACGTGAGTTGTGTCATGCTAGCAACCATGAACGCTGAGCTTCAGAAGCAACATGAGTTGATGGATGCTTATGAGATGATCGAGCATCTCAAGAAATTGTTCGAAGGGCATGCTCGACAGGAGAGGTATGATACAAGCAAGGCATTGTATCACTGCAAAATGGGTGAACGTGATCCAGTTGGTCCACATGTGCTGAAAATGATTGGGTATATTGAGTACCTTGATAGGTTGGGTTTTCCAATAACTCCGGAAGCCCAAACTTACCTTGTTTTGTAATCTTTGAACAACAACTACTCTCAATTTGTTATGAACTATCTTATGAATGAAATTGAGAAACCCCTTACTGAGTTGTTGAGCATGTTAAGAACTGCCGAGAACAATATGAAAAAGGCAAGACCCGCTCCCATAATGATGGTGCAAAAGGGGAATGCTAAGGGAAATTAGAAAGGCAAGAAGAAGATAGGATCTAAATCTTTTGCTAAACCCAATTCCAAAACCAAACAGGCTTTAAAACCTAAAGGTGGGGTGGCTAAAGAAGGTGAATGTCACTTCTGTGGAAAACCTGGACACTAGAAAAGGAACTGTAATGCTTATCTGGAGGAAGTGAAGAAAAGGAAAGGAAATACGACTTCTGATTCAGGTATATATGTTATAGAAGTCAACTTGTCTACTTCTACATCATGGGTATTGGATACTAGATGTGGTTCTCACATTTGTGATAATGTGCAGGGACTCCGAAGGAGTAGGACTTTGGCAAAAGGAGAGGTTGACCTACGAGTTGGGAATGGAGCAAAAGTTGCTGCACTGGCCGTAGGAACTTATCATTTATCTTTGCCCACTGGGCTAGTTTTAGAATTTGAAGATTGTTATTTTGTGCCTGCTATAAGCAAAAACATTATTTCTGTTTCTTGTTTGGACAAGAAAGGTTTTTCATTTATAATAAAGAACAATCGTTGTTTGTTTTACTTAAATGATATTTGTTATGGTGTTGCACAATTGTTTAACGGTCTCTATATTCTTGATTTAGAAATGCCTATCTATAACATAAATACAGAACGATTTAAATCAAATGATTCAAATCCAACATATCTCTGGCACTATCGTTTAGGCCATATAAATGAGAAACGCATATCCAAACTCCATAAAGATGGGTTCTTGGATTCATTTGATTTTGAATCATATAAGAAATGCGAGTCTTGTTTATTAGGCAAGATGACTAAAGCCCCTTTCACTTTGGACATACGTTGAATGGGCTAGCGATGTATTGGGACTTATACATAGTGAGGTATGTGGACCCATGAGTTCGTTAGCAAGAGGTAGGTTTTATTTCTTCATTACATTTACTGACGACTTTAGTAGATATGGATATGTGTATCTTATGAGACACAAATCCGAATCCTTTGAAAAGTTCAAGGAATTCAAGAATGAAGTTCAAAACTAATTTGGCAAAAGCATAAAAGCCCTTCGATCTGATCAAGGAGGTGAATACTTAAGCCAAGACTTTGATGACCTTCTAAAGGAGTGTGGTATTATATCATAGCTCACTCCACCTGGAACACCGCAATGGAATGCTGTATCTGAGAGGAGGAATCGAACCTTGTTGGACATGGTACGATCAATGATGAGTCATGCAGATCTTCCAATAAGCTTCTGGGGTCATGCCCTAGAGACAACTATATTCATACTTAACTGTGTTCCTATAAAGACGGTTCAGAAGACACCATTTGAGATGTGGACTGGGAAACGTCCTAGTATGTCGTTCATGAAGATTTAGGGTTGCGAGGCGTTTGTAAAACATCTGGATTCTGACAAGCTCGGACCCAAATTTGACAAATGTAATTTTGTGGGATACCCAAAGGAAACAGAAGGGTATTATTTCTACAAACCTTCTGAGAACAAATTGGTTGTTGCTCAAACTGGTATTTTTCTAGAAAGAGAATTTGTCTCTAAAGGAAACAGTGGGAGGAAAGTAGAACTCGAAGAAATTCGAGAACCACAAAATATCATTGAACCTAAGTTGGAACGTGAGCAGGGACCACAAGAAATTGTGGAAAGTGAACCTGCTCAAATTACACAAGTCATTCGTAGATCTGGTAGGACACGCCAAGAGCCTGAGAGATATTATGGATATCTTGTGACTCAAAACGGCGATGTGATGTTCATAGATCAAGATGAGCCTGCTTCCTACCAAGAAGCTATAAATGGACCAGATTCTGAGAAATGGCTTGAAGCCATGAAATCTGAGATGGACTCCATGTATACTAACCAAGTATGGACTCTAGTTGATCCACCCGAAGGGGTAAAACCAATCGATTGCAAGTGAGTTTTCAAGATGAAAATTGACATGGATGGTAATGTACAAACCTATAAAGGCCGACTGGTAGCAAAAGGTTTCAAACAAATTCAAGGTGTTGAATATGATGAAACCTTCTCTCCAATGGCAATGGTTAAATCCATCAGGATCTTACTTGCTATTGCAGCTTTTTATGATTACGAAATCTGGCAGATGGATGTCAAAACTGCTTTCCTTAACGGAAATCACCTTGAGGATGTGTATATGACACAACCTGAGGGTTTTGTCACTCCAAAGGATGCTGGAAAGGTATATAAGCTGCAGCGATCCATTTATGGATTGAAGCAAGCCTCCTGGAGTTGGAATCTTCGATTTGATGAAGCAGTCAAAGAATTTGGCTTTATTAAAAATGAAGATGAACCTTGTGTATATAAGAATGTTAGTGGGAGTCACATTTTATTCCTAGTATTATATGTTGATGACATATTAATTATTGGGAATGACATTCCTTCCTTATAGGCTGTAAAAACATGGTTAGGAAAATGTTTCTCCATGAAAGATTTGGGCGATTCTGCCTACATTTTAGGTATCCTGATCTATAGAGATAGAACGAGAAAAATGCTCGGCCTAAGTCAAAGTACATATATTGATTAAGTGTTGAAACGGTTCAGCATGCAAGAGGCGAAAAGAGGAAACTTACCCGTGACTCATGGTGTAAAGATCTCTAAGGCCTAATGTCCTAAATCACAAGATGATGAGGAGCGTATGAGAAAGATCCCTTATGCTTCGTTAATTGGATCTATCATGTATGCAATGATATGTACTCGTCCGGATGTCTCATATGCTTTGAGCATGACGAGCAGATACCAGTCGAATCCAGGTGAAGGTCATCGATGCGGTGATCGAAGAATATCCTCAAGTACCTAAAAAGGACTAAGGATTCATTCTTGGTATATGGATGTGAAGAGGAACTTGCAGTAAAGGGTTACACAGATGCTAGTTTCTAGACTGACAATGATGACTATAAGTCTCAGTCAGGTTTTGTGTTTTGCCTTAATGGTGGTGCTGTTAGCTGGAAAAGTTCGAAGCAAGAGACAGTAGCTGATTCTACAATAGAGGTTGAGTATATTGCTGCTTCTAGTGCAGCCAAAGAGGCTGTATGGATTAAAAAGTTCATCACTGAACTTGGTGTTGTTCCAACCATTGTTGATCCGGTTGCTCTATACTGTAATAATAATGGAGCCATTGCACAGGCTAAGGAACCCAGATCTCACCAATGATCCAAACATATACTTAGGCGGTACCATCTCATCCGTGAAATCATTGATAGAGGAGATGTACATATAGAAAGAGTGCCAACAGATGATAATGTTGCAGATCCACTGACTAAGGCTTTGTCGCAGCAGAAGCACGACGGTCACACTAGTTCCATGGGTATTAGATACATGAGTGATTGGCTCTAGTGCAAGTGGGAGACTGTTAGAGTTTATGCCCTAGAGGCCAATTATTTGATATAATTGCTTAACGTTTTGATATTATATTTGATTTAATAAATATATGATTTTATTATGATTTTATTTACTGCGTAATATAATTGTTAACATAATAAAATTCCTTAGAATAGTGATACAAATTATATAGTTTAAAGTATGTGACTTGAACATGAGATTATATAATTACAATTAGTATCATTGTTCTTAAATGTCCCTAGTCGAGTATCATTGTTGATGGGACAACAATGATGCATTGAGACTAGTATGTAGATTGACTGATGACCAAATCTCATTGGTCATAAATATATGAGATATTAAGTCAATGCATAGGTACATGTTAGAGAACGATGTACTGGACAGACCCACCATGAGAATTCTATATGGAGCATTATGCGAAGTGTCATTAGCAATTCTCATAGTGATAATGATGTAATGGTCCTCCGATCGGAAATCACTATATTACTACACGAGAATTTATGTACTTTGATATCATCAAATGTCACCTTTAATAGGGTGGACTATAGAGGTGATTATTGGGTCATAATGAATCGTGTGAGAAATATGAGTGATCTAGATGGAATTTAACCATCCTATATATTATGGGTGATATCCATAGGCCTCTTGATTGAGTAGGACTATGAAATGCATGGCCATGCTCAAATAGTGATTTGTTTCATATAGTCTACTCATGGATCAAGAAAACTCAGATTAAATTATGAAGAGTATGACACATTCCATGACTCGAGTTTAATCTAGGATATTAAGGTTAAAAGGATTAAATTACATTGAAACATTGGTCACGAAAAGGTTGCATCGAATCATCGATATTATTATTACTTGGGTAGCAGTGATGCATTACTAGATGCCACTCACTATTTATAATTTTATAATATGATTTTAAAATTATTGCCAACGTAATAATAACCTATAGGGTCACACACAAAGAACGTAATTAAAAGGAAATTAATTTAAATTGTCAAGATTTAAATATGTCAATATGATTGATAGAATTTTAAATTACGAATTTAAATTAATAGGATAATTTATATATAGGTATATTAATTAAGTAAGACTTAATTAAGATATATATAAATTCGGATTTTAATAATATTAGGTTTTTGATTAATTCCTCCTAACTGCTATATATGTGATATATATCAGTCACTTTAGGTTTTACGTCATAATACAAAACCCTAGCCGCTCTTAGAGAGAGACTAGAGAAAACAGCTTCGAAATCCTCATCCTTGGTAGCTAGTACCGCGGTTCCTTCTTCTGCAGATCGTAGGACGATTCGCGGAGCGTTCGTGTGGATACCGTAGAGACGCAGCTCGTTTGGATTGCGTTAGAGATTCGATCATATCAATTCCTATTTCTTAATTCGTGGATTGTGTTGGAGATTCGATCGTATCAGTTTCAGTTTCTTAATCGGTATAATTTCTAACCTCTGAATTAATTGAATTTTTCGCACGGATCCTGTTTTAGGGTTTCAGAAATTGCTTTAAAAATTTTATTTTCGCTGTGCGTTTTTGTGCCGAAACCCCAACATTATGAATATGGATTAAATGAAATTCGTATTGAGAAGGGAGTTAGTGTTAGGTGGGGATTCAATTGAGGATTCATGTAGACAGATGAGTTGTATGATTCCTTGTGTGGGCGGGGAATTGTACTTGGTGTAAAAACTACTTAGTTCTGGCAATGATAATCATTGAAATGTTTTGTGTCGCACTATTTGATATATGCATGTTAAGAGGGTGATTCCTTTCTCATGTGTATAACAGATAGATAGGTCATAGGTAGAGGATATAGGATTAAGTACGAGTTCTTAAGACTCATACTTATGTGACATTCTTGACTCATAGTTATATGAAATGTTTATGAACCCCTCAGCGAATGGACGCCAAAGTTCGGACTAGGACAAGTTCTTAAACTCATATGATTGTGGCAAGTAAATGAACTCATAAGTGTGGTTTGACGAACTAGGTATAGTTGTGTGTAAATGGAGTATTAAAGATTATAGGAACAGATAGATTGTTAAGCCAATGATTATTAGTGGAGACATAAGTTTTCCAAAACTCCTAGCTATGCTAGACTTCGAAATTTTGACATCAAGCTAAATACGTATTAAGTGTTTTTGAAAAAAATAAAATAAAATATGTAGACTCGTAATCATTTTTGAAACGGTTTAAAGTATAGTCTATGCTACTTATTTCAGCTAGACGCAAATGATTTGAAATATCAAAATATCTTTTATTTATCACTCATGTACCATGTAACTTGGTGCAGAGATGATAAAAGTTGATAGAGTTGTAAATGCAGGAATACTTAGTGTGAATTCGATCTGAAAATCATTGTTCCACTATTGTATGATGCGTTATGACAAAGTCATGCAACGACGGCTTCCTCAAACAGTCTGTTAATACAGTACGGCATCATAACGTCATTCTCAAAAATATTTTCAATAAAATTTAATTTGTCAACGGGGTTTGGCTACACCTAAATAATTCGATTGAATTGAATTATTGATATGAGTCTATGCTATTCGATTCAGCTAGACTAATGTTTATGAAAACTCTAAGTGTTCATTGAAAGAAATTTCCCGACCTAGATTGTTTTGGTGCGAAATCCTATGATAAGTGTGACGCCCCCAAAATAGGTATACAACACCCATTTTGAGTCGCCAAATACATAGTACAGAAAGAAAAATACAACTTCAATAATACAATTATCGTGCAAAATACGATAACACATACTGGGAGTTTAAATACAAATATTGTCTTCTAGACAATATCCACACTCAAATAAGTCCTCATTACAATTATTCAAACACTATTTTACAAAAATAGTGAGGACTGCTAAAACATCTTTCTAGAACCATCACTCCATACCCCGACTAGATCCTGCTATGTTTTCACCTCCTGAGAAGAAAAATGGAACAAAAAGGAAAAGGGTGAGCTCAACTAGCCCAATAAAGAATATTATGACTAAGATAATATACAACAAATTATCATTAGTTTTCAACAGGGAAAAATCTGATAAAATATAATAGACAACAAGTTTTAGATCAACAACTGCAGCGGAAACAGCAATCCATTAGAAGAGTCAAGTAGAGAATGAGTTCTATTATCTTCTAAGATTTAAAAGTTTATCATCAATATTTTATCCCTGTAACATCAATCAATATAAATCTTTAATCAAATATTCATCTTTGCACTATAGGCCAAAGATATTCATATTTATCACCAGTCGGTCATGTTCATCTCAACACCTGTTCAACTTTGCACTACGGGCCAAAGATATTCATCAGTTAATCATTCATCTTTCCACTACATGCCAAAGATATTCAGTAATATCATCATTTAGGACTGAGGATGATGAAAAATATTTTAAAGAAAACGAATCCAGTGAGACAGAAAGACAAATAGTAGGGATTCGTATAACAGTTTATCCAAGATAAATAATACTTCATAAATACCAATTGTGAAGCAGAATTCAAAAATAAAGATCAAAACATGGATACAATCAAAGATAGTACCCATAATAGACATCTTGGACAAAAAGAGAAAATTTTATTTTATTTGGTGAATAGTGCCGTATTCGTGAATAGTGCCGTATACGTGAATAGTGCCATATACGTGAATAGTTACCCCGACACAAATAGTTCCAAATTTGATAAAAATTCCAAACCAATATTTTGGCATAATGATATCGAAAGAAATAATATCATTTACGGAGAAAATAACATTCTGTACCTTAAAATAACTGTACTTCTGATCAGAATATCGGATAGAAAGCAGAAGGAAACTTGTACCGAACATCAACTCTCAAAGTATATAAATACTCACAAAAATACGCTCGATAATCTAGAGAGAAAGAAAACTTTTTGTGGTGTGATTTTCAATTCTAACATAAGCGTCTATTTGTAGGAAAATGCTAGAACGCCATAGGAGACTAAAATAATAAAATATATTATTTCTTTTTCTTTCTTCCACGCATGTGCTAAGTTTCAAATCTAGACCACCCACCTTTGAACCAATTTCCAGCAGCCCATGTGTATTCAACACAAGTGGTCCCCCCCCATAATTTAATAAAAATCATTTTATTTTCCGAAACTTCAGTAATTCATAGAAAATATCCCGTTTATCAGAAAAATACAAATTTTATATCCATTCTACGTGAAATCAAATTCTCTACAGCTTTACAGAAGAAAGTTTTTCCAAATTCTAAACCGAAAATATCCAAAATCCACAAACGGGTGATTTTTAATACCTACCTTCCGACAAAATACTGATAAAACACCTCAGCATTAATTCCTTCGTTTATAACCACATAAATAAATTCATCATTTATATTCACATAAAATAAATATTTGCTTATCATATAAATCAATAATTAATTATTCACCAATAATATTACAGAATCACAATTATGACAACCAGACCGTTCCCAGGAAAGAGGGAGCTTTCCAATAAGGATTTATCCTTACTGGCGCGCAATTAGGTGACCAAACCTCTCCTTGACAGAACTTTCTAGACATTGCCAATAATGTTATCTAATAATATTATTCAAATAATATGAATTATTGATCTAATAATGGGAAATACTATGCAGTGACAATTATTGAAACAACAATAATATAAAATATCAACGCAGCAATTATTGAATCAATAAAATTAAATATTGAATAAGAACTCACAGAACAATTATTGAGTAGTGTCTTCTTACGTTAATCAATAATTCAACAATACTTTATGCAATACCGTGTGCTCTTGTGCAACCATGCATATTCTTCGTATTTTAACCACCGTGTATTCTTACAACGGTGTTAATTCAGAATAATTACATCGTTATTTATAAAAACTCATACATTGTCATTTTTTTCATCCGACAATTATTCAGTTATGGGGCCCACAATTGACTGTGCCGTCGTACGGAGATTCCCGAAAAAAGAATATTCCACGACCAAACGAATATTCCCCGATAAAATGAATATTTTATAACCACTTGCTTATTTTGCAACATTTTCACATTTCACCCATATCCAGAGCATTATATCAAATTAATACCTTATTAATTTAGAATAATGAATAGAGAAAAATTCACTTTTATTTATAATAAATTGGGGTCTTACAATAAGACTGAGGTGAACTATGTTGTTTGGATAAATAATCCAATCAATTAGCGTAAATATTCGCTAGACATGATTAATACGTTATGCATGACGTAAGAGTATGATAGGCTAATCACCTAAAGTACTAACAACGATAGTTTACCTTCTTTGTGATTGTCAACATACCAAGTAATGTATTGTTTTGCGGTATGAATACCGTTAAAACTATGTGTTCATGGTCTATATGACCCCTCAGCATAATTTGAAAATTTTTACTCTTGTGAGTGGTGTATTGGGTTGCATGTGATAATGTATGTGAATGGTGTAAGTAGTATAGTGTAAAGTGTGAGGTAAATTTCGGGGACGAAATTTTTAGAATAAGGGGTGAATGTGACAACCCGAGAATTTTAAATATTTTTAAAAATTTTAATTAATTAATTTAAGGTTCATTATTAGAACCTAGACAGAAAATAACTGTATGCGTTTAATATTATTAAGAAGAAATTTTGAGGATTTCAAAATTCTATGAAGGATTTAGGTGATCTATTCAGGATTAAGGGAATAAGCGTTTAAGTTCTGTGATATGTATACAGTATGTGGTTAAGGGTCAAGGGTTGACCAGATAAACGATATATGTAACAAACCCTAAGTAAATATTAAGAACTTCAACGTTCGGTTAGAAAACCATAGCGTTTAACAAGAAACCCTAGAAACCGGTTCTAGAAACCCTAATTTTAGTTCCAGGAATCTGAAACCCAAATTCGGTGCATGAAACCCTAAATTGGGAACCTAATGGCATAAGTGTAAATAATTATAAGATTAATTAGGGTTAATCTTAACAAATTGGTTAGAAAACCCTAATTTCAAAATTTGAAACCCTAATTTCTAGTTTAGGAACCCTAATTTGTAAATAGGGGAAAACCTAAGTGTTAATTAAATAATTTTAATGGTAATTAGGAAATATTAATCCTAATTTTTAAAGTTATAAGTAATTAGAAAATCCTAATCTAATTAAGAAATCTAATTTTTAAATTAGAAACTCTAATTTTTGGGTTGTAAACCCTAATTCGTGATTTTGACCCTAATTACTAAATTAGTAATTTTAATTAAGAATTATTAATCCTAATTAGCAAGATTTAAATTATGATTAGTAAATTTTAATATAATTAGAAAATTATAATTATAATTTAGAAATATTAATTTTCTATTTTGAAAAACGAAATTCAAAAATGTTAGAAACTAAATTGCAAAACCTAAGGGTTCAAACCCTAAGGATTTTCTAAACCCTAAACCCTAAGAGTTCTAAACCCTAAATCCTAAGGGTTTGGCCATTTACTAGAATGCCATTAAAATTAAATGCTAAAAGACTATTATGCCCTTATTGCATTATTGTACATAACTTGCAAATCTAGCAATAATTGAGTTGGTGAGCAAACCCTACCAACCCCATGTGACATAAAATCCAGCCAACCAGCCGAAAATGATCAGATCCTAGCAACATGATATCATTTTTATAAATTAAAGAGAGAGAGAAGGCAACTTTACATTTCATTTTGTCCAAACCCATTCTCTCTCTAGAAATTCGGGACATAGAGTGAGAGAGAGTGAGAAACCAAGCCATGATCAAGCTCTAGCAATCCAATAACAGATTCAAGGGTCAGAATCCAAGATCAAAGCTCAAAATGGTATAGAACCCTAATTTTTAGAAATCATACGATCTGATGTTATATGTTGTAATTGATTGTTTAAAGTTATGTAATAATGTGTCTTTTAGTGATCTGGGTTGATTGATCAAGGATCTATAACACTTAGATGCACGAAAATCAAGGTTTTAAAACTAGTCAAGAATCCTAATTTTGTTGTCTGACAAGCCAATGTCAGAGCCTCTAGATCCGCGTGTGTTAGATATTTTCTGTGTTTTATGTTATAGATTTGTAGTATGCCATGTTATCCTTAATCTGGAACTTGAATCGTGGTCAGATCGGATCTAGATTGTATGTTATGATAGGTCAAACAGCGTTGACCGATCACGGGAGTAAGCTTCTGGGTAACCCAGATTTTCCCCACGATGTCTGACAAGACTTTCAAAGCCTCTGATCTTGCTACTGACACGTGTTTTGGCCACGTTGTTGTTTGATCTGTGTAGCCTGTCATGTGCACTACATATCCTAGTCCTTAAAACAAGCAGATCACGAGCAGAATCTTAAATAATCACGGTCAAACAACCATTGACCAACTGATCACCAGATGAAGATTTCTGTGAAACCCAGATCTTCAAGAACCGTGTCCTTACCCCTAGTTTGACCAGCCTTAATCTTGTACATGTGTTGTTTGTAGACTGATATAAGGTTGTATACTTGTATTATGATATCAGGACTACATGTTGGAACCTTAATATCACACTAAGCCAGCTGAGAACATATAAATGTAAAGGAGCAAAGTAAGAACCTCGAACTGTTCTTCATTTCTGGAAAACCCAGAAATGAAGAACATGTCTGACAGTGAATTGATGAGCTTAGATCTCACTTATTTGTTGTTGGATGGCCATGAACTCAGTCTCTAGTCTTAGTATTACACGTATACTACAACATCAAAGCTTTAGCTTCCCAGAAAACACAAACATCACGATTTTAGAACCGGTCAAACTACCCCCCTTCGTGTCTCGATATATAAAGATCTCTGGCAAAGCTCAAAAACACCTATAGCGACGGGTCTATCGCTATAGGGCCCTTTAGCGACGGTTTTATTATTATTTATTTTATGATCTTCCTGAAATTATTTAAAAATAGATAAAAATGGTTTTTAATTATTAAAAATACTAAATAAATTCCGAAAATTTATTTTTAAGTCTAATTATTTTGAGTATATTTCATAAATATTTAATATTTTTGGAATGTAAATGGTATTTAAGTTATTTAATTATAATATTAAAAAATTATTTAAAATGATTTAAATACATGAAAAATCATGAAAAATAATATTATGGTATAAGAAAATATTTAAGGTTATTTTAGTGACTTTTAATATTTTGTGATTAATTTCACTAATTAATTAATATTAATGATAATTAGTTTATTTAATAAATATATTAAATAAGTTATGGAAAATAGAATAAATGATTGAAAAATCATATGAAAATGATGTAAGTGTTATAAAAATATTTTAAGTTATAAAATATAACTTTTGATATTTTGTCATGAAAATATTAATATTTTAATATTAATAGTAATTATCGAATAATGAATTTAATTAAGTGTTTAAAATCATATAAATATGATTTTAAGGTATTAAAATACTTTGATATATTATAAATATATTAAAATATTAAGTGATGATTTTCATTAATATTTAATAATAAATAGATATTAATGATAAAAGAATATTGTGGTATTTATATTATATAAATATGATTTTAATGATTAAAAATTCATGATAAAAGATAATAATTATTTAAAAATTATTACGAGCTTATAAAAATTATTTTGACTAATATTAAAATTATCTCGAGATAATTGTTCAAAGTTAAGCGAGTTTAATTGAACTTAGACTTGAAATTTTGTCCCACTGCCGTCGTCGGATGTCGATTTGTGTCGGGTTCAACTCGCACTACTATAGTTTGACTTGATACTAAGTCTTATATGTGTTATAGGTCGATAGAGTTATGTGTTATGTGTTTAGGTTATTCGTGTATATCTATATATATAATAGTATTATATTGTGATGATATTATTCTAATATTGGAGATCTATTGTAAGACCCAAACTTTTTAATGAATAAAATCAAATTTCCTTTTATTTATTATTGTGAATAATAAGGTATTAATTTGATATAATAACTTTAGTTATGGGTGAAATGTGAAAATTTTGCAAAATAAGCAAGTGGTTATAAAATATTCATTTTGTTTGTGGAATATTCTTTCCGTGGAATATTCGTATGCGATGCCAGTATTGATCATTTAATGGGCCCCATAAAAGAATAATTGTCGGATGAAGAAAACGACAAGTTTGAGTTTTTATAAATAACGGCGTAGTTATTCACAATTAACAATCATTGGAATACCCGTGGTTAAAATACGATGTCTACGCGTGGATGCACAGTATTGATGAATTATTGATACTTACGTAAGAAGGCACTACTCAATAATTGTTACAGTAGTTACTGTTCAATATTTTATTTTATTGATTCAATAATTGTTGCGTTGATATTTTATATAATTGTTGTTTCAATAATTATCATTGCACAGTATTTCCCATTATCAGATCAATAATTCATATTATTTGAATAATATTATTAGATAGCATTATTGGCAATGTCTAGAAAGTTCTGTCAAGGAGAGGTTTGGTCACCTAATTACGCGCCAGTAAGGAGAAATTCTTAGTAGAAAGCCCCATCTTTCCTGGGAACGGCCTGGTTGTCATAAATGTGATTCTGTAATATTATTTGTGAAAAATTAATTATTGATTTATATAATTAGGAAATATTTATTTTATGTGGATATAAATGTTGGATATATTTATTGTGGTTAAAAATGAAAGAGTTAATGTTGAGGTGTTTTATCAGTATTTTTGTCGGAATGAAGGTATTAAAAAATTAAACCAAAGGTGTTTTTTAGAGATATATTAAATGAGTTATAATTTTTAATCCGACCGTTGGATCGTTGTAATTTTTGGATATGTTATACATATATAAGTTGAGTACATGTCCACAAATTTTGAACCGTTAAAAATGAACGTATGATTTGTTATGAATTTTAGGAGGTGACTGGTTTAGAAATTGTTGAAGTATTTGAATTTAACATTTTGGTAGAAAATTCTGGAATTGAGTGGGCCCCACTTGTGGTTGGTGAAGAAATGTGCTGAATTTTATTTCAAATGTGGTGGGTGGGAATAGTAGCAGGTAAAAGCCATCAGGTTGCAGGTCAAGTCTGCTAACATTTTCCTATAAATAGAGGGCTAAGTTAGAATTGAAAATCACACTAGAAATATAAGCTTTATCTCTTTCTCTCTCTAGATTATTGAGTGTATTTTGTGAGTATTTAGATACTTTGTGAGTTTATATTCATCAGTGCAAGTTTCTTTTAGCCTTATACCGATATTCCGATCAGAAGTAATGATATTTTGAGGTAAGGGGTGTTATATTCTTCTTAAAATGATATTTTCTTCAATATCATTATACCAAAGTGTTGGTATGAACTTTTTATCAAATTTGGAACTTTTTGTGTCGGGGTTACTATTCACGTATACGGCACTTTTCACGTATACGGCACAATTCACGAATACGGCACTATTCATCGAAAAATGAAATTTTCTTCTTTTTGTCCAAGATGTCTATTATGGTTACTATCTTAGATTGTATTCATGTTTTGATCTTTATTCTTGAATTTTGCTTCAAAATTGGTTATTATGGAGTATTATTGATCTTGGATAAACCGTTATACTTAATCCTTACTATTTGTCCTTCCGTCTCACCGGATTCGTTTTCTTTTAAAATATTTTCATCATCCTCGGTCCTAAATGATGATATTATTTGAATATCTTTCACTTTGTAGTGCAAAGATGAATGATTAACTGATGAATATCTTTGGCCCGTAGTGCGAAGATGAACAGGTGTTGAGATGAACATGACTAACTGGTGATACAAATGAATATCTTTGGCCTGTAGTGAAAGATGAATATTGATTAAAGATGTATATTGATTGTTATTACAGGGATAAAATATTGATGATGGACTTTTAAATCTTAGAAGATAGTAGAATTCTTTCTCTACTTGACACTTCTAATGGATTGTTGTTTCATTGCGCATTGTTGATCTAAAACTTGTTGTCATTATATTTTATCGATTTTTTCCTGTTGAAAACTAATGATAATTTGTTGTATATTATCTTAGTCATAATATTCTTTACTGGGCTAGTTGAGCTCACCCTTTTCCTTTTTGTTCCATTTTTCTTCTAAGGAGGTGAGAACATAGCATGATCTAGTCGGCGTATAGAGTGATGGTTCTAGAAAGATGTTTTAGCAGTCCTCACTATTTCTGTAAAATAGTGTTTGAATAATTGTAATGAGGACTCCTTTTGAGTTTTTATACTCTCTAATTGTATTTAAACTCACAGTTTAATGAAGTTGTATTTGTTTCTGTACCATGTATTTGGCGACTCAGAATGGGTGATGTATACCTATTTTTGGGGCATCACAGTTGGTATCAGAGCTTAGGGATATGGTCTCTTGCGTAGATCAGGGAATAGAACTAGGAGGGGAGAGATGAGTAAATCCTTCGCTAGTGTGTCCTATCTAAGATTATTTGTTGGTCAGTTATAATATAGGGATATTATGTGATATGTTAATTTGTTTAATTAACCCTTATTTTATGGCGATGTTTAAGAATGGTATGCACGAGAACTTTAACAATGGAGTGTATGAGGCGTGGAACAACCTTTAGTCACAAACTAGGAGAACGTAGAATGTGAAGGCAATAATCCTCCCAGAAACAACACTACCTAACAAATGATGAATGATGGGATGTTCGAAGTTTATTGCATTTTATGAAAAACCGATTTAGGAAACTCGTGCACGATTACGGTGGAAATGCTAGCAATGCACGGCTTGTCACAACCAAGCGATTCAAAGAGTTGGGACCACGAAATTTAAGGGAAAGCCGGATCCGATCATAATGAAATGTGGGTCAAGCAAATTACCAAGATATTCGATGTCTTGGGATGCGGAGGAACGAAGGTTCCATTCGCCACCTTTATATTCCTCGGTGAGACAAACTCACCGGTGGGAGTCTCGTAGCGTACCCAAAGAAGTCGCTTTTCAAAGATGTCCCGGGAAACATTTCAGAAACTATTCAATGACAATTACTTTCCGACGAAAGTATTCGTCATATGAAGGAGAGTAGAGTTTATCGATCGGAACAAAACAACATGACGGTGTCCCAAAGATTAAGCGAAGCGAAGTTTGCGAGTTATCGAGTTTGCACCTCATTTGGTCGAAAATGAGGAACGAATGATAAGGATGTTTCTGAGAGGTCTAAAGCCCGAGATTCGGCAATATCTTATATCTCATAAATTTTCTTTATATTCAGATGTTGTAAACATGGCTCAATTATTAAAGCGAGATAATGAGTATGTGCAACCGAGGGACCACAACCAAGGTCATCACTAAGTGGCGTGAGCCATCATCGAGCGATGATAACCAATGAGGAGGAAAAATCTAATAAAGGCGGTAACCACTCGGGTGGTCATCGTGGCCATGATAATAGGAGACGTGAGTCAAGTGGAAATTTCAGAAAGAGGAGATTTAACAATGATGGGAAGACATCAGCAGCAGCAGCACCAACATCAACTGTTTCTAGGGGAGGAGAACGACCACCGATCGTATGTTACAAATGAGGGAAAGAGGGACACATCAGCCCAAACTGCCCACAAAAATCCAAGGTGTGTTATAACTGTGGAAAGGAAGGTCATATAGCTAGAGATTGTCTAGTTGCGAAACCAAGTTCAACAGGGATGGTGACTCATGGGTAAGCTAATCATAAACTCTTGCGAAGTTTATACCTTATTAGATACCGGTTCTACCCATTCTTTTATCTCTCCTGCTTGTGCTCAACGTTTAAACTTAACTCCGGAGAAATTAGACTTTGACTTATCTGTTGAGACTCCGTTAGGAGAAACTTTCGTTACATCTACTGTTTTTAAATCTCGCATGATTCAAGTCGGTACCATCACATTACCTACCGACCTTATTTCGTTGAAAATTCTTGCATTTGATGTGATTTTGGGGATTGATTGGTTAACCACGCATCATGCTAAAATTGATTGTTTTTGTAAGGTTGTTAGTTTTCATATTCCTAACCAACCTATTATACGAATTCAAATAACCAAACCACTAAAATCAGTCACTATCATATCAAGCCATAAAGCTATTCATTTATTGAAAAACGGATGTCAAGCTTTCTTAGCCCATGTCACGGACTTGAACAAAAACACGTCAGATTTGAATACTATTTCTATTGTTAGTGAATTTCATGATGTGTTTCCTGAAGAACTTTCCGGTCAACCCCCAGAACGTGAAGTTGAATTCTTTATTGACCTTAAACCTGGTACAAAGCTCATTTCTAAAACTCCATATCAAATGGCTCCTATTGAACTTCAGGAGTTAAAGGTCCAACTACAGGAGTTGTTGGACATCAATTTTATTCGTCCTAGTACATTTCCTTGGGGTGCTCCTGTGTTATTCGTAAAAAAGAAAGACGGGAGTATGCGACTTTGTATTGACTACCGAGAGTTGAACCATGTCACTATCAAGAATAGGTATCCCCTACCTCGCATTGATGACCTGTTTGACCAGTTGCAAGGAGCACAATTCTTTTCAAAGATCAATCTTCGTTCTGGATATCATCAGCTGAAGATTAAAACTGAGGATATTCGAAAGACTGCCTTCAAAACTTGGTACGGGCATTATGAATTCTTAGTCATGTCTTTTGGATTGACTAATGCTCCTGCTGCTTTCATGGATATGATGAACCTTGTATTCAAGGAATATTTGGATCAGTTTATTGTTATCTTTATTGATGACATCCTCATCTATTCCAAAAGCCGTGAAGATCATGAGCACCATTTGAAGCTGACACTTGAATGGCTTTGTGAAAACAAGCTTTATGCCAAGCTGAAGAAATGTGAGTTCTGGCTTGAGGAAGTAGCATTCCTTGGGCACGTGGTGTCAAAACATGGAGTATCTATTGACCCGTAAAAGATTGAAGCAGTACAAAGTTGGGAGCAACCAAAGTAGGTGACTGAAGTGCGTAGCTTTCTTGGCTTAGCTGGTTATTATTGGAGATTTGTTGAAGGATTTTCTCGAATCGCTACTCCGTTAACTCAGTTGACTCGGAAAGATACAAAATTCATATGGAGTGAGGAATGCAAGAAGAGTTTCCAAGAGCTCAAGAGGAGACTCATTTCGGCACCTGTTCTGGCAATACCATCTGGTACGGATGGATTTGTTATATACAGCGATGCTTCAGGCAAAGGGTTAGGATGCGTTCTCATGCAACATGGGAAAGTCATAGCCTATGCCTCACGACAACTCAAAGAATATGAGAGAAATTATCCTACTCATGATCTAGAGTTGGCAGCAGTCGTTTTCGCGTTTAAGATTTGGAGACACTACCTGTATGGGGAGAAAGTGGAGATCTATACAGATCATAAAATTCTCAAATATTTCTTCACCCAAAAGGAACTTTACATGCGGCAACGACATTGGCTCGAGCTGTTGAAAGATTACGATCACACCATCCAATATCATCCTGGAAAATCAAACGTGGTAGCTGACGCATTAAGTAGAAGATCATATGTGGGTACGAGTTCAATGTTGTTAACACAAAGGTCCATTTTGTATGACTTACAAAGTATGGAGATAGAGATGAAGGCTCCAAGTACCCACGTGATGATATCAAACATGCAAGTAGAACTAACTTTAATCGATAAAGTTAAAGCTGCTCAAGCTACGGACATGGAGCTGATGCGTATGAAGAAGAAAGTGCAAGAAGGTGTTATTCCAGAAGCAAGAATCGATGAAGAAGGAATACTTAGATTTAACTCCAGACTTTGTGTTCCTAATGATTCTCACTTGAAGCATAGAATCATGATGGAGGCACACAACACACCGTTTGCAATCCATCCTGGGAGTACCAAAATGTATCATGATATTCGACATACATTTTGGTGGAACAATATGAAGAGAGAAATCGCAGAGTTTATCTCGAGGTGTTTAACTTGTCAACGTGTAAAGGCGAAGCATCAAGTGCCAAAGGGTCCATTACAACCACTTGAGATTCTGAAATGGAAGTAGGAACACATTACTATGGATTTTGTTACAGATCTTCCCAAAGTTTCTCAAGACGTAGATGCTATTTGGGTTATTGTTGATAGATTAACCAAGTCTGCCCATTTCTTGCCGATACATGAGATTTATTCCCTTGAATGTCTTGCTAGTATGTACGTGAATGAGATTGTGAGATTGCATGGCATGCCAATATCTATAGTTTCGGATCGTGACCCAAGATTCACTTCACGATTTTGGGTTAGCTTACAGAAAGCTATGGGCACGGATTTACGATTTAGTTTGGCATACCATCCTCAAACAGACGGACAATCAGAGAGGACTATTCAAACCCTTGAATATCTATTAAGACTTTGTGTCCTAGATTTTAAAGGAAGTTGGGATAAGTACTTGCCACTGGTGGAATTCTCCTACAACAACAGTTATCAAGCAAGTATAGGCATGGCTCCATTTGAGGCGTTGTGTGGACGAAAGTGTCCTTCTCTAGTATGCTGGGACGAGGTGGGAGAAGCAGCGTTGTTGGGACCAGAATTAGTAAGCATAACTACAGAAAAGATCCAAATGATTAGACAACGTATTCAAACCTCACAAGATCGACAAAAGAGTTATGCTGATCTTCATAGAAAGGACGCGGAGTTTAATATTGGAGATCATGTATTGTTACGTGTTGCTCCATAGAAGGGAGTTACAAGATTTGGAAAGAGAGGAAAACTCAATCCACGATTTATTGGTCCATTTAAGATTCTTGACCGAATAGGAAATGTGGCCTATAGACTCGCATTACCTCCAAGTATGTCTCGTGTTCATAATGTTTTTCACATATCCATGCTTCGTAAATATGTGAAAGACCCGAACCACATTATTGAGTTAGAACCAGACGAGATATCTGAAGATTTAACGTACGAGGAGGTACCTGTTAAGATCTTGGATAGGAAAGAGCATGTCCTACGCACGAAGGTTATACCACAATTTAAGGTTTTATGGACAAACCATGCTATTGAAGAGATGACCTGGGATTTGGAATCAGAAATGAAAGAAAGGTATCCTCACCTTTTCGAAACACCAGGTACGTACGTCAATTTCGAGGACGAAATTTCATAAGGAGGGGAGGTTGTAAGACCCCAACTTTTTAATGAATAAAATCAAATTTTCTTTATTTATTATTGTGAATAATAAGGTATTAATTTGATATAATAACTTTGGTTATGGGTGAAATGTGAAAATTTTGCAAAATAAGCAAGTGGTTATAAAATATTCATTTTGTCGGTGGAATATTCTTTCCGTCGGGGAATATTCGTACGATGGCGCAGTCATTTGTGGGCCCAATAACAGAATAATTGTCAGATGATGAAAACGACAAGTTTGAGTTTTTATAAATAACGGCGTAGTTGTTACCGTTAACACTATTGGAATACCCAGTGGTTAAAATACAGTAATACACGTGGATGCACAGTATTGATCAATTATTAATCCTTACGTAAGAAGGCACTACTCAATAATTGTTACGAGTTAATTCTTTAATATTTTATTTTATTGATTCAATAATTGATGCGTTGATATTTTATATTATTGTTGTTTCAATAATTATCACTGCACAGTATTTCCCATTATCAGATCAATAATTCATATTATTTGAATAATATTATTAGATAACATTATTGTAAATGTCTAGAAAGTTCTGTCAAGGAGAGGTTTGGTCACCTAATTGCGCTCCAGTAAGGAGAAATTCTTATTGGAAAACCCTCTCTTTCCTGGGAACGACCTGGTTGTCATAAATGTGATTCTGTAATATTCTTTGTGAATAATTAATTATTGATTCATATGATAAGGAAATATTTATTTTATGTGGATATAAATGTTGGATATATTTATTGTGGTTAAAAATGAAAGAGTTAATGTTGAGGTGTTTTATCAGTATTTTTGTCGGAATGAAGGTATTAAAAAATTAAACTAGTGTTTTTGAGATATATTGCGTGAGTTATAATTTTTAATCCGACCGTTGGATTGTTGTAATTTTTGGATATGTTATACATATATAAGTTGAGTATATGTCCACAAATTTTGAACCGTTAAAAATGAACGTATGATTTGTTATGAATTTTAAGAGGTGACTGGTTCAAAAATTGTTGAAGTATCCGAATTTAGCATTTTGGTGGAAAATTCTAGAATTGAGTGGGCCCCACTTGTGGTTGGTGAAGAAATGTGCTGAATTTTATTTCAAATGTGGTGGGTGGGAATAGTAGCGAGTAAAAGCCATCGGGGTTCACAGTCAAGTCTGCTAACATTTTCCTATAAATAGAGGGCTAAGTTAGAATTGAAAATCACACCAGAAACATAAGCTTTCTCACTTTCTCTCTCTAGATTATTGAGTGTATTTTATGAGTATTTAGATACTTTGTGAGTTTTTATTCATCAGTGCAAGTTTCCTTCAGCCTTATACAGATATTCCGATCATAGTACTGATATTTTGAAGTAAGGGGTGTTATATTCTTCTTAAAATGATATTTTCTTCAATATCATTATACCAAAATATTGGTATGAACTTTTTATCAAATTTGGAACTTTTTGTGTCGTGGTTACTATTCACGTATATGGCACTATTCACGTATACGGCACAATTCACGAATACGGCACTATTCATCAAAAAATGAAATTTTCTTCTTTTGGTCCAAGACGTCTATTATGGTTACTATCTTTGATTGTATCCATGTTTTGATCTTTATTCTTGAATTTTGCTTCAAAATTGGTTATTATGGAGTATTATTGATCTTGGATAAACATTATACTCTATCCTTACTATTTGTCCTTCTTCCGTCTCAATTGGATTCATTTTCTTTAAAATATTTTCATCATCCTTAATCCTAAATGATGATATTACTGAATATCATTCGCCTGTAGTGCAAAGATGAATGATTAACTGATGAATATCTTTGGCCCATAGTGCGAAGATGAACAGGTGTTGAGATGAACATGACTAACTGGTGATACAAATGAATATCTTTGGCCTGTAGTGAAAAGATGAATATTGATTAAAGATGTATATTGATTGTTATTATAGGGATAAAATATTGATGATGTACTTTTAAATCTTAGAAGATAGTAGAATTCTTTCTCTACTTGACACTTCTAATGGATTGTTGTTTCCACTGCAGTTGTTGATCTAAAACTTGTTGTCTATTATATTTTATCAGATTTTTTCCTGTTGAAAACTAATGATAATTTGTTGTATATTATCTTAGTCATAATATTCTTTACTGGGCTAGTTGAGCTCACCCTTTTCCTTTTTGTTCCATTTTTCTTCTAAGGAGGTGAGAACATAGCAGGATCTAGTCGGGGTATGGAGTGATGGTTCTAGAAAGATGTTTTAGCAGTCCTCACTATTTCTATAAAATAGTGTTTGAATAATTGTAATGAGGACTCATTTTGAGTTTTTATACTCTCTATTTGTATTTAAACTCACAGTTTAATGAAGTTGTATTTGTTTCTGTACCATGTATTTGGCGACTCAGAATGGGTGATGTATACCTATTTTGGGGGCGTCACATCTATATTACTAATATCAGGTCTTCGGATAAAGCTTAATAAATTGTGTAGCGGTAATCAACGGTTCAGGTAAGTTTGTTTTACTTAACTCTACTAAGAGTTGTTTCATTTAGATATGCTTATGGTTAATCATTGCTGGTTGCCATGAATTGTACTATGTACATATTGCATGTATAAGTCAGGTATGAAAGACTGATCACCTTCATTACCAGTTGGTTCAGATATATTTGTTCATGTTCAATACTTGTTCAGTCAAAATTTTGTTCCTGCTAGTTCACAATTATATTGTTGAATTATAGCCAGCCAATTATTCAAATCATTTCAATCATGATATATCGTTATATTATTGAACTTAAACTTGCTAGGCAATCATATGCTCCCCCTTGCTATATCTTGATAAACATTGCAGATTAAGACGAACGCGTCGGATACAAGCAAAGGTTAAAGACAGTTCCAGCTTTAGTATACGTGTGTAGTAGATTTGTAATTGTGTTGTATCTTATGTTTTATAAGTCAAGTAAGTTATGAAATGTGTATTAAGTTAAGGTTACACGATCTTGGGGAATAGTGAGTATATGTAATGTATAAAAAATTTATGTTTATATCTTCCGCAAATAGTAATAGTTGTATAGAATGATCGAACTGGATCGGCGATGATTCAGGGCCCTCACAATTGTCCCATAGGACGCACTCTAAAAAACCGAAATCCTACTTTAGAGCCAGGGTTTCTGGCCCTGCTCAAACCTACGTGAGGGGAAAACCTAAGTGTTAATAGGGGAAAACCTAAGTGTTAATTAAATAATTTTAGGAACCCTAATTTGTAAATAGGGGAAAACCTAAGTGTTAATTAAATAATTTTAATGGTAATTAGGAAATATTAATCCTAATTTTTAAAGTTATAAGTAATTAGAAAATCCTAATCTAATTACGAAATCTAATTTTTAAATTAGAAACCCTAATTTTTGGGTTGTAAACCCTAATTCGTGATTGTGACCCTAATTACTAAATTAGTAATTTTAATTAAGAATTATTAATCCTAATTAGAAAGATTTAAATTATGATTAGTAAATTTTAATATAATTAGAAAATTATAATTATAATTTAGAAATATTAATTTTCTATTTTGAAAACCGAAATTCAGAAATGTTAGAAACTAAATTGCAAAACCTAAGGGTTCAAACCTTAAGGATTTTCTAAACCCTAAACCCTAAGAGTTCTAAACCCTAAACCCTAAGGGTTTGGCCATTTACTAGAATGCCATTAAAATTAAATGCTAAAAGACTATTATGCCCTTATTGCATTATTGTACATAACTTGCAAATCTAGCAATAATTAAGTTGGTGAGCAAACCCTACCAACCCCATGTGACATAAAATCCAGCCAACCAGCCTAAAATGATCAGATACTAGCAACATGATATCATTTTTATAGATTAAAGAGAGAGAGAAGGCAACTTTACATTTCATTTTGTCCAAACCCATTCTCTCTCTAGAAATTCGGGACTTAGAGTGAAAGAGAGTGAGAAACCAAGCCATGATCAAGCTCTAGCAATCCAATAACAGATTCAAGGGTCAGAATCCAAGATCAAAGCTCAAAATGGTATAGAACCCTAATTTTAGAAATCATACGATCTGATGTTATATGTTGTAATTGATTATTTAAAGTTATGTAATAATGTGTCTTTTAGTGATCTGGGTTGATAGATCAAGGATCTATAACACTTAGATGCACAAAAATCAAGTTTTTAAAACTAGTCAAGAATCCTAATTTTGTTGTCTGACAAGCCAATGTCAGAGCCTCTAGATCCGCGTGTGTTGGATATTTTCTGTGTTTTATGTTATAGATTTGTAGTATGCCATGTTATCCTTAATCTGCAACTTGAATCGTGGTCAGATCGAATCTAGATTGTATGTTATGATAGGTCAAACAGCGTTGACCGATCACGGGAGTAAGCTTCTGGGTAACCCAGATTTTCCCCACGATGTCTGACAAGACTTTCAAAGCCTCTGATCTTGCTACTGACACGTGTTTTGGCCACGTTGTTGTTTGATCTGTGTAGCCTGTCATGTGCACTACATATCCTAGTCCTTAGAACAAGCAGATCACGAGCAGAATCTTAAATAATCACGGTCAAACAACCATTGACCAACTGATCACCAGATGAAGATTTCTGTGAAACCCAGATCTTCAAGAACCGTGTCCTGACCCCTAGTTTGACCAGCCTTAATCTTGCACATGTGTTGTTTGTAGACTGATATAAGGTTGTATACTTGTATTATGATATCAGGACTACATGTTGGAACCTTAATATCACACTAAGCCAACTGAGAACTTATAAATGTAAAGGAGCAAAGTAAGAACCTCGAACTGTTCTTCATTTCTGGAAAACCCAGAAATGAAGAACATGTCGACAGTGAATTGATGAGTTTAGATCTCACTTATTTGTTGTTGGATGGCCATGAACTCAGTCTCTAGTCTTAGTATTACACGTATACTACAACATCAAAGCTTTAGCTTCCCAGAAAACACAAACATCACGATTTTAGAACCGGTCAAACTACCCCCCTTCGTGTCTGACATAAAGATCTGGGCAAGCTCAAAAACACCTATAGCGACGGGTCTATCGCTATAGGGCCCTTTAGCGACGGTTTTATTATTATTTATTTTATGATCTTCCGGAAATTATTTAAAAATAGATAAAAATGGTTTTTAATTATTAAAAATACTAAATAAATTTCGAAAAATTATTTTTAAGTCTAATTATTTTGAGTATATTTCATAAATATTTAATATTTTTGGAATGTAAATGGTATTTAAGTTATTTAATTATAATATTAAATAAATTATTTAAAATAATTTAAATACATGAAAAATCATGAAAAATAATATTATGGTATAAGAAAATATTTAAGGTTATTTTAGTGACTTTTAATATTTTGTGATTAATTTCACTAATTAATTAATATTAATGATAATTAGTTTATTTAATAAATATATTAAATAAATTATGGAAAATAGAATAAATGATTTAAAAATCATATGAAAATGATGTAAGTGTTATAAAACTATTTTAAGTTATAAAATATAACTTTTGATATTTTGTCATGAAAATATTAATATTTTAATATTAAAAGTAATTATCGAATAATGAATTTAATAAGTGTTTAAAAATCATATAAATATGATTTTAATATTAGGTTTTATGAAAATCAAAGTAGCAATCAAATTACAAAATATAGCGGAAGCATGATAAAATCATATTTTAAAATTTTTCACAAACCAATTACCCGGATCATCCTTTATGCATATTATTAATTAAACGAAGAATAAGAAATTATGAAATCATACCCTTGTAGAAACGAGCTTCCTCAGTGCGAAGTTCACCTCCTACTTCTCCTCATGATCTCCTTGAATCTCTGGTAGATTCCTTCCTTTGATCAATGTAAGCCACCCAAATGTATGGCCTCTAGAGGTGATCCACCAAGGAAGAAGAATTTTCAAGAAGAAGGGTATTGGCTCAAACCCTAGTTTTTCCTATCTCAGATATAGAAAAAGAGGCGTACTCTCCAACTCTAGGAATTACGATATCCGATATCCGATATAAGACTCCTCTTATAAAGATATCATGTAACCTATTTTAATTAAAATAAGGTATTATTCATTTAATTAAACTCTTTTAATTAAATGGGCTCCTCTAATCCTATTAGGGTAATTAATTAAACTCCTTTAACTAATTTTCCTTCCTAATCCAATTAGGAATAAATGAGAGTACTTATATTAAATTAATTCCTAAACCTTTTTTAGAAATTAAAATAATAATAATTGTAATAATATTAATAAGACTCCTCTCATTAATTTATATTTAATATTTCTAAAATATTAAATAATAAATATTAAGCTATTTAATTTATTCTATCACCATAGATTAAATTAAATATACTTAACATATTATTACAATTATGCCATTAACTTCTTAAATAATTATTCTTCCTTTTATGGTGTGACCCTTTAGGTTCTCCATATTAAATCGGTTGTGAATAAATCAATTAGAACAATTCTAATCTCATTTAAATAAATAAATTAAACAAATAATTTATTTAAATAAATAATATTTATTCTACAATAGGGATAAGCCTCCCTAGCGATCAACGACTTTCTAGATAATATAGATTTCAACATTAATCATAAAAGAACCTTTGAGTAAATAGTTACCGTACAATTCAATCCTTCCACCATACAATGTCCCAATTAAATATAAGACATGGAATTACTGTGAAGTCTTATTTTATTTAATTATATGTATTTCAATTCCTAAATGAACAACTCCTAATGAATGCAAATTAGAAACTACTTTCTAATTTCATTCCACATCGCCAAGGATTCTCGGTTGTCATTTATCGAATCACATAGGACATTTCTCCCTTTTACTAGAAGTGGTAGATTCTTTATTGGTCATTCATTATCTTCATATATAACTTATTACACCCAAGCATACCCTTTGATATACTCTAAGAGTCTTAAGGAATAAGTCAAAGTGTAATTCATTATATATAAGATACTATGATGATCTCAAGTCTAAGGATCATTTGTACTACTATCACTACAGAATTCCTATTGACAGTAAATAAAACTCCATTAGGTATTCCTTAGCGAGTCAATGCTAAGTGAACTTATTCTCTAATAAGCACCTACATACTTGTTTTAGTGTCTCCACACAAATGATCATGAGATCAATCATCCTCATCCAATGAGCAAGCAACGATGTACCAATCTATCCCATTCACTAATCCCCAATTTAGTAATCCAATGATTGGGAACTATTTTAGTTTTAAGCTTTCTAAGAATTTAGATCTCATTAGAATGATCATCATCATTATTCTAAAAGCGTTGCTTAAAACTATGGGTTTATCACATATTATTAAAACAAAGACCATGCAGATAATAAATGCCTTTAATAAATAATTCTTTTATTAATAAATAAATAAGATTGATTACACAAGATATGCTTTATCATCATATCATGATTGATTGCTTGTATACATAATACTTTCATTTAAGGTATTAAAATACTTTGATATATTATAAATATATTAAAATATTAAGTGATGATTTTCATTAATATTTAATAATAAATAGATATTAATGATAAAAGAATATTGTGGTATTTATATTATATTAATATGATTTTAATGATTAAAAATTCATGATAAATGAAAATAATTATTTAAAAATTATTAAGAGCTTATAAAAATTATTTTGACTACTATTAAAATTATCTGAGATAATTGTTCAGTGTTAAGCAGAGTTTAATTGAACTTAGACTTGAAATTTTGTCCGACTAGACCGTCGGGATGTCAGATTTGTGTCGGGTTCAACTAAGACTACTATAGTTTGACTTGATACCGAGTCTTATATGTGTTATAGACTGATAGAGTTATGTGTTATGTGTTTAGGTTATTTTGTGTATATCTATATATATAATAGTATTATATTGTGATGATATTATTCTAATATTGGAGATCTATTGTAAGACCCAAACTTTTTAATGAATAAAATCAAATTTCCTTTATTTATTATTGTGAATAATAAGGTATTAATTTGATATAATAACTTTGGTTATGGGTGAAATGTGAAAATTTTGCAAAATAAGCAAGTGGTTATAAAATATTCATTTTGTCGGTGGAATATTCTTTCTGTCTGGGAATATTCGTACGACGACGCAGTCATTTGTGGGCCCCATAAAAGAATAATTATCGGATGAAGCAAATGACAAGTTTGAGTTTTTATAAATAACGGCGTAGTTGTTACCGTTAACACTATTGGAATACCCAGTGGTTAAAATACAGTAATACGCGTGGATGCACAGTATTGATCAATTATTAATCCTTACATAAGAAGGCACTACTCAATAATTATTACAGTAGTTACTGTTCAATATTTTATTTTATTGATTCAATAATTGTTGCGTTGATATTTTATATTATTGTTGTTTCAATAATTATCATTGCACAATATTTCCCATTATCAGATCAATAATTCATATTATTTGAATAATATTATTAGATAACATTATTGGCAATGTCTAGAAAGTTCACATCGAGAGAGGTTTGGTCACCTAATCATGCCACCATAGAAGGAGAAATTTTTATTAGAAAGCCCCTCTTTCCTCGGAACGACCTGGTTGTCATAAATGTGATTCTGTAATATTATTTGTGAATAATTAAATATTGGTTTATATAATTAGGAAATATTTATTTTATGTGGATATAAATGTTGGATATATTTATTGTGGTTAAAAGTGAAAGAGTTAATGTTGAGGTGTTTTATCAAGATTTTTGTTTTAATGAAGGTATTAAAAATTAAACCAAAGTGTTTTTTGAGATATATTAAGTGAGTTATAATTTTTAATCCAATTGTTGGATCGTTATAATTTTTGGATATGTTATACATATATAAGTTGAGTACATGTCCACAAATTTTGAACCGTTAAAAATGAACGTATGATTTGTTATGAATTTTAAGAGGTGACCGGTTCGAAATTGTTGAAGTATCTCAGATTTAGCATTTTGGTGGAAAATTCTAGAATTGAGTGGGCCCCACTTGTGGTTGGTGAAGAAATGTGCTGAATTTTATTTCAAATGTGGTGGGTGGGAATAGTAGCAGGTAAAAGCCATCGGAGTTGCAGGTCAGTCAAGTCTGCTAACATTTTCCTATAAATAGAGAGCTAAGTTAAATTAAAATCACACTAGAAATATAAGCTTTCTCCTTTCTCTCTCTATTTATTGAGTGTATTTTGTGAGTATTTAGATACTTTGTGAGTTTATATTCATCGGTTGCAAGTTTCTTTCAGCCTTATACCAATATTCCGATCAGAAGTACTGATATTTTGAGGTAAGGGGTGTTATATTCTTCTTAAAATGATATTTTCTTCAATATCATTATACCAAAATGTTGGTATGAACTTTTTATCAAATTTGGAACTTTTTGTGTTTGGGTTACTATTCACGATACTCAAGCACTATTCACGATATCTGGCATAATTCACGAATACGGCAGTATTCATCGAAAAATGAAATTTTCTTCTTTTTGTCCAAGATGTCTATTATGGTTACTATCTTTGATTGTATCTATGTTTTGATCTTTATTCTTGAATTTTGCTTCAAAATTGGTTATTATGGAGTATTATTGATCTTGGATAAACTGTTATACGAATCCTTGCTATTTGTCCTTCATCTCCACCGGATTCGCTTTTCTTTAAATATTTTTCATCATCCTCACCCTAAATGATGATATTATCAAATATCTTTACTTTGTAGTGCAAAGATGAATGATTAACTGATGAATATCTTTGGCCCGTAGTGCGAAGATGAACAGGTGTTGAGATGAACATGACTAACTGGTGATACAAATGAATATCTTTGGCCTGTAGTGAAAGATGAATATTGATTAAAGATGTATATTGATTGTTATTACAGGGATAAAATATTGATGATGGACTTTTAAATCTTAGAATATAGTAGAATTCTTTCTCTACTTGACACTTCTAATGGATTGTTGTTTCCGCTGCAGTTGTTGATCTAAAACTTGTTGTCTATTATATTTTATCAGATTTTTTCCTGTTGAAAACTAATGATAATTTGTTGTATATTATCTTAGTCATAATATTCTTTACTGGGCTAGTTGAGCTCACCCTTTTCCTTTTTGTTCCATTTTTCTTCTCAGGAGGTGAGAACATAGCATGATCTAGTCGGCGTATAGAGTGATGGTTCTAGAAAGATGTTTTAGCAGTCCTCACTATTTCTGTAAAATAGTGTTTGAATAATTGTAATGAGGACTCCTTTTGAGTTTTTATACTCTCTAATTGTATTTAAACTCACAGTTTAATGAAGTTGTATTTGTTTCTGTACCATGTATTTGGCGACTCAGAATGGGTGATGTATACCTATTTTTGGGGCATCACAGTTGGTATCAGAGCTTAGGGATATGGTCTCTTGCGTAGATCAGGGAATAGAACTAGGAGGGGAGAGATGAGTAAATCCTTCGCTAGTGTGTCCTATCTAAGATTATTTGTTGGTCAGTTATAATATAGGGATATTATGTGATATGTTAATTTGTTTAATTAACCCTTATTTTATGGCAGTATTTAAGAATGGCTGCTGAGAACTTTAACAATGGAGTGTATGAGACTGTGGAACAACCTTTAGTCACAAACTAGGAGAACGTGCAACAGGAAGGTAATAATCCTCCTGTAAACAACACTACCTAACAAATGATGAATGATGGGATGTTCAGAAGTTTATTGCATTTTATGAAAAACCAGACGAGGGAAACTCGTGCACAGATTACGGGTGGAAATGCTAGCAATGCACGGCTTGTCACAGCCAAACAGTTCAAAGAGTTGGGACCACCAGAATTTAAGGGAAAGCCAGATCCGATCATGGCGGAAATGTGGGTCAAGAAAATTACCAAGATATTCGATGTCTTGGGATGCACGGAGGAACAGAAGGTTCCATTCGCCACCTTTATATTCCTCGGTGAGACAAACTACTGGTGGGAGTCTGTGAAGCGTACCCAGCAAGTCGCACTCAGCATGTCTTGGGAAACATTTCAGAAACTATTCAATGACAAGTACTTTCCTGAAAGTATTCGTCATATGAAGGAGGTAGAGTTTATCAGACTGGAACAAAACAACATGATGGTGTCCCAGTACTAGGCGAAGTTTGCAGAGTTATCCAGGTTTGCACCTCATTTGGTCAAAAATGAGGAACGAATGATAAGGATGTTTCTGAGAGGTCTAAAGCCAGAGATTCGGCAATATCTTATATCTCATAAATTTTCTTTATATTCAGATGTTGTAAACATGGCTCAATTATTAAAGCGAGATAATGAGTATGTGCAACCGAGGGACCACAACCAAGGTCATACCGGTGACAGCAGTCATCAGAACGATGATAACCAATGAGGAGGGAAAAATACGAATAAAGGCGGTAACCACTCGGGTGGTCATCGTGGCCATGATAATAGGAGAGGTGAGTCAAGTGGAAATTTCAGAAAGAGGAGATTTAACAATGATGGGAAGACATCAGCAGCAGCACCAACATCAACTGTTTCTAGGGGAGGAGAACGACCACCGATCGTATGTTACAAATGCGGGAAAGAGGGACACATCAGCCCAAACTGCCCACAAAAATCCAAGGTGTGTTATAACTGTGGAAAGGAATGTCATATAGCTAGAGATTGTCTAGTTGCGAAACCAAGTTCAACAGGGATGGTGACTCCAAAGTTTGTCCCGGACAAGTTAAAGTCGGTGGTTCCTGGAAGGGCGTTTGTCGTGACTGCCCAAAACGCGAGGAACCTAAATGAGGTGATCACGGGTAAGCTAATCATAAACTCTTGCAAAGTTTATACCTTACTAGATACCGGTTCTACCCATTCTTTTATCTCTCCTGCTTGTGCTTAACGTTTAAACTTGACTCCGGAGAAATTAGACTTTGACTTATCTGTTGAGACTCCGTTAGGAGAAAATTTCGTTACATCTACTATTTTTAAATCTCGCATGATTCAAGTCGGTACCATCACATTACCTGCCGACCTTATGTCGTTGAAAATTCTTGCATTTGATGTGATTTTGGGGATTGATTGGTTAACCACACATCATGCTAAAATTGATTGTTTTTGTAAGGTTGTTAGTTTTCATATTCCTAACCAACCTATTATGCGAATTCAAACAACCAAACCACTAAAATTAGTCACTATCATATCAAGCCATAAAGCTATTCATTTATTGAAAAATGGATGTCAAGCTTTCTTAGCCCATGTCACGAACTTGAACAAAAACACGTCAGATTTGAATACTATTTCTATTGTTAGTGAATTTCCTGATGTATTTCCTGAAGAACTTTCCGGTCAACCCCCAGAACGTGAAGTTGAATTCTTTATTGACCTTGAACCTGGTACAAAGCTCATTTCTAAAATTCCATATCAAATGGCTCCTATTGAACTTCAGGAGTTAAAGGTCCAACTACAGGAGTTGTTGGACATCGGTTTTATTCGTCCTAGTACATCTCCTTGGGGTGCTCCTGTGTTATTCGTAAAGAAGAAAGACGGGAGTATGCGACTTTGTTTTGACTACCGAGAGTTGAACCATGTCACTATCAAGAATAGGTATCCGCTACCTCGCATTAATGACCTATTTGCCCAGTTGCAAGGAGCACAATTCTTTTCAAAGATCGATCTTCGTTCTGGATATCATCAGCTGAAGATTAAAACTGAGGATATTCGAAAGACTGCCTTCAAAACTCGGTACGGGCATTATGAATTCTTAGTCATGTCTCATTGGATTGACTAATGCTCCTACCGCTTTCATGGATATGATGAACCGTATTCAAGGAATATTTGGATCGGTTTATTGTTATCTTTATTGATGACATCCTCATCTATTCCAAAAGCCGTGAAGATTATGAGCACCATTTGAAGCTGATACTTGAAAGGCTTCGTGAAAACAAGCTTTATGCCAAGCTGAAGAAATATGAGTTCTGGCTTGAGGAAGTAGCATTCCTTGGGCACATGGTGTCAAAACATGGAGTATCTATTGACCCATTAAAGATTGAAGCAGTACAAAGTTGGGAGCAACCAAAGTCGGTGACTGAAGTGCGTAGCTTTCTTGGCTTAGCTGGTTATTATCGGAGATTTGTGGAAGGATTTTCTCGAATCGCTACTCGCTTAACTCAAATTGACTCGAAAATACAAAAATTGATGGAGCGAGGAATGCCAGAAGAGTTTCCAAGAGCTCAAGAGGAGACTCATTTCGGCACCTGTTCTGTCAGTACCATCTGGTACGGATAGATTTGTTATATACAACGATGCTTTAGGCAAAGGGTTAGGATGCGTTCTCATGCAACATGAGAAAGTCATAGCCTATGCCTCACGACAACTCAAAGAATATGAGAGAAATTATCCTACTCATGATCTAGAGTTGGCAGCAGTCATTTTCGCGTTGAAGATTTGGAGACACTACCTGTATGTGGAGAAAGTGGAGATCTATACAGATCATAAAAGCCTCAAATATTTCTTCACCCAAAAGGAACTCAACATGAGGCAACGACATTGGATTGAGCTGTTGAAAGATTACGATCACACCATCCAATATCATCCTGGAAAAGCAAACTTGGTAGCTGACACATTAAGTAGAAGATCATATGCGGGTACGAGTTCAATGTTGTTAACACAAAGGTCCATTTTGTATGACTTGCAAAGGATGGAGATAGAGATGAAGGCTCCAAGTACCCACGTGATGATATCAAACATGCAAGTAGAACCGACTTTAATCAATAAAGTTAAAGCTGCTCAAGCTACGGACATGGAGCTGATGCGTATGAAGAAGAAAGTGCAAGAAGGTGCTATTCCAGAAGCAAGAATCGATGAAGAAGGAATACTTAGATTCAACTCCAGACTTTGTGTTCCTAATGATTCTGACTTGAAGCATAGAATCATGATGGAGGCACACAACACACCGTTTCCAATCCATCCTGGGAGTACCAAAATGTATCATGATATTCGACATACATTTTGGTGGAACGATATGAAGAGAGAAATCGCAGAGTTTATCTTGAGGTGTTTAACTTGTCAACATGTAAAGGCGAAGCATCAAGTGCCAAAGGGTCCATTACAACCACTTGAGATTCCAAAATGGAAGTAGGAACACATTACTATGGATTTTGTTATAGATCTTCCCAAAGTTTCTCAAGACATAGATGCTATTTGGGTTATTATTGATAGATTAACCAAGTCTGCCCATTTCTTGCCGATATGTGTGATTTATTCCCTTGAACGTCTTGCTAGTATGTACGTGAATGAGATTGTGAGATTGCATGGCATGCCAATATCTATAGTTTCGGATCGTGACCCAAGATTAACTTCACGATTTTGGGTTAGCTTACAGAAATCTATGGGCACAGATTTACGATTTAGTTTGGCATACCATCCTCAAACGGACGGACAATCAGAGAGGACTATTCAAACCCTTGAATATCTATTAAGACTTTGTGTCCTAGATTTTAAAGGAAGTTTGGATAAGTACTTGCCACTGGTGGAATTCTCCTACAACAACAGTTATCAAGCAAGTATAGGCATGGCTCCATTTGAGGGGTTGTGTGGACGAAAGTGTCCTTCTCCAAGATATCTTTGGGGCGAGGTGGGAGAAGCGGCGTTGTTGGGACCCTAAATTAAATACGCATAACTACGTAAAAGATCCAAATGATTAGACAACGATTCAAACCTCACAAGATCGACAAAAGAGTTATGCTGATCTTCATAGAAAGGACGTGGAGTTTAATATTGGAGATCATGTATTGTTACGTGTTGCTCCATGGAAGGGAGTTACAAGATTTGGAAAGAGAGGAAAACTCAATCCACGATTTGTTAGTCCATTTGAGATTCTTGACCGAATAGGAAATGTGGCCTATAGACTCGCATTACTTCCAAATATATCTCGTGTTCATAATGTTTTTCACATATCCATGCTTCGTAAATATGTGAAAGACCCGAACCACATTATTGAGTTAGAACCAGACGAGATAGCTGAAGATTTAACGTACGAGGAGGTACCTGTTAAGATCTTGGATAGGAAAGAGCATGTCCTACGCACGAAGGTTATACCACAAGTTAAGGTTTTATGGAGAAACCATGCTATTGAAGAGATGACCTGGGAGTTGGAATCAGAAATGAAAGAAAGGTATCCTCACCTTTTCGAAACACCAGGTACGTACGTCAATTTTGAGGACGAAATTTCATAAGGAGGGGAGGTTATAAGACCCCAACTTTTTAATGAATAAAATCAAATTTTCTTTATTTATTATTGTGAATAATAAGGTATTAATTTGATATAATAACTTTGGTTATGGGTGAAATGTGAAAATTTTGCAAAATAAGCAAGTGGTTATAAAATATTCATTTTGTCGGTGGAATATTCTTTCCGTCGGGGAATATTCGTACGATGGCGCAGTCATTTGTGGGCCCAATAACAGAATAATTATCGGATGAAGAAAACGACAAGTTTGAGTTTTTATAAATAACGGCGTAGTTGTTACCGTTAACACTATTGGAATACCCAGTGGTTAAAATACAGTAATACGCGTGGATGCACAGTATTGATCAATTATTAATCCTTACGTAAGAAGGCACTACTCAATAATTGTTATAGTAGTTACTGTTCAATATTTTATTTTATTGATTCAATAATTGATGCGTTGATATTTTATATTATTGTTGTTTCAATAATTATCACTGCACAGTATTTCCCATTATCAGATCAACAATTCATATTATTTTAATAATATTATTAGATAGCATTATTAGCAATGTCTAGAAAGTTCTGTCAAGGAGAGGTTTGGTTACCTAATTGCGCGCCAGTAAGGAGAAATTCTTATTGGAAAGCCCCCTCTTTCCTGGGAACGACCTGGTTGTCATAAATGTGATTCTGTAATATTATTTGTGAATAATTAATTATTGATTCATATGATAAGGAAATATTTATTTTATGTGGATATAAATGTTGGATATATTTATTGTGGTTAAAAATGAAAGAATTAATGTTGAGGTGTTTTATCAAGATTTTTGTCGAAATGAAGGTATTAAAAATTAAACCAAAGGTGTTTTGAGATATATTATGTGAGTTATAATTTTTAATCCGATAGTTGGATCGTTGTAATTTTTGGATATGTTATACATATATAAGTTGAGTATATGTCCACAAATTTTGAACCGTTAAAATGAACGTATGATTTGTTATGAATTTTAAGAGGTGACTGGTTCAAAAATTGTTGAAGTATCCGAATTTAGCATTTTGGTGGAAAGTTCTAGAATTGAGTGGGCCCCACTTGTGGTTGGTGAAGAAATGTGCTGAATTTTATTTCAAAGTGGTGGGTGGGAATAGTAGCAGGTAAAGCCATCAGGTTGCAGGTCAAGTCTGCTAACATTTTCCTATAAATAGAGGGCTAAGTTAGAATTGAAAATCACACCAGAAACATAAGCTTTCTCTTTTTCTCTCTCTAGATTATTGAGTTTATTTTATGAGTATTTAGATACTTTGTGAGTTTTTATTCATCAGTGCAAGTTTCCTTCAGCCTTATACAGATATTCCGATCAGAAGTACTGATATTTTGAGGTAAGGGGTGTTATATTCTTCTTAAAATGATATTTTCTTCAATATCATTATACCAAAATGTTGGTATGAACTTTTTATCAAATTTGGAACTTTTTGTGTCGGGGTTACTTATTCACGATACTGGCACTATTCACGATATCTGACACAATTCACGAATACGGCACTATTCATCAAAAAATGAAATTTTCTTCTTTTGGTCCAAGATGTCTATTATGGTTACTATCTTTGATTGTATCCATGTTTTGATCTTTATTCTTGAATTTTGCTTCAAAATTTGTTATTATGGAGTATTATTGATCTTGGATAAACTGTTATACGAATCCTTACTATTTGTCCTTCTGTCTCACTGGATTCGTTTTCTTTAAAATAATTTTCATCATCCTCACCCCTAAATGATGATATTATCGAATATCTTTCACAGAAGCAAAGATGAATGATTAACTGATGAATATCTTTGGCCCGTAGTGCGAAGATGAACAGGTGTTGAGATGAACATAACTAACTGGTGATACAAATGAATATCTTTGGCCTATAGTGAAAAGATGAATATTGATTAAAGATGTATATTGATTGTTATTACAGGGATAAAATATTGATGATGGACTTTTAAATCTTAGAAGATAGTAGAATTCTTTCTCTACTTGACACTTCTAATGGATTGATGTTTCCGCTGCAGTTGTTAATCTAAAACTTGTTGTCTATTATATTTTATCATATTTTTTCCTGTTGAAAACTAATGATAATTTGTTGTATATTATCTTAGTCATAATATTCTTTACTGGGCTAGTTGAGCTTACCTTTTTCCTTTTTGTTCCATTTTTCTTCTCAGGAGGTGAGAACATAGCAGGATCTAGTCGGGGTATGGAGTGATGGTTCTAGAAAGATGTTTTAGCAGTCCTCACTATTTCTGTAAAATAGTGTTTGAATAATTGTAATGAGGACTCCTTTTGAGTTTTTATACTCTCTATTTTTATTTAAACTCACAGTTTAATGAAGTTGTATTTGTTTCTGTACCATGTATTTGGCGACTCAGAATGGGTGATGTATACCTATTTTCGGGGCGTCACATCTATATTACTAATATCAGGTCTTCGTATAAAGCGTTATAAATTGTGTAGCGGTAATCAACGGTTCAGGCAAGTTTATTTTACTTAACTCTACTAAGAGTTGTTTCATTTAGATATGCTTATGGTTAATCATTGCTGGTTTCCATGAATTGTACTATGTACATATTGCATGTATAAGTCAGGTATGAAAGACTGATCACCTTCATTACTAGTTGGTTCAGATATATTTGTTCATGTTCAATACTTGTTCAGTCAAAATTTTGTTCCTGCTAGTTCACAATTATATTGTTGAATTATAGCCAGCCAATTATTCAAATCATTTTAATCATGATATATCGTTATATTATTGAACTTAAACTTGCTGGGCAATCTTATGCTCCCCCTTTCTATATCTTGATAAACATTGCAGATTAAGACGAACGCGTCTGATACAAGCAAAGGTTAAAGACCGTTCCAGCTTTAGTATACATGTGTAGTAGATTTGTAATTGTGTTGTATCTTATGTTTTATAAGTCAAGTAAGTTATGAAATGTGTATTAAGTTAAGGTTACACGATCTTGGGGAATAGTGAGTATATGTAATGTATAAAAAATTTATGTTTATATCTTCCGCAAATAGTAATAGTTGTATAGAATAATCGAATTGGATCCGCGATGATTCGGGGCCCTCACAATTGTCCCATAGGACGCACTTTAAAAAATCGAAATCCTACTTTAGAGCCAGGGTTTCTGGCCCTGCTCAAACCTACGTTCCTTTCTCTCTTCCGTGTCCACTTGGTGTGGAGCAAACCTTGCCAATAAATTGAATTTGGCCCCATATTGTGGAACCGTCATGTCCCCCTACTTAAGTTCTAGGAAATTAATCTCCATCCTCCCTTAAATGCTAGTAGGGAAGTAGTTCTTGAAGAATACCTTCTTGAACTGTTCCCATGTAACAACATATGTTCCAGCCCCACTCTGGTGAGCCTCCCACCAGTAGTTGGCTTTCCCCTTAATCATGTAGGTCGCAAAAGAAGTCTTTTGCGCCTCTGCTACGTTTGTAATTACAAACGCCTTTTCTATTTCCTTGACCCATGTTTGGGCCTCCATTGGGTCCATCATTCCCTTGAACTCAAGTGGACCTACACTTTTTAATTCCTTAAAGGTAGTTGTTCGGGCTACCCTAGATCCTGCGAGTGCTCTACCCCCGGCCTTGTTAAATACAGCCGTTAATAAATTAACGAATTCTTGCATAGGGTTATTAGGACCCCCTTGGTTATCGTTATGTGATTCCGCCTCTTGATTACGTTGTCTTCTTCTTGGCGGCATTTCTGATTAAATAAATAAAGTTCCGTTATTATTTATTTACTTTCTTAGTTATTAGTCGTCGAACATCTGAACAATAACTCATACACAACAAAGCACATTAAAAGAAAAACTTCTTTATATTAATATGCTTCTTTATAGTTCAAGACTATTTACAACTTACTTTCCATAGCCAAAAGCTATTACATTTTTATCCCACGATTGAATTTCACAAAAGTTGGGATTTACAAAAAAGACTACCCTTTAATTATACAAAAGAGGGTTTTACGTCACTACACAAAAGTATTTACCATTCTACTTCTAATACTGCCTAACAGCATTCTCATGCTTCTCGTTCGCTAGAATCGACACAATATCTCGACTTATAGTATGTCGAGTCTGTCCCGACTCAATTGAATAACAAGCTATGTTAAGCTTGAAATCATCGTGCGCACTGTCATTTATATATGACATTCGTGCTATCTTCTGGTCTTTCTCAACCAGTTTCTTACGAAGTTCTACGACCTCGTTCTTATAGTCTCTGGCCTTATCTATCATGAGCACTTTCTCATCATTCTCTATCTCAAAGTCTGACTCTGCAAACTCCTTGGCCCCATAGAGATCATTGATCTCCTCTTTCTGGTGCTGCACCATATTGTGCCATTGCACATTACGGTCAAGCACTGAGAGGTACATTGCTCTCATCGTCTCTGTAGGTTTTGACTCTAAGGCAGGCATCACCGTATTAATCGATGTTACCTCCATATCATCCTCAACATCTATCATCATATTCAGATACGATGCTATTCCCATGGTCTCCTTTCAATAGTCCTCCTCTGAGAAATACTCCTCGGGCTCTGATTCTTCTAGAATCACTAAAGGTATCTCCGCTACAGGCATATGTACTGGCTCTACTCTGTTCACGGACTCCTCGCTTACCACATGTATATCCCTATACATCAAACTATCGATTGACATCTACAATAACATATAACAAGTTGATTAGTACATAATACACAATAATAGAAGCACAAATCACATTTAATCCATTTAAATATTTTAAAACTTTCGGTATTGAGTTTCCTCAATACCTTATTAACTCATTTAACTCGAGTTAACTTTCTTCGAACTTTTCCTTTCCTAACGAGGTTATTAGCCTAAGGTTCTTCCCCCATTAAGTTTTATAACCTAATACCGTGATACCAACCTGTGATGCCCCCAAATCCGGTTATCTTCTAACCCGAAAGATGGTGCTCCACGATACTACAATTCATACAGTCATTCTATTAAGATAACAATCAAAATGAGTGTAACTACTATATTCTTATTACATTAGTAATAAATCTTTTCCCAGGTTCATAAACCGAATACATTCTTTATTCTTCATAAGTATATTACATACAGATACACTAATCTATTACAGGACGATTAATTGTCCATCTTAGCCTTGCCTTTATCTCTCTTAGAACACTCAGTTCGTTTGACTTTAGCTGCAATCATATGGTTCAAGCAAGAGTGAGCATAACTAGCTCAGCAAGTCTAACAAAGGATCATATGAATATCACATTGAAAATTATATGCTTGACTTCCATAACTGACCAATTAACTACTAAGCACTATGAAATATTTGACTAGAACTTCTCATTTCATAACAATAATTCTAAGGTATATATAATAACTTAGAAATTTTGAACCGGTCAAAAGACCATGAACATACTCTTTTCATTTTCATACTTGAAAGGGACATCCGGCACTAAGGTCATCCATCCGTCTTTACTTACGAGCACTTCTAGGTGATATGCCTATTGTACTCTATGTTGATCAACATTCTTCTATTAAACGTATTTACATTTAACATTTGGCAACCTCGCGTGCCCATCGAATAATCGATGAAAATACTTTTGTTTGTTCATAGACAAACTTACCTTTACATCCGTACCAAATACTTGGCATAGGATAGCGTTAACCGTTCTATATCAAAAGACTTGTACACAAATTAATCAATTCTTCAAGACTTGTCTAGCTGAGTAAAAACAGGCATCGACTCTTTCTTTAAAACCCCTCATGCATCTTATAACATGAATCATAGAAAACTTGGGTAACACGTAGGTTAGACAAGCATTAAGAAAGACTTGCCTTCAAGCGTCTTCAAATATAATATTCAATCAATTCTCAGTCTTTACAGGATCTACATGATATATTCACATAGTACACTGTAATCAGTTAACAAACAACTAACTTTATCGTTCCAACCAACTTCTTTCTCTTCTATGTCTTACTTGAATTTATTTCGTTAATAAAGTCACTTCGTCTTTCTATGCTTCGTTACGGCTTGTTAACGTTCTTACGATATTAACCGACATTTGATCAGTATTGGTGAAGTACCAACGTTTGAACATCATTCACGGTTCACTTATTACGTCCTTGCGTTCTTCATTTAATTCTTATCAAACCATATCTAATCTTCTAACGTTATCACTTCATAAGTGATTTAAGGTCAGCCTTATCATATACATTAAGTATATTCATGTCTTACTATTGGTTTCCATTTAATTTAGAAACAAAACCTAACTTGGTCAACCATTTGACACTTTATCGGCATTTATCTCCTTTATATAGTGGCGATCTGACGTCACTCTCTGTGGGGTTTTCCTGACTCGTGACTGCGGTGCAAGTCCATGAACAAATTCTCGCGCTGCGTGGTGAGTCTCCAGACGTTTCTGGTTTCTCTCGGCCGTACCTGGCACCGCAGCGTGACAATTTAACACTCGGTTGGCGCTGCGGCGTCGCCCCTATGCACCAGATAGGCAAGATAGTTTGTTTTTTTAACTAAACTCCTGTCTTCATAACTTATTCATTTTACATCTGAATTGGCTCATTCGAAAGCCCACAACTCACAAATTACATACTCTAGGTGTTCATATAAGAATTTTACACTTTCAAATCCGTTAACTCGGAATTCACCTTTGGGTTCATTTTTAGCGTTCATTTATTGTTTTCGAGCATTCAATACTCGTTTTCTTTGTTATAAGCTGGAATTAAATGATTCTCGAGTCCACAACTCTTAAATACCTTATCTCACGTGTTGACATTGGAAACCAACATTTTCAAGTCACACGACAACTTTTGACCTATAATCCGAGTTTTCTATGATTTCGATGTTTAACATCTTTTATTGTAAAATTCGCCATAACTTCGTTACTCGAGTTCTATAAGCCAAATCAAATGGAACACTCCATTGATTCATCATCTACACCCTAACCAAATAATATGCACATACCCTAGTTATGATGGTTTTCAAATCATCCTATCATAACTAAGTTCACGTTCATGACTTTCTATAATTTTTAACTTACGTAAACACTTACAATTTTCATTTGGTCATAACTTATCAATGTTTTCAATATTAATAGACATTCTTATTACTCCTTACTAAACACGCTCCACCAATTCTTGATTCTCTACTAGAAAGAAATCGAAAGAGATGAAGACTAAGGTTTACGAGATATTACCTTTGTCGTTCTTCGCATTTTTGATAAACGTCTAATTGTTTGCTTGGAAGTAGATTTATTATAAGTTTCTAGCTCTTTCTCTCTCTCAATATAGGTTGGACAACCTTTGTAAAACACTAAATAGCCAACCTTAGCTTTGTATTTATAAGCAATCCAAATGGAGGGCAAAATGGTTAAGAGGCCACCTCCTTACTATTCCACCTTCTCTTCAACTTAGCCACCAAGTAATCACTTTACTTGGTGGCCAAGTGGCCGGCCCACCTCCTTCATGGATCATCCCATGGGTTTCCCCATGGGTTTTACCCATCCCGTGACCCGCCGGTTTGACCCGCGGTTCATTTTCTAGGTTTAGGCTTAACTTAAATTAAAATTGGGCCTTGACTTGGATTTGCTTACTTAATTCGTTAGGCTTGCTATTAATCCAAGTCCAATTGAATTCTACCAAATCCTTAACTCAAAATCTATTAGAACTTCTTGTATTCTACGCGTATAACTCCTGTATTCCCTTCGTCTAGTACTCATACAATATTCGTATTATACGTTGTACTATTCTTCATACCATACTCGTATTCAACTAGTATAATACTCATACCCCATATGTATAATAACCGAAATGATTATACGCCTTTCATTCCCCTTTCAGAAATCACTTTCACAAACCCTTAGGTTTTAAGTCCACAGGCGAAAACTTCGTTTCCCATAACCAAAATATTAATTGGATATTCCATAATATCTTCATATTCTATCATTACGCGTTTCTTGGAATTTCGAACCTAAGCTCCGAACGAAATCGGATGAATAGTGTTTTTACGGGAAAATTCTCGAAAAACATTTCTTTTTGTCTTGATAATTCAAACAATTTATCCTAGAACATAGCCAGAATACTAACCACATTCACACATTCTAGGTCATAAAATGACCTTCAAACATCTTACTCACATAATTAATCAATTAAATTTATTTAACCCACATAATCAAATAAAAATTTAATTCATTCAAAATCCAAAATTCTCGAGCGTTACAGGACGCAAGGGAAAACTGTGAGAATTCTGAGAAAGAAGAAATAATGGCTGCAAAAGACCAGAAAACATTGAGGGATTATGCCACTCCCAAGGTGACTGAACTTCAGTCTAGTATCACCAGGCCGACGATTGCTACAAATACATTTGAGATTAAGCTTGGGACTATTCAGATGATTTTGAATTCAGTTCACTTTGGGGGACTAGCCAATGATGATCCGAATGAACACTTGGTCAGCTTTTTGGAGATATGTGACAGCTTCAGATATAATGGGGTGTCGAATGAAGTAGTCAGACTTCGTTTGTTCCCATTCACCTTGCAGGATAAGGCGAAAAGTTGGTTACATTCTCTACCATCAGAATCAATAACTACTTGGGAAGACATTACTCAGAAGTTCCTGGCTAAGTGCTTTCCTCCAGCTAAAACTGCACAGATGAAAAACGAGATCACCATGTTTGAGCAGCAGCATGGGGAGTCTTTATATGAGGCATAGGAACGGTACAAGGAATTGCTCAAAAAATGCCCTTATCATGGACTACCCAAATGGCTGTAGATGAATATGATTTATAACAAGTTGAATGGGAATCTCAAGACTAGTATAGATGCAGCTTTGGGTGGAGCGTTTATGGCCAAGAGTTATGAGGAGGCATATGAGTTAGTTGAAACTACGGCAGCTAATAACTACCAATGGCCAACAGCAAAGATGACACAGCATATGGTAGCTGGGGTATTAGAGGTAGATGGGGTAACAACATTGGCGGCAAATATTTTTGCCTTATCAAAGAAAATGGATACTTTAACAGGTGCACAACCACAACAGGTGGCATATGTGTGCGAGTTATATACAAGAGAACATCCAATGGAGCAATGTGCCATCAACCCATCGTCAGTTCTGTTTGTGGGCAGCTATAATAAAATTCCGCAGAACATGTATCAAAATGCCTACAACCCGGGGAATAGGAACCATCCCAATTTTTCATGGACCAACAATCAAAATCAGCAGGCTCTAAGACCTTTTTATCCCCCGGGGTTCCAAAATCAGCATCAATAAGTAGCTCCGCATCAAGAAAAGAAGACAGACTTAGAAAAGCTTTTGTTGAAATACATATTGGGTAACAAGGCAGCAATGAAAACACAAGTAGTGGCCATCAAAAATTTAGAAAATCAGATGGGACAGCTTGCCTTAACATTGAACAATAAGCCGCAAAGGACTCTACCAAGTGACACAGAAAAGAATCCAAAGGGAAATCATGAGCAGTGTCAAGCAATCACTTTGAGGAGTGGAAAGCATCTTAAAGGGAAAAGTGCAAAAAAAATAGTTGAGAAAGTTGTCAAAGCGAATGAAGACAAAGTGGTTACAGAGAAACAGGATTGGGAAAAGCAAGGGGACAAGAGCAAGTCAGATGTTGAGCCAATTATGTATCCTCCACCGCCATTTCAACAGAGGGTCCGAAAACAGAAATTAGATAAGCAAATCGCCAAATTTTTGGAAGTTTTCAAGAATTTTCAAATAAATATTCCATTCGCAGAAGCTCTAGAGCAGATGCCTAGTTATGCCAAATTCATGAAAGGTATATTCTGTCTATGAAGAAAAAGTTAGAAGATATTGAAATTGTGGCTTTGAAAGAGGAATGCAACGCAGGTTTACAGTAAAAGTTACCTCCAAAGTTGAAGTATCCGGTGAGTTTTACTATACCTTGCACGATCAGTAATATGGCCTTAAAAAGTGTTTGTGTGACTTGGGAGCAAGTGTAAACCTCATGCCATTATCTTTTTATACCAAATTGGGTTTACCAGCTCCAAAGCCTACAAACATATTGGTGTAGTTAGCAAAACGATCGGTAACGTATCCTAGAGGAATTGTGGAAGATATTTTGGTTAAAGTGAATAAATTCATATTTCCAGTGAATTTCATAATTTTGGATTATGAGGAAGATAAGAACATCCCAATCATCTTAGCGAGACCATTCTTGGCTACGGGCAGGACTCTCATCGATGTGCAAAAAGGTGAATTAACCATGAGGGTCCAAGATCAGGAAGTCACGTTCAATGTGTTCAAAGCCATGAAGTTCCCTACGGATAAAGAGGAGTGTTTCCAGGTAGATGTCATTGACCGTATAATTAATGATGATATGGTAAAAGGTTTGGCCAGTGATCCATTGGAAACTACACTGCTGGGGGATTAGGATTTGGATGATCCAAAGTTCGTGGATTATTTACACATGTTGGATGCTTTGCCGAGGGTAAGTAGATTTAAAGTTCCATTCAAGCCATTACACACAGAGGAAAAAACTTCAGCTCAGATGAAATATACTTTACCTATTATTTAGGTGATTCAAATACTTTACCTATTATTATTGAATCTTCACTTAACGAATTACAGGAAAGTACATTGTTGAGGATTTTTAGAGAATACAAGTCTGCACTAAGCTGGACTATCGCCGACATAAAGGGGATTAACCCCTCCTTTTGCATGCACTAGATTCTCATGGAAGAGGATATGAAGCTAATAGTGGAGCATCAGAGAAGATTAAATCAAATCATGAAAGAAGTGGTAAAGAAAGAAGTTTTAAAGTGGTTGGATGCGGGAAATATTTACCCGATTTCAGACAGTGCATGGGTCAGTCTAGTACAGTGTGTGCCAAAAAAAGGAGGAATGACAGTGGTCAAGAATGAAGATAATGAGCTGATTCCGATGAGGACAGTGACCAGATGGAGGGTGTGCATGGACTACATAAAGCTAAATAAGGTAACCCATAAGGATCACTTTCCTCTACCCTTCATTGATCAGATGTTGGACCGACTAGCTGAACATGAGTACTATTGCTTACTGGACGGATACTCGGGGTATAACCAAATTGTCATAGCTCTTGAGGATCAAGAGAAGACCACCTTTACATGCCCATATGACACCTTTACATTTAGAAGGATGTCCTTTGGGCTATGTAATGCACTAGCTACATTCCAAAGATGCATGATGGCTATCTTCTCAGACATGGTGGAAAAAGAGGTACAAGTTTTTATGGATGACTTTTCAGTCTATGGAAACACTTTTGATAAGTGTCTGGAGAATTTGGTCATGGTCTTAAATCGGTGTGTGGAAACAAATTTGGTTCTCAACTGGGAGAAGTGCCACTTTATGGTTGAAGAAGGGATAATTTTGGGGCACAAGGTTTCTGTTAAAGGTTTAGAGGTTGATAAGGAAAAGTTGGACATGATCGAGAATCTTCCACCGCCGAATTTAGTAAAGGGAATTCGCAGTTTTCTTGGACATGTCGGGTTCTACAAAAGGTTTATAAAAGATTTCTCTGAGATTGCAAAACCTTTGTGCAGTTTTTCAGAGAAGGATGCGATATTCAGATTTGATGAGGAGTGTAAAACAACATTTGAGCAGTTGAAGAAAAAGCTGACTACATTGCTAGTGGACATCGCACCGGATTGGACTATGCCCTTTGAAGTGATGTGCGATGTGAGCGACTATGCGGTAGGGGCTGTTTTGGGTCAACGTCGAGATAAAATATTTCATGCCATATACTATGGAAGTAAAACTCTTATAGATGCACAATTGAACTACACAACTACCGAAAAGGAGTTAATTGCAGTGGTATATACATATGACAAATTCAAGGAATATTTGATTGGGACAAAGGTGGTGGTTTACACTGATCACTCAAAAATTCGCTATTTGATTTTGAAGAAGGATGTTAAGCCTAGACTTATTAGATGGATCCTTCTCCTTCAAGAATTCGACTAAGAAATAAAGGATATGAAGGGGACAGAAAATCAAGTAGCAGAACATTTATCGAGGTTAGAAAATCTGGATAAAGATGAGGCAGATAAGTGTGTGATCAATGCATCAGTCCCGGATGAACATCTATTTGGAGTTAATTCAGAATTTCCATGGTATGCGGATTTTGCCAACTATTTGGTGAGCAACATCCTTCCCTCTGATCTGACGCGACAGTAGAAAAAGAAATTCCTAGATGACGTCAAGTGGTACATGTGGGATGAGCCATATTTATTCAGACAGTGTCTCGACAAGATGATTCAAAGGTATGTGTCATTCAGCGAGCGGACAGTGGCTAAGATTATTCAAGCAGGATTCTATTAGCCTACGGTGTTCAAGGATGCCCACCAGTTTGTGAAAACTTGCGACAGATGTCAAAGGGTGGGTAACATATCAAAAAGGAATGAGATGCCACTACAGACTATCATGGAAGTGGAAATTTTTGACGTATGGGGAATAGATTTCATGGGACCATTTCCTCCAACTTTCAACAACCTGTACATCTTGCTAGCTGTCGATTATGTGTCAAAATGGGTTGAAGTTGTAGCACTCCCCACAAACGATGCCAAAGTGGTTCTTAAGTTTTCATATAAGAATATATTTACAAGATTTGGCACTGTAACGCCCCGAAATCATGTCTATCTTCACACCCGGATTCCATGCATCACTAGTACCTCTTCTTCCTTAACATACATCATTATATAGTTAAAAATAATAACATACATTATCAAATCCCATGTTCTATTACCTTATAACCTCGTTCACTACAAATAATGATAATTACATTATTTTTTACATCTTACACGAGTAACTTTTATCCGCCACCAAGGATACATAACATTTCATCTCATAGAAACACCAAAGTGTTCAAATTGTGGCACAAGGCCTCATACATTCTACCACCTTGTACAAACATCTCACATTTGCACATAAGTAAAACTTCTCATGTTCAACATCTGAGAAAGTTTAAGAAACTAGCATTCATTTATAATATGAATGAAGTTAGGAAATTTGCCTTACGCACATCTACAGCTTACAGTTTACGCTGAACTGTTCATTCCAATTCCTATATAACACATAAGGAAATAACACATACACCAATTAGTCATATACTTGACTTATGCACTGGTTTAATTAACTTTACTTCCTAAGGTTCGCGTTCTTGTAATCTAAGTTTACGCGAGCAACTTTCTTTACCGCTTTACGGCTTCATGACAAACAGAGATGTCTTACTCATATGATCATCATCTTTGATGATTTACATTCTTATCTTCTTCTTATAACTCTTCTAGGACTCAGCACCCATCGCGTCTCTGCTAGTAGTCCATATGTCACTCTGAGTGGTTTCCCACAAACAACCAACAAACAAGTTCCCGTCTCATCTACACTGTCTTTCACAGTGAGTTAGATCAGTTGCCAATTTCGTATATACCTCTGCACTCTGAAGGAATTGTTTAGCCCAGCTCCCATATGTCAACCATCAAAGATTACGATTGTACCACAACCTAAAATTTATCTTAACTTATCCAAACCATTAAACTATAATGTTCGTTAAGTCAATTTCTCATTCCTTATGGCTTTCTGGCAACTAAATGTCATACCTCAAGATTATTTCGTTATCGCCTAAGTTATACAGTCTTTTGTTTACTCAGAACAATTGTTCAATGTTAATACTACGCATTCATAGCGTTAAATATTTTTACATTACCTTATTCATATCTTAGAATGTCCGGTTCATTCAACTCAGAACGTTGTCCAAGTTATAATCATTAACTCGGCTTCTTAACGTTATACGTCATTAATTCAGATTCTTTACTGTTCAAAGGTTTAATCATTATTCTTTATTACCTTACGGTCAAACCATACACGGTGTGTAGGTTCTACCCGTTTTATATTCGCATACACTCAACCTTATATCGGCTAAAGTGTTTAACGCTTACGTTCATTCTAACATTCTCTATCCGACTCACATTTAGACGTTAATTAATCTTGTTACCATTCATTCCGACTTTGTTGATATCCTACTTACTACTTCCTTCAACGTCTAAGCCATACAACCAATGTATACTTAGAACGTTCTTTCAACGCGAATACGATTCACGAGGATCGTTTGCGTATTCTGTGTTCACATTACTCGTCTCTTAATCTCACATTCGTTATTCATTACATGAACCCCACGTTCATTATTATTTCTTAGTGTCGAAGCCATATGGTTCATTGTATGCTAAGATCGATCATTCATCGCATCTACGTTACGTTCACAGTGTCTATACGCTTTACACTTAACTCTCATTACGACATCATAACATCAAAATGTTATACATCACCCTTGTCACTCATCGTCTAAGGAATCACAATCATAACAATCCCCCACGTTCGTGTTATCGCGACTACTGTCCCTTGATATCAGTTACGTAGTTTACGTTTACATTCTTTATCTTTTAATCCCTTTCAATCTTTACGTTCAACATTTACTAAAGGTTTAAATCACTTGATTAAGTGTTACATTCGGTGAACTATGTGTTCATTATCTTTCCTTACATTTCCCCCATGAGTTGAGCAATTAAAAGCTCTTTACTGGGTTTTGTCCTGCACCGGCACTACGGCGCCGGTTCCCTTCTTATTTCTCGCACTGCGGTGCCACTAACCAGTAGTGGACTTCCCCAGGTTGGCGTTGTGGCGCCGTCTCCCAAAAACTTAACTAAGCCAATTGCGGCTCGGACATCAAACTTTAAAATTTTTTTCTAAGTCTTTTACATGCTTGAGATGCTTACTTCACAATCTCATAATTTTTTCATTATCACTCGAAACGAGGTCGTTCCAAAGCCATTATCTTCTTTATATTACATTTTTCAACTTCCCTTGGACAGAATTCATTCTGAATCCGTTAACTTGCCATTCAATTGGCTTAAATTCTATCCTTCGTTCATTTTACGTTATTAACGTTCTTCATTCGCTTACCCGGAATTCGGTCATCTGAACCCAAAAATCATTCGTTCTTGAGTCCACGACTCACGTTTTCTACGTTCTTTTACATTCATATGAAACCCTACACATTCGGGTTCATTTAAATACTTTCTATTTTTTGTTTGTCTTTTACAAAATTTTTGATATAACTTCGTTATACCTAAGTTTAATATGTTCTTCATGAACGTTTCTAACATTCTTAACCAAGCAATAAGCAACTAACTTATACGCGATGGTTTTAAACTTGTCCATCAACAACAAGTTATACTACGATGGTTTTAAATTTGTCCATCAACAACGTTCTTTGTGTTCTTCGCGTTCTTCGTTTAATCCATACTTTGAATATGATTTCACTTTTTCTTGGAATTTGATGTTATAAAGCACCATTCCTTACTAATTTCACTGAATCATTCAAATTCATTACGAAACTTATACTTCCTTAAGAAATTTATCAAATGAACTTCAAATTCTTATTTCTTCATTTTCTCATGATTTCAACCATATGAAATCATTCTTAATAGCTTTTACTTCAATTCTCATTAAGCTATGTTTTTAACATATGAAGCTTAAAGAAAACTAACTTAGAAGTTAGGTTTTGGATTACCTTTCTTATTTAATCTACTTCCGTTGGACAAAGTTTGCACTCGGGCTAGTTTTTCCTCTTCCTTTTCCTCTTCATCCGACTTCTCTCACTATCTCAAGTGTTGGTGAATTTTTTCATTAACCAACAAATGAGCTTAAGCTCTCCGTTTATAGAAAACCAAGACTAGGGGCCAAATAGTCATTTCACCCCTAAAGTTACTATTCCCACCTCCTTACTAAACCTACTTACTATTCACGAAGCTTCTCTTGGAAGCTTCGTGCTTCCGTCTTGCAGAATTCGTCTAACAGTTTGAAAAACTGTGATTCTCGGAATCCAATTTTTTTGGATATTTCATCTTTCCTCTACAGATTAACTTTTATGCATTCTTCAGAACTCTGGAAAACTGAAAAACAATTTTTAATGTTAAGCGTTTTCCTTCACGTTTTCCCCTAATGTAGTTAAACGAATGAAAAGTACATAACAATACTTTTTGTCATTTTTATTTCGTCTGATTTCTACATGTTTTTCCAAAAATTTTTTTTATCATCTTACTTAACTTTTCACGATATATTATCGTCAAATCTTTCGACAGAATGTCATTTCGACATACCGAACTCTTGGAAAGGCTTAGGTTATTCAAACCCTAACCCTTAGGTTTCGTCGGGTGAATAGTGCCTATTTCGTCTTTTTTTCCAAAAATATTTTTGTTCCCGAAAATATTTTATTTTCATCTTAAAAATTCTTGCTCGTAGCCTGAATCCTCCCCTCTTATAATCATTCTAGGTTCTATAACGATTAATAAACACATAGCACAAAATATTATTAATAAAAATTCATTTTATTAATAACTACTTTTTTTTAACTTAATTTCTTGACCATCCGACTTTTCGGGTTATCACAAGCACGCCAAGAACTATTATCTGATTGTAGTCATTTTTGTAACAGATCATTCACAGCTCTTTTGGCAAAATATGGGGTCAACCATAGGGTGGCTACATCATATAACCCCCAAACAAGTGGTCAACTTGAGGTTTTGAACATAGAGGTGGAAAAGATTTAAGAGAAAGTAGTGAACCCAAACATGAAAGATTGGTCTCTAAAATTGGATGACGCACTATGGGCTTATAAGACAACATATAAAACACCAATTGGTATGTCTCCATACCAGTTGATCTACGGGAAAACGTGTCACCTCCCAATAGAATTACAACATAAAGCATATTGGGCAATTCAGAAACTTAATTTTGACCAACCAGCCGCAGGAGAGAAAAGATTGCTCCAACTAAACAACTAGATGAGTTTCGACTGCAAGCATACGAGAACTCAAAGTTGTACACGAAAAAAGTAAAGAAGTGACACGACCAAAAGATCATGCAGAAAAAGTTTGAACCAGGACAAGCAGTATTATTATTCAACTCACGACTACGGTTGTTCCCAGGAAAGCTTAGATCGAGATGGTCGAGGCCATTCACAATCAAAAGGTTTTTCCCACATGGCGCCGTTGAATTATACAGTAGGAATCCATTGGAAACGTTTAAAGTTAACGGTCATTCGTTAAAGCATTAGTGGGGTGGAGACATCGACAATGATGTCATCGCAATCACACTTGCCGACGCACCGTGAAAAGGGAGTAGTCAGGCTGAAAGGCTTAAAATCAAGAGCTTATTGGGAGGCAACCCAATTTTACTTTTATTCTCAGTATTTTTAAGTATGCTAATTAATTCGTAGTTCAGAGTATAAATTTAGTACAAGTTTAGTTTAAAGTACGTTATTTTGATTTATTAAGTAGTTATTGAGTCAAGGATTTTGGTGAATTCAACCTTTAATGTTCACTATTCATATTGTTATCTTAAACTTATAATTTTTTGGTGTTTTAGGTACTTAAAAAGCTCATGGATATGTGTTGGATGCAAAGAATTGGAAAAATCAAGTTCAACTACAGTGTACCCCCCCCCCCCCCGGGCCGAGGCGGGCATTTTATAAAGGAACCCCCCGTCGTGGCTGGGGTCTTAAACCAAAAGTAGAATACTCCCCCCCCCCACTGGGGCGGTGGTACGGGAACTTAAGGAGTGCAAATACGGCAGTTACAACACATCTTCCCCACTTCCCTTTCATTGGAGCATAACTGAAACCCACGACTCCTATACCCCCATTAACACACGAATTAGCCACAAATTCCTCACTTCTACACTACGTTAACCCACTTAATACATAATCTATCTCCTCTCTATAAATTCGAACCCTAACTACATAATACCTCCATTCAATTCCATTAAATTTCAGTTATTCAAAGAAAGGGTTCTTATAGTGTGATTTTTGACAGCAAAAAGGGAGGGGCGAATCAACAAATTTGTAATATACTGAGGGTAAGCGATTAGTTTTTACAATTTCTCATCACATATCACCATACTTGAAGTGTTATTACAAATTTTAGGGGTCTTGGAAGTCGTGCACACCACGTGTTCGACGAATTGCTTAAGTAAAGTTTTGTGGGAATTTTGGTTTGAGTTCATCCTTGCAAGTACCATGGCACCAAAACCATCTTCAAAGAGACAACGAGGCGAGAGTTCAGGGTCCACACCATTGACTCGGGCCTTTGACAGGAAAAAGTTCGTCAGTGCCAACGTCGCCGACCGCTATGACTATCTAGTGACTAAGGCACTAACCCCAGAGTGCGACTTGGCACCTAACAACTCTATGCCAATGCGGAGGATAAGGCCTCATTCATAGCATTCATCAAGGGCAAGCAAGTATCTTTCAGTGATGACCCTATTAACGAGTACTACTAACTATGAGTTCCTATGGAATGCCAATATGCCTATTTGTGTGACCATGAGCCTGACTACGAGGGGATTTTAACAAAAATAACAAAGTCGGGCACCACATGGGTCAAGGGCTGAAAAGGGGGCACCATCTTCCACAGCAAAGACCTAAGCCGCTATGGTAAAATATGGTACACGTTCATGTGCGCCAAGTCTTTACCATCCACACATACAACAGAGGTGACAAAGGAGAATATACTTGTGACACCCCCAAATCCGGGTACTTCAATTCCATGGGATTTGGTGTTCAGTGTACAAATATCATCTATCTATCTACCTATAATAAATGCAAACCATGCAATAGATAGAAATAAAATCTTCCCCTTAAGGGTTACAACATCCAAATAATAATACAATCCCAGGTTAAACTAACCTTAAACATCTGTGCGGAAATATATAACAATAAGTCTTATGTAACATCAATTCTAGTTACATCACATAAATAATCAGTCTTCATTATTTGCTAAGCTTGCCCTTGCCTTTACTAGTGGAAGGTTTGTCTGCTCTTTCATTCTTAACTGCAATGTTATTATTACGCAAGAGTGAGCACGATTGCCCATAAGTATAAATATATAACAATGAATAATAATATGCGAGAGAAATAATAACTTCTGAAATAAAAGCTCAACTTTTGAATCAAGAATGAATAACAAGAATCAAAATATTTCTGAGGGTCATAAGACCTTAAACTATGTCCTAGGTTATCAAGGGTATACTTGAAACCTTTAACAGTCATAAGACTATGGACCTTTCTACTCGTACTTAGGGGGATCAATCCTTAGTACCATATTGTGCACAATATCTTAACGCTAACGCATAAATAAATCCATTTGCAGGGTTGTTCATCTCAGTTTGACATTCGAGTCCACACCAAAGGAAGTTTGGCTTGGATAATTCAATAAGGGTTCTGAAATTTAGAACGTTCATCAACTACGGACTAGTTGAATCAATAAAGTTCACTAGTCTAATAAGGTTCAACAATAATGATATTCGATTTGAATAATAATCTCAAGAAGTATACAATAGGATAATTATTGTATAACTGAATCATGCTTTGAAAAAGATAATCAATCTTTAATATAACATTTGAACTTGAATAATATTAATGATAATTTACTCGAGGTAACTAATAAACTTGAACAATAATAACAAGTAAGGTTAGGAAACATACCTCGTGCATAGATTACACTTTAACTAAGCACGTTCTTTGAATTTAATCCTACATACCATTCACATTCACAATACCAGTTAATTATAACTTAACTGATCATCATAAACTCACTCTTTTGTCTAATTCGAATATTGACTATACTTAGTCAAATTACCACTTTGTCACATAATTTACACATCATGAATAACAAGATAATTATGTATTCAATAATTCAATCCACATGTAATTATGGTATTTACATGATAAGTATCTATTTTAACATCTCATTATACTTATAACATAATTTTATGTTCATTACATTAAGTTAACATCATATTCATGGACTTAAACACTTTAAAATTTTTGTTTCTGAACTTTATGGAGAGTGGTATTTGCCACTCACTTTTATATAAGGCTTCGTGATTGCTTGTACTGTAGCTATTCTGACTTGAGACTGACACATGTTGTGCTACTAACGAAAATGGAAGTTAAGTAAAAATTGCAGAACATGCCAATTTCTATCAATTTCTTAATTTCTACACGAATTTTGACATACCCACATGATATAATTCATACATAATCATTACCCATCATTTACTTAATGATTTTAACCAATCTAAACACTTAATTACAAAATTAAAATATATAATTGTCACTGTTCTTGATGTTTTTGAAGGTTTTGAACATAAATCATAAAAATTAATACCACAGATTCGTTATAACACCAAATCCATTCGTATAAGGTTTGGTCTCTTCGTAATAACATGCATAATAATATACAAGTATAAATTTTACAAAATCATTTATGTTTGACACACTAAAATTATGTATAAGGGCTATAAGGCCAAAACCCATACTCTGTAATTTTGTAGCAATCATATACTACGTATTTTCATAAAACTGATGACATGGTTTACATAATATATATAATTAAATACGATTTGATACATATTAATACATACATAACCCATAAACATTACTCCTTTCTCAATTACAGAGGCTTTACAAGAGGTTTGAAAGCCATATTTCTATGAAAACTCAATGACGTAAAAGAAGAATTTGGATTTGGAGAAATTACCCAAAGCTTAGATTAGAAGATATGATCGCTGATGATCCTTTCACAAATACCTGTTGATTACACTCCCACAATTCCCTCAATTCTTAATTCTCTCTCTCTCTGTGATTGCTTTGTTCTTAGACTTAGAAAAATAGAAAATAAAAGAATACGTAATATAACAAAGGGAAAAGGGAACTGATGCGCGTAATGGTCAGTTAACCCAGTCATGGGTAACTGCTAATAACTCCCACTAAGGCCATGTTTTGCTAGTCTTAATATATTTCAAAACCATTTAATTTAATAAAGCTTTATCATATAGTTTAATTAATGTCACACTCCTTCATAAAATAAATTAATATTTTATTTAATTTACTTTAAATAAAATATAATTATAATAAATTTTCATAAATTCACATAGTCACATAATTAAATTTCTCATTAATAAATAATGTCAAATTATTAACTCTCTAATTAATAATTAAATTAATTAAAATACATTAGGCTTGTTTAGTATTTATTTTAATACAATAAGCTCACATAATTATATATATCGAATAATAAAATTCTCCACATTAATTTTATAAATGTAACACATATAATTAAATTAATCTACCACAATTGCATCAATTAATTATTTAATCTAATAATTAAATCATCAAAAATATTTATTAACTTCAATAAATATCAAAATTAAATTACAAACATCTCGTTCGTCACAATACTTCTTTTGTATGCAATCGTACAAGACTTTCTCATCGATGTGGGTGCTATCATCAATTTTTCTATATGAAGATGCCTATGAGGGCCATTTTCTGGCGGCCTGCCACACCCATCCCTCATATATGGGTTGTGCATGCAGGCTGGAGTGAGGTGGTCCAGTGATCAAACTACACAGATGCCGCTTCAGACTTTGGACACAAGGATGATCACACGATATACACTGTGGCCTGGGGGCAAGTCGCATCCAAGAGGAGTCGGGTTCATATTTCCACCAGCCTCTAAGGAGGAGGCTGATGCTGAGGACACCTCCGATGATGACGAGTTCAAAGCAGACGTGAGGATGGGAGAGCAGGACACTAAGGAGATACCGCAGTCTGGCAGAGAGATGTTTAGACCTCGATTTCAGAGCCTACAAAGACAAGTGGATGGGTACAACAAAGATGCCAATAGACAAATGAGGAGACTCGCGGCCAGACATGACCACATGTTCGAGGCCATGAACATGTCCTTCGCCTCCTTGAACGCGTCGCTTTAAAGTTTCAATCCAAATGCTCAGTTTCCATACCAGCAACCTGCCCCAATGCTAAGGTTTCCACCTTTCGATTCAGATAATGAAGAGCAACATCCACGACCAACTCAAGCTTAGACGATTACAGGGAAGTCCTCGTACACTTAGTGATTTATCTTTCCAATGAGGACATTATAATTGTTAAATTTGGGGGAGTAGTTATTTAGTTTAATTTTGTTATGTTGTATGTTTAATTTAGTAGTTAGTTTTGCATATGATAGTTTCATGTTTAGTTTTAGGTTCATTATATAATATTGAAACAACAATAATATAAATATCAACGCAGCAATTATTGAATCAATAAAATAAAATATTAAAGAGTATTTACTGTAACAATTATTGAGTAGTGCCTTCTTATGTAAGAATTAATAATTCAAAAATACTCTGCAATACCGTGTGCTACTGTGCAATAATGCGTATTACTGTATTTTAACCACCGGGTATTCACACAGTGTTAACGGTAATAACTACGCCGTTATTTGTAAAAACTCAAATTTGTCATTTTTTCATCCGAGCGCTTTCCGTTATAGGGCCCCAATGGTTTACTGTGCAAAATTTAATATTCCACGACCAAACGAATATTCCCCGACAACAATGAATTTTTTATAACCACTTGTGTATTTTGAAAAAAATTCATATATCACCCTTAACTTTAACCTTTTATCAATTTAACCATTTACTGAATAGTAATTATAAGAAAAATTGAATACTTTTATTTAATAAAATTTGGGGTCTTACATCTTTGGCCGTAATACAGGGATAATTCATGGATGTGATACTAACGAATATCCTTGGCCATAGTGCATGGATAATTCGATGATGTGGATTATTTATTAAGTTGAGTCTCAGCGATAAAATATTGGTTATACACTTTTAATTTGTAGAAGATAGTAGATATCATGCTCTACTTGACTCTTCTAAAATACGATTGTATGTCTTTGGCTTGTAGTGCAAAGATGAATTGTAAATGAATATCTTTGGTAGTAGTCAAAAGATGAATTTATTAGTATGATTATGAACAAGAATTGTGATTTGGTATAACCATGATTTTGATGTTTCGGTGAAGATAGGTGATGAAAATTATCTTAGATCACAGGTGCGAAGAGGAATTTAGAATCACAATTATGATTATGAGTTATTCATAAGATTGTGGACATGAATTGTTGATTGATGTTACAGGGATAAAACATTATTGGTGGATTTTTAACATGGAGAAGATAATAGACCTGATGGTCTATTTGACTCTTCTAATGGATTGCTTGTTCTGCTGCAACTATGGTTGAAAAGTTTTATCATCTACCATATGTTCTAAATCTCTAATTTATTATTGATGAAAGCTATTGATAATTTAATTATCTTTAGTCATGATATTCTTTACTGGGCTAGTTGTGCTCACCCTTTTTGCTTCACAATTCCTTTCAGGTAATAAGAGTGTTGTCGTAAGTGTTGCCGGGTTGAGCGGGGATAACAGGGGAATAGAACGGTGGTCTCTAGCTGTGGAGGTTCTCCCTAAACTATATAGAAAAGTGTGTTGTATTCATAACATCATTTAGTAGTTATATTTGGTGAATCAAATAGGGTGAGGCAAACTCAACATTGGAAGGGTGTTTTTCCACTATCATAAAAGATGTCTACTGACATACAATCTCGTGTTATCATAAGACAGGGTTGTGCGCATCCACATGCTGAGTATATCTACGGGCACTACCTATATGACCTTGGAGTTTATTTGAAATATAATATTCACTTGGAGATAGTGGAGATAGTTATATGTCAAGAGAAGACTCACCATTGGAAAGAAGATGATAGTAATCTTCTCATTTTTCTTTGGGGTCTATTGGGTCAACCAAGGATAATTCTGTGGACATATGATATCTATTATAACCTAGATGCATGGCCTCCCATGTATAAAGGTTTCCTTGAGCACTTCCCAAAGATTTTAATTTCTAAAATAGTTTTTGACTATACTTTTACGTAAAGTACCATTATAAGGTTGTGGTCGAGGCACCATGAGAGTTACATACATTTGTATTAAAACTCACAGTTAACTGTGGTCATATTCTATACGACAGTTCAACAGTTGTATAAATGAAGTTATATTTAAATTTTGTACCATGTATCTGGCGACTCCGAGTGAGTGATGTATACCTAATTTTGGAGGCGTCACAAAATTAGTTAAAGGAGTTTAATTAATTATCTCTAATAAAATTAGGGAGCCCATTTAATTAAAAGAGTTTAATTCAATAAATAATATCTTATTTTAATTAAATAGGGTTACCTAATTTCTTTATAAGAGGAGTCTTATATCAGATATCAAAAATAAAAATACGTAATTCCAAGTTGTTGGAGAGTACGACCCCTTTTTTTATAGAGATAGGAAAAACTAGGGTTTGAGCCAATACACCCTTCTTCTTGAAAATTGTTCTTCCTTGGTAGATCACCTCTAGAGGCCAAATACTTGGGTGGCTAACATTGATCAAAGGAAGGAATCTACCTAGAGATTCAAGGAGATCGCGGAGAAGTAGGAGGTGAACTCGTACATGTGGAAGCTCGTATCTACAAGGGTATGATTCCATAACTTCTTGTTCTTCGTTTTAATTAATAATATGCATAAAGGATGATCTGGATATTTGGTTTGTGAAAAATTTTAAAATCTAATTTTATTTTGCTTCTGCTATTTTTGCAACTTGATTGCTACTTTGATTTTTACAAAACCATACAGTGGTATAAAAGCCAAACTTTATGCGAATTATTAATTATTTTGATTCCATATATGTATGAATATGTATTTTGAATAATTTATTGGACATAATTTTTTGTATAAAATTAGTTTTTATGAAAAACAAATTCTGTTCGCAATTTTTATAAAGGGATTCACGAATTTTTCCACTGAGTCCGTGGTGTGTTTCATATTATATATATATATAAATAGTATATGTTAATATTATATATATATATATATATATATATATATGTATGTATGATCAGAAATCGGATTATATATATATATATATATATATATATATATATATATATATAGAACACACAATTTTGGTTAGTATTATAATATATATATATATATATATATAGTAAAAATTTTATAATTAAAATAAAGAGTTTATTTTAATCTTTAAATTGGATTTCATGCAACTTAAAATTGCCCATTAAATGATATTTATATGTATATGGAATGATTTTATTTATTGATACATATGATGATATGTATGATAATAAATGTGATTAATTATGGACTATTGACCAATGTGATTGGATTTATTTTTGTTGGATGTTTGAATGAATGAGTTTTATTAAATGGGGTATGCGTACCTCGTCTTTTTTAGTTTTCTTCTTGATGTAAATTCTATCTCTCTTTTATGTACTTCCCCTTGACTGGTGATCAAGGTTTCTATTTAAATTAAATAGTTTAATTGTATAGGATTAGTTAGAATTTTTTGAAGAACCAGAGATCAAGGAGCAAGGAGCGCTCGAATACCCGTTTGTAATGGAGCCCGAATTTAAATGTAATAGTTATATTTACATGTTTGTTCTTGCACCCTAGGATTTGACCTTTTGGTTCACTTGGTGGCTCTAGTGAACCAAACTAGAATAAAAGTCCATAATCAATCCGGGTAGAATATAGTATTCTATATGTGCATGCTAGTATTATATATATTATATATTATGCAAACATGATTCGCATGTTTAATAATATGACGTGTATTTTATATATATATTGCGCATGCTAAAACAAGATGAGACAAATAATAACAAATCCCTCAAAGTTTTTATATATTAAGTCTTAAGCGTTCAAAGATATTTAGAATATCGAACGTTGCCTTCTAGCATAATAAAATTAATAGAGTATTAAATATTTAATATGAGTTTGTTGTGTCACCACAATGCAAGTATTAAATATTTAAGATGTTAATTTATCATATTTGATGCTTATAAAGAAAATTGAACAATATTGTTGTGTTGTGTCACCACAATGACAATATTTTTCTTTTTTGAATATATGGAAGGGCTAGGTTAGACTTAACTTAGATATTGGATGTGTCACCACTTGATCAAAATAATCTAAGAGGTAAAACATAAGGAGTTACATGATGATGTAATTGACAAGGAGTTGTCTACCTATTTATTTATATATAGTTTGTTGTGTCACCACAAGGATATATATATTTGAAATGAGATCCTTATTCTCACTAGCAAAAACTTTAATTAGATTTTGACGAACTATATAAATGAGGGTAATATAGTTTGAAGAAAATAGTGGAACATACCAATATAAAATAAGACCTAATTTATTTTGGTAATTAATTAAATGAATGTTTGCTAAAATATTATCTTTTTACATGCACAATTTTGAAAATGTCACATTCACTAATTTCACTGAGTAGCATACTAGATGCTAACAAACTGACCGGACCAAATTACACGGACTGGTTAAGGAATATGAGAATTGTTCTCACTGCTGAAAAGATTTCTTATGTCCTAAATTCGCCCGTACCTGCAAAAGTTGCAGAGACAGCCTCTAAGAAAGAGATTGCTACTTTTAAACAGTGTCAAGATGATGCATTTGTGGCTCAATGTATCATGCTCGCATCCATGAGTAACGAGCTTCAGCGTCAGCATAAAACCATAGATGCTCCAATTATGCTACTACACCTTCAAGAGTTGTATGGTGAGCAAAGTAGGACTGCTAGATATGAAATATCTAAGGAGCTTTTCCGATCTTGGATGACCGAGGGTACTACCGTTGAGACTCATGTCTTAAAGATGATCAATCTGATTTAACGTCTTGGACAGCTTGGGTTCGTCATGGATGGGGAGTTGAGTCAAGATTTAGTCTTGCAGTTACTCCCAGACACCTTCTCACAATTTGTTGTGAAATTTCACATGAATAAGTTAGATGTCAGCTTACTTGAATTACTTAACATGTTGAAAACTGTTGAAGGTCACTTCCCATCCAAGAAGAACCATGTCTTACTGGTGGATGATTCTTCCAAGAAAAGGAAGAGGCCCAATATATCTTCTGAAAAGAAGAAATCCAAGAACGCTATGGGAAAGGAAAAAGTGAAGGATCAAAATAAACCTGATCCAGCTAGCAAAGGAATTTGCTTCCATTGCAACAAGATGGATCACTGGAAGATGAACTGCAAGGATTATCTCGCGGAACAAAAGCAGAAGAAGCTTGGAGAAGCTTCGAATCCTAATCAAGGTTTGTTTATGATTGTAATTAATTTTTCTGAAAGTCAATCTTCTATTTGGGTAATGGATACCGACTGTAGTTCTCAAGTATGTAATATTATGCAGGGACTGATCAGAAGTAAATAGCTGAGCAAGGATGAGGTCGTCCTACGAGTGGGAAATGGAGCAAATGTTGCTGCATTAGCTGTAGGGACTTATTGTTTAGCACTACCTACGGGCAAATCCATTAGTTGAAATAATTTTTATTTTGTTTCGTCACTTATTAGAAACATTATTTCAATATTTGTATTAGATATGGATGGTTTTGAAATTATAATAAAGAACAATAGTTGTTCTATTTATAATAATAATGTTTTATATGGTGTCGGTAATTTACAAAATGAACTTTACATTCTTGACTTGCATGAAAATATACTTCAAATTGAACAAACTAAGAAAAGGAAAAGAGATGATGTTAATTATACCTATATGTGGCACTGTAAACTTGGTCATATTAATGAAACAAGATTATCCAAGTTGTATAAAGAAGGGCTCCTAGAACTATCAGATTATGAATCATATCCAACTTGTGAATCTTGTCTCATGGGCAAAATGACTAAATCTCCTTTTAGTGGAAAAGGAGAAAGAGTTACAAAGTTGTTAGCGTTGGTACACACAGATGTATGTGGACCTATGACAACGACTGCATGAGGAGGGTATTCTTATTTTATCACATTCACTGACGATCACTCAAGATATGGATATGTGTATTTAATGAAATACAAATCTGAATCATTTGAAAAGTTCAGAAGTGAAGTAGAGAAGTAAACTGGTAAGAGTATTAAGACTCTTCGATCTGATCGAGGAGGAGAATACTTAAGTGGTGAGTTTCTCAATTGTCTCAAAGAAAATGGTATAATCTCACAATGGACTCCACCAGGGACGCCATAGATGAATGGTGTATCTGAAAGGAGAAATTGAACAATATTGGACATGGTTCGATCCATGATGAGCTTTACCGACCTTCTAGTTTCCTTCTGGGGATTTGCCCTAGAATCGACTGTATACCTACTTAACAAGGTACCTACAAAATCAATCCCTAAGACCCCATATGAGTTATGGACAGGGAGGAAACTAAATCTTAAGCATGTTAAGACTTGGGGTTGTCCAGCTTATGTCAAAAAGTTTGAAAATGATATGCTATAGACTAGATCTGACAAATGTAGATTTGTGGGATACCTAAAGAAACATCGGGGGTATTATTTCTATCATCCAACTGATCAAAAGGTGTTTGTTGCGAAACATGCTGCGTTCTTGGAAAAGGAGTTTATCCTTGAAAGAGTCAGTGGGAGTAAGATATATCTTGAAGAGGTTCAAGAAACCACAAAATACTACAGATCAAAGTGAGGTACCTAACCAAGTAGAGATTCCTTCTGTACCACACCCTATTCGTAAATCTGGAAAGTACCGAAGATACCTGATAGGTATGGACTTGTCATAGAGGATGACGATGAGGTACGCATCATAGATGATGATGATCCATTGAATTACGAACATGATATGAGTAGTAAAGACTCAGAGAAGTGGCAAGAAGCCATAAAATCCGAGATGGACTCCATGTATGAAAACTAAGTATAGACTTTGGTTTCACCACAAGAAGGCATTAAGCCTATTGGGTGTAAATGGGTCTTTAAAACAAAGACTGGAGTAGACGGTAAGGTAGAGACCTATAAGGCCCAACTGGTCGCAAAGGGTTTCAAACAAAGACAAGGAGTTGACTATAATGAAACCTTCTCACCAGTAGCAATGCTCAAGTCCATTCGGATTTTGCTTGCGATTGTAGCTTACCATGACTATGAAATATGGCAAATGGATGTGAAAACGGCCTTCCTTAATGGGAAACTTGAGGAGGATGTGTATATGACACAACTAGAGGGATTTTTTCAAAGGTTGGAACAAATCAAGTCTAGCTGTAAGCTACAACGATCCATTTATGGATTGAAGTAAGCTTCTCGTAGGTGGAACATCCAATTTGATGAGACAATCAAAGTGTTTAATTTTATCAAAAATGAGGATGAACCGTGTGTGTACAAGAATGTTAGTGGGAACGTTATTTCATTCCTCGTATTATATGTTGATGATATATTACTGATAGGGAATGATATTCCTATGCTACAATCAATTAAAATTTGGTTATCTAAACACTTCTCCATGAAGGACTTGGGAGAACCATCCTATATTTTGGGGATAAAGATCTATAGAGATAGATCTAAAAGGATGCTTGGCTTGTCCCAAGGAACGTACATTGACTCGATGCTAAAGAGGTTTAGCATGGAAGATTCCAAAAGAGGTCTCATGTCGATAAGCCATGGAATACATCTCTCCAAGAAATAGGCCCCAAAGACACTTGAAGAGAGAGACCGTATGAGTAAGATTCCTTATGCTTCAGCAATAGGATCTATCATGTACGGTATGATATGTACTAGACCAGATGTCACTCATGCACTTAGTGTAACAAGTAGATATCAGTCGAATCCAGGAGAAGAACACTGGAAGGCAGTGAAAAATATCCTAAAGTACTTGAGAAGAACTAAGGATGTATTTCTTGTCTACGGTAGGTCTGAATTGAAACTAGAGGGCTTCACAGACTCAAGTTTTCAAACGAACCAAGATGACGGTAAATCCATTTTGGGGTATGTGTTTACCTTAATCGGTGGCGCAGTGAGTTGAAAAAGTTCCAAACAGCAAACAGTTGCTAATTAAGTGACTGAGACAGAGTTCATAGTTGTAAGTGAAGCTGCGAAGGAAGCTGTTTAGATGAAGAAGGTCATTACCGAACTTGGTGTAGTTCCTAGCATTACAGGACCAGTACCTTTATTCTGTGAAAACACTGGAGCTGTTGCGCAGGCTAACGAACCCATGTCTCATCAGAAATTTAATCATGTGTTGCGACGGTTTCATTTGATCAGAGAGATCATTGAAAGAGGAGACGTCACCCTAGAGTGTGTGGACTCTCAAGACAATATTGCAGATCCATTTACTAAAGCGTTAACACAACATCAGTTTGATCATCACTTAGAGAAGATGGGTATGAGATACCATGACGATTGGCTTTAGTGCAAGTGGAAGATTGAAAGTAGTATACATAGAAGCCAATCATGTATGATGATAAAGCATATACTTTGTAATTAATCTTATTTATTTATTAATAAAAGAATTATTTATTAAAGGCATTTATTATCAACATGGTGCTGTTTTAATAATATGTGATAAACCCATAGTTTAAGCAATGCTTTTAGAATCATGATGAGATCATGCTAATGAGATCTAAATTCTTAGATAGCTTAAAACTAAAATGGTCTCAATTAATGGATTACTAAAAAGGGGATTAGTGAATCCGGATAGATTGGTACGTACGCTACTTTCTCATTGGATGAGGATGATTGATCTCATGATCATTTATGTGGAGACACTAAAGCAAGTATGTAGGTGCTTATTAGAGAATAAGTTCACTGAACGTGACTCGCTAAGGAAGACCTAATGGAGTTTTACTTGCCTGTCAATAGGAATTTATGTAGTGATAGTTGTACAAATGATCCTTAGACTTGAGATCATCATAGTATCTTATATATAATGAATTACACTTTGACTTATTCCTTAAGACCTTTAGGGTATATCAAAGGGTATGCTTGGGTGTAATAAGTTATATATGGAGATAATGAATGATCAATAAAGAATCTACCACTTCTAGTAAAAGAAGAGAAATGTCCTATGTGATTCGATAAATGACAACCTAGGAATCCTTGGCCAAGGTGCAATGAAATTTGAAAGTAGTTTCTAATTTGCATTCATTAGGAGTTGTGCATTTGAGAATCGAAATACATAGAATTAAATAAAATAAGACTTGACAGTAATTCGATGTCTTATATTTAATTAGGACATTGTATGGTGGAAGGATTGAATTGTACGATAACTATTAACTCAAATGTTCTTTTATAATTAATGTTGAAATCTATCTTATCTGAAAAGTTGTTAATCGCTAGGGAGGCTTATCCCTATTGTAGAATAAATATTATTTATTTAAATAAATTAATCATTTAATTTATTTATTTAAATAACATTAGAATTGTTCTAATTGATTTATTCACAACCCATTTAATATCGCGAGAACCTAAAGGGTCACACTATAAAAAAGGAAGAATAATTATTTAAGAAGTTAATGACATAATCATAATAATATGTTAAGTATGTTTAATTTAATCTATGGTGATAGAATAAATTAAATAGCTTAATATTTATTATTTAATATTTTAGAAATATTAAATATAAATTAATAAGAGGAGTCTTATTAATATTATTATTATTATTATTATTTTAATTTCTAAAAGAGTTTAGGAATTAATTTAATATAAGTACTCTCATTTATTCCTAATAGGATTAAGAGGAAAATTAGTTAAAGGTGTTTAATTAATTATCCTTAATAAGATTAGGGAGCCATTTAATTAAAAGAGTTTAATTAAATAAATAATATCTTATTTTAATTAAATAGGGTTACCTGATATCTTTATAAGAGAAGTTTTATATCAGATATCAAAAATAAAAATACGTAATTCCAAGTTGTTGGAGAGTACGCCCCCTTTTTCTATAGAGATGGGAAAAACTAGGGTTTGAGCCAATACACCCTTCTTCTTGAAAATTGTTCTTCCTTGGTGGATCACCTCTAGAGGCCATACACTTGGGTGGCTAACATTGATCAAAGGAAGGAATCTACCCGGAGATTCAAGGAGATCGCGGAGAAGTAGGAGGTGAACTCGTACATGTGGAAGCCCGTATCTACAAGGGTATGATTCCATAACTTCTTGTTCTTCGCTTTAATTAATAATATGCATAAATGATGATCTGGGTAATTGGTTTATGAAAAAAGTTAAAATCTGATTTTATTTTGCTTCCGCTATTTTTGCAATTTGATTGCTACTTTGATTTTCACAAAACCTTAAAGATGCCACAACCCAAAGTTACAGGTTTGTTAGAGGTGGATGCTAATACTCAATTGTCAGCGCAGTTGGCATCCATGGCGAAGAAGATTGATTCATTGACAGAGACTAAGTCGAAGACAGTTGCATTAGTGTGTGAGATATGTGCAGGGTCACATTCAACTGACCAATGTGCTATCAGTTCAGAGTCTGTACAATATGTGAGCAACTATCAGAAGGATCAAGGTCAATTTTAGAACACATATAACTCAAACAACCGTAAACTTCCAAATTTCAGTTGGTCGAATAACCAGAGCAATCAACAATGTCAATTTCAACCACAAAATCAATTTCAGTCACAATCAACTCAGCAACAGTTTGTACCAAGACCACCCTATCCACCTGGATTTTCTCAACAACAACAACATCATCCACCACCGACACCTCATTAAGAAAAGAAGTCAGAAATGGAGAATATGATGATGAAGTACATGGCAAACACCGATGTAATGATTAAAAGCCAAATAGTGGCTTCAAAAATCTGGAAACTAAATTGGGTCAGATGGCTAGCATGCTTAATAACAGACCACAAGGTTCATTGCCGAGTAACACAAAGGTCAATCCAAGAAGAGAATGGAAGGAACAATGTCAAGCAATTACACTTAGGTCTGGGAAACAAGTTGCAGAAAACCAGCATGGCATGCCCGCACCACTTTTGCAAAGAGAGGACGCGCGGCCGCGCGGCCAGGGAATTTTGTCTGATGATAAATTGAATAATGAGGATTCTGAACAACAGCAAGAAGAGAGAAATAAAGAAGGTTCTTTTGAGAATCTTGTGAATCAAATACCAATAGTCCACACTCATGTTCCTTATCCATAGAGATTACATAAGCAGAGGGAAGACAAGCAATTTAGTAAGTTCTTGGAGGTATTTACAAAGCTACAAATTAACATACCCTTCGCTGAGGCATTGGAACAGATGCCTAGTTATGCAAAGTTTATGAAGAGCATCTTGTCAAGGAAGAGGAGATTAGAAGAATTTGAAACAGTGGCCTTGACAGAGGAATGTAGTGCAGTGCTTCAATGCAAATTTCCACCAAAGCTGAAAGATCCGGGCAGTTTCATAATTCCATGCACAATTGGAAAGATGAGTTTGAGCAAATATTTGTGTGATCTTGGGGAAAGTATCGATTTGATGCCCTTGTCAGTATTTAATCAGTTGGGATTGCCGGCTCCAAGGCTGAAAAATATTTTGTTATAACTAGCTGATAGGTCTATCACTTATCCACGGGGAATTGTTGAAGATGTGCTAGTTAAAGTGGATAAATTCATCTTTTCGGCTGATTTCATATACTAGATTATGAAGAAGACAGAAGTATACCGATTATCCTTGGAAGACCATTCCTAGCTACAGGAAGAACCTTGATAGACGTTCAGAAAGGGAAACGAACAATGCGAGTTCATGATCAAGAAGTCACTTTCAACGTATTCAAGGCAATGAAATTTCTGATAGAATATGAGGAATGATTCAGGGTTGATTTGGTGGAATGGATTACAAATGATGAAGTAGAGAGCTTGGTGAATCAAGAACCATTGAGAAGTGCAATTATTGGAAATTCAGAATTAGATGATAAGGAGACTGAAGAACATGTGCATTTTCTTGATACAACTCCACAATTCAGAAAATTCAAGACTCCTGTTGAGCCATTAAAGAAAGATGGAGAGTCATTAATGAAATTGAAGCCATCTCTTGAAACACCTCTAGAACTTGAGTTGAAACCACTTCCAGATCATTTGAGGTATGCGTTTTTAAATGAAAATTCAAAATTACCTGTGATTATTTCTTCTGCACTAACATCTTTCAGGAAGAAAAACTGCTAAGAGTACTCAAAGAGTTCAAGTCAGCTATTGGATGGACTATAGAAGATATATAAGGGATCAGCCCATCTTTTTGTATGCATAAGATCCTCTTGGAAGATGATAGCAAACCTTCAGTGGAACATCAAAGAAGACTTAATCCAATCATAAAGGAAGTGGTCAAGAAGGAAGTACTGAAATGGCTAGATACAGACATTATATATCGATTTCAGATAGCTCATGGGTGAGCCCAGTACAGTGTGTACCAAAGAAAGGTGGTATGACCGTGATTTCTAATGAGAACAATGGGTTGATTCCGACAAGAACAGTGACGGGGTGGAGAGTCTGCATAGATTACCACAGGCTTAACAAAGCTACATGGAAAGATCATTTCTCACTACCGTTTATTGATCAGATGTTGGATAGATTAGCAGGTCATGAGTTTTATTGCCTTCTGGATCGGTATTCAGGCTACAATCAGATTGTTACAGCTCCAGAGGACCAAGAAAAGATAACCTTAAATGTCCATATAATACTTTCACTTTAGAAGGATGTCTTTTGGTCTTTGTAATGCCCCAACCACTTTTCAGAGATGTATAATGACTATCTTTTCAGATACGGTGGAGCAAAATGTGGAGGTATTTATGGATGATTTTTCAGTGTTTGGGGATTACTTTGATCTTTGTCTGGAAAATTTGGTGATGGTTTTGAGAAGATGTGTTGAGACAAACTTGGTATTGAATTGGGAAAAAATCCATTTTATGGTACAAGAAGGAATAATTCTGGGACATAAGGTATCAAAGAAGGGACTTGAGGTGGACAGAGCTAAATTACAAACTATTTAGAATTTGCCGCCACCAACGTCAGTAAAAGGTGTTCGAAGTTTTCTAGGACATGCAGCCTTTTACCGCAGATTCATTAAAGACTTCCGCAAGATAACAAAACCACTTTGCAATTTATTAGAGAAGGATGCATAGTTCAAGTTTGATAAGGATTGCGTGTCTGTATTTGAGCATTTGAAGAGGAGGTTAACTTCATCACCAGTAATTATAGCACCAAATTTGGACCTACCATTCGAATTGATGTGTGATGGCAGTGATTATGTTATGGGGGTTGTTTTGGGTCAGTGGAAGGAAAAGATTTTTAATGTGATATATTATGCAAGTAAGACCCTTAACGATGCACAGTTGAATTATACTACCACAGAGAAGGAATTACTAGCAGTTGTGTACCTGGTATGTCGAAGAGGTGAGGATACCTTGACTTCATTTCAGATGCTAACTCCCAGGTCATTTCCTCAACATTGTGGTTTCTCCATAAAACTTTGACTTGAGGTATAACCTTGGAGCGTAGAATATGATCTTTCTTATCCAAGATTTTAACAGGTACCTCTTCATACGTTAAATCTTCCGCTATCTCGTCCGGTTCTAATTTAATAATGTGGTTCGGGTCTTTCACATATTTATGTAACATAGATATGTGAAAAACGTTATCAACACGAGACATACTTGGCGTTAAGGCGAGTCTATAGGCCACAGTTCCTACTCGATCGAGGATTAAAAATGGGCCAATGAATCGAGGATATATTGAGCTTTCCTCTCTTTCCAAATCTCGTAACTCTTTTTCATGGAGAAACACGTAACAACACATAATCTCTAGTATCAAATTCTACGTCCTTTCGATGAAGATCAACATAACTCTTTTATCGATCTTGTGAGGTTTTTATACGTTGTCGGATTGTTTGAATCTTTTCCGTAGTCATACGTACCAACTCCGGTCGCAACAATGTTGCTTCACCCACCTCATCCCAGCATACTAGAGAACGACACTTTTTTCCATACAATGCCTCAAATGGAGCTATGCCAATACTTGTTTGATAACTGTTGTTGTAGGAAAACTCCACCAATGGTAAGAACTTGTCCCAACTTCCTTTGAAGTCAAGGACACAGAGTCTTAATAGATCTTCAAGAGTTTGAATAGGCCTCTCCGACTACCCATCCGTCTGAGGATGATATGCCTAGCTAAATCGTAAATCCACGCCTATAGCTTTCTGCAAACTAACACAAAATTGTGAAGTGAATCTTAGGTCTCGATCAAAAACTATGGATACTGGCATACCATGCAGTCTTATAATCTCATTTATGTACATATGAGAAAGACGTTCAAGTGTATAAGTTTCTCGTATAGGTAAGAAGTGAGCAGACTTGGTCAATCTATCAACAATGACCCAAATTGCATCTATGCCTTGAGAAACCTTGGGAAGACCAGTAACGAAATCCATGGTAATATGCTCCCACTTCCATTTTGGAATTTCAAGTGGTTGTAATGGATCTTTTGGTACTTGATGCTCCGCCTTGACTTGTTGATATGTTAAACACCTTGAGATAAACTCTACTATCTCTCTCTTCATATTGCTCCACCAAAATGTATATCGAAGATCATGATACATTTTGGTACTCCCAGGATAGATTGCAAACGGTATGTTGTGCGCCTCCATCACGATTTTATACTTTAAATCAGGGTCGTTAGGAACACAAAGTCTGGAGTTAACTCGAAGTATTCCTTCTTCATCGATTCTTGCTTCTGGCATAGCACCTTCTTGCACTTTCTTCCTCATACGCATCAGCTCCAGGTCTATAGCTTGAGCAGTTTTAACTTTATCGATTAAAGCCGGTTCAACTCGTATGTTAGCCATTATCACATTGGTCCATGGAGTCTTTAACTCTATCTCCATCCTTTGCAAGTCATACAAAATAGGCCTTTGCATTGGCAATAACGCACTTGTACCTGCATATGATATTCTACTTAATGCGTCAACTACTACGTTCGCTTTTCCAGGATGGTATTGAATAGTATGATCATAATCTTTCAATAGTTCGAGCCAATGTCGTTGCCGCATGTTGAGTTCCTTTTGAGTGAAGAAATATTTGAGGCTTTTATGATCCGTATAGATCTCCACTTTCTCTCCATACAGGTAATGCCTCAAATTTTTAAGTGTGAAGACAATTGCTGCCATCTCTAGATCATTAGTAGGATAATTCCTCTCATATTCTTTGAGTTGTCGAGAGGCATAGGCTATGACTTTCCCATGTGCATGAGAACACATCCTAACCCTTTGCCTGAAGCATCACTATAGATGACAAATCCCTCCGAGCCAGATGGTATTGTCAGAGCAAGTGCTAAAATGAGTCTCCTCTTGAGTTCTTGAAAACTCTTCTCACATTCCACGCTCCAACTGAATTTTGTATCTTTCCGAAATCACCGAGTTAATGGAGTAGCGATTAGAAAAACCCTTCTACTGAATCTCCGATAATAACCATTTAAGCCAAAAATCTACGCCTTGGTCATTTGATTTAGGTTGCTCCCCTCTTTGAATAGCTTAAATCTTTGCCGGGTCAACGGATATTCCATGACTTGATACTACATGCCTAAGGAATGTTACTTCCTCAAGCCAGAACTCGCATTTCTTCAACTTGGCATAAAGCTTGTTTTCACGAAGCTTTTGGAGTATCAACCTCAAGTGTTTCTCATGATCTTCACGGCTTTTGGAATATATGAGGATGTCATCAATAAAGACGACCACAAAGTGATCCAAATATTCCTTGAATACTCGGTTCATCATATCCATGAAGGCAACAGGAGCATTAGTAAATCCAAAAGACATGACTAAGAATTCATAATGCCCGTACCGAGTTCTGAAGGCGGTCTTTGGAATATCCTCAGTTTTAACCTTCAGCTGGTGATATCCAGAATGAAGATCGATCTTTGAAAAGAATTGTGCTCCTTGCAACTGGTCAAACAAGTCATCAATGAGAGGTAACAGATACCTATTCTTGATGGTGACAAGATTCAACTCCCAATAATTAATACAAAGTCGCATACTTCCATCTTTCTTCTTCACGAATAGAACAAGAGCACCCCAAGGAGACGTACTAGGACGAATGAAACCAATGTCTAACAATTCCTGCAATTGGGTCCTTAACTCCTGAAGTTCAATAGGAGCCATTCGATATGGGGCTTTGGAAATGGGTTTTGTACCTGGTTCAAGGTCGATACAAAATTTAACTTCACGCTCTGGGGGTAGGCCGGGGAAGTTCTTCGAGAATCGTCGGAAATTTATTAACAATAGAAATATCCTTCAAATCTGACGTATTTTTGTTTAAATCCATGACATGAGCTAACAAAGCTTGACATCCATTTTTCAATAAACGAATAGCTTTATGGCTTGAGATGACAGTGACTGATTTTAATGGTTTGGTTGCTTGAATTTGCATAATAGGTTGGGTAGGAATATGAAAGCTAACAACCTTACGAAAACAATCAATTTTAGCATGATGAGTAGTTAACCAATCAATCCCTAGAATCACGTCAAATGCAAGTATTTTTAAGGAGATAAGATCGACAGGTAACGTGCGGTTACCGATTTGAATCAAACAAGACTTATACACAGTGGATGTAATGAAGATTTCTCACAACGGAGAAAAGTAAGAGTTAGAGTTTTGATAATTCAAAAGATGAAAGAAGAAGAATCAAGTTGGATCATCAAGGGTAAGAACCATTAGATTATTAATCTTCCTCTCTTCAATAGTAGTTTGATAGAGAAGTGTTGATTGGTGGAGCATGTATGTTATGGATCGATAAGGATGGTTATTAGAGAACTTAAGATTTAATAAACCATATTGTAAGATAAGCATAATAATGAAAGTTATAAACTAATAAAGAACATGTAAGAATTTGTCATATATATGATTTAATGAAATATGTTTGGTTAGGATGTTAGAATGATGGAATTAATCCATTTTGAACGATGTAAAAATCTCAAGTAACAAAGTTATGGCGAAATTTACGAGATTAGACGATTATCATCGAAATCGTTAAATTCTTGGAATGAAAGTCAAAAGTTACCATTTAACTCAAAACATTGGTTTTCGACGGAGTTTAGTCTCAATTTTTATTTTAGAGTTGCGAACTCAAAATAAAACCAAATTCTGACTTAGAACGAAGAAACGAGCTTTGAACATTCACGAACGTTAAATGTTTTTGTAATAATGAATTAATCGGTGAATTTTGAGTTGAAAGATTCAAAAATGAAATATTTTCTAATCAAATCATAGAGAATGTGATTTGTGAGCTAACGGCTTTTGAACGAGCCAATTCGGGCTTGTAACGATTAAGTTATGAGCTCGTAAAATTCACAAAAGAAAAATCAACTGTGAAAAATTTTCTGAGATAGGGTTGGCGTTGTAGCGTGGCCCAAGGAGGGAAAACCGGTGCCGCAGCGCCAGGCCAGACCCTCAGACAGTGAATGTGGCGCGCATGCAATTGCATATAGAGATGAAAGGTTGGTGCGGCGACCATGAGGCTAGGGAACACATCTCGAAAACTGCTTGCATGGCATGAGTTGTATATATAGGAAGCTAAGCGCCGCATGGCCAAAGACTAGAAAATAACCAATCTGAGAATGCTTCTATATATAAAGAAGGAAGAAGTTAATTAGTAATGAATTGTATACTTAATTGAGTTGAAGTAACATCATTAAAGATACTTGAAACCCTAATAGTTATAACTACAAGTTGACGAACAATTATGTAAAAGTAAGAACAATCTAAGGAATGATTAGATTGAGAAGAAGGGTAAGATATACTAGTAACCGAACATGATTGTATATGACCTAATGTAGTATGTTATGTGATCATGTATTGTAGAATCCTTAAAGACTCAAAGGAAATGTATAATTACTATAGAAGACGCTGAAGGCAAGTATTATGACCCTTATCTATATTCTTTTGGACAAGCGCTGTAATTCATGTACCTTATGCATGAATTGACGTATAATGAAGTCGAAGCCAATTCCTTTGGCTAGACTTAAGATGTTTTATGGCTTTCTTTATAATCTATCAAACTATTGTAAATATCGCTATCTTTTGCCAAACTATTTTGGTATGGATTTCAAAGAAAGACTAAGTATGCATACACAAATGTTTTGTCATCAAACTACAGGCACGTGAGGTTGCCAAAACTTAAACGTAAATACTTTTAAAGAAAGTAGTGTTGTACAACATAGAGTACTATAGGCTGGTCACCTAGATGTGCTCGCAAGATATATCGGACTTATGGACTTGGTGCCAGGTTGTCCTTTTCAAAGAAAGAATGAAATGCTCAAGGTCTTGGACCAATATTGATGTTTAATGAATGTTGTTCATTGTGAAACGTTTTAAAGAAAAGAGAAGTAATATTTTGATTTATCGATAGTACTTCATAACTATTGTTTCAGTTATTGAAGATATACGATTTATATGATTCAAGCCTCTTGTCTAAATGAAATTGTCATACTTATTGAGCTAGTTATGCTCATTCTTTCTTGAACCATATAAATGCAGCTAAGACCGAATGGACTGAAGGATTTGATAAAGATAAAGGAAAGGCTAAGGCTAAGGCGAACCAAGAAATTGCCTTGTAATAGTATATGATGGATGTTGTTATTATTTGATATCATGACAAAGAATCTATATAATGGTTATAAAGAACCTGGGATTGGGAAAATTAATTTGGAATATATATAAGACATTTTTTACTTTTTTGATGTATTTCAATTGAATGAATGTGTGAACTGTAGCACCGTGTAGCACCATATGTCGGGTTGGAAGATACCTGGATTTGGGAGCGTCACACCAGCTCATCAACTCAGACATCGTAAAGAGGTATTATGTCTAAAGTTACCTGTAAACCATCATCCTAGTTCTGGACCATCAATCCATCAGTCAATTCAGGTTTTTAAAACCTTTCTAACATCATCAGTTTTCCCTAAGGGACGAACTACACGGACCTGATCTCCCCCATACACGGAAGTACATAGGTAGCCATTTATGGTGCAGTCTAAGCTCTACGAAAAAAGAGAAAACCCATCACCACATAAAAATTTCAACCTTTTCACGCTAGGTACGAACTACGCAAACCTGATCTACCCCATACACGGGAGTACGTAGGCAACCTTCTATGGTGTGGTCTAACCACAAAAAATAAAAGCAAAAAAAAAAAAAACCAAACCCTTTCAACTTTGTAAACCTTTCGAACCTTTTCATGCTAGGTTTGAACTACGCAGACCTTATCTCCCCTCATCAATGGGAGTACGTAGGTAGCCATTTACGGTGCGGTCTAACCCCTGTGAAATCACAAAACCTTGTCAACCGTGCTGGGATCATCCTTCATCCTTTCTAACAAAACCATAAGAGATGGAACATCCAGATCTCCCCCATACACGGGAGTACGTCGGTGACCATCTGTGGTCCATTAAACCACACCTCATCGGCTTAGACCACAAAGATGGAACTACCTGGTCTCCCCTCATAAGTGGGAGAAAAACCAGTGACCATCTATGTTGCGGTTGAATCCTCTAAGAGAAACACCAATCCATAAGAGATGGAACTACCTGGTCTCCCCTATACACGAGAGTACCGGCGACCATCTGTGGTACGGTTAACCTCAGAGAGGAAAGCTAAAATCCTCTTCACAACCACATTTAAGAAACCAGTCCTAATGTGAGACCCCAGATTTTATCAATAAAGATTTAAATTTTATCGAAATAATTTTTTAATATTATGGTGTGAATTTAAGATAATATTATAGTTGTGGGTAGTATTTATAAATTTTGCAAAGTATGCAAGTTGTTATAAAATATTCGTTTGGTGGGGAATATTCTTTTTGTCGGGGGAATATTAAATGCGACTACTCAATCATTAGTGGACCCCACAACGGAAGTATTGTAGTAGTTAAAAAACGAAAAAAATTATCTTTCTATAAAAATAACGGCGGAGGTGTTCTGACCGTTAAAAGCGTTGAACTACCCATTAGTAAAAGTATAATGTCTGGCGTAGTTGTATAGTAGCACACGATATTGATTATTGATCTTTACGTGAGAAGTCACTCAACGGTATCTTTGAATTATTGCTATAGTAATTCTTTGCATCATATCTCTTATATTATTGATTCAATTATTGTCAAGATTATCATCAGTATAATATGTTATAGTATTAAATCAATAATTGAGGCGACAAGTTATAAATGATTAATAATTGTTGAAAGATTAAATATGTGTTGATTAAAAATAAAATGATTTGTGGTAATATTTATTCAATCCTTGATGTATATAAAGAGTCATTATGAGACATTTGTGGTAAGTTTGATTATTTTATGGGGGCCCATATGTCATCATCTAAGAGTCTCTTCGTCAATAGTAATTACCTTTGTGAATAGTAATTATCTTCGTCAATAGTAATTACCTTCGTCAATAGTAATTACCTTTATGAATAGTAATTATCTTCGTCAATAGTAATTACCTTCGTTAATAGTAATTACCTTTGTGAATAGTAATTATCTTCGTCAATAGTAATTACCTTTACCAGGCGTCGAACCACTTGTCGTTTCACATTACAGGCGTCGAACCACTTGTCGTTTCACATTACTGAGGATCCGAACCACTTGTCGTTTCACATTACAGGCGTCGAACCACTTGTCGTTTCACATTACAAGCGTCGAACCACTTTTCTTTTCACATCACCAGTCGTCAAGCCACTTGCCTTTTCACATGGCAGGTGCTAAGCTAGAAATCTTCTATAAATAGAGGCCTAGTGCTTCATTATTTTTCACGAATTCACTGAAACTCTAGAGAGAAACTATAGAGAGAAAGAAGAAAAGTATTCTGCTACTTCACCTTGCCAATATTCAGTTCTTCTAAGGTAGGGAATATTATTTGTTGTACCGTAAGGGTGTTATTCTTTCTTATTCATGAAGAGAACTGTTGTTATTCCATTGCTTATTATTACATTGGAATAACTTTGTATCGTGGTTTACCCTATACTTGGTGACATTCTTCTATTATTACATTGGAACATCCTGCTGCGTGTGTTTTACACCCACCTAGTTCCGTCTTTATTATTATTACATTGGAACATCACATGCATGTGTTTTACACGGACTGGTTCCGCTCTTTATTATTACGGTGGAACATTACATGCATGTGTTTTACACCTGACTGGTCCGCTCTTTATCATTACTGTTGGAATATCCTATCGTGTGTTTTACACCGGATCTGGTTCCATCTTTATTATTCTATTGGAACATCCTGTCGGTGTGAATTTCACCTAACCTGGTTCCGTTATTATTATTACATTGGAATAACTTTTGTCTATCTGAAATACCGCATGCATGGTGATTTCTTTTGTTATTCCATTCTTTATTATACCCAGTTGGTTAAAACTTTGACTTCTATACTCCATGAAATTAGTAGAATATCCTTGATATTTGTGTTTCATCCAGTATCTTTTCATGGAAATATTCTTCTGATCATTCTTGAATTTTTCTCTACAAAACCAGTATCATTTTGACAATTTGGACTTTAATAATTCTGGATAAAATAATTCTTGAACTTGTTTTATTGAATTATTATGTCATTGTCATCATCCTCATGTTATATTATGTTATCTTGACTTTACGTGTATAGATGAACTTAGTATGATTATAACCGAGGATCATTCGGTATAATCATGGCTTGTTATAAATGATGTGATAAAAGTCCTCGGTGGCACAGTAATGCGGTGATGGATAGTTTTGGTATGATTATGACCGGGGGTGATTCGGTATAGTCATGACCATTGATAATTTGATGAATATCCTTGGCCAGTAGTAGTGCGGTGATTCGATGATGTGTATTATTTATTAAAGTGAGTCTCGGCTATAACAAAGATGATGAAAACCTTTTAAAACCTAAAAGATAGTAGACTTTATTCTCTACTTGACTCTTTTAATGGATTGCTTATTCCGTCATTGCAGATTAAACTTGTTGTCTATTGTATTTTATCGGTTTAACACTTGTTGAAGGCTAATGATAAATTATTACGCATTATCTTAGTCATAATATTTCTTCTTGGGCTAGTTGAGCTCACCCTTTCTTTCACCGTTCTCTTGAGAAATGAGAACATAGGGACGACGAGTCGGGAAGCGGAGTAATGGTCAGAGAGGATAGCACTAGTAGTCCTCACTATTACGTGAAATAGTGTGATAATAGTAGTAATGAGGACTCTGTTGAGTTTGTATAATATCTAGTAGACAATATTTGTATTCAAACTCACGGTTTATGTCGTATTGTACACCCAGCAGTTATATTAGTAAGTTGTATTTGAATTTATGTACCATGTAAGTGGCGACCCAAGATGGGTGACGTATACCTAATTTTGGGGGCGTCACAGTTGGTATCAGAGCTTAGGGATATGATCGCTGGCTGAGATGTGAGATAAGAACTAGGAGGGGAGAGACGGGGAATACCTTCGCTAGTATGACCTACCTAAGTTTATTTGGTATTTGATTGGTCGGTCAGAGTATAGTGATGATATGTTGCATGTCAATTAACCCTTATTTTGTGGCAGTGTTTGAAAATGGCATCCGAGAATGTTGAGAATAGCAATGGAGCACAGGATACTGTTGATTGTCACAAATCAATAATCAGGACAATGTGCAACAGGATGGCGATAATCCTCCTGTAAACAACAACACCGATCAATCGATTGAACGACAGTATGCGTTTAAGAAGTTTTAGAATTCATGCAACATCGGTAAAAGCGACATTGCTGTCCAAAACGTAGGTGGAAACACGAAAAACTCTCGGCGGTCACCGCTAAACAATTCAAGGAGCTGGGACCACTTTGGAGTTTAAGGAGAGCCAAAACCACTTCGGCGGAAGCATGGATAAAGCAGATTACCAAGATATTTGATGTCTTGGGATGCTCGAGGAGCAAAAGATTCCTTTTCGCGCTTTTATGTTCTTGTGGAGAGGCGATTCTTGGTGGGAATCAATAAAACGTACTCAACTTCTTGTCAAGAAGATATCTTGGGAGAAGTTCCAGAGGCGTTCAACGACAAATACTTTCTGAAAAGTATTAGCCACATGAAGGAGGTGGAGTTTATCAAGTTGGAACAAAACAATATGGCCGTGTCGCAATACGAGGTAAAATTTGCGGAGTTATCACGGTTTCGTCCCACTTGGTGGATAATGAAGAGAGAATGGCGAATGTTTTTAAGAGGTTTGAAGCGGAGATACGTCGACATCTTATTTCTCATAAAGCTGCGTTTTATTCGGATGTTGTAAATAGGGCTCGATTAGTGGAGCGCGATAACGAGTCAACGAACTAAAAAGAGCGGTAAGCAAAATTATAATACCAAATGAGTAGTCATCGAGCGGTGACAACAAGCGTGGGGGAATCAACGGGCCAAATATGGTAACCACTTGGTGGTAATCGGGCCAAAACAATAAGAATGGACATTTCAAGAAAAGGAGATTCAACAATGATGGAAAGACGTCGACCAAAGACCCGTTGTTAAGGAAGGAGAAAGACCACCTATCATATGCTTCAAATGCGGAGGAGAGGGACACATCATCCGAATCATTGCCATGCCATGCCAAAAAGCATGTTATAATTGTGGAAGAGAAGGTCACTTAGCTCGATTTTGTCATTTCACGAAGACAAATTCAACTAGGATGGAGGCACCAAAGGTCATCCCCAGACAAACCAAAGTCGATAGTTTAAGAGAGCGTTTTTTTTTCTCGTGATGAGGAACACGAATAAAATTATCACGGGTAAGTTAATCATAAGCTTTTGTGAAGTCTATACCGTGTTAGATACCGATTCTACCCACTCTTTTATTTCACCTAGTTGTGTTCAACGTTTAAATTTGACTCAAGAAGAAGTTAAACTTTGACTTATTGGTTGAAACTTCGTTAGTAGGAGCCTTCGTTACGCTACTATTTTTAAATCTTGTTTGATTCAAATAAACATTTTCACGTTACTGTCGATCTTATCTTTTTGAAAATATTTGCCTTTGATGTGATTTTAGGAATCAATTGGTTAACTACTCATCATGCTTTTCGTAAGGTTGTTAGCTTTTATATTCATAACCTACTTGTTGTGCGAATTCAACGTAACCAAACCACTAAAGTCAATCATTGTCATATCAAGCCATAAGTAAAGAGCCCCGATCCTTTCATTGTTGACTTCCTTATGTGAAATGCACCGAAGCCAGACTTTCTGTAGGCGACGTCGTGACTGAAGATGGCAAGTTGATAGGTATCATTGTGAGGTGCTATCCAGGTTAAGGGATAGAAGTCACAGTTGGTATTAATGTGACGTACTATCCAAGTCTTGGATGAGAGTAACAGTTTTGAATGATATTTCTATCATTAATAAATTTCTTGGCATATTCTTGAAGACTTCCTAGCTTACCCTAGAACATGAAATCGAATTTTGTATTGACCCAAAGATCTGAAAAACCCATTTCTTAAACCCTCAAATATTTCTTCAACTAAAAGGATCATTTACGTGGATTATGATGAAAGTCATAATAAAAGTATAGAACTGATGAAAATCATGGGTATATGAAGTATTAGTAAGTTTTAAGATGAGTTATGTTGGTTAGTATGTGAAAACATGAAAGTTTCTTAGAAATCACAAAGAGTTGAAAATCAGATTTTGGTGAAAAACGTAACATGAAATTCAATTGACCATATATCCTATTATATTTTGAATTTTTGAGTGTGGTCAAGTCCTAGAGTTAGATCTATGAGTTACCTAACTAATCCAAGTGGAATTACTGGAAAAGGTGTTGTAGATTTTTGTGTGGACTGATTTTAGCAAAGGAGTACAAAGCTGCAAAAACCGAAAAAGCTGCTGGCATGATTTTAGACGGGCTGTTTCGGCCACTTAAATTATGATAAAAATTCTGACCTTTTGGGACATGAAGGTATATGGTATAAAGTACCTCCTGTCCAAAAATGAGCTCATTCTGACTTAAAATGAGCAAGTTATGACTATTTCAATATTTAGGTTTTTCTGACGAAAAATGCTATAACCGGAGTTCTATAACTCCGATGACCATGAAATTTAAACTGGAAGCTCACGTTAACATGTGTAAGGTCCTGCCAAGATTTGGGAATTTTTGGAGTTAAACTTAAGGTAGCTAATTTCTTAAGGAATTAATTAGAAATTGATTTTTGAAAAATAGTAAATGAATTTAAAAAATTCCTAGAAAAATATATTTTCATTATGGGACTATATTATGCTAAAACCCAGAAAAAGAAATATTTTTTGGGACTGATTTGGTATTTTTCATGAAAATAGTTTAATTACTGAACATATGAGTTAAATATGTTATGTGAAGTAACAAAGTTGAAAATAGGATTTTATGGCTAGAGAATCCTATATAGAATATATGCATTTTTTGATGAGGATTTGATAATTGGTGATGATATCTTATGAGTATGGCATTTTGAATGATTAAATGCATTATATGGTAAAAGCGTAAACAATTGAGATAAATTGTTTATAAATTTAAGAAGTGATTAAAATATTGTTATAATATTAATGATATTAGATTATGAGATTATTAAGTGATTGATAACATGGGGATATTCTTGAATTCTGGATAAATTATATTATAAATATTTAATATTTATCCTTTATCTCATTTGATTGATTCTTTATATCATTATCCTCATGCTTATATTATGTTGAAAGTCATCTGTGGCACATGGTGCATAGATGGACTTGGTATGATTATGACCATGGATTGTTAGGGTATAATCATAACCGTAATTGAAAACACGATTATCTTTGGTAGTCGTGCATGGATAATTTGTGGTCGTGATACTAATGAATGCACGATTATCTTTGTACGTGGTGCATGGATAATTTGTGGTCGTGATACTAATGAATACACGATTATCTTTGGTAGTAGTGCATGGATAATTTGTGGTCGTGATACTAATGAATACACGATTATCTTTGGTAGTAGTGCATGGATAATTCGTGGTCATGATACTAATGAATATCCTTGGCACAGAGTGCGGGGATGATTCGATGATATGGATTAATTATTGAAATGAGTCTCGTGAATGAAATATTAATTCATGGATGTGGTAAAAGTCATCTTTGGCCATAGTGCATTGATAGACTTGGTATGATTAGGACCAAGGATTATTCGAGTATAATCATGATAGTAATGAAAACACGAATATCCTTGGCGATTAGTGCATGGATAATTAATTGGTCGTGATACTATTAAGTCTGCGTCTCGGCATTATTGGTTTTACTGATTGTATATCTTTGGCACATAGTGCAAAGATGAATTGTGAATAAATATCTTTGGCCGGATTGCAAAGATGAATTTAATGTTTTCAAATGATAAAGGAAATTCCATAAGGAGGGGAGATTGTGAGACCCCAGATTTTATCAATAAAGATTTAAATTTTGTCGAAATAATTTTTTAATATTATGGTGTGAATTTAAGATAATATTATAGTTGTGGGTAGTATTTATAAATTTTGCAAAGTATGCAAGTTGTTATAAAATATTCGTTTGGTGGGGAATATTCTTTTTGTGTCGGGGAATATTAAATGCGACTCTCAATCATTAATGGACCCCATAACGGAAGTATTGTCGTAGTTAAAAAGCGACAAAATTATCTTTCTATAAAAATAACGGCGGAGAGGTGTTACTGTTAAAAGCTGTTGAACTACCCGGTAGTAAAAGTACGATGTCTACGTAGTTGTATAGTAGCACACGATATTGATTATTGATGCTTACGTGAGAAGTCACTTTCGGCTATGCTCAATTATTGCTATAGTAATTCTTTGCATCATATCTCTTATATTATTGATTCAATTATTGTCACGGTATCATCTCATATAATATGTTATAGTATTAAATCAATAATTGAGGCGACAAGTTATAAATGATTAATAATTGTTGAAAGATTAAATATGTGTTGATTAAAAATAAAATGATTTGTGGTAATATTTATTCAATCCTTGATGTATATAAAGAGTCATTATGAGACATTTGTGGTAAGTTTGATTATTTTATGGGGGCCCATATGTCATCATCTAAGAGTCTCTTAAATCGATAGTAATTACTTTAAATCGATAATAATTACCTTTGTGAATAGTAATTATCTTCGTCGATAGTAATTACCTTCAATCGATAGTAATTACCTTTGTGAATAGTAATTATCTTCGTCGAATAGTAATTACCTTCGTCGATAGTAATTACCTTTGTGAATAGTAATTACCTTCGTCGATAGTAATTACCTTTACCAGGTCCGAACCACTTGTCGTTTCACATTCTGAGCGAACCACTTGTCGTTTCACATTACACGAGCGTCCGAACCACTTGTCGTTTCACATTACAAAAGCGTCAAACCACTTTTCTTTTCACATCACCGATCGTCCAAGCCACTTGCCTTTTCACATGGCGGTGTGCTAAGCTAGAAATCTTCTATAAATAGAGGCCTAGTGCTTCATTATTTTCACGAATTCACTTTGAAACTCTAGAGAGAAACTATAGAGAGAAAGAAGAAAAGTATTCTCGCTACTTCACCTTGCCAATATTCGGTTCTTCTAAGGTAGGGAATATTATTTGTTGTACCGTAAGGGGTGTTATTCTTTCTTATTCATGAAGAAGAACTGTTGTTATTCCATTGCTTATTATTACATTGGAATAACTTTGTATAATGCGGTTTACCCTATACTTGGTGACATTCTTCTATTATTACATTTGGAACATCACATGCATGTGTTTTACAGGACTGGTTTCCGTCATTATTATTATTACTGTTGGAACATCACATGCATGTGTTTTACACCCACTGGTTCGATCTTTATTATTACATTGGAACATCACATGCTCATGTGTTTTACACCGACTGGTTCCGTCTTTTATCATTACATTGGAATATCCTATCATGTGTTTTTTTACCGGATCCGGTTCCATCTTTATTATTCTATTGGAACATCCCGTGCCGGTGTGAATTTCACCTAACTTTGGTTCCGTTATTATTATTACTCGTTGGAATAACTTTGTCTATGGCTGATCAATCTACGCATGCATGGTGATTTCTTTTGTTATTCCATTCTTTATTATACCCAGTTAGTTTAAAACTTTGACTTCTATACTCCATGAAATTAGTAGAATATCCTTGATATTTGCGTTTCATCCAAATCTTTTCATGGAAATATTCTTCCGATCATTCTTGAATTTTCTCTACAAAAGCAGTATCATTTTGACAATTTGGGCGTTAATAATTCTGGATAAAATAATTCTTGAACTTGTTTTATTGAATTATTATGTCATTGTCATCATCCTCATGTTATATTATGTTATCTTGACTTACGTGTATAGATGAACTTAGTATGATTATAACCAGGATCATTCGGTATAATCATGGCTTGTTATTAAATGATGTGATAAAGTCCTCAGTGGCTGTAATGCACGGTGATGGATAGTTTTTGGTATGATTATGACCAGGGGTGATTCAGTATAGTCATGACCATTGATAATTTGATGAATATCCTTGGCCGTAGTGAAGGGGTGATTCGATGATGTGTATTATTTATTAAAGCTGAGTCTCAGCTATAACAGTGATGAAAAACCTTTTAAAACCTAAAAGATAGTAGACTTTATTCTCTACTTGACTCTTTTAATGGATTGCTTATTCCGTTGCAGTTAAACTTGTTGTCTATTGTATTTTATCAGTTTTAACACTGTTGAAGGCTAATGATAAATTATTCTGCACTATCTTAGTCATAATATTTCTTACTGGGATAGTTGAGCTCACCCTTTCTTTCACTGTTCTCTCTTGAAAATGAGAACATAAATTTGGGACGAGTCGGGAACGGAGTAATGGTCCGAGAGGATAGCATTAGTAGTCCTCACTATTCGCGTGAAATAGTGTGATAATAGTAGTAATGAGGACTCTGTTGAGTTTGTATAATATCTAGTAGACAATATTTGTATTCAAACTCACGCTTTATGTCGTATTGTACCACGACGCTTATATTAGTAAGTTGTATTTGAATTTATATACCATGTAAGTGGCGACCCAAGATGGGTGACGTATACCTAATTTTGGGGGCGTCACACCTAAGACACCAAAGTGCTGGGAAACCAAAAGATCAACGATCTATCCTGAAAGATCCTGAGACATCTCAATATCCATCCACCAAGGAGGAGTTCACAATACATCGAGATCGCAAGTCCTAAAGAAAAGGCAATTAGCAGGCAAGTAACAAGGCAAATCTAAAAGGGAAGTGAATCAAAATATATTTCATTTCTATATAAATACTGTTTGATATATACAATGTGTCCTGTACATGACAAAAATGGCTAACCTAATCTATGTGGGAAAATCAAAGCTAATCTATAAACCCATGGATAAGCGAGCCATCAAGTCCAACATGGCATCCCTCTCAGTAGATGGAGGTAAATCTATGAGCTCCTGTCCTAGGGTGTCCACACGATCCAAGAGATCTACGACCATCTGCATGGTGCTACCGTGCTCATCAATGAATGCACTCATCTCTGCAACAATGTCAGCAGTATGAGATCTAAGTGCAGTGTTATCTGTAGTAGCAGCATCTCGAGTAACTAGAGCCTCATCCCACTGAACAATAGTTGTATCCCGAGACAATCGAGCCACATCTCGCTCAACAAATGTGGTATCCCTATTAGCTAGAGCATCATCTCTCTTGATAAGAGCGGCATCTCAATCAGAAATAGATGTCAACATTAAGGCCCTAGCCTGATTCCTCTGAAACGTCATCAGATGTAATCTCTGTTCTAAATACTCTACAGAAGGTGGAGCCACAACAGTGGAAATACTGGGGGGGGGGGGAATCAACCAGAGCACGAACCACTAAACAACACATCCTCGATGGGAGATTCAGGGTACTCCATAGGCTCCCCATCATCAGAATCAATACCCGGCTTTGAGGAAATAACCCTAGCCGATACAATCTCTATATCCAACCATGCAGAATACTCTGGAGAGCGACCTGGATGGCAATTCAAAAAGTCATCCCTCTCTCGAGGAGTCCAACAATCATAAATCTTGGACAAATCCTCCGCTGACAGAAGTCGAGATGACAATCGTTAACCCACTGCCCCGTCAAAGGGATGAATATCCTAATACTCGTCAAACTGTCCCATGACAGCCAGTGGATGATATGTGGTCACCCCTCTCAAACCGGCTAGGGGAAAATAATCTATGCTAACTATATGACTGATAAAGTTATCGGGAGAACTGAGCCCTGAACATGGTAAAATATCAAATGGGTCCTCGATCCCTGACAAGAAAGCCAACCATGATGTTGCTTCTGTACACTCAGCCGGCTAAAAGGAATATGACATGGACATCAAATGAGAAAAAAAATACCCATGATGTCTGAAAGTGCCAATCGGTCTCAAGTGTGCCATAAACCACGCGTACAACAAGACCACACTGCCTATAAAAACTCCCACATGATGACTATGGAAAAACGTGACCGATCTTAATGTCTCTGCCAAAATCATCGGTAAGATGGTATGTCCCTCCCTAAGAGCACGAACTTATATAATCACACCGATATCCAGATGGTCCATGTAAAATGACATGTACAAATATGCCACAATGCACATCAAGAATATATCTACACGGGCGACATGCCAATCACCCTCTGAAATGGTGAAGTCCCTAGAGTATCGCAAGTAGCTGTCCAACGACCCAAATCTATCAATCAAGAAACCCATGGACGCCACATGCCCCAAGGTAATCTAGTATAGGGAAACTTTGTGCCTCAAGCCTGTCAAGGTCATAAACTGTCGGCTCATGTCACCTACAGCCATCCGAGCGCAAGGCTGATCCAATGGCAAGTCTATAAGACGCTTATACTCCTCCAATATAGGAGTCAACTCATAGGTATCAATGAACACCTGTCTATCTAGTATCCAATTCTCAAGCATGCCCTCTATAAAGCCTTGCGGAACCTAAAATGTCAGGAGGGTCATAGAGTTCCTCAACAACTGATCAACTGTCACCCGATCTAGGGAAGACAAACTGTCATTCCACGATCTCAAGGAAAAAGCCATCAACATGGGTGGGGTATGCTCAATATGGCTAACAGTGGATGAAGACATATGTAGAGCCGTATAATAAGACCATCCAGGGGTGAATGCTAAACTCATCTCTAGAAATGCATATCGATGACATAATGCATACATGATAAATGACAGATGATAATATGATGTAGGGAATAGAATGAATTATACATACATTCCTAAGTACATCATCATCTAAATACATCTGCTCTGTATACAAGTGAAAAAATACAAGGAAATGGGGCACAACCACCCAATATCTAACAGAGGCCTGTCAAAAGATATAACAAGAATTGGGGCATAATTGTCCAATATCTAACAGAGGCCTATCAAGAGAAATAGCTAGAAATGCATTAGAAGAAGTCAATGATGTTGATGTCCACATCATCCAATCTATCCATCTGATGTAACTTCTCCTGAGTCACTGAATCTAAGCCAGAAGGGATATCAGGTCGATACAATGGAGGATATGTGTCGGTAAAACCTTCAGAATACGGGCCATCTGAAGGGCCAGCCCCAGAGCTGGAAGGATTAAAAGTATTCGCCTGTGATGGATCTCTGCCCAAATGCCGGATAAAGAAATATGTTTGATCCAACAGCTGGGTCAAACTCTCAATCTGCGTCAAATGAGTAGGCTCTCGGATGCAGGAAATCTAATATGTCATCATGACGGATCCAGGAACCATATCCCCCATGAACTATGAGGCGCGGGTCTGAGCTCCAATGGTGCGAGGGATCTACCAGCGATAAAAAGCCTCTTGAATGAAAGGACCCTCTAACAAAGTAAAGCTATCCACACCCATCAATGGGATCTCAGTGATCGGCTGCTATAAAGGCCAATGACACATGGCAGGAGGAAAGAACGAAATACGTATCTCTCATGTAGTGCTCTTAATATCACGCTCTCCCAAATAGAGCTCCCAATCTCCGTCAGTAAGGAGAGGAATCTGACGGGTGGACAATACATACTCGACACCAGTCGAGAAACAACCCTCGAAGCCAACTGTCAAGTGGTCCTCAGAGTAAGGAATTCATGTGATGACATCTGTGCTCAATAACTCCAACTGTAGGCAAGAATGGGTGAAACCCTCAGCTACAGGAACCTTCGCTAAAGTAGAGTAATGCCATCGCAGTCCCCATGGATAGGTGTCCAAACCTAACGTGCTAACGGGACGAAGACATTGAAGCCTCTCGTAGGCCTAAAACTACGAATACAAACATTAGCTATATGCGGTCAATCAAACTGGCAACCCAAACAAGGGGAATCAAAAATCAAGAGAAAAAGCTCACCAACAGAAATGGGTAAAACCCTAACCAAGCCTCTGCCACGCCCTCGGAGCGTAGGCGCGTCCCCCTGAAGAAGTAGGCAAAGGTGTAGGATCCCCAATCAAACTCTCTGATATGGTCTACCTTCCGAGTGGCACTGACTAAAGAGAATGACATCGTTGAAGAGATATCAGCCAGGAAACAACCCCTGAGGATGATCAAAAACAATGGTCAAAAGATGTGATCTCTAAGCCTCCAATCATAGGCCAATGGCTCAGTCAGAGCCCCACTCATGCCGTTTACACTCAAGGGACTAGAATGGACAGTCTGACCCTTGAGCACCATGGCCGAGACTCCCAACAAGGATCTGACGATAGTCGGGGAAATTTCAGCTATCAAAGCCACTGGCGCCCTTGAAAACGCTAATCTCGTAATGAATTGTCAATCCATCGGTGTCATCATCACCTCACAATCCTAACAAATGGAACGACTGAGTATGATGAAACCAATGCTTAGACAAAGCCCTGAGATAACCCTAGGGGAAATGACGGGGTGGGGGTGGGGGTGGGGGTGGGGGATGGAATAGAAAGCCTCAAAGCCCGAGGAATGAAAAATATCTCAGTACTCTGGATGGAGAGTCTGGTACACAAAATATATGCTAAACCAATTCCCTCTAAATCATATTTTAGATAAAATAAACATCTTTATTTTAAAATTTTATCAATTAAATAAGCCATTTATGTTAATTTAAAAAAAACGGATTTTGGCATATGGCGCAGTCGTGCCCAAAATGAACTTGGAAACGGCGCAACCGTGTTGCGTAGCAGAACCAGAAAATAAATTTATGCCCAGAAAATTTCAATTCAATCACATATCAATTCATACGTAGAATCATAAAATCGATAATTAGCACAAAGTTAGGCTCTGATACTACAGTTAGGTTTGTATATAGTGCGATCGTGCAATCTAATTACATAAACATAGCGGAAGCGCGATAAAACATGTTTTAAATTTTTTTCATACAAACAATCACCATGATCATGCTTTGGGGTAAATTATCAATTAAATAGAAAATAGATGGAGATTAGATTCATACCCTTCTAGAAACAAGCTTCCTTAGGTACAAGTTCACCTCCAATTCATTTTCACGTTCAACTTGAATCCACGGGGTTTGATTCCTTCCTTTGATCAACGTTATCCATCCAAGTGTTTGGCATCTAGAGGTGATCCACCAAGGAGAACAAATATTTAAGAAAATGGATGTTTGGAAAAATCCTAATTCTATCTCTATAGAATATACTTATTATCCCAACTCTTGGAATTGTTATTATAACCCTAATCCATAATAAGATCTTCTTATTTATAGATATAGGCAACCCTCCTAAACTATTTAGAAATAGGGTTTTGATTTAATTAATTAGACTCCTATAATTAATTAGGCTCCTAATCTAATTAGGAATAATTAAGAGTACATTTATTAATTAATTCTCAAACTCCTTTAAGAATTAAATAATAATAATAATAGTAATAATATTAATAATAAGACTCCTCTTATTAATTTATATTTAATAATTTCAAAATATTAAATAATAAATATTAAGCTATTTAATTCATTCTATAACCATAGATTAAATAATATACATTTAACTTATTATTACGATTATGTAGTTTACTTCTTAAATAAATATTTTTGTTTTATGGTGTGACCTTTTAGGTTCTCCATATTAAACCTAAGTTATGAATAAATCGGTTAGAACAATTCTAATCTTATTTAAATTAATTAATTAAATTATTAATTCATTTAAATAAATAACATTTATTCTACAATAAGGATAAACCTCCTTAGCGATTAACGATTTTCCGATAATATAGATTTCAACATTAATCATAAAAAAAAAATTTGAGTAAATAGTTACCGTATAATTTAATTCTACCACCATATAACGTCTCAATTAAATATAAGACATGGAATTACAGTCAAGTCTTATTTTATTTAATTATATTTATTTCGATTCTCAAATGCACAACTCAAAATAATGACAATTAGAAACTCCTTTCTAATTTTATTCCACATTGGCCAATGATTCATGGGTTGTCATTTATCGAATCATATTGGACATTCACCCCTTTTACTAGAAGCGGTATATTCTTTATTGATCCTTCATTATCTCCATGTACAACTTATTATACCCAAACATACCCTTTGATATACCCTAATGATCTTAATGAACATGTCAAAGTATAACTTATCATACACAAGATACTTTGATGATTACAAGTTTAAGGATCACTTGTACTACTATCACTATAGGAATTCCTATTAACAAAAAAGTAAAACTCCATTAGGTATTCCTTAGTGAGCCACGTTTAGCGAGCTTATTCTCCAATAAGCACCTACATACTTACATTAGTGTCTCCACACAAATAATCATGAGATCAATCATCCTCATTCAATGAGCAAGCAACGTATGTACCAATCTATCTAAATTCACTAATCCCCTTTTTGGTAATCCAATGATTGGGAATAATTTTAGTTTTTAAGCTATCTATGAATTTAGATCTCATTAACATGATCTCATCATTATTCTAAAAGCATTGCTTAAAACTATGGGTTTATCACATATTAAATAATAGTACCATGTAGATAAATTAAAGCATTTAATAAATAAATACTTTTATTAATAAATGACTAAGATTGTTACAATGTATATGCTTTATCATATCAAATATGTTTGGCTTATATATAAACTACTTTCAAAAATTTGTTGTGCTTCCAACTGAAAGTTTTCCACTTAAAGCTACTCCTTAAAACCCAGTTTCCAGACTCGTGACATGAGTAATGGCCATTGAACCAACTAATGACCCCAAAATCTCATATAACTTTTAGATCAAAATATGTATATTGAAACTTCAAACATATGAGACCAAACAGAGTATTGGAAGAAACCAAGAGTATTTTATTCTATCACAAATTCAATATTATTCAATAAAGTAGGTTTCATCATTTTTTATTCACTTTCAATCAATTAGAAACAATATTCTCCATAAATTATGTTAAATCATTACCTAAAACACTACTAACAGTTGATGTCAACATATGTGGAATTGGGATTTGATGTAAAGAGGTGACTAAGTAAAAGGTAAATTATAAACACAAAGTTTAGCTTCTTTTCCTATATTTGTTTGGTCATTTTCTTTGATTTTGGGTGTCATGATACCAATAAGTGTTGGGGTGCTACTTGGCACAAAGATTAAATTCTATTGTTCTATATGCTTAGCGTCAAGCTATAATTTCTGGTACTTTTCATTTTAGATGGTGGAATTTTAAGTAATATTTTTGGGTAGGGGCGGATCCAGCCGTCTATCCCAGTGAGGTCAAATTCGCAAAAAAAAACCTTAAAAATAAAAATTGTTGCTATATGTATTTATACTTTTTAAAATCTAGTATAATTTCTCAATACTTAAATCATTAAATTTAATATATATATATATATATATATATTCATAATGTTCTTATAAAGAAAATACTAGAATGGTTTTTTTATCAACAATTTTTTTTTTTATTAAAAACTCAATGTAATACAAATGTGATAAATCCAGAAGATTTGGATAAGGTCACACAAAGTTGCATTAAAAATATTAAAACCCCAATTTTCATACAAGAAACCCAAATAGGCCCAAAAGCCAATCCGGCTTAAAACTATATGCAGCAACCCATAACTAATTAGAATTGAAAACCAAGGGGCCCAATTGCTTTTCAAGTAAGCCCAATTGCTGCACCTACCAACAAGGATCCATACATATGAAATTTGAAACTAAAATTGTGGGCCCAATTACATTAGCCCATGAGCTGAAACCACACCAACCAAACTATGTGATGCCAAAAGAGTGACAACACCTACTACTCATTAACCAAATCTGGCGAACTGTAGAGACAATCACGGTAAGGACTCCATAAGATGTACGAAAGCATAAATGATTTTGGATGAAAAATCTTAAAGTAGTATGCACACAAGCCAATCATGTTTGATGATAAAGCATATATTTTGTAACATACTTATTCATTTATTAATAAAAGAATTATTTAATTTAAAAGGCTTTAATTTATCTATATGGTGATGTTTTATAATATGTGATAAACTCATAGTTTGGAGCAATATTTTTAGAATCATGATAATGATCATGCTAATGAGATATAAATTCTTAGATAGCTCACAAACTAAAATCTTTCCCAATCGTTGCATTACTAAAAGGGGGATAAGTGAATCTGGATAGATTAGTACATATGTTATTTGCTCATTGGACGAGAATGATTGATCTCATGATCATTTATGTGGAGACACTAAAGCTAGTATGTAGGTGCTTCTTGGAGAATAAGTTCACTGAACGTGGCTAGCTAAGGAATACCTAAAGGAGTCTTACTTATCTGTCAATAGGAATTCCTGAAGTGATATTAGTACAAGTGATTCTTAGATTTAAGATCATCATAGTATCTTGTGTGTGACAACCCGAGAATTTAGATAATTATAAAAATTCTAAAATGGTGGATTAAATGATATAAGATGAACCTAGACAGAAAATAAGTGTATGGATTTGATATTTCTGTGAAGAAATTTTAAGGATTTCAAAATTCTGTGAAAGATTTTGGTAGGTTTTAAATCTTTTGGTGAATTATTCAGAATTAAAGGTATAAGTGTATATGCTCTGTGTATATGATTGTATATGTGTACAGTATGTGGTTAAGGGTCAAAGATTGACCGGATAAATTTTATCAGTGTCCAAACCCTATTATATTTAGAACGTCAATGTTTAGTTAGAAAATTCTTACGATTTATATGAAACCCTAATTTGGGAACCCTAATGCTAAGTATAAAACCCTAATGGTTAATGATTATGTGAGTAAGTGAACATGAATATTATGTGGTGGTTTATATTTATTCATCATATAAACAAATAAAAGAAACTAGTGTGATCCTAATTATATATTAGGAATGAAGAATTGAATAACTTAAGGGTTATGGGATGAGAGAATTATGGTATTTAGAATATATACTAATTCTAGGAGATTTATTTTTTACATCTCAATTAATTAATTTTATAACCTAATTATAGCAAGTCTAATTGAGTTAAGAAATTAAGTGTATGTAAGTAAGGATTTAAATTATAGTTGTGTAAATGAAAACCCTAATTAAATAATTAGGGAATGATAATATTAAAAGTATTGGACCTAATCTATTTTCATGTCCTAATAAATTAATCTAGAAGCCCAAAAGATTATAAATGGTGGCCTAAGTGTTGGCACAATTATGGAGGGCATTTTAGACATTTGTTATACTAAGTGGAGCAATAAAAATCAAAGTAAAACTGGGACAAGATTAAAGTCACTTGGCCGGATGGTTAGTGGAGGAGAAAAGGAGAGGAAATGGTGAAAACACATCATCAATTTTAAACACCACATGTTCTAAAGATATTTCATCCCATTAAGCTAGGTGTCAAATGCATGAATAAGCCACCTTACTTGCTAAACAACCACATACTAATGAAATGATTATTAAGGAAAGAGAGAGAATGTGTGGGAGAAATATTAGGCCACATGGTCGGATGGTTATTGAGGAAGAAAAGAAGCCACATGGGTGGTTTGGTTTGTGGAAGAGAAGAGGAGTATTAATCATATATCTAATCTAATAACAAGTTATCTTGTTTCTTCTCTTTCATCCCTTCCAATTAGCTAACATAAGAACTAAATAGAGAGAGAGAAAGAAGAGAGAGAGAATTCGGAAGTCATAGAGGGGGAGGAGGGAGAGTTTTCTTCAAATTCTCCTAACTTCATAGCCATCTTGGGAAGAAGAAGAAGAAAGGGAGCATGAAGAATCAAAGGTATAAACCCCTTTTAGTTTATGTAATTTTATTTTGATTATTGTAAATCAAATCATGATACTATGTTTCTAAACTTAAAAAACATGAATATACTTCTTATGGAGTGTTTCATGTTTAGATATACCCATATTGGGTGTTGTTTTAGTTAGAAATCAAATTTAAAGAAAAGTAATTTTTCTAGTTTATGAGCACTAAAATTTCTATGTACTTTAGATTTCCACCGTTTTTTATCTACACCTTATTTCTGTGATCCATCAAAGAGAGGTGCTAGATATGTAAGTTATCTACTAAACCCAAGTGGTAGAACTCAAAAATGTTGAGTATACAGTCCGTAGTGACTGATTTAGGAAAAATAGTTTTGTGTCTTTTAAGGAAAAACTGATTGTTTTTGGACAGTCAAGAGTAGGGACAGTTTAGTCATTTTTCAGACATTTAAAAATTCTAGAAACATTTGGGAGGATACTATGATAAGTTATCTAACATCTCCAAGTAGAATCACTAAAAAAGGAGTTGTAGATTTCCGTATGGAATATTTTTAACAAAACATGAAAAACTCGTTTTTTCTTCCAATTTTGCTACTGCCAAGGTCTTTCCAGGGGCTGTTTCATCAACCTAAATTGTTAGAAAACTTCCGGCCTTTTGGGACATGAAAATATATGGTATAAAGTACCTACTATCTAAAAATGAGCTCTGTCCGTCTTAAAATGACCAAGTTATGACCATTTCAATTTTTAGGATTTTCTGACGAAAATGGCTATTACTGGAGTTCTATAACTCTGATGGCTACGAAATTTAAACTGGAGGCTCACGTTAACACAAATAAGATTGTTCCAAGAGATGAGAATTTTTGGAGTTGAGAATGGTGGGCCTAAATTCTTAAGCTATACACTAAAAATGATTTTTGGAAAATACTAAAGAAAGTTGGAAAATTATGGATAAATACTTTTTGTGTATGAAATATATGTATATATGGTTGGACAAAAGATAACAAAATAATAAGTTAATTTAGTATTTTCGTGAGAAGGATATGGAATCCAGTTTGCTGGATTGGAGAATCTGATGAATCCAGCTTGCTGGATTGAAAAGAATCTTACTGAATTGAAGGATTTAGAATCCATGTTGTTGGATTGATGAATTGGTGAATCCAGGCTTGCTGGATTACAATCTAGTTGCTAGATTTGGAATCCAGTTAGCTGGATTGCAGTTTAGGTTGCTGAATTTGGAATCCAAGTTGCTGGATTTGGAATCCAGTTTGCTAGATTTCGAATCCAGGTTGCTGGATTAGTATTTGACTTATTAGATGTTAAAGAATAACTTATGAAATGAAAAAAACGAGTGTTAGATCATAATGGATATGATATAGTGATTAAAGAATTATCAAAGGATGATAATAATGCTAATATTTAATTATGTGATTAAGTGTTAGATAATTGATTGATAAAATAATAGTATATTGAGCTAATCGGTATGTTATGCTGGCTGAAAGATCAATCTTATACTGATAGGTCTTTTATGAGAGATTAAATTAGATTGCTTAGCAGTAATCAACGGTACATGCAAGTTTTCCTAACTCAACTAGAGTTGTATGTTCAAAGCATGTTAGTGAATAATTGTTATTGATTAATCACGTCTATACTGATTATTGATTCGCACGTTGTGCATGTTGTAAATGTTCATCAGGTATGAAAGACTGATCACCTTCATTACCATTTGGTTTAGTTAATCTGTTCATGCTCATTATTGACCATTCATTTTTATTGACTTGGTCGTTCAGCTAAGAAAATTTGTTCATGCTCTTTCACAATGTTTATATTGTTGAAAGTTAGGTAGCATTGTTCAATTCTTTCAATCATGATATATCCTCAAACAAAATTTAAACTTGCTGGGCAAATTTGTTGCTCACCCTTTCTATATCATGATAAAAAAATTTAGATTAAGATGAAAGCTCGAGTAAAGACAGAAGCAAAGACAAAGTGCAAGATTAAATTATGATGCAGTTAGATATTTTAAATTTTCTGATGAAATAGTATTGTAAACCTTTAAGATATTGAAGGTATGTAATAAGTTAAAGTTGTAGACCTTGGTGTTTATGTGGTAAAATTTTAATGTATAAACAATTTATGTTTATATCTTCCGCAATAGTTATAGAATGATTGTACCAGATCCGTGGTGATTTGGGGCTTGAATTTGGGGCTCTCACATTCTGTATAATGAATTATACTTTGACTTATTTCTTAAGACCCTTAGGGTATATCAAAGGGTATGATTGGGTGTAATACGTTTTATATAGAGATAATGAATGATCAATAACGAATCTACCGCTTCTAATAAAAGAAGAGAAATATCATATGTGATTCGATAAATGACAACCCAGTAGTCCTTGGCCAAGGCATAATGAGATTAGAAAGGAGTTTCTAATTTGCATTATTTGGAGTTGTGCATTTAAGAATCAAAATACATATAATTAAATAAAATAAGACTTGACAGTAATTAAATGTCTTCCATATTCATCTCCATGTAATGAGAAATATGAAGAAATGTGTATACATACATGTTTAAATTAACATGATACCATGTATAACAAACATCTAACATCCGTTCTGCAGGATAAAATTCCTAAAACGGACACAATCACATAGCATGCTAATATTTACACATTCCCTAAACACTAAACTATGCAAGTCTTTCGTAGGGAACCAATCAGACCTACTACCCGGTCAAAATCCAAAAAAGGTTGTAGGCCTACAGTCCATCATGTCGTCATCTGACCAGACTGACCTTAATCTAGTTTCTCGCAAAAAGAATTCGACAGATTAAGCAAACAAATTACAGATTTGACTGTTCTACTTAAAGAACTACACCAGTCTACTCAAGGTCCAAAGATATCCGTACATGCTGAATCCTCTACACAAGGGGGAACCCATGTCATTACGATACCTGAACTGCAGTTGGATACGACCAACAAAATTCATGATGCCACCCATCTCACAGGAGATCAAGACACCAGTGACATCAGAAAGAAAGTCCTTCAAATGGAAGAAACCCTTCGTTCTATCAAAGGAATTGGAACGCACGGGAGTGTTTCATATACTGACCTATGTGTATTTGCTGGTGTTCATTATCCAGAAAAGTTTAAGAGCCCTGACTTCAAAAAATATGATGGGTTAGAGGATCCTTACACACATTTGAAGGTGTTTATTGGAGAACTTGGATCTTATGCAGAGGATGAGAAGCTTAGAATGCAGCTGTTTCAGAAAAGTCTAACTGGAGAAGCCTGTTCATGGTTTACCAGATTAGACAATTCAAAGATCCATAGCTGGGAAGAGCTAGCCCACGCCTTCCTCACTCAATACAGCTTCCAATCTCAAATGGCTCCTGACCGGTATCAGATTACCAAGGTCAAGAAACAGTCTAACGAGTCTTTTAAAGAGTATGCTCAAAGGTGGAGGCGCCTGGCTGCTCAAGTAATTCCTTCAATGGCAGAATCAGAAATGGTCATTACTTTAATAGACATACAAGAAGCTCCTTTCTATGAAAGAGTATTAGCCGGTATCGGTAAACCATTTTCTGAAATGGTCAAACACGGGGAGATGGCTGAGATGGGATTGAAGTCAAGAAAGATTCAAGACCTAGCTGCCCTTAAAGCTGTCGTTGAGCACATCCAATCCGGAAGTTATGGAAAGAACCCCTGGAGGGTCAATAAAAAGAAAGAGGAGGATGTTTCCCTGATACTACAGGGTCAAAAGTGCAATCAGAACATGCCTATCTAGAGGAGAAATTATACTCTCTTTCAAGCACAGTCTTCAAACCCTCCAATACCAAAAGGTGGAGAAGTTAAACGCCCTCGAGTGTTCACACCCTTAGGGGACTCACTCGAGAATATTCTCACTCTTCTGACAACGCAGAAGAAAATCACGCATCTTCTTCCACCACCAAATTTAATAGACGTTGTTTTGAATCTTTGCCGAAATGTGCTTATCGTGCCAGGGCACCTGGACATGATACTCAGGATTGTTGGGCCTTGAAACACAAGATCCAAGACCTAATAGACAATGGTGAGATCGTGGTCACCAAACCAGATTAGCCTCACATTCAAGACAACCCTCTTCCTCAACATAAAGAAGAAGAGGTCAACATGATTAATTGGAGGAATGGACAGAGAGTTCCAATTTCAACTGCGAGTCCGCCCAGACCCCCAAAGACGGTATTGACAAGTGGGATTATGCCAAGTTCAAGTTTGCAATAGAACGTAAGATGAAAGCTCTATGCAAGCAGATTGAGCAATTAGCAGAACTGGTGACTAATCATCATCAGGTTACACGCCAGTTAGTCAGCCAGGAGCATGCTAGTCTCCTTCCTCTTGTCATGAATAATCCCTCGGCACCTTCAGAAAATGAAATGCTGGAGGACAAAGTGGTAAAGAGAGCGAATGCCAAAGCCCGTCGGGGTTTTGCTAATAGAAGGGAATTTACATACCTGGGCCAACCTATGGAGGAAATACTTCAGATGTTAATCAATGAAGGAATGATCAATTCCCTTCTACCTCCAATCAGTCCCCGTTTAGGACGGTACAATTCTGATGGAGTATGTTAGTATCACTCCCATTCTCGCAGTCACAACACAGAAGAATGTTGGGCACTCCGCCACCTTATCCAGAATCTAATTGATAGTGGTGTCCTGCAACTAGCAGACGATGATACCGTGTTGCGGGAGAGTGAGAATACCTTTCCCACCAAGTGGAATGGATTTGTAGCAGTTATATCCGTTGAGGCCGATGACACTGGCAAACTGCTCACTATTCCTACAATTAAACTCAGAGGAAGCAACAATCCTTTGAAAGTGGCTGCTCCAGAGCCAATCAATTTACTATGCAGAGCACAATATCCTATTGTCAGCTTGCACAAAGTTCCATGGAATAATGGAGAAGGTGAAGGATCCACCTCATATACAACTGCTACAGTGTCGAAGGAGAATCCACTGTATCTTCCCCAACGGGTGATGAAGTCTTCCATCAAATCAAAGGGGAAAATACCCATGGAGAAGATTGAAAAATTCCTCCGCACTATAGGTCATAACGAAGCCAAGGTGGTTTTAAGCTTACAAAAAGCTCCACACCAAATTTCTATCCTTGACTTGGTTTTATCTTCCGAGGATCATAGGAAAATCTTGATAAAGGTTTTGATAGAATCCTACTTACCAACATCAGTGGATACGGAAATATTTCAGCACTTGGTTGATCACATTTTTAACAACAATGTGATATCCTTCACTAATGACGATATACCGCCCGAAGGGACCGGTCATTGTAAGCCATTACACATTACTGTCTTGTCCTCTGGATACATGCTAGCTGGAGTCTTGATAGATGGAGGCTCATCTCTAAATATCTGTCCTTACGCTACATTGTTGAAGATGAATGTCAATCTCAACTGAATCTAGAGCAGCCATACGGTTATCAAAGCTTTTGATGGAGCCCGCCAGAATTCGGTCGGAGTAATTGAGTTGTCAATCGAAATTGGTTCCCATACATTCTGTATATCTTTCCACGTGCTCAAGATAGATTCAGGATACAACCTACTCTTGGGACGACCATGGATTCATATGGCAGGGGCAGTCCCCTCCACCCTTCATCAACAACTGAAATACATTATCAACAATAGCCTAGTCACGGTCAACGCTGAACCATAGTGTCCTCAACATGGGGACATGCCATTCATCAATGCTAATGCAGATGTTGAACCAGTCAATTTTCATTCCATAGAAGTAAGCAATACCCAATACCATGCAATTGGAATGCCATTTCTCGAACCCAAGATTGCTACCGAGGTAATATCGGCTACTCAAGAAATGATGTCATTGGGTCATCAGCCGGTACAAGGGCTGGGTAAAGATCACCATGGAATAAAGCAACCCATTCGAGTATACAGTCAAACTGGGACAGCTAGACTAGGCTATTCTATAAGTTCTAGTCATAGGAATTCTCATAAGCATCAACTGATTCCTTCAGCTCCAACTACATGGCAATTATCTTCATCTGCGAATTCTGAGTCCGCACAACCTCAGGTAAAGGTTCCAGCCAATGTAATGGCTATGTTATTTCCCAAATCAGTACCGGTGAAGGTGAAAGAAATCTTTGTTCCAGATCCCACAGTGGAAGAGGAGGAACGAAGAATCAAGAAAGACGTCATTCGGATGATGTCAGGCATATGCATCATCGTTCACGATGAACATATAAACAGATACACCCCAGACGATGATTGCCCAGATATAATGGCCATCATTCGAGATGAGGAGGACGATGACAACCCCTCCATCACTGCAGTCCACCCGGACTTTGCCCTTGCCAATTGGAGCTGCACTCCTTGCATTGGTCGACAAGGGTAAAACATGCAAGAAATCTTTCTTCCCTGTAGATTTCTTAACTGCTTACTTTTCTGTATAGTATCAGCAGTTTATTTTGTCAATATATGCTAACACTGTGTATGATCAAACTCTTTCATATATACTAACTGAAAGCATATTTTGTTTCAGGACCACAATTTTAGATGTGCTGTGCTCGACATTTGCCTCTTCTCCACAAAGATTGTACCTTTGATGTAGAGATTAATTCAGCCTTGATGGAAATACATGAGGACATTGAGGTGCCACCAGAAATTCAAGAATAAGTCAAAGACAAACCTAAACCCAACCTTGATCAAACCACTTTCTTCAATCTAGGAACCTTTGAAAGCCCTAAGTTAATCCAGATTGGTTCAGACCTTACCCCAAACCAAAGGAATGACATGGTTACGCTACTAACCCAATTCCAGGATATGTTTGCATGGTCACATGAAGACATGGTGGGTTTGTCCACTGACATTTTCCTTCATCGGCTTCCCATTAAAGAGGGATTCAAGCCAGTCAAGCAAAAGCTCAGGCGACTGAAACCTGAGTGAAGTTTAAAGGTTAAAGAAGAAATTGTGAAACCGTTTCAAGTTGGCATCATCATGGTGTCCATATATCCTGAGTGGATATCCAACATCTTACCCATGCCTAAACCTAGAGGAAATGTGCGAGTTTACGTGGATTATTGGGACTTGAACAAAGCTTGACTTAAAGATAGCTTTGCTATGCCATTCATCTACATTCTCATTGACAGTACTGCTCAATACTGCATGTACTCCTTTGCTGATTGCGTTTTGGGGTACCATCAGATCATTGTTGTTGAGGAAGATCGTGAGAAAACTGCTTTCATCACACCTTAGGGAACCTTTTGTTATAGACGGTTGTCGTTCGGACTCATCAAAGCCAGAGCCACCTATAAGCGAGCTATGATGGCTCTCTTCCACGAATTAATGCACAAAGAGATAGAGATCTACGTGGATGACATCATTGTCAAGTCCCGGAAGGAGGACGACCACTTAGACCATCTGAGGAAGCTATTCAACAGGTTACATAAGTACAACTTGAAGTTGAATCCAGCCAAGTGAGCCTTTGGCGTTAAATCAGGCTAGTTACAAGGATTCCTAGTCAGCCACAAAGGGTTTGAGCTGGATCCCACTAAAATCCAAGCCATCACGGAAATGCCCATTCCTCAGACAAAGAAGGAAATACGGGGATTTTTGGGAATAATCAACTTCATTAGCAGGTTCATCTCTCAACTCACAGCAACATGTGAGCCAATCTTCATGTTGTTAAGGAAGAACTCCTCCATGAAATGGAATGATGAGTGCCAGAAGGCCTTCCTTACAATCAAATAGCATATAGTCAAAGCTCCCATTTTGGTACCACCCAGGGATGGTGTTCCTCTGTTCATGTACATGTCCATAAGTTACAATGCCATGGGTTGCATGTTGGGACAGAAAGACGATAGAGGCCAAGAACGAGCTATCTATTACCTCAGCAAAAGATTCAGCAGCAGTGAACACAAGTACACTCTGATTGAGAAGACTTGTTGCGCTTTAGCATGGGCCTCCATGAGGTTACATCATTACCGCCATGGTCACACAACCCACCTCATATCCCGCGTGGATCCTCACAAGTACATGTTCAATAATCCTATATTAAATTGTCGGCTGTCTAAATGGCAGTTGATCCTACAATAATTTGACATCGTCTACGTGACTCAAAAGTCCATCAAAGGTCAAGGAATTGCGGATCAACTAGCCGTCGCACCTTCAGGGGACTTCAAACCCTTGGAGATATACTTCCCCGATGAAGGGGTAATGACAGTTTAGCAACACCATCAGTACGATACACGCCAAACATGGAAGATATATTTTGGTGGAGCTGTTAATGTGGAAGGTTTTGGAGCTAGAGCAGTTCTAGTATCCGATACGGGGGAGCAGTATCCCGTCGGCGTCAAATTACAGTTTGTCAGCACCAATAACACAGCTGAGTATGAAGGCTGTCTCATGGGGCTAAAACTTGCCCGTTCAATGGGTATTAGTCGATTAACTGTCTTTGGAGATTCAGAGTTAGTGGTTAGACAATCCACGAGAATCTATCAAACCAAAGAGCTTCATTTACTGCCTTACCATCAGCAAGTTTTAAAATTGGTTTTGGAGTTCGAAGAAATCTCCTTTCTACACATTCCTCGTAATAGGAATGACTTTGCCAACGCATTAGCAACCTTGGCCTCCTTGTTTCAGTTACCTGACAAAGGACACTTTCCATGTGTTACAATTGCCCTGCACAAGGCACCATCCTATGGGAACTACGTTGGAGAAGTATCGGATGAGCTGCCTCCCATCTAACATCCTTGGTATCAGCATATCAAGGAATACCTACGAGATTGATCTACACCCGCTGAGGCGAGCCCGACCAAGAAAAGGAGGAACCATTGACTTGCTATGAAATTCTACCTGAGTGGAGATGCCCTCTATAAGAGAGATGCATGACAAGGTCTCCTCAGATGTTTAGACAAAAACCAAGCTCAAATGCTTATGGATGAGATCCATGGGGGAGTCTGTGGCCCACACATGAGAAGCCCCCTCCTTGTTAAAAAGATCCTCAGGAAAGGACATTATTGGCTCTCTCTTAAACCTGACTGCAGTGACCACGTCAGGAGATGTTATCAGTGCCAAATTCATGGGAATGCAATCCTCGCCCCTCCACGGGAACTCCACAATATGAGTTTTCCTTGACCCTTCTCAATGTGGGGAATGAACGTTATTGGGCCCATTGAGCCTAAAGCTAGTAATGGACATCGTTTTATCTTCACCGTGATCGACTACTTCACCAAGTGGGTAGAAGCAGCCTCCTTCCCCAGGGTTACCAAAGAAGTCATCATTGCTTTCATCAGAAACAATGTTATTTGTCAATATGGACAACTAGAGGTGATTGTGTCAGATAATGCTAAGAACCTCAACAACAAGATGATGGAGGAGTTATGCAGTAAATTCCACATCAAAAACCTTAACTCCGTCATCTACCGTCTAAAGATGAATGGTGTTGTTGAAGCGGCTAACAAAAACATCAAAAAGATCATGCAAAAGATGCCCGCCAACCACAAAGATTGGCCTGACTTATTGCCTCTTACTCTGTTAGCCTACAGAACATCAATGCGTACTTCCACTAGGGCAACCCCCTACGCATTAACCTATGGGATGGAAGCAGTGCTCCCCATAGAACTTAAAATGGAATCCCTCATAGTATTGATAGACGCTCAGCTGGAGGAAGACCAATGGGTACAAGACATGTAGCACCAATTGTCTCTAATAGACGAAAGGCGAACCGCGAAAATCTTCCATGGTCAATTATATCAATAAAGGATCGCCAGATCCTACAATAGAAAAGTCCGGCTATTGCAGTTTAAACAACATGACTTGGTTTTGAAGAAGATCATTGACAACCAAGATCAATCTAAGGGAAAATTCGCTCCTAATTGGGAAGGGCCATTTATTGTCAATGAAGTATTGACAGGAGGCGCTCTCAGATTGCAAGAAATGGACGGCGATGAATTTCCACAACTCATCAACTTGGACACCGTTAAATGGTACTATGTCTGAAGTTACCATCAAGCGAACATCCTGGTGTTGGATGATCAGATCACCAGTCATTCCGGTTCTTTAACCCCTTTACCACATACAACTCTCTTCCACACTTTGCCCCTCAGGGAAACATGCTTTTCAAGCCAATAGCTTGGCTTCAATGCGATCGTACAAGGTAGGTCATCCCACTACGGATTGAACCTCTTGCGTTTACAGTTTAACTACCCATACATGCGATCAAACTTTTCGTACCTATAGTTTATCCTCAACCTAGGATCAAACTTTCTCCTCCCCACAGTCTGACCTGCATATGGGATCACGCTTTTTAACTCACTTTGAGGGGTGAACTATGTCGACCTGATCTCCTCTTTAATAGGAGTATGTAGGCAACCATTTCATATGGCCTGATCACAATAAAACAAAAACAACAAAAACATTTCTACCCCCTTCTCCTTACAAAAAAAACATCAAAAATATTCCTACACCTTTTCTGCCATACAACTTTGAACCTCTTACACCAGGTTTGAACTACGCAGACCTGATCTCCTCTTCAATAGGAGTAGGTAGGCAGCCATTCATGGTTCGGTCTCATCCCTTACCAAAATAAAAACACTTGTCACCTGGTACTGGGATCATCCTTCAATCCACCACATTTCATTGGCTTCAGACCAAAGGGATGGAATTGCCTGAACTCCTCCCAAATAGGAGATTCGACGACCATCTAAGTTGCGGTTGTACCTTGAAGAGCAACACCGATCCATAAGAGATGGAACTAACTAGGCTTCTCCTGAATAGGGGTACTGGTGACCATCTGTGGTGCGGTCAATCTCAGAGAGGAAAGCCACACTCCTCTCCACATTTCCATACAGAAACCAGTCCCAAGACACCAAAGATGGTAGGGATACGCAGAGGTCAATGATCCATTCTGAACTGTCCAGAGACAACTCAATGTCCATCCATCCAAAAAGAGTTCAGAATACATCAAGATCGCAAGCCCTGAAGAAGCAGGCGAAATATCAAACAAGTATCAAAGCATATCTAAAAGGGAAGTGATCAAAAATATATTTCCCTGCTATATATATAATTTTGTTTGATATACACAATGTAAACTGTACATGACAAAATGGCTATGCTAGTCTGTCCAGGAAAATACCAGCCTATCTACAACTCAGGGTATATGCGAGCTAACAAGCCCAACATGGCGTGTAAACCCCCAACTTTTTGAATAAAGATGAATTTTCTATAAATATTATTTTTGAATATTATGGAGTGAAATTGATATAATGTTATAATTGTGGGTAATATTTATAAATTTTGCAAAGTACGCAAGTTGTTATATAATATTCGATTGGTCGGGGAATATTCATTTTAACAGGGAATATTCGTACAACAACACAATCATTGGTGGACCCCACAACATAATTATTGTTGGATTGAGAAAACGACAAAAATACTTTATGAAAATAACGCCTAAGTTTTACCGTTAAGCTGTTGAAACACCCTTGTAAAAGTAATAAAGAATACGCGTGGTTGCATAGTAGCAATACAGTATTGATTGATTATTGATTCTTACGTGATAAGTCACTCGGCTTTTGTTGGTATTATTAATGTAATAATACATAAAATCTTTTATATAAAAAAGGATACTTTTATAAAGTTATTCTATAAATAGAATATATTATATTCTATTATGCATAGTGTTGCATAGTGTATCGTATAGTGTTTTGCATAGTAAAATCTATATATATAAAAAAGTAATACTTTTATAAAGCTATCTCGCTTTATTAGACAATAATTAGAATATATTATATTTTATTATGCATAGTGTTTGTATAGTGCCTGCATAGTATTTTCATAGTAAAATCTTTTATAAAGTTATTCGTTTTATTAGATTATAAATAGAATATATTATATTTTATTTAAAAGATTTTGCTTTAAATATGGACCGTCAGATTAAAGTAAATCAATCTAGATCGTTCATGAGTTAGTTACTATGTAGTCCATTTTTCTATAAATAGAAGCTCATTCCTTCATTATTTTATTACGAATTCACTGAACTCTAGAGATATAAACTTTAGAGAAAAAGAAGAAAGTATTCTACTACTTGACTACTTATATATCAAGTACTCTTCTTCTTAAGGTAGGGAATATTATTTGTTGTACTCATAAGGGGTGTTATTCTTTTGTATTCATGAAGAGAACTTATGTTATTCCATTCTTTATTATTCTGTTGGAATAACCTGTATACGCGGACTACCCTATACTTGGTGACATTCTTCTATTATTCCGTCTTTACTATTCTGTTGGAATATCCTGTCTGTGCGTTTTACACCGGACTGATTCCGTCTTTATTATTCTGTTGGAATATCCTGTCTGTGCGTTTTGCGTCGAACCTGGTTCCATTTTTATTATTATTCTGTTGGAATATCTTGTCTGTGCATTTTACACCGGACCTGATTCCGTCCTTATTAGTATTCTGTTGGAATAACCTGTCTATGCGAAGTACCACATGCATGGTGATTTCTGTTGTTATTCCATTCTTTATTATTCTGTTTGAACATCCTGTCGGTGCGAATTTCTCCTGACCAGGTTCCGTTATTTAGTATTCTGTTGGACTAACTTGTCTATGCGAAGTACTACATGCATGGTGATTTCTTTTGTTATTTCATTCTTTATTATACTCAGTTGGTTAAAGTTTTGACTTCTATACTCCATGAAATTAGTAGAATATCCTTGATATTTGCGCTTCATCCAGTATCTTTTCATGGAAATATTCTTCTGATCATTCTTGAATTTTACTCTACAAAGCAGTATCATGTTGACAATTTAGACATTAGTAGTTCTTGGACAAATTAATTCTTGAACTTGTTTTATTGAATTCTTATATCATTGTCATCATCCTCATGTTTATATTATGTTGAAAGTCATCTGTGGCCTGTAGTGCATAGATGGACTTGGTATGATTATGACCGCACGAGTGGATTATTCGGTTGTAATCATGGTAGTAATGTTACAAATGATGTGGTAAAAGTCCTCATTGGCCCGTAGTGCATTGATAGACAGTTGTTGGCATGATCATGACAATTAATGAATACACAAATATTCTTGGCCCGTAGTGCATGGATAATTGTGGTCGTGATACTAAAGAATATCCTCGGTAGTAGTGCGGGGTGATTCGATGATGTGGAATATTTATTAAGTTGAGTCTCAAATGAATGATGATGGAAAACCTTTTAATCATAAAAGATAGTAGATTTTATTTTCTACTTGACTCTTTTAATGGATTGCTTGTTCATTGCAGCTTAAACTTGATGTCTATTATATTTTATCAGTTTAACATTGTTGGAGATAAATGATAATTTATTCTGCATTATCTTAGTCATAATATTTCTTACTGGGCTAGTTGAGCTCACCCTTTCTATCACTGTTCTCTTCAGGAAATGAGAATATAGCTGGGACGAGTCGGGGAACGGAGTGATGGTCCAGAGGATAGCATTAGTAGTCCTCACTATTCTGTGAAATAGTGTGATAATAATTGTAATGAGGACTCCTTTTGAGATTGTATAATCTCTAGTAGACAATATTTGTATTCAAACTCACAGTTTATGTTTTGTCGTATTGTACACGACAGTTGTATTAGTAAGTTGTATTTGAATTCTGTACCATTTATCTGGCGACCCAAGATGGGTGATGTATACCTAATTTTGGTGGCGTCACAGTTGGTATCAAAGCTTAGGGATATGATCCCTGGCTAAGGTGTGAGACAAGAACTAGGAGGGGAGAGACGGGGAATTCTTTCACTAGTATGACCTACCTAAGTTTATTTGTTATTTAATTGGTTGGTCATAGTATATTGATAATATGTGACATGTTAATTAACCTTTGTTTTGTGGCAATATTTGAAAATGGCAGCTGAAAATGTCAACAATGGAGTGAATGAGACCGTGGCACCTCTAATCACCAACCAGGATAATGTAATATCAGGCAAAGAAGAAATTAGAGATATCTACGTGGTAAGTGAAGAACTAATAGTTGCACCCGAGCTAATGGCAGAGGTAGCAGCTGAGAGTGAGGAACAAGAGGAAGAAGAGGAACTTGAGGAGAATTGGTTAGAAGAAGTTTATGATCAAAACTTAGAATTACAAAATCGTGTTCATGAGTTAGAAGTGCAGGCTGAAGAACGGCAGGCAGTCGTGGAGCAAAGAGATGTAACGATTCAAAATTGTGTTACCCGATATGTGATGCTCAAACAAAATCACGCTTTGGCACAGTGTAAGATATTAAAGTTGGAATCTGAGAATTCAAATATCAAGGATCAAATTGAAAGAAGAAACAAGCTGAATCTGTGAGAATGAAGGATGCGTGGGTAAAAGCTGTACGACGTGTTGATATTGTAAAAAGAGACGTCCGATCCAAAAAGGCTAAAATAGATGATATACATTTCTCTTTTTGAACAGCAATTGGGAGAACCCAACATCGAGTTTTGAATTACCCTGTACAGAGCGGTCAATCTGAACTCGATATGGATCGAGGATTGATGATTTAGATCATGAATCAGGAGTACGATGAAGTAGTTGAGGGTGGAATATGCCCTATATTAAAGTCAATTCCAACGATAGTGATGACACCAAATGCTACCCCAGACAAGTCAAAGCCGGGTAGTTCAAGGGAGAGCGGTTGTCATGACTTCCCAACAAGTGAGGAACCCAAATGAAGTTATCGCAGGTAAGCTAATCATAAACCCTTGCAAAGTTTGTACCTTATTTGATACTAGTTCTACCCACTCTTGTATCTCACCTAGTTGTGTTCAACGTTTAACCTTGGCTCTTAAAAAAAAAAAATTTGACTTTGACTTAACTGTTGAAACTCTGTTAGGAGGAACCTTCATTAACTCCACTATTTATAAATCTTGCTTGATTCAAATCGACACTGTCACGTTACCTATTGATCTTACCTCTTTGAAAATACTTTCCTTTGATGTGATTTTTGGAAACGATTGGTTAACTACTCATCATGCTTTTCGTAAGGTTGTTAGCTTTCATATTCCTAACCAACCTTTTATTCGAATTCAAGCAACCAAACCACTAAAGTCAATCATTGTCATATCAAGCCATAAATAAAGAGCCCCGATCCTTTCGTTGTTGACTTTCTTGTGTGGAATGCACCAAAGCCAGACTTTCTGTAGGCAACGTCGTGAATGACGATGGCAAGTTGATAGGTATCAATGTGATGTGTTATCCAAGTCTTGGATGAGAGTCACAGTTTTGAATGATAATTCTATTGTTAATAAATTTTCTAACGTATTCTTGAAGACTTCTTACCCCTAGAGTGTGAAATAGAATTTTATATTAACCCTAGTACAAAACCCATGTCTTAAACCCTCAAATAATTCTTCAACCAAAACGAACGTATAATGCGCCAAAGACGTTGGCTCGAGCTGTTGAAGATTACGATCGTACCACTCAATATCATCGTGAAAGTGCGAACGTGGTAGCTGACGAGTTGAGTAGAATATCGTATGCGGTTACAAGTGCGAATATACGAACCCACGTGATGATGGAAAATATACGAGTAGAATCGACTTTAATTGATAAAATTAAAGCGGCTCAAGTTACAGATCCGGAGCTGATGCGTATGAGGAAGAAAATGCAAGAAGGTGCGATGCCAGAAGCAAGAATCAAAGAAGAAGGAATACTTCGAGTCAACTCCAGACTTTGTGTTCCTAACGACCCTAATTTAAAGTATAAAATCATGATGGAGGCGCACAACACACAGATCGCTTGCAATCCATCTTGGAGTACCAAAATGTATCATGATCTTCGACATACATTTTGGTGGGGCAATATGAAGAGAGAGATAGTCTTTGTTTATCTCAAGGTGTCTAACATGTCAACGAAGTCGGCGAGCATCAAGTACCAAAAGGTCCATTGCAACCACTTGAAATTCCGAATGGAAGTGGGAGCACATTACCATGGATTTCAAGCTTCGGTCTTCCCAAAGTTTCTCAAGGCATAGATGCGATTTGGGTCATTGTTGATAGATTGACCAAGTCTGCTCATTTCTTACCGATACAAGAAACTTATACACTTGAACATCTTGCTCGTATGTACATAAACGAGGTTGTAAGATTGCATGGTATGCTAGTATACATAGTTTCTGATCGAGACCCAAGATTCACTTCGCGATTTTGGGTTAGTTTGCAAAAAGCTATGAGCACAGATTTACGATTTAGCTAGGCATATCATCCTCAGACGGACGGACAGTCGGAGAGGACTATTCAAACTCTTGAAGATCTATTAAGACCTGGTTCCGTTATTTAGTATTACATTGGAATAACTCCGCCTGCTCAAATCCGCATGTATGGTGATTTCTTTTGTTATTCCATTCTTTATTATACTCAATTGGTTAAAGTTTTGACTTTTATACTCCATGAAATTAGTAGAATATCCTTGATATTTGCGCTTCATCCAGTATCTTTTCATGGAAATATTCTTCTGTTCATTCTTGAATTTTACTCTACAAAGCAGTAACATGTTGACAATTTAGACATTAGTAGTTCTTGGATAAATTAATTCTTGAACTTGTTTTATTGAATTCTTATATCATTGTCATCATCCTCATGTTTATATTATGTTGAAAGTCATCTGTGGCCTGTAGTGCATAGATGGACTTGGTATGATTATGACCAGGGATTATTCGGTGTAATCATGACCGTAATATTACAAATGATGTGGTAAAAGTCCTCATTGGCCCGTAGTGCATTGATGGACAGTTGTTGGCATAATCATGACCATTAATGAATACACAAATATTCTTGGCCCGTAGTGCATGGATAATTGTGGTTGTGATACTAAAGAATATCCTTGGCCGTAGTGCAGGGGTGATTCGATGATGTGGAATATTTATTAAGCTGAGTCTCAGCGATAACAGTGATGAAAACCTTTTTAATCATAAAAGATAGTAGATTTTATTTTCTACTTGACTCTTTTAATGGATTGCTTGTTCCGCTGCAGTTAAACTTGATGTCTATTATATTTTTTCGGTTTAACATTGTTGGAGACTAATGATAATTTATCTTTGCATTATCTTAGTCATAATATTTCTTCGGGCTAGTTGAGCTCACCCTTTCTTTCACCGTGCTCTCTCTTGAAATGAGAATATAGGCGGGACGAGTCGGGGAACGGAGTGATGGTCCAGAGGATAGCATTAGTAGTCCTCACTATTCTATGAAATAGTGTGATAATAATTGTAATGAGGACTCCTTTTGAGTTTGTATAATCTCTAGTAGACAATATTTGTATTCAAACTCACAGTTTATGTTTTGTCGTATTGTACACGACAGTTGTAGTAGTAAGTTGTATTTTAATTCTGTACCATGTATCTGGCGACCCAATATGGGTGATGTATACCTAATTTTGGGGGTGTCACATGGCGTCTGTAAGACCCCAATTTTTATGAATAAAGAATAATTTTCTCAAAATATATTTTTGAATATTATGGTGTGGATTTGATATAATGTTATAGTTGTGGGTAATATTTACAAATTTTGCAAAGTGAGCAAGTGGTTATATAATATTCGATAGGTCAGGGAATATTCGTTTTAACAAGGAATATTCGTACGACGACACAATCATTGGTGGACCCCACAACGGAAGTATTGTCGTAGTTATAAAACGACAAAATTATCTTTTTATAAAAATAATGACGAAAGTGTTACCGTTAAAACTGTTGAACTACCCAGTAGTAAAAGTACAGTAATACGCGTGGTTGCATAGTAGCACACGGTATTGATTATTGATGCTTACGTGAGAAGTCACTCAGTTATATTCAATTATTGTCACAGTATCATCTGCATAATATTTATTATTATTAAATCAATAATTGACACGACAAAGTTATTCATATTATTATTTCTAATATTGACAATGTCTAAAAGTTCTGTCAAGGAGAAGTTTGGTAACCTAATTACGCGCCAATAAGGAGAAATCCTTATTGGAAAGCCCCTTCTTTCCTGGGAACGACCTAGTTGTTAAATATTGTGAGTTATAATATTAATGATGAATAAGTTGTGTTGATTAAAGATGAAATTGATAGTTCCATTGTATTGGGATTATTAGTGTTAGTGGAAATCGACATTTATTTCGATAATAATTGATGTCTGGGGGTTATATTGACAAATCGGGTAATTAATCAGATAAATGAGCAATTAATTGTTATTATTTCACATGCTTATAACTATTTGTTCACATGTGTGTACTATTGATTCACATTAATGTACTATTAGGGGAGGTGGTGCAAGATTGATAATACTTGCATGACTAAATTAAAAATGTAGAAAAAGAGGAAGGTATTATACTGTAATATTTTGAGCCCCAAAACGTGTAATTATCGCAACTATATTTTCCTATAAATAGAAGCTCATTCTTCCTTCATTTCTCACCAATTCACAAAAGCTTTAGAGCAATTATTATAGAGAAAAATTATAGAGAGAAAGAAGAAGAGAAGTCTGCTACCTCACTATTCCAGTATCCAGTTTTTCCAAGGTAAGGGGAATTATTTCTTTTGTATTCATGAAGAGAACTTCTGTTATTCCATTCTTTATTATTCTGTTGGAATAACCTGTATAAGCGGACTACCCTATACTTGGTGAAATTCTTCTATTATTCCATTCTTTATCATTCTGTTGGAATATCCTGTATGTGATTTATGCATGACCTGGTTCCATTATTTATCATTCTGTTGGAACAACCTATCTGTGCTTTACGCATGACCTGGTTCCATTATTTATTATTCTATTAGAATATCATGTCTGTGCATTACGCATGACCTGGTTCCATTATTTATTATTCGGTTCGAATATCCTATCTGTGCATTTACGCATGACCTGGTTCCATTATTTATTATTCTGTTGGAATAACCTGTCTGTGCGGTTTATCGCATGCTTGGTGAATTCTTTTGTTATTCCATTCGTTATTATACTCAGTTGGTTAAAGTTTTGGCTTTTATACTCCATGAAATTAGTGGAATATCTTTGATATTTGCGCTTCATCCAGTATCTTTTCATGGAAATATGCTTCTGAGCATTCTTTAATTTTACTTCACAAAGAAGTATCATGTTGACAATTTGGGCGTTATTGGTTGCTGGATAAATTTATTCTTGAACTTGTTTTATTAAATTCTTATATCATTGTCATCTTCCTCATGTTTATATTATGTTAAAAGTCATCTGTGGCCAGTAGTGCATAGATGGACTTGGTATGATTATGACCAGGGATTATTCGGTATAATCATGACCTTAATGTTACAAATGATGTGGTAAAAGTCCTCATTGGCCGTAGTGCATTGATGGACAGTTGTTGGCATGATCATGACCATTGATGAATATCCTTGGCCGTAGTGCAGGGATGATGTGGTTTATTTATTAAGCTGATTCTTAGCGATAAAAGTGATGAAAAACCTTTTAAATCATAGAAGATAGTAGATTTTATTCTCAACGTGACTCTTCTAATGGATTGCTTATTCCGCTGCAGTTAAACTTGATGTTTATTATATTTTATTAGTTTAACACTGTTGAAGGCTAATGATAATTTATTTTGCATTATCTTAGTCATAATATTTCTTACTGGGCTAGTTGAGCTCATCCTTTCTTTCACTGTTCTATTCAGGAAATGAGAACGTAGCTGGGACTAGTCGGGGAATGGAGTGACGGTCCAGATGATAGCATTAGTAGTCCTCACTATTCAGTTAAATAGTGTGACAATAAATGTAATGAGGACTACAATGAGTGTTGATATTGTCTAGATGACAATATTCTTATTAAAACTCTTAGATTATGTTTTGTCGTATTTTACACGACTATTGTATAATTAAGTTATATTTGAATTTTGTACCATGTATTTGGCTACTCAAGATGAGTGATGTATACCTATTTTGGGGGCGTCACAGTTGATATCAAAGCTTAGGGATATGATCCATGGCTAAAATGTGAGACTAGAACTAGGAGGGGAGAAATGGGGAATTCCTTCGCTAGTATGACATTCGAGAATATATGGATAATATGTTGCATGTCAATTAACCCTTGTTTTGTGGCAGTATTTGAAAATGACATCTGAGAATGTTGAGAATAGCAATGGAGCACAGGAGACTGTTGAGTCTCCACAGATCAATAATCAGGATAATGTGCATCAGGAAGACGACAATCCTCATACAAACAACAACACTGACCAAATGATGAACGATGGAATGTTCGGAGGCTTTATCTGATACATGCAACATCAAAGCAGAGCGCGCCTCATCCAAAATGTAGGTGGAAACACTGGAAACTCTCGGACGGTCACCGCTAAATTGTTCAAGCAGCTGGAACCACCGGAGTTTATTGGGGAGCTAAAACCACATAAGGCAAAATCGTAGATAAAGCAAATCACCAAGATATTTGATATCTTGGGATGCTCCGAGGAGAAAAAGGTTCCCTTTGCCACCTTTATGTTGTAAGGAGAGGCAGATTACTGGTGGAAATCGGAAAAGCGTACTCAACCTGCCGCACTGAAGATGTCTTGGGAGAAGTTCCAAGAACTATTCAACGACAAGTACTTTCTCGAAAGTATTCGTCACATGAAAGAGGTGGAGTTTATCATGTTGGAGCAAAATAATATGACCGTATCGCAATACGAGGTTAAATTTGCGGAGTTATCCCGGTTTGCGTCCCACTTGGTTGATAATGAGGAGAGAATGACGCGGATATTTTTAAGAGGTTTGAAACCGGAGTTACGTCAATATCTTATTTATCATAAATTGTGTTTGTATTCAGATGTTGTAAATAGGGCTCAGTTATTGGAGCACAATAACGAGTCAACGCAACCAAGAGAAAGCAGTCGGCAGAATGAAAATACCAGTGGTAGCAGTCATCGAAACGGTGACAACAAACATGTAGGGAATAATGTAACGAATGATTTGTTTGAGTTGTGATTCTGAGGACAGAATCCTTGTAAGGAGGGAATGATATAACATTCTAGAATTTTAAAGTGTAATATTAAAAATTTATTAATTTATATCAGTATTTAATGGATATGTTTATTGTTGAATAAAATAATTGTTCAATTTGAATGGATGTGATTTAGTTAATTATTTGTTGAATAAATAATAAAATATTAAATATTTATTTGCAATATTAAATATTTATTTAATTATATAAGTATTTAATGACAATTTGAGTTGATGTGGTTTAGTTAATTATTTGTTGAATAAATAATTAAGGAGCTAAGTAAATTAATTGTTATGAGATTATATACCAATGTAATTTAATAAGTAAGCTAGAGAGCTTATAGTGATTTAAATAAATTATAATATTTTAAATGGGAAATTATAATTTAAAATATTAGTTGGTTAAATAAAATTATAATTATAAAGAAATTATAGTTTTGTGATAATGATTTATGTATTAAAGTAATTTATTAGATTAATATTTGAATTGATTAAATTGATTATTTAAGTAAATAGAAGTATGAAAAATAATCTTGCTATAAAGGAGTTATTAAAATAAATTAAGGAGTTTAATTTAGTTTTGCCAAACATGTCTTATTGCATAATAAGTCTTTAATCTAATAGTATTTTATCAAACAAGGTATAAGGATTAATCCATTTGTTTTAATTCAGCTTACCAAACAAGGTGTAAGGATTAAAGGGTTATTTTATTAGCTTAGCCAAACAAGCCTTATACGCTTTTGATTTTCAAACAAAATATAACCGATATAATTATATCTATATTTATATTATATCATTAATAGATAATATATCATATCGTTATATTTTTTATTACGTAGTTAGAGTTAGGAAGAGAAGAAGGCTCAACCAAGAAAAGAAGAAGAAGAAAAATACAGAGAGAAAAGTTGAGAGAAACTTAGAGAAAATTGAGAAAAGAATTGGGGAAAAGAAGATTGTAATCATAACCATTTTCTTCTATACTCTAGAGTATCATCTTCTTAATCAAAGGTAGGATATTAATCCTTGTATTTTATTTTTAAAGTTTAGTTTTCTTCTCCAAAGAGTTCTCTCAGAATAATTATGGATGATGAATTCTTGTGTATATAGCTTTAGATGATGATTGTTGTTGTAAAACTGTTTTGTTGAGATTATATATGATTATAATCAATTACTTTATGTATGTATGTAAATTGTGAAGAAATATATCACGTTGAGTTCATATGAAAATATATATATGAATACGGCTTAGTTTAAAGTAGAAATTAAGGTTTTATTTGTTGTTAAATTGATAAATTGATTGTTAGAATTGATAGAGTATGTAAAATCATAATCATGATGTTTTGAATTTACTGTTTTGGTTGAAAAACAAAATCACCGTGTTGATTTTCATTGAAAGTATAAAAAATGGGAGTTTTTGCCAAGAACATTGAAATTGGGTGTTGTATATTTGATGTTTGTGTCATTTTATGAGTATAAACATGTTAGAAGTCTTCACAATATGTTTATATGAAGTCTATATGTAAATTACATGATAATCAGTCTATTAGATTCGAGCTTTTAGGCCAATTTGGCTTTTTCTCTTTATTCTTGAAGTCATCGAATGAAATCGAGTTTCGCGCACTACGCCTGACCCAAAGAAGATTAAATGAAATAAGAATAGCCATCGCCATGCCAGAGTCTTGACTTTGTAGTATAATCAACACTGTGGCAACATCATCATCCTGCCAAGAACGCGACCACGTTGTAAAGCGTAGGCCAATACATGAAGTTAAGAATGGTCTGACGATGTGTATTTTTGTACACGAAATTTTAAGAAAACATTTTTGTGATGATAGTAGGACTTTAAAATATAGATTTTAGTATTTCTATACTATTAATAGTTATGTTATTAAGGATTAACTTGTGTTATAAGTTGATCATGTGATTAAATAATCAAACCTATGTGATGAATGTATTAGTTATGTGATAATGACTAACTATGTCACGATGACATTTGTATATAGGATATTGTGATTCAAATTGATTCGGTTTAGTCTACGAGCAAGACAAGTTTTCTAACTCAAAACTTCATTGTGCGAGTTTAATTTCATTTGGTACATTATTGTTTTCAAATTCAATTACAATTGTTGTAAGTTGCTACTTCTACACTTTCGTATAGCTAGATTTCCTCTGATTGAGTAAGTCATTGTATCTAGTTACTCATGACGATGCAAGTTTTCTAATCCTTTGTCTTATTGAGCTAATTATTATTTTCAATTCAATTATCTTATAATGATGTAAGTGGTCTAAACTTTGGTTTGATGTTGAACAAGTTATTCTTGTATTTCAATTATTGATTAACATGCATAACTGAATTGCCATGCATGTTTAGTATTCAATCATAATTAACCTTGGCTTAGTATTGTTTAAGCAAGGTATGCTATATTTATTCAAATTGTATGCTATTAGATTATTCCTAATGCATGACTTTAGTTTACTATGATTGATTCAATCACTATTATTCTATAGTATAGTGTTATTGGTCTTATTCAACTACTCCTTAGTTGATGTTCGTTAAACTCCAAATTTCCTTGAAAGCTTATCCAAACCAAACTTACTTTGGTGTGGACTTGTATTCTAAATACTGAGATGAACAACTCTTTTAATAGAGGTTTACGCTTAGCGTTAAAATGGTTGTGCACAATACATTGTACGAAGGGTTGATCCCCCTAAGTATGTGGAGTCCTTATAGTCTTATGATTGTTAAAGTTAAAGTTGAAAGATTACTTATAACTGTAGACATGATTCGTGGTCATTAGACCCTCAGTGAATGTTATAATTTTCAGAAAGTTAATAGAATATATTGTTCAGTTCTATTGAGCCTAGTATTGGCAATTGATGTAAAAGTTTAAAGATTTATTTATTGTTATTTCAAGTGGGCCTTGTTTGCTCACTCTTGCTCAGTAAAATTTCTTACAAATGACTAAAGTTGAAAGCGGTGACGTACTAGCACCAATGAAGGAAAAGGAAAGATGAACAAATACTGAAGACTTGTAATAGATTTAATAGTATTATTATTAGACTTTGGTTTAAAGATTGTAATGAAGTTTATTTAATTTCCTCATTTGAATGATTGTTGTTAAAGGTTAGACAACCTGGGGAGATTTTTATTTGAGTTTAATCCTGTATGGGCAGGTTTTTATTATTCAATTTATTATAATTGGGTAGTTAGCAATGAATATTTTGATTAAGTGAACACTGAATCCTGTGGAAATGAAGTACCAGGATTTGGGGGTGTCACAGGTTGGTATCAAAGCTTTAGGTTATGAACCTTAGGTGGGGGGAAAAGTCTTCGGAAGTAACCTTTGAAAAGATAGTGGAGATAACTCTTGTCGAGTTTTAAGAAAGAAGAAATAAAACACTTATGTGCTTATGTGTTTATAGTTTATGTACTCGTGAGTGTCGAGTAGTAATGATTAATAATTAAAACTTTAAAACTTTGTTTTCAGGATGATTAATGTCGGAGAATCAAGTCAGACTAGGGAGGAGGGACCTCAAATGCCTATAGAGGAGGAGCCTCGCGACATTCAGGTAGTTTGGGAACAACTACTGCCACGGGAGTCAGCCCCATTGGACACAATAGTTGAAGATGAGGATGATGATGTAGAGACAGACGAGGAGGATCCCGTTGAGTTACCACAGAAGGATGAGGATGATGAGGACGAGGAGGAAAGGATTCCACTTAACCCGATAGCTGGCCGTATATACGATGAGGTGCATGACCATAACGTAGAACTTCAGGATACAGTTGAGGAGTTGCAGGAGATATTAGCTGAACAACAGACTACAATGACACAAAAAGACGGCGAGATCCAGGATCGTGAGGAATGGCAGACAAACACCGAGGAGAAACTAATACAGACTGAAGGAGAGAAAGAACAATTGATCGAGATGGTTGCTAAACTAAAGAATAAGCTGAGAGAAGAAGCTGCTAAGAGGGCAAGAGCTGAAGATGCATACGAGGAAGCTTATCAACGAACTAGAAGAGCAGTAAGGAACTCACAAGCGAAAAGGATGAAGATGGAAGAGATGGATATAGTATTTGACACCGCAATTAATCGAGCTCAAGATCGGGTCATGGGATATCCGATTCAGTTCAAGATGCTGCCATCATTCGTGTTAGATCCCAAAACAATGTTTTGAGTCATGGAGGAAGAATGTGATAGGGCTAAGAAGTATCGTAATAGAACATCGTAGTGTTGCATGATGAGTGAAAGGTTAAATAAATTGTAAATCCCAAGTGTTATGTAACCTATGGGATATGACTATGATGTTGTCCTGAAACTTTTGTAGTTCAGGAAAGTAATGTAGATAGCAGTGATGCAATTGTTTTATGTTTTTTTTTTCAAAAAGGTTTTGAATAAATAAAAGTTGTTACTTTATTCAAAGTGTTATGTGTTATGTGGTTATTTCTTTTATGGAGGCAAGTTAATTAGAAAATACTTAAAGAAGCTGAATTAGTCTAATAGATGTTTTATTTTAACAGAAAATGCCTCCCAGACATGAACCACCCCGACAGAGAAATAATGAGAGAATTACCAATAATGACAATGTTGACGGTAACCCCGTTCAACAACTAGTGACACTACTGACAGGAGCGTTGCAGAATCAACCACAAAACCATGGTACAACGTTTAAGGATTTCAAGGCGGTTGGACAACCTGAATTCCATGGGTCCATAAATCCAGTTGAAGCATAAACCTGGATTATGGAGATAGAAAAAGTGTTCGATGTCGCTAGGGTAGAGGATGACCAGAAGACTGCTTTCGCAACATTCATGTTGAAAGCAGAAGCTAGTTATTGGTGGCAGGCCAATAAAACTCGGGAAGGGCCAGGAGTGATGACCTAGGATAGGTTCAAGGACTTGTTCTTCGAGACTTATTTCCCAGAGAGTTCGAAGAGTCAGCTGGAAGTACAGTTTCTGGAACTAAAACAAGGGACGATGACAAGATGTCGAGTATCCGCAAAAATTCAACGAATTTGAGAGGTTTCATACCATATCAAGTCAAGACAACGAAATGCGTAAAAGCGAAGAAATTTTAACAGAGACTGAAGCCCTGGCTATACAGTAGGGTCTTCTTGTTCCAGTTAAAGACATTTGCAGCGGTGGTGGAGAAAGCAGTACTTGCTGAAGGTGGAGGCGAGGCAGTGACAAAGTTCAACCAGGAACAAAAGAAGAAGAGGAATGAGAATGAGACTAAGAATGGAGGTGGTAGCAGTGGAAACAACAATATCAATAACAACAACTTGAAGAGGAAGTGGAATGGGAGCATGGGTGCTGGACACCAGCAGGGTAACTAGCAAAACAAAAAGTTTGAAGCATGTACGACATGCGGGATTTTTGATAAGGGTGCGTGCTTGATGGGGAAGCGAGTATGCTACAATTGTGGCTAGGAGGGTCACATCGCCCCAAATTGCACCCAACCGAAGAAGAATGTATGCTTCACATGCGGATCCAAGGATCACTTTGCTCGTGAATGCCCTAAGAAGAGGGAAGGAGTGACAACCAGAAGCAATGGAGGTAACAATGGAGGTACATGGGCCATTACAGGACCTGCATCATCAAACAAACCCACAACCAGAACCTTCAACATGACTGTGCAAGATGTTGTGCAATCAAAAGATGTAGTGTCAGGTATTATCCCAATCAATGATATAAATGCTTATGTATTATTTGATTCGGGTGCTACTTGTTCGTTTATATTTGATAAATTTGCTAAGAGATTAGAATTGCCTAGAGAAGAACTGAATTTTCCTTTGAACATAGAAATTGCAAATAAGGAAGTAATCCCTGTTAGATTCGTATACAAGAACTGTAGGGTGAACATTAAGGAAAATATTTTGTTGGTAGATTTGATTCCGATTAGACTCGGGGAATTTGATGTGATTTTGGGGATGGATTGGTTGTTCAAATATCGAGCAGTAATCAATTGTCACAAGAAGTGTGTAAACCTTATGACTCCGTCAAAGGTTGTATTTTGTGGTAGCAAGTCGCCTAGACAAATGAAATGTCTGACGACTATACAGGCCAAGAATTTGTTGAGTAAAGGTTGTGTGGGCTATTTAGCTTACATAGTCGATACTCAGAAGAAGGGTGTGAAACTAGAAGAAATAACGGTAGTGAGAGAATTCGAAGACGTGTTTCCAGAAGATTTGCCAGGACTTCCGCCTAACAGAGAAATTGAGTTCGTGATCGACTTAGCGTCGGGAATAGCACCGATATCGAAGGCCCCGTACAGAATGGCTGCGATAGAAATGAAGGAACTGATGGTACAGTTGCAAGAGTTATTGGACAAGAAATATATTCAACCAAGCGTATCACCGTGGGGAGAGCCAGTTTTATTCGTTAAGAAGAAGGACGGATCAATGCGTCTTTGCATTGATTATAGGGAGTTAAACAAGGTTACTATTAAGAATAGGTATCTGTTATCTAGAATAGATGACTTCTTTGATCTGCTGAAGGGTGCTAAATATTTCTCGAAAATTGATTTGAGAAGTAGGTATCACCAATTGAAGGTAAGAAAGGAGGATATACCTAGAACGGCATTCAGAACTTGGTTCGGACATTACGAGTTTCTGGTGATGTCTTTTGGTTTAACTAATGCCCCTGCTGCGTTCATGGATTAGATGAACAGGGTATTTAAACCATTTTTAGACACGTTTATAGTGGTATTTATTGATGACATTCAGGTGTATTCCAAAACTCAAGAAGAACACGTGGAACATTTACGTTTGACATTGGAAACACTAAGGAAGGAAAAGTTGTACGCGAAATTCTCTAAGTGCGAATTTTGGCTCGATCGTGTACAATTTTTGGGTCATGTAATTAACAAAGATGAGATTTCAGTGGATCCATAAAAAGTGGAAGCTGTAATCAATTGGGAACAACCAAGAACACCGTCAGAAGTGAGGAGTTTCTTGGGACTGGCTGGTTATTATAGAAGATTTATTCAATATTTTTCTAAGATAGCCACTCCGCTAACAAATTTGACAAGGAAAGCTGTAAAATTCGTTTAGACGGAGATATGTGAAGAGAGTTTCCAAGATTTAAAGAAGAAGTTAAGTATGGCACCTGTGTTGAAATTACCAGATAATATAGGAAATTTTGTGGTGTATAGTGATGCCTCACATAAAGGGTTGGGTTATGTTCTTATGCAGAACGACAAAGTTAATGCGTATGCATCAAGACAACTAAAGGATTATGAGAAAGGGTATCCGACTCATGATTTGGAATTGGCTACAGTTGTATTTGCTCTGAAGATATGGAGACACTATCTTTATGGAGAGAAATGTGATATATACACAGACCACAAAAGTCTGAAGTATATTTTCACTCAGAAGGATTTGAACATGCGTCAAAGAAGGTGGATGGAACTGATAAAAGATAACGATTGTGAGATCTTTTAACATCCGGGAAAGGTTAATGTGGTTGCAGATGCTTTAAGAAGGAAAGGTCGAGAGAAGTTGATGCTGATAACAACTCAGGAGGAGCTCATTTCAGCAATGACAAAACTGGAGTTGGAAATCAAATTTCCAAAAGAATCTGATGAACAGCTATTCCAGATAGAAGCTGGTCCAACTTTAGTGGACAAAGTGAAGAATGCTCAACTACAAGATGAAGAGTGTGGGAAAATCAAAGAGAATCTGGTTGAAGGCGGTGATGTAAAATACAAGGTCGATACCGAAGGATTACTACGGTTCGAGGGAAGAATTTGGGTTCCAGCAGTGCTAGAACTAAAAGAAGAAATTTTGACCGAATCTCACAGCTCAAAATATTCAATTCATCTAGGAAGCATGAAAATGTATCAAGATTTGCACCGACATTTTTGGTGGCCAAACATGAAAAGGGATGTTGCTGAATGCGTAGCGAAATGCTTGACATGTCAGAGAGTAAAAGCCGAACATCAAAGACCCAGCGAATTACTCCAACCGTTGGAAATACCGGAATAGAAGTGGGAACACATCACGATGGATTTTGTGGTGGGTCTTCCAACTACTCAGAGAGGATGCGATGCAATTTGGCTGATAGTGGACAGACTGACGAAATTAGCACACTTTCTACCAATAAAGATTAGATTCAATCTTGATCAGTTGGCAAGATTGTGCATTAAAGAGATCGTTTTGAGGCATGGAGTGCCAGTATCAATTGTGTCCGATAGAGATCCGCGATTCACATCAAATTTCTGGAAGAGACTACAAGAATGCATGGGGACACAGTTGCGAATGAGTACGGCTTATCATCCATAAACAGATGGCCAAAGCGAACAAATAATTCAGACAATGGAAGATATGCTGAGAGCATGTGTTATGGACTTTAAAGGAAGCTGTGAAGAACAATTACCATTGGTGGAATTTGCTTACAACAACAGTTATCATGCGAGCATCGGTGTAAGACCCCGGATTTGATGAAATAAAAGTATTCAATTTTTCTTATAATTATTATTTAGTAAATGTTTAAATTGATAAAAGTTTAAAGTTATGGGTGAAATATGCAAATTTTACAAAATATGCAAGTGGCTATAAAATATTCATTGTTGTCGGAGAATATTCGTTTGGTCGTGGAATATTCTTATTTTCGAATATCGATCTGACGACGCAAAACCTTGTGTGGGCCCCATAACTTGAAAGCGATTGGATGAAGAAAACGACGAAAGGGAGTTTTATAAATAACAAACGTAATTGTTACCTTTAACATCATTGAATAATACCCGGGGTAAAGTAAAGTAATCTGCTGCGTTGTTGCACAAAGAGAACACGGTATTGCACAAAGATTTTTGAATTATTGATTCTTACGTGAAAGCACTACTCAATAATTGTTACGATAATTACTATTCAATATTATATTTTATTGATTCAATAATTGTTGCGTTGATATTTTATATTATTTGTTGTTTCAAGAATTGTCATTACCAAAGATTTTTCCATTATCGAGACAATAATTCATATTATCTGAATAATATTATTGGATAACATTATTGGCAATGTCTAGAAAGTTCGCATCTAAGGAGAGGTTTGGTCACCTAATTGCGCTACCATGAAGAGAGAAATCTTTATTGAAAGCCCCTTTTCTGAGAACTGCTCGTTGTCATTATTGTGATTCTCGTAATATTATTTGTGAATAATTAATTATTGAATAATATGATAAGGAAAATATTCATTTTATGTGGATATAGATGGAGAAAATTTTTAAAGTGACAATTGTTGAAAATTAATATTTTATCTTTTTACGATAGAATAATTCATTTAAATATATTATTTTAATAATATATTAATAGTGATATTTTATAATGAATGTGCGATATGTGAGTATACGAGGAGGAAGAGTATTTTGTGGCATTAAATGATTAACACATCTTTTGTGTGTTTGTGGACCCCATTTCTTGACCGAAATTTGATTATAAACTTTAAAATCGATTAGTTTATGGATTTGATCCAATTTTTGTTTGGAATTTGGAAAAATTTTCTTACGCAAAGTTGTAGAAATTGAATTTCCTATAACAAGTAGCGAGATTCAATTTTCGGACAAAAGGGATATTTATTATGAATTATTGAAGTTCAAGTTCAAAATAATTATTTTTCAAAAGTTTTAAATTTGTTTTAAAAGAAAAACGTTTTTAACAAGGTAGGTGTGCCCACTAGCATGGAAAAAGAGCTGAGATCAGATTGTCCAAGGTGTGCATGATGTTTTATATATATATATATATATATATATATATATATATATATATATATAATATTTTAATAAATTTTCTACTTTGATGTTCTAAGCATTTTCCTATAAATAGGGTGCTTAGGTTAGAATTGAAAATCACACGAAATTGAAGTTTTCTCTCTATATTATCGAGCGTATTCTTGTGAGTATTTTGAGTATACTTTGAGTATTGCTATACTCTTGCAAGTTAGATTCAAATAATATATCCGAACATTCCAAAGATCGCTCTTTTGAGGTAAGGGATAGTAAGGGATTTTAAGGGTTATTATGTTTTTAGTTTCAAAATTTTTCTGAACCTTCAAAAATTCTGGAAAAATTTGAAATGATATTTTGATGAGTTTTGTAGAGTGTGTCCAAAAATGACAATTTTTGGATGTATAGATTAGGAGTTATGGATTTTATGAGAAAAGACTATTTTAAAAGTAACTATTTATAACTCCTTGTGATTAACTCCAAAATTGATGAAATTTTTATTGGAAATACATCTATATAATATCAGTATACCGTGTAAATTTCAGAATTTTTGGATAAAAGTATAATTTATGATAAATGTTTAAATATTCGTTGGTTTTGGCCATATGAAAAATAGTAAATGAATTTTAAAATTTTGAGAAAAATATATGTTCAATATGGGACTATGTTATGCTAAATCCCGGAAAAGAAATATTTTTGGAACTGATTTGGTATTTTTATGAAAATATTCTAGTTATGAGTAAATGAATTAAATATGTTATGTGAAGTAAGAAAATTGGAAAATATGATTTTATGGCTTGAGAATCATATATGAGGTATATGCAGATTTTTTATGAGGGTTTTGGTTATTGGTGATGAAATCTTATGAGTTTGGCATTTTATGATGATTAAATGCATTAATTAGTAAAGTGTAAACAATTTAATTAAATTGTTTATAAGTTTTAGAAATGATTAAAATATTATTGTAATATTAATAATATTAGATTATGAGATTTCTAAGTGATTTATAACATTTGAATTAAGGTGTTATAAATATGGATATGAATTTTATTATGAAACTTTATTTTTTAGGTAATGAGGTTACTTATATGCACGATACGGTACTATATCATTTAATCTGGGTACTATTCACGACAAATTGGTTTCTTCTTTGACCAAATTATCGTTGATTTATGAATCTTACTCTTGAAATTAAAACTATGTTTTGATTATATTGTTTTTATATAACATTCTTATAACCCTAATGATAATATTTCTCTTTGACTTGAGTGTAAAGATGGGTAGATTATTGGTATGATCGTGACTATAGGTTCTCTTTGGCGATGGTGCAAAAGTTGAATTGTTGGTGGTATGATCATGACCATTGAATTTACAATTGAATATTTTTAGCTTAAGTGCAAAGGTGAATTGATCAACATGGTTATAATTATTGTTATATAACTTCGAAATGATTATGTATTTCTTTGATATATGAATATCTTTGGCTCAGTAGTCTGCAAAGATGACTTGTTGATGAATATCTTAGCACATGGTGCAAAGATGAATTATTGATGAATATCTTTTGCTCGTAATGCAAAGATGACTGTTGTTGAATATCTTTGCTTTGTAGTCAAAGATGATGAATTGATGAATATCTTTTTGGCTCGTAATGCAAAGATGACTGTTTGTTGAATATCTTTAGCTTTGTGAGTGTAAAGATGAACTATTGATGAATATCTTTGGCTGTGGTGCAAAGATGAATTTATTAATATGATTATGAACAGAAGGCGTGATTTGGTATAACCATGATATTTGATGTTTCGGTAAAGACAGGTGATGAAAATTATCTTCGTCCTGGATGAGAAGAGGAATTTAGAATCACAATTATGATTATGAGTTATTCATATGAATGTGGAAAAGAACTGTTGATTGATGGTACAGGGATAAAACATTTTTGGTGGACTTTTAACGTGGAGAAGACAATAGACTTTATAGTCTATTTAACTCTTTTAATGGATTGCTCGTTCCGCTGCAACTATGGTTGAAAAGTTTTATCATCTACCATATGTTCTAAATCTCTGATTTATTACTGATGAAGACTATTGATAATTTATTTATCTTTAGTTATAATATTCTTTACTGAGCTAGTTGTGCTCACCCTTTTGTTTCACAATTCCTTTCAGGTAATAAAAGTGTAGCTGGGTCGAGCTGGGGATAGCGAGGGAATAGAATGGTGGTCTATAGATGTTGAGGGTGAGGTGAATTTAACTTGGAAGGGTGTTTTGCCACTATCATACAAGATGTGTAATGACATACAAAATCGTGTTATCATAAGACAAGGTTGTGCACATCCACTTGCTGAGTATATTTACAAGCACTACCTATATAATCTTGGTGTTTGTTTGGAGTATAATACCCAATTAGAGACAGTGGAGATAATGATATGTCAAGAGAAGACTCATCATTGGGAAGAATATGATAGTAATCTTCTCGCTTTTCTTTGGGGTCTATTAATTCAACCAAGGATAATTACGTGGCATATGATATCTACCATAACCTAAAAGCATGGCCTCCCATGTATGAAGGTTTCCTTGAGCACTTCCCAAAGATTCTAATTTCTAAAACAGGTTTTTGACTATACCTTTATGTAAGGTGTCATTGTGACGTACTTTACTGATTGGTATATATTTGTATCCAAACTCACAAAGATATATGTTGTTGTATTTTACACGACAATTGTTGTAATAAAGTTGTAGTTGTTTTTCGTACCATATATTTGGCGACTTAGAATGGGTTGGATGGAATGGACCTATTTTGGGGTCGTTACAATCGGCATGCCACCTTACGAGGCATTGTACGGTAGAAAGTGCAGAACTCCACTGTGCTGGGATGAAGTCGGTGAACGCCAACTGTTAGGACCAGAACTGGTGCAACAAACTGCTGACATTATCAAACTCATCAGGACAAGATTAGTAGTAGCCCAAGATAGATAGAAAAAGTATGTTGATCAACACAGACAAGATCGTGCATTCGACGTAGGAACTTTTATATTCCTAAAAGTTTCTCCTTGGAAGGGGAAAATTCGTTTCGGTAAAAAGGGAAAGCTAAGCCCGAGGTTTATTGGACCCTTTGAAGTGCTGCGAAGAGTGGGAGAAGTGGCTTACGAGGTAGCTCTACCTCCAGAGTTGGAAAACATTCATAATGTTTTTCACATTTCAGTGTTACGACCATATAAACCCGACTACAAACATGTGATCGATTACGAACCGTTGCAGTTCGAGAAAGATTTATCTTATGAAGAGGTTCCTATCCAGATAGTCGACAAGAAAGAACAAGTGCTCAGGAATAAAGTGATACCTTCTGTGAAGGTAATATGGAGGAACCACAACGCTGAAGAAGCTACGTGGGAACTCGAAGAGAAAATATTGAAAGAATACCCTGAGTTATTTGTTTAATCTGTGTCTTCGATTCTGGGGACAGAATCTTTGTAAGTAGGGAAGAATGTAACGAATAATTTGTTTGAGTTGTGATTCTGAGGACAGAATCCTTGTAAGGAGGGAATGATGTAACATTCTAGAATTTTAAAGTGTAATATTAAATATTTATTAATTTATATAAGTATTTAATGGATATGTTTATTGTTGAATAAAATAAGTGTTCAATTTGAATGGATGTGATTTAGTTAATTATTTGTTGAATAAATAATTAAATATTAAATATTTATTTGCAATATTAAATATTTATTGAATTATATAAGTATTTAATGACAATTTGAGTTGATGTAGTTTAGTTAATTATTTGTTGAATAAATAATTAAGGAGCTAAGTAAATTAATTGTTATGAGATTATATACCAATGTAATTTATTAAGTAAGCTAGAGAGCTTATAGTGATTTAAATAAATTATAATATTTTAAATGGGAAATTGTAATTTAAAATATTAGTTGGTTAAAAAATTATAATTATAAAGAAATTATAGTTTTGTGATAATGATTTATGTATTAAAGTAATTTAATAGATTAATATTTGAATTGATTAAATTAATTATTTAAGTAAATAGAAGTGTGAAAAATAATCTTGCTATAAAGGAGTTATTAAAATAAATTAAGGGAGTTTAATTTAGTTTTGCCAAACATGTCTTATTAAGATAATAAGTCTTTAATCTAATAGTATTTTATCAAACAAGGTATAAGGATTAATCCATTTGTTTTAATTCAGGTTTACCAAACAAGGTGTAAGGATTAAAGGGTTATTTTATTAGCTTAGCCAAACAAGCCTTATGGCTTTTGATTTTCAAACAAAATATAAGCGATATAATTATATCTATATTTATATTATATCATTAATAGATATTATATCATATACGTTATATTTTTATTACGTAGTTAGAGTTAGGAAGAAAGAAGGCTCAGTTAAAGAAAAGAAGAAGAAAAAAAATACGAGAGAGAAAAGTTGAGAGAAACTTAGAAAATTGAGAAAAGAATTGGCGAAAAGAAGATTGTAATCATAACCATTTTCTTCTAAACTCTAGAGTATCATCTTCTTAATCAAAGGTAGGATATTAATCCTTGTATTTTATTTTTAAAGTTTAGTTTTCTTCTCCAAAAGAGTTCTCTGTAAATAATTATGGATGATGAATTCTTGTGTATATAGCTTTAGATGATGATTGTTGTTGTAAAACTATTTTTTGAGATTATGTATGATTATAATCAATTACTTTATGTATGTATGTAAATTGTGAAGAAATATATCACAGTGGGTTCATATGAAAATATATATATGAATATGGCTTAGTTTAAAGTTGAAATTAAGGTTTTATTTGTTGTTAAATTGATAAATTGATTGTTAGAATTGATAGAGTATGTAAAATCATAATCATGATGTTTTGAATTTACTGTTTTGGTTGAAAAACAAAATCACCGTGTTGATTTTCATTGAAAGTATAAAAAATGGGAGTTTTTGCCAAGAACATTGAAATTGGGTGTTGTATATTTGATGTTTGTGTCATTTTATGAGTATACACATGTTAGAAGTCTTCACAATATGTTTATATGAAGTCTATATGTAAATTACATGATAATCAGTCTATTAGATTCGAGCTATTAGGCCAATTTGGCTTTTTCGCATCATCGTTATTCTTTGTCGTTATTTGAATCTAGCAGGTTCGCATCACTGGCCTTGACCAAGAGAAGATATGTTAAATGGCCAAGCGATTATATCGCCACGCAGCATGATCGACTTCGTGAGTATAATCATCACAATGCATGTATATGACCCACGATGTAAATCGTAATGGCCACTGCATTATCTTGAAAGTTAAGCGAATAATCTCGACAATGTAGTTTTCGTTACCACGAAATTTGAAGAAAAAGTTTTTGTGATGATAGTAGGACAGTAAAATATAGATTTTAGTATTTCTATACAATGAATAATTATGTTATTAAGGATTAACTTGTGTTATAAGTTGATCGTGTGATTAAATAATCAAACCTATGTGATGAATGTATTAGTTATGTGATAATGACTAGCTATGTCACGATGACATATGTATATAGGATATTGTGATTCAAATTGATTCGGTTTAGTCTACGAGCAAGGAAAGTTTTCTAACTCAAAACTTCATTGTGCGAGTTTAATTTCATTTGGTACATTATTGTTTTCAAATTCAATTACAATTGTTGTAAGTTGTTACTTCTACACTTTCGTAGAGCTAGATTTCCTATGATTGAGTAAGTCATTGTATCTAGTTACTCATGATGATGAAAGTTTTCTAATCCTTTGTCTTATTGAGCTAATTATGGTTTTCAATTCGATTATCTTATAATGATGTAAGTGGTCTAAACTTTGGTTTGATGTTGAACAAGTTATTCTTGTATTTCAATTATTGATTAACATGCATAACTGAATTACCATGCATGTTTAGTATTCAATCCTAATTAACATTAGCTTTGTATTGTTCAAGCAAGGTATGCTATATTTATTCAAATTGTATGCTATTAGATTATTCCTAATGCATGACTTTAGTTTACTATGATTGATTCAATCACTATTATTCTATAGTATAGTGTTATTGGTCTTAGTCAACTACTCCTTAGTTGATGTTTGTTAAACTCCAAATTTCCTTGAAAGCTTATCCAAACCAAACTTACTTTGGTGCGGACTTGTATTCTAAATACTGAGATGAACAACTCTTTTAATAGAGGTTTACTCTTAGCGTTAAAATGGTTGTGCACAATACATTGTCTGAAGGTTGATCCCCCAAGTGCGTGGAGTCCTTATAGTCTTATATTTGTTAAAGTTAAAGTTGAAAGATTAATTATAACTATGGACATGATTAGTGGTCATTAGACCCTCGATGAATGTTATAATTTTCGAGAAAAGTTAATAGAATATATTGTTCATTTCTATTGAGCCTAGTATTGGCAATTGATGTAAAAGTTTAAAGATTTATTTATTGTTATTTCAAGTGGGCCTTGTTTGCTCACTCTTGCACAGTAAATTTCTTACTGACTAAAGTTGAAACCGGTGACGTACTCTAGCACCAAAAAGGAAAAAAAGAAAGATGAACAAGTACTGAAAGACTTGTAATAGATTTGATAGTATTATTATTAGACTTTGGTTTAAAGATTGTAATGAAGTTTATTTAATTTCCGCATTTGAATGATTGTTGTTAAAGGTTAGACAACCTGGGGAGATATTTATTTGAGTTTAATCCTGTATGGGAAGGTTTTTATTATTCAATTTTTTATAATTGGGTAAATAAATTGTAAATCCCAAGTGTTATGTAACCTATGGGATATGACTATGATGTTGTCCTGAAACTTTTGTAGTTCAAGAAAGTAATATAGATAGCAGTGATGCAATTGTTTTATGTTTTTTTTTCAAAAAGGTTTTGAATAAATAAAAGTTGTTACTTTATTCAAAGTGTTATGTGTTATGTGGTTATTTCTTTTATGGAGGCAAGTTAATTAGAAAATACTTAAAGAAAGTTTGAATTAGTCTAATAGATGTTTTGTTTAATGAAAAATGCCTCCCGGACATGAACCACCCCGAAACCAGAGAAACAATGAGAGAACTACCAATAATGATGATGTTGATGGTAACCCGTTCAACAACTAAGCGACACTCTTGACGGAGGCGTTGCGAATCAACCACAAAACCATGGTACAACGTTTAAGGATTTCAAGCGGTTGGACCACCTGAATTCCATGGGTCCATAAATCCGATTGAAGCATAAACTTTGGATTATGGAGTTAGAAAAAGTGTTCGATGTCGCTAGGGTAGGGGATGACCCGGATCGCGCTTCAACATTCATGTTGAAAGCGAAGCTAGTTATTGGTGGCGAGCCAATAAAACTTCGGGAAGGGCCGGGGAGTGATGACCTAGGATAGGTTCAAGGACTTGTTCTTGAGACTTATTTCCCGTAGAGTTCAAGAGTCAAATTTGGAAGAACAGTTTCTGGAACTAAAATAAGGGACGATGATGATCCAAAGTATCCGCAAAATTCAACGAATTTGAGAGGTTTGCGCCATATCAAGTCAGTACAGACGAGCGTAAGGCGAAGAAATTTTAACAGAGACTGAAGCCCTGGCTATATAGTAGGGTCTCCCTGTTCCAGTTAAAGACATTTGCAGCGGTGGTGGAGAAAGCAGTACTTGCTGAAGGTGGAGGCGAGGTAGTGACAAAGTTCAACCAGGAACAAAAGAAGAAGATGAATGAGAATGAGACTAAGAATGGAGGTGGTAGCAGTGGAAACAACAATATCAACAACAACAACTTGAAGAGGAAGTGGAATGGGAGCATGGGTACTGGACACCCGCAAGGTAACTAGCAAAACAAAAAGTTTGAAGCATGTACGACATGCGGGATTTTCGATAAGGGTGCGTGCTTGATGGGGAAGCGAGTATGCTATAATTGTGGCCAGGAGGGTCACATCACCCCAAATTGCACCCAACCGAAGAAGAATGTATGCTTCACATGCGGATCCAAGGATCACTTTGCTCGTGAATGCCCTAAGAAGAGGGAAGGAGTGACAACCAGAAGCAATGGAGGTAACAATGGAGGTACATGGGCCATTGCAGGACCTGCATCATCAAACAAACCCACAGCCAGAACCTTCAACGTGACTGTGCAAGATGCTGTGAAATCAAAAGATATAGTGTCACAGAATCAACATGCCAAAAATGGTAACCACTTCGGTGGTAATCATGGCCAAGACAATAAAAGTGGACATTTCAAGAAAAGGAGATTCAACACTGATGGAAAGACATCAGCACCAGCACCCATTTTTAAGGAAGGAGAATGACCACCTATCATATACTTCAAATGCGGTGGGGAGGGACACATCAGTCCAAACTGCGCAATGCAGTCCAAAGCGTGTTATAATTGTTGAAAGAAGGTCACCTAGCCCAATTTTTTCGTGCACCAAAGACAAGTTTAGCTGGGATGGAGGCACCAAAGGCCGTCCCAGAAAAGTCAAAATCGGTAGTTCAAGGGAGAACGTTTGCCGTGACCTCCTAGAGAGCAAGGAACACGAACGAGGTCATCACGGGTAAGCTTATCATAAACCTTAGCGAAGTATATACCTTATTTGATACCAGTTCTACCCATTCTTTTATTTCTTCTACTTGCGCTCAACGTTTAAATTTGACTCCGGAGAAGTTAGACTTTGACTTATCTGTTGAAACTCCGTTGGCAAAAACCTTCATTACATCCACTGTGTATAAGTCTTGTTTGATTCAAATCGATAACCACACGTTACATATCGATCTTATCTCCTTAAAAATACTTGCATTTGACATGATTCTAGGGATTGATTGGTTAACTACTCATCATGCTAAAATTGATTGTTTTCTTAAGGTTGTTAGCTTTCATATTCCTAATCAACTAATTATACGAATTCAAGCGACCAAACCATTAAAATCAATCACGGTCATCTCAAACCATAAAGCAATTCGTTTATTGAAAAATGGATGTCAAGCTTTCTTAGCTCATGTCACGGATTTAAACAAAAATACGTCAGATTTGAAGGATATTTCTATTGTTAATAAATTTCCTGACGTATTCCGTGAAGAACTTCCTGGCCTACCCCCAGAGCGTGAAATTGAATTTTGTATCGACCTTGAACCCGGTACAAAACCCATTCCCAAAGCCCCATATTGAATTGCTCCTATTGAACTTCAAGAGTTAAAGACCCAATTGTAGGAATTGTTAGACATTGGTTTTATTCGTCCTAGCACGTCTCCTTGGGGTGCTCCTGTTCTATTCGTGAAGAAGAAAAATGGAAGTATGCGACTTTGTATTGATTATCGGTTGTTGAATCATGTCACCATCAAGAATAGGTATCTGTTACCTCGCATTGATGACTTGTTTGACCAGTTGCAAGGAGCACAATTCTTTTCAAAGATCGATCTTCGTTCTGGATATCATCAGCTGAAGGTTAAAACTGAGGATATTCCAAAGACTGCCTTCAGAACTCGGTACGGGCATTATGAATTCTTAGTCATGTCTTTTGGATTGACTAATGCTCCTACTTCCTTCATGGATATGATAAACCGAGAATTCAAGGAATATTTGGATCATTTTGTGGTCGTCTTTATTGATGACATCCTCATATATTCCAAAAGCCGTGAAGATCATGAGCAACACCTGAGGTTGATAATCCAAAAGCTTCGTGAAAACAAGCTTTATGCCAAGTTGAAGAAATGCGAGTTCTGGCTTGACAAAGTAGTATTCCTTGGGCATGTGGTATCAAGTCATGAAATATCTGTTGACCCGACAAAGATTGTAGCTATTCAAAGCTGGGAGCAACCTAAATTAGTGACCGAAGTACGTAGCTTTCACGGCTTAGCTGGTTATTATCGGAGATTCGTAGAAGGGTTTTCTCGAATCGCTACTCCATTAACTCAGCTGACTCGGAAAGATATAAAATTCGGTTGGAGCGTGGAATGTGAGAAGAGTTTTCAAGAACTCAAGAGGAGACTCATTTGAGCACCTGTTCTGACAATACCATCTGGCTCGGAGGGATTTGTCATCTATAGTGATGCTTCAGGCAAAGGGTTAGGATGTGTTCTCATGCAACATGGGAAAATCATAGCCTATGCCTCTCGACAACTCAAAGAATATGAGAGGAATTATCCTACTCATGATATAGAGTTGGCAGCAGTTGTCTTCGCACTTAAAATTTGGAGGCATTACCTGTATGGGGAGAAAGTGGAGATCTATACGGATTATAAAAGCCTCAAATATTTCTTCACCCAAAAAAAACTCAACATGCGGCAACGACGTTGGCTCGAACTGTTGAAAGATTGTGATCATACTATTCAATACCATCCTGGAAAGCTTAACGTAGTAGGCGATGCATTGAGTAGAAAGATCATATCGCGGTCTGAGTGCATTATTGTCAACGCAAAGGCCGATTTTATATGACTTACAAAGGATGGAGATAGAGTTAAAGACTCCAGGGACCCATGTGATGATGGCAAATATACGAGTAGAACCGACTTTAATCGATAAAGTTAAAGATGCTCAAGCTACAGACCTTGAGCTGATGCGTATGCGGAAGAAAGTGCAAGAAGGTGCTATGCCGGAAGCAAGAATCGATGAAGAAGGAATACTTTGAGTTAACTCCGGACTTTGTGTTCCTAACAACCCTAATTTAAAGTATAAAATCATGATGGAGGCGTACAACACACCGTTTGCAATCCATCCTGGGAGTACCAAAATGTATCGTGATCTTCGACATACATTTTGGTGGAGCAATATGAAGAGAGAGAAAATGGAGTTTATCTCAAGGTGTTTAACTTGTCAACTAGTCAAGGCGGAGCATCAAGTACCAAAAGGTCCATTGCAGCCATTTGAAATTCCAGAATGGAAGTGGGAGCACATTACCATGGATTTTGTTATTGGTCTTCCCAAGGTTTCTCAAGGCATAGATGCAATTTGGGTCATTGTTGATAAATTGACCAAGTCTGCTCATTTCTTATCGATACGAGAAACTTATACACTTGAACATCTTGCTCGTATGTACATAAACGAGATTATAAGACTGCATGGTATGCCAGTATCCATAGTTTTTGATCGCGACCCAAGATTCACTTCAAGATTTTGGGTTAGTTTGCAAAAAGCTATGGTCATAGATTTATGATTTAGCTCGGCATATCATCCTCAGACGGACGGACAGTCAGAGAGGACTATTCAAACTCTTGAAGATTTATTAAGACTCTATGTCCTTGACTTTAAAGAAAGTTGGGACAAGTTCTTACCATTGGTGGAGTTTTCCTACAACCACAGTTATCAAGCAAGTATTGGCATGGCTCCATTTTAGGCATTGTATGGAAGAAAGTGTCGTTCTCCAGTATGCTGTGATGAGGTGGGTGAAGTAATGTTGTTGGGACCGGAGTTGATACGTATGACAACAGAAAAGATTCAATCCATTCGACAACGTATAAAAACCTCATAAGATCGACAAAAGAGTTATGTCGATCGCCCATTTTTAATCCTCGATCGAGTAGGAAATGTGGCCTATAGACTCGCCTTACCGCCAAGTATGTCTCGTGTTCTAACATTTTCACATATCTATGTTACGTAAATATGTGACAGACCCGAACCACATTATTGAATTAGAACCGGACGAGATAGTGGAAGATTTAACGTATGAAGAGGTACTTGTTAAAATCTTGGATAAGAAGGATCATATTCTACGCTCCAAGGTTATACCTCAAGTCAAAGTTTTGTGGAGAAACCACGATGTTGAGGAAATGACCTGGGAGTTAGAATCTGAAATGAAGTAAAGGTAACCTCACCTCTTTGACATACCAGGTACGCACCCTAATTTCGAGGACGAAATTTCATAAAAAGGGGAGGTTGTAAGACCCCAACTTTTATGAATAAAGAATAATTTTGTTGAAATATATTTTTGAATATTATGGTGTGGATTTGATATAATGTTATAGTTGTGGGTAATATTTACAAATTTTGCAAAGTAAGCAAGTGGTTATATAATATTCGATTGGTCGGGGAATATTCGTTTTAATAGGGAATATTCGTACGACAAAATAATCATTGGTGGACCCTACAACGGAAGTATTGTCATAGTTAGAAAATGATAGAATTATCTTTTAATAAAAATAACAGCGAAAGTGTTACCGTTAAAACTGTTGAACTACCCTAGTAGTAAAACAAAGAATACGATGTCTGGCATTAGTTGCATAGTAGCACACGGTATTGATTATTGATGTTTACGTGAGAAGTCACTCAGTTATATTCAATTATTGTCACAGTATCATCTGCATAATATTTATTATTATTAAATCAATAATTGAAACGACAATGTTATTCATATTATTATTTGTAATATTGACAATGTCTAGAAATTCTGTCAAGGAGAGATTTGGTCACCTAATTATGCGCCAATAAAGAGAAATCCTTATCGGAAAGCCCCCTCTTTCCTGGGAACGACCTGGTTGTTAAATATTGTGAGTTATAATATTAATGATAAATAAGTTGTGTTGATTAAAGATGAAATTGATAGTTCCATTGTGTTGGGATTATTAGTGTTAGTGGAAATCGACATTTATTTCTATAATAATTGATGTCTGGGGGTTATATTGACCAATCGGGTAATTAATCAGATAAATGAGCAATTAATTGCTATTATTTCACATGCTTATAACTATTTGTTCATATGTGTGTACTATTGATTCACATTCATGTACTATTAGGGGAGGTGGTGCAAGATTGATAATACTTGCATGACTAAATTAAAAATGTAGAAAAAGTGAAAGGTATTATACTGTAATATTTTGAGCCCCAAAACGTGCAATTATCAAAAATATATTTTTCTATAAATAGAAGCTCATTCTTCCTTCATTTCTCACTAATTCATAAAAGCTTTAGAGTAATTATTATAGAGAGAAATTATAGAGAAAAAGACGAAGAGAAGTCTGCTACCTCACTATTCCAGTATCCAGTTTTTCTAAGGTAAGGGGTGTTATTTCTTTTGTATTCATGAAGAGAACTTCTGTTATTCCATTCTTTATTATTCTGTTGGAATAACCTGTATACGCGGACTACCATATACTCGGTGAAATTATTCTATTATTCAATTCTTTAGCATTCTGTTGGAACATCTTGTGTGTGCTTTATGCATGACCTGGTTCCATTATTTATCATTCTGTTGGAACATCATGTTTGTGCTTTACGCATGACCTGGTTCCATTATATATTATTCTGTTAGAATATACTGTCTGTGCTTTACGCATGACCTGATTCCATTATTTATTATTATGTTGGAATATCCTGTCTGTGCGTTTATGCATGACCAGGTTGCATTATTTATTATTCTGTTGGAATAACCTGTCTGTGCGGTCTATCGCATGCTTGGTGAATTCTTTTGTTATTCCATTCGTTATTATACTCAGTTGGTTAAAGTTTAGGCTTTTATACTCCATGAAATTAGTGGAATATCTTTGATATTTGCGTTTCATCCAGTATCTTGTCATGGAAATATTCTTCTGAGCATTCTTGAATTTTACTCCACAAAGAAGTATCATGCTGACAATTTGGACATTATTGGTTCCTGGATAAATTAATTCTTGAACTTGTTTTATTGAATCTTTATATCATTGTCATCATCCTCTTGTTTATATTATGTTGAAAGTCATCTGTGGCCTGTAGTGCATAGATGGACTTGGTATGATTATGACCAGGGATTATTCGGTATAATCATGACCGTAATGATACAAATGATGCGGTAAAAGTCCTCATTGGCCGTAGTGCATTGATGGACAGTTGTTAGTATGATCATGACCATTGATGACTATCCTTGGCAGTAGTGCAGGGATGATGTGGTTTATTTATTAAGCTGAGTCTCAACGATAAAAGTGATGAAAAACTTTTTAAATCATAGAAGATAGTAGATTTTATTCTCTACGTGACTCTTCTAATGGATTGCTTGTTCCGCTGCAGTTAAACTTGATGTTTATTATATTTTATCAGTTTAACACTGTTGAAGGCTAATGATAATTTATTCTGCATTATCTTAGTCATAATATTTCTTACTAGGCTAGTTAAGCTCACCCTTTCTTTCACTGTTCTCTTTAGGAAATGAGAACGTAGCTGGGACTAGTCGGGAAATGGAGTGACGGCCTAGATGATAGCATTAGTAGTCCTCACTATTCTGTTAAATAGTGTGACAATAAATGTAATGAGGACTCCATTAAGTGTGGATATTTTCTAGATGACAATATTCTTATTAAAACTCTTAGATTATGTTTTGTCGTATTTTACACGACTGTTGTACAATTAAGTTGTATTTGAATTTTGTACCATGTATTTGGCGACTCAAGATGGGTGATGTATACCTATTTTGGGGGCGTCACAGCGTCCCTCTTAGAAGAAGGAGGCAAAGCTGTAGTCTCCTGTACAAGAGTATCCACACGACCTAACAGATCTGCAGCCATTTGCATGGTGACCATATGTTCAGCAATGTAAGTGCTCATCTCTGCAATCATGCCAGTGGTAAGGGACCTCATTGCAGTACTATCTATGATGGCTACATCCCGGGCAGATATGGCACTATCCCGCTCAACTATCGTTGCATCTCTGGCTGATCTGGCCTCATCCCGCTCAACAACAGCGACATGTCTGCGAGCTAATGCATCGTCTCTCTCTAATAGAGCTGCGTCTATCCCATCAAGGGCAAGCAACATCAAGGCTCTAGCATGATCTCTCTCAAAAGTCATCAGATGAAGACTCTGCTCAAAGTATTGTGCTAAATGCTGAATCACAATAGTAAAAATACTGGGAGAATCCAAAGGAAATGCTGGAAACCCAGCAACTAGTTCCTCCTCGAAGTGGGAATCAATGTCCTCCATGGGCTCTCCATCATCTGTCTCACTATCCGGTACTGTGGATATTGCCACAGCCGATAAAATCTCTGTCTCCATCCACGCAAAATACTCTGACGAACAACCCAGATGGCTCATACTGAAAGTAGCTATCTCACGCTAATCCCAACAAGCATACACACGGGATCGATCCTCTACTGAAAGATAGCGAGAACATAAACGTTGTCCTTCAGCCCCCTCGAAAGGATGAAAATCCTGGAACTGGTCAAATTACGACATCACGGCCAGTGGGTGGTAGGTAGTCATGCCCCTCAAGCCAGCCAGAGGGAGATAGTCCATGCCCGAAGCATGAGTAATAAAGCTGTAATGTGAGCTGAGCCCTGTGCACGACAATATGCTAAACGAATCTCTGATATCCGCCAAGAACATAGACCAAGACATAGCGTCCGTACAATCTGATGGCTGAAAGGAGCATGACATGGCTATATCATGGGTAAAACAATACCCATGCCATCTAAAAGTGCCAAGCAGTCTCAAGGGTGACATAAACCACACGTATAGCATGACCGAGCTGCCCATAAATACTCTTATCGGGTAACTACAGCAGTATGTAGCCGACCTCAGAGTCTCTGCTATAATCATCGATATAATGGTATGACCCTCCTTGAGAGCTCTCACTGCCATGATGACTCCAATGTCTATCTCATCCATGTACCGTGGCATATAGACATACGACAGTACGCACAATAGCAGTACATCCACCCAGGCTAGACGCCAACGATCCTTTGGTGTGGTGAAATCCCCGGAATGTCGTGTATAACTATCCTCAGAGCCAAATCTATCAAACAGAAAATGTTGGGATATAATATGGCTAGATGTAAGCTCATCCTGCACCACACTATGCCTCAATCCAGTGAGGGTCATGAACCGTCGACTCATGTCCCCTAAAGCCATATGCACGCAAGGTCTGTCCAGCGGCAGCATCGTCAACCGTGCATACTCCTCCAGTGGGAGTCAACTCCAGGGTCCCAAATCGTAAAACACCGCCACTCCGATACCCAAAGGCTCGGCGTGCCATCCACGAATCTGTGGGAACCTCGAATCATCAACGTGGTCATAGTATCTGCAACAAATGATCTATGGTCACCCTGTCTGATGGTGACATGCTATCATACCACTATCGCATACCAGATGCCACCAATGATGGTGGGGTATGATCAATACGGCTAACTATCGAAGAAGACATCTTACGGTGGTAGTGTCATAAGACCATCTGAGGGTCAATCTTTGAATATATCTGGAAATACATACATATGCATAACATGATACATGCATTGCAGATAATAGATGGCAATATGATATAGGGAATGAAAAATTGTGCATACATTCCTAAGTATACCAACATCTAATACATCATCTCTGTACAGCTATAAATACAGGGAAATGGGGCAAAGATGCCCTACTACTAACAGAGGCCAATTAAAAGATATAGCGAGAATGGGGCACATTAACCCAATAGCTAATAGAGGCCTATCAAAAGAGATAACAAGAATACACATCAGAAGAAGGCAATAGTGCGAATGTCTACATCATCAATCCTGTCCACCTGATGTAACTCCTCCTAAGTCACTGGATCTCTATCAATGAGGATGCCAAGCCTATACAAAGGAGGATTTGCAACGGCAAAACTAAATGGGTCGTCTAAGGGGCCAGTGCCTGAGCTGGAAGGATCAAACGAATCTGCCTCTGCAGGATCTCTGCCCAAATGCCAGATAAAAAAAAGTGCCTGGTGTAGACACTCAAAATTTTCTACACACCTGTCACTGACATTGCAGGAGGACAGATTCATCTTTCAGAGATAACCCTGGAAGATAGCTCACATCCAGTCCGGATACTACCGGAAGTTAAGCACCAACCCAGGAACACACACCGGAAGTAACAATTCCAACCTCAGAGATAACCCCGAGGTATGCAGTTCCAACACCAAAAATTCCACCGGAGAAGACCGATTAATCTCAAAGATAACCCCGAGGTATCCAGTCTCAGTCCCAGTAATGGGAGTAGTAGCTACCAACCTTGCTGATAACCCCAAGGAATGCAGTTCCGGCGATAACCCCAGAAATGCTTGTTTCAAATGCATGTGATCAGTTTCAACCTCGGCACTCACACCGAGGCATTCAGTACAAAACCTGGAGATAACACCGGGAATACGGGCACACCTCAGAGATGATACTGAGGACCTTTAACATTTGCAGCAGTCTAATCTCAGCAATAATATTGAGCAACGTTTGCATTATCAGTCCAAACCGGCGATAACTCCGATGAGGGGAAAAGGCATCATCTCGCCACTCTAGAGCCACATCATGCCGTCTTAACATTTCATTATGCATTTCTACACAACGATGTCCCACAAGAATCATGGAAAACCAATCCCGAGTGACTATTGCGTAGGGTAACGGATAGAATTTGAAGCTTGAAGACCGGAGGGCACCGTCCCATCTTCATGACTTCGTACAACCTCTAATCCCATGATATTGTACAACTCTCGACAACGACGGTCCAAAATAGGTCTTACATACCTCAGTTGGATGCCCGTATTGCAATTCTGAAAGTTCGAGCGTACTTTGTAGTGCCTCCGTGCACGTACTACGAGACGACACGACTCGAGAAACTCGGGGCAACCTGGGCAGCCTCAGGTACACCTGCGGCTCCACCTCTATAAATAGGGGCTTGGGGTGGCCATTTTAGAAGAGAAAAAGCGAGAAAGCCCTATCAAATTTGCTTCGTACTTGCAATATACTGAGTGCTTTCTCATTTTAAGCACTTGTGAGCTCACACATAGCTACTTTTGTACCGGCGGGAGCCGAGTTTTATCCACTTTAAAGATATAGAAGTCTTCTTTGGCAGCCCACTGTAAGCCCTCACACACTTTAAAGCCTTTCTCTTCATCTTTGCACACACCCTTCTTCACGTTGAGAGTCGTGTTGCGTGTGTTTGCCCGGACTTCGGTCCGTGGTTTTATTTCAGTTTGTATATACATATATATTTATATATATTTATATATTTATATATATATGGACTAACATTATCGAGTTATGCCCCGATTGAGCCTAGACTTTGGTCTGGAGCGTTTATTTGCTTTTATCTATATATATATATATATATATATATGAGCGTGTGTCGAACTTTGTTCGACCTAGACTTCGATGCGAGGCGTTTACTATTTTAATATATATATATATATATATATAACTGTTATTTGGACTTTGTTCGATGAGCACAGATTTTTACATCAAGAGCGTTTACTACTTTAATATATATATATATATATATATATATTTGTAATATATATGAACTGTGTGTCGAACTTTGTTCGATGAGCCTGGATTTTATATCCGGTGCGTTTATTGCTTTTATATATATATATATATATATATATATATATATATATATATATTATCCCACAAGGAGTTTCATCCGTGGTGGTTGATCGCTTTTACAACTTTCTTTACGTTTTGTCCTGCCTAGAGTTTCCTCCGTGGCGGTTGATAGCTTTTACAGCTTTATTTACATTTCTGATCCCCCATGGAGGTGCTTCGTGGTTAGTGATCATGTCTGTATATATATATTTACAGCTTTTATATATATACCTTCTTACTGCTTTTATACAAATTACAGCATTATGTGAGCCTAGGAATCATGTGATCACGGATTCAGTCTACTAAATCTAGATTCAGTTCACGTGATGGACCTTTTCAGCTGTAAGCAGCATGTAAATTTATCTGTGGTGTCTGAATTTCCTCATATGGTTTTCATACCCACGAGGAAGTCGGCATTATTTTGTATATTATTTTCCTATAGATGCTTCGCATCTCAAATAATAAAAGCAATCAAGCTGAATATTGAATAAAATGGAAGTATCAAAATGTCTCAATTACTATTGTGCATCAGGGTTTGAAAAACCTCTTTTACAAAACATCACTGCCATATCTTTCTAAAAACTAAATTTTTACATAAACTGAAACCCTGTGTATATAGGTGCTAACGAGGCCACACACTACTTCTAAACAACAGCACATTAACCCACACACACACATTTCGATAACAGTTTCTTGAAAAGTGGCGGTCACCGTGGTAACACGGATGTCGGGGGGTGCTTAACACCTTCCCTCCGCATAATCAAGTCCCCAGACCCTAATGAATCTCGGTTTCACCGACCCGTTTAATAGTGTCACATCAATGGGTCAATGTGTAAACCTTTCCTCGGTTGTGTTGGTACAACCATTTAAAAAACCAACTGGCGACTCTTAACAGTCCATCGTCGACATTATACATGTCAGACCTTTTTCACTTGTTTTTTCAAATAAATATCATCTAACATGAGAACACCAAAGAACAAGTAATGAAAAGGGACAACTAAAAATCTCGACGTCAACAAGTGGTATCAGAGCCAAACCTTTATGTGAATTATTAATTGTTCTGATTCGATATGTATGTTGATGTGTTTAGAACAAATTTTTTGAGCATAATTATTGGTATAGAATAATGTTTTTGTAGAAAAACTGCATAATTCTTGAACTAGAATAACATACTCTACCCAATAGCGCCTCAACGTTTGCCTAAGGCATATTGGCAGCGCCGTAACGCCACTCCCCGGGAATTTTAGTTTTTTAATTATTTGAATTTTAATTAAGATAAAAGTTTTATTTTAATTAAAATTGGATACACTGTTTCTCAGTAATTCTAAATTAGAATAAAAGAGTTTGTTTTGATTTGGAATTGGATTAAAATAAATTTGTTTATTTTAATTAGAATTGAATTACATGTTCGTTTGAATACAAGAGTTTATTCAAAAGTTTTATATTAACTTGGAATTGGATTCCACGTTCGTTTGAATAAAATATTTTATTCAAAAGTTTTATATTAACTTGGAATTGGATTCTACATTCGTTTGAATAAAAGAGTTTATTTATATATTGAATAGGATTCCATGTTTCCTAAAATAAAAGAGTTTATTCATATATAGAATAGAATTCCATGTTTCCTAAAATTAAAGATGTTTAATTTTAATAAGGAATATAATTCAACATATTTTATTTTTCCAATAATTTTAAGTTAAAATGAAGGAGTTTATTTTGTACTTGAAATTGGATTCCTTGTTAATTAAAATAAAAGAGTTTATTTTGATTGAAATTTGATTAAAAATAAAGGAGTTTATTTTTATTAAAAATTAGATAAAATAAAATAAAGAAATTTATTATGATTTTGATTAAAGGAGTTTATTTTGTTTCAAAATTAGATTTTATGATAATTAAAATTACCCATTAAATCGATATCAATGTATATATTGAATGTTTATTATTCATGAGATGAATGTTATTTATTGATGCATATGTTGATATGTATGATAATAAATTAAATTGATTATGGACTATTGACCAATGTGATTGGATTCTATTTTAGTTGGATGCATGAATGTATGAGTTTTATTAAATGGGGGTGTATGTATCTCATCTTAATGTAAATTCTATCTCCCTCCTATGTATTTCCCCTTGACTGTTGATCAATGTTTCTATTTATTTTAAATAGTTTTGTAATAGGAATAGTTAGAATTATTTTGAAGAATTGGACATCAAGGAGCAAGGAGCGCTTGAAGACTTCTTTGTAATGGAGCCCGGGATTTAAATGTAATAGTTATATTTAAATTTAATTCTTGCACCCTAGGTTTGACTTTTGGTTCTCTTGGTGGCTTTAGTGAACCAAACTCGAATAAAATCCATAATCAATCAGGGTAGAATTTAGTATTCTATATATGCATGCTTATACTATACATATATATATAAATATATATATATATATATATATATATTGATGTCAGGGTTTTTATTTGTCCGTTTTTGTTACTTGTTCTTTGGTGTTCTCATGTTAAGTTAGATTTGTTTGAAAAAATAACTGAAAAAGGTCCTACATGTATAATGTAGACGATGGACTGTTAAGAGTCTTCAATTGGTTTTTCATATGATTGTACCAACATAACCGAGAAAAGGTTTGCACAATGACCCAGTGATGTGACACTGCTAGACGGGTCGGTCAAACCGAGATTCATTTAGGGTCCGGGGACTTGATTATGCGGAGGGAAGTTGTTAGGCACCCCCCGACATCCGTGTTACCACGGTGACCGCCTCTTTTCAAGAAACTGTTATATGAATGTGTGTGTATGTGTGGATCAATGTGCAATTATTTGGAAGTAGTGCGAGGCCTCGTTTGCACCTATATACACAGGGTCTGAATTTGTATAAAAATTCAGTTTTGAACAAGATATGGCAGTGATGTTTTATAAAGGAGGTTTTTCAAACCCTTGTGCTCAATAGTAATTGAGACCTTTTACACTCCCATTTTATATTAAGTGTTCGGCTTGATTGTTTTTAATTTTCGAGATGCGAAGCATCTTCGAGAAAATAATGTACAAAATAGTGTCGTACTCCTCGTGCGTATGAAAACCATCTGAGGAAATTCGAACACCGTGAATAAATTTACAAGCTACTTACAGCTATAAAATGTCATCATGGGAACCGAATCTAGATCCAGTAGACTGCATCAATGATCACATGATTCCTAGGCTCACATGAAGCCGCAATTGATAATAAAGCAGTAAGCAAGTATATATATAAAAGCTATAAATATATGTATACAGACATGATCAACCACCACGAAGCACCTCCATGGGTGATTAGAAATGTAAATAAAGTTGTAAAAGCGATCAACCGCCATGAAGTAAACTCCAGGCGGGATGAAAGGTAAAGAAAGATGTAAAGACGGTCAACCGCCACGAAGTAAACTCTAGGCGGGACTAAACGTTTATATATATATATATATATATATATATATATTAAAGTAGTAAACGCTCCGGATGTAAAATACAGGCTCATCGAACAAAGTTCGACACACAGTTCATATATATATATAAACTGAAATAAAACCACGTACCGAAGTCCGGGAAAACACATGCAACACGACTCTCAACGTGAAGAATGGTGTGTGCAAAGATGAAGAGAAAGGCTTTAAAGTGTGTGAGAAGGCTTCCAGTGAGCTGCCAAAGAAGACTTCTATATCTTTAAAGGGATGAACACTCGGCTCCCGCCAGTACAAAAAGTAGCTATATGTGAGCTCACAAGTGTTTAAAATGAGAAAGCACTCAGTGTAGGGTGAGTACTAAGCAAATTTGACAGGGCTTCCTCACCTTTTTCTTTCTTAAAATGGCCACCCCAAGCCCTCTATTTATAGAGGGAGGGAGCCGCAGATATACCTGCGGCTAGGCCGCAGATGTACCCGCGGCTGGTCGGGTTTCCCCGGGCTTCGCGGGTCCCGCCGTCTCAAAGTACGTGCATGCATACACTGTATTTTCCGCTCGAACTTTCAGAATTACAATTCGGGCATCCGACTGAGGTATGTAAGACCTATTTCGGATCGCCGTTGTCGAGAGTTATGTAATGACATGGGATTGGAGGTTGTATGATGTCAAGAAGATGGGACCATGCCCTCCGGTCTTCAAGCTTCAAATTCTATCTGTTACCCTATGTAATAGTCACTTGGGATTGGACATCCTTGGTTCTTGTGGGACACTACTATGTAGAAATGTATGTATGAAATGTTGAGATGGTGCAATGTGGCATCAAGGTGGTATGATGATGACTTTTCCCCTCACTGGGGTTATCGTCGATTTGGGCTGATAAAATAGACGTTGCTCAAGGTTATCTCTGAGATTGGACTACTGCAAGTGTTGAAGGTCCTTAGTGTCCTCTCTGAGGTGTGCATGTCTTCCCTATTTTATCTCCAGGTTTTGTACTGAGTGCCTTAGTCTGAGTGCCGAGGTCAAAGCTGATTGCATTTGAAACAAGCATTTTCGGGGTTATCTCCGGAACAACATTCCTTGGGGTTATCTCCAAGGTTGGTAATTGCTACTCCAAGTGTTGGGACTGAGACTGAATATCTCGGGGTTATCTCCGAGATGGATCAGTCTTCTCAGGTGGAATTTCTGGTATTGGAACTGCATGCCTCGGGGTTATCTCCGAGGTTGGAATGGATACTCCCGGTGTGTGTTGCGAGGTTGAGACTGAACTTCCAGTAGTATCCGGACTGGATATGAGTTGTCTTCCAGGTTTATCTCTGAAAGACAAATCTACCCTTCTGCAATGTCAGTAATAGGTGTGCAGAAAATTTTGAGTGTCTACAGATGCCCCTCTTTATCATATTCATGCAATGCAATGCATGGATAGGATAAAGAATCCTAGACACTTGAAATGCAAAAAGATAAACATGATGATAAGTGCAGCAACATGTTGCAAATGTATGATGCATGGGTGCGGGGTTATTGCCCAACATGCTGGGGATGATTGTCGGCTCCATGTTGCTTCTACCGGGGATTGGCAACGATGACCAGATTGGATGTGTGATCCAAATCTTTTAGGATGTTGACGTTGGGGTTATCACCAAAGTCATTAATCCTTAATACAGACTTGATTCCGAAGATGTGCCATGTGACACCCCCAAATCTAGGAACTTCATTTCCTTAGAATTTGGTGCTCACTATCAAAATAATTACATCTAACTACCCACAATAAAGGATAAAACGATAATTAATTTAAACAATAATCTCTCTCATTAAAGGGTTACATCATCTCATAAACAATCCCTGGTAATCTAACCTTAATTTATTACATAAGTTTGCGGAAAACATCATAAAAGAAAACAAGTCTTATAACATCATGCATTTAAATACATTCTAAATAACTCCTCAATACTTGGACATCGTGCCCTTTCCTTTGCTAGTAGATGGCTCATCGACTCTTTCAACTTTAGTTGTAGTGTTAACTGCAAGAGTGAGCAAACAATGGCTCACTGATATAAAGAATAGTAATAATAACAACATGAGAATGGACAATGAATACTGAATAATAATGAACTTGTTCTATGAATCAAAAATAGAAAACAAGTTCGAACTTTAATATCTGAGGGTCTTAAGACCATGAACTATGTCTTCGGTATTAAGGTATTATTTCCTCAACCTCAACAGTCATTTAGACTATACAGACTCTTCTTCACGTACTTAGGGGGATCAGACCTTTGTACCATGTATTGTGCACAAACATCTAAACGTTACACGTACAAAATCTCCTATGTTAGGGTTGTTCATCTCATTTTAAATTTAGAATTTCCGCACTAAAGAAAGTTTAGTTTGGAACCAACTTATCAGTGCTTCTAGAATTTTAGAATACTTATTCAATTATAAATGAATGAAATCAATAAAAGTTTACTTACTTCTTGAAGGTTTACTACAAGAATGTATAACTGAACAAGGCTATCAAAGTCAAAGATCGGATATCACTAATATATAATTGAATAAACATGATACACATGCAAAGTACTATATTCAAAGAATTATAATAATCTCCTTTGAATCAATGTGTTAGAACAATATACGTTTTGGATAATAATAACAAGAAATGAGAATGTGAAACTCATTTGATGTAACGGATTAGGTTACCAGAGCTTATTCAATCATATATTATAATAGAATCAATAGTTTTTCTCAATGAAAGTTTGGGATAAGAAACTTGCTCAATGTAAAAGATAAGGTTTAGAAACTTGTCTTGTATGTAAGCTACACAATTGTAAAATATTTTCCAATTACCCTACATAAATCATTATAATCGCAATAACAATTAGTTGTATGAATATTAGCTTTAGGGGTTTAAACCATCATTAGGTCATAACCTTAACTTAGCACCTAACCATGTTGGTTAACATCCTTAACGAATCTGAAATCTCATTATGATCCAACATAACTTAATCGTTCATCTCTAACTTTTAAAAACATCACTTTTAGTTTCAATATATAACTCAATTAACAATCACTTAAAAATCTTTTACACTTTGTATTATAACACCTTACAATATGATATTATAGTGTATATTATGTCTTAACATCATTAGCATGCATGCTTAACCAACATAAGTCCATTACACATGACCTGTAAATAGGTAGAAATCATCGCCTCGGATCGATTATATGGCGTAATCTTGCGCTATACACATAAACTTCTTTTTTCTTGCAAGATTCTTGCTTGATTTTCTTAACCTTAGCACAGCAATTTCTACCGGTGCCACCAGAACGACAGAGAGAGAGACTACGGCTATGAACGATGAGTTTGACTTTATCCCAACAAACACGAATTTCACCCACCAAAAAGTGAAATTAAAATATAAAATAAATATAAAACTATCATAAACATGATTTCTTACATATTCAACCACTTAGCACAATTTAACAACACTTTAACTATTTTAATTTCTCATTTTCATATAAAACTCAATATTTTTGACATTTTTCCAAAAATTAACACTGTGATTTCAATTCTTCACCAAATCACTTCGTTCAAACTACGTTATCTTCGTTTCTTAATGGACTAGCATAATCAAAACCCAATTTACAGTTTAACATAAAAATTAATCACTTAAATTGGTACTTTCTACACCATATCATATGAACATATCACTGTTATTTCAACTCCCTCCTACAATCCAATTTTACGTGTTTGGTTATTCCAATAACACTCAAATATGGTGACTAACAGATTCTACCAAACTATATGTACACATATATACAATCATCCACCGAGACTTAATAGTTTATAGAAACGTTTCATAGAGAACTCAAAACATAAAAATTAGAACTACAATATACCTTAATCCTTGTTTATTGAAGCAATTAATATGTAGTGGCTTCAATTCCTTCCACATAAAAACCCTCAATCTCTTAGTAATTCTCTCTGTGTTTTTCTCTCTTCTTCAAAGCTCTCTCTCTCTCTCTCTCTCAACTCTGCTCTTCAGCCTTAGGAGAAAAATAAGATGCGAAGTATGAAATAATCCAACTGATAATCGTGGTTATCCGTTAAGAAAACCAATGGGCGTACGTTAAAATAAGCCAAAGGCCACAAGGCCTTGTTTGGCCACCCCCTAACCCCCAAACTAGATTATTTTAATAATCTTTATATTATATAGTTTCATGTCACACCATTAAATTAATTTAAGTAACTCATACTTATAATTATAATAATTATAATTCCCATTGTAACATACTTAATAAATCTTTACATATCTAGTTTAGTTAATAAATTAGATCAAAACAACATTTTATTTTATTTAATTATTTTCTTAAATATTAAACAATTGATTTAATTTAATTATTTCCTTGAATTAAAATTTTGGAAAAAATTATCATTATTCAATTTAATTAACATTAATCAATTTAGTTATTAAATTAATTCACCATAATTCATCAATTATTTATTTTCCTCAATAAATAAATTATTTAAAATACTTATTTAATTCAATAAATATTTAAATTAAATTACAAATTTCTCGATTGTTACATCCTTCCCTCCTTAAAAGGATTCTGTCCCGAAAATCACAACTCGAAAACTTTATTCGTTACATTCTTCCCTCCTTCACAAGATTTTTTCCCCAGAATCGCTATACAAAATCAAGCAAAAACTGAGGATAATTCTTCATCATAACGTTTTCAAGTTCCCACGTAGCTTCCTCAGCATTGTGGTTCCTCCAGAATACTTTAACCGAAGGTATCACCTTATTCCACAGTACTTGCTCTTTTCTGTCAACAATTTGAACATGAACTTCTTCATATGTTAAGTCTTTCTCAAACTGTAAGGGCTCATATTCTATAACATGTTTATAGTCAGGCTTATACGGTCTCAACACCGAGATGTGAAAAATATTATGGATATGCACCAATTCTAGAGGTAAAGCTACCTCGTATGCCACTTCACCCATACGTCGAAGAACTTTAAACGGTCCTATAAACCTAGGGCTTAATTTCCCCTTTTTGCCGAAATAAATTTTCCCCTTCCAGGGAGATACTTTCAAGAAGACATAACTACAAACATCGAATTCTCGATTTTGTCGATGTTGATCGACATATTTCTTCTATCTATCCTATGCAACTATCAATCTTGCTCGAATGACCTTGATGATTTCGACGGTTTGTTGTACCAACTCTAGACCCAATAGTTGACGTTCACCTACCTCATCCCAGCATAAAGGAGTTCTGCATTTCCTGTCGTAAAACGTTTCATAAGGCGGCATACCAATACTCGCGTGATAACTATTATTATAGGAAAATTCAACCAACGGTAAATGATCGTCCCAATTTCCATTGAAATCCATAATACGTGATCTGAGCATGTCCTCTAGTGTTTGGATGGTTCTCTCACTTTGTCTGTCTGTTTGAGGATGGTACGCTGTGCTCATTCTTAGTTGAGTTCCCAAACATTCTTGTAATCGTTTCCAGAAATTTGATGTGAAACGTAGATCTCTATCTGATATAATGGACACAGGTATACCGTGCCTTGAAACAATTTCCTTAACGTATAGTTTTGCCAATCGATCCAGGTTAAACCTAATCTTGATTGGTAAGAAGTGTGCCGACTTCGTCAATCGATCAACAATCACCCAAACGGCGTCATAACCTTGCTGAGTCATTGGAAGACCTACCAGAAAATACATTGTGATATGCTCCCATTTCCATTCCGGTATCTCCAACGGTTGCAATAATCCGCTAGGCCTTTGGTGTTAAGCTTTAACTTTCTGACACGTTAGGCATTTCGCCACACACTTAGCCACATTCTTCTTCATATTCGGCCACCAAAAATTATGTCTAAGATCCTGGTACATTTTCGTACTTCCTGGGTGAATCGAATATCTTGAGTTGTGAGCTTCACTCAGAATTTCCTCTTTAACTTCCGGTATTGGCAAAACCCAAATTCTCCCTTTGAATCGAAGTAACCCTTCCGCGTCGATTTTGAATTTGTTTTCCTGCCCTTAAGATACTTTTTGTTTTATCTTTTTGCAGTCTTCATTCTGAAGTTGTGCATTCTTCACTTTATTGAATTGTTTCCTATCTGGAATAACTTCTCGTCGAATTTTGTCGGATATTTAATTTCCAATTCCATCTTAGCCATCTCCGACACTAACTTCTCCTGAGCTGTCAACATCATTAACTTTTCCCGTCCCTTCCTACTTAAAGCATCAGCAATAACATTCGCCTTTCTGGGATGATAGAAAATCTCACAATCATAGTCTTTGATCAGCTCCAACCATCTTCTCTGCCTCATATTTAAATCTTTTTGTGTAAAGATATACTTCAGACTTTTATGCTCAGTATATATCTCACACATTTCTCCATAAAGATAATGTCTCCAAATCATCAGGGCAAACACCACCGCAACCAACTCTAAGTCATGAGTCGGATACCCTTTTTCGTAATCTTTTAATTAACGTGATGCATATGCAATAACTCTGCCGTTTTGCATAAGCACACAACCTAGTCCTTTATGTGATGCGTCACTATACACCACAAAATTCCTTGTATCATCAGGCAATGACAACACAGGTGCCGTACTAAATCTTTTCTTTAATTCGTGAAAATTTTCTTCACACTTCTCCATCCAAACAAACTTAACTGCCTTCCTGGTTAAATTCGTCAACGAGGTCGCGATCTTAGAAAAGTCATGAATAAAATGCCTATAGTAACCTGCCAACCCTAAGAAACTCCTTATCTCTGACGATGTCTTCGGCTGATCCCAGTTTACTACAGCTTCAACTTTTGATGGATCTACCGAAATTCCGTCTTTATCAATAACATGCCCGAGAAACTGTACACGTTCCAACCAAAACTCACATTTTGAAAATTTTGCGTACAACTTCCCTTTTCTCAATGTCTCCAACGTCACTCGTAACATATTTTCCCTTGGTCTTAGAATACACTAGGATATCATCAATAAACACAACCACAAATTTATCTAAGAATGGTTTAAACACCTTGTTCATCAAATCCATGAACACTGCAGGTGCATTGGTTAAACCAAATGACATAACCAGAAACTCGTAATGACCATACCGAGTTTTGAATGTCGTCTTCGCTACGTCATCTGGCCTCACCTTCAGTTGATGATAACCACTCCTCAAATCTATCTTTGAAAAAATATCTCGCACCCTTCAGTTGATCAAACAGGTCGTCGATTCTTGGTAATGGATACTTATTTGTAATCGTGACCTTATTCAATTCTCTATAATCAATGCAGAGCTGCATCGATCCATCCTTCTTCTTAAAAAATAACACCGGCGCTCCCCATGGCGATACGCTCAGTTGGATATACTTCTTGTCAAGCAATTCTTGCAATTGCACCATCAACTCCTTCATCTTTGCCGGGGCCATTCTGTATGGTGTCTTAGATATCGGGCATGTTCCTGGTACTAAATCAATCACGGGCTCGATTTGTCGATCTGGTGGAAGACCCGGCTCATTTATGATCGGTATCTCTTCTAACTTCGCACTTTTTTTTATGTATCAACTATGTAAGCTAAGTATCCTACACATCCTTGTCTTAAGAACTTCTTGGCTTGCATCACAGTCTGACAACTTTCTTGTCAAGGTGATTTGATACCATAGAACACAACCTTTGACGGAGTCATAAGGTTAACACACTTTCTTTGGCAATCAATTACTGTTCCGTGATTGAATAACCAATCCATTCCCAGGATAACATCAAACTCACCCAGTCTAATTGGTATCAAGTCAACCCTCATCTCTTGACCCTTTATAACCACTCTACAATTCTTATATAAGAACCTAACAGGAATCACTTCCCTATTTGCAATCTTTATGCTCAAAGGATAATCTAATTCTTCCCGAGGCAAATCTAAGTTTTGAGCAAATTCATCGGATATAAATGAACAAGTAGCACCTGAATCAAAGAGTACATAAGCATTAATACCATTAATCGGGGTGATACCTGACACCATGTCCTTAAACTGAACAGCATCCTACATAGTCATATTAAAAGTTCTCAGTGATGGAGTATTGACTTGGCTGTCTTGATCGATGATAGTCAATGCACCACCACCGTTGTTGTTTCCCTTTCCTCCACTTGCACTCCCCGCTGGCTTTTTAGGGCAATCACGAGCCATGTGATCCTTCGAACTGCAGGTAAAACATGCTCCTTTCTTTGGGCTAAAAAAGTTCGGTGCAATGTGTCCCTCCTGACTGCAGTTGAAACACACCCGCTTTCCCTTCAAACACACCCTAGTATGGTTCATTTCACAAGTAGCACAAGTTTCAAACTTTTTCTTCTGCTGACTTCGTTGTTGTCCTCCCATAGTTGAATTCTCGTTCGACTTCCTCTTTTGATTGTTACTTTTAACATTACTTCCACCAGCCTTATTTTCACTATCATTCTTCCTCTTCTTTTGTTCTTGATTGTACTTGGTCAAGGCATCGCTTCCACCTTCTACGATAATTGCCTTTTCCAGTACAGCCGCAAATGTATTTAACTGGAACATTGAAACCTTGCTATATAGCCAGGGTTTCAATCCTTGCACGAACCTTCTTGCCTTACGCTCATCCGTATTAACTTGATAAGTGGCAAACCTTGCCAACTCGTTAAACTTCGCAGCATATTCTGGCACCGTCATGGTTCCTTGCTTCAACTCCAGAAATTGCACTTCCAACTAATTCCGAGAACTCGCTGGAAAGTACATTTTGAAAAACATCTCCTTAAATCTATCCCACAGTATCACTCCTTGTCCCCCATGAACCTTATTTGCTTGCCACAAGTAGCTAGCTTCGGACTTCAGCATGAACGTCGCGAATGTAGTCTTATGATCTTCGTTAACTCTAGCAACATCAAACACCTTCTCCATTTATATGATCCATGTTTGGGCTTCCACTTGATTCATAGACCTTGAAACTCTGGCGGTCCAACCGCTTTGAATTCCTTGAAGGTCCTGACTTGAGCTTGCGGTTGATTCGCAAGTGCTCTCGTCAACAGAGTTACCAACTGCTGAACCGGATTACCGTTGGCCTCATTGTTATTGTTAGTAGACCCCTCAGGAGGTGGTTGTTGACATGGTTGTCTTCTTCTAGGAGGTATTTTCTGTTAAAATATACGCTTATTAGTTCCTCACTTAATTTCTTAAGTATTTAAAGTTTAACTTAAACATTCTAAGATTAAAGCTATAACACATAACATTTCAAATAAACTTTGATATTTTATTCATTTATAATGCTTTAAAACATAAAAAAGAAAGCATATCTGCTATAAACATCCACTTTCCTGAATTAAACAAATTTCAGGATTACATACTCATACTACCCCTTTATTCATCTCAAAATAAGGGATTTAAAACTTTATTTATTCACATAATAACCACATATTATCATCACTCTTATTTTCTATCTATGCATATTAAGACGTCAAGAGGCTTCTCTGCGCTCCTCCTCCATGATGCGATATGCCATCCTACGATCCATTACGAACTACGGTGAGTCTTCAAATTGAAGGAATGATCCATTTCATTCATTTTGGCCTTCTTCACTTGGACTTTAGCCTCAGCACGGTCTGCATGTGACACCCCCAAATCTGGGTATCTTCCAACCCGACAGATGGTGCTCCACGATACTACAATCCATACAATCATTCCATTGAGATAACAACAAAATGAGTGCAATTACTATCTTTGTATTACATTTGTAATAAATCCTTTCCCAGGTTCATAACCGAATACATTCGTTGTTCTTCATAAGTATATTACATACAAATATACTAGTCTATTACAGGATGATTAATTGTCCATCTTAGACTTGCCTTTATCTCTCATAGAACTCTCGGTTCGTTCGGCTTTAGCTGCAAACATATTGTTCAAGCAAGAATGAGCATAACTAGCTCAGCAAGTCTTAACAAGGAATCATATGAATATAACTCTAACAATTACATGCTTTAATTCCATATCTAAACAATTATCTATGAAGCACTACGAAACCTTTAACTAGTACTTCTCATAACAGCAATTCCGAAGTATATATAAAAGCTTAGGAATGATGAACCGGTAAATAGACCATGAACATACTCTTTTCGTTTTCATACTTGAAAAGGATATCCGGCACTAAGGCCATCCATCCGTCTTTACTTACGAGCACTTCTAGGTGATCAGCCTATTGTACTCTATGTTGATCAACATTCTTACGTTAAACGTTTTTACGTTCAACATTTGGCAACCTCGCGTGCCCATTGAATAATCGATAAAAATACTTTTGTTTGTACATAGACAAACTTACCTTCTCATATGTACCAAATACTTGGCATAGGATAGCGTTAACAGTTCTATATCAACAGACTTGTAACAAATCAATCAACTCTTCAATACTTGTCTAGCCATAATAAAACAGGCATCGACTCTTTTCTATTTACCATTCATGCATTGTATAACATGCATCACGTAAAAACTTGACTAACACGAAGGTCAGACAAGTGTTAAGAAAGACTTGATGAGCTAGTTATGCAAATTCTTGCTGGAACCATATGTTTGCAGCTAAACCCGAACGAACTGAGAGTTCTATGAGAGATAAAGGCAAGGCTAAGATGGACAATTAATCGTCCTGTAATAGACTAGTATATTTGTATGTAATATACTTATGAAGAACAACGAATGTATTCGGTTATGAACCTGGGAAAGGATTTATTACAAATGTAATACAAAGATAGTAATTGCACTTATTTTGTTGTTATCTCAATGTAATGATTGTATGGATTGTAGTATCGTGGAGCACCAACTGTCGGGTTAGAAGATACCCGGATTTGGGGGCGTCACAGGTTGGTATCAAAGCATGTAATTGTTAGAGTTATATTCATATGATTCCTTGTTAAGACTTGCTGAGCTAGTTATGCTCATTCTTGCTTGAACCATATGTTTGCAGCTAAAGCCGAACGAACTGAGAGTTCTATGAGAGATAAAGGCAAGGCTAAGATGGACAATTAATCGTCCTGTAATAGACTAGTATATTTGTATGTAATATACTTATGAAGAACAACGAATGTATTCGGTTATGAACCTAGGAAAGGATTTATTACAAATGTAATACAAAGATAGTAATTACACTCATTTTGTTGTTATCTCAATGGAATGATTGTATGGATTGTAGTATTGTGGAGCACCATCTGTCGGGTTGGAAGATACCCGAATTTGGGGGCGTCACAGGTTCGTATCAAAGCATTAGGTTATAAAACTTAAGGGGGGAAGAACCTTAGGCTAATAACCTCGTAGGAAAGGAAGAGTCCAAAGAAAGTTAACTCGAGTCAAATGAGTTAATAAGGTATTGAGGAAACACAGTACCAAAAGATTTAAAAAATGAAAAGTAACCCTAAATGGATTAAATGTGATTTGTGCTTATATTATTGTGTATTATGTACTAATAAATTTGTTATGTGTTATTGTAGATGTCGGTTGATAGCTTGATGTATAGGGATATACATGTGATCAGCGAGGAGTCCGTGAACCGAGTTGAGACAGTACATGTGCCTATAGCAGACATGTCTGTAGTGATTCTAGAGGAGTCAGAGCCCAAGGAATATTACTCGGAGGAGGATTATTTGTAGGAGACCATGGGGATAACATCATATTTGAATATGATGATTGATGTGGAGGATGACATGGAGGTAACATCGATTAATACGGTGATGCCTGCCCTAGAGTCTACACCTACCGAGACTATGAGGGCAATGTACCTCTCAATTGGCCGATCAGAACGTGCAATCGCACAATATGGTGCAGCACCAGAAGGAAGAGATCAATGATCTCTATGGGGCAAAAGAGTCTGCAGAGTCAGACTATGAGATAGAGAATGATGAGAAAGTGCTCATGACTGACAAGGCCCAGGACTATAAGAACGAGGTTATAGAACTTCTCAAGAAACTGGTTGAAAAAGGCCAGAAGATAGCACGAATGTCATATATAAATGACAAGGTACAAGACGAGGATTTCAAGCTTAAGATAGCTTGTTATTCTATTGAGTCGGGGATGCACTCGACATACTATATGTCGAGATATTGTGTCGATTCTGGCGAACCGTAAGCATGAGAATCTTTGCTAGACAAGATTAGAGTAGTATAGTGAATACTTTTGTGTATTGACGTAAAACCCTCTTTTGTATAATTAAAGGGTAGTCTTTTTGTAAATCCCAATTTTTGTAGAAGTCAATCGCAGGATGTATATGTACTAGCTTTTGGGCTATGGAAGGCAACTTGTAAATAGTTTTGAACTATAAAGAAGCATTTTAATATAAGGAAGTTTTTATTTTAAATTTGCTTTGTTGCGTATGAGTTATTGTCCAATTGTTTGACGACTAATAACGAATTAAGTAAATAAGTAATAACGGAAATTTATTTATTTAATCAGAAATGCCGCCAAGAAGAAGACAACGTAATCAAGAAGCAGAATCGCATAATGAGAACGGGGGGGGGGGGGGGGGTCCTAATAACCCAATGCAAGAGTTCGTTAATTTATTAACGGCTGTATTTAACCAAACCGGGGGTAGAGTACCCGCAGGACCTAGAATAGCCCGAACGACTACTTTTAAGGAATTTAAAAGTGTAGATCCACCCAAATTTAAGGGAACAACGGACCCAATTGAGGCCTAGACATGGGTCAAGGAAATAGAGAAGGCGTTTGTTATTATAAATGTAGCTGAGGCGCAAAACACCTCTTTTGCGACCAATATGATGAAGGGGGAAGCCAACTTCTGGTGGGAGGCTCACCAGGGTGGGGCTGGAGCGGAAGCTGTTAAATGGGAACAGTTTAAGAAGGTATTCTTCGAGAACTATTTCCCTACTAGCATGCAAGGGATAATGGAGATTAAGTTCTTAGAACTTAAGTAGGGGGACATGACTGTTCCCCAATATGCGGCCAAATTCAATGAATTGGCAAGGTTCGCTCCACACCAAGTGGACACGGAGGAGAGAAAGGCTCGTAGGTTTGAGCAGGGCCTAAAATCCTGACTCTATAGTAGGATATCGGTTTTTTAGAGTGCTTCCTACGGGACCATTCTGGAAAAGGCGATAATAGCGGAGGGTGGTAGCGAGGCGTTGACCCAGTACCATAAGGATAAGAAGAGTAAGGGTAAGGGAGAGGGAGGAAATAAGGCAGAGGTTTCCAGTGGAAGTGGCAATATGCGTAAGAGGAAGAATTTTAACCCTGGGAATACTGGGGCAAAACAATGGGATCCTAAACAGAGGATGGAGGCATGTTAGACATGCGGTAAGACTCATCTGGGAGTCTGCCTAAAGGGGAAGACCGGTTGTTATAACTGTGGGCAGAAGGGTCATATATCTCCCAACTGTCCTAATCCTAAGAAAAGTCGGGGATGTTTTGGTTGTGGGTCGGTAGACCACATGGCAAAAAATACCCCAAAGAAAGGGGCGAAGGGTAGTAAGGGTTCTGGTAGTGGTAATTTAGTCATTACTGGACCAACACCATCAGTGGGTAGACCCTCAGCCCGAACGTTTAATATGATAGTCCAAGATGCGGTTGCATCAATGGATGTAGTAGCATGTATCATTCCAGTCAATGAAATAAATGCTTACGTGTTATTTGACTCGGGTGCTACTTGTTCTTTTATAGCATGTGGAGTTTCTCAGCGATTGGGATTAAGTCCTAAAAAATTAGAAATACCTTTTGACGTTAAGGTAGCAAACGAAGAGATAATTCCAATTGAACATAATCATAGGAATTGTTTGGTAGATATCAGGGGTAATAGATTATCGGTAGATCTTTTGCCGATAAGGTTAAGAGAATTCGATGTGATTCTCGGTATGGATTGGTTAATTAACCACAAAGCAATAATAGATTGTCATAGAAAGAGTGTGAACCTAAGGCTTCCTAAGAAACCTGAGGTGGTGTTTTATGGAAATAAATCACCGGGACGTTCTTGTTGTCTAACCATGACACAAGCTAGGAAGATATGGAAGATGGGGTGTAAGGGTTATCTGTGTCACGTGGTGGATACCCAAAGAGTGGGAACATCATTTGAACAGATAGCGGTGGTTCAAGAATTCGCGGATGTGTTTCCGGAGGAGTTATCCGGTATTCCACCAGATAGAGATGTAGAATTCGTGATTAATTTGTTGCCAGGTACAGCACTAGTTTCAAAGGCACCATATAGGATGGCGCCAGTTGAGATGAAGGAGTTAATGGTTCAGTTATAGGAACTATTAGATAGAAAGTACATTCAACCAAGTGTGTCACCGTGGGGAGCGTCGGTGTTGTTTATAAAGAAAAAGGACGGATCGTTACGACTTTGTATCGACTATCGGGAGTTGAACAAGTTAACAATTAAGAATAAATACCCGTTGCCCAGGATCGATGATCTATTTGATCAGTTAAAAGGGGCAAAGTATTTTTCTAAAATAGATTTGTGCACGGGGTATCATCAACTGAAGGTGAGGAAGGAAGATATACCTAAGATGGCGTTCAGAACTCGTTATGGGCATTACGAGTTTTTGGTTATGTTGTTTGGGTTGACGAATGCGCCAGCCGCATTCATGGATATGACGAAAGAGTGTTCAAACAGTATTTGGACAAGTTCGTCGTAGTGTTCATTGATGATATTCTAGTCTATTCTAAGACGCCAGAAGATCATGCTGAACATCTAAGAATAGTGTTGGAAACACTACGAAGGAAGAAGTTATATGCGAAATTCACTAAGTGTGAATTTTGGCTCGAAACAGTCACGATTTCTAGGACATGTTATAGATAAAATGGCATATCTCAGAGATCCAAAGAAAAGTGGAAGCGGTGAATGAGTGGGAGCAACCGAAAATGCCAATCGAGGTTAGGAGTTTTCTGGGGTTAGCGGGATACTATCGAAGGTTCATTCCGGACTTTTCTAAATTTGCTACTCCGCTAACAAATCTGACAAGGAAGTCGGTGAAGTATGAGTGGACAGAAAAGTGTGAGTGTAGTTTTCAAGAACTAAAAAGGAGTTTGAGTGAGGCACTTGTATTATCTTTACCAGATGATACATGGAATTTTGTAGTTTATAGCGATGCTTCGCATAGAGAACTAGGTTGCATGCTTATGCAGCATGGCAAGGTCATTGCGTATGTGTCACATCAGTTAAAGGATTATGAGATGGTCTACCCTACTCATGACCTAGAACTGGCAGCTGTAGTGTTTGCATTAAAAATATGGAGACATTATTTATATGGGGAAAAATGTGAGATATACACGGACCATAAAAGTCTGAAATATATCTTCACACAGAAGGAGTTGAACATGAGGCATAGAAGGTGGTTGGAATTGATAAAAGATTATGACTGTGATATATTATATCATCCGGGGAAGGCAAATGTAGTAGCCGATGCATTAAGTCGGAAGGGTAGAGAAAAGCTGTCAATGTTAACGACTCAGAACGAGTTAATAACGGAGATGGCCAGGATGAAAATAGAAGTTAAGTTACCAAGTGAAATGGGAGAGGTGTTATTTACAATAGAAACTCGACCAACGATAGTAGAACGGGTTAAGGAAGTACAGCTAAGTACTGAAGAATTCAAGTAGATGAAGAAGATAATGAAGGATGACGTGAAGACTAAGTATAACCTTGATAAAGAAGGTTTACTCCGTTTTGAAAGAAGAATTTGGATTCCAAATAATTCTGAGTTGAAAGGAGAAATTATGTATCAAGACCTTCGTCAGAACTTTTGGTGGCCAAACATGAAGAGGGAGATTGCAGAATATGTTAGTAAGTGCTTAACTTGTCAAAAAGTTAAGGCTGATCACCAAAGACCGAGTGGATTGATACAACCACTGGAGATTCCGAAGTGGAAATGGGAGCATATCACCATGGACTTTGTGGTGGGACTTCCAACGACAAGAAAAAGATACGATGCTATTTGGGTAATAGTGGATCGGTTAACTAAATCGGCTCATTTTCTACCAATAGGAGTTAGGTATAACTTAGAACAGTTAGCTAAGCTGTATGTCAAAGAAATCATTTCTAGACATGGAGTACCTATTTCGATTGTGTCCTATCGTGATCCACGATTCATGTCAAACTTTTGGAGGAGTTTGCAAGAGCAAATGGGAACACAGTTGAGACTTAGTACGGCGTATCATCCACAAACAGATGGGCAAAGTGAACGGATAATTCAAACGCTAGAAGATATGTTAAGATCTTGTGTTATGGATTTCAGAGCGAGTTGGGATGAACATCTACCGTTGGTAGAATTCACTTACAACAATAGTTTTCACGCTAGTATAGGCATGCCGCCTTATGAAGCGTTGTATGAGAGGAAGTATAAAACACCACTTTGTTGGGATGAAGTAGGTGAACGTCGAATGTTGGGGCCTGAGATGGTACAGCAAACGGAAGACATGGTAAAGCTGATAAGAGCTTGATTAGTAACGGCTCAAGATAGACAACGGAAGTATGCAGATCCTCATCGAGAGAAGAGGGAGTTTGAAGTAGGGTCTTATGTCTTTCTAAAAGTATCTCCTTGGAAAGGGAAGATACGTTTTGGGAAGAAAGGGAAGTTAAGTCAAAGGTTTGTAGGACCTTTTGAGATTTTAAGGAGGATAGGAGAGGTAGCTTACGAAGTAGCCTTACCTCTAGAAATGGAAAGAATACACAATGTGTTTCATGTGTCTGTGTTGCGTCCTTATAAATCGGACCATAAGCATGTAATAGAGTATGAGTCTATTCAAATAGAAAAAGACTGAACGTATGAAGAACTTCCGATTCAGATTATTGATAGGAAGGAACAAGTCTTGAGAAATAAAGTAATACCTTCAGTAAAGGTAATTTGGAGTAACCACGATGCTGAAGAAGCAACATGGGAGCTCGAAAGTAAAATGAAGGAAAAGTTTCCACATTTATTTATGTAAGAATAGCGAGATTCTGGGGACAGAATCCTTATAAAGAGGGAAGAATGTAACGCCCGAGAATTTTGAATTTTCAATGAATTTTTTTTTTATTTGATTATGTGGATTAAATGAATTTAATTGAGTAATTATGTGAGTAGGATGTTCGAAGGTCGTTTTATGACCTAGAAGGTCCAGATGTGGTTAATATTATGGCTTTGTGATAGAATTAATTGTTGTGAATTATCAAGATAAGAACGAAGGTTTTCTAAGATTGTTTGCGTAAAAACACTATTCATCCGATGTCGTTCGGAGCTAGGGTTTGAAATTCTGAGAAACACGTAATGTTAGAATATGACGATATTATGGAATATCAAATAATATTTCCATTATGGCAAACGAAGTTTTTGCCTGCGAACTTAAAACCTAAGCGTTTGTGAAAGAGATTTCCGAAAGGGAAATGTAATGCGTATAGTCGTTTCGATTTTTATACGTAAGGAATATGAGTATTATACTAGTATGTATACGAGTATGGTATGAATAATAGTACGAAGCATGAAACGATCATTATATGAGTATTATACAAAGAGAATACGTGAGTAATACGCGTAGAATACGAGTTGTATTATAATATGAGTTAAGGATTTTATCCAATCCAATTGGACTTGGATTAGTATACAAGCCCAAGTCAAGGTCCAATAATTAGATTTGGTTAAAGCCCAATGTTAATTAATGTCAAGCCCAATCCAAAGAATTAAACCGTGGGTCGAACCGGCGGGTCAAGGGATGGGTAAAACCCATGGGGCAACCCATGGGGATAACCCATGTGCAAGGTGGGCCGCCACTTGGGTGTGCAAGCCAAGTGTATCACTTGGTCACCAAGTATTTTGCTTGGTGACAAAGTTGTAAATAAGTGAGGAGGTGCTAAATTGGACCATTTTGCCCCTCATTGTATTTTCTATAAATACAAGGCTTAGGTTGAGCTTTTGTGGTTTTAAAAAGTTTGTTCAACCTATATTGAGAGAGTGAAAGAGCTAGAATCGTACAATCCTTCTACTTCCAAGCAAACTAATAGACGTTTATCAAGAACGTTAACTACTTCAAAGGTAAATTCCTATAAACCGTAATCTTCATCCTTTTCAATTTCTTTCTCATTGAAGAATTGTAGATGAGTGGAGTATGTGTATGGAGGAGAGATAGGGATCTCTAGTAATGACCAAATCATGGATAGGTCATAACCAAATAAGAATCGTAAGTATTTACGTGAGTTAAAAACCATAAAAAGTCTTGAACGTGAACTTAGTTTGGAATGAACGTTTAAGAATCAATATAGCTAAGGAATGTACCTATTGCTTGGTTAGAATGTGGATATGAAGTCTATGGAGTATTCCATGTGATTTGGCTTAGAGAACATTAGTAACGAAGTTATGGCGGATTTTGCGGAAATAGACGTTAAACGTCGAAAACGTATAAAGTCCGGATTAAAGGTCAAAAGTTGCCCTGTGACTTCATCCAAGCATCCTCTACTCTTGTACGCTTAGCTGATTCCTCTTTAAAGTTATCTTTTAATTTCTCCATGTCAGTCTTCATCTTCTCGTTCACTGCCAACATATCTTCATACTGACCCTTAATATGAACTAAGTCCCACCTTGTGTTTCCATGTTTTGAGTCAAGTTCCTGAATCTCTACATCTCAGTCGATACGGGGTTTGGTGGAAACTCCACAGGATCCTCTTCATCATCATCATATATCTCCTCAGAGTTATCCTCCTCGGGAATGGTCACAGGTTCATCCTCCTGAATCAACTGTTCTCGCACAACGTGAATATCCCGGGGTTCGTCATCTCTAGGTATTAGAGGTATCACCTCCCTATCTGGACTGGATCCTCCTTCGTCAGACATCCTGACAACAAAATATTTTAAGTTTTACTTAACATTATCGATACTCGCGAGCACATAAGTTATTAACACATAGCACATAATGTCTTTTATTATTTAGTTTCAATGGATGCCTTAATCTATTTCCTTAAAACCCAATAAGATTTAAACACCACTATATTTTCTGACTTCTTAAAGGTTACTTCCTAAGGTTTCCCCCACCTAAGGTTAATAACCTAAGGCTTTGATACCAACTTGTGACACCCCCAAATCCAGGTACTTCATTTCCCTAGAATTTGGTGCTCACTATCGAAATAATTACATCTAACTACCCACAATAAAGGATAAAACGATAATTAATTTAAATAATAATCTCTCCCATTAAAGGGTTACATCATCTCATAAACAATCTTAGGTAATCTAACCTTAATTTATTACATAAGTTTGCGGAAAGCATCATAAAAGAAAACAAGTCTTATAACATCATGCATTTAAATACATTCTAAATAACTCCTCAACACTTGGACATCTTGCCCTTTCCTTTGCTAGTAGATGGCTCATCGACTCTTTCAGCTTTAGCTGTAGTGTTAATTGCAAGAGTGAGCAAACAATTGCTCACTGATATAAAGAGTAGTAATAATAACAACATGAGAATGAACAACGAATACTGAATAATAATGAACTTGTTCTATGAATCAAAAATAGAAAACAAGTTCGAACTTTAATATCTGAGGGTCTTAAGACCACGAACTATATCTTCGGTATTTAGGTGTTATTACCTCAACCGTAACAGTCATTTAGTCTATACAGACTCTTATTCACGTACTTAGGGGGATCAGCCCTTTGTACCATGTATTGTGTACAAACATCTAAATGTTACACGTACAAAATCCCCTATGTTAGGATCGTTCATCTCAGTTTGAATTTAGAATTTTCGCACGAAAGAAAGTTTAGTTTGGAACTAGCTTATTAGTGCTTCTAGAATTTTCGAACACTTATTCAATTATAAATAAATGAAATCAATAAAAGTTTACTTACTTCTTGAAGGTTTACTATAAGACCCCAACTTTTTAATGAATAAAATCAAATTTCCTTTATTTATTATTGTGAATAATAAGGTATTAATTTGATATAATAACTTTGGTTATAGGTGAAATGTGAAAATTTTGCAAAATAAGCAAGTGGTTATAAAATATTCATTTTGTTGGTGGAATATTCTTTCTGTCGGGGAATATTAAATGCGACGGCCAAGCACCCAATTAGGGCCCCATAACGGATAATTCGAAATGAAGAAAAACGACAAAATTGAATAACGGCGTAGTTGTTACCGTTAACACTGTTGGAATACCCAGTGGTTAAAGTAAAGTAATACGCGTTGTTGCACAGTAGCATACGGTATTGCACAATATTGTTGAATTATTGATCCTTACGTAAGAAGGCACTACTCAATAATTATCACAGTAGTTACTATTCAATATTTTATTTTATTGATTCAATAATTGCTGCATTGATATTTTATATTATTGTTGTTTCAATTATTGTCACTGCTTAGTATCTCCTTTATCAGATCAGTAATTCAGATTATTTGGAATAATATTTTTAGATAACATTATTGGCAATGTCTAGAAAATTCTGTCAAAGAGAGGTTTGGTCACCTAATTGTGCGCCAGTAAGGAGAAATCCTTATTGGAAAGCCCCCTCTTTCCTGGGAACAGCCTGATTGTCATAAATGTGATTCTGTAATATTATTTGTGAATAATTAATCACTGATTCATGTGATAAGGAAATATTTATTTTATGTGGATATAAATGATGGATTTATTTATGTGGTTATAAATGAAGGAATTAATGTTGAGGTGTTTTATTAGTATTTTGTCGGATTGGAGGTATTAAAAATCAAACTAGTGTTTTTTTGAGGTATATTGCGGGAGTTATAATTTTTAATCCGACCGTTGGATCATTGTACTTTTTGGATATATTATACATATATAAGTTGAGTATATGTCCAAAAATTTTGAACCGTTAAAAATGAGCGTATGATTTGTTATGAATTTTAAGAGGTGGCTGATTCAGAAATCAGGTTATAAATCATTTTGGTGGAAAATTCTAGAATTGGTGGGCCCCACTTGTGGTTGGTGAAGAAATGTGCTGAATTTTATTTCAAATGTGGTGGGTGGGAATAGTAGCAGGTAAAGCCATCGAGTTGCGAGTTAAGTCCTGCTTGCGTCTAACATTTTCCTATAAATAGACTACTAAGTTAGAATTGAAAATCACACCAGAAACAAGTTTTCTCTCTTTCTCTCTCTAGATTATTGAGTGTATTTTGTGAGTATTTAGATACTTTGTGAGTTTATGTTAATCAGTGCAAGTTTTCTTCAGCCTTATACCGATATTTCGATCAGAAGTACTGATATTTTGAGGTAAAGGATATTATCTTCTTCTTAAATGATATTTTCTTCAATATCATTATGCTGAAATATTGGTATGAACTTTCTATCAAATTTGGAACTTTTTGTGTCGGGGTTACTATTCACGTATCGACCTTTATTCACGTATCGACACTATTCACGAATCGACACTATTCAATAGAAAAATGAAATTTTCTTCTTTTTTGTCCAAGATGTCTATTATGGTTACTATCTTTGATTGTATCCATGTTTTGATCTTTATTCTTGAATTTTGCTTCAAAATTGGTTATTATGGAGTATTATTGATCTTGGATAAACCATTATCTGAATCCTTACTATTTGTCCTTCAGTCTCACTTGATTCGTTTTCTTTAAAATATTTTTCATCATCCTCAGTCCTAAATGATGATATTACTGAATATCTTTCGCCTGTAGTGCAAAGATGAATGATTAACTGATGAATATCTTTGGACCGTAGTGCGAAGATGAACAGGTGTTGAGATGAACATGACCAACTGGTGATACAAATGAATATCTTTGTCCTGTAGTGCAAAGATGAATATTGATTAAAGATGTATATTGATTGTTGTTACAGGGATAAAATATTGATGATGGACTTTTAAATCTTAGAAGATAGTAGAATTCTTTCTCTACTTGAATCTTCTAATGGATTGTTGTTTCCGCTGCAGTTGTTGATCTAAAACTTGTTGTTTATTATATTTTATCAGATTTTTCCCTATTGAAAACTAATGATAATTTGTTGTATATTATCTTAGTCATAATATTCTTTATTGGGCTAGTTGAGCTCACCCTTTTCCTTTTTATTCCATTTTTCTTCTCAAGAGGTGAGAACATAGCAGGATCTAGTCGGGGTATGGAGTGATGGTTCTAGAAAGATGTTTTAGCAGTCCTCACTATTTCTGTAAAATAGTGTTGGAATAATTATAATGAGGACTTATTTGAGTGTGGATATTGTCTAGAAGATAATATTTGTATTTAAACTCACAGTATGTGTTGTCGTATTTTACACGACAATTGTATTATTGAAGTTGTAGTTTGCTTTATGTACCATGTATTTGGCGACTCAGAATGGGTGTTGTATACCTATTTTGGGGGGCGCCACAGATTAATATCGAGCTTAGGGATATGGTCTCTGGCGGAGATCGGGGAATAGAACTAGGAGGAGAGATGAGTAAATCCTTCGCAAGTGTGTCCTATCTAAGCTTATTTGTTGGTCGATCATAATATAGGGATATTATGTGATATGTTAATTTGTTTAATTAACCCTTATTTTATGGCGATGTTAAGAATGGTCACGAGAGAACGTTAACAATGGAGTGTATTAGGCGTGTGGAACACCCTTTAGTTACAAAACCAGGGAGAACGTGCAACGGGAAGGCAATAATCCTCCTGTAAAACAACAATCTAGAACAAATGATGAATGATGGGATGTTCGAAGTTTTTGCATTTTATACAAAACCGACGAGGGAAACTTCGTACCTGAGAATACTGGTGGAAATGCTAGCAATGCGCGACTTGTCACAAATGCAAATGATTCAAAGAGTTGGGACCACGAATTTAAGGGAAAGCGGATCCGATCATGGCGGAAACGTGGGTCAAACAAATTACCAAGATATTCGATGTCTTGGGATGCGGAGAAACGAAGGTTCCATTCGCCACCTTTATATTCCGCGGTGAGGCGATTCTTTGGTGGGAGTCTGTGAAGCGTACCCAGCTAGCCGCATTCAACATGTCTTGGGAAACATTTCAGAAACTATTCAATGACAAATACTTTCCTGAAAGTATTCGTCATATGAAGGAGGTGGAGTTTATCGATGAAACAAAACAACATGATTGTGTCCCAATCTGAAGCGAAGTTTGCGAGTTATCGGTTTGCACCTCATTTGGTCAAAAATGAGGAGCGAATGACAAGGATGTTTACGAGAGGTCTAAAGCACGAGATTCGACAATATCTTATATCTCATAAATTTTCTTTATATTTAGATGTTGTAAATGTGGCTCAATTATTAGAAGCGAGATAATGAGTATGTGCAACCGAGGGGACCACAACCGAGGTCATCTGGGTGACGGCGATCATCGGAGCGATGATAACCAACGAGGAGGGAAAAATACGAACAAAGGTGGTAACCACTCGGGTGGTCATCGTGGCCATGATAATAGGAGAGGTGAGTCAAGTGGAAATTTCAGAAAGAGGAGATTTAACAATGACGGGAAGACATCAGCAGCAGCACCAGCACCAACAACAAATTCTAGGGGAGGAGAACGACCGCCAGTTATATTTTACAAATGCGGGAAAGAGGGACATATCAGCCCAAACTATCCACAACAATTCAAGGTATGTTATAACTGTGGAAAGGAAGGCCATATAGCTCGGCATTGTTCTGTAGCAAAACCAAGTTCAACGGGATGGTGACTCAAAAGTCATCCCGGATAAGTCGAAATCAGCGGTTCCTGGAAGAGCGTTTGTCGTGACTGGCCAAAACTCGAGGAACCCGAACGAGGTGATTACGGGTAAGATAATCTTGAACTCTTGCGAAGTTTATACCTTACTAGATACCGGTTCTACCCATTCTTTTATCTCTCCTGCTTGTGCTCAACGTTTAAACTTGACTCCGGAGAAATTAGACTTTGATTTATCAGTGGAGACTCCGTTGGGTGAAACTTTTGTTACATCCACAGTTTATAAATCTTGCATGATCCAAGTTGGCACTATCACATTACCTGTTGATCTTATCTCTTTAAAGATACTTGCTTTTGATGTGATTTTAGGAATTGATTGGTTAACCACTCATCATGCCAAAATTGACTGTTTTCGTATGGTTGTTAGTTTTCATATTCCTAACCAACCTGTCATACGAATTCAAACAACTAAACCATTAAAATCAGTCACTATCATATCTACCCATAAAGCTATTCGTTTATTGAAAAACGGAAGTAAAGCTTTCTTAGCCCATGTTATGAATTTGAACAAAGACAAGTCAGATTTGAATAATATTTCTGTTGTTAGAGAATTTCCAGATGTATTTCCTGAAGAACTTCTCGGTCTACCCCCAGAACGTGATGTTGAATTCTTTATTGACCTTGAGCCGGGTACAAAACCCATTTCTAAAACCCCATATCGAATGGCTCATATTGAACTTCAGGAGTTAAAAGTCCAACTATAGGAATTGTTAGACATAGGTTTCATTCGTCCTAGTACATCTCCTTGGGGTGCTCCTATTTTATTCATAAAAAAGAAAGACGGGAGTATGCGACTTTGTATTGACTACTACAGGAATTAAACCATGTCACCATCAAGAATAGGTATCCGCTACCTCGCATTGATGACCTGTTTGACCGATTGCAAGGAGCACAATTCTTTTCAAAGATCGATCTTAGATTACGGATATCATCAATTTGAAGATTAAAACTAAGGATATTCAAAAGATTGCTTTCGAACTTCGATGCGGGCATTATGAATTCTTAGTCATGTCTTTTGGATTGACTAATGCTCCTCTTTTGCTTTCATGGATATGATGAACCGTGTATTTTGAGGAATATTTGGATCGGTTTGTTTGTTGTCTTTATTGATGACATCCTCATCTATTCCAAAAGTCATGAAGATCATGAGCACCATTTGAAGCTGATACTTGAAAGGCTTTGTGAAAATAAGCTTTATGCCAAGCTGAAGAAATGTGAGTTACGGCTTGAGGAAGTAGCATTCCTTGGGCACGTGGTGTCAAAACATGGAGTATCTGTTGACCGGCAAAGATTGAAGCGATCTGAAAGTTGGGAGCAACCAAAAGTCGGTGACCAAAGTCGTAGCTTTCTTGGCTTAGTTTGGTTATTATCGGAGATTCGTGGAAGGATTTTCTCGAATCACTACTCGTTAACTCAACTAACTCGGAAAGATACAAAATTAAGTATGGAGCGAGGAATGCGAGAAGAGTTTCCAGAGAGCTCGAGAGGAGACTCATTTCGGCACTGTTACAGCAATACCATCCGGTTGCGGATGGATTTGTTATATCTGACGATGCTTGAGGTAAAGGGTTAGGATACGTTCTTATGCAACATGGGAAAGTCATAGCCTATGCCTCACGACAACTCAAAGAATATGAGAGGAATTATCCTACTCATGATCTAGAGTTGGCAGCAGTCGTATTCGTGTTGAAAATTTGGAGACACTACTTGTATTGAGAGAAAGTGGAGATTTATACGGACCATAAAAGCCTCAAATATTTCTTCAACCAAAAAGAACTCAACATGCGGCAACGACGTTGGCTTGAACTATTGAAAGATTACGATCACACTATTCAATATCATCCTGGAAAAGCGAACGTAGTAGCTGACGCATTGAGTAGAAGATCATATCGCGATCTGCAGAGTGCGATATTGTCAATCAAAAAAGGCCCATTTTGTATGACTTGCAAAGGATGGAGGTAGAATTAAAGACTCTAGGGACCCACATGATGATGGCGAATATACGAGTAGAACCAACTTTAATCGATAAAGTTAAAGCTGCTCAAGCTACGGACATGGAGCTGATGTGTATAAAGAAGAAAGTGCAAGAAGGTGCTATTCTAAAAGCAAGAATGGATGAAGAAGGAATACTTAGATTCAACTCCAGACTTTGTGTTCCTAACGATTCTGACTTGAAGCATAGAATCATGATGGAGGCACACAACACACCGTTTGCAATCCATCCTAGGAGTACCAAAATGTATCATGATATTCGACATACATTTTGGTGGAACAATATGAAGAGAGAGATCGTGGAGTTTATCTCGAGGTGTTTAACTTGTCAACGTGTAAAGGCGGAGCATCAAGTGCCAAAGGGTCCATTACAACCACTTGAGATTCCGAAATGGAAGTGGGAACACATTACTATGGATTTCATTACAGGTCTTCCCAAAGTTTCTCAAGGCATAGATGCTATTTGGGTTATTGTTGATAGATTAACCAAGTCTGCCCATTTCTTGCCGATACGTGAGATTTATTCCCTTGAACGTCTTGCTAGTATATACGTGAATGAGATTTTGAGATTGCATGGCATGCCAGTATCCATAGTTTCAGATCGTGACCCAAGATTCACTTCACGATTTTGGGTTAGCTTACAGAAAGCTATGGGCACGGATTCTGATTGATTCGGCATACCATCCTCAAAGCGGACGGACAAATCGAGAGGACTATTCAAACCCTTGAAGATCTATTAAGACTTTGTGTCCTAGATTTTGAAGGAAGTTGGGATAAGTACTTGCCACTGGTGGAATTCTCTTACAACAACAGTTATCAAGCAAGTATAGGCATGGCTCCATTTGAGGCGTTGTATGGACGAAAGTGTCGTTCTCCAGTATGCTGGGACGAGGTGGGAGAAGCAATGTTGTTGGGACCAGAATTGGTACGCATGACTACATAGAAGATCCAAATGATTCAATAACGTATACAAACGGCACAGGATCGACAAAAGAGTTATGCAGATCTTCATCGGAAGGACGTGGAATTTAATATTGGGGATCATGTATTATTACGTGTTGCACCATGGAAGGGAGTTACAAGATTTGGGAAGAGAGGAAAGCTTTATCCAAGATTTGTTGGTCCATTTAAGATTCTTGACCGAATAGGAAATGTGGCCTATAAACTCGCATTACCTCCAAGTATGTCTCGTGTTCATAATGTTTTTCACATATCTATGCTTCGTAAATATGTGAAAGACCCGAACCACATTATTGAGTTAGAACCGAACGAGATAACCGAAGATTTAACGTACGAGGAGGTACCTGTTAAGATCTTGGATAGGAAAGAGCATGTCCTACGCACGAAGGTTATACCACAAGTTAAGGTTTTGTGGAGAAACCATCTTTATTGAAGAGATGACACAGGGAGTTGGAATCGAGAAATGAAAGCGAGGTATCCTCACCTTTTGAAACACCGAGTACGTATATCAATTTCGAGGATGAAATTTCATAAGGAGGGAGGTTGTAAGACCCCAACTTTTTATAAATAAAATCAAATTTCTTTTATTTATTATTGTGAATAATAAGGTATTAATTTGATATAATAACTTTGGTTATGGGTGAAATGTGAAAATTTTGCAAAATAAGCAAGTGGTTATAAAATATTCATTTTGTCGGGGAATATTCTTTTGTGTGGAATATTCTTTTGTCGGGGAATATTTAAATGAATGAGTAGTTGATCATTTATGGGCCCCATAACGGATAATTATCGAATGAAGAAAATGACAAAATTGAATTTTTATAATAACTTAGGCGTAGTTATTCTGAATTAACAACGCTGGAATACCCGTTGGTTAAAATCTAAATGTCTGGCGTTGTTACAAGATAGCATCACGGTATTACAATATATTGTTGAATTATTGATCCTTACGTGAAAAGGCACTACTCGATAATTGTTACGTAATTCTTGATTCAATATTTTATTTTATTGATTCAATAATTGCTTGCGTTGATATTTTATATTATTGTTGTTTCAATTATTGTCAACTTTGCTGTATCTCCTTTATCGGATCAATAATTCATATTATTTGAATAATATTATTAGATAACATTATTGGCAATGTCTAGAAAGTTACATCGAGGAGAGGTTTGGTCACCTAATTGCGCGCGCCGATGAAGGAGAAATCCTTATTGAAAGCCCCTCTTTCTGAGGAATACTTTGGTTGTCATAAATGTGATTACGTAATATTATTTGTGAATAATTAATTATTGATTCATATGATAAAAAATATTTATTTTATGTGGATATAAATGATGGATTTATTTATTTATGGTTATAAATGAAGGAATTAATGTTGAGGTGTTTTATTAGTATTTTTTATCGGATTGAGGTATTAAAAATCAAACTAGTGTGGATTTTGAGGTATATTAACGGAGTTATAATTTTTAATCCGAAATAGTTGGATCATTGTAATTTTTGGATATATTATACATATATAAGTTGAGTATATATCCAAAAATTTTGAACCGATAAAAATGAGCGTATGATTTGTTATGAATTTTAAGAGGTGGTTGATTATTGTTCGTGTTATAAATCATTTTGGTGGAAAATTCTAGAATTGGTGGGCCCCACTTGTGGTTGGTGAAGAAATGTGCTGAATTTTATTTCAAATGTGGTGGGTGGGAATAATAGTAGCGAGTAAAAGCCCATCGGGTTGCGAGTTAAGTCTCTTGGCGTTCTAACATTTTCCTATAAATAGAGGCTAAGTTAGAATTGAAAATCACACGAAACAAGTTTTTCTCTCTTTCTCTCTAGATTATCGAGTGTATTTTGTGAGTATTTAGATACTTTGTGAGTTTATGTTAATCGATTGCAAGTTTTCTTGACCTTATATACCGATATTTCGATCGAAATACTTATATTTTTTGAGGTAAAGGATGTTATATTCTTCTTAAAATGATATTTTTCTTCAATATCATTATCTTTGAAATATTGGTATGAACTTTTTATCAAATTTGGAACTTTTTGTGTGTAGGGTTACTATTCACGTATGACACTATTCACGTATCTGACACTATTCACGAATCTGACACTATTCACTAGAAAAATGAAATTTTCTTCTTTTTGTCCAAGATGTCTATTATGGTTACTATCTTTGATTGTATCCATGTTTTGATCTTTATTCTTGAATTTTGCTTCAAAATTGGTTATTATGGAGTATTATTGATCTTGGATAAACTGTTATCTGAATCCTTACTATTTGTCCTTACATCTCATTGATTCGTTTTTCTTTAAAATATTTTTCATCATCCTCGAGTCCTAAATGATGATATTCTTGAATATCTTTGGCTTTGTGTAGTGCAAAATGAATGATTAATTAATGAATATCTTTGGCCGTAGTGCGAAGATGAGCAGTGTTGAGATGAACATGACCAATTGGTGATACTGAATGAATATCTTTGGCTTTGTGGTGCAAAGATGAATATTGATTAAAGATGTATATTGATTGTTGTTACGAGGATAAAATATTGATGATGGACTTTTAAATCTTAGAAGATAGTAGAATTCTTTCTCTACTTGACTCTTCTAATGGATTGTTGTTTCAAATTGCGATTGTTGATCTAAAACTTGTTGTCTATTATATTTTATCAGATTTTTCCCTGTTGAAAACTAATGATAATTTGTTGTATATTATCTTAGTCATAATATTCTTTACTGGGCTAGTTGAGCTCACCCTTTTCCTTTTTGTTCCATTTTTCTTCTCAGGAGGTGAGAACATAGCAGGATCTAGTCGGGGTATGGAGTGATGGTTCTAGAAAGATATTTTAGCAGTCCTCACTATTTCTGTAAAATACTGTTTGAATAATTATAATGAGGACTTATTTGAGTGTGGATATTGTCTAGAAGATAATATTTGTATTTAAACTCACAGTACGTGTTGTCGTATTTTGCCTGACAATTGTATTATTGAAGTTGTAGTTTGCTTTATGTACCATGTATTTGGCGACTCGAAATGGGTGTTGTATACCTATTTTGGGGCGTCACAGTTAATATCGAGCTTAGGGATATGGTCTCTGGCGGAGATCGGGGAATAGAACTAGGAGGGAGAGATGAGTAAATCCTTAAGCTAGTGTGTCCTATCTAAGCTTATTTGTTGGTCGATCGTAATATAGGGATATTATGTGATATGTTAATTTGTTTAATTAACCCTTGTTTTATGGCGATATTTAAGAATGGGCTGCTGAGAACGTTAACAATGGAGTGTATGAGGCGTGGAACAACCTTTGAATTACAAAACCGGAGAGCGTGCAACAGGAAGGCAATAATCCTCCTGTAAACAACAATACCTGAACAAATGATGAATGATGGGATGTTGAGGAGTTTTTTTGCATTTTATACAAAAAACCGAGACGAGGAAACTTCGTGCACGAAATCTGGGTGGAAATGCTAGCAATGCGCGACTTGTCACAACCAACGATTCAAAGAGTTGGGACCACGAAATTTAAGGGAAAGCGGATCCGATCATGGCGGAAACGTGGGTCAAACAAATTACCAAGATATTCGATGTCTTGGGATGCACGGAGAACGAAGGTTCCATTCGCCACCTTTATGTTCAGCGGTGAGGCGACTCTTGGTGGGAGTGCGTGAGCGTACCAACCAACCGCATTCAACATGTCTCTTGGAAACATTTGAAACTATTCAATGACAAGTACTTTCACGAAAGTATTAAATCATATGAAGGAGGTGGAGTTTATCGGTGGAACAAAACAACATGATTGTGTCCCGATGAGGCGAAGTTTGCTGCGAGTTATCGAGTTTTGCACCTCATTTGGTGAAAATGAGGAGCGAATGACAAGGATGTTTACGAGAGGTCTAAAGCAGAGATTCGTCAATATCTTATATCTCATAAATTTTCTTTATATTTAGATGTTGTAAATGAGGGCTCAATTATTAGAGCGAGATAATGAGTATATGCAACCGAGGGACCCTGACCCGTGGTCATCTGGGTGGCGGTGATCATCGAGCGCGATGATAACCAACGAGGAGGAAAAAAAATCTGAACAAAGGTGGTAACCACTCGGTGGTCATCGTGGCCATGATAATAGGAGAGGTGAGTCAGTGGAAATTTCGAAAAGAGGAGATTTAACAATGATGGGAAGACATCAATGACGACACCGGCACCAACAACAACAAATTCTAGGGAGGAGAGACGACCACCGATTAGATGTTACAAATGCGGGAAAGAGGGACATATCATTGAAACTATCCACAACAATCAAGGTATGTTATAAGCTGTGGAAAGGAAGGCCATATAGCTCGGGATTGTTACATAGCAAAACCAAGTTCAATGGGATGGTGACTCGAAAGGTACATCCGGATAAGTCGAAATCGGCGGTTCTGGAAGAGCGTTTGTCGTGGATAGCCAAAAAGAGAGAAGGAACCGAGCGAGGTGATTACGGGTAAGATAATCTTGAACTCTTGCGAAGTTTATACCTTACTAGATCTGGGTTCTACCCATTCTTTTATCTCTCCTGCTTGTGCTCAACGTTTAAACTTGACTCAGGAGAAATTAGACTTTGATTTATCGGTGGAGACTCAGTTGGGTGAAACTTTGTTACATCCACGGTTTATAAATCTTGCATGATCCAAGTTGGCACTATCACATTACTGTTGATCTTATCTCTTTAAAGATACTTGCTTTTGATGTGATTTTAGGAATTGATTGGTTAACCACTCATCATGCCAAAATTGATTATTTTTTAAATATGGTTGTTAGTTTTCATATTCCTAACCAACTTTGTCATATACAATTCAAACAACTAAACCACTAAAATCGATCACTATCATATCAAGCCATAAAGCTATTCGTTTATTGAAAAACGAATGTCAAGCTTTCTTAGCCCATGTTATGGATTTGAACAAAGACAAATCAGATTTGAATAATATTTCCGTTGTTAGAGAATTTCCTGATGTATTTCCTGAAGAACTTCCCGGTCTACCCCCAGAACGTGATGTTAAATTCTTTATTGACCTTGAGCCGGGTACAAAACCCATTTCTAAAACCCCATATCGAATGGCTCCTATTGAACTTCAGGAGTTAAAAGTCCAACTACAGGAATTGTTAGACATAGGTTTCATTAGTCTAGTACATCTCCTTGGGGTGCTCTATTTTATTCATAAAAAAGAAAGAGCGGGAGTATGCGACTTTGTATTGACTACTGAGAATTAAACCATGTCACCATCAAGAATAGGTATCCGCTACCTCGCATTGATGACTTTTGTTTGACCGATTTCTGCAAGGAGCACAATTCTTTTCAAAGATCGATCTTAGATTACGGATATCATCAATGAAGATTAAAACTAGGATATTCAAAGATTGCCTTGAACTTCGATGCGGGCATTATGAATTCTTAGTCATGTCTTTTGGATTGACTAATGCTCCTCTTTTTTCATGGATATGATGAACCGTGTATTTCAAGGAATATTTGGATCGGTTTGTTTGTTGTCTTTATTGATGACATCCTCATCTATTCCAAAAGTCATGAAGATCATGAGCACCATTTTAAGTTGATACTTGAAAGGCTTTGTGAAAACAAGCTTTATGCCAAGTTTGAAGAAATGTGAGTTACGGCTTGAGGAAGTAGCATTCCTTGGGCACGTGGTGTCAAAACATGGAGTATCTGTTGACCCGGCAAAAGATTGAAGCGATCTGAAAAGTTGGGAGAACAACCAAAGTCGGTGGACCAAAGTGCGTAGCTTTCTTGGCTTAGTTGGTTATTATCGGAGATTCGTGGAAGGATTTTCTCGAATCACTACTCAGTTAACTCAACTAACTCGGAAAGATACAAAATTAAGTATGGAGCGAGGAATGCGAGAAGAGTTTCCAAGAGCTCGAGGAGACTCATTTGGCACTGTTACAGCAATACCATCTGGGTTGGATGGATTTGTTATATCTGATGATGCTTGAGCAAAGGGTTAGGATGTGTTCTCATGCAACATGGGAAAGTCATAGCCTATGCCTCACGACAACTCAAAGAATATGAGAGGAATTATCCTACTCATGATCTAGAGTTAGCGGCGATCGTTTCGTGTTTGAAAATTTGGAGACACTACTTGTATGGGAGAAAGTGGAGATTTATCACGGATCATAAAAGCCTCAAATATTTCTTCACCCAAAAGAACTCAACATGCGACAGCGACGTTGGCTTGAACTATTGAAAGATTACGATCACACTATTGATATCATCCTGGAAAAGCGAACGTAGTAGTGGCGCGTTGAGTAGAAGATCATATGCGAATGCGAAAAGCGATATTGTCAATGCAAAGGCCCATTTTGTATGACTTGCAAAGGATGGAGGTAGAATTAAAGACTCAGGGACCCACATGATGATGGCGAATATCTGAGTAGAACCAACTTTAATCGATAAAGTTAAAATTTTTGCTCAAGCTACTGGACATGGAGCGATGCGTATATGAAGAAAGTGCAAGAAGGTGCTATTCGAAAAGCAAGAATGGATGAAGAAGAATACTTAGATTCAACTCCGGACTTTGTGTTCCTAACGATTACGACTTGAAGCATAGAATCATGATGGAGGCACACAAAACACCGCTTGCAATCCATCTGGAGTACCAAAATGTATCATGATATTGACATACATTTTGGTGGAACAATATGAAAGAGAGAGATCGCGGAGTTTATCTCGAGGTGTTTAACTTGTCAACGTGTAAAGGCGGAGCATCAAGTGCCAAAGGGTCCATTACAACCACTTGAGATTCCGAAATGGAAGTGGGAACACATTACTATGGATTTCATTACAGGTCTTCCCAAAGTTTCTCAAGGCATAGATGCTATTTGGGTTATTGTTGATAGATTAACCAAGTCGCCCATTTCTTGCCGATCGTGAGACTTATTCCTTGAGCGTCTTCTTGCTAGTATATCGTGAATGAGATTGTGAGATTGCATGGCATGCCGATATCCATAGTTTGGGATCGTGACCCAAGATTCACTTCACGATTTTGGGTTAGCTTACGAGAAAGCTATGGGCACGCATTTCTGATTGATTCGGCATACCATCCTCAAGCGGACGGACAATCGAAGAGGACTATTCAAACCCTTGAAGATCTATTAAGACTTTGTGTCCTAGATTTCAAAGGAAGTTGGGATAAGTACTTGCCACTGGTGGAATTCTCTTACAACAACAGTTATCAAGCAAGTATAGGCATGGCTCCATTTGAGGCGTTGTATGGACGAAAGTGTCGTTCTCGGTATCTTTGGGACGAGGTGGGAGAAAGCAACGTTGTTGGGACCAGAATTGATACGCATGACTACATAGAAAGATCCAAATGATTCAATAACGTATACAAACCTCACAAGATCGACAAAAGAGTTATCTTGATCTTCATCGAAAGGACGTGGAATTTAATATTGGGGATCATGTATTATTACGTGTTGCTCCATGGAAGGGAGTTACAAGATTTGGGAAGAGAGAAAGCTCGATCCAAGATTTGTTGGTCCATTTAAGATTCTTGACCGAATAGGAAATGTGGCCTATAAACTCGCATTACCTCCAAGTATGTCTCGTGTTCATAATGTTTTCACATATCTATGCTTCGTAAATATGTTAAAGACCCGAACCACATTATTGAGTTAGAACCGAGATGAGATAATGAAGATTTAACGTCTGAGGAGGTACTGTTAAAGATCTTGGATAGGAAAGAGCATGTCCTACGCACGAAGGTTATACCACAAGTTAAGGTTTTGTGGAGAAACCATGCTATTGAAGAAATGACACAGGAGTTGGAATCGAGAAATGAAAGCGAGGTATCCTCACCTTTTGAAACACCCGTGTGCGTCGTCGATTTCGAGGATGAAATTTCATAAGGAGGGAGGTTGTAAGACCCCAACTTTTTATAAATAAAATCAAATTTCTTTTATTTATTATTGTGAATAATAAGGTATTAATTTGATATAATAACTTTGGTTATGGGTGAAATGTGAAAATTTTGCAAAATAAGCAAGTGGTTATAAAATATTCATTTTTGTTGGGGAATATTCTTTTGGTGGTGGAATATTAAATTTGTCGGGAATATTAATTATGGGATGGTATGGGATCATTTATGGGCCCCATAACGAATAATTGTCGAATGAAAAAAATGACAAAATTGAATAAATAACGGCGTAGTTATTCTGAATTAACACCTTTGTTGGAATACCCGGTGGTTAAAATAAAATGTCTGGCGTTGTTACACAAGATGCATACGGTATTACACAATATTGTTGAATTATTGATCCTTACGTGAAAGGCACTTACTCGATAATTATTATAGGTAATTCTTTATTCATATTTTATTTTATTGATTCAATAATTGCTTGCGTTGATATTTTATATTATTGTTGTTTCAATAATTGTCACTTTGCTATATCTCCTTTATCGGATCGATAATTCATATTATTTGAATAATATTATTAGATAACATTATTGGCAATGTCTAGAAAGTTACATCGAGGAGAGGTTTGGTCACCTAATTGCGCGCGCGATGAGGAGAAATCCTTATTGGAAAGCCCCTCTTTCTGAGGAATGACTTTGATTGTCATAAATGTGATTACGTAATATTATTTGTGAATAATTAATTATTGATTCATATGATAAGGAAATATTTATTTTATGTGGATATAAATGATGGATTTATTTATGTGGTTATAAATGAAGGAATTAATGTTGAGGTGTTTTATTAGTATTTTGTCCGGATTGGAGGTATTAAAAATCAAACTAGTGTTTTTTTGAGGTATATTATGAGTTATAATTTTTAATCCGACCAGTTGGATCATTGTAATTTTTGGATATATTATACATATATAAGTTGAGTATATGTCCAAAATTTTGAACCGTTAAAAATGAGCGTATGATTTGTTATGAATTTTAAGAGGTGGTGATTTAAATCGGGTTATAAATCATTTTGGTGGAAAATTCTAGAATTGGTGGGCCCCACTTGTGGTTGGTGAAGAAATGTGCTGAATTTTATTTCAAATGTGGTGGGTGGGAATAGTAGCGAGTAAAAGCCATCGGGGTTTAATTGAGTTAAGTCTCGCTTGGCGTTACTAACATTTTCTATAAATAGAGGCTAAGTTAGAATTGAAAATCACACGAAACAAGTTTTCTCTTTCTCTCTCTAGATTATTGAGTGTATTTTGTGAGTATTTAGATACTTTGTGAGTTTATGTTAATCGGTCTGCAAGTTTCCTTGACCTTATATCCGATATTTCGATCGAAATCTTGATATTTTGAGGTAAGGGATGTTATATTTCTTCTTAAATGATATTTTCTTCAATATCATTATCTTTCAAATATTGGTATGAACTTTTATCAAATTTGGAACTTTTTGTGTCGGGGTTACTATTCACGTATATCGACCTTATTCACGTATACTGACACTATTCACGAATCTGACACTATTCAAGAAAAATGAAATTTTCTTCTTTTTGTCCAAGATGTCTATTATGGTTACTATCTTTGATTGTATCCATGTTTTGATCTTTATTCTTGAATTTTGCTTCAAAATTGGTTATTATGGAGTATTATTGATCTTGGATAAAGCTATTATCTGAATCCTTACTATTTGTCCTTACATCTCACTTGATTCGTTTTTCTTTAAAATATTTTCATCATCCTCGGTCCTAAATGATGATATTCTTGAATATCTTTGGCTTTGTAGTGCAAAATGAATGATTAAGCGATGAATATCTTTGGCCGTAGTGCGAAGATGAGCAGTGTTGAGATGAACATGACCAACTTGGTGATACTGAATGAATATCTTTGGCTGTGGTGCAAAGATGAATATTGATTAAAGATGTATATTGATTGTTGTTACGAGGATAAAATATTGATGATGGACTTTTAAATCTTAGAAGATAGTAGAATTCTTTCTCTACTTGACTCTTCTAATGGATTGTTGTTTCACTGCAATTGTTGATCTAAAACTTGTTGTCTATTATATTTTATCAGATTTTTCCTGTTGAAAACTAATGATAATTTGTTGTATATTATCTTAGTCATAATATTCTTTATTGGGCTAGTTGAGCTCACCCTTTTCCTTTTTATTCCATTTTTCTTCTCAAGAGGTGAGAACATAGCAGGATCTAGTCGGGGTATGGAGTGATGGTTCTAGAAAGATGTTTTAGCAGTCCTCACTATTTCTGTAAAATAGTGTTGGAATAATTATAATGAGGACTTATTTGAGTGTGGATATTGTCTAGAAGATAATATTTGTATTTAAACTCATAGTATGTGTTGTCGTATTTTACACGACAATTGTATTATTGAAGTTGTAGTTTGCTTTATGTACCATGTATTTGGCGACTCAGAATGGGTGTTGTATACCTATTTTGGGGGCGTCACAGTTGGTATCAGAGCTTAGGGATATGGTCTCTGGCGGAGATTGGGGAATAGAACTAGGAGGGGAGAGATGAGTAAATCCTTCGCAAGTGTGTCCTATCTAAGCTTATTTGTTGCCCAGTCATAATATAGGGATATTATGTGATATGTTAATTTGTTTAATTAACCCTTATTTTATGGCGATGTTTAAGAATGGTCTGCGAGAAGCGTTAACAATGGAGTGTATTAGGCGTGGAACAACCTTTGAGTCTACAAACCGGAGAGCGTGCAACAGGAAGGCAATAATCCTCCACATAAACAACAATACCGAACAAATGATGAATGATGGGATGTTCGGAAGTTTTTGTATTTTATACAAAAAACCGCAGACGAGAAACTCGTGCACGAAAATCGAATGGAAATGCTAGCAATGCGCCGACTTGTCACAAACCAAGCAGATTCAAAGAGTTGGGACCACGAATTTAAGGAAAGCGGATCCGATCATGGCGGAAGCGTGGGTCAAACAAATTACCAAGATATTCGATGTCTTGGGATGCGGAGGAACAGAAGGTTCCATTCGCCACCTTTATATTTCAGCGGTGAGGCGGACTCTTTGGTGGGAGTGCGTGAAGCGTACCCGACCAGCCGCATTCAACATGTCTTGGGAAACATTTTAGAAACTATTCAATGACAAATACTTTCACGAAAGTATTAAATCGTATGAAGGAGGTGGAGTTTATCGATTGGAACAAAACAACATGATTGTGTCCCGATCTGAGGCGAAGTTTGCGAGTTATCGAGTTTTGCACCTCATTTGGTCAAAATGAGGAGCGAATGACAAGGATGTTTCGAGAGGTCTAAAAGCACGAGATTCGACGATATCTTATATCTCATAAATTTTCTTTATATTTAGATGTTGTAAAGCAGGGCTCAATTATTAGAGCGAGATAATGAGTATGTGCAATGGGGGACCACAACTGTGGTCATCTGGTGATGGCCAATGATCATCGAGCGATGATAACCAACGAGGAGGAAAAATACTGAACAAAGGTGGTAACCACTCGGGTGGTCATCGTGGCCATGATAATAGGAGAGGTGAGTCAAGTGGAAATTTCAGAAAGAGGAGATTTAACAATGACGGGAAGACATCAGCAGCAGCACCAGCACCAACAACAAATTCTAGGGGAGGAGAACGACCGCCAGTTATATTTTACAAATGCGGGAAAGAGGGACATATCAGCCCAAACTATCCACAACAATTCAAGGTATGTTATAACTGTGGAAAGGAAGGCCACATAGCTCGGCATTGTTCTGTAGCAAAACCAAGTTCAACGGGGATGGTGACTCCAAGGGCTGTCCCGGATAAGTCGAAATCAGCGGTTCCTGGAAGAGCGTTTGTCGTGACTGGCCAAAACTCGAGGAACCCGAACGAGGTGATTACGGGTAAGATAATCTTGAACTCTTGCGAAGTTTATACCTTACTAGAATCTGGGTTCTACCCATTCTTTTATCTCTCCCTTGTGCTCAACGTTTAAACTTGACTCAGGAGAAATTAGACTTTGATTTATCGTGGAGACTCAGTTGGGTGAAACTTTTGTTACATCCACGGTTTATAAATCTTGCATGATCCAAGTTGGCACTATCACATTACACCGTTGATCTTATCTCTTTAAAGATACTTGCTTTTGATGTGATTTTAGGAATTGATTGGTTAACCACTCATCATGCCAAAATTGATTGTTTTAAATTATGGTTGTTAGTTTTCATATTCCTAACCAACTTTGTCATATACAATTCAAACAACTAAACCATTAAAATCAGTCACTATCATATCTACCCATAAAGCTATTCGTTTATTGAAAAATGGATGTCAAAAGCTTTCTTAGCCCATGTTATGAATTTGAACAAAAGACAAAATCGATTTGAATAATATTTACATTGTTAGAGAATTTCTGATGTATTTCTGAAGAACTTCTGATTCTACCCCGAACGTGATGTTGAATTCTTTATTGACCTTGAGCCGGTACACAAAACCCATTTCTAAAACCCCATATCGAATGGCTCATATTGAACTTCAGGAGTTAAAAGTCCAACTATAGGAATTGTTAGACATAGGTTTCATTCGTCCTAGTACATCTCCTTGGGGTGCTCCTATTTTATTCATAAAAAAGAAAGACGGGAGTATGCGACTTTGTATTGACTACCGAGAATTAAACCATGTCACCATCAAGAATAGGTATCCGCTACCTCGCATTGATGACCTGTTTGACCAGTTGCAAGGAGCACAATTCTTTTCAAAGATCGATCTTAGATTACGGATATCATCAATTTGAAGATTAAAACTAAGGATATTCCAAAGATTGCTTTCAGAACTCGGTACGGGCATTATGAATTCTTAGTCATGTCTTTTGGATTGACTAATGCTCCTGCTGCTTTCATGGATATGATGAACCGTGTATTTAAGGAATATTTGGATCAGTTTGTTTGTTGTCTTTATTGATGACATCCTCATCTATTCCAAAAGTCATGAAGATCATGAGCACCATTTGAAGCTGATACTTGAAAGGCTTTGTGAAAATAAGCTTTATGCCAAGCTGAAGAAATGTGAGTTCTGGCTTGAGGAAGTAGCATTCCTTGGGCACGTGGTGTCAAAACATGGAGTATCTGTTGACCCGGCAAAGATTGAAGCAGTACAAAGTTGGGAGCAACCAAAGTCGGTGACCAAAGTGCGTAGCTTTCTTGGCTTAGCTGGTTATTATCGGAGATCCGTGGAAGGATTTTCTTGAATCACTACTCTGTTAACTCAACTAACTCGGAAAGATACAAAATTCGTATGGAGCGAGGAATGCGAGAAGAGTTTCCAAGAGCTCAAGAGGAGACTCATTTATTTTTGTTACAGCAATACCATCCGGTTGCGGATGGATTTGTTATATCTGATGATGCTTGAGTGTAAAGGTTAGGATATGTTCTCATGCAACATGGGAAAGTCATAGCCTATGCCTCACGACAACTCAAAAGAATATGAGAGGAATTATCCTACTCATGATCTAGAGTTAGCGTGATCGTATTCGTGTTGAAAATTTGGAGACACTACTTGTATTGAGAGAAAGTGGAGATTTATACGGACCATAAAAGCCTCAAATATTTCTTCAACCAAAAAGAACTCAACATGCGGCAACGACGTTGGCTTGAACTATTGAAAGATTACGATCACACTATTCAATATCATCCTGGAAAAGCGAACGTAGTAGCTGACGCATTGAGTAGAAGATCATATGCGAGTACGAGTGCGATATTGTCAATGCAAAGGCCCATTTTGTATGACTTGCAAAGGATGGAGGTAGAATTAAAGACTCTAGGGACCCACATGATGATGGCGAATATACGAGTAGAACCAACTTTAATCGATAAAGTTAAAGCTGCTCAAGCTACGGACATGGAGCTGATGTGTATAAAGAAGAAAGTGCAAGAAGGTGCTATTCTAAAAGCAAGAATGGATGAAGAAGGAATACTTAGATTCAACTCCAGACTCTATGTTCCTAACGATTCTGACTTGAAGCATAGAATCATGATGGAGGCACACAAAACACCGTTTGCAATCCATCCTAGGAGTACCAAAATGTATCATGATATTCGACATACATTTTGGTGGAACAATATGAAGAGAGAGATCGTGGAGTTTATCTCGAGGTGTTTAACTTGTCAACGTGTAAAGGCAGAGCATCAAGTGCCAAAGGGTCCATTACAACCACTTGAGATTCCGAAATGGAAGTGGGAACACATTACTATGGATTTCATTACAGGTCTTCCCAAAGTTTCTCAAGGCATAGATGCTATTTGGGTTATTGTTGATAGATTAACCAAGGCTGCCCATTTCTTGCCGATACGTGAGATTTATTCCCTTGAACGTCTTGCTAGTATATACGTGAATGAGATTTTGAGATTGCATGGCATGCCAGTATCCATAGTTTCAGATCGTGACCCAAGATTCACTTCACGATTTTGGGTTAGCTTACAGAAAGCTATGGGCACGGATTTACGATTCAGTTCGGCATACCATCCTCAAACGGACGGACAGTCAAAGAGGACTATTCAAACCCTTGAAGATCTATTAAGACTTTGTGTCCTAGATTTTGAAGGAAGTTGGGATAAGTACTTGCCACTGGTGGAATTCTCTTACAACAACAGTTATCAAGCAAGTATAGGCATGGCTCCATTTGAGGCGTTGTATGGACGAAAGTGTCGTTCTCCAGTATGCTGGGACGAGGTGGGAGAAGCAATGTTGTTGGGACCAGAATTGGTACGCATGACTACATAGAAGATCCAAATGATTCAATAACGTATACAAACGGCACAGGATCGACAAAAGAGTTATGCAGATCTTCATCGGAAGGACGTGGAATTTAATATTGGGGATCATGTATTATTACGTGTTGCACCATGGAAGGGAGTTACAAGATTTGGGAAGAGAGGAAAGTTTAACCCAAGATTTGTTGGTCCATTTAAGATTCTTGACCGAATAGGAAATGTGGCCTATAAACTCGTATTACCTCCAAGTATGTCTCATATTCATAATGTTTTTCACATATCTATGCTTCGTAAATATGTTAAAGACCCGAACCACAATATTGAGTTAGAACCAGACGAGATAACTGAAGATTTAACGTACGAGGAGGTACCTGTTAAGATCTTGGATAGGAAAGAGCATGTCCTACGCACGAAGGTTATACCACAAGTTAAGGTTTTGTGGAGAAACCGTGCTATTAAAGAGATGACCTGGGAGTTGGAATCAGAAATGAATGCGAGGTATCCTCACCTTTTCGAAACACCAGGTACGTACATCAATTTCGAGGATGAAATTTCATAAGGAGGGGAGGTTGTAAGACCCCAAATTTTTCATGAATAAAATCAAATTTCTTTTATTTATTATTGTGAATAATAAGTTATTAATTTGATATAATAACTTTGGTTATGGGTGAAATGTGAAAATTTTGCAAAATAAGCAAGTGGTTATAAAATATTCATTTTGTCGGTGGAATATTCTTTACGTAAAAAATATTAGTAATATTACAACAATAAACCAATTAATGGGCCCCATAACTGATAACTGTCGAATGAAGAAAATGACAAAATTGAATAACGGACGTAGTTATTCTGAATAACACTTTGTTGGAATACCCGGTGGTTAAAGTAAAGTAATACGCGTTGTTACACAGTAGCATACGGTATTGCACAATATTGTTGAATTATTGATCCTTACGTAAGAAGGCACAACTCAATAATTGTCATAGTAGTTACCGTTCAATATTTTATTTTATTGATTCAATAATTGCTGCATTGATATTTTATATTATTGTTGTTTCAATTATCGTCACTGCACATTATCTCCTTTATCAGATCAGTAATTCAGATTATTTGGAATAATATTTTTAGATAACATTATTGGCAATGTCTAGAAAATTCTGTCAAAGAGAGGTTTGGTCACCTAATTGTGCGCCAAATGAGAGAAATCCTTATTGAAAGCCCCATCTTTCTGGAAGCGACACTGGTTGTCATAAATGTGATTATGTAATATTATTTGTGAATAATTAATCATTGATTTATGTGATAAGGAAATATTTATTTTATGTGGATATAAATGATGGATTTATTTATGTGGTTATAAATGAAGGAATTAATGTTGAGGTGTTTTATTAGTATTTTGTCGGATTGGAGGTATTAAAAATCAAACTAGTGTTTTTTTGAGGTATATTACGGGAGTTATAATTTTTAATCTGACCGTTGGATCGTTGTAATTTTTGGATATGTTATACATATATAAGTTGAGTATATGTCCACAAATTTTGAACCGTTAAAAATGAGCGTATGATTTGTTATGAATTTTAAGAAGTGGCTGATTCGTAAATCAGGTTATAAATCATTTTGGTTGAAAATTCTAGAATTGGTGGGCCCCACTTGTGGTTGGTGAAGAAATGTGTTGAATTTTATTTCAAATTTGGTGGGTGGAAATAGTAGCAGGTAAAGCCATCAGGTTGCAGGTTAAGTCTTCTTCGGCGTGCTAACATTTTCCTATAAATAGAGGGCTAAGTTAGAATTGAAAATCACACCAGAAACAAGTTTTCTCTCTTTCTCTCTCTACATTATTGAGTGTATTTTGTGAGTATTTAGATACTTTGTGAGTTTCTGTTAATCAGTGCAAGTTTCCTTCAGCCTTATACCGATATTTCGATCAGAAGTTCTGATATTTTAAGGTAAAGGATATTATCTTCTTCTTAAATGATATTTTCTTCAATATCATTATGCTGAAATATTGGTATGAACTTTTTATCAAATTTAGAACTTTTTGTGTCAGGGTTACTATTCATGTATACGGCACTATTCACGTATATGACACTATTCACGAATACAGCACTATTCACCGAAAAATGAAATTTTCTTCTTTTTGTCCAAGATGTCTATTATGGTTACTATCTTTGATTGTATCCATGTTTTGATCTTTATTCTTGAATTTTTCTTCAAAATTGGTTATTATGGAGTATTATTGATCTTGGATAAACCGTATACTCTGAATCCTTACTATCTGTCCTTCCGTCTCACTGGATTCGTTTTCTTTAAAATATTTTTCATCATCCTCAGTCCTAAATGGTGATATTACTGAATATCTTTCACCTGTAGTGCAAAGATGAATGATTAACTGATGAATATCTTTGTCCCTTAGTGCGAAGATGAACAGGTGTTGAGATGAACATGACCAACTGGTGATACCAATGAATATCTTTGGCCTGTAGTGCAAAGATGAATATTGATTAAAGATGTATATTGATTGTTATTACAGGGATAAAATATTGATGATGGACTTTTAAATCTTAGAAGATAGTAGAATTCTTTCTCTACTTGACTCTTCTAATGGATTGTTGTTTCCGCTGTAGTTGTTGATCTAAAACTTGTTGTCTATTATATTTTATCAGATTTTTTCTTGTTGAAAACTAATGATAATTTGTTGTATATTATCTTAGTCATAATATTCTTTACTGGGCTAGTTGAGCTCACCCTTTTCCTTTTTGTTCCATTTTTCTTCTCAAGAGGTGAGAACATAGCAAGATCTAGTCGGGGTATGGAGTGATGGTTCTAGAAAGATGTTTTAGCAGTCCTCACTATTTCTGTAAAATAGTGTTTGAATAATTATAATGAGGACTTATTTGAGTGTGGATATTGTCTAGAAGACAATATTTGTATTTAAACTCACAGTATGTGTTGTCGTATTTTGCACGACAATTGTATTATTGAAGTTGTAGTTTGCTTTATGTACCATGTATTTGGCGACTCAGAATGGGTGTTGTATACATATTTTGGGGGCGTCACATTTGCTACAAGAATGTATAACTGAGCAAGGCTATCAAAGTCAAAGATCGGATATCAACAATATATAATTGAATAAACATGATACACATGTAAAGTACTATATTCAAAGAATTAGAACAATCTCCTTTGAATCAATGTGTTAGAATAATATACGTTTTGGATAATAATAACAAGAAATGAGAATGTGAAACTCATTCGATGTAACGAATTAGGTTACAAGAGCTTATTCAATCATACATAAGAATAGAATCAATAGTCTTGCTCAATGAAAGTTTAGGATAAGAAACTTGCTCAATGTAAAAGATAAGGTTTAGAAACTTGCCTTGTTTGTAAGCTACACAAGTGTAAAATATTCTCCAATTACCCTACATAAATCATTGTAATCGCAATAACAATTAGTTGTATAAATATTAGCTTTAGGGGTTTAAACCATCATTTAGGTCATAACCTTAACTTAGCACATAACCATGTTGGTTAACATCCTTAACGAATCTGAAGACTCATTACGATCCAACATAACTTAATCATTCATCTCTAACTTTTAAAAACATCAATTTTAGTTTCATTATATAACTCAATTAACAATCACTTAAAAATCTTTTACACTTTGTATTACAACACCTTACAATATGATATTATAGTGTATATTATGTCTTAACATCATTAGCATGCATGCTTAACCAACACAAGTCCATTACACATGACCTGCAAATAGACAGAAATCACTACCTCAGATCAGTGTATGGCGCAGCTGCGCCATACACAACGCAACTTGCCATGAGGTTTAGCCTTGGCACCAAATAAGTAGTGCGGTCTTGTTTGCATAGATAGAGGCAGAGACGGCTATGAACATTAGCTGACTTTAGCCCAACAAACACGAATTTCACCCACCAAACAGTGAAATTAATATATAAAATAAATATAAAACTATCATAAACATGATTGCTAACCTATTCAACCACTTAGCACAATTTAACAACACTTTTAACTATTTTAATTTCTCAAATTTCTCTATTTCATATAAAACACAATATTTTTGACATTCTTCCAAAAATCAACACTGTGATTTCAATTCTTCACCAAATCACTTTGTTCAAACTACGTTATCTTCATTTCTTAATGGACTAGCATAATTAAAACCCAATTTACAGTTTAACATACAAATTGATCACTTAAATTGGTACTTTCTACGCCATAACATATGAACATATCACTGTTATTTCAATTTCTTCCTACAATCCAGTTTTATGTGTTTGGTTATTCCAATAACACTCAAATATGGTGACTAACAGATTCTACCAAACTATATGTACACATATATACAATCATCCACCGAGTCTTCATAGTTTACAGAAACTTTCAGATAACTCAAAACATAAAAATTAGAACTACAATATACCTTAATCCTTGTTTATTGAAGCAATTGATATGTAGTGGCTTCAATTCCTTCCACATCAAAACCCTCAATCTCTTAGCAATTCTCTCTGTGTTTTTCTCTCTTCTTCCAAGCTCTCTCTCTCTCTCTCTCTCGCTCAACTTTGCTCTTCAGCCTTAGGAGAAAAATAAGACGCGAAGTATGAAATAACCCAACTGATAATCGTGGTTATTAACTAAGAAAACCATTGGGCGTATATTAAAATAAGCCAAAGGCCACAAGGCCTTGTTTGGCCACCCCCTAACCCCCAAACTAGATTATTTTAATAATCTTTATATTATATAGTTTCATGTCACACCATTAAATTAATTTAAGTAAATCATACTTATAATTATAATAATTATAATTCCCATTGTAACATACTTAATAAATCTTTACATATCTAGTTTAGTTAATAAATTAGATCAAAACAACATTTATTTAATTTAATTATTTTCTTAAATATTAAACAATTGATTTAATTTAATTATTTCCTTAAATTAAATTCTTCAGATAAAATTATCATTATTCAATTTAATTAACATTAATCAATTTAGTTATTAAATTAATTCACCATAATTCATCAATTATTTATTTTCCTCAATAAATAAATTATTTAAAATACTTATTTAATTCAATAAATATTTAAATTAAATTACAAATTTCTCAATTGTTACATGCCTCTCGTGTACAAGAGATCTGTGGGGATAATGCTCTATCTATTTGAGGATTTTATAACATATTCTATCATCGATCGTCCTCGATGATGATTATCTTCTCTGGTTTGTATCGCCAGGACATATCAATGTTCTGTTGGAGTTACTGCCAACAGTACGTGTTGTCAGGGCTGCCTGACTTTCGCTGACACGTACGTCACTGGATAAAAACCCATGTTGGGCATGCTGTCAAGGCTGCATGACCTTCAATGACGTGTGAATCAACGGATAAACACACATTTGTAACCCCCGCTGGGGTGTTGTTTAATCCTCGCTGACGTGTAAATCAACGGAACTTGTGTTGTAACCCCGTCGGGGATCTGCGTTATCCTCGTTGACGTGTTTATCAACGGAACATGAGTTGTAACCCCCGCGGGGGACTTGCTTGATCCTTGTTGACGTGTTTATCAACGGAGCATGCGTTGTAACCCCCGTCGGGGACCTGCTTGATACTCGTTGATGTGGGTATCAACGGAACATGTGTTGTAACCCCCGCCGAGGATCTTCTTGATCCTCGTTGACGTGTAAATCAATGAAACATGGGTTGTAACCCCCGTCGGGGATCTGTTTGATCCTCATTGATGTGTAAATCAATGGAACATGTGTTGTAACCCCCGCTGGGGACCTGCTTGATCCTCGTTGACGTGTGTACCAACAGATGAAATCATTGGATGGCTTTCGACGCTTCGCTGGATTTACTTGCCAACGGTTACAATGATGTCAAGGCTGCTTGACCTTCGTTGATATGTGTGTCAACGGATGACATTGCGTGATAACCCCGCTGGGGATATATACTTCAACATATGCAAACGCGTGATGCCCCTACTGGGGATCTCTTCTTGAGAATGCGTGATGCCCCCACCAGGGATCTCTGATTAAGAATGCGTGATACCCCCACCGGGGATCTCTGATTGAGAATTAGGGTTACGACCCTTAAGTGGCGGCATTAGACCTGCGCAAGGTATTGTTGAGTGTGATTTGTAACAGCTGAGATCATCGGCATAGTGTTCCCTATGCTCGAGTGGATACGAATGAGTGATGTGCAAACCAACGGCTTGGTCTAAGAAAACCAGGATGATAAGCTATTTTGCTCAATCTCATAGCATTTTTATTCCTGATTTAACTTTTTCAGCTTATGAGAACTCCGTTGCAACTCGGACTGGACCGAGACGGAGGGGTGGGACCCAAGTATGGGTGTTGTAGGTACACTTACAGCAGCCATAGATGGATCTGCGGCCAGCCGTGGATGGCTATTAATGATGCAGGTTGCATTCTCAAGTCATTTCATGTCGCGCAGCGAAGGAAATCTGAGAGCTCTTCTTCAGATCTGCTGAGTTCAGACGTCTTTTTGCAAATTTTGTCACCGTACAAGTGTTCTACGCTGTCTTGGTAACGTATGCATGTCTTTTTTTCCAGTTTTTATCTGTTGGAAAATGACTTATCACATAAAATGCATCTAAACACATAGTAGTGAATGTGTAAGACCCCAGCTTTTTATAAATAAAATCGAATTTCCTCTAATTATTATTGTGAATAATAATGTGTTAATTTGATATAATATTTTGGTTATGGGTGAAATGTGCAAATTTTGCAAAATAAGTAAGTGGTTATAAAATATTCATTGTTGTTTGGAATATTCGTTTGGTCGTGGAATATTCTTGTTGTTTGGGAATATTCGTATGCGGCCAGTGCGACCATTTTCAGGGCCCCATAACGTAATAACTGCTTTATGAAGAAAACAACAAAGTTTGAGTTTTTATAAATAATTGGCGTAGTTATTACTGATTAACACTTGTTGGATTACTCCGTGGTTAAAATACAAGATATTACGCGCATGGTTCGCATAAAGAGTATACACGATTTTGCATGATTTTTTGAATTATTGATTCTTACGTAAGAAGACACTACTCAATAATGGTTACAGTAATTACTATTCAATATTTTATTTTATTTATTCAATAATTGCTACGTTGATATTTTATATTATTGTTGTTCAATAACTGTCACTGCACAGTATTTTCCATTACCAGATCAATAATTCATATTATTTAAATAATATTATTAGAGAGCATTATTGGCAATGTCTAGAAAGTTCTGTCAATGAGAGGTTTGGTCACCCAATTGCGCACTAGTAAGGAGAAATCCTTATTGAAAAGCCCCCTCTTTCCTGGGAACGGCCTGGTTGTCATAAATGTGATTCTGTAATATTATTTGTGAATAATTAATTATTGATTCATATGATAAAGAAATATTTATTTTATGTGGATATAAATGTTGGATATATTTATTGTGGTTAAAAATGAAGGAGTTAATGTTTAGGTATTTTATCAGTATTTTTGTCGGAATGGAAGTATTAAAAATTAAACCAGTGTTTTTGAGATATATTGCGTGAGTTATAATTTTTAATCCGACCGTTGGATCGTTGTGATTCTTGGATATGTTATACATATATAAGTTGAGTATATGTCCACAAATTTTGAACCGTTAAAAATGAACGTATGATTTGTTATGAATTTTAAGAGGTGCCTGGTTCAGAAATTGTTGAAGTATCCGAATTTATCATTTTGGTGGAAAATTCTAGAATTGGTGGGCCCCACTTTTGGTTGGTGAGAAATGTGCTTTGGAATTTTATTCAAATGTGGTGGGTGGGAATAGTAGCAGTAAAGCCATCAAAGTCATGCAGTCAAGTCTGCTTTGCGTAACTAACATTTTCCTATAAATAGAGGGCTAAGTTAGAATTGAAATCACACCAGAAACATAAGCTTTCTCTCTTTCTCTCTCGATATTATCGAGCGTATTTTATGAGTATTTAGATACTTTGTGAGTTTCTATTTTCAGTACATGTTTTTGTCAGCACTATATCCAAAATTCAGTCAGAAGTACGGTTATTTTGAGGTAAGGGATGTTATTTTCTTCTTAAAATGATATTTTCTTCAATATCATTATGTCGAAATATTGGTTTGAACTTTTTATCAAATTTGGAACTTTTTGTGTCGGGGTTACTATTCACGATATCTGCCTTATTCAATAGAAAAATGAAATTTTCTCCTTTTGTCCAAGATGTCTATTATGGTTACTATCTTTGATTGTATCCAAGTTTTGATCTTTATTCTTGAATTTTGCTTCAAAATTGGTTATTATGGAGTATTATTGATCTTGGATAAACCGTAATACTGAATCTCTAATATTTGTTATTGTGTTTCACCGGATTCGTTCGCTTCCTTTAAAATATTTTTCATCATCCTCACCCTAAATGATGATATTATCAATATCTTTGGCTCAGTAGTGCAAAGATGAATGATTAATCGATGAATATCTTTGGCACAGTAGTGCAAAGATGAATGATTACCTAATGAATATCTTTGGCCGTAGTGCAAAGATGAACAGTGTTTGTGATGAACATGACTAATCGGGTGATACCAATGAATATCTTTGGCTCAGTAGTGTAAAGATGAATATTTGGTTAAAGATGTATATTGATTGTTGTTACAGGGATAAAATATTGATGATGGACTTTTAAATCTTAGAAGATAGTGGAATTCTTTCTCTTCTTGACTCTTCTAATGGATTGTTGTTTCATTGCGATTGTTGATCTAAAACTTGTTGTACATTATATTTTATCGATTTTTTCCCATTGAAGACTAATGATAAATTGTTGTATATTATCTTAGCCATAATATTCTTTACTGGGCTAGTTGAGCTCACCCTTTTCCTTTTTGTTCCATTTTTCTTCTCAGGAGGTGAGAACATAGCAGGATCTAGTCGTGGTATGGAGTGATGGTTCTAGAAAGATGTTTTAGCAGTCCTTGCTATTTCTGAAAAATAGTGTTTGAATAATTATAATGGGGACTTATTTGAGTTTGGATATTGTCTAGAAGACAATATTTATATTTAAACTCACAATATGTGTTGTCGTATTTTGCACAACAATTGTATTATTGAAGTTGTAGTTTCCTTTCTGTACCATGTATTTGGCGACTCAAAATGGGTGTTGTATACCTATTTTGGGGGCGTCACAATATGCATGCTCAATGGACTTGATAAAAATATTCAACATAATAAATGTTAATATTAAACCATTCTGAACATATTGATGTGAAAATTTTTGACTTCTTAGACAGACAAATTTGCACCTTTTTATGTTATTTCTTATCCTATTAGAGGTCAAATGAGCAAAAAGGTAAAAATGCAACGTAATCCTGGTAATTAAACTACCCTTGTGGATTGATGACTTTGACTGTTTATTCATATAGTATGTATATGATTGTGGACAGGTGTGCTACTGAATGGCCACCTAGGCATGCCTATTTGCATCTGGATAGTCGTATTTATAAAGGGGACTATGGAAAATTTTTCCAAAATGTAGGCATTTGAATAGTCATGCACTTTTAACTCTACTGTAGATGTATGTTAAAGTAATGCATGCATGCATGTAGTGTAAGACCCCTACTTATTATAAATAAAAATCAAATTTCCTCTATTTATTATTGTGAATAATAAGGTGATAATTTGATATAATACTTTGGTTATGGGTGAAATGTGCAAATTTTGCAAAATAAGCAAGTGGTTATAAAATATTCATTGTGTCGGGGTATATTCGTTTGGTCGTGGAATATTCTTTCTGTCGGGGAATATTCATACGACGGCGCAGCCATTGTGGGCCCCATAACGGATAACTATCGGATGAAGAAAACGATAAAGTTTGAGTTTTTACAAATAACGGCTTAATTGTTACCGTTAACACTGTTGGAATACCTAGGGGTTAAGATACAGTAATACCCGTGGTTGCACAAGAGAGCTTTACCAGTATTGCACACATTGATTGATTAATTATCGATCCTTACATAAGAAGGCACTACTCAATAATTGTTACATGAATTCTTACCGCTCAATATTTTATTTTATTGATTCAATAATTGCTGCGTTGATATTTTATATTATTATTGTTTCAATAATTGTCAACGCACAAGATTTCGCATTATCGGATCAATAATTCATATTATTTGAATAATATTATTAGATAGCATTATTGGCAATGTCTAAAAGTTACATCGAGGAGAGGTTTGGTCACCTAATTTGCGCAAGCCATGAGGAAAAATCCTTATTGAAACCCCCTCTTTCTGAGGAACTACTGGTTGTCATAAATGTGATTCTGTAATATTATTTGTTAAAAATTAATTATTGATTCATATGATCAGGAAATATTTATTTTATATGGATATAAATGTTGGATATATTTATTGTGGTTAAAAATGGAGTTAATGTTGAGGTGTTTTATCAGTATTTTTGTCGGAATGGAGGTAATAAAAATTAAACCAGTGTTTTTGAGATATATTGCGTGAGTTATAATTTTTAATCCGACCATTGGATCGTTGTGATTCTTGGATATGTTATGCATATATAAGTTGAGTATATGTCCACAAATTTTGAACCGTTAAAAATGATTGTATGATTTGTTATGGATTTTAAGAGGTGACTGGTTCAGAAATTGTTGAAGTATCCAAATTTATAAATGATTTTGGTGGAAAATTCTAGAATTGAGTGGGTCCCACTTGTGGTTGGTGAAGAAATGTGCTGAATTTTATTTCAAATGTGGTGGGTGGGAATAGTAGCAGGTAAAGCCATCAGGTTGCAGGTTAAGTCTGCTTCGACGTGCCAACAGTTTCCTATAAATAGAGGGCTAAGTTAGAATTGAAAATCACACCAGAAACAAGTTTTCTCTCTTTCTCTCTCTATATTATCGAGCGTATTCTTGTGAGTATTCTAATACTTTGAGTGTTGCTATACGGTGCAAGTTCCTTCAAAGACTATATCCAAGATTCCAAATCGGCAATCTTTGTCTTTTTGAGGTAAGGGATGTTATTTTCTTCTTAAAATGATATTTTCTTCAATATCATTATGCCGAAATATTGGTATGAACTTTTAATCAAATTTGGAACTTTTTGTGTCCGGGTTACTATTCACATATACGGTACTATTCACGTATACAGCACTATTCACGAATACGGCACTATTCACCGAAAAATAAAATTTTCTCCTTTTTGTCCAAGATGTCTATCATGGTTACTATCTTTGATTGTATCCATGTTTTGATCTTTATTCTTGAATTTTGCTTCAAAATTGGTTATTATGGAGTATTATTGATCTTGAATAAACTGTAATACAAATCTCTAATATTTGTTATTTTGTTTCACTGGATTCGTTTTCTTTAATATATTTTTCATCATCCTCAGTCCTAAATGATGATATTACTGAATATCTTTGGCCTGAAGTGCAAATATGAATGATTAACTGATGAATATCTTTGGCCTATAGTACGAAGATGAATGATTACCTAATGAATATCTTTGGCCCGTAGTGCAAAGATGAACAGGTATTGAGATGAACATGACCAACTGGTGATACAAATGAATATCGTTGACCTGTAGTGCAAAGATGAATATTTGATTAAAGATGTATATTGATTGTTGTTACATGGATAAAATATTGATGATGGACTTTTAAATCTTAGAAGATAGTAGAACTCATTCTCTACTTTACTCTTCTAATGGATTGTTGTTTTCGCTGCAGTTGTTGATCTAAAACTTGTTGTCTATTATATTTTATCAGATTTTTCCTTGTTGAAGACTAATGATAATTTGTTGTATATTATCTTAGTCATAATATTCTTTACTGGGCTAGTTGACCTCACCCTTTTCCTTTTTGTTCCATTTTTCTTCACTGGAGGTGAGAACATAGCAGGATCTAGTCGGGGTATGGAGTGATGGTTCTAGAAAGATGTTTTAGCAGTCCTCATTATTTCTGTAAAATAGTGTTTGAATAATTGTAATGAGGACTTATTTGAGTGTGGATATTGTCTAGAAGACAATATTTGTATTTAAACTTACAATATGTGTTGTTGTATTTTACACGACAATTGTATTATTGAAGTTGTAGTTTGCTTTCTGTACCATGTATTTGGCGACTCAGAATGGGTGTTGTATACCTATTTTCGGGGCGTCACATGTAGTCATAAAATGCATTTGTAAAATAAAGCTCCAGGTTAGAAATTACCAAACTCTTTCTGAGGTGATTTGGAGACTTTTGTCCAGATATTATAGATCCGGATCAGCCGAGTAGTTCCCGCAAGACCACTTCTGGTGTACAGAGGAGAGCTTCTGAAGTGCCTCGACCTCGTTCTGTTAGACAGCCTCGTCGGTTAGTGGAGGCGGTGATACGTCCAGTCCAGGTTGATGTGCTGGACGTCGAGGATGAGGAGGAGGATGTTCCTGTAATATCCGAGATTTTCTATGTAATTTAAGAATTTTCAATAAATGATTTTATATGAAACGTTTGGGTGATTTCATTTATTAGATGTATATGTGTTGTACATATATGTGTTATTTCAAGAGATGTGATGAGATGTACTTAAATGGTTGGTTTAGTTTTATTTAACTATTTAAATTGATTAAGTAGGGAATTATCCTATTTATTACGTGGGATGGTATTAAATCATGAGCTGGAGTTGAGAGCGGAATTTAGAGAAGCGAACTGCGTATTCGAGTCCGGAACGTCGAAATTAGTCAGGATAGACTGTAATCACGATAAAGTATCACAATTAACTTTTTGGTCAAAGTCAACTAGTTGACTTTTTTGAGGAAAAAGTCAACTACGAATTTTAGAGGTGAATTTGACTAAACGGATAGTCCCATGACGTCCGGAACGTCGACTTTAGTAAGAATCGATATAAGTTTCAAGAACGCTTTGCCATTCTGAAGGGCAAGATGGTCAAAGTAATTTATTAATTGATTAATTGATTATTATAATATTTTATTTAAACAAGTCAGCAGTTGGTGGAACCCTTGTGACTCACGAATTGGGATAAGAGAGGGAGTATACATATATTACATTATAGCTAAGGTGGGAGTACTTTATTTTATTCCTTAAAACCAAAATCTTTTTACTTTCTCTAACTCCCACATTCTTTATATTAATTAACTAAATTATTGTTTTATTAAGTATTGTGAGTAAAAAATAATTAGAGTTGGGGGCTATGGGAGTTGGGGGTTTTAGGAATCAAAAGACTCCAACAAGCTATACATATATACACATCACTCAAACACACTTTTCTTTTAAGAAAATTCCACCAAGTGAGTAAACATGGAGAGAAATTGAGAGTGATAGATAGTGTGGTAGTATTCTAGAGTTTTGGGGAGTCTAAACAAGCAAGTGAGGAGCATTTTCAAAAGCTAAACAAGAAGAAATTCACATCAAGTAAGCAACTCTTGAACCTTTATATGTTTTCAAGGGAAATAGCTAGAAAATACCTCTTCGTTGCTAATTTATTCAAATCATGGTAATTTAGTGAGTTTGTTTGTCGTAACATGTTCATATATGTTGGTAGAAGTGATCTGGATAGTAGGAGTCAAGCCCATGCATGCTAGAATCAAAATCACAATATTTTTCAAAGTTGGTTGAATGTGAAATCTGTGATTTATGGCTTTTTCGGAGCCTCGGAATCATGGTTTATATGACTCGATTAGCGTATATAATAATTTTATAAAATACTATATAGTATGAAGTCTAATTTGGCCCAAATTTAGTTTGAATCAGAGTTATAATGATCAAGTTATGAAAATCGTAAGCGAGCATGTTCATAACAAAATCTGCAGAAAATCTGGAATTTCCAGATTTTTTTTCCAAGTATATAGAACCAGTGCTGGCATGTTTTTCTCTGCAGTTGGTTTGTGGTCTTAGCATGCTAGTTTCATAAATGTTATATTTTTGTAAAATACCTTGATGTATGAAGTTTATTTTGTCCAAGTATCATGGTCATATCATCTGTATATTAGTGGGAATAAATCGCAAAAGTGGCTGCAAGAAACAAAAAAAATTGATGTCTTTCTTGGAACTGTTGGATCAGTCTGTTTCAGGGGCATTTTAGTCCACTGTTTTGTACTTCAAAAATTACGAAAACATTTGGAGTATTACTTTAAGAAGATATGAAGGTCCTGTAAAAATTTGAGAATATTTGGTCATACGGTTTAAGAGTTATGAATTTTACGGTTAAGGACACTATTTGAAAAGATACCTGAATGACTCTCTGTGTATAAGTCCAAAAATTACAAACTTTTTACTGGAAGTACATATGTATAACAGGAGTTAACCCTGAAAATTTCATAATTTTTAGAGCTAATCTCGAGTTATGAAAAATATGGGAATATTTGGCTATTATGGACTATTTAAAAATAGTAAATGGATTTTAAAAATTCCGGGTAAAATATATGTTCAATGTGGGACTATATTCTACAAAATCCTAAAAAAGAAATATTTTTGAGACTGATTTGGTATTTTTCATATAAATGATGTTATATGGATAAATGAATTTAATTATATATGTGATGTCATAATTATAGAAAATGAGATTTTTTGACTTGAGACCCTTAAGAATATTTTATGCAGATTTTTGATAGAGGTTTTGGTCTGAAAAATGTCACAAATTTATGTTTTCCAGTTTCTTTTATTTAACCATGTGGCCTATACGTAGCAGCATGTTATGTAATTGAATTGTATTTGAATACGTGCGTGTTTAATCGCCTTATTAAAATAAAAGGGAACCATTACACTTCAAAGTGGTGTTCAAGAACCAAATTTCTTAACGTGACACATGTGAATATGTTACGTGAAGGGCTAGTAGATAGCAGTAATTGTAGAAGACGTATCAGACAAGTTTCCTAACTTTATTCACTTTATTGCAGTGAATGTAAGTTCCCTTAACTTGTACAATTTATCATTGTGTACAAGTCTCGTATGTTGCAAGTTATAACTCATACAAACATATATATACTCCAAGTTATATTGATGATTACTCAATTATTAATTCAGTTGTTTATGCCTTAAAGTTCTTAATTATTTATGAACTGCTTTCAAGAATACGATCTGGCCTTTTGTTTCGGTTAGATATTATAGATGAGAGATGTTGTATTATTTGAACTATTTAAAATTCATTGTAGCTATTTAAGTCTACCAATCCAAATTGCTTTGGTGCGGTCTCGTATGAAACTAAGATGAATAACCTAGATAACGGGGTAACCGATGTCGAGCATATAGTCCCATTTACGCTTATGCGTTTAAACTTTATACTTGTGCACAATGTAGAGTACGATAGGCTGATCACCTGGAGTACTTGCAGAGACTGTTTATAATCTATTTGATTGTTAAACCGTCTGATGGTTTTCGATGAAACAAAGTAATGTTCAGGGTATCTAACACCCCTTAGTATGCTATTGAGATTTCCAGAACTCTTATCTATATATTCTAGTTTATCTCTTGATATTTATTTCAATTGTTGAGAAATATTCATACTAATGCTTTTACTTCTGATGTATGTTCTCAAACTACTTTATACACTTGCTGGGCAATTTGTGCTCAGTCTTGCTTAAACCTTTCGATATAAAATATAACGGCGAGAGCTCTCTGGAAAGGACAAGGGAAAGTCTAAGATGAAATGATGAGAGTTATTTATTTAATAATTATATTTCCACATATGATGTAATGTAACGATAAACGCTAAGTTTAAGTTTCAGTTTATTAAAGGTTGTAAAGACTTGGGACTTTATTTTGAATAAGTATGTAATAGTTAATATTATTATTATTATTATTATTATTATTATTATTATTATTATTATTATTATTATTATTATTATTATTATTAGAATTACTTAGATAGATGATGATGTATGTTGTATCGTTAGCACCATGTCCTGTTCTAGTTGCGGACCCGCTCATGCTACACATGCTCCCCGTAGGGACCTCTCGAGTATTCAGGTGGCAAACCCAGAGCTCCTGGGTGATTTGAGTCGACATCCCTAGATGTACTTGCATGCGAACGAGGTATAAAGTTAGATCTTAATCTTACTTCTTTCCTATTGATGAGGAGTAAAGGATTTTGATGTTGATCTGCATTTCATGTAGGTTCCTGGCTTTACACAGCCTCGAGGGAACTGGTTCAGTATTCACTCCATGTACCAGGCTCTGCATCCTGACTATAAAGCGTTTGTGCATGAATGGGGATTTGGGGCGTTATTTTCCATCCTTTCCCGTCGTTGTCCCAGGGGTTACCTCATGGCATTGTCTGAGCGTTGGTTTCACCAGACTCAGTCACTCCATTTGCTGGACTGTGAGGTGATGATGACGCCGATGGATTGGTGGTTTATCACAGGTATTGAGTTTGGAGGGGCACCAGTGCCTTGCATGGCGGATATTACCCCTACTACCGTCAGATCCTTGCTGGGAGTTCCGGCGGAGGCGCTCAAGGGCAGGACTGTTCGTACGGGTCCTTTGAGCGTAGATGCTATGAGTGGACTATTGAACGAGCCCATTCTAGATGATGTCAGAGTCAAGGATTGCATTCTTCAACGATTGTTCCTGATGATCATTAAGGGCAGCTTTATAGCAGATAACTCTTCTACGGTGTCGTTCGCTTTGATCAGCGCCACGCGACATCTGGATCGTATAGAAGAGTATGACTGGGGTTCCTACACCTTTGCCTATTTCCTCAGGGGCATGCATCTGCGTTCGTAGGGCTTGACCGAGGCTTGGTTAGTATTCTACCCGTTTCTACTGGTGAGTATTTCTCTTTGTCTGAGGAATGGGCATTTCTGTGACGCCCCCAAATCCAGGTTCCTTCAAACCTCAAATTCGATCTGCCACGATACTACTATCGTCAAACTATTTATATCTTTTATTCATAACTTAATGAATATAACTTTGCTTGTTATAATTTAGAATATAAATTCTTTCCAATTCCAGGATCTATGTAATGACCCCAAACTTTTATAAGTTTCACAACTTGGTCAATTACTATTCCTGTCTTACATCATATTCGATGTTATATAAATATGCGGAATAATTTAAACTTTTTCAATATTCTTTGAAAATAATAATTCTTTTATTGATATTGTAGACACTCAAAATTTTCTGTACACCTGTCACTAACCTTGCAGGAGGACAGATTCGTCTTTTAAGACGGAACCCTGAAAGACAATCCATATCCATACCGGATACTACCGGAAGTTCAGCATCAACCCCGAAACACACACTGGGAGTAACAATTCTAACCTTGGAGATAACCCCGAGGCGTGCAGATCCAATATCGGAACACACACCGGAGAAGACTGATTAATCTTGTAGATAACCCTGAGGTATCCAGTCTCAGTCCCAATCATGGGAATAGCCACCAACCTTGGTGATAACCCCAAGGAATGCAGTTTCGGCGATAACCCCGGAAATGCTTGTTTTAAATACAACCAGCTTCAATCTCAATGCTCACAACGAGATACTTCGTACCAACCCGGATATAACACCGAGAGGACAGGAACACCTCAAAGATGACATTGAGGACCTTCAACAAATGTAGCAGTCCAATCTCAGCGAAGCCTTGAGCAACGTCTACTTTATCAGCCCAAACCGGCGATAACACCGGTAAGGGGAACATCGTCATCTCGCCAACACGATGCCACATCACGTCGTCTCAACATTTCATCACATTTCTACACAAACGACGTCCCACAAGAATCATAGATAACCAATCCCAAGGGACTATTGTGCGGGGTAATGGATGTAATTTAAAGCTTGAAGACCAGAGGGCATCGTCCCATCTTCAATGACTTCGTACAAACTCTAATCTCATACCATTGTATAACTCTCAACAACGGAGGTCCGAAATAGGTCCTGTATACCTCAATCGAATGCCCGGATTGCACTTCTGAAAGTTTGAGCGGACATTACAGTGCCCGAGTGCACGTACTACGGATGACCCGACCCGAGAAACTCGGACCCACCCGGGTTGCCTCTGATACACCTGCGGCTCCACCCTCTATAAATAGAGGGCTTGGGGTGGCCATTTTACAAGAGAAAACGGCGAGGAAGCATTGCCCAATTTGCTCTGCACTCACCCCATACAGTGTACTTTCTCATTTGAAACACCTGTGAGCTCATATATAGCTACTTTTGTACCTACAAAAGCCAGTGTTTACCCACTTTAAAGATATAGAAGTCTTCTTTAGCAGTCAACCGTAAGCCTTCTCACACACTTTAAAGCCCTTCTCTTCATCTTTGCACACACCCTTCTTCACGTTGAGAGTCGTGTTGCCCGCGTTTGCCCAGTCTTCGGTCCGTGGTTTTATTTCAGTTTATATATATATATATATATATATATTTATTGACTAACATTATCGAGTTATGCCTCGATTGAGCCTAGACTTCGGTCTGGAGCGTTTATTTGCTTATATATATATATATATATATGAACTATGTGTCGAACTTTGTTCGATGAGCCTAGATTTCGGTCTAGAGCGTTTACTGCTTTAATATATATATATATATATATATATATATATATACAATTATATATATTATCTGTGTGTCGGACTCTGTTCGATGAGCCTGAATTTTACATCCGGAGCGTTTACTTGCTTTTATATATATATATATATATATGAACTGTTGTCGAACTCTGTTCGATGAGCCTGGATTTTACATCGGGTGTGTTTACTCGCTTTTATATATATATATATGAACTGTTGTCGAACTCTGTTTGATGAGCCTGCATTTTACATCTTATGTGTTTATTGCTTTTATATATATATATATATACATATTTCATTTCGTCCCACAGAGTTCACTTACGTGGTGGTTGATCGCTTTACTGCCTTTCTTTACGTTTAAATCCCGCTCGAGTTTCCTCCGTGGCGGTTGATAGCTTTTGACTCCCCATGGAGGTGCTTCGTGGTTGGTGATCATGTTTGTATATATATATTTACGCCTTTTATATATATACCGCTATCGCTTTCATACAAATTGTGGTATCATGTGCTTTAGGAATCATGTGATCACAAATTCACTTATCAAATCTAGATTTGGTTCCCGTGATGGACATTTTCAAATTGTAAGTAGCTTGTAAATTATTCTCATGATCTGAATTTCCTTAGATGGTTCTCATACCAATGAGGAAGTCGGCATTATTTTATATATTATTTTCGTACGGATGCCTCGCATCTGTAAAATAAAATCAACCAAGCCGAACACTTAATAAAATGGGAGTGTAACAGGTCTCAATTTCTATTGAGCATCAGGGTTTGGAAAAAACCTTTTTTATAAAACATCATCATTATATTTGCTAAAAACTGAATTTTTACATAAATTCAAACCACATGTATATAGAAAGCTAACGAGGCCTCACACTACTTCCAAATAACAGCACATTGACCCATACACACACACATTCAGATAATAGTTTCTTGAAAAGAGGCGGTCACCGTGGTAACACGGATGTCGGAGGGTGCCTAACACCTTCCCTCCGCATAACCAAGTCCCCGGACCCTAATGAATCTCAGTTTCACCGACTCGTTTAGCAGTGTCACATCACTGGGTCAATGTGCAAACCTTTTCTCGGTTGTGTTGGTACAACCATTTAAAAACCAATCTGCGACTCTTAATCATCCATCGTCGACATTATACATGTCGGACCTTTTTCACTTGTTTTTTCAAACAAATCTCACCTAAAGTGAGAACACCAAATAACAAGTAACGGAAAGGGACATTTAAAAATCCCGACTTCGACAGGTGGCGACTCTGCTGGGGACTCCAATAAGAGAACTTATGCCACTATTACAATCTTTTCAAAACTGTTATCTGCTTGTGTGTGGATGTTGCATTTACATTTAATGAATGTGTACGAATGCATTTCCTGATTGCACTTAGTGCTTCGCACCATAGCTGTTTATAATATTAGTGCTTCGCACCATATCTGCTTGTGATATTAGTGCTTCGCACATGTCATCATTATCATACGGTGAGACACGATGTATGTGAATGTATGTTGTGTGGTCCCTCCACCAGGAGGCTATCCCGTCGGTGTTTGATTACTGGACTCGTGGGAAGACTAATTCTCCGAGGCTCAGGAAAGGCACCACCCAAATTCACTCCAGTTGAAAGACCGGATTAATTTCCCGTTGAGTAAATTGCAATGATTTTGGAACCTTCATGCCAAAAAGCCACGAGAGTAACCTAAGATAGGCCAGCCTCTGATAAACCCAAAACGGAGGAAAGTCTCTTCATGCTCTCTCATTTCAAATTACTTGTAAACAATTACTTGTAATTACATTCCATATAAATCTCTATGTAATGAAAAATATGAAGAAATGTGTACACATACAAATAAACATGCTACAAACAGCTGACACATCACATAGCATGTTATTATACACATATTCCCTAAGGACTAAAGTATGCAAGTCTTTCGCAGGGAACCAATCGGACCTACTTACCTGGTCAAAATCCAAAAAGGCTACAAGCCTACAGTCAATCATGTCGTCATCCGACCAGACTGAACTTAATAAAATTTCTCGCAAAGAATTCGACGGATTAAGAAAATAAATTACAGATTTGGTTGTTCTAATCAAAGAACTACACCAGTCCAATCAGGGTCCAAAAATACCCATACATGTTGAATCCTCCACACAAGGGCACACCCAGGTAATTACAATACATGAACTACATTTGGATACGACCAACAAAATTCATGATGCTACCCATCCCACTAGAGATCCAGACATTGGTGACATCAAAAAGAAAGTCCTTCAAATGGAAGAGACCCTTCGTGCTATCAAAGGAATTGGAACACACGGGAGTGTTTCATATGCTGATCTTTCCATTTTCCCTGGTGTTCATTATCCAGAAAAGTTTAAAACTCCTGACTTTGAAAAATATGACGGGTTAGGAGATCCTTACACACATTTAAAGGTGTTTATTGGAAAACTTGGATCTTATGCAGAGGATGAAAAACTCAGAATGCAATTATTCCAAAAGAGTCTAACTAGAGAAGCCCGTTTGTGGTACACAAGATTAGACAACTCAAAGATCCATAGCTGGGAAGAGCTAGCACATGCTTTCCTCACTCAATACAGCTTTCAATCTCAGATGACTCCTGATCGGTATCAAATTACCAAGATCAAGAAACAGTCTCACGAGTCATTCAGAGAGTATGCTCAAAGGTGGAGACGTCTGGCTGCCCAAGTTATTCCTTCCATGACAGAATCAGAGATGCTCATGACTTTCATAGACATACAAGAAGCTCCGTTCTATGAAAGAGTTTTAGCCGGCATCGGCAAACCATTTTCTGAAATGGTCAAACATGGGGAGATGGCTGAGATGGGTTTGAAGTTCGGAAAGATTCAAGACCTAGCTGCCCTTAAAGTTGTTGCTGATCGCATCCAATCCAGAAATTATGGAAACAACCCCCGGAGGGTCCATAAAAAGAAAGAGGAAGATGTTTCCCTAATACTACAGGGTCAAAAAGGCAATCAGAACATGCCTATTCAAAGGGGAAACTACACTCCCTTTCAAGCACAGTCTGCGAACCCTCCAATACCAAAAGGTGGAGAAGTCAAATGCCCTCGAGTGTTCACACACTTAGGGGATACACTCGAGAACATTCTCAATCTTCTAACAACACAGAAGAAAATTACACATCTTCTTCCACCAGCCAGCCCTAATGGACGAAGTTTCAATGCTGCTCGGAAATGTGCTTATCATGCCGGGGCACCTGGACATGATACTCAAGATTGTTGGGCCTTGAAACATAAGATCCATGACCTGATAGACAACGGTGAGATTGTAGTCACCAAACCAGATCAGCCTCACGTTCAAGACAACCCTCTTCCTCAACACAAAGAATAAGAGGTCAACATGATCAATTGGAGCAATGGACAGAGTTCAAATTTCAACTGTGAATCCTCCCAGACCCTCAAAGACGGTGATGACAAATGGGATTATGCCAAGTTTCAGTTCACAATGGAACAGAAGATGAAAGCTTTAGGTAAGTAAATTGAACAATTGGCAGAATTGGTGACTTATCACATCAAGTGACACGTCAATTAATCAGTCAGGAGCATGCCAGTCTCCTACCTCTTGTCATGAATATTCCCTCATCACTTTCAGAAAATGAAATGTTGGAAGACAAAGTAACAAAGAGAGCAAATGCAAAACCTCGTTGGGATTTTGCCAACAAAAGGGAATTCACCTATCTGGGCCAACCTATGGAGGAAATCCTTCAGATGTTAATTAATGAAGGAATGATCAGTTCCCTTTTACCTCCAATCAACCCCCGTTCAGGGCGGTACAACTTTGATAGAGTATGTCAATATCACTTCCAGTCTCGCGGTCACAGCACAGATGAATATTGGGCACTCCGCCACCTTATTCAAAATCTAATTGATAGTGGTGTCATGCACCTAGCAGACGACGATACTGTGTTACGTGCAAGTGAGAATACAGGTCCTACTAATTGGAAGAGTGTGGTAGCAGTCATATCCATTGAAACTAATGGGATTAATCAATCATAATACTGGCATATCCCCAATAGCTTACCATACTGCCTATTCTGAACATTTTTTAAACTTATACTTATAATACTTAAAAAAAAAATTGCCAGAGTCTCCCCTACAATATAGACTAGCCACATGCACGACGGCATGTATATATGGACATTTCTAAGCACCCAAGACACAAACCAAGAGAAATATAAAAATTTCCAATACAATAAGACCAAAACAATAACGATTGAATGCAAATTAAAGCAGTAAAAAATTCAGTAAATTAAATCAAATTCTTTGTTGAGACAAGGATGTTAGAAAGGACTCTATTTTATGTCTTAATGAACACTCATGGATTCTGAATCAGACACAGTCATATAAATCAAATTATAAACTTTTAGTCGATTTATGTCGAGCACGAATTGAACTTTTAGTCGAACAACTATGAATCAAATTCAAATTGTTTGGTCATTTTACAGCTTTATATCATTTATGAGTGTCTGTATATATATATACAGGCATAGTTCATGGAACAAGACGATGAAGATCAAAGGTTTCCACATCATCGCAACCCAAAAGAGTTTGTTTCGCCCAAACATTTAGCGCAGTCTCCCTATTTTTCTCAGAATTTTCAATTTCAATCATCTAAAAATTTTAGAGTAAACTATAAAGCTAATAGAGTCTGACACAGATCTTGGCGTTCTGTACTGGCATTTGAACCCAAATAATTACGAGAATGACAAAGAATTGCAGAAGATTAGACAAAGCCAGGGGCTAAAATTACATGGTATATGGGTGTGTAATTTTATACTTGATGCATTTCTACCATATATAAAATGTTATACAAAAATTAAGTTAAAAACTGTGTGGATGGTTTTGATTGAATTGAAAATATAAGATTAACTTATATGTATATAGGATATGCTGGATTTGTGCCCCGATAAAGTGGAGAATTACGAGCAGAAGCTGATAAACTGTGTACATAGTTAGGTTACCTATGAGCGGCGGCGGCGATGGCAGTAGCGGCGGAGGTGGGTGGAGTGCGTGCGTGCGTCTTCTCCTTTTTCTCCTTTTTCTTTGCTCCCCCTTCTCCCTCTTCTCTCTATTCGATCTCCCTCTTTTTTTTTCTTTCGTCTCTATGTCGAACGAATGACTGAAACTAGTTACTTTAAGGTTGATCAATGATCGCCATCAAATGATCGTCTTTCATCCACCGCTTTTTAATAATGTGGACGATTAACGAGTTAGCTTTGTAATATTCATGAGTTATGGAACGGTGAAGGATCCAATCAAATTGCAAAAAATTAATCTTCCCCAAAAGTTTAAGCTACCACCAAATAAAAAAATCGTGAGTTTAAAAAAAACCAAGGTGGTACAAACCATATACCCGATCATCACCCTTTATGCATAATTATTAATTAAACGAAAAATCGATAAAGAATAAAATCATACCCTCACCCTTTATGCATAGATCGATTAATTAAACCTCATACAAGTTCACCTCCAAAGTTCACTTTCGCTTTCGCTCAACTCAATCTACCGGTTTTGTTCCTTCCTTTCGATCAACATTAGCCACCCATATGTTTGGCCTCTAGAGGTGATCCACCAAGGAGAAAATAAAGATTCAAGAAGAAGGATATTGGCTCAACCCTAGTTTTCTATCTCTATAGAAAGGGCGACTTCCAACAAATCGAATTATTACGCATATCCGATATCCGATATAAGACACCTCTTATAAAGATATCGTAACCTTATTTAATAAAATAAGGTATTATTTAATTAAACTCTTTTAATTAAATGGGCTCCCTAATCTTATTAGGGATAATTAATTAAACTCCTTTAACTAATTTTCCTCCTAATCCTATTAGAATAAATGAGAGTACTTATATTAAATTAATTCCTAAACTCTTTTAGAAATTAAAATAATAATAATTGTAATAATATTAATAAGACTCCTCTTATTAATTTATATTTAATATTTCTAAAATATTAAATAATAATATTAAGCTATTTAATTTATTCTATCACCATAGATTAAATTAAATATACTTAACATATTATTACGATTATGCCATTAACTTCTTAAATAATTATTCTTCCTTTTATGGTGTGACCCTTTAGGTTCTCCATATTAAACCTATTGTGAATAAATCAATTAGAATAATTCTAATCTTATTTAAATAAATAAATTAAATAATTAATTTATTTAAATAAATAATATTTATTCTACAATAGGATAAGCCTCCCCCAATGATCAACGACTTTCCGTATAATATAGATTTCAACATTAATCATTAAAGAACCTTTGAGTAAATAGTTACCGATAATTCAATCCTTCCACCATACAATGTCCCAATTAAATATAAGACATGGAATTATCACAAGTCTTATTTTATTTAATTATATGTATTTCGATCCTTAAATGCACAACTCCAAATAATGCAAATTAGAAACTCCTTTCTAATTTCATTCTTCCTTCGCCAAGGACTACTGGGTTGTCATTTATCGAATCACATAGACATTTCTCTCTCTTTTATAGAAGTGGTAGATTCTTTATCGATCATACATTATCTCCATGTATAACTTATTATACCCAAGCATACCCTTTGATATACCCTAAGGGTCTTAAGGAATAAGTCAAAGTATAACTCATCATACACAAGATACTATGATGATCTCAAGTCCAAGGATTACTTGACTACTATCACTACAGAATTCCTATCGACAGCAAATAAAACTCCATTAGGTATTCCTTAGCGAGCCACGCTCAAAGAACTTATTCTCTAATAAGCACCTACATACTTGCTTTTAGTGTTCCACACAAAAAATGATCATGAGATCAATCATCCTCATCCAATGAGCAAGAACGATGTACCAATCTATCCTGGATTCACTAATCCCCAATTTAGTAATCCAACGATTGGGAACTATTTTAGTTTTAAGCTTTCTAAGAATTTAGATCTCATTAGAATGATCATCATCATTATTCTAAAAGCATTGCTTAAAACTACGGGTTTATCACATATTATAAAACAAAGATCATGTAGATAATTAAAAGCCTTTAATAAATTAATACTTTTTATTAATAAATGAATAAGATTGTTACAAAGTATATGCTTTATCATCAAACATGATCGGCTTGTGTGCATATTACTTTCAATCTCCCACTTGCACTAAAGCCAATCGTCATGGTATCTCATACTCTTCTCTCTCTAAGTGACGATTATCCCGCCGTTGGATAAGCTTTAGTTAATGGATATGTAATGTTGTTCATGAGAGTCCACTATCTCTATAGTGATTTTCCATCTTTCAATGATTCTAATAATCAAATGAAAGTGCCACAACACATGTTTAGATCCAAGATGAGACTTAGAACTATTCCTAGTTCTCAGAATGAACTTTTAATCCAAACAATCAACTCATAGCCTTCATTTATAGCTATATACTTTGTCTTTATCGCTAAACCAACAACTCTTTCATTGCTTGGAACCTTTCCAATTCATCGCACTAACTGCTCAAGATAACGCTTTACCTTAAAGTGGATTTTCATCATCTTGGTCTCGTCTCTCAAAACTTGAGTCCGTTAAGCCCTCTAGTTTTAATTTAGACCCACCATGAATATGATCACATCCTTAGTGCCATAAGCACTTTAAGATGTTTTTCATCGACTCATAGTGAACTTCTCCATATTATGACCGATCAATATCGTGTCTCGTACATTTCATTGCATACATGATCACACTCATGCGACCTCTTTTTCAGAGTCTCTGTGGGGACTATTAAGAGAGATACACTCCATAGCTCATCGACATGAGACATCTCTTGAGTTTGCCATGCTAAACGACTTTTAGCATCAAATGAATATACGCTCTCGGGTTAAGTCGAGCATCCTCTTAAATCTATCTATATAGATTTATATCCCCAATTAAGATACTCTTCCCAAACCATTCATGGAGGAATGTTTAGACAACTTTATCATTACTAATTGTAGCATTAGTATGTCATTCCTTATCCGTAGTATATCAACATATAATATTAGGAATGTCACGGCGCCCCAATCGTCCCTTTTGTACACACTAGAACTCTTACCTCATCAGATGTAATCGGATCATCATCTTCTATGATGTGTACCTCATCATCATCATCTATGATGAATTCATACCTCCTAGGTATCTTCTAGACTATTCCGCATTTTTACGATTCTCTTGTGGTACAATAGGTCTATCTATAGTTCCTCTTATTCGACTTATAAGGTTTTGTGGTTCTTGAACTCTTCAAGATCTATTATCCTCCCACTAGCCCCTTCAATAATAAACACCTTTATCTTGTAAGGCGCGTGTTTCAGAATAAACACCTTTTGCTAAGTAGAATTATAGAACATATACCCTAAACTTACTTTAGGATGTCCCACAAATCAGATTTCTGTCAAATCTTGTCCCAAGCTTATCTTTTGAAACCTTTTCACATAAGTTGACAACCCTTATCTTAACATACTTAAGATTAGAATCCTCCCTATCCATAACTTTTATGGAGTCTTAAATGGATTTTGAGGTTACCTTTTCGTAGATATGCAACCAATTTCTAGGACATGATCCTGAAGGATACCGGAATGCTCAGAAAATCATTATGGACCACACCATGTCCAACAAGGTACGAATTTTCCATTCGTATACATCAATCAATTATCACAGACGATGATGTGTCCATTATGAGAAAACCATTTGAGATGATCTAGAAACTTATCAACAAGTATTTATTCCTCGATCTAATCAAAGAATCTTAATACTTTGCCAATTTGTTTCACTTCAATTCTTTTGAACCTTTCAAATAATTCGCACTTGTATTTCAAAGAAATACACACATTCAACTCTTTTCAATGATCATCTCCTTTTCTTATACTAATTTGTTCAATATGCAAAATTATTTTCATGTAAGTCAAGTATACAAAATTTATTAAGTAATCTTTCATTTATACTAAACATTATTATTATAAATAAAACAACAATTGTTCTTAATTATAATACCAAAGATTTCATTGTCCAACAATAAAATGGAAATAATATTTCTAACAAGAACCAAAATACAATAACAACTTATCGACTTAATAGATTTTCCCATAGGCATTGCTAAACTATAAGTTTCTATGGCTAATGTAGCAACCTTTGTTACATTTCCCACACACTTAGATTACTTATATTTGTTTAGCTTTCTTCTTCTGGTCCCTTTCATAAATCTATATTTATGATAACCAAAGTCAGTATCCAATACCCAAGTAGAACCTCGACTTAAAGAAAAATTTATTTCAATCATGAACAAAAACCAGATTTGAACCAAAACTCACTAAGCTTCTTTTCGTTAGCCTCTCGCAAGATGCTTCTTGCAGCTTTCTTTCCAAAGGTCCAGCTTATTGTAGTGGAAGCAAACCCTTTGCTATCCAGATTAGTTTTGTTCTTATTATCCTTTGTTTTTGCCTTTCTATATACCTTCTTTGAATCATTCTTCTTTTCGTAAGATCCTTTGGCCCCTACCAAGAAGACACGGTCTTTCTTGGTTGAAAGTGACTCTCAACATTTTTCAATATGTTAAGCAAATCAAATGAGGTCGATATCTAGCTTGTTCATATGAAAAATTCACAACAATTGTGAAAAGGAGTCCGGAGTGGTGCAAGATCAAATCTTGCTCAACTCTCCATCCATGACAAAACTCGTTGTCCTAATCGATCAATCAAATTGATAATGTTAAGGACTTTTATCTATACTATAGTGCCATCGGGCCATTCTAGATCGGAGAGCTCCTTAGATATCTCGATATCTATTAGTCCTACTTTCTTTACCATCAACTACTTGATGTGCAGAATATAGTAGAGCATCCATAGTTTCATGCCGACAAGCTCGCTCACATCTCATGGATGCGAGCATGATGCATTCAGCCAATCAGGCAACATCTTCGCCACTTTCTAAAAGTAGCAATCTCTTCCTCGAGGCATTGTTCGCAACCATTGCAGGGATAGGCGATATGACATAAGATAGCTTTTCACCATGAGAACTATTCTCAAATTCCTTAACCAATCCGCTTAATTCTATTCCGTTAATTTAGCATCTAATATGCTTCGCAGTTGATAGTAATTTTAGACATTGTAAAATTTCAGAAATGAATTTGTAATTAACAACATTTTAACATACATTCTTTTATTAATTACCAAAATAAATTAGGTCTTGTTTTAAATTGGTATCTCCCACTATTTTCTTCAAACTATATTACCTCACTTATATAGTTCGGCAAAATCTAATTAAAGATTTGCTAGTGAGAATAAGGATCCCATTTCAAATGTATATAGCCTTGTGGTGACACAACAAACTATATATAAATAAATAGGTAGACAACTTTTGTCAATTACATCAACTATGCAACTCCTTTTCTTTTTGCCTCTTAGATTATTTTGATCAAGTGGTGGCACATCCGAATCAAAATTATCCAAGTTAAGTCCGACCTAGCACTCCATATATTCAAAAAAGAAAATATCATCCTTGTGGTGACACAAAAAAAACAATATTGTTCAATTTTCTTTATAAGCATCAAATGTGATAAATTAACATCATAAATACTTAATACTTGCCTTGTGGTGACACAACAAACTCATATTAAATATTTAATACTCTATTAATTTTATCATGCTAGAAGGCTTACGCTCGATATTCCAAATATCTTCGAACGCTTAGGACTTAATATAAAAAAAATCGAGGGGTTTGTTATTAATTTGTCTCATCTTGTTTAGCGCATGCATTTATATATATATATAAAATACGCATTATATTAATGAACATGCGAAGCATGTTTGCATAATATATAATATATATAGTATAAGCATGCACATATAGAATACTATATTCTACTCTTGATTGATTATGGACTTTATTCTAGTTTGTTCACTAGAGCCACCAAGTGAACCAAAAGGTCAAACCCTAGGGGTGCAAGAAACAATATTTAAATATAACTATTACATTTAAACTCTGCTCCATTACAAATCGGGTCTTCAAGCGCCTCGCTTCCTTTCGATCTCTAATTTTTCAAAATTAATTCTAACTATTCCTATTACAAAACTATTTAAAATAAATAGAAACCTCGATCAAAGAAATAAGGGAAGTACATAGAGAGAGATAGAATTTACATTAAGAAAAATTAGAGAAGACGAGGTACGCAGATTCCCATTTAATAAAACCCATACATTCATGCATCCAACTAAAATAAAATCCAATCATATCGGTCAATAGTCCATAATCAATCCCATTTATTATCATACACATCACCATATGCATCAATAAATAACATTCATCTCATGAATAATAAACATTTAATATATATATTGATATCATTTAATGGGCAACTTTAGTTAGTATAAAATCTATTTTGAATCAAAATAAACTCCTTTATTTTAATCCAAATTTAAATCAAAATAAAACTATTTTATTTTAATTTATCTAATTTTTGAATAAAATAAACTATTTTATTTTAATCAAAATAAAAAATAAACTCCTTTATTTTAATTAATTATGGAATCCAATTCCATATATATATAAAAAAAATTATTAAAGGAAACACTTGATTATCTTTCCTATTCACAAATAAACTCCTTTATTTTGAATAATATGAAATCTTATTTCATATTTAAATAAACTCTTTTATTTAAGGAAACACTTGATTTTCTTTCCTATTCACAAATAAACTCCTTTATTTTGAATAATATGAAATCTTATTTCATATTTAAATAAACTCCTTTATTTAAGGAAATTAGGATTCTCTTTCCTATTCACAAATAAACTCTTTTATTTTAAATAATATGAAATCTTATTTCATATCTAAACAAACTCCTTTATTTAAGGAAAGATGGATTTACTTCCCTATTCACAAATAAACTCCTTTATTTTAGAAAAAATAAAATCCAATTTCAACTCCAATTAGTTATCATGGAATCCAATTCCAACTCTAATTAGTTAAAGCATGAAATTCTAATTTTAAAATTAAAATAAACCTTTTTATTTTAAGATTAAAATAAACCTTTTATTTTAAAATTAAAATAAACTTTTATTTTAAGATTAAAATAATATATATATATATATATATATATTCAATTTTAAAATTAAAATAAACTCTTTTATTTCAATATTAAAATAAACCTTTATTTTAAGATTAAAATAAACTTTTTATTTTAATTATAAAATAATTAAAAATAATATATATATAATATATATATATAATAAATATATATATATATATATATATATATATATATATATATATATATATATATATAAGGAATCCCATAAAAGGCCGTGCAGTCCATTTTTTTTTTTTTTGATTACTTGTTTGTTTTCCGTGCATGATTAAAACATATATTGAAATTCCTTGATTTCCGTTTCAATCATTATCAAATAATCTGCTACTTGCAATCCTTTTCGATACCAACCACCTTGATTTCCGTACCGCCTTTTTTGATTTCCATGCATCAATCGCTTTTATTATATTATAAAAAAAAATTAATGTCATGATATAGGCTCAAATCCCGACCTCAAGATTACTCAATGAACACCTACGCTATTGCCAAATCAACGCCACCACCCCTAATTGGTATTCACTTGTTAACAAATATTGGTATTCACCATTAGCAACGCCTTTTTTTTTTTTTTTTTTTTTTTTTTATACAAAACAAATTATGCCCAATTAAATTGTTCTAAACACATATCAATATACATATCAAATCAAACAATTAATAATTTACATAAAGGTTTGGCTCGATGCCACCGTTAGGTTTGTAATATTCATGAACGCAATCAAATTGCAAAAATTAAGCTTTTAGCGTAGTAAAATCGAGTTTAAAAAAAATTACAAACCATATACCCGGATCACCCTTTATGCATAATTATTAATTAAACGAAAAGATAAAGAATAAAATCATACCCTTGAAGATCGAGCTTCCTCGTGTACAAGTTCACCTCCAAATCTTTTCGCGCTCAACTTGAATCTACCGGTTTTGTTCCTTCCTTCGATCAACATTAGCCACCCATATGTTTGGCCTCTAGAGGTGATCCACCAAGGAGAAAAATAAAGATTCAAGAAGAAGGGATATTGGCTCAACCCTAGTTTTCTATCTCTATAGTAAAGGGCGCATTCTCCAACAAATTGAATTATTACGCATATCCGATATCCGATATAAGACACCTCTTATAAAGATATCGTAACCTTATTTAATAAAAAATAAGGTATTATTTAATTAAACTCTTTAATTAAATGGGCTCCTAATCTTATTAGGGATAATTAATTAAACTCCTTTAACTAATTTTCCTCCTAATCCTATTAGAATAAATGAGAGTACTTATATTAAATTAATTCCTAAACTCTTTTAGAAATTAAAATAATAATAATTGTAATAATATTAATAAGACTCTCTCTTATTAATTTATATTTAATATTTCTAAAATATTAAATAATAATATTAAGCTATTTAATTTATTCTATCACCATAGATTAAATTAAATATACTTAACATATTATTACGATTATGCCATTAACTTCTTAAATAATTATTCTTCCTTTTATGGTGTGACCTTTAGGTTCTCCATATTAAACCTAAGCAGAATAAATCAATTAGAATAATTCTAATCTTATTTAAATAAATAAATTAAATAATTAATTTATTTAAATAAATAATATTTATTCTACAATAGGATAAGCCTCCCTAATGATCAACGACTTTCCGTATAATATAGATTTCAACATTAATCATTAAAGAACCTTTGAGTAAATAGTTACCGCATAATTCAATCCTTCCACCATACAATGTCCCAATTAAATATAAGACATGGAATTACCACAAGTCTTATTTTATTTAATTATATGTATTTCGATCCTTAAATGCACAACTCCAAATAATGCAAATTAGAAACTCCTTTCTAATTTCATTCTCGCCGCCAAGGACTACTCGGGTTGTCATTTATCTAATCACATAGACATTTCTTTTTTTATTAGAAGTGGTAGATTCTTTTATCGATCATACATTATCTCCATGTATAACTTATTATACCCAAGCATACCTTTGATATACCCTAAGGGTCTTAAGGAATAAGTCAAAGTATAACTCATCATACACAAGATACTATGATGATCTCAAGTCCAAGGATTACTTGACTACTATCACTACAGAATTCCTATCGACAGCAAATAAAACTCCATTAGGTATTCCTTAGCGAGCCAATGCTCAAAGAACTTATTCTCTAATAAGCACCTACATACTTGCTTTTAGTGTTCCACACAAATGATCACGAGATCAATCATCCTCATCCAATGAGCAAGCAACGATGTACCAATCTATCCTGGATTCACTAATCCCCAATTTAGTAATCCAATGATTGGGAACTATTTTAGTTTTAAGCTTTCTAAGAATTTAGATCTCATTAGAATGATCATCATCATTATTCTAAAAGCATTGCTTAAAACTACGGGTTTATCACATATTATAAAACAAAGATCATGTAGATAATTAAAAGCCTTTAATAAATTAATACTTTTATTAATAAATGAATAAGATTGTTACAAAGTATATGCTTTATCATCAAACATGATCGACTTGTGTGCATATTACTTGCGCCCTCCACACTTCATCGCCAGCTTGAAATACATTATCAACAATAGCCTGGTCACGGTCAACGCTGAACCAGAATATCATCAACACGGGGACACGCCGTTTATCAATGCTAATGCAGATGTTGAACCGGTCAGTTTTCATGCCTTGGAAGTAAGCAATACCCAATACCATGCAATTGGAACGCCACTCCCAGAACCCAAGATTTCGCCAAAGTAACGCTACCACTCAGAAATGATGTCATCGAGTCATCACCGACAAGGGTCAGAAGATCACCAGGGTATCAAGTACCCAATTCAATTAGCTAGGCAGACTGGAACAACTGGACTAGGCTATTCTTCCAGTTCTAGTTATAGGAATCCTCATAAATATCACCAGATTCCTTCAGCTTCAACCATGCAGCATTTATCTTGGCCTTCAAACTCTGAGTCCGCACAACCTCCTATAAAGGTGCCAGCCAATGTAATGGTTATGTTATTTCCCAAGCCGGTACCGGTGAAGGAGAAAGAAGTCTTTGTGTTCCAAATCCCGCAGTGGAAAAGGAGGAACGAAGAATCAAGAAAGACGTCATCCGAATGATGTCAGGCATACGCATCATCGTTCAAGATGAACATACTAACAGATACACCCCAGACGATGATTGCCCAGATGTAATGGCCATCATTCGGGATAGGGAGGATGATGACAATCCCTCCATCGCTGCGATCCACCCGAACTTTACCCTTGCCAATTGGAATAACATTCCTTGCATTGGTCGACAGGGGTAAAATGGGCAGAACTCTTTCGCCTTCAGAGATATAATAACCGCTTACTTTTCATGCATGTGATTAGCGGTTTATTTTGCCAAGATATGCTAAAAGCGTATGTATGATCAACACATTTCATATATACTAAGTGAAAGCATATTTTGTTTCAGACTCTAAATTTAGATGTGCCTGTATTTTACGACATTTCATTGCCTCTTCTCCACAAGGATCAGACCTTTAATGTAGAGATGAATTTAGCCTTGATGGATATACAGGATGACATTGAGGTGCCTCCAGAAATTCAAGAATGGGTCAAAGACAAACCTAACCCCAACCTTGATCAAACCACTTCTTTCAATCTCGGAACCTTAGAAAGCCCTAAGTTAATTCAGATTGGTTCAGACCTTACCCCAAACCAAAGGAATGACATGGTTACGCTACTAACCCAATTCCAAGATGTGTTTGCATGGCCTCATGAAGACATGGTGGGTTTATCCATTGACGTTATCCTTCATCGCCTTCCCATTAAAGAGTGATTTAAGCCAGTCAAGCAAAAGCTCAGGCGATTGAAACCTGAGTGGAGTTTAAAGGTGAAAAAAGAAATTGTGAAACAATTTCAAGCTGACATCATCATGGTGTCTCCATATCCTGAGTGGATATCCAACATTGTGCCCGTGCCTAAACTCGGAGGGAAGGTACGAGTTTGCGTGGATTACCAGAACTTGAACAAAGCGTTCTTAAAAGATAGCTTTCCTGTGACGAACGAGATTTTTGTAAATTAATTTTTAATATTTATTGAATTAAATAAATATTTTTCAATGATTTAATTATTGGATTAAATAATTATTTGATGCAATTGTGGTAGATTAATTTAATTATATGTGTTACATTTATTAAATTAATGTGGAGAATAATTATTATTCAAGTATGTAATTATGTGAGCTTATTGGATTAAATGAAATATTTAATTAAGCATGATGTTATTTAACTAATTTAATTATTAATTAGAGAGTTAATAATTTGACATTATTTATTAATGAGAAATTAAATATATGACTATGTGAATTTATGAGATGTTATTATATTTTATTTATATTAAATAAGATATTTGATTTATCATGCAAGTGTGTGTGACATGATTTTAAACTATATGATAAAGCTTTATTAAATTAAATGGTTTTAGAATCTATTAAACTAGCCAAACATGGCCTTAGGGGAGTTATGGGCGCTACCATGATGGGTAATCAACCGACCATATTAGCACAATGATTCTTATTATATGTATTCTTTTTCTCTTCTTCATTATTTTACTAAGTCCGATAAAACATCACAGAGAGAAAATCGTAGAGAGTTTGTCGAGAGAAATTGTGAGTCCGTGAAAGAGAATTGAGAGTGAGGAATCTAAGCCTACTAAATTATACTCTCATGTGGTAATCTCCTCCTTCCCAAATTCTATTTTTACGTTATTTGAGTTTTATGAAAACGGCTTTCATTCATACCGTAAAGCCTCTCGTAATTGGGATAGAGTAATAATTATGGGTTTTGTATGTGTGTTATGGCACATCACATCGTATTTAATTATATATATTATATAAACCATATCATCGGGTTTCATGAAAACACATGTCGATATGTTTTCATAAATTACAAAGTTTGGGTTTTGGCCATATGGCCTTATACGTGATATTTCATGTGTTGATCGTATATTATCCCTAAATTTTACACTCGTATGTTGTTATGCATGTTGATACTTAAGAGACCAAAGTTTAAATAAACGAATTCTTTGTTATAACGAATCAGAGTGACAATTTTCATGTTTTATTTTCAAAACCTTCAAGAACATCAAAGTCAGTGAAATTCACATATTTTAGTTTTGTTATTATGTGTTTTAATGGGTTAAAACCATTCTATAAATGTTGGGTTATGTTTATGCATGAATTACATCATATGGGTATGTCTAATTTCGAGTAGAAAATAAGAAATTGGGAGAAATTGGCATGTTCTGCGATTTTTTCTTGAATCGCCATTTCTTTGTCTCTGCACGCCATGGCCGCAAGGCTTGGCTACTTACCTATTTCTCACGCCGCAGATGCTAAGAGTCCCGGCCAGAAGCTACATCAAGCACCAAGCAAAGACGAAGACTAAGTGTAATAGTGAAATACAGCAAATACCACTCTCCAGAAAGTTCAAGAATGTAATTTTTAATTAATTAAGTCTAGCAATGTATTAGTAACTTAATGTAATGAACATGTAAACATGTTAGAAGTATAATTTGATGATAAAATAGATGTTTAACATGTAAATAACATAATTGCATGTGGATTGAGTTATGGAATACATAATTAAATTATTATTCATGAAGTGATATTATGTGACAGTAAATGTGATAATTTGACTAAGTATAGTCATAACCAAAGTTTAGACAAAAGAATAATCGTTGATGATTAGTTAAGTTATAATTAACTGGTATTGTGAATGTGAATGGTATGTAGGATTAAATTCAAAGAACGTGGTTAGTTAAAGTGTAATCTACGCACGAGGCAAGTTTCCTAATCCTACTTGTCATTATTGTTCCAGTTTATTAGTTACCTCGAGTAAATTATCATTACTATTATTCAAGTTCAAATGTTATATTAAAGATTGATTATCTTTTCAAAGCATGATTCAGTTATACAATAATTGTCCTATTGTATACTTCTTGAGTTTATTATTCAAATCGAATATCATTATTGTTGAACCTTATTAGACTAGTGAACTTATTGATTCAACTAGTCCTTAGTTGATTAATGTTCTAAATTTTAGAACCCTTATTGAATTATCCAAACCAAACTTCCTTTGGTGCGAACTTGAATGTCAAACTGAGATGAACAACCCTGCAAAGGGATTTACTTATGCGTTAGCGTTAAGATATTGTGCACAGTATGGTACTAAAGGCAGATCCCCCTAAGTACGAGAAGAAAGGTCCATAGTCTTATGACTGTTAAAGGTTTCAAGTATAACCCTTGATAACCTAGGACATAGTTCAAGGTCTTATGACCCTCAGAATTCTTTTGATTCTTGTTATTCATTCTTGATTCAAAAGTTGAGCTTTTATTCATATGTCTTTGATTCACTCGCATGTTATTATTATACTATTATTTCATTGTTATACTTGTGGGCAATAGTGCTCACTCTTGCTTATTAATAACATTACAGTTAAGAACGAAAGAACCGATGAACATTCCACTAGTAAAGGCAAGGGTAAAGTTAGAAGGTGATGAAGACTTGTTATTTTATTTGATGATGTACTTATGTTAGACTTGAGTTATTGATGTTGTTTAAGACTTATTGTTTATATTTCCGCACAGATGTTTAAGGTTAGTTTAACCTGGGATTATGTTTATGACTCAGATGTTGTAACCCTATAAAGGGAAGATTTTATTTCTATCTATTGCATGGTTTGCATTTATTATGGGTAAATAGATAGATTATATTTGTACAGTGAACACCAAATCTCGTAGAATCGAAGTATGCGAATTTGGGGGTGTCACATTTCCCGTGCCATTTATCCACATTCTCATTGACAATACTGCGCAATACGACATGTACTCCTTTGCTGATTGCTTTGCGGGGTATCATCAGATCATGGTTGCTGAGGAAGACCGTGAGAAAACTTCTTTCATCACGCCTTGGGGAACCTTTTGTAATAGACAGTTGTCATTCGGCCTCATCAATGTCGGAGCCACCTATCAACGAGCTATGATGGCTCTTTTCCACGACTTTATGCACAAAGAGATCGAGATCTACGTGGATTACATCATTGTCAAGTCCCGGAAGGAGGATGACCATCTAGACCATCTCAGAAAGTTGTTCAACAGTTGCACAGAATACAACTTGAAGTTGAATCCAACTAAATGCGCCTTTGGCGTTAAATCGTGCAAGTTGCTAGGATTTCTAATCACCACAAAGGGATTGAGTCGATCTCGCCAAAATCCGTGCCATCACGGAAATGCCCAATCCTCGCATGTAAAAAAGAAATACGGAGATTTTTGGGAAGAATCAACTTCATTAGCAGGTTTATCTCTTAACTCACAGCAACCTGTGAGCCAATCTTCAAGCTATTAAGGAAGAACTCCTCCATGAAATGGAATGATGAGTGCCAGAATGCCTTCCTTACAATTAAAGAACAGCTAGTCAAAGCACCCGTGTTGGTACCACCCAGGGATGATGTTCCCCTGTTTATGTACATGTCTATAAGTGACAACGCCATGGGCTGCATGCTGGGACAAAAAGACGATAGAGGCCAAGAACGAGCTATCTATTACCTCAAAGAAAAGATTCAAAGAAAGACCGAACACACACACTTTGATCGAAAAGACGTGTTGTGCTTTAGCATGGGCTTCCATGAGGTTACAACATTACCTCCATTGTGACGCCCCCAAAACATGTATACATCACCCATCTTGGGTCGCCAAATACATGGTACAAAATTTAAATACAACTTAATTATACCATAGTCGTGTAAAATACGACAAAATATAATCTAAGAGTTTTTAATAAGAATATTGTCATCTAGAAAATATACAAACTCAATGGAGTCCTCATTACATTTATTGTCACACTATTTAACAGAATAGTGAGGACTACTAATGTTATCATCTCGACCGCTACCCGCTCCCCGACTAGTCCCGCCACGCTCTCATTTCCGAAGAGAACAAAGAAAGAAAGGGTGAGCTCAACTAGCCCAATAAGAAATATTATGACTAAGATAATGCAGAATAATTTATCGTTAGCCTTCAACAGTGTTAAACTGATAAAATATAACAAACATCAAGCTTAACTGCAGCGGAACAAGCAATCCATTAGAAGAGTCAAGTAGAGAATAAAATCTACTATCTTCTATAATTTAAAAAGTTTTTCATCACTTTTATTGCTGAGACTCAGCTTAATAAATAAACCACATCATCCCTGCACTACGGCCAAGGATATTCATTAGTATCACGACAACAAATTATCCATGCACTATGGGCCAAGGATATTCGTGTATTCATCAATGGTCATGATCATGCCAACAACCATCCCATCAATGCACTACGGGACAATGAGGACTTTTACCACATCATTTGTAACATTACGGTCATGATTATACCGAATAATCCCTGGTCATAATCATACCTAGTCCATCTATGCACTACAGGCCACAGATGACTTTCAACATAATATAAACATGAGGATGATGACAATGATATAAGAATTCAATAAAACAAGTTCAAGATTAATTTATCCAAGAACCGATAACGTCCAAATTGTCAACATGATACTGCTTTGTGGAGTAAAATTCAAGAATGCTCAGAAGAATATTTCCATGAAAAGATACTGGATGAAGCGCAAATATCAAGGATATTCCACAAATTTTATGGAGTATAAAGCCAAAACTTTAACCAACTGAGTATAATAAAGAAATGGAATATCAAAAGAATTCACCAGGCATGCGATAGATTGCACAGACCGGTTGTGACGCCCCCAAAATCGGTATACATCACCTATTCTGAGTCGCCAAATACATGTGACAAAATTCAAATACAACTTAATTATACAACAGTCGTGTAAAATACGACTAAACATATGCTGTGAGTTTTAATACAAATATTGTCATCTAGACAATATACAAACTTAATGGGGTCCTCATTGCATTTATTATCAAACTATTTCATAGAATAGTGAGGACTACTAATTCTATTATCTGGACCATCACTCTGTTCCCCGACTAGTCCCTGCTACGTTCTCATTTCCTGAAGAGAACAATGAAACCAAAATAGTAAGCTCAACTAGCCCAGTAAGAAATATTATGACTAAGATAATGCAGAATAAATTATCATTAGCCTTCAACATTGTTAAACTAATAAAATATAACAAACATCAAATTTAACTGCAGCGGAACAAGCAATCCATTAGAAAAGTCAAGTAGAGAATAAAATCTACTATCTTCTATGATTTAAAAGGTTTTTCATGACTTTTATCACTGAGACTCAGCTTAATAAATAATCCACATAATCCTTGCACTACGGCCAAGGATATTCATTAGTATCACAACCAAAAATTATCCATGCACCACAACCAAGGATATTCGTGTATTCATCAATGGTCATGATCATGCCAACAACTGTCCATCAATGCACTACGGGTCAATGAGGACTTTTTCCACATCATTTGTAACATTACTTTATATGATTACAATCGAATAATCCTTAACATAATCATACCAAGTTCATCTATGCACTACAAGCCATAGATGACTTTCAACATAATATAAACATGAGGATGATGACAATGATATAAGAATTCAATAAAACAAGTTCAAGAATTAATTTATCCAGGAACTAATAATGTCAAAATTGTCAACATGATACTTCTTTGTAGAGTAACACTCAAGAATGCTCAGAAGAATATTTCCATGAAAAGATACTGGATGAAGCGCAAATATCAAGGATATTCCACTAATTTCATGGAGTATAGAAGTCAAAACTTTAACCAACTTAGTATAATAATGAATGGAATAACAAAATAAATCACCAGGCATGCGATAGACCGCACATACAGGTTATTCCAACAGAATAATAAATAATGGAACCAGGTCATGCGTAAACGCACCGACATGATATTCCACCATAATAATAAATAATGGAACCAGGTCATGCGTAAACGCACAGACATGATGTTCCAACAGAATAATAAACAATGGAACTAGGTCATGCGTTAATGGACAGACAGGATGTTCCAGCAGAATAATAAATAATGGAATAACAGAAGAATTTCACCAAGTATAGGTATCCCACAGTGATACAAAAGTTATTCCAATAGAATAATAAAGAATGGAATAACAAAAGAATTTCACCAATAAGAAAGAAGGAATACCCCTAACGAGTACAACAAATAATATCCCTTACCGTAAAAGAAGAGTATTATGACTGATAGGGCGAGGATATACTCAAAGAAAACTTGCACTACGCTCAAAGCTTTCTTAAACTCTAAAGAAATATGCTCAAGATTATAGAAGAAGAACTTTCTTTCTCTAGAGTTTCTGTGAATTCGTAAGAAATAATGAAGGAATGAGCTTCTATTTATAGAAGAATGGACTGCATAGTAACTAATTCATGAACAGTCCAAATTGATTTACTTTAAACGGATGGTCCAGATTGGTTTACAATAAAATATAATATATTCATTTATAATCTAATAAAACGAATAACTTTATAAAAGTATTCTGTTTTATATAAAAAGATTTTACTATGCAAACACTATGCAGGCTGTGAGGAATCAAAATTTTCGAATAAATTTTTTTATTTTATTTATTAGTTATATTGATTACCAATATTGTTTTAAGTATTTGTGATATAAGTCTAGAGAGGTGGTTAATTTGGGTATTGACTAAAAATATGAGTAGAGTTGTGCTTAACAGATAATAAAAACCCTAACCTTAAGTACGGATAGGGATTCGGTAGAAAATACAGTTATAAAAATTGTATTGATGAATATGTGTTTGTACGATATAGAAGTGAAAATTAATGATTGATCATATAGGGTATAAACTTAGTAAACCCTAATAAGGGATTAGAAATCTTAATCGAATGTTGGATAACCCTAGTTTTCATTTTAGACCTGATAAACGAACCCTAATCCTAATTAGGGGTAACACTAAGAGTTTGGGATATTAAATATTATCACAAGTATGTAGATGTAAATTATGTATAAAATTTATCAGGGAAATCAAGTGAGAAATAGCAAACCCTAATTGGTAAACCCTAATTTCAGTTTCCAGGAGTTCAAAACCCTAATTCGGATATTCAAAACCCTAATTTGGGAATTCAAAAGTAAAGTTTAAATGCCTAAGTGTTAAAAGGTATGGGATAAATGGGAAATATCTAAAATGCCCTTCAAATTATAGGGGAAAAGACCAAATTGCCCTTATTGAATGCGAAATGACCAAAATACCCTTTTACTTAACAGTTAAGTAAAAGATTTTCCAAATCTTGGTGATTCATCTAGTTATGTTTATCCCATGTGTGTAATATCTTTCCAAGATCTGATTTTTATTGCCACCTAGCAACATTAGATACATGAATCAAAATCTAAGAGATTTAAAGTAAAGAAAATCTTACTTTAGTTTATCATTTTATCTAAGACCATTCTCTATCTATACATAGAGTGATAAAGAGTGAGAAACAAAACCATTATTATCTCTTAGCCTTCCAAGAAACAGATCAAAGGACAGAAATCAAAAATCAAAGTTAGAAAAGGTATAAACCCTAATTCTTGTAAGTTTATGATTTGATGTTATATGTTGTTATTGGTATATTAAAGTAGTTTATAAGGATGTTGTTGAGTGATCCAAGATGTTATATCAAGGATCCATAACCTCTAGGTGTTAGAAAATCAAGTTTTAGAACTATCTTAGAACCCTAATTTTGTTGTCTGACAAGCCAATGTCAGAGCTCATAGATTTCAACCTGTTAATGATTTATTGTGTTTGAAGTTATAGACCTATTCTTTGCCATGAGGAGAGTACACTAAAAGTGGAATCACATCCATACCATGTCTAGATCTCAAGTTATGAGTGGTTAAAGTCAGTTAACCGACCAAGAAAACTGAAATCTGGGTAGCCCAGATTTTCCAGAAAGTCTGACAAGCAATTTTAGAGCCTCTGATGTGAGACCCCAGATTTTATCAATAAAGATTTAAATTTTGTCGAAATAATTTTTAATATTATGGTGTGAATTTGAGATAATATTATAGTTGTGGGTAGTATTTATAAATTTTGCAAAGTATGCAAGTGGTTATATTATATTCGATTGGCTCAGGGAATATTCGGTTTAGCAGGAATATTCGTACAACTACTCAATCATTGGTGGACCCTACAATGTAATTATTGTCTTGATTGAGAAAAAGACAAAAATATTTTATCAAATAATGGCGTAAGTTTTACTGTGGATACTATTGAACTACTTTAGTAGTAAAAAGCACAAAGAATACGTGTGGTTGCATAGTAGCACACCTGTATTGATTATCGATGCTTATGTGAGAAGTCACTCACTGATTCCATTATCACGATTAATAATATGAATTATTATAATGATAATGACGCTTTTGTTTTATTCAGATTATTAACGTAATAAAATGTAAAACATCTTTTATATAAAAATGTAATACTTTATTAAAGTTATTCTATAAATAGAATATATTATATTTTATTATGCATAGTGTTACATAGTGTTTTGCATAGTGTTTTGTATATAGTGTTGCATAGTGTTTGCATAGTAAAATGTTTTTATATATATAGAATATATGATATTTTATTTAAAAGATTTTGCTTTAAATATGGACCGTCGATTAAAGTAAATCAATCGACCGCTCATGGATTAATTACTATGCATTCTATTTTCCTATAAATAAAGCTCATTCCTTCATCATTTTCTTACGAATTCACTAAAACTCTAGAGAGAAAATTATAGAGAGAAGCTATAGAGAGAAAATCTAGAGAGAGAAAGAAGAAGAGTATTCGGCACTTCACTACTTTGATATCCAAAGGTCTTTTACTAGTAAGGGATATTATTTGTTGTACCGTAAGGGGTGTTATTCTTTCTTATTCATGAAGAGAACTTCATTATTCCATTCATTATTATTCTCGCTGAATAACTCGCAAAAGTGGTATACCCTATACATAACTCGATATGCCATACCCTATACTTGGTGAAATCCTTATATTATTCCATTCTTATTTATTCTCATTGAATAACTCAGATACGCTGAATCCCTATATACTTGGTGATCTTCTTCTTATTCCAATCTTTATTATTCGCATTGGAATATCCTATCTCGTGTTTTTACACCTTATTCGGTTCCATTGTTTATTATTCCGCATTTATTATTCTCGCTGGAATATCCTGTCTCGTGTGTTTTACACCGACACCGGATCCATTGTTTATTATTATTCAAAGATTTATTATTCTGTTGGATCATCCTGCTTGCATGAATTTCACCGACCGGGTTCCGTTATTATTATTCTCGTTGAATAACTCGCTCTATGTGAAGTACCGCATGCACGGTGATTTCTTTTGTTATTCCATTCTTTATTATACCCAAATTGGTTAAAACTTTGACTTCTATACTCCATGAAATTAGTAGAATATCCTCGATATTTGCGCTTTCATCCAAAGATCTTTCATGGAAATATTCTTCCGATTATTCTTGAATTTTACTCTACAAAACAAAGATCTTGTTGACAATTTGACGTTAATAAATCCTAGAGAAATTAATTCTTGAACTTGTTTTATTGAATTCTTATATCATTGTCATCATCCTCATGTTTATATTATGTTGAAAGTTATCTTTGCTTACGTGCATTGATGAACTTAGTATGATTATGACCGTGGTTCATTCAAGATAATCACGGCTTGATATAAATGATGTGACAAAAGTCCTCAAAGTGGCTCAGTAATGCAATGATGGATAGTTTTTGGTATGATTATGACCAGGGGGTGATTCTTAAGATAGTCATGACCATTGATAATTTGATGAAAATCCTTGACCATGGTACAGGATGATTAGATATTGTGGTTTATTCATTAAACCGAGTCTTAGTGATAAAAATTGATGAAAACCTTTTAAAACCTAAAAGATAGTAGACTTTATTTTCTACTTGACTCTTTTAATGGATTGCACATTCCGTCATAGCTTAAACTAGTTGTCTATTGTATTTTATCGGTTTAACATCATTGAAGGCTAATGATAATTTATTCTCGCATTATCTTAGTCATAATATTTCTTCGGGCTAGTTGAGCTCACCCTTTCTTTCACCGTTTCTCTTGTGAAATGAGAATATAGCCGGGACGAGTCGGGGAAAAGAGTGATGATCCCAAAGATAGCATTAGTAGTCCTCACAATTCTTTTAAATAGTGTGATAATAAATGTAATGAGGACTCTTGAGTATGGATATTGTCTAAAATGACAATATTCCTATTAGAACTCTCAATTTATGTATTGTCGTATGTTACACCTACGATGTATAATTAAGTTTGTATTTGAATTTATGTACCATGTAAGTGGCGACCCAAGATGGGTGACGATACCTAATTTTGGGGGCGCCACAACAGTATCGTAGCTTAGGATATGATCCCCGGCTAAGATGTGAGAATAGTACTAGGAGGGGAGAGATGGGAATACCTTCGCTAGTATGACCTACCTAAGTTTATGTTTGCTATTTTAATTGGTCTCACGAGAGTATAGGATAATATGTGATATGTTAATTAACCCTTGTTTTGTGTGACAAAGTTTTGAGAATGGCATCTAAAAATGCCGAGATAAGCAATGAAGCACATGAGAGTGTTGATTCAGCTCAAACAAAAGGTAACGACCAACAACACGATAATAATCATACTGGTGGCAACGGCTATCAGAACAATGATAACCATCGTGGGGGAAATTATCATGCTAAGAATGATAACCACTTCGGTGGTAATCAGGGTCAAAGCAATAAGAATGGACATTTCAAGAAAAGGAGATTCAACAATGATGGAAAGACGTCATCACCAGCATCCGTTGTTAAGGAAGGAGAAAGACCATCTATCATATGCTTCAAATGCGGAGGAGAGGGACACATCAGTCCGAACTGCGCCATGCCGTCCAAAGCATGTTATAATTGTGGAAGAGAAGGTCACTTGGCTCGATTTTATCGTTTACCGAAGACAAATTCAACTAGGATGGAGGCACCAAAGGTCATCCCTGCACAAACCAAAGCCAGTAGTTTAAGAGAGAGCGTTTCTTTTCTCAGTGACGAGGAACCCGAATAAAATTATCACGTAAGTTAATCATAAGCTCTTGCGAAGTCTCTACCGTGTTAGATACCGCTTCTACCCACTCTTTTTTCACCTAGTTGTGTTCAACGCTTAAATTTGACTCGAGAAGTTAGACTTTGACTTATTGGTTGAAACTTCATAGTAGGGAGCCTTCATTACCGCTACTATTTTTAAATCTTGTTTGATTCAAATAAACACTTTCACGCTACTTCGTCGATCTTATCTTTTTGAAAATACTTGCCTTTGATGTGATTTTTGGAATTAATTGGTTAACTACTCATCATGCTTTTCAGTAAGGTTGTTAGCTTTTATATTCATAACCAACTTTGTTAGCGCGATTCATGTAACCAAACTACTAAAGTCAATTATTATCATATCAAGCCATAAGTAAAGAGCCCCGAACCTTTCGTTGTTGACTTCCTTGTGTGGAATGCACCGAAGCCAGACTTTCTGTAGGTGACGTCGTGACTGAAGATGGCAAGTTGATAGGTATCATTGTGAGGTGCTATCCAGGTTAAGGGATAGAAGTCACAGTTGGTATTAATGTGACGATTATTCAAATCTTGGACGAGAGTAATAATTTTTTGAATGATATTTCTATCATTAATAAATTTCTTGACGTATTCTTGAAGATTTCCTAGCCTACCCTAGAGCGTGAAATCAAATTTTGTATTGACCCCAGTACAAAAACCCATTTCTTAAACCCTCAAATATTTCTTCAACAAAAAGATCTGTTTACGTGGATTATGATGAAAGTTATAATAAAAGCATTAGACTAATGAAAATCATGGGTATATGAAGTATTAGTAAGTGTTATGATGAGTTATTTTGGTTATTATGTGAAAACATGAAAGTTTCTTAGAAATCACAAAGTGTTGAAAATCAGATTTTGGTGAAAAACGTAATATGAAATTCAATTGACCATATCTCCTATTATATTTTGAATTTTTGAATGTGGTCAAGTCCTAGAGTTAGATCTATGAGTTACCTAACTAATCCAAGTGGAATTACTGGAAAAGGTGTTGTAGATTTTTGTGTGGACTGATTTTAGCAAAGGAGTGCAAAGCTGCAAAAACCGAAAAAGTTGCTGCCATGATTTTAGAGGGGCTGTTTCGGCCACTTAAATTATGAGAAAAATTCTGGCCTTTTGGGATATGAAGTTATATGGTATAAAGTACCACCTGTCCAAAAATGAGCTCATTCTGACTTAAAATGAGCAAGTTATGACTATTTCAATATTTAGGTTTTTCCGATTTAAAAATGCTATAACCGAAGTTTCTATAACTCCGATGACCATGAAATTTAAACTGAAGCTCACGTTAACATGTGTAAGGTCCTGCCAAGATTTGGGAATTTTGAAGTTAAACTTGAGGTAGCTAATTTCTTAAGGAATTAATTAGAAATTGATTTTGAAAAATAGTAAATGAATTTTAAAAATTCTTAGAAAAATATATTTTCATTATGGGACTATATTATGCTAAATCCCAGAAAAGAAATATTTTTGGGACTGATTTGGTATTTTTCATAAAATAGTTTAGTTACTTAACATATGAGTTAAATATGTTATGTGAAGTAACAAAGTTGAAAATAGGATTTTATGGCTAGAGAATCCTATATAGTAGTATATGCATATTTTGTTTTGAGGGATTTGATAATTGGTGATGATATCTTATGAGTATGGCATTTTGAATGATTAAATGCATTATATGGTAAAGCGTAAACAATTGAGATAAATTGTTTATAAATTTAAGAAGTGATTAAAATATTGTTATAATATTAATGATATTAGATTATGAGATTATTAAGTGATTGATAACATGGGGATATTCTTGAATCCTGGATAAATTATATTATAAATGTTTAATATTTATCCTTTATCTCATTTGATTGATTCTTTATATCATTATCCTCATGTTTATATTATGTTGAAAGTCATCTCGTGGCTCAGAAATAATAGATGGACTTGGTATGATTATGACCAGGGATTGTTCGGTATAATCATAACCATAATTGAAAACACGATTATCTTTGGCCGTAGTGCATGGATAATTCGTGGTCGTGATACTAATGAATACACGATTATCTTTGGCCGTAGTGCATGGATAATTTGTGGTCGTGATACTAATGAATACACGATTATCTTTGGCCATAGTGCATGGATAATTCGTGGTCGTGATACTAATGAATACACGATTATCTTTGGCCGTAGTGCATGGATAATTTGTGGTCGTGATACTAATGAATACACGATTATCTTCGTCAGTAGTGCATGGATAATTTGTGGTCGTGATACTAATGAATACACGATTATCTTTGGCCGTAATGCATGGATAATTTGTGGTCGTGATACTAATGAATACACGATTATCTTTGGCCGTAGTGCATGGATAATTTGTGGTCGTGATACTAATGAATACACGATTATCTTTGGCCGAAGTGCATGGATAATTTGTGGTCGTGATACTAATGAATACACTATTATCTTTGGTCGTAGTGCATGGATAATTCGTGGTCGTGATACTAATGAATATCCTTGGCCTGTAGTGCAGGGATGATTTGATGATATGGATTAATTATTGAGCTGAGTCTCAGCAATGAAATATTAATTCATGGATGTGGTAAAAGTCATCTTTGGCCGTAGTGCATTGATAGACTTGGTATGATTATGACCAAGGATTATTCTAAGATAATCATGATCAGATTGAAAACACGAATATCCTCGGCCAAGAAAATGCATGGATAATTCGTGGTCGTGATACTATTAAGTCGCGCCTCAAAGATTATTGGTTTTACAGCTTGTATATCTTTGGCCCAGTAGTGCAAAAAGATGAATTGTTAATGAATATCTTCGCCTGGGATTGCAAAGATGAATTTAATGTTTTCAACGATAAAGGTATTCAAGGTATGCTCACCTCTTTATCATACCAGTATCGCACCTCTAATTTCGAGGGCTAAATTCCATAAGGAGGGAGATTGTGAGACCCCAGATTTTATCAATAAAGATTTAAATTTTGTCAAATAATTTTTAATATTATGGTGTGAATTTGAGATAATATTATAGTTGTGGGTAGTATTTATAAATTTTGCAAAGTATGCAAGTGGTTATATTATATTCGATTGGTGGGGGGAATATTCAGATAACTACTCAATCATTGGTGGACCCTACAAATGTAATTATTGTTTTGATTGAGAAAACGACAAAAATATTTTATTGAAATAACTACGGAAGTTTTACCGTGGATACCGTTGAACTACTCTCAGTAGTAAAAGTACAAAGAATACGTGCGGTTGTATAGTAGCACACACCAGATTGATTATCGATGCTTATGTGAGAAGTCACCACTTTGATTCCATTATCACGATTAATAATATGAATTATTATAGTGATAATGACGCTTTGTTTTATTCAGTATTATTAACGTAATAAAACAAAACATCTTTTATATAAAATGTAATACTTTATTAAAGTTATTCTATAAATAGAATATATTATATTTTATTATGCATAGTATTGCATAGTGTTTTGCATAGTGTTGCATAGTGTTTGCATAGTAAAATATTTTTATATATATAGAATATATGATATTTTATTTAAAAGATTTTGCTTTAAATATGGACCGCCGATTAAAGTAAATCAATCCGGACCGCTCATGGATTAATTACTATGCATTCTATTTTCCTATAAATAGAGCTCATTCCTTCATCATTTTCTTACTTAATTCACTAAAACTCTAGAGAGAGAAATTATAGAGAAAGCTATAGAGAGAAAATCTAGAGAGAAGAAGAAGAGTATTCTGCACTTCACTACTTTGATATCCAAAGGTCTTTTACTTGTAAGGGATATTATTTGTTGTACCGTAAGTGGGTGTTATTCTTTCTTATTCATGAAGAGAACTTCATTATTCCATTCATTATTATTCTGTTGGAATAACTCAGTAAATGTGGTATACCCTATACATAACCTCAGATACGCCAGACATACCCTATACTTGGTGAAATCCTTATATTATTCCATTCTTATTTATTACATTGAATAACTCAGTATAACGCTTAATCCCCTATACTTGATGATCTTCTTCATTATTCCAATCTTTATTATTCTCATTGGAATATCCTGTCTGCGTGTTTTACACCGGACTGGTTCCATTGTTTATTATTTCGCATTTATTATTACATTTGAATATCCTCGTCGTGTGTTTTACACCTACCGGTTCCATTGTTTATTATTATTCAACATTTATTATTCTCATTGGATCATCCTCGCTTGCGGTGAATTTCACCGACCGGTTCCGTTATTATTATTCTCATTGAATAACTCGTCTATGCTAAGGGCATCTTATGCATGGTGATTTCTTTTGTTATTCCATTTTTATTATACCCAAATGGTTAAAACTTTGACTTCTATACTCCATGAAATTAGTAGAATATCCTTGATATTTGCGTTTCATCCAAAGATCTTTTCATGGAAATATTCTTCCGATCATTCTTGAATTTTACTCTACAAAACAAAGATCTTGTTGACAATTTGGACGTTAATAAATCCTAGAGAAATTAATTCTTGAACTTGTTTTATTGAATTCTTATATCATTGTCATCATCCTCATGTTTATATTATGTTGAAAGTTATCTTTGCTTTACGCAGATAGATGAACTTAGTATGATTATGACCGAGTTCATTCTTAGATAATCATGGCTTGATATAAATGATGTGACAAAAGTCCTCGATGGCCGTAATGCGTTGATGGATAGTTTTTGGTATGATTATTACCAGGTGATTCTTATAGTCATGACCATTGATAATTTGATGAAAATCCTTGACCGTGGGTACAGGATGATTAGATATTGTGGTTTATTCATTAAACTGAGTCTTAGTGATAAAAATTGATGAAAACCTTTTAAAACCTAAAAGATAATTGACTTTATTTTCTACTTGACTCTTTTAAAGGATTGCACATTCTGCTGCAGTTAAACTGGTTGTCTATTGTATTTTATCAGTTTAACAACTTTGTTGAAGGCTAATGATAATTTATTCTCGCATTATCTTAGTCATAATATTTCTTCTTTGGCTAGTTGAGCTCACCTTTTCTTTCACCGTTTCTCTTCGTGAAATGAGAATATAAATTTGGGGACGAGTCGGGGAAAAGAATGATGATCCCGAAGATAGCATTAGTAGTCCTCACTATTCTGTTAAATAGTGTGACAATAAATGTAATGAGGACTCCTTGAGTATGGATATTGTCTAAATGACAATATTCCTATTAGAACTCTCAATTTATGTATTGTCGTATGTTACACGACAGATGTATAATTAAGTTTGTATTTGAATTTATGTACCATGTAAGTGGCGACCCAAGATGGGTGACGTATACCTAATTTTGGGGGCGTCACATCTGATCTTGCTGTTGTTTGTTATTTTGGCCCAGTTGTTGTTGTTATGTTGTACTCTGGTATAAGTACTACACCATAAAGCCTTTAGCTCACCTAGAAAATACATAGAAACAAGGATAATCACGGTCAAAGTAGCGTTGACCAACTGTCTTGAACGAAATCTGGAAAACCGAGAATTCGCTCAAGAACAGCATCTGACAAGAGTTTGACCAGATTTGATTTGCCATGTGTGACCTTGTTATGATGAACTGATGATTTCTAGTTGTTCTTTGACATCTCTAATACATTAGTGAAGCATTATAATACATTAATCACGCCCAGAAAATAAGGATTAAAGGACTCAAAGTAGGTACCTTAAACTCTGGAAAACCCAGAATTTTAAGAACAAGGTCTGACATGATTTTCTAGGGCTTGGATCTCTCTGATATGATATGTTATGGCCATGAAAATTAATTGAAGTTGTAGTATTACACGAATACTACAATCTTGAAACTTTAGCTGCCTATAAAACATAATAACCAAGGATCCAGAACCGGTCAAACCTAGTGCCTTTAACTCTGACATTGTTTCTAGGTTTGAAATTTGAAGAACACCTATAGCTTTTACTGTCATTATAGGTCCTTTTTATGACACTTTATTTTCTGAAAATTATTATTTTATTAAATAAATAGAGAAAATTAGTTTTGAATTATTAAAAATACAAAATAAATTCTTACTAATTATTTTAAAGCTTAAAAATTAGTTTTAATTATTTTGAGTATATTTCATTAATATTTAATATTTTTGAAATATAAAAGGTATTTAATTTATTTAATTATAATAATAAATAATTTATTCAAAAATAATTTTAAAACTTGAAAATCATAAAAAATTATATTATGGTATTAGAAAATATTTATTTTTAATAACTTTTGATATTTTGTAATGAATTTCATTAATAAATTAATATTAATGGTAATTAATTTATTTAGTAAATATATTAAATAAATTATGAAAAAATAGAATTAGTGCTTTAAAAATCATATAAAAAATGATTTAAGGGTTAGAAAAATATTTTGAGTTATAAAATATAACTTTTGATATTTTTCATGAAAATATTAATATTTTAATATTAATGTCAATTATTGGACAATGGATTTAAATGTTTAAAAATCATATAAATGTGATTTTAAAGTATTAAGAATACTTTGAAATATTTTAAATATATTATAATGCTATGGATGATTTTCATTAATATTTAATAATAAATAAATATTAATGATAAGGGAATAAAGTGGTATTTAATTTATATAAATAAGTTATTAGTAATTAAATTTTTTTGATAAATAGTAATAATTATTTATAAATAGTTATAAGCTAGGGAAAAATAGTTTTAACTGATAATTAAATTATCTAATATAATTGTGAAGTATTTAGGCAGAGTCTTTTTAGGATTGAGCTCACTAATTATCCGATTAGGCAATCGGGCTATCAAAATAGTATCAAACTCAACTCAAACTGTAATAGTTTGACTTGAGGTTAGGTCTTATGTATCTTATAGACCGATAGGATTATGTGATAATGTGTTTAGGTTATTTTATAACAGTAATTCACAGTAATACATTGTGATGATATTATTCTAACTTAGAGATCAATATTATTAATATTAGGTCTTCAGATGAAGTTAAATAGACTGTATAGCAATAGTCGACGATACAGGCAAGTTTTTCCGCACTTTGTGAAACTTTATATTTCAAATGCAAGTTCTTCTTCACTTTGTGCAAACCTCATATTGCAAATGCCAGCTTCATTTAAATTATTTTATTAAATGAAAATTTTATATTTATTAGTTATGATCTGGTGATAAACAGTGTATATGATTTCTGTTATTTATAGGTTATGATTTATTGTTCAAATATAACTATGTCATATGAGTTATTATTATGGAAAAATGCGTTTGATTTGATATCAAAACATAGTTTGTGAGAAACCAATTTTGTTTGGTACCGATGTATATACTGACACTATATTGATCAGCAGCAATAGACTGATCGGGTTCCATGTGCCGGCATTTATAGCAATGACCGGAGGTTATTTAGATAGGATGATATGCATACTCCTAGTTTTGTTTGGTTGAGCGGATTAACCCGGGTTGCTAAGTCTATATGACTGACAGTAACTCGAAATGGGCATGGTTTGGCTGACAAACCTCAGTATATGTTTATGGCACTACTCTGAACTTTATGTTCATTTATTTTAGAATTGATATATGTATAACATTCGTTTATTGTTCAAAACTTCTTTGAGCTTTACATGAGCTCATCTCTGCAAATATTTTCTTCATTTGCAGATAGAAAGAGTATAATCCAGAAGTTTCGGCATTGTGGATAAAAGGCTTAAGGCATGGATATCTGTTAAAAACTATAATGTAATAGTAACGGTATATTATTTGTTTAATGTAATATTAGTTTACAGTATTTAGTTGTCATTCTAATGGAATTAGAAAAGTGTACATTGTCTATAGGAATTATATATATCTGAATGATAGCATTAACAGACATTGGTCTCTAATGCACTGAGGTAGCGCTTCACTCCGTTCCAAGAACTCTAACATTAATACTATGGAGGTCAGATATATATAAGAATCATAGATATGGAAGAAATATCTATAAGATATTGAACCTGTACATCCAAGTGAGGGTACTCAGTTATAATGATTGTTCTGACGAGAACTACTATTTACTATGAGTACTGTGAATCTTGGATTTATAGGAATTATTATCTTATAGAATATTTACGTGAGCACCAAATTGACTACAGTGAATGTAGAGAATTTGGGGGCGTCATAATTTGGTATCAAAGCCGTAGGTTATAGAATTAGGGTAGGAATACCTTAGGATATGGCCTGAGAGTTTGTAATGAAGGTAATAAGGAGATTAATTTAGAGATAGAGAATGAGTTAGATACTCATTACAGGGAAATATTTTGGAGATATTAGGCATGTCTAAAATAGACAAAGGGAAGTTGTAAGAAATGAGGAGATATGGAGATAAAAAGGTCTTTGTAATATATGAAGATATTTAAGATGGTGACTTGGAAGAGTGAGATTTAGAGTTGGATATGGCAAGGAGTTTAGAAACTATTGTGAAGACAATAATAGACTTATTATCAGGAAGAGAGCAGTAATAAAGAGATAAACTAAAGATAAGTTTGTAGGAGATGAATTAAGGAAATTCATCAGCCGAAGTAGGAGGAATAGATTGTTTATATAAATTAATGATATTAAAGTGATATGATTGGTAAGTGAAGGAGTTGATTGTATTCATATACTGAAAAGAGAGCTAATTGTTTTACCTGAAGTGGTAATTGAACCATAATAGGTTGTAGTCATGTTTTGAAGGATAGAATAGAGGAAGTATCAAGGGAAGTAGTTTATAATTAAAAAGTTAAAGCTATAAAAGACAAATCTTTGGTAGATTTAGAGAATGGTCCTGAAGAGTATCGAAGTTAGAGATAAGTGAAGAGGGAGATTGAAGTTTTTATAAGGCTCATATAGAGCCAGAAAGAGGGACAACATAAGATAAAAGAAAGGAAATTGGAGTAACATTACAAAGAGAAGAAATTGTATAGATTTTAAGTAGACGCTGGAGAAATTTTGAATATCCAGAAAAGGGATGATCGATAGTATCAAGGTTAAGTAAAGAGAAGGGAATGAAGAGCATGAGAGGATAAGGAGAACAGAGAGTAATAGAGAAATTGTAGTTTGTAATAGTATGGTGTTCTTAGTATAAGAATTAGTTGGGAAAAAAAAACTAGTGAATTATATAAATCATTAGTTGGTCAATTTTCTTGGAGTATGTAGAATGTAATTAAATATATATACACCTTGTTGTTTGTCAAATTGAAATGATTTTCGTACTTATACTTAGTTATTTGGTATCTTTAGATAAATGGAATCACGAGGATCACCAACAGAAATCGACGGCAAACCCAACCCAATAGTTGGTAAACGTGTTACTAGACGCTTCACGATGGAGGTCAGGGAATCTACCAGAATTTGAACCTAATACTTTAAGGATTACCTTGGACTTTAAATTAGTGGGACTATCAGAATTGAAGGGGACTGAGGAATCAGAAAATGAAGTATTAAGACAATGTCAAACGAAGGAAGATCATAAAAGGAAGAGGGATGTAAATTCTTCAAATAACTCTGGGAAAAAGGGACATAGTAGCACCAGTCAAAGAAATGAAGGTTGTTGTATTTGTAAGAAGAAGCACAGAGGGATATGTATGTTTCGAGGGACTCAATGTTTTACTTGTGGAAATATTTGACATTATTCAAATAGATGCCCACGGCAGAAGCATAGTAGGAACAATAAGATCATCGGGATTAATTGTTTCAATTGCGAGGTAGAGGGACACATTGCTAAATTTTGTCCAAAACCCAAAAATCTCAACCTAGGGGGGAACCAAAACCTCAAACCAACAGGTGAAGGAAGCAGAGATGTCCAAGATAAAAGTTAGATTTTGGGGTTATTTGAAATAGTAAGAATGTTAGAATAATATTTTGAATAGAATATGTAAATACATCTATATGTACGGTAGAGGTTACAACTTTTGGTATAAGTTCTATAAAGATAAATAGGTTTTATCTTTTGGTCTATGATTTAGGGATATGTACATTATGTAATAGTATTGGTAAGATGAACTGAAATGTAATTAGTAAAACTTGTTGTTATATATTAAATATATTTTAAATTTGGAAGGTATTTGCAAAGTGTAAAATTTGTTAAAGAAAAAGGAATATTTATGCATTAAATATGTTTAATCATGGTAGAACGTAGGTTAATGATAAGTCTAAAAAGTATTTTAGACGATACTAGAAAAGATTGGATAAAAGTTATTCCCTAATAATAATGATGATGGTGATCGTATTCTTTTGGTCAATAAGAAATTTGTGAAAGATGAAAAGTCAGTTATGAAAGGAAGTAAAGGTAATTAAGGTTATTTTATGAGATTAGTAGTGGATTAGACAACCATAGTCAAAGAAATTGCTTAAATAAACCACTAGGATTAATAATCTAAAGAGAAGAAATTTAGAGATAAATTTGAGAAGTAAACGAATGATTTAAAAATATCATTATTACTAATTATGATAAAGTAATTCAAGCGGAGAAATGAATTAGTTGTATCTTGAAATAAGAGGTATAATTGACTACCATAAGTGTAAATCGTATCTAGATTTGAGATATATGAAGGAGGAAACATTTAACAATAATATTAAAAGTTAAATGAAACAACGAGGTACTGATAAAAGATTTTAATAAATGTAAGATTGAAATAAGAGTTCAGCTAACTATATTCAGAAGAGTTAGTTATAGGAAAAGGTTATGAGAAAGAAGATAAATCTTGAATAAGATAATAGATAGAGATGAGAAGATAAGATATAAAGAAAGAATTTGAGACAAATTAATAAGAGGGAAGACACCGAAGCCAGATTTTCTTTGTTCGATTACAAACATATAAGTAGAATTGTTAGATGTAGTGATTGAACCATGGAGGTTACAATTTGGTCAAATTCTATGGTTAGAATACCAAGGGTATAAAATATAATACAATAAGTCAAAGAGTGCTATAGTTAAACAGGGACGAAATTAGAATTAATGTTGAAGGAGAAATTTGAGTTCAAGTAAGTTAAGATAAGGATAAATAGTGATTAAGTTTTTAACTTGACAAATAGTCATGGTACACGATAAATAAGGACATGAAGAAATAAATGTTATGTGTGTTAAATGTTCTATGTGTTTAATGATTAAATTTAAATACAATGGTGAAGTCTATTGATTCAATTTATATAAACTTTCGAATAAAGAATGGATCAGGATTCGTAATAAAGAATTTTATAAGGAGGGGAGAATATATTAATTCAAAATTTTTATGATCTTAATTTTTGCATTAAATGTGTGGATATGAGACTATGTTTTCTAAGGAAATTATGGGTCAAGATAAGTTAAAAAAAATTAGGTTGAGCCCAGAAACTATTTTTTAGTGGAGTGAATATCGAATGATAGACATAAAAGTAAGTATACAGTGATGATGATTCCGTGGACGGAATCCTTATTATGCATAGTGTTTGCATAGATATGGAAGAAATATCTATAAGATACTGAACCTGTACATCCAAGTGAGGGTACTCAGTTACAATGATTGTTCTGACGAGAACTACTATTTACTATGAGTACTGTGAATCTTGGATTTATAGGAATTATTATCTTATAGAATATTTACGTGAACACCAAATTGACTACAGTGAATGTAGAGAATTTGGGGGCGTCACACAAGCACTGTGCAAACACTATGCATAATAAACTATAATATATTCTAATTATTATCTAATAAAACAGATAACTTTATAAAAGTATTCTGTTTTATATAAAAAGATTTTACTATTAGTGTAATAAAATGAATAACTTTATAAAAGTATTCTATTTTATATGAAAAGCTTTTCTGTTTTATTACATTAATAATACTAATAAAACAAAACTCATGTATGCGGTACTTCGCATAGACAGGTTATTCCAACAGAATAATAAATAACGGAACTATGTCATGCGTAATTCGCACAGATAGGATGTTCCAACAGAATAATAAAGGATGGAATAACAATAGCTCTCTTCAAGAACACGAAAGAAATAATACCTCTTACCTTAGAAAAACTGGATACTGGAATAGTGAGGTAGCAGACTTCTCTTCTTCTTTCTCTCTATAATTTCTCTCTATAATTATTGCTCTAAAACTTTTGTAAATTGGTGAGAAATGAAGGAAGAATGAGCTTCTATTTATAGGAAAATATAATTTCGATAATTACACGTTTTGGGACTCGCAATATTACAATATAATACCTTCCTCTTTTTCTAAATTTTTAATTTAGTCCTGCAAGTATTAACAAACTTGCACCACCTCCCCTAATAGTAAATAATGTGAATTAATAGTTCATTCATGTGACTCAATAGTATAGTCATGTGAAAAAAACTAATTACAGTATAGTACGTTCAACCATACCTCCATTTTTAACTTAGTCATGCAAGTATTATCAATTTTGCACCAACTCCCCTAATAGTACAAGAATGTGATTCAATAGTACACACATGTGAACAAATAGTTATATAAGCATGTGAATTAGTAGCAATTAATTGCTCAATTATCCGTTAAATTACCCGATTTATCAATATAACCTCCAGACATCAATTATCATCGGAATAGATATCGATTTCCACTAACACTAATAATTCCAACACAATGGAACTATCAAATTCATCTTTAATCAACACAACTTATTCATCATTAATATTATAACTCACAATATTTAACAACTAGGTCGTTCCCAGGAAAGAGAGGGCTTTTCGATAAGGATTTCTCCTTATTGGCGCACAATTAGGTGACCAAACCTCTCCTTGACAGAATTTCTAGACATTGTCTATATTGCAAATAATAATATGAATAACTTTGTCATCTCAATTATTGATTTAATAATAATAAATATAATGCAGATGATACTGTGACAATAATTGAATCAATAATATGAGAGATATGATGCAAAGCATTATTGTAGCAATAATTGAGTATAATCGAGTGACTTCTCACGTAAGCATCAATAATCAATCTGCAATGCTACTATGCAACCACGTATTCTTCGTACTTTTTTTACTACCGGTAGTTCAACAGTTTTAACGGTAACACTTTCGCCGTTATTTTTATAAAAAGATAATTATGTCGTTTTCTAACTACCACAATACTTCCGTTGTGGGGGTCCACCAATGATTGTATCGCCGTACGAATATTCCCTGTTAAAACGAATATTTTCTGACCAATCGAATATTATATAACCACTTGCTTACTTTGAAAAATTTGTAAATATTACCCACAACTATAACATTATATCAAATTCACACCATAATATTCCAAAATATATTTCGAGAAAATTATTCTTTATTCATAAAAGTTGGGGTCTTACAACCTCCCCTTCTTATATAATTTCGTCCTCGAAATTAGGGTACGTACCTGGTATATCGAAGAGGTGAGGATGCCTTGATTTCATTTCAGATTCTAACTCCCAGGTCATTTCCTCAACATCGTGGTTTCTCCACAAAACTTTGACTTGAGGTATAACTTTAGAGCGTAGAATATGATCCTTCTTATCCAAGATTTTAACAGGTAACTCTTCATAGGTTAAAGCTTCATCTATCTCGTCTGGTTCTGATTCAATAATGTGGTTCGGGACTTTCACATATTTACGTAACATAGATATGTGAAAAATGTTATGAACACGAGACATACTTAGCGGTAAAGCGAGTCTATAGGCCACAGTTCCTACTCGATCAAGGATTAAAAATGGGCCAATGAATCGAGGGTTGAGCTTTTCTCCCTTTCCAAATCTCGTAACTCCCTTCCATGGAGCAACACGTAACAACACATGATCTCCAATATCGAATTCCACGTCCTTTCGATGAAGATCAGCATAACTCTTTTGTCGATCTTATGAGGTTTGTATACGTTGTCGGATCGTTTGAATCTTTTCCGTAATCATACGTACCAACTCCGGTCCTAACAGGTGGGATAGACCTTAGGCTATAACCTTAGAACTGAGGGAAAATGTTGAAAATATAAATAACTCATATAGAGCTTATAAAGAGATGAATTGACTAAATTCATCGTCAAACAAAATAAAAGATAACTTATATAAAACTATTATTGGCTATGTGTATATACTACGTGCTTATCAGGATAATTTATGTGTGTAGATGTCTGGTGGAAAAGGCTTGTTATATGCTTATAGCATGAAGGAGGATCAAATCCATACCCCCGAGCTAATATCGAAGCCAATAGCTGAAATAGAGGCTCACAATGAAAACAACTCAGACGAAGTGGTTATTGTAGAAAACGTAGTACGAGATCCTGAGATGGTGGAGCTGACAGATAGTGATTCAGACACTAAAGTTGAAGCTGAACAAGCATCAACAGAGGTGCAGGATCTGAGGAATAAGGTTTCTTCTCTGGAAAAGCTGTGGGAAATAGAAAAGCTGTTAAATAGTCAACTGTGATAGGCGTTAATAGAAACAATGAAAGAACAAGATAATCTTAAAATCCAAATAGATCAGATGGGAGCCACAAGCAACACATCGCGTGCAGCTCCGCGCAATAAGTGGAAAAGAAATATAGAAGACCATGACTTAGGAAAATCTGATAAGAAGAAAGGGAAAAGAATATGTTACCTTTATGGCTATGAGGGACATACCACTCTGTATTGTCCTAACTATAAATCAGGAGCATGTTTTATCTGTGGGATAGAAGGTCATCAGGTGAGAGGTTGTCCAAGAAAAAGGCGTAATGAATAGGTAGTATAGATTCTGTTGTGTAGGCCTGTTTAATGATAAGTATGTCTGTGTAATGTAATGTTCCCAACTTTTGGTATTAGTCAAGGCTGTAAATCCCAACTTTTGTAGTCACAAAGGGATGAATGATGTTTAAAGCAGTATGTGCTATGCTGTATAAAGTATTCGCTAAATGAATATGAATCTAAGTTTGAGTAATGAAATGAGTTAATATACTAAACTTATATGATAAGATTTAGAATGTAAAGAATAATATATGGTTTTACTTAACCAGATAATGCCACCAAGACGTCAAACTCAAAACCAAAGGGCAGAAGAGTCTGTCAATAACGTTGAGGGACAACAACAAGTAGACCCGATGCAGCACATTGCAAATATGGTAGCACAAGCTATGCAGCAAGGAATGCCAGTCGCAGGGAACCAGCCGGACAACCAACTAACTAACTTTAAAGATTTCAAGGCTGTGGGACCGCTCGAATTCAAAGGGACAACTGACCCTATTGAAGCCCAGACTTGGGTTAAAGAGATTGAAAATGAATTCGTGGTAGCTGGGATAGCTGAGGGGCAAAAGACCGCTTTTGCCACCTACATGATGAAGGGTGAGGCAAATTTTTGGTGGGAAGTGAATCAGGCGAGGGCAAGAGAGGGTGTTGTTACTTTGCATAGGTTTAATACACTATTTTTTGAAAATTATTTTTCATCTAGTATGTAGGCTATGATGGAGGTAAAATTTTTAGAGTTGAAGCAGGAGAATATGACGGTGTCAGAATACGCCGCAAAATTCAATGAGTTGGCTAGGTTTGCTCCACATCAAGTTGATACGGAGGCAAGGAAAGCTAGAAGGTTTGAGCTGCGATTAAAACCCTGACTCTATTACAAGGTGGCGGTGTTACAGATTACTACATTTGTAGCACTCATGGAGAAAGTTATTATAGCTGAGGAGACGAGTGAGGCCATAAGCCTCTACAACAAGGAGAGAAAGAACAAGAGTAAGGTCGAAGGAACTGGGAAGGTGGAAGTTAATAGTGGGAGTAGCGGTGGTAGTAGCAAAAGGAAGGGAAGCAATTTTGGGAGTGTGCAGGTAAAGCAGGAAGGAGTTAAGAAGCAAGCTGTGCAGTGTGGAAACTATGGAAAAAACCACTCTAGAGAATGTTTTAAGGGGAAGTTCGTGTGCTACAATTACGGGCAGGAGGGCCATATCTCTCCCAACTGCCCCAATCCTAGGATGAACAATGGGTGTTTTCTGTGTGGATCGACTGAGCACAAGGTGAAGGATTGTTCGAAGAGGAGGACGGAAACAGGGAGTGTGAATACTGACAATGGCAGTGGAACTCTGGCAATCACGGGACCAATGTCATCCAGCAAGCCGACGAAATCAATAACAAGGGTCTACAACAAGACGGTCCAGGATACCATAGCAGCTGGTGGTGCAATTCCAGTTATTATTCGTATAGCTTTTATTTTCTTTTGCATGATTTTCATATATAAAGTAAATTATTTTATAAAGAAATTTTGAAGAAGGAATTTGAGTTCTTTTAAAAATCAAATTTCTGTTTAATCTGATAGACAAGCTTAACGTGAATAGGTTAAAGATCAGTACGATCATTTATGATCAAGATCTACTTGCAATGATTTTATATGCTACGTAAACTTGTATGTGTAGGTTTTAAAACAGTGATTCCGGGGACGGAATCTTTATAAGGGAGGGTGAATGTAACAACCTGATATTTTCTATACAAATAAATTAGAAATTTTGCGTATAAATTTTTTTTTATTTTAAATATGGGGAATATGTGCCAAGATAATGTGTATATGTATTTATGTGATAAATAAAAATATGAATAGTTACAAATAATTTTATTTTAGAATTATTGATCATTATAAATTATATTCTTATCATAATTAATTTTATAGTAGAAATGTTTTATTAATTATTTTCCTTGAAGATATAATCATATATTATTTATATAATATATGAAATGATTTTAAAATTATTATAATAATTATATTTCGATTTTTCAAAGGTCTTATAAATATGTATCAGTATATGTGGACCAATAAGGGTTGGTCAATTATTGTGTTATGTGACAAACCTCATGTATTCGTGTGAAACCCTAATTACAAATTTTAGGAACTAAGTTTATTTTATTTTAAACCCTAAATGAAAGCTTCGTAACCTAATTATACATTAGGTGAGACAATTAAATAACCTAAGGGTTATGGTAATAAGAAAAGGTTAGTATTTAATATGTATACTAACTTATGTGAATAATCTTGTTATTTCAAGTGACTAATAATTTTAAACCTATTTCTAGTAAACCTAATTAATTAGGGTATGAGCTAAAGTCACATGTATAAGAAATTAAAATCCATAAGATTGGGAATAGAAACCCTAAATAAACAATTAGGGTAATATAAATTAAAATTGTTAAGCTATGTTACTTACATAGCCCAACTAATTAAAGGAGAAGCCCAAAAGAAATAAAATGCAAACCAATACTTAGCCCAGTTAATTAAGGGTATTTTAGACTTTTGATTAATCAAATTTGTGTATTAAAAATAAAAGAAAATTGGGAGATATAATGGGCTAGAGGGACCGGCCACGTAAGGCCTTTTAAGGCAACTAATTAAGCTAAACAATGTCCATAATTAGTAACTCTTACACATAAGTACATGGTTGTCAAGCTCTCATTGGTTGCAAATCTATTAAGCACCTTTAATCATATGATTAGGCTCAATTGGAAGAGATAAGGTGAAGCCTTTTATCCAAGGGACAATAAAAGTATGGGGGATATTAGTTAATCACCCCATTCATTTGCTAGATCATTTTCATTTCTCTTATTCTCTTTCTTCTTCTTTTCTCCCAAGCTAGCAAACTTCAACGAGAGAAAAGAAAGAGAGGGTTCGGTTTAGTGAGAGAGAGAGAGGTGTGCTAGTTTGTTTATGCACCCTAAGCTTATACTCTATGAGACCCCAAATTTTATGAAATAAAAGTATTCAATTTTTCTATTTTGGTAAATAGTTAAATTGATAAAAGTTTAAAGTTAAGGGTAATATGTGAAATTTTTTTTTTGCAAAGTAAGCAAGTTGATATAAAATATTCGTTGTGTGTAGGGAAATATTCGATTAGTGGAAATATTCTTTTTGTCGGGGAATATCCGCATGCACCAGTGCAATCATTAGTGGACCCCACAACGGAATTATTGTCGGATTGAGAAAACGACAAAAATATTTTTTTGAAAATAACGGGGGAAGTTTTACCGTTAACTGTTGAAACACCCGGTGTTAAAAGTACAGTAATACGCGTTGTTGCATAGTAACATACGGTGTTGGTTATTAATGCTTACATGATAAGTCACTCAGTTTTGTTTTATTAGTATTATTAATGTAATAAAACAGAAAAGTTTTTATATAAAACAGAATACTTTTATAAAGTTATTCTATAAATTGAATATATTATATTTTATTGTGCATAGTGTTTTGCATAGTAAAATCTTTTTATATAAAATGTAATACTTTTATTAAGTTATTCTATAAATAGAATATATTATATTTTATTATGCATAGTGTTGCATACTATCTGCATAGTGTTTTGCATAGTAAATTATTTTTATACAAAACAAAATACTTTTAAAAAGTTATTCATTTTATTAGATTATAAATAGAATATATTATATTTTATTTAAAAGATTTTACTTTAAATATAGTAATCATCCGATTAAAAGTAAATCAATCTGGACCGTTCATGAATTAGTTACTATGCAGTCCATTCTTCTATAAATAGAAGCTCATTCCTTCATTATTTCTTACGAATTCACTGAAACTCTAGAGAGAGAAACTATAGAGAGAGTTCTTCTTCTATAATCTTGAGCGTATTTCTTTAGAGTTTAAGAAAGCTTTGATCATAGTGCAAGTTTTCTTCGTGTATATCATCGCCCTACCAGTCGGAATACACTTCTTTTACGGTAAGGGATATTATTTGTTGTACTCGTAAGGGGTATTCTTTCTTTCTTATTCATGAAGAGAACTTTTGTTATTCCATTCTTTATTATTCATTTGAATAACTCAGATATCTGTGTACCACCCTATACTTGGTGAAATTCTTACATTATTCCATTTTTATTATTCTATTGGAATATCCTCGTCTTTCGTTTTACACCGACACGGTTCTGTCTTTTTTATTATTCTCTTCGAATATCCATGTCATGCGCTTTTCTGTGGGACCGGTTCTTACTCTTTACTATTCTCAATAAATATCTTCTTCATGCGTTTTCTGGGACTGGTTCCGTATTTATTATTCTGTTGAGAATAACCTGTCTGTGCGGTCTCTATCGCAAGCATGGTGAATCCTTCTAGTATTCTATTCTTTATTATTCTATTGGAATAAACTGTCTATGTGGATTACCACATGCATGGTGAACAATCCTTTGTATTTCATTCCTTGTTAAATTATGAAAATGATCTGTTTACGTGGATTATGAAGAAAGTCATAATAAAAGCATTGGACTAATGAACATCATGGGTATATGTGGTATTAATAAGTGTTATGATGAGTTATGTTAGTTATTATGTGAAAACATGTAAATTTCTTAGAAATCACAAAGGGTTGAAAAAAATCAGATTTTGGTGAAAATGGAACATGAAATTCAATTAACCATATCTCCTGTTATATTTTGAATTTTTGAGCGTGGTCAAGTTCTAGAGTTAGGTCTATGAGTTTTGTAACTTATCCAAGTGGGATCACTAGAAAAGGTGTTGTAGATTTTCGTGTGGACTGATTTTAGCAAAGTACGAAAAACTGCAAAATATGAAAAAGGCTGCTGCCACGATTTTAAAAGGGCTGTTTTGGCCATTTAATTTGTGAGAAAAATTCTGGCCTTTTGGGACATGAAAGTATATGGTATAAAGTACCTCCTGTCCAAAAATGAGTTCATTCCGACTTAAAATGAGCAAGTTATGACCATTTCAATATTTAGGTTTTTTCGACAAAAAACGCTATAACCGGAGTTCTACAACTCCGCTGACCATGAAATTTAAACTTGAAGCTCACGTTAACATGTGTAAGATCCTGCCAAGATTTGGGAATTTCTGGAGTTAACCATGAGGTAGCTAATTTATTACGGAATTAATTAAAAATTAATTTTTGAAAAATAGTAAATGAATTTTAAAAATGTCAAGAAAAATATATGTTCAATACGGGACTATATTCTGCTAAATCCCAGAAAAAAAATAATTTTTTGGAATGATTTGGTATTTTTCATGAAAATAGTTTAGCTAGGAACATATGAATTAAATATGTTATGTGAAGTAATAAAATTGGAAAATAGGATTTTATGGCTTGAGAATCCTATATAGGGTATATGCAGATTTTTGATGAGGAATTTGATCATTGATGATGAAATATTATGAGTATGGCATTTTTTGAATGATTAAATTCATTATTTGATAAAGTGTAAACAATTGAAATAAATTATTTATTAGTTTAATAAATGATTAAAATAATGTTATAATATTAATGATATTAGATTATGAGATTATTAAGTGATTGATTAACATTTGGTTATTATTGAACGCTGGATAAATTATATTATAAATGTTTAATATTTATTTTTTATCTCATTTGATTGATTCTTATATCATTGTCATCATCATCATGCTTATATTGTGTTGAAAGTAATCTTTGGCCGTACTACATAGATGGACTTGGTATGATTATGACCAGGGATTATTCGATATAATCATGACTGTAATGTTACAAATGATGTAAAAAAAGTCCTCATTGGCCCGTTGTGCTTTGATGGACAGTTTTTGGTATGATTATGGCTCTGGATTCTCTTCGGCCAATGGTGCAAAGATGAATTGTTTTATGGCATGATCATGACCGTTGATGAAAACATGATTATCTTTAGCCCGTAGTGCATGGATAATTCGTGGTCGTGATATTAACGAATATCCTTAGCAGTAGTAGTGGATAATTCGATGATATGGATTGATTATCGAAATGAGTCTCTACGATGAAATATAAATTCGTGGATGTGATATTAACGAATATCCTCGGCGTAGTCGTGAGGGTGATTCGATGATGTGGATTATATATTAAGCTGAGTCTCAGTGATAACATATTTATTATACACTTTTAATTCGTAGAAGATAGTAGATAGCATGCTCTACTTGACTCTTCTAAAATACAGTTGTATGTCTTTGGCATATAGTGCCAAGATGAATTGTTAATGAATAACTTTGGCCGTAGTGCAAAGATGAATTTATTAGTATGATTATGAGCAGGAATTCTGATTTGGTATAACCATGATTTTTGATGTTTTAGGTGAAGATAGGTGATGAAAATTATCTTCGTCCTGGTTGCGAAGAAGAATTTAGAACCACAATTATGATTATGAGTTATTCATATGATTGTGGACAGGAACTGTTGATTTATTTTACATGGATAAAACCTTATTGGTGAACTTTTAACATAGAGAAGATAATAGACCTTATAGTCTATTTAACTCTTCTAATGGATTGCTCGTTCCGCTGCAACTATGATTGAAAAGTTTTATCATCTACCATATGTTCTAAATCTCTGATTTATTATTGATGAAAGCTATTGATAATTTAATTATCTTTAGTCATGATATTCTTTACTGGGCTAGTTGTGCTCACCCTTACGCTTCAATTCCTTCCTTTCGTAATAAAGACCGCTTGTAGTAAGAGTTTTCTTAGAATTCGGCCGAAAGGAATAACAGGGGAATAGAACAGTGGTCTCTAGCTGTGGAGATTCTCCCTAAACAGTACAGAAAAATGTGTTGTATTCTATACAAAATTTAGTAGTTATATTTGGTAAATCAAATAGGGTGAGGTGAACCCAACTTTGGAATGGTGTTTTGCCACTATCATACAAGATGTCTAATGACATACAACCTTGTGTTATCATAAGACAGGGTTATGCGCATTCACTTATTGAGTATATCTACGGGCACTACGTATATGATCTTGAAGTTTATTTGAAATATAATTTTCACTTGGAGACAATGGAGATAGTTATATGTCAAGAGAAGACTCACCATTGGAAAGAAGATGATAGTAATCTTCTCATTTTTCTTTGGGGTCTATTGGGTCAACCAAAGATAATTCTGTGGCCATATGATATCTATTATAACCTAGACACATGGCCTCCCATGTACGAAGGTTTCCTTGAGCACTTCCCAAAGATTTTAATTTCTAAAACAGTTTTTGACTATACTTTTATGTAAAGTACCATTGTAAGGTTGTGGTCGAGGCACCATGAGAGTTACATATATTTGTATTAAAACTCACAGCATGTTTAGTCGTATTTTACACGACTGTTGTATAATTAAGTTTGTATTTGAATTATGTACCATGTATTTGACGACTCATGATGGATGATGTATACCTATTTTGGGGGCGTCACATTTGGTATCAGAGCTTAGGGATATGGTCGCTGGCGGAGATAAGAGTCTAGAACTAGGAGGGAGAGACGAGTCATATACTTCGCTAGTGTGTGACTTACCTAAGCTGAAATTGTTTACTTGATAAGTTGACAAATTGTGATATGTCAATTAACCTTTGTTTTGAAGATATATTCTAGAATGATATCTGAAATATAGGAGATGAGCAATGGAAAAATCATGATACCGAGGATATAACCAGGAAGGTACAACCTGATAAGAAAACAAGGTATTCTCATCTCATCGAATATCAGGTACGTACGTAAATTTCGAGGGCGAAATTTCATAAGGAGGGGTGATTGTGAGACCCTGAATTTTATGAAATAAAAGTATTCAATTTTTCTATTTTGGTAAATAGTTAAATTGATAAAAATTTAAAGTTAAGGGTAATATGTTAAATTTTTTTTTTGCAAAGTATGCAAGTTGATATAAAATATTCGTTGTGTCGGGGAATATTCGATTAGACGGGGAATATTCTTTTTGTCGGGAAATATCCATACGACGGTACAATCATTGGTGGACCCCACAACGGAATTATTGTCTGATTGAAAAAATGACAAAAATATCTTTATAAAAATAACGGCGAAAGTTTTACTGTTAATTGTTGAAACACCCGGTGTTAAAAGTACAGTAATACGCGTTGTTGCATAGTAGCACACGGTGTTGGTTATTAATGCTTACGTAATAAGTCACTCAGTTTTGTTTTATTAGTATTATTAATGTAATAAAACAGAAAAGTTTTTATATAAAACAGAATACTTTTATAAAGTTATTCTATAAATAGAATATATTATATTCTATTGTGCATAGTGTTTTGCATAATAAAAATCTTTTTATATTAAACAGAATACTTTTATAAAGTTATTCTATAAATAGAATATATTATATTTTATTATGCATAGTGTTGCATAGTGTTTTGTATAGTAAAATCTTTTTATATAAAACGAAATACTTTTATAAAGTTATTCATTTTTTTAGATTATAAATAGAATATTTTATATTTTATTTAAAAGATTTTGCTTTAAATATGAACCGTCCGATTAAAAGTAAATAAATCTGGACCGTTCATGAATTAGTTACTATGCAGTCCATTCTTCTATAAATAGAAGCTCGTTCCTTCATTATTTCTTACAAATTCACTGAAACTCTAGAGAGAGAAACTATAGAAAGAGTTCTCCTATAATCTTGAGCGTATTTCTTTAGTGTTTAAGAAAGCTTTGAGCATAGTGCAAGTTTTCTTCGAGTATATCATCGCCCTACCAGTCGGAATACTCTTCTTTTACGGTAAGGGATATTATTTGTTGTACTCGTAAAAGGTATTCTTTCTTTCTTATTCATGAAGAGAACTTTTGTTATACCATTCTTTATTATTCTGTTGGAATAACCTGTATACACGGGCTACCCTATACTTGGTGAAATTCTTCTGTTATTCCATTTTTTATTATTCTTTTAGAATATCCCATACGTGCGCGTTTCCTGACACACAGTTTCATCTTTTTACTATTCTCATTGGAATATCTTGTCTGCAAGCGCTTTTCTGGCCGGACCGATTCCGCCTTTTGTACGGTGTTAAAAGTACGATGTACGCGTTGTTACATAAGAGCACACCACGTGTTGGTTATTAATGCTTACGTGATAAGTCACTCAGCTTTTGTTTTATTAGTATTATTAATGTAATAAAAGCGAAAAACTTTTATATAAAAAGCAATAATACTTTTATAATTTTATTCTATAAATAGAATATATTATATTCTATTGTGCATAGTGTTTTGCATAATAAAAATCTTTTATATTAAATGAATACTTTTATAAAGTTATTCTATAAATAGAATATATTATATTTTATTATGCATAGTGTTGCATAGTGTCTGCATAGTGTTTTGCATAGTAAAATCTTTTTATATAAAACAAAATACTTTTATAAAGTTATTCATTTTATTAGATTATAAATAGAATATATTATGTTTTATTTAAATGATTTTGCTTTAAATATGGACCGTCCGATTAAAAGTAAATCAATCTGGACCGTTCATGAATTAGTTACTATGCAGTCCATTCTTCTATAAATAGAAGCTCATTCCTTCATTATTTCTTACGAATTCACTGAAACTCTAGAGAAAGAAACTATAGAGAGAGTTCTTCTATAATCTTGAGCGTATTTCTTTAGAGTTTAAGAAAGGTTTGAGCATAGTGCAAGTTTTCTTCGAGTATATCATCGCCCTACTAGTCGGAATACTCTTCGTTTACGGTAAGGGATATTATTTGTTGTACTCGTAAGGGGTATTCGTTCTTTCTTATTCATGAAGACAACTTTTGTTATTCCATTCTTTATTATTCTGTTGGAAAAACCTGTATACGCGGGCTACCCTATACTTGGTGAAATTCTTCTGTTATTCCATTTTTTATTATTCTGTTGGAATATCATGTCTGTGTGTTTTAAGCCAGACCTGGTTCCGGTTTTACTTTTCTTGCTAGAATATCATGTATGCATGCGTTTTACACCGGGACACGGTTACGCCTTTTTACTATTCTCACGGAATATCCCGTCATGCGCTTTACTTGACCTAGTTCCGTATTTATTATTCTGTTGGGAATAACATGTCTATGTGGTCTCTATCGCATGCAAGGTGAATCCTTCTGTTATTCTATTCTTTATTATTCTGTTGGAATAACCTGTCTATGTGGATTACCACATGCATAGTGAACGATCCTTTGTATTTCATTCCTTGTTAAATTGTGGAAATGACCTGTTTACGTGGATTATGATGAAAGTCATAATAAAAGCATTGGACTAATGAAAATCATGGGTATATGTAGTATTAGTAAGTGTTATGATGAGTTATGTTGGTTATTATGTAAAAACATAAAAGTTTCTTAGAAATCACAAAGGGTTGAAAAAAATCAGATTTTGGTGAAAATGGAACATGAAATTCAATTGACCATATCTCCTATTATATTTCGAATTTTTGAGCGTGGTCAAGTTCTGGAGTTAGGTCTATGAGTTTTGTAACTTATCCAAGTGGAATCACTAGAGAAGGTGTTGTAGATTTTCGTGTGGACTGATTTTAGCAAAGTACGAAAAACTGCAAAATATGAAAAAGGCTGCTGCAACGATTTTAAAAGGGCTATTTTGGCCACTTAATTTGTGAGAAAATTTTTGGCCTTTTGGGACATGAAAGTATATGGAATAAAGTACCTCATGTCCAAAAATGAGCTCATTCCGACTTAAAATGAGCTTAGTTATGACCATTTCAATATTTAAGTTTTTCCGATTTAAAATGCATCAGAATCGAGAGTTCTATAACTCCGATGACCATGAAATTTAAACTGGAAGCTCACGTTAACATGTGTAAGATCCTGCCAAGATTTGGGAATTTCTGGAGTTAACCATGAGGTAGCTAATTTCTTAAGGTTTGAAAATAGTAAATGAATTTTAAAAATGTCAACAAAAATATATGTTCAATACGGGACTATATTATGCTAAATACCAGAAAAAAAAAATAATTTTTGGGGCTGATTTGGTATTTTTCATGAAAATAGTTTAGCTACGAACATATGAATTAAATATGTTATGTGAAGTAATAAAATTGAAAAATAGGATTTTATGACTTGAGAATCCTATATAGGGTATATCTGATTTTGATGAGGATTTGATCATCGATGATGAAATCTTATGAGTATAGCATTTTAAATGATTAAATGCATTATTTGATAAAGTGTAAACAATTGAAATAAATTATTTATAAGTTTAAGAAATGATTAAAATATTGTTATAATATTAATGATATTAGATTATGAAATTATTAAGTGATTGGTAACATTTGGTTATTATTGAACGCTGAATAAATTATATTATAAATGTTTAATATTTATCCTTTATCTCATTTGATTGATTCTTATATCATTGTCATCATCCTCATGCTTATATTGTGTTGAAAGTCATCTTTGGCCGTAGTGCATAGATGGACTTGGTATGATTATGACCAGGGATTATTCAGTATAATCATGATTGTAATGTTACAAATGATGTGGAAAAAGTCATCATTAGCTCGTAGTGTATTGATGAACAGTTTTTGGTATGATTATGGCTATGGATTCTCTTCGACCAAGGGTGCAAAGATGAATTGTTTTATGGCATGATCATGACCATTGATGAAAACACGATTATCTTTAGCCCGTAGTGCATGGATAATTTGTGGTCATGATATTAACGAATATCCTTAGCCGTAGTGCATGGAAAATTCAGTGATATGGATTGATTATCGAGCTGAGTCTCAGGGATGAAATATAAATTCATGGATGTGATATTAACGAATATCCTTGGCCGTAGTGCAAGGGTGATTCGATGATATGGATTATTTATTAAGCTGAGTCTCAGTGATAAAATATTAATTATACACTTTTAATTTGTAGAAGATAGTAGATAGCATGCTCTACTTGACTCTTCTAAAATACAGTTGTATGTCTTTGGCATGTAGTGCAAAGATGAATTGTTAATGAATATCTTTGGCCGTAGTGCAAAGATGAATTTATTAGTATGATTATGAGCAGGAATTCTGATTTGGTATAACCATGATTTTTGATGTTTTAGGTGAAGATAGGTAATCAAAATTATCTTCGTCCTAGTTGCGAAGAGGAATTTAGAACCACAATTATGATTATGAGTTATTCATATGATTGTGGACAAGAACTGTTGATTTATTTTACATGGATAAAACATTATTGGTGGACTTTTAAAATAGAGAAGATAATAGACCGTATGGTCTATTTGACTCTTCTAATGGATTGCTCGTTCCGCAGCAACTATGGTTGAAAAATTTATCATTTACCATATGTTCTAAATCTCTGATTTATTATTGATGAAAGCTATTGATGATTTAATTATCTTTAGTCATGATATTCTTTACTAGGCTAGTTGTACTCACCCTTTCTGCTTCACAATTCCTTTCAGGTAATAAGAGTGTTGCCGTAAGAGTGTTGCCGGGTCGAGCAGGAATAACAGGGGAATAGAACAGTGGTCTCTAGCTGTGGAGGTTCTCCCTAAACAGTATAGAAAAGTGTGTTGTATTCTATACAACATTTAGTAGTTATATTTGGTAAATCAAATAGGGTGAGGTGAACCCAACTTTGGAAGGATGTTTTGCCACTATCATACAAGATGTCTAATGACATACAACCTTGTGTTATCATAAGAAAAGGTTGTGCGCATCCACTTGCTGAGTATATCTACGGGCACTACGTATATGATCTTGGAGTTTATTTGAAATATAATATTCACTTGGAGACAGTGGAGATAGTTATATGTCAAGAGAAGACTCACCATTGGAAAGAAGATGATAGTAATCTTCTCGTTTTTCTTTGGGGTCTATTGGGTCAACCAAGGACAATTCTGTGGCCATATGATATCTATTATAACCTAGATGCATGGCCTCCCATGTACGAAGGTTTCCTAGAACACTTCCCAAAGATTTTAATTTCTAAAATAGTTTTTGACTATACTTTTATGTAAAGTACCATTGTAAGGTTGTGGTCGTGGCACCATGAGAGTTACATACATTTGTATTAAAATGCACAGCATATGTTTAGTCGCAGTTTACACGACTGTTGTATAATTAAGTTTGTATTTGAATTCTGTACCATGTATTTGGCGACTCAAGATGGGTGATGTATACCTATTTTGGGGGCGTCACATTTGGTATCAGAGCTTAGGGATATGGTCGCTGGCGGAGATAAGAGTCTAGAACTATGAGGGGAGAGACGAGTTATATACTTCGTTAATGTGTGACATACCTAAGCTGAAATTGTTTAATTGATAAGTTGACAAATTGTGATATGTCAATTAACCTTTGTTTTGAAGATATATTCTAGAATGATATCTAAAATATAGGATATGAGCAATGGAAAAATCATGATACCGAGGATATAACCAGGAAGGTACAACCTGAAAAGAAAACAAGGTATTCTCATCTCATCGAATATCAGGTACGTACGTAAATTTCGAGGTCGAAATTTCATAAGGAGGGGTGATTGTGAGACCCTGAATTTTATGAAATAAAAGTATTCAATTTTTCTATTTTGGTAAATAGTTAAATTGATAAAAATTTAAAGTTATGAAATAAAAGTATTAAATTGTTATTCCATTCTTTTTTTTTCTCATTGGAAAACTCAGATATCTGTGAGGCCTATACCTATACTTGGTGAAATTCTTCTGTTAATCCATTTTTTATTATTCTGTTGGAATATCATGTCTGTGCGTTTTAAGCCGGACCTGGTTCCGTTTTTACTATTCTGCTAGAATATCATGTCTGTGCGTTTTACGCCGGACCTGGTTACGTCTTTACTATTCTGCTGGAATATCTTGTCTGTGCGTTTTACGCTAGACCTAGTTCCGTATTTATTATTCTGTTGGGAATAACATGTCTGTGTGGTCTCTATCGCATGCAAGGTGAATCCTTCTGTTATTCCATTCTTCATTATTCTGTTGGAATAACTTGTCTATGTGGATTACCACATGCATGGTGAACGATCCTTTGTATTTCATTCCTTGTTAAATTGTGAAAATGATCTGTTTACGTGAATTATGATGAAAGTCATAATAAAAGCATTGGACTAATGAAAATCATGGGTATATGTGGTATTAGTAAGTTTTATGATGAGTTATGTTGGTTATTGTGTGAAAACATAAAAGTTTCTTAGAAATCACAAAGGGTTGAAAAAAATCAGATGTTGGTGAAAATGGAACATGAAATTCAATTAACCATATCTCATATTATATTTCGAATTTCTGAGCGTGGTCAAGTTCTAGAGCTAGGTCTATGAGTTTTGTAACTTATCCAAGTGGAATCACTAGAAAAGGTGTTGTAGATTTTCGTGTGGACTGATTTTGGCAAAGTACGAAAAACTGCAAAATACAAAAAAGGCTGCTGCCACGATTTTAAAAGGGCTGTTTTGGCCACTTAATTTGTGAGAAAAAATTTGGCCTTTTGGGACATGAAAGTATATGGTATAAAGTACCTCCTGTCCAAAAATGAGCTAATTCCGACTGAAAATGAGCAAGTTATGACCATTTCAATATTTAGATTTTTTCGACAAAAAACGCTATAACTGGAGTTCTATAACTCCGATGACCATGAAATTTAAACTGGAAGCTCACGTTAACATGTGTAAGATCCTGCCAAGATTTGGGAATTTCTGGAGTTAACCATGAGGTAGCTAATTTCTTAAGGAATTAATTAGAAATTAATTTTTAAAAAATAGTAAATGAATTTTAAAAATGTCAAGAAAAATATATGTTCAATACGGGACTATATTGTGCTAAATCCCAGAAAAAAAATAATTTTTTGGACTAATTTGGTATTTTTTATGAAAATAGTTTAGCTACGAACATATGAATTAAATATGTTATGTGAAGTAATAAAATTGAAAAATAGGATTTTATGACTTGAGAATCCTATATAGGGTATATGCAGATTTTTGATGAGGAATTTGATCATTGATGATGAAATCTTATGAGTATGGCATTTTTGAATGATTAAATGCATTATTTGATAAAGTGTAAACAATTGAAATAAATTATTTATAAGTTTAAGAAATGATTAAAATATTGTTATAATATTAATGATATTAGATTATGAGATTATTAAGTGATTGATAACATTTGGTTATTATTGAACGTTGGATAAATTATATTATAAATGTTTAATATTTATCCTCTATCTCATTTGATTGATTCTTATATCATTGTCATCATCCTCATGTTTATATTGTGTTGAAAGTCATCTTTGGCCGTAGTGCATAGATAGACTTGGTATGATTATGACCAGAGATTATTCGGTATAATCATGACCGTAATGTTACAAATTATGTAGAAAAAGTCCTCATTGGCCCGTAGTGCATTGATAAGTTATCTACATGTAGATAATTTTCTAAAATTCCAGAAAAATTTGGGAATCCTTGTGGGTTCATATTCTGTCAAAATACAGAAGATGAGAATTTTTGGAATCAGTTTGATATTTTTCCTAAAAATGATTAAGTTATGAATAAAAGAAAATAAATAGTTAAGTGATGTCTAAAATAAAAAAAATGTGATTTCAATGCTTGAATACTCCTAATATATAATATTATGACTATTTTAGTGCATTTTGGTAATTTATAATAAAAATATTATTTATTACCTTTTATGGATATTAAATAAATGGTTTTATAAAGGGTGAACAATTAAAATAAATTGTTTATTGATCTAATAAATTATTAAAATGTTATTATGATATTAATAATATTATAATATGATATTGTTAAGTAAATAAAAATATTAAGATTAAAACTTTATTAAAATATCATTAAATGGTTAATCATATTTGATTTAAAATATTAATAAATGATTAAAGTATTATTAAATGATTAATAATATTAGATTAAAATATTAATCTTAGATTAAAATATTATTAAAAGATTAATAATATTAAATTAAAGTATTATTGGGTGATTAAAATATTATTAAGTAAATAATAATATTCAAGATTAAATAAAATGTTATTAAAAATGTAATAACATTAGTAAATGAATAAAATATTATTAAATGATTAATAATATTAGTAAATGAATAAAATATTAATACTATTGGTAAATGAATAAAAGTATTATAAGTAAGATATTATTAAAGCAATAATAATAATGTATGATTAAAATATTATTAAGAGGATTAATAATATTAGTAAAGTATTAAAATATTATTAAGATGTTAATAATATTAGTAAGCGAATAAAAGTATTATTAGCGAACTAATAATACTAAGAGGTGAATTAAATAATATCAAGATTAATAATATTAGTAAATGAATAAAATATTAATACTATTAGTAAATGAATAAAAGTATTATTAATAGTTTAATAATAATTAAATGATAATAGAATTATTTGATATTTAAATCATTTAATAATGATTTCGGTGTTTGAAAATTCATGATAAATTAATAAATGTTTATTAAGTCATTTAAAATAATATGACTGATACTTACGTATATTAACGTTGGAATAGAGTCTTGGACTCGATAATTACCGATAAAGTCATTTGCAGACAATCAAGCATATTTCAGAAATTGATCTGGACTTAGATATTTTGATTGTATTAATGTTTGTTTGTGATGCAATGACTGTTGAACATGTGTAATAATGTGATTAGATTATGTGCTGACTATGAAATGCAGTACTATATGTTATAGTATATTGTTTTAATCGAACGAATGATCTGATTAATGATAGGTCGTGATTTAAAAGATTAAACTAAGTTGAGTATTGTAAGCAGCGCATCAGGCAAGTATCCTACCTTTGTATTTTTTTTATGCAATGGACATGAGTAAGAATGTTTCAGAATTATATTATTATTTGTCATGCATTATTAACCCTATATTATATACGCTCATTGATTATCAACATGTTAGTATATGGTAATTCAGATATATATTCTGTTTGTTAATTTCTATAAATGGTTATACAAGTGTGCCCACTTGGATAATCATTGCATTTAATCACATGTTGATACACTTTTGTTAATTACCCGTATACATATATGTTTAATTATAGATTATTGTTGAACAAGATAAAACCTTATTATTATCTAACCGAATTACTTTGGTTTGAAACCCCGACAAGTATGAACATCCCTTACACGAGAAAACTTTTATGCGCCCAAGGCGGACAGAGTGAACGATCCTATCATTCTTGCATGCAGTGTTGATCAATACAAGGTACAACGGACTGATCACCCCCGTGCCCGTAAGTTATGACGGTTTATAGATGAAGTTCTGTTTAACCTTTTTGAAAATGAAAACAATGTTCATAGTATGTCCCCTTAACCCTATTTATAGTCAGTACGTAGTTTCAAAAATTTGAAAGAGGGTTGTTATGTTATTATTATCGGTTCAGATTATTTCACAACCATTGATTTGTTGTAAAAGGGTAGTATAAAGAAAATATTTAAATTCTTTCAGCTTATAGATATATAATTGTTATTACTTACTGAGCACTCAAATGCTCATCCTTATTTAATTTAAATGTTTTCAGCTAAGTGTGAACAACTTGAAGGCTCTATTAAGAACAAGGGAAAGGGAAAGGTTGCTGAATGATTTCAATGTTATCTTATGTAATAGTTTAATATTATTAAGACAATGTTATATATTTATTATCATGTATTGTAAGGAATGATTAAAGGTTATGTACTTGGGTGCTAGACTTTGATAATTATGTAAAGCAAGTTTAATATTTATATTATTGTTATTATTATTAGTATTATTCCACTCATAGAAATGGTATCGTGAAGCACTGAATTCTGGTTTCAAGTACCGATCCGTCCTTCTTCTTCACAAATAGTACCGGTGCTCCCCATGACGAAACACTCGGTTGAATGTACTTTCTATCCAACAGTTCTTGCAATTGAACCATCAGCTCATTTATTTCTACTGGCGACATACGATACGGTGCCCTTGAAACTGGTGCCACTACTGGCATAATATTTATTACGAATTCGATCTCCCTATCCGATGGAAGGCCCGTCAATTCACTTGGAAATACATCCTCGAATTCTTTAACTATAGGCATTTGTTCCATCGTTTCCCCCACTCTCTGGGTATCAACAACATGACACAAATAACCTACACATCCCTTCCTCAACAATTTCCTAGTTTATGTCATAGTAAGACAACATGAATGTCCCGGCGACTTATTATCGTAAAACACTACATTTGGTTGTCTTAACGTTCTAATGTTTACACATTTCTTTTGACAATCTATAATTGCAACATGGTTAAACAACCAATCCATTCCGAGATTTACATCAAATTCTCCCAACTTTATCGGTATCAAATCTACCGATAGTTTATAACATCGTATTTCTACACAACAACTCCTATGAATGTCTTCAACAGGAATTATTTCTTCGTTGGCTACCTTGATATTCAAAGGTACAAGAAATCTTTTGGGAAGTAATTTTAATCGTCTAGCAAAATCACATGCTATAAAAGAACAAGTAGCACCCGAATCAAACAACACATAAGCATTTATTGTTAGGTTTGTAATATTCATGAACACAATCAAATTGCAAAAATAACCGGAAACGTGAAAAATCAGAGTTTTAAAATTTTACAAACCATATACCCGGATCACCCTTTATGCACAATTATTAATTAAATGAAAAGATAAAGAATAAAATCATACCCTCGAAGATCGAGCTTCCTCGTCTGAAGTTCACCTCCAAATTCTTTCGCTTCAACTTGAATTCACCGGGTTCGGTTTCTTCCTTTGATCAACGTTAGCCACCCAAGTGTTTGGCCTCTAGAGGTGATCCACCAAGGAAGAAGAAGGATTCAAGAAGATGGGTGGTTGGCTAAACCCTAGTTTTTCTATCTCTATAGAAAAGGAGCGTACTCTCCAACCATTGGAAATATGTCGTAGTCTTGATATCTGATATAAGACTCCTCTTATAAAGATATCAAGTAACCCTATTAAAAAAATAAGGTATTATTTAATTAAACCCTTTTTAATTAAAGGGGCTCCCTAATCTTATTAGGGATAATTAATTAAACTCCTTTAACTAATTTTCCTTCCTAATCCAATTAGGAATAAATGAGAGTACTTATATTAAATTAATTCCTAAACTCTTTTAGAAATTAAAATAATAATACTAATTGTAATAATATTAATAAGACTCCTCTTATTAATTTATATTTAATATTTCTAAAATATTAAATAATTAATATTAAGCTATTTAATTTATTCTATCATCATAGATTAAATTAAATATACATAACATATTATTACGATTATGCCATTAACTTCTTAAATAATTATTCTTCCTTTTATGGTGTGACCCTTTAGGTTCTCCATATTAAACCGATTGTGAATAAATCAATTAGAACAATTCTAATCTTATTTAAATAAATAAATTAAACAATTAATTTATTTAAATAAATAATATTTATTCTACAATAGGGATAAGCCTCCTAACGATCAACGACTTTTTTCGAGATAATATAGATTTCAACATTAATCATAAAAGAACCTTTGAGTAAATAGTTATCGTATAATTCAATCCTTCCACCATACAATGTCCCAATTAAATATAAGACATGGAATTACCGTCAAGTCTTATTTTATTTAATTATATGTATTTCGATCCTTAAATGCACAACACCAAATAATGCAAATTAGAAACTCTTTTCTAATTTCATTACGCCTTAACAAGGACTCTTTGGGTTGTCATTTATCGAATCACATAGACATTTCTCTTCTTTTAATAAGTGGTAGATTCTTTATTGATCATACATTATCTCCATGTACAACTTATTATACCCAAGCATACCTTTGATATACCCTAAGGGTCTTAAGGAATAAGTCAAAGTATAACTCATCATACACAAGATACTATGATGATCTCAAGTCCAAGGATCACTTGTACTACTATCACTATAGGAATTCCTATTGACGAAAAGTAAAACTCCATTAGGTATTCCTTAGCGAGCCACGCTCAATGAACTTATTCTCTAATAAGCACCTACATACTTGCTTTAGTGTCTCCACACAAAATGATTATGAGATCAATCATCCTCATCCAATGAGCAAAACAACATATGTACCAATCTATCCCATTCACTAATCCCCAATTTAAATCCAATGATTGAGAACTATTTTAGTTTTAAGCTTTCTAAGAATTTAGATCTCATTAAAATGATCATCATCATTATTCTAAAAGCATTGCTTAAAACTATGGGTTTATCACATATTATAAAAATAAAGATCATGTAGATAATTAAAAGCCTTTAATAAATTAATACTTTTATTAATAAATGAATAAGATTGTTACAAAGTATATGCTTTATCATCAAACATGATTGGCTTGTGTATGCATACTACTTTCTCAGAAGACCCCAAATTTTTTAAATAAAAGGAATTTCCTTTATTTATTATTTTGAAATAGTAAGGGTTGATTTGATTAATGTGGATAGTTAAGGGTTAAATACGCAAATATTTCAAAATAAGCAAGTGGTTATAAAATATTCATTTTTGTTTGTGGAATATTCGTTTGGTCGTGGAATATTCATCTTTATATTTGGGAATATTCGTATGCGACATAGCGCACCATGTGGGCCCCATAACGGAAAAACGATTGGATGAGGAAAACGACAAAGTTTGGGTGGTTATAAATAATGGCGTAGTTGTTACTGTTAAGATCGTTGGAATACCCGCCGTTAAAATACACAAGAATACGCGGTGGTCGCACAAGAAGCACACCAGATTGCATGCAAGATTGTTGAATTATTGATCCTTACGTAAGATGGCACTACTCAATAATTTTCACAAGAGTTACTCGCTCAATATTTTATTTTATTGATTCAATAATTGTCGTTGATATTTTATATTATTGTTGTTCAATAATTGTCATCGCACAAATATTTCCCATTATCGATCAATAATTCATATTATTTGAATAATATTATTAGATAACATTATTGGCAATGTCTAGAAAGTTCTGCTCTAAGGAGAGGTTTGGTCACCTAATTGCGCTACCAAGAAGGAGAGATCCTTATTGAAAGCCCCTCTTCCTGGGAAACTACCGGTTGTTATAAATGTGATTCTCAGTAATATTATTTGTGAATAATTAATTATTGATTCATATGATAAGGAAATATTTATTTTATATGAATATAAATGATGGATTTATTTATGTGGTTATTAATGAAGGAATTAATGTTGAGGTGTTTTATCGAGATTTTATCTGATTGAAGTGTTAAAAATCAAATCGGGGTTTTTGAGATATATCATGGGTTATAATTTTTAATCCGACCGCTGGATTATGGTAATTTTGGGTATGTTATACATACATAAGTTGAGTATATGTCCACAAATTTTGAACCGTTAAAATGCACGAATGATTTGTTGTGAATTTTAAGAGGTGTCTGATTCTAAATTAGGTTTATAATTGATTTTGGTGGAAAATTCTAGAATTGAGTGGGCCCCACTTGTGGTTGGTGAAGAAATGTGCTGAATTTTATTTCAAATGTGGTGGGTGGCAATAGTAGCGAGTAAAGCCATCGTGTAGCAGGTCAAGTCCGCTTTTGGCTAACTAACATTTTCCTATAAATAGAGGGCTAAGTTAGAATTGAAAATCACACCGTAAACAAAGTTTTCTCTTTCTCTCTCTATATTATCGAGCGATTTTGTGAGTATTTAGATACTTTGAGAGTTGTTGTCAAGATAAGTTTCATTCAAAGATCACTTCCACCTTTCCTTCCAAGTCTTGATTCTTTGAGGTAAGGGATATTATTTTTTTCAGAATGATATTATTTCTTCAATATCATTATCTTCAAAATGTTGATCCAAGTTTTATCAAATTTGGAACTTTTTCATGCTCGGGTTACTATTCATGAGTTACTATTCACGAAGTTACTATTCATGAGTTACTATTCACGAAGTTACTATTCACGAGTACTATTCATGAAGCGTGAAAATGTTTTTTTTGGAATTTCTATCTTTTGGTGTCTGAGTTACTTTTCACGATACGACACTATTCACGATACTACACTATTCACGATACGGCAAGACTATTCATCGAAAAATAAAATTTCTTCTTTTCGTCTAAAATATCTATTCGGATACTAGCTTTGATTGTATCCATGTTTTGATCATTCTTGAATTTTACACCACTATGATTATTTTTGAGGTATTGTTGGACATGGATAAAACAAAGTACTAATCATTAATCCTTAATCCTTGTCATTTTGTTTCAATCGATTCGTTTTTAAAATATTTTCATCATCCTCGCCTTTAATGATGATATTATTGAATATCTTTGGCCAGTAGTGCAAAGATGAATGATTTCTGAAGAATATCTTTGGCTCAGTAGTGCAGATGAATGCAGTGTTTAAATGAACATGACCGATCGATGAATATCTTTGGCCCAAGAGTGCAAAGATGAATGATTTCAAGAATATCTTTGGCCTTTAGTGCAAAGATGAACAGTGTTGAGATGAATATGACCGATTGATGAATATCTTTGGCCCAGTAGTGCAAAGATGAATATTTGATTTGAGATGAATATCGATTGATGTTACAGGATAAAATATTGATGATGGACCGTTAAATTCATAGATTATAGTAGATTTCATTCTCTACGTAACTCTTCTATGAATTATTATTTCATTACGAATATTGATCCGAAACTTGTTGTCTATCAGTATTCTATCGATTTTTCCTGTTGAAGACTAACGATAATTTGTTGTATATTATCTTAGTCATAGTATTCTTTTTGATCGGGCTAGTTGAGCTCACCCTTTTCCTTGTTGTTCCATTTTCTTCTCGTGAGGCGAGAATGTAGCGAGTACTAGTCGGGTATGGAATGAAGGTTCTAGAGAGAGTTGTTTAGTAGTCCTCACCATTTTGTAAAATAATGTATCAATAATTATGATGGGGATTTATTTGCGTGTGGATATTGTCTGTAAGACAATATTATATTTAAACTCATTAAGATATATTGTCGTATTTCACACGACATTTGTATTATTGAAGTTGTAGTTTGCTTTTTGTACCATGTATTTGGCGACTCGTAATGGGTGTTGTGTATACCTATTTTGGGGGCGCCACAATTGGTATCGAGCTTAGGATATGATCTCCATGAGATCGGGGAATAAAACTAGGAGGAGAGACGAGTAAATCCTTCGCTAGTGTGTCCTACCTAAGCTTATTTGTTGGTTGGTCATATTATAGGGGTATTATGTGATTTGTTAATTTATTTAATTAACCCTTGTTTTATGATAGTTTTTTTAAACGGTCACGAGAACGTTAACAATGGAGTGAATGAGATCGTGGAGACACCTCTAATCGCCAACCGTGATAATGTGATGTCAAAGTAAGAAGGAATTAGAGATATCCATGTGGTGAGTGAAGAATTGATAGTTGCACCTTAGATAATCGCAGAGTAACAAATGAGAGTGAGGAAGAAGAGAAGAAGAGGTACCAAGAGAGTTTATTAGAGGTATTTTATGATCGAAATATAGAATTGCAAAATCGTATTCATGAGTTAGAAGAGCAAAGCTAAAGAATTGCAGCAAATGTGGAGCAAAAGGATGCAACGATTCAAGCTTGTGTTACCCGATACGTGATGCTTGAATGTAAGCACTTTTTTAAGAGTATAAGATGATAAAGTCGAATCGAAATGAAAGAAGAAATAATCGAACGAGTGAGAATGAGTGATGCATGGGTAAAAGTCGCACGACGCTGTTGATATTATGGAAAGAGATGTCCAATCTAAAAGAGAAGATTTAACGATGACGGAAGACGTCGGCAAAGAACATCAAGACCATCAACAAATTCTAGGGAAGAGAACGATCGCCGCTTAGATGCTACTGAGATGTGGAGAGGAGGGACATATAAGGTCAAACTGCTCAAAGCCTTCCAAGGTATGCTATAATTGTGGAAAAGAAGGACATATCGCCGAGATTGTACGATATCGAAACCCACCAAATAAGTGAATGGTGACTCAAAAGGATGTCCCGTAAAAAAGTCAAAGTCAACGGTTCTTGGAAGAGCGTTTGTCGTGACCGGTCAAAATGCGAGAACCCGAACGGTTAGCACGGTTAGTTAATTATAAATTCTTACGGTTTATACCTTACTAGATACCGGCTTCTACCCATTCTTTTATCTCTCTTGCTTGCGCCAACGCTTGAACTCGACTACGAGAAATTAGACTTTGACCTATTTATGGAGAATCCGCTAGAGAAACTTTCATTACATCTGTTGTTTAGAAATCTTGTTTGATTCAGTCAGCACTATCACATTACCGTTAACCTTATTTCTATAGAGATATTTGCTTTTGATGTGATTTTAAGGTTAACTACTCATCATGCCAAATTGATTGATTTTGTAAGGTTGTTAGTTTTCATATTCCTAAGCAACTCATTTATTCAATTCAAGCAATCAAACCATTGTAATCAAACATTTTCATATCAAGCCATGAAGTCATTCGCTTATTACGGATGTCAAGTTTTCTTAGTCCATGTTATGGATTTGAATAAAGACACGCCGATTTGAATAATATTCTGTTGTTATTGATTTTTCCGTCTTGTATTTCAAGATTTTCTTGGCTTACTCCCAAAGCCCGATATTAAATTTTGTATCGACTTTGAACCCGTACAAAACTCATTTCTAAAATCTCATATCGAATGGCTCCTATTGAACTTCATGAGTTAAAAATTCAACTATAGAATTTGGTACCGAGCCTTTATCTTGTGACTTCCTTTGTGGAATTCACCGCCGCCGCTCTCTGTAGGGGACGCCATATTCGTGCGATAGTAAATCGATAGGTGTCATTGTGACGTATATCCAAGATTGGGATATGAGTCACAGTTGAGAGCAACCTAAGTCAGTAATCGAAATACGTAGTTTTCTAGGCTTAGTTGGTTATTATCGGAGATTTGTGGAAGGATTTTCTTGAATCGCTACTCCGTTAACTTAGCTGACTCGAAAAGATACAAAATTCGTATGGAGCGAAGAATGCGAGAAGATTTTCCAAGAGCTCAAGAGGCGACTCATTTCAAGACATATTCTAACCATACCATCTTGGAAAAGCGAACGTGGTAGGTGACGCGTTGAGTAGAAGATCATATGCGGAACGAAAAGCGATGATGTCAAGTATACGACAGAGCCAACTTTAATAGAAAAAATCGTTAAGGTTGCTCAAGCCACCGACACCGAGCCGTTATGCGTATGAAGAAGAAAAAGTAAAGAAGGAGCTATTCCGAGCGAGAATTGATGAAGAAGGAATACTTGAGTCCACTCTAGACTTTGTGTTCCTAACGACTCGATTTGAAATACAAGATTATGATGGAGGCACACAATACGCCATTTGCAATCCATCCTCGAAGTACTAAAATGTATCGTGATCTTCGACATACATTTTGGTGGAACAATATGAAGAGAGAGATTGCAAAGTTTATCTCGATGTGTTTAACTTGCTAACGTGTGTAAAGGCGAGCATCTTGTACCTAAGGGTCCGTTGCAACCACTTGAGATTCCTGGAATGGAAGTGGGAACACATTACTATGGATTTCATTCACGGGTCTTCCTACGGTTTCTCAAGGCATCAATGCTATTTGGGTTATTGTTGATAGATTAACCAAGTCCGCTTTCATTTCTTGCCGACACGGAGACTTATTCCTTTGAACGCTTTGCTAGTATGTACGTGAATGAGATTGTGAAGTTGCATGGCATGCCCAGATCCATAGTTTCGATCGTGACCCAAGATTCACTTCAAGATTTTGGGTTAACTTGCAAAAAGCTATGGGCACGGATTTGCGATTTTAGTTTGGCTTACCATCCTCAAACGGATGGGCAATCAGAAAGGACTACTCAAACTCTTGAAGATATATTAAAACTCTGTGTCCTAGATTTCAAAGGAAGTTGGGATAAGTACTTGCCATTGGTGGAATTCTCATACAACAATAGTTATTAAACAAATATAGGCATGGTTCCATTCGAAGCATTATATGGACAAAAATGTCGTTCTCCAATATGTTGGGATGAGGTGGGTGAAGCAACATTGTTGGGACCCGAGTTAGTACGTATGACTAATGATTCGACAATGTATACAAACGGCACAAGATCGACAAAAGAGTTATGCGGATCTTCATCGAAAGGACGTGGAATTTAATGTAGGGGATCATGTATTGTTGCGAGTTGCTCCATGGAAGGGAGTTACAAGATTTGGAAAGAGAGGAAAGCTCAATCCACGATTTATTGGTCCATTTCAAATTCTTGACCGAGTAGGAAATGTAGCCTATAGACTTGCGTTACCTCCAAGTATGTCTCGTGTTCATAATGTGTTTCACATATCCGTATTTCAGAATATGTGAAAGACCCGAACCACGCTATTGAGTTAGAACCGGACGAGATAGCCAAGACTTAACGATGAGGAGGTACCCGCAAGATCTTGGATAGAAGGAGCATGTCCTACGCTAAGAAAGGTCATACCACAAGTTAAAGTTTTGTGGAGGAATCATGCTATAGAGGAAATGACCGGGAATTGGAACGGAAATGAAAGCGAGGTATCCTCACCTTTTCAAACACCAGTATCGTCACGCCAATTTCGAGGACGAAAATTTCATAAGGAGGGAGGTCAGAAGACCTCAAATTTTTTTAAATAAAAGGAATTTCCTTTATTTATTATTTTGAAATAGTAAGGGTTGATTTGATTAATGTGGATAGTTAAGGGTTAAATACGCAAATATTTCAAAATAAGCAAGTGGTTATAAAATATTCATTTTTTATTGGAATATTCATTTGGTCGTGGAATATTCGTGATCGCTTGTCGGAATATTCGTTTGGTCGTGGAATATTCAGATCGCTTCGGGAATATTCGCATCAACGGCAGCCCCATGTGTGTGGCCCCATAACGGAAAGCGATTGGATGAGGAAAACGACAAAGTTTGGGTGGTTATAAATAATGGCGTAGTTATTACCAAGTAAGATCGTTGAATACCCGGTGGTTAAAATACGTTGATACGCTGTGGTCGCACAAGAAGATTACCAGTATTGCACAAGATTGTTGAATTATTGATCCTTACGTAAGATGGCACTACTCAATAATTTTCAAAGTAGTTACTTGCTCAATATTTTATTTTATTGATTCAATAATTGTCATATTGATATTTTATATTATTGTTGTTCAATAATTGTCAACGCACATGATTTCCCATTATCGATCAATAATTCATATTATTTGAATAATATTATTAGATAACATTATTGGCAATGTCTAGAAAGTTCTGTCTAAGGAGAGGTTTGGTCACCTAATTGCGCGCCCAAGTAAGGAGAGATCCTTATCGAAAGCCCCTCTTTCTTGGGAACAAATTGGTCATTATAAATGTGATTACGTAATATTATTTGTGAATAATTAATTATTGATTCATATGATAAGGAAATATTTATTTTATATGAATATAAATGATGGATTTATTTATGTGGTTATTAATGAAGGAATTAATGTTGAGGTGTTTTATCGAGATTTTATCTGATTGAGGTGTTAAAAATCAAATCGGGGTTTTGAGATATATTATGGGGTTATAATTTTTAATCCGACCGCTGGATTATGGTAATTTTGGGTATGTTATACATACATAAGTTGAGTATATGTCCACAAATTTTGAACCGTTAAAAATGCACGAATGATTTGTTGTGAATTTTAAGAGGTGTCTCGATTCTAAATTAGGTTTATAATTGATTTTGGTGGAAAATTCTAGAATTGAGTGGGCCCCACTTGTGGTTGGTGAAGAAATGTGCTGAATTTTATTTCAAATGTGGTGGGTGGCAATAGTAGCGTAAAGCCATCGTGTAGCGGTGTCAAGTCTCGCTTTGGCGGGCTAACATTTTCCTATAAATAGAGGGCTAAGTTAGAATTGAAAATCACACCGTAAACAAAGTTTTCTCTTTCTCTCTATATTATTGAGCGTATTTTGTGAGTATTTAGATACTTTGAGAGTTGTCTTTGCTCAAGATAAAGTTTCATTCAAAGATCACTTCCGACCTTTCCTTCCGGCACTCGATTCTTTGAGGTAAGGGATATTATTTTTTCAGAATGATATTATTTCTTCAATATCATTATCTTTGAAATGTTGATCCAAGTTTTTATCAAATTTGGAACTTTTTCATGTCGGGTTACTATTCATGAGTTACTATTCACGAGTTACTATTCATGAGTTACTATTCACGAGTTACTATTCACTATAGTACTATTCATGAAGCGTGAAAATGTTTTTTGGGAATTTCTATCTTTTGGTGTCTGAGTTACTTTTAACGATACGACACTATTCACGATACTCAAGACACTATTCACGATACTTGCACTATTCATCGAAAAAATAAAATTTCTTCTTTTCGTCAAAAATATCTATTCGGATACTAGCTTTGATTGTATCCATGTTTTGATCATTCTTGAATTTTACACCACTATGATTATTTTTGAGGTATTGTTGGACATGGATAAAATAAAGTACTAATCATTAATCCTTAATCCTTGTCATTTTGTTTCACCGGATTCGCTTTCTTTAAAAATATTTTTCATCATCCTCGGTCTTAAATGATGATATTATTGAATATCTTTGGCCCAGAAGTGCAAAGATGAATGATTTCAAGAATATCTTTGGCTTCAGAGTGCAAAAGATGAACAGTGTTTAAATGAACATGACCAATCGATGAATATCTTTGGCCTGTAGTGCAAAGATGAATGATTTCAAGAATATCTTTGGCCTTTAGTGCAAAGATGAACAGTGTTGAGATGAACATGACCGATTGATGAATATCTTTGGCTCAGTAGTGCAAAGATGAATATTTGATTTGAGATGAATATTGATTGATGTTACAGGATAAAAAATATTGATGATGGACCGTTAAATTCATAGATTATAGTAGATTTCATTCTCTACGTAACTCTTCTATGAATTATTATTTCACGCCGCGAATATTGATCCAAACTTGTTGTCTCATTGTATTCTATCGATTTTTCCTCGCTGAAGACTAACGATAATTTGTTGTATATTATCTTAGTCATAGTATTCTTTTATCGGGCTAGTTGAGCTCACCCTTTTCCTTGTTGTTCCATTTTCTTCTCGTGAGGCGAGAATGTAGCGAATGTAGTACTAGTCGGGGTATGGAATGAAGGTTCTAGAGAGAGTTGTTTAGTAGTCCTCACCATTTTGTAAAATAATGTATCAATAATTATGATGGGGATTTATTTATGCAGTGGATATTGTCTAGAAGATAATATTATATTTAAACTCATTAAGATATATTGTCGTATTTCACCTACATTTGTATTATTGAAGTTGTAGTTTGCTTTTTGTACCATGTATTTGGCGACTCAGAATGGGTGTTGTGTATACCTATTTTGGGGGCGTCACAATTTCAATCTCCCACTTGCACTAAAGCCAATCGTCATGGTATCTCATACTCTTCTTCTCTAAGTGACGATTATCCTACTGTTGGATAAGCTTTAGTTAATGGATATGTAATGTTGTTCATGAGAGTCCACTATCTCTATAGTGATTTCCCATCTTTCAATGATTCTAATAATCAAATGAAAGTGCCACAACACATGTTTAGATCCAAGATGAGACTTAGGAACTATTCCTAGTTCTGTAATGAACTTTTAATCCAAACAATCAACTTGCAGCTTCATTTATAGCTATATACTTTGTCTTTATCACTAAATCAAAGAACTCTTTTCATTGCTTGGAACCTTTCCAATTCATCGCACTACTTGCTCAAGATAACGCTTTACCTTGAAGTGGATTTTTCTGTCATCTTGGTCTATCTGAAAAACTTGAGTCTGTTAAGCCCTCTAGTTTTAATTTAGACCCACCATGAATATTATCACATCCTTAGTGCCGGTTAAGCACTTTAAGATGTTTTTTCACTGACTCATAGTGAACTTCTCCATAATATGACTGATCAACATCAGGTCTCGTACATTTCATTGCATGCATGATTGTCACTCATGCGACCTCTCTTTTCAGGAGTCTGTGGGGACTATTAAGAGAGATTCACTCCATAGCTCATCGACATGAGACATCTCTTGGAGTTTTCCATGCTAAACGACTTTAGCATCAAATGAATATACATTTCTTGAGTTAAGTCGAGCATCCTGTTGTATCTATCTATATAGATTTTATCCCCAATTAAGATACTCTTCCCAAACCATTCATGGAGGAATGTTTAGACAACTTTATCATTACTGATTGTAGCATTAGTATGTCATTCCTTATCCGTAGTATATCAACATATAATATTAGGAATGTCACGGCGCTCCAACTGTCCCTTTTGTACACACTAAAACTCTTACCTCATCGTATGTAACTGGATCATCATATTCTACGATGTGTACCTCATCATCATCATCATCATCTATGATGAATCCATACCTCCTAGGTATCTTCGGTACTATTCCAGATTTACGATTCGGTTGTGGTACAATAGGTCTATCTATAGGTTCCTCTTATTTGACTTATAGTGTTTTGTGGTTCTTGAACTCTTCAAGATCTATTATCCTCCCACTAGCCCCTTCAATAATAAACACATTTATCTTAGAAGCGCGTGTTTTTCAGAACAAACACCTTTTGCTAAGTAGGATTATAGAACAAATACCCTAAACTTACTTTAGGATGTCCCATAAATTGTACTTGTCAAATCTTGTCCCAAGCTTATCCTTTGAAACCTTTTCACATAAGTTGGACAACCCCTTATCTTAACATACTTAAGATTAGGAATCCTCCCTGTCCATAACTTTTATGGAGTCTTGGGGCCGGATTTTGAGGTTACCATTTTCGTAGATATGCAGCCATTTCTAGGGCATGACCCCAAAAGGATACTGGAATATCGGTAAAATCATTATGGACCGTACCATGTCTAACAAGGTATAATTTTTCCTTTCAGATACATCAATCAATTATTGCGTATCAAGAGGCGTTCATTGTGAGAAAACCATTTGAGATGATCTAAAAACTCATTGCACAAGTATTCCTTCCTTGATCCGATCAAAAAATCTTAATACTTTGTCAATTTATTTCACTTCTGAATTCTTTGAACCTTTCAAATAATTCAGACTTGTATTTCAGAAAATACACACATTCAACTCTTTGAATGATCATCTCCTTTTCTTATACTAGTTTGTTCAATTTACAAAATTATTTTCACGTAAGTCAAGTATACAAAATCTATTAAGTAATATTTCAGTTCTATAAAATATTATTATTATAAATAGAACAATAATTGTTCTTAATTATAATACCAAAATTTCATTGTCCAACAATAAAATGGAAATAATGTTTCTAACGAGAACCGAATACAATAACAACTTATTAACTTAATAGACTTGCGGTAGGCAATGCTAAACAATAAGTTCCTATATGGCTAATGTAGCAACCTTTGCTTCATTTTCCACACATAGGATTACTTATCTTTGTTTAACTTTCTACTTACGCTTGGTCCTTCATAAATCTATATTTATGATAACCAAAGTCGGTATCCAATACCCAAGTAGAACCTTGACTTAAAGAAAAATTTATTTCAATCATGAACAAAAATCATATTGTAAATCAAACTTCACTAAGCTTCTTTGGTTAACCTCTCGCAAGATGCTTCTCAGCTTACTTTTCGTTGTTCGAGCTTATTGCAGTGGAAGCAAGCTCCTTTGCTATCCGTGACGCTTTTGTTCTTATTATCCTTTGTTTATGCCTTCTATTTACCTTCTTTGAATCGTTCTTCTTTTTAGGAAGATCCTTTGGCCCCTACCAAGAAGACTTGATCTTTCTTGGTTGGAAAGTGACTCTCAACATTTTTCAATATGTTAAGCAAATCAAAGAAAGTCGATATCTAGCTTGTTCATATGAAAATTCACACAACAATTGTGAAAGGAGTCCTGGAGTGAGTGCAAGATCAAATCTTGGCTCAACTCTCCATCCATGACAAAACCCGTTGTCCTAATTGATCAATCAAATTGATAATGTTAAGGACTTTTATCTCATCTTTGTAGTGTCATCATCATTCTAGAGCGGAAGAGCTCCTTAGATATCGATATCTATCGGTCCCACTTTCCTCACCATCAACTACTTGATGTGCGTGAATATAGTAGAAGCATCCATAGTTTCATCTTGTGGCGAAGCTCGTTACTCATAGATGCGAGCATGATGCATTGAGCCAATCATGCATCATCTTGCCACTTTCTAAAAGTAGCAATGTCTTCCTCGGAGGCATTGTGCTGCAACCATTGCGAGGGATAGGCGATGAAGGACATAAGATAGCTTTTCACTATGAGAACTATTCTCAAATTCCTTAACCAATCCATTTAATTCCGTTCGGTTAATTTAGCATCTAATATGCTTCGCAGGTGATAGTAATTTAGACATAGTAAAATTCTGTAAATGAATTTGTAATTAACAACATTTTAACATACATTCTTTTATTAATTACCAAAATAATTTAGGTCTTGTTTTAAATTGGTATCTCCCACTATTTTCTTCAAACTATATTACCCTCACTTATATAGTAAGGCAAAATCTAATTAAAGATTTGCTAGTGAGAATAAGGATCCCATTTCAAATGTATATAGCCTTGTGGTGACACAACAAACTATATATAAATAAATAGGTAGACAACTTTTGTCAATTACATCAACTATGCAACTCCTTTTCTTTTGCCTCTTAGATTATTTTGATCAAATGGTGGCACATCCGAATCAAAATTATCCAAGTTAAGTCCCAACCTAGCACTCCATATATTCAAAAAGAAAAATATCATCCTTGTGGTGACACAACAAAACAATATTGTTCAATTTTTTATAAGCATCAAATGTGATAAATTAACATCTTAAATACTTAATACTTGCCTTGTGGTGACACAACAAACTCATATTAAATATTTAATACTCTATTAATTTTATCATGCTAGAAAGCTTACGCTCGATATTCCAAATATCTTTGAACGCTTAGGACTTAATAAAAAAAATTGAGGGTTTTGTTATTAATTTATCTCATCTTATTTAGCGCATGCATGCATATATATATAAAATACGCGTATTATATTAATGAACATCGCGAAGCATGTTTGCATAATATATAATATATATAGTATAAGCATGCACATATAGAATACTATATTCTACTTCGGATTGATTATGGACTTTTATTCTAGTTTGGTTCACTAGAGCCACCAAGTGAACCAAAAAGGTCAAACCCAGGGGTGCAAGAAATAATATTTAAATATAACTATTACATTTAAACCCTGGGCTCCATTACAAACTGGTCTTCAAGCACTCCTTGCTCCTTGATCTCCAATTTTTCAAAATTAATTCTAACTATTCCTATTACAAAACTATTTAAAATAAATAGAAACCTTGATCGCGATCGAGGGGAAGTACATAGAGAGGAGATAGAATTTACATTCGAAAAAAATTAGAGAAGGCGAGGCTACGCAGACCCCATTTAATAAAAACCCATACATTCATGCATCCAACTAAAATAAAATCCAATCACATTGGTCAATAGTCCATAATCAATCCCATTTATTATCATACACATCATCATATGCATCAATAAATAACATTCATCTCATGAATAATAAACATTCAATATATATATATATTGATATCATTTAATGGGCAAATTTAGTTAGTATAAAATCTAATTTTGAATCAAAATAAACTCCTTTATTTTAATCCAAAATTAAATCAAAATAAAACTATTTTATTTTAATTTATCCAATTTTGAATAAAATAAACTATTTTATTTTAATCAAAATCTTTAATCAAAATAAACTCCTTTATTTTAATTAATTATGGAATCCAATTCCATGTAAAAAAAAAAAATCCTTTATTAAAGGAAACACGGATTCTCTTTCTTATTCACAAATAAACTCCTTTATTTTGAATAATATGAAATCATATTTCATATCTAAATAAACTCCTTTATTTAAGGAAATTAGGATTCTTTTTCTTTATTCACAAATAAACTCCTTTATTTTGAATAATATAAAATCTTATTTCATATCTAAATAAACTCCTTTATTTAAGGAAACATAGAATCCAAATTCAACTCTAATTAATTTTCATGGAATCCAATTCCAACTCTAATTAGTTAAGCATGAAATTTAATTTTAAAATTAAAATAAACTTTATATTTTAATATTAAAATAAACCTTTTATTTTAAGATTAAAATAAACTTTTATTTTAATTATAAAATAAGTAAGAATAATATATATATATATATATATATATATATATAACCGTATATATAAATAATACTAAGTAACCAATTGAATGAATCCTGTATGAATCCCTTGAAGTGATTCACGTGACACCCATTTAAATCCCATGAATCATATATCATTACATATATATATATATATATATATATATATATATATATATATATATATATATATATATAATACATACACTTTTTTAAGATCATAAGAATCATTCTAATTTATTCTAACCGCATATAGATATATCACAAGATCTAATTTTTGTAAAACAAGCATCACGATATAAAATTTTTTTATTTATTATTTTTAAATTTTATACAACAAATTTATGCCCAATTAAATTGTTCTAAACACATATCAATATACATATCAAAATAAAATAATTAATAATTCGCATAAAGATTTGGCTCTGATGCCACTGTTAGGTTTGTAATATTCATGAGCGCAATCAAATTGCAAAAATAAGCGGAAACGTGGAAAATCAGAGTTTTAAAATGTTTCAAACCATATACCCGGATCACCCTTTATGCACAATTATTAATTAAACGAAAAAGATAAAGAATAAAATCATACCCTCGAAGATCGAGCTTCCTCAGGTACAAGTTCACCTCCAAATCCTTTCGCGTTCAACTTGAATTCACCGGGTTTGGTTTCTTCCTTTGATCAACGTTAGCCACCCAAGTGTTTGGCCTCTAGAGGTGATCCACCAAGGAAGAAGAAGGATTCAAGAAGATGGGTGGTTGGCTAAACCTTAGTTTTTCTATCTCTATAGAAAAGGAGCGTCTCGACCAACCATGGAAATATGTAAGTAGTCTTGATATCGATATAAGACTCCTCTTATAAAGATATCAAGCAACCTATTAAAAAAAATAGGTATTATTTAATTAAACCCTTTTTTAATTAAAGGGGCTCCCTAATCTTATTAGGGATAATTAATTAAACTCCTTTAACTAATTTTCCTTCCTAATCCAATTAGGAATAAATGAGAGTACTTATATTAAATTAATTCCTAAACTCTTTTAGAAATTAAAATAATTATAATAATTGTAATAATATTAATAAGACTCCTCTTATTAATTTATATTTAATATTTCTAAAATATTAAATAATAAATATTAAGCTATTTAATTTATTCTATCATCATAGATTAAATTAAATATACATAACATATTATTACGATTATGCCATTAACTTCTTAAATAATTATTCTTCCTTTTATGGTGTGACCCTTTAGGTTCTCCATATTAAACCGATTGTGAATAAATCAATTAGAACAATTCTAATCTTATTTAAATAAATAAATTAAACAATTAATTTATTTAAATAAATAATATTTATTCTACAATAGGGATAAGCCTCCCTAGCGATCAACGACTTTCCAGATAATATAGATTTCAACATTAATCATAAATAAACCTTTGAGTAAATAGTTATCGTACAATTCAATCCTTCCACCATACAATGTCCCAATTAAATATAAGACATGGAATTACTGTCAAGTCTTATTTTATTTAATTATATGTATTTCGATCCTTAAATGCACAACACCAAATAATGCAAATTAGAAACTCCTTTCTAATTTCATTCTGCCTTGGCCAAGGACTACTGAGTTATCATTTATCGAATCACATAGGATATTTCTCTTCTTTTAATAGAAGTGGTAGATTCTTTATTGATCATACATTATCTCCATGTACAACTTATTATACCCAAGCATACCCTTTGATATACCCTAAGGGTCTTAAGGAATAAGTCAAAGTATAACTCATCATACACAAGATACTATGATGATCTCAAGTCCAAGGATCACTTGTACTACTATCACTATAGGAATTCCTATCGATGTACAAAGTAAAACTCCATTAGGTATTCCTTAGCGAGCCACGCTCAAAGAACTTATTCTCTAATAAGCACCTACATACTTGTTTTAGTGTCTCCACATAAATGATCATGAGATCAATCATCCTCATCCAATGAGCAAGCAACGTATGTACCAATCTATCTGGATTCACTAATCCCCAATTTAGTAATCCAATGATTGAGAACTATTTTAGTTTTAAGCTTTCTAAGAATTTCGATCTCATTAGAATGATCATCATCATTATTCTAAAAGCATTGCTTAAAACTATGGGTTTATCACATATTATAAAACAGCATCATGTAGATGATTAAAAGCCTTTAATAAATTAATACTTTTTATTAATAAATGAATAAGATTGTTACAAAGTATATGCTTTATCATCAAACATGATTGGCTTGTGTGCATACTACTTTCATTTATATCGTTGATCGAGACAATACCTGTAACTACATCCCTTGATGCAACTGCATCTTGGACTATCATGTTAAAGGTGTGGGCCATCGGCCTACTCGTCTGAGTTGGACCACCAATAGCTAACTTACCGCTATTAGCGCCCTTATTCCCATCCATCCCCTTCTTCGGGCAATTCTTCTCTATGTGATCAGTTGATCCAATACGAAGAATCCATGGTTTTTCTTCGGGCTTGGATAGTTAGGCGAAATGTGCCCCTCCTATCCACAGGTGTAGCATACTATTTTTCCCTTGAGACTGACTCCTAAGTGAGTCTTCCCACAGTTCTTGCATGCCTCCATCCTCTTCTTAGGGCCCTCTTGCTTTACTCTGGTATTCCCAGAGTTAAAACCCTTCCTCTTCTACCCATTTCCACTCCCACTGGCTCCTTCGATTTTCACTCCCCCTTCTACCTTATTCTTGTTCTTCTTCTCTTTGTAGTACTGGCTTAAAGCCTCATTACCACCTTCGATAATTATTGCCTTTTCCAGAATGGTTCCAAAAGAATTACTTTGGAACACTGATATCTGGCTATAGAGCCAGGGTTTTAAGCCATGCTCGAATCTCTTCGCCTTCCTCACCTCATTGTCCACCTGATGTGGAGTAAACCTCGCCAGTTCATTGAACTTGGCTGCATATTGGGGAACTGTCATTTCCCCTTGTTTCAGTTCTAGGAACCGCATCTCCATCCTAACGTGCATACTAGTGGGAAAGTAGTTCTCGAAGAAAATCTCTTTGAACTGTGTCCACGTTAGGTTTTCTATACCAGCCCTAGCCTGGTTCGCCTCCCACCAGAAGTTGGCCTCTCCTTTCATCATGTAGGTAGAAAAAGAAACCTTTTGCCCCTCTTCGACATTTGCAATAACAAATGTCTTCTCTATTTCTTTCAACCAATTCTGGGCTTCTATAGGGTCCGTAGTTCCTTTGAACTCCGGCGGACCTACACTCTTAAAATCCTTAAACATAGTAGCTCGTACTACCGCACGATTTACGGGTATATTCACCCCATTTCTATTATAAGCAACCATTAATAAATTAATGAACTCTTGCATTGGATTAACCGGTCCCCCTTCTGGTTGATCCACATTGGCTTCTTGATTTCGTTGTCTTCTTCTTGGCGGCATCTTTCTGTTAAAATAAATAACATGTCATTATTACTTTCTTCTTGTTAATAAGTTATTATTCATTATTAAAAAATAACTTCAAACTTATTGCACAATATGTTCCTAAAAGGCTTATATTGATATACTTCTTTGTAGTATAATACTACATCATTCGTCATTACACAGCCTTAGCTGATTACATTATTTTCTCGCAATTACTTTCCAAAAATTGGGATTTACAGAAGACTACCCTTTAATAAAAAGAGGGTTTTACGTCACTACATAGATACAACATATGTACATATCTAACTCTACTCTAGCTACTAACTATTCTAATTTGCCTTATGGCATTCTCATAATCCGTATTGGCAAGACTGGCTATAACATCTCGGCTAATAGTATGCTGAGTTTGCCCTGCCTCCACAGGATATTCAGCCACTTGTCGCTGAAAATCCCCATGAGAACTCCTATGTATATAGGACATTCTGCTTATCTTATTTTTCTTGGCCTTTAGCTCCTGTCTAAGCTCAAAGGCCTCATGTTTCAGCTCATGGACCTTGTCCTTCGCCAAAACTTTCTCATCATGCTCCTCTTCCCACATCATCTCCATGCTTTTCTTGTCCTCCAAGATATCATGGTTTTCCTCCTTCAACTCTCTGACCTCCTTTCCCCAACTGGATATTCCTATTCAATATCATCATAAATAATGCCTTCATTGACTCCCCTGGAGTTATCTCTTCTACAGGTGCTATAGTGTTAAATGACACCACCTCCACCTCCTCCTCTGACATGCTATCAAACAAGGACATGAATTCTGAGTTCTCCGAGTCTTCTGACTCGCCACCACCACTTCTGGCACCTCAGCTACAGGGGTCGATAAGATCTCTACTTGATTCACAGACTCCTCACTCACGGCATGTATATACTTATACATTACGTTATCTCCTAACATATATAACAAAACAAATTAGTTTGATTAGTACACATCATTAGAATAGTAAAAACACATATCACATTTAATATATTTTTAGGGTTAACTTCATCTTTTACTTCTTTAACTCTTGTTAAGGTTATGGCTTAAGGTTCTTTCCCCCTCTTAAGTTTTATAACCTACAGCTTTGATACCAACCTGTGAAGCCCCCAAATCTAGGTATCTTCTAACCCGACAAATGGTGCTACACGGTGCTACAGTTTACACATACATTCAATTAAAATACCTCAAAAGAATGAATGTCTTCTATATATTCCAAAACAATATTACCATTCCCACGTTCTTTGTAACTATTACATGTTCTTTGTCATAATATCAAATAGTTACAACATTCGTACTATATTATTACAAAGGCAACTTATTGGTTCGCCTTAGCCTTTCCTTTATCTTTATTAGGTCCTTCAGACCGTTCGGTCTTAGTTCCATTCATATAGTTCAAGCAAGAGTTAGCATAACTAGCTCATCAAGTATGACTATTTCATTTAAGAAATAGGTTTGAATCATATGAACCGTATATCTTCTATAACTGAATCTGTGACGCCCCCAAATTCGGGTATCTTCCAATCCGACAGATGGTGCTACACGGTGCTACAGTTCAAACAAACATTCAATTGAAATGCCTCAAAAGATCGAATATGTCTTATATATATTAAAAGAATAATAACATTCCCTAGGTTTTTTATAACCGTTACATTTGTCCTTGTCATAATATCAAATATTATTCTTACAAAACTATACTATTACATAAGTAATCTACGTGTTCGCCTTCGCCTTCCCTTTAACCTTGTCGGATCCATCGGTCCGTTCGATCTTAGCTACATTCATATGGTTAAAGCAAGAGTGAGCCTAACTAGCTCAGCAAGTATAACAATTCTAATAAAACTAGCATTCTTGAGACATAGGAATCATATATCTTCAATAATTGAACAATAGTCACGAAGTACTATCGATAATTCAAAATAGCACCTCTTTTCATTCAAAACGTTTTACAACAACAATATTCAGTAAAACATCAATTCCCGGTCCAAGACCATGAGCATTTCATAAGTACTTTGAAAAGGACATCCCAACACGAAGTCCGTAAGTTCGACATAGCTTACGAGCACGTCTAGGTGATCAGCCTATAGTACTCTATGTTGATCAACACTACATTCATTAAACGTGTATACGTTGAAGTTGTGGCAACCTCACGTGCCTGTCATTTGACGACAAAACAATTTGGCATACTCAGTCTCCTTTTGAAAACCACAACAATATTAGTTTGGTAAATCATTGCCCATACTTGAAAGATTAAAAGAAATCCAACATATCTTAAGTCTAGCTGAAGGAATTGGCATTGACTTCATCAGACATTAACTCATGCGAAGAATACATGAATCACAAAGCTTGTCCAGATCGAACTGGAATAAGGGTTAGAGTACTTGCCTTTAGCGTCTGCTACAATTTATAACACGTGCACTTTAAGTCTTTAAGGTCTCTACAGTAAATAATAACATCACATAACATATTAGGTCATGAATAATCATACATGGTTCCTAAAGAATCTTGCCCTTCTTCTCAATCTAATTACGTATTAGATTTGTTATTATTGGTTCTGGCTTTCTATTACTTCATTCTTACGTTTAAATGCAATTGGCTTTCCTGAACTCTAAGTGCTCATACTTAAGGTTTAATCATGACTTGATAATGTTTTATTAAGTCCCTTAGTTCATTGTTAAACAATTTACATTCATTCTCTACTTGTAACCATTCTTTACTATCTAGGTTTTAAAATTCAAGTACTGTGCACCCCATATTACTTTTTAATATTGTCGCATCGCGCTGCGTCACATGTTAGTGCTAGAAAGCCGGACCGGCACGCATGCAAATCCCTTCATTATGGTCGCTATTTGCAGCGTGAGTTTCCAAAGTGGTACGAGGGCCATTTTGGTATACAGCAGTCAAATAATTAATCGGCTTGAGTCGCGCCGTGGTGCGGACTTTGTGCCACAGATAATTTTAACAGATTTTTCAACTTGTGAGATTCCCGTACTGGTAACTTCTTCGTTATAAGTCCAAATTGGCTCGTTCAAGAGCCTACGGTTCACAAATCCCATATTCTACGTGTTCATGCAAGAATTTTATCTATTCGACTTTATTTTCTAAAAATTCACCTATTAGTTCATTTTTAACGAAAACGATAAACGTTCGTGAACGTTCAATGCTCGTTTCTTCATCCTAAGTCGGAATCCGGTCATTTTTGAGTCCGCGACTCTATAATACCAAATACGACTTGTCTCCATCAGAAACTAACGTTTTCGAGTTCAAACACAAAATATGACTTCCATTCTGAGAATTTCACGAATTCGACGATTATCGTCCAATCGTGTGAATTCCGGCAAATTTTATTACTAACGATTTGTTCATCATTCTAAATGGATTCATTTAAATAACTAGACATCTCAACCTATAAATTACAATGACTTATATTCAAATTAGGTTATGACTTATTTTCTTATAAGTTCATAACTTAACAGTTTCTTCAATATAAGATTTTCATGTCCTTATGACTTATTCTTGAATTAAGTCATTTAAGCTACATTCTTACATCCTATCAATCATACAAACTTCTTAAGTTTATCATATAACAAGTCCATATATGTACTCCATAAGTTAATAACTTATTTAGGTTTAAGTTACTTATTCCTTACTCATTCGGCTCAAGTCCATTGATTAACCATCTTGATAAGTTATTAACATACATGATCATTAATTTACACTTCTCTTATTACCCTTCTAAGATAGAGATGGAGGATATAAGATCATTACCTTTGAAGACTAACTTCTTCTTCTTTGGAAATCTAACAACGAAAGGTTGGACTTATAAGTGCTTATTCTCTCTACCAAATAAGTTTCTTTTGTGTTGGATGAAATTAACAAACAACAAATGAGTTGAAAGGTTTGGAATTTATAGACTTTCCAAGGTTAGGGCCTAATGGTCATTAGGACATCCCACCTCCTCACTAACCTCCTTACTATTCACTACTTGCACACTAAGTAAACTTGTTCCCTACATCATATACTTGGCCATCACATAAAGGTCTTGCTCTCTACTTCACCCATGGGTTGCCCCATGGATCCTAATTAGCTAATAGATCATCAATTGGATTTAGGTCTTAAATTACAATGGGCTTGCAATAGTTTTCTTTGGGCTTCACATTAATAATTACATGGGTAAACATTGTTACACTTTGGGCTTGCCCCTTAATGCTATTGGACTTGTACTTCATACAATAGTCCACAAGTTTAATTTATTTGGATTTTAAATCCTTAACGTTCTCAAATTACATCCGCATGCTCATATGGCTGTTAGAGATATGCGCCGGCAGTTCATAACCCTCACCGGGTTACGGCGTAGAGTGGTAGAGGATGAGATTACATCTAGTCATGTATTATCCCAGCGTTTCCTTATAGACATGTTTTGCTCATTCGACAGCTATACACGTCATTCTGGAGATTTCACCATACCAGAGGATCAGTGGCATTTAGCCAGATTGGATGCATTCTTGATGTACATAGTTGCGTATGTGTACATGCCACGATATATGGATGAGCTAGATATCGGTGTCATTATGGCAGTGAGAGCTCTCAGGGAGGGTTGTACCATCGTTCCGATGATTGTGGCGGAGACGCTGAGGTCGGCCACGCTTTTGCGACTTACCCGCGCAAGGGTATTCACGCAAGCGCCTCGATCATGTTTATGACGTGTGGTTTATATAACACTTGGGACCGATTGGGACCTTCCGCCGACACGGGTATTGCTTCACCCATGATATAGCTATGTTTTACTCCTTTCAGCCATCGAAGTGTACAAACGCTATGTCTTGGTCGATGTTCTTGGCGGATATTAGAGATCCATTTGGCATTCTGCCATGCACAGGGCTTAGCTCACCCTACAGCTTCATTACTCATGCTCCAAGTATGGAATATCTCCCTCTAGCTGGTTTAAGGGGCATGACTACCTACCACCCGCTGGCCGTGATGTCGCAGTTTAACTAGTTCCAGGACTTCCATCCTTTTGACGGGGCGCTAGGTTAGCGTTTAGCTTCTCGCCATCTATCAGTAGAGGACCGATCCCGGGTGTATGCATGTTGGGATCAGTGTGAGATAGCTTTCTCTGTTAGCCATCCAGGCTATTCGCTAGAGTATTCTGCGTGGATGGAGACAAAGACTTCATCGGTTGCGGCAGTATCCACAATGTCGGGTAGTGATTCAGACGATGGAGAGCCCATGGAGGACATTGATTCCCACATCAATGAGGAGCCATTTATTGGGTTTCCAGCATCTCCTTTAGGTTCTCCCAGTACTAGCACTGTTGTGATCCAGCATTCGACACAATACTTTGAGCAGAGTCTTCATCTGATGACCTTTGAGAGAGATCAGGCTAGATCCTCGATGTTGGCTGCTATTGATGGGAGAGACGCATCTCTGTTAGAGAGAGACGTCTAATTAGCTCATAGAGACGCTGCTATTATTGAGCGGGATGAGGCCAGTTCAGCCAGAGATGTCGTGATAGTTGAGAGGGATAGTGCCATATCTGCCCGGGACGTAGCCATTACAGATAGTACCACAGTGAGGTCCCTTACCACTAGCATGATTGCAGAGATGAGTACGTACATTGATGACCATAGAGTCACCATGCAGATGGCTGTATATTTGTTAGCTTGTGTGGATACCCTTGTACAAAAGACCACATCGTTACCTCCTTCTTCTAAGAGGGATGCCATGTTGGGCTTGATAGCTCGCATATACACTGATTCGTAGATGGGCTTGTTTTTTCCTGCACAGACTAGCTTAGCCATTTTGTCATGTACAATTTACATTGTCTATCAAATAGCATTATATATATAGCAGGAAAATATATTTTTGATCACTTCCCTTTTAAGATGTGTATGTTGCTCGCGTGATATTTGCCTGTTTCTTCAGGGCTTGTGATCTTGATGTATTCTGAAATCCTCTTTGATGGATGGACATTAAGTTATCTCTAGACAGGTCAGAATGGATCATTGTTCTGGGTGAAACTCAACCATCTTTGGTGTCTTGGGACTTGTTTATATATGGAAATGTTAAGAGGAGTGTGGCTTTCTTCTCTGAGATTGACCGCACCACAGATGGTTGCCAGTACTTCTATTTGTGAGAAGCCTAGTTAATTCCATCTCTTATGGATTGGTGTTGCTCTTTGAGTCACAACTGCAGCTTAGATGGTCTCCGAATCTCTTATTTGGAAGGAGTTCAAGTAATTCCATCCCCTTGGTCTGAAGCCGACTTAAATGTGATGGTTTGAAGTTTGATCCCAGTACCAGATGACAAGTATTTGTGTTTTGGTAGGGGGTGAGACCGAACCATAAATGGATGTCTACGTATTCCTATTGAAGAGGAGATCAGGTCTGCGTAGTTCGAACCTAGTGCAAGAGGTTCAACGCTGTATGCGGCAGAAATGGTGTAGGAAGGTTTTTGTTGTTTTTGTTTTTGTAAGGAGAAGGGTGTAGGAATGTTTTTGTGGTTTTTTGTTTTTGTAAGGAGAAGGGTGTAGGAATGTTTTTGTGGGTTTTTTTTGATTTATTGCGACCGGGCCATGTAAAATGGTTGCCTACCTACTCCTATTAAAGATGAGATCAGGTCGACGTAGTTCGCCCCTCAGGACGATTCGCAGTCGAAGAGAAGTATAAATCCCATGTGCAGGCAATACTGCGGGGAGTAAAAAGTTTGATCCCATGATTCGGGCTAACTGCATGTGTGAAAAAGTTTGATCCCGTCTTCAGGACAAACTGCAAGTGTAGGAAAGTTTAATCCCGTCTTCAGGATAAACTGCAGGTGTGAAAGGTTCAATCCCTGGGGGGATAACCAAAATTGTAAGAACGTATTGAAACCAGGCTTGAAAAGTATTTTTCCCTGAGGGTCAAAGTGTGGCAAAGAATTGTATGTAATGAAGGGTTAAAGAACCGAAATGACTGGTGATCTGATGATCCAACACTAGGATGTTTGCTTGATGGTAACTTCAAACATAGTACCATTTCACGGTGTCCGAGTTGATGAGTTGTGGAAATTCATCGTCGTCCATTTCCTGTAATCTAAGAGCGCCTCATGTCAATACCTCCTTGACAATAAACGGGCCTTCCCAGTTAGGGGTGAATTTTCCCTTGGACTGATCTTGGTTGTCAAGGATCTTCTGTAAGAGCAAGTCATGTTGTTTAAACTTCCGTAGCCGGACTTTTCTATTGTAGGATCTGGCGATCCTTTTTTGATATAATTAACCATGGAAGATAGTCGCGGTTTGCCTTTCATCTATTAGAGACAATTGGTGATACCTGTCTTGTACCCATTGATTTTCATCTAGCAGAGCATCTATCAACACTCTGAGGGATTCCATTTCAACTTCTACGGGGAGCACTGCTTCCATCCCATAGGTTAATGCGTAGGGGGTTGCCCCAGTGGAAGTGTGCATTGATGTTATGTAGGCTAACAGAGTAAGAGGCAATAAGTCAAGCCATTCTTTGTGGTTGGCTGACAACTTTTTCATGATCTTCTTGATGTTTTTGTTAGCCGCTTCAACAGCACTATTCAACTTTGGACGGTAGATGACAGAGTTAAGATGTTTGATGTGGAATTTACTGCATAACTCCTCCATCATTTTTTTGTTGAGGTTCTTAGCATTATATGACACAATGACCTCTGGTTGTCCATATCGACAACTGGCATTGTTTATGATGAAAGCAATGATGACATCTTTGGTAACCCTGGGGAAGGAGGCTGCTTCTATCCACTTGCTGAAGTAGTCGATCATGGTGAATATAAAGTGATGCCCATTACTGGCTTTGGGATCGATGGGTCCAATCACGTCCATTCCCCACATTGAGAAGGGCCAAGGTGAACTCATATTGTGGAGCTCCCTCGGAGGGGCGTGGATGGCATTTCCATGAATTTGGCATTGATAACACCTCTTGACGTGATCATCACAGTCAGCTTTGAGGGTAAGCCAGTAATGTCATGTTCTGAGGATCTTCTTAACACGCAGGGGGCCGCTTATGTGTGGGCCACATACTCCACCATGGACCTCATCCATGAGCCTCTGAGCTTGGTCTTGGTCCAGACATCAGAGGAGACCTAGTCATGTATCTCTTTTGTAGAGTGCATCTCCGCTCAGGTAGAATTTCATAGCAAGTCGATGGATCCGCCTTTTCTTAGTCAGGCTCGCTTCAGCGGGTGTAGATCCATCTCGTAGGTACTCCTTGATATGTTGATACCAAGGGTGATGGATGTGAGGTAGTTCATCTGATACTTCTCCAACATAGTTCCCATAGGCTGGTGCCTTGTGCAGGGAAAATGTGACGCTTGGCATGTGTTCCTTGTCAGGCATGTGAATCAAGGAGGCCAAAGTTGCTAACGCATCTGTAAAGTCATTCCTATTATGAGGAATGTGTAAAAAGGAGATTTCTTCGAACTCCAAAGCCAGACTGTAAAACCTGCCGATGGTAAGGCAGTAAATGTAGCTCTTTGGTTTGATAGATTCTCGTGGATTGTCTGATTACCAACTCTGAATCCCCAAAGACAGTTAACCGCCTAATGCCCATTGAACGGGCAAGTTTTAGCCCCATGAGACAGCCTTCATACTCAGTTGTGTTGTTAGTGCTGACAAACTATAATTTGACGGCGATGGGATAGTGCTCCCCCGTACCGGATACCAGAACTGCTCCAGCTCCAGAACCTTCCATATTAACAGCTCCATCGAAATACATTTTCCATGTATGGCATGTATCGTACTGATGGTGTTGCTGAACTGTCATTACCTTTTCATCTGGGAAGGAGGTTTCCAAGGGTTTGAAATCCCATGAAGGTGCGGCGGCCAGTTGATTCGCAATTCCTTGACTTTTTATCGACTTTTGCGACACGTAGATGATATCAAATTGTTGTAGGATCAACTGCCATATGGACAGCCGGCAATTTAACATGGGTTTATTGAACACGTACTTGAGAGGATCCACGCGGGATATGAGATGGGTTGTGTGACCATGGAGGTAATGTTGTAACCTCATGGAAGCCCATGCTAAAGCACAACAAGTCTTCTCAATCAGAGTGTACTTGTGTTCACTGTTGCTTAATCTTTTGGTGAGGTAATAGATAGCTCGTTCTTGGCCTCTATTGTCTTTCTGTCCCAGCATGCAGCCCATGGCATTGTCACTTATGGACAGGTACATGAACAGGGTAACATCATCCCTGGGTGGTACCAAAGCAAGAGCTTTGACTAGCTGCTCTTTGATTGTAAGGAAGGCTTTCTGGCACTCGTTGTTCCATTTCATGGAGGAGTTATTCCTTAACAACTTGAAGATAGGCTCACAGGTTGTTGTGAGTTGAGAAATGAACCTGCTGATGAAGTTGATTCTTCCCAAAAATCCCCGTATTTCTTTCTTTGTCTGAGGAATGGGCATTTTTAGTATGGCCTGGATTTTGGTGTGGTCCAACTCAATCCCTTTGTGACTGACTAGGAATCCTAACAACTTGCCTGATTTAACGCCAAAGGCGCACTTGGCTGGATTCAACTTCAAGTTGTACTTACGCAACCTGTTGAAGAGCTTTCTGATATGGTCTAAGTGGTCTTCTTCCCTTCGGGACTTGACAATGATGTCATCCACATAGATCTCTATCTCTTTGTGCATTAAGTCATGGAAAAGAGCCATCATAGCTCGTTGATAAGTAGCTCCGGCATTGATGAGGCCGAAGGACAGTCGTTTATAGCAAAAAGTTCCCCAAGGCATGATGAAAGCAGTTTTCTCATGATCTTCCTCAGCAACCATAATCTGGTGGTATCCAGCAAAGCAATCCGCAAAGGAGTACATGCTATATTAAGCAGTATTGTCAATGAGAATATGGATAAATGGCACGGGAAAGCTATCTTTAAGGCAAGCTTTGTTCAGATCCTGGTAATCTACGCAAACTCGCACCCTTCCTCCAGGTTTAGGCACGAGAACTATGTTGGATAACCACTCAGGATATGTGGACACCATGATAATACCAGCTTGAAATTGTTTCACAATTTCTTCTTTCACCTTCAAACTCCACTCAAGTTTCAATGGCCTGAGTTTCTGCTTGCCTGGCTTGAATCCCTCTTTAATGGGAAGGTGACGAAGAATAATGTCAGTGGAGACAATCGTTGTGTAACTGAAGCTGGAGGAATCTGATGATGCTTATATGGATTCCTGTGACTGAAACTGGCAGAATAGCCCAGTCTAGCTGTGTGACGCCCCCAAAATAGGTATACATCACCTATCTTGAGTCCCCAGATACATGGTACAGAATTCAAATACAACTTAATAATACAACTGTCGTGTACAATACGACAAAACATAAACTGTAAGTTTGAATACAAATATTGTCTACTAGAGAGTATACAAACTCAAAAGGAGTCCTCATTATAATTATTATCACACTATTTCACAGAATAGTGAGGACTACTAATGCAAACATCTAGGATCATCACTCTGTTCCCCGACTAGTCCCAGCTACGTTCTCATTTCCTGAAGAGAAGAGTGAAAGATAGGATGAGCTCAACTAGCCCAGTAAGAAATATTATGACTAAGATAATGCAGAATAATTTATCGTTAGCCTTCAACAATGTTAAAACCGATAAAATATAATAACTATCAAGTTTAATCAAGACGAAACAAGCAATCCATTAGAAGAGTCAAGTAGAGAATAAAATCTACTATCTTCTATGATTTAAAAGGTTTTTCATGATTTTTATCACGAGACTCAACAATAAATAATCCACATCATCAAATCATCCACGCACTACGCATCAAGGATATTCTTTAGTATCACCTACGACCACGAATTATCCATGCACTACGGCTAAAGATAATCATGTTTTCATCAACGGTCCTGATCATGCCATAAAACAATTCATCTTTGCACTACGGCCAAAGAGAATCCATAGCCATAATCATACCAAAAACTGTCCATCAATGCACTACGGGCCAATGAGGACTTTTTCCACACCATTTGTAACACTAGGTTATGATTATACCGAATAATCCCTGGTCATAATCATACCAAGTCCATCTATGCACTACAGGCCACGGATGACTTTCAAAAAAATAAACATGAGGATGATGACAATGATATAAGAATTCAATAAAACAAGTTCAAGAATTAATTTATCTAGGAACTGATAACGTCCAAATTGTCAACATGATACTGCTTTGTAGAGTAAAATTCAAGAATGCTCAGAAGAATATTTTCATAAAAAGATACTGGATGAAGCACAAATATCAAGGATATTCCACTAATTTCATGGAGTATAGAAGTCAAAACTTTAACCAACTGAGTATAATAAAAAATGGAATAACAAAAGAAATCACCATGCATGTGGTACTTGCACATGATGTACAAAGTTATTCCAACGAATAATAATAACGGAACCGTCGGTCGAAGTTATTTGCACCGGCGTGATATTCAACGAATAATAAATAACGGAACCAGTGTCCCACGTAAAAACGCATGCATGTGATATTCTAACAGAATAATAAAGAATGGAATAACAGAAGTTCTTCACCAAGTATAGGGTAGCCCACGTATACAGGTTATTCCAACAGAATAATAAATAATGGAATAACAAAAGTTCTCTTCATAAATAAGAAAGAAAGAGTACCCCTTACGAGTACAACAAATAATATTCCCTACCTTAGAAAGAAGAGTACTAGATATAAAAGTAGTGAAGTAGCAGAACACTTTTCTTCTTTCTCTCTATAGTTTATCTCTCTAGAGTTTCAGTGAATTAGTAAGAACAAATGAATGAATGATCTTCTATTTATAGAAAAATGGACTGCATAGTAACTAACTCATGAACGGTCCAGATTGATTTACTTTAATCTGACGGTCCATATTTAAAGCAAAATCTTTTAAATAAAATATAATATATTCTATTTATAATCTAATAAAACGAATAACTTTATAAAAGATTTTACTATGCAAACACTACGCAGAGACTTATGCAAACACTATGCATAATAAAATATAATATATTGTAATTATTGTCTAATAAAGCAGATAACTTTATAAAAGTATTACATTTTATATAAAAAAAATTACTATGCAAAACACTATCTGAATACTTATACGACAACATGCATAATAGAATATAAAATATTCTATTTATAGAATAACTTTATAAAAGTATTATGTTTTATATAAAAGATTTTCTCGTATTATTACATTAATAATACTAACAAAACTGAGTGACTTATCACGTAAGCATCAAAATTAATACCGTATTACTATGCATGCAACCACACGTACATCTTTGTACTTTTTAACACCGTGTGTTTCAATGCTTAATCGTAAAACTTCACCGTTATTTTCATAAAATATTTTTGTCGTTTTCTCGATCGACAATAATTCCGTTGTGGGGTCCACTAATAATTGTATGCGCCGTGCATCGGATATTCTCGCATAAAAGAATATTCCCTACCAATCGAATATTTATATAACAACTTGCGTACTTTTCAAAATTTATAAATACTACCCACAACTATAACATTATATCAAATCCACACCATAATATTCAAAAAAATTATTTCGAGAAAATTAAATATTTATTCATAAAATCTGGGGTCTCACAATCTCCCCTCCTTATGGAATTTCCCCCTCAAAATTTAAGTACGTACCTGGTATGCCGAAGAGGTGAGGATCCCTTGACTTCATTTCAGATTCTAATTCTTGAGATATAACCTTTGAGTGTTGAATACGATCCTTCTTATCCAAGATTTTAACACGTATCTCCTCATACGTTAAATCTTCTGCTATTTCGTTTAGTTCTAATTTAATAATGTGGTTCGGGTCGTCCACATATTTACGTAACATCGATACGTTAAAAACGTTATGAACACGCGACATACTTGGTGGTAAAACGAGTATATAAGCCATAGTTCCTACTCGATCGAGGAAAAAATGGGCCAATTAAATCGAGGGTTGAGATTTACTCTCTTCGTCGAATCTTGCTTCTAGAATAACGCCCTCTTGAACCTTCTTCTTCACATTCATCAGCTCCTGGTGTGTAGCTTGAGCGGCTTTAACTTTATCGATTAAAGTCGATTTCACTCGTATATTCATTATCTTCACGTGGGTTCGTATATTCGCACTTGTAACCGCATACGATCTTCTACTCAACGCGTTAACTACCACATTCACTTTCCCACGAAGGTATTGAATGGTACGATCGTAATCTTCAACAGTTCGAGCCAACGTCTTTGGCGCATGTTACGTTCATTTTAGTTGAAGAAATATTTGAGGGTTTAAGAAATGGGTTTTGTACTGGGGTCAATACAAAATTCAATTTCACGCTCTAGGGGTAGGCTAAGAAGTCTTCAAGAATACGTCAGGAAATTTATTAACAATAGAAATATCATTCAAAATTGTGACTCTCATCCAAGACTTGGATAGCACGTCACATTGATGCCTATCAACTTGCCATCGTCATTCACAACGTCCCCTACGGAAAGTTCGGCTTCGGTGCATTCCACACAAGGAAGTCACCAGCGAAAGGCTCAGGGCTCTTTACTTATGGCTTGATATAACAATGATTGACTTTAGTGGTTTGGTTGCTTGAATTCGCATAACAGGTTGGTTAGGAATATGAAAGCTAACAACCTTACGAAAAGCATGATGAGTAGTTAACCAATCGATTCCTAAAATCACATCAAAGGCAAGTATTTTCAAAGAGATAAGATCGACAGGTAACGTGAAAGTGTCGATTTGAATCAACAAGATTTATAAACATTGGAGGTAATGAAGGTTTCTACTATCGAAGTTTCAACCAATAAGTCAAAGTCTAATTTCTCCGAAGTCAAATTTAAACGTTGAGCGCAAGCAAGAGAGATAAAAGAATGGGTAGAACCGGTATCTAATAAGGTATAGACTTCGCAATAATTTATAATTAACTAACCCGTGCTAACTTCGTTCAGGTCACTCGCTTTTTTTTTTGAGAAGTCACGAAAAATGCTCTTCTTGAAACCACCGACTTTATTTTGTCCGTATCCGCCTTTGGTACCACTGTCCCAGCTGGACTTGACTTCACTATATGACAAAATCGAGCTAGGTGACCTTCTCTTCTGCAATTAAAACACGTTTTGGATTGCTGCGTACAGTTTGGACGGATGTGTCCCTCCTGTTCGCATTTGAAACATACGACCGATGATCATTCTTCTTCCTTTGAAACGGGTGCTGGTGCCGACATCTTTACGTCATTATTGAACCTTCTCTTCTTGAAATGTCCATTCTTATTGTTTTGGCCATGATTACCACCGAAGTGGTTACCATTTCTGACATGTTGATTCCCTCCATGCTTATTGTCACCGCTTTGATGACTGTTATCACCGGTATTATCATTTTTCCGGCTGCTCTCTTTTGGTTTGGTTGACTCATTATCGCGCTCCAATAACTGAGCCTTATTAACAACATCTGAATACAAACACAGTTTATGAGAGATAAGATATTGACGTATCTCCGGCTTCAAACCTCTTAAAAACATCCGCGTCATTCTCTCTTCATTATCAACCAAGTGGGACGCAAATCGGAACAACTTGGCAAACTTGGCTTCGTACTGCGACACGATCATGTTGTTTTGCTCCAACTTGATAAATTCCACCTCCTTCATGTGACGTATGCTTTCGGGAAAGTACTTGTCATTGAACAGCTCTTGGAACTTCTCCCAAGACATCTTGAGTGGCGTCGGTGTAGTGCGTTTATAGATTCCCACCGGTGATCTCGCCTCTTCACGCAACATAAAGGTGGCAAAGGGAACCTTTTGCTCCTCGGAGCATCCCAAGACATCATATATCTTGGTGATCTGCTTTAACCACATCTCCGCCTTAAGTGGTTCTGGCTTTCCCAAAAACTTCGGTGGTCCTAGCTCCTTGAATTGCTTAGTGGTGATCAACCGTGGGTTGTCATTGTTTCCTCCCATTAAAGAACAGAGCCGCGCCTTACCGATGTTGCATGAATTCTAAAAAGCTCTTAAACGCATCATCGTCGTCAATGATTGATCGGTGTTGTTGTTTACGAGAGGATTATCGCCATCCTGTTGCACATTGTCACGATTATTGATCGATGTGGAGAATCAACGGTCTCCTCATGCTCCATTGCTATTCTCAACATTCTCGGATGTCATTTTCAGATACTGCCACAAAACAAAGGTTAATTGACATGTAACATATTATCCCTATATTCTGACTGGCCAATAAAATACCACATAAACTTAGGTAGGTCATACTAGCGAAGGAATTCCACGTCTCTCCCCTCCTAGTTCTATTCTCACATCTTAGCCAGGGATCATATCCCTAAGCTTTGATACCAACTGTGACGCCCCCAAAATAGATATACATCACCCATCGCGAGTCGCCAGATACATGGTACAAAATTCAAATACAACTTAATAATACAACTTTCGTGTACAAAACTGTGAGTTTAAATACAAATATTGTCTACTAGAGAGTATACAAACTCAAAAGGAGTCCTCATTACAATTATTATCACACTATTTCACAGAATAGTGAGGACTACTAATGCAAACATCTAGGATCATCACTCTATTCCCCGACTAGTCCCAGCTACATTCTCATTTCACGAAAGAGAACAAAGAAAGAAAGGATGAGCTCAACTAGCCCGAAGAAAAATATTATGACTAAGATAATGCGTAATAATTTATCGTTAGCCTTGACAACAGTGTTAAACTGATAAAATATAATAACTATCAAGTTTAACTGCACGGAACAAGCAATCCATTAAACGAGTCAAGTAGAGAATAAAATCTACTATCTTCTATGATTTAAAAGGTTTTTCATGATTTTTATCATTTGAGACTCGAATTTAATAAATAATCCACATCATCAAATCATCCCCGCACTTTCTGAGCCAAGGATATTCTTTAAGTATCACGACCACGAATTATCCATGCACTACTACTAAAGATAATCATGTTTTCATCAACGGTCCTGATCATGCCATAAAACAATTCATCTTTGCACTACGGCCAAAGAGAATCCATAGCCATAATCATACCAAAAACTATCCATCAATGCACTACGGGCCAATGAGGACTTTTTCCATGCCATTTATAACATTACGGTTAAGATTATACCGAATAATCCCTGGTCATAATCATACCAAGTCCATCTATGCACTACAGACCACAGATGACTTTCAAAAAAATAAATATGAGGATGATGACAATGATATAAGAATTCAATAAAACAAGTTCAAGAATTAATTTATCTAGGAACTGATAACGTCCAAATTGTCAACATGATACTGCTTTGTAGAGTAAAATTCAAGAATGCTCGGAAGAATATTTTCATGAAAAGATCTTTGGATGAAGCACAAATATCAAGGATATTCCACTAATTTCATGGAGTATAGAAGTCAAAACTTTAACCAACCGAGTATAATAAAGAATGGAATAACAAAAGAAATCACCATGCATACGGTGCTTGTGATGACATGTTATTCCAATAATAATAATAATAACGGAACCGGTCGGAGCAAAATTAATAACACTTGACGGGATATTCCAACAGAATAATAAATAACGGAACCAACTGGTGTCCCAAGCAGAAAACGCATGCATGGATATTCCAACAAGATAATAAATAACGAGAACCCGATGTCCCAATGTAATAAAAACTCACGGCATATGATATTCCAATAGAATAATAAAGAATGGAATAATGAAGTTCTTCACCAAGTATAGGGTAGCTCATGTATACAAAGTTATTCAAATGAATAATAAAGAATGGAATAACAGAAGTTCTCTTCATAAATAAGAAAGAAAAGAGTACCCCTTACGAGTACAACAAATAATATTCCCTACCTTAGAAAGAAAAGTACTGGATATAAAAGTAGTGAAATAGCAGAACACTTTTCTTATTTCTCTCTATAGTTTAACTCTCTGAGTTTCAAATGAATTAAAGAAATAATGAATGAATGAGCTTCTATTTATAGAAAATGGATTGCATAGTAACTAACTCATAAACTGGTCCAGATTGATTTACTTTAATCGACAGGTCCATATTTAAAGCAAAATCTTTTAAATAAAAATATAATATATTCTATTTATAATCTAATAAAACGAATAACTTTATAAAAGATTTTATTATGCAAACACTATCACAGAACACTATGCAAACACTACTATGCATAATAAAATATAATATATTATAATTATTGTCTAATAAAATGTATAACTTTATAAAAGTAGTACATTTTTATATAAAAAGATTTTACTATGCAAAACACTATATGCAACACTATGCAACACTATATCATAATAGAATATAATATATTCTATTTATAGAATAACTTTATAAAAGTATTCTATTTTATATAAAAGATTTTCGTATTATTACATTAATAATACCAACAAAACCGGTGAGTGACTTATCACGTAAGCATCAAAAATTAATACCGTACTACTATGCAACCACGGAGACATCGTCTTTTTTTAACACCGAAAGTTTTCACAGATTAACGGTAAAACTTAGTCGTTATTTTCATAAAATATTTTTTTCATTTTCTCAATCCGATAATAATTCCGTTGTGGGGTCCACCAATGATTGTACCGTCGTACGGATATTCTCCAACAAAAAGAATATTCCCCGACCAATCGAATATTATATAACAACTTGCGTACTTTTCAAAATTTATAAATACTACCCACAACTATAACATTATATCAAATCCACACCATAATATTCAAAAAAATTATTTCGAGAAAATTAAATATTTATTCATAAAATCTGTGGTCTCACAATCTCCCCTCCTTATGGAATTTCTCCCTCGAAATTTACGTACGTACCTGGTATGCCGAAGAGGTGAGGATCCCTTTACTTCATTTCAGATTCTAATTATTGAGGTATAACCTTTGAGTGTTGAATATGATCCTTCTTATCCAAGATTTTAACACGTATCTCCTCATATGTTAAATCTTCTGCTATATCGTTTAGTTCTAATTTAATAATGTGGTTCGGGTCGTCCACATATTTACGTAACATCGATACGTTAAAAACGTTATGAACACGCGACATACTTGGCTGTAAAACGAGTCTATAAGCCACAGTTCCTACTCGATCGAGGAAAAAATGGGCCAATTAAATCGAGGGTTGAGATTTCCTCTCTTCGTTGAATCTTGCTTCTAGAATAACGCCCTCTTGAACCTTCTTCTTCACATTCATCAGCTCCGGGTGTGTAGCTTGAGCGACTTTAAATTTATCGATTAAAGTCAATTTCACTCGTATATTCGTTATCTTCACGTGGGTTCGTATATTCGCACTTGTAACCGCATACGATCTTCTACTCAATGCGTCAGCTATCACGTTCTCTTTCCCACGATGGTATTGAATGGTACGATCGTAATCTTCAACAGTTCGAGCCAATGTCTTTGGCGCATGTTACGTTCATTTTAGTTGAAGAAATATTTGAGGGTTTAAGAAATGGGTTTTGTACTGGGGTCAATACAAAATTCGATTTCATGCTCTAGGGGTAGGCTAAGAAGTCTTCAAGAATACGTCAGGAAATTTATTAACAATAGAAATATCATTCAAAATTGTGACTCTCATCCAAGACTTGGATAGCACGTCACATTGATACCTATCAACTTGCCATCGTCATTCACAACGTCCTCTACGGAAAGTTCGGCTTCGGTGCATTCCACACAAGGAAGTCACCAGCGAAAGGCTCGTGGCTCTTTACTTATGGCTTGATATAACAATGATTGACTTTAGTGGTTTGGTTGCTTGAATTCGCATAATAGGTTGCTTAGGAATATGAAAGCTAACAACCTTATGAAAAGCATGATGAGTAGTTAACCGATCGATTCCTAAAATCACATCAAAGGCAAGTATTTTCAAAGAGATAAGATCGACAGGTAATGTGAAAGTGTCGATTTGAATCAACAAGATTTATAAACATTTAAGGTAACGAAGGTTTCTACTATCGAAGTTTCAACCATTAAGTCAAAGTCTAATTTCTCCGAAGTCAAATTTAAACATTGAGCGCAAGCAAGAGAGATAAAAGAATGGGTAGAACCGGTATCTAATAAGGTATAGACTTCCTAATAATTTATAATTATCCAACCCGTGCTAACTTCGTTCGGGTCACTCGCTTTTTTTTTGAGAAGTCACGAAAAACGCTCTTCCTGAAACCACCGACTTTATTTTGTCCGTATCCGCCTTTGGTACCACTGTCCCAGCTTGACTTGACTTCACTATACGACAAAATCGAGCTAGGTGACCTTCTCTTCCGCAATTAAAACACGTTTTGGATTCTTTGCGTCTGATTTGGACGGATGTGTCCCTCCTGTTCGCATTTGAAACATACGACCGGTGGTCATTCTTCTTCCTTTGAAACGGGTACTGGTGCCGACATCTTTACGTCATTGTTGAACCTTCTCTTCTTGAAATGTCCATTCTTATTATTTTGGCCATGATTACCACCGAAGTGGTTACCATTTCTGGCATGTTGATTCCCTTCATGCTTACTGTCACCGCTTTGATGACTGTTATCACCGGTATTATCATTTTGTCGGCTGCTCTCTTTTGGTTTGGTTGAGTCATTATTGCGCTCCAATAACTGAACCCTATTAACAACATCTGAATACAAACACAGTTTATGAGAGATAAGATATTGATGTATCTCCGGCTTCAAACCTCTTAAAAACATCCGTGTCATTCTCTTTTCATTATCAACCAAGTGGGACGCAAATCGGGACAACTCGGCAAATTTGGCTTCGTACTACGACATGATCATGTTTTTTTGCTCCAACTTGATAAATTCCACCTCCTTCATGTGATGTATGCTTTCGGGAAAGTACTTGTCATTGAACAGCTCTTGGAACTTCTCCCAAGACATCTTGAGTGCATCAGGCTGGGTACGTTTTATAGATTCCTACCAGTGATCTGCCTCTTCACGCAACATAAAGGTGGCAAAGGGAACCTTTTGCTCCTCGGAGCATCCCAAGACATCAAATATCTTGGTGATCTGCTTTAACCACATCTCCGCCTTAAGTGGTTCTGGCTTTCCCAAAAACTTCGGTGGTCCTAGCTCCTTGAATTGCTTAGTGGTGATCAACCGTGGGTTGCCATTGTTTCCTCCTGCATTAAGAACAGGAGCCGCATTCGCCTGATGTTGCATGAATTTTAAAAAGCTCTTAAACGTACCGTCGTTCGTCAATTGATCAGTGTTGTTGTTTACAAGAGGATTATCGCCATCCTGTTGCACATTGTCCTGATTATTGATCTGTGGAGAATCAACGGTCTCATGTGCTCCATTGCTATTCTCAACATTCTCGGATGTCATTTTTAGATACTGCCACAAAACAAAGGTTAATTGACGTGTAACATATTATCCCTATATTTTGACCGACCAATTAAATACCACATAAACTTAGGTAGGTCATACTAGCGAAGGAATTTCCCGTCTCTCCCCTCCTAGTTCTATTCTCACATCTTAGCCAGGGGATCATATCCTAAGCTTTGATACCAACCGTGGCGCCCCCAAAATAGGTATACATCACCCATCTTGAGTCGCCATATATATGGTACGTAATTCAAATAACTGACTTAATAATACAACCGGTATAAGTATACAATATGACAAAACATAAACTATGAGTTTGAATACAAATATTGTCTACTAGAGAGTATACAAACTCAAAAGGAGTCCTCATTACAATTATTATCACACTATTTCACAGAATAGTGAGGACTACTAATGCAAACATCTAGGATCATCACTCTATTCCCCGACTAGTTCCAGCTACGTTCTCATTTCCTGAAGAGAATAGTGAAAGAAAGGATGAGCTCAACTAGCCCAGTAAGAAATATTATGACTAAGATAATGCAGAATAATTTATCGTTAGCCTTCAACAGTGTTAAACTGATAAAATATAATAACTATCAAGTTTAAGTGCAGCGGAACAAGCAATCCATTAGAAGAGTCAAGTAGAGAATAAAATCTACTATCTTCTATGATTTAAAAGGTTTTTCATGACTTTTATTGCTGAGACTCAGCTTAATAAATAATCCACATCATCAAATTATCCCTGCACTACAAGCCAAGGATATTCTTTAGTATCACGACCACGAATTATCCATGCATTACGGCTAAAGATAATCATGTTTTCATCAACGGTCTTGATCATGCCATAAAACAATTCATCTTTGCACTACGGCCAAAGAGAATCCATAGCCATAATCATACCAAAAACTGTCCATCAATGCACTACGGGCTAATAAGGACTTTTTCCACACCATTTATAACATTACGGTTATGATTATACTGAATAATCCCTGGTCATAATCATACTAAGTCCATATATGCACTACAGGCCACAGATGACTTTCAAAAAAATAAACATGAAGATGATGAAAATGATATAAGAATTCAATAAAATAAGTTCAAGACTTAATTTATCTAGGAACTGATAACGTCCAAATTGTCAACATGATACTTCTTTTTAGAGTGAAATTCAAGAATGCTCAGAAGAATATTTCCATGAAAAGATTCTGGATGAAGCACAAATATCAAGGATATTCCACTAATTTCATAGAGTATAGAAGTCAAAATTTTAACCAACTGAGTATAATAAAGAATGGAATAACAAAAGAAATCACCATGCATGCGGTATTACGCATGTATGAGTTATTCCAATGAGAATAATAATAATCTTAACCGTGTCAAAGTAAATTGCACTAATGTAATATTCCAATGTATAATAAATAACGGAACCGAGTGTGTCCGGCGTAAAACGCATGCGAGCGTGGATATTCCAACAGATAATAAATAATCGGAACCGAATTCCCAAGATAAAAAGCATGCATGTGATATTTCAACGAGAATAATATAGAATGGAATAATGTAAGTTCTTCACCAAGTATAGGGTAGCCAGCGATACTGAGTTATTCCAACAGGATAATAAAGAATGGAATAATGTAAGTTCTCTTCATAAATAAGAAAGAAAGAGTACCCCTTACGAGTACAACAAATAATATTCCTACCTTAGAAAAAAAGAGTACCGGATATAAAAGTAGTGAAGTAGCGAACACTTTTTCTTCTTTCTCTCTATAGTTTATCTCTCTCAGAGTTTCAATGAATTAAGTGAAATAATGAATGAATGAGCTTCTATTTATAGAAAAATGGACCGTACATAGTAACTAACTCATGAATCAGTCCGTATTGATTTACTTTAATCTGACGGTCCATATTTAAAGCAAAATCTTTTAAATAAAAATATAATATATTCTATTTATAATCTAATAAAATGAATAACTTTATAAAAGATTTTATTATGCAAACACTATGCGTACACTATGCAAACACTATGCATAATAAAATATAATATATTGTAATTATTGTCTAACAAAATGATAATCAGATAAAAGTATTATGTTTTATATAAAAAAAGATTTTACTATACAAAACACTATGCAGAACCTTTTATGCAACACTATGCATAATAGAATATAATATATTCTATTTACGAATAACTTTATAAAAGTATTACATTTTTTATAAAAAAGATTTTCTCATATTATTACATTAATAATACCAACAAAAGCTGAGTGACTTATCACGTAAGCATCAAAAATTAATACTGGTAATGCTCTTATGCAACCACGCCAGTATTCGTATTTTAAAACACCGGTGCTTCAACAGATTAACGGTAAAACTTCCGCCGTTATTTTCATAAAATATTTTTGTCATTTTCTCAATCCGACAATAATTCCGTTGTAGGGGTCCACTTAATGATTGTACCGTCGTCATCGATATTCTCCAACAAAAAGAATATTCCCCGACCAATCGAATATTATATAACAACTTGCGTACTTTTCAAAATTTATAAATACTACCCACAACTATAACATTATATCAAATCCACACCATAATATTCAAAAAAATTATTTTGAGAAAATTAAATATTTATTCATAAAATCTGGGGTCTCACAAGCTGTCCCAGTTTGACTGATCACTTGAATCGGGTGCTTAATACCATGATGTCTTTTACCCAGCCCTTGTCCCGACTGATGACCCAAAGATATCATTTCTTAACTAGCCGACATAACTTCGGCAGAAATCTTGGGTGTGAGAGGTGGCGCCCCAATAGGGTGGTAGTGAGTGTTGTTCACCTCCAGGGCATGAAAACTAACCGGCTCAACTTCTGAATTCAAACTGAGGAAGGGTATGTCACTTTGTTTAGGACATTCTGGTTCAGTGTTAACCATGACTAGGCTGTCATTCATAATGTATTTCAATTGCTGATGAAGAGTGGAGGGGACGGCCCCAGCCATATGAATCCACGGTCTTCCCAATAGCAGGTTGTATCCTGAGTCTATTTTGAGCACGTGAAAAGATACGCATAATGTATGGGGACCAATTTTGATTGGTAGCTCAATCTCTCCGAGGGAATTCCTGCGGGCTCCGTCGAAAGCTTTAATGATCGTATGGCTACTTCGGATCCACTTTAGATTGACATTCATCTTCAGTAAGGTAGCGTAAGGATAGATATTAAGAGACGAACCTCCATCAATCAAGACTCCAGCTAGCATGTACCCAGAGGATAAAACCGTAATGTGTAACGACTTGTAATGACCGATCCCTTCGGGCGGTATATCATCATCAGTGAAAGATATCACATTGTTGTTAAAAATGTGATCAACCAAATGTTGAAATTTTTCCACATCCATTGATGTTGGCAAGTAGGCTTCTTCCAAAACCTTCAGCAAGATCTCCCTGTGATCCTCGGAAGTTAAGACGAGGTCCAGGATTGAAATTTGGTGTGGAGCTTCTCTTAAGCTTAAAACCACCTTGGCTTCGTTATGACCCATAGTGCAGAGGAATTTTTCAATCTTCTCCATGGGTATTTTCCCCTTTGATTTGATGGTAGACTTCATCACCCGTTGGGGAAGATACAATGGATTTTCCTTCGACACTGCCGCAGTTGTATGAGAGGTGGATCCTTCAGCTTCTCCATAATTCCATGGAACTTTTTATAAGTTGATAATAGGATATTGTGATCTGAATGGCACGTTGATTGGTTCTAGAGAAGCCAATTTCAAAGGATTTTCAATTCCCTTGAGTTGAATTTCTTGTATTGTGAGAGGTTTGACAGTCCCATCAGCCTCAGTAGATATAACTGCTACCAGTACCTTCCATTTAGTAGGACAAGTATTCTCATTCTCAAATAGCACAGTATCGTCGTTTACTAGCTGCAGGACACTGCTGCCAATTAGGTTCTGAATAAGGTGGCAGAGTGCCCATCATTCTTCCTTGCTGTGACCGCGAGAATGGGAGTGATATTGGCATACTACATCAGAATTAAACCATCCTGAACGGGGGTTGATTGGAGGCAGAAGGGAAGTGATCCTTGCTTTATTGATCAGCATATGAATTATTTCCTCCATAGGTTGGCCCAGGTATGTAAATTCCCTTCTATTGGAAAAATCCTTACGGGCTTTGGCACTTGCTCTCTTCGTCACTTTGTCTTCCAGTGTTTCTTTCTCTGAAGGTGATGAGGGAGTATTTACAACAAAAGGGAGCAGACTAACATGCTTTTGGCTGACTAATTGGCGTGTGACTTGATGTTGATAGGTCACTAATTCTGCCAATTGCTCAAACTATTTACACAGAGCTTTCATCTTTCATTCCATTGCAAACTCGAACTTGCCATAATCCCATTTGTTAACACCGTCTTTGATGGTCAGGGATGATTCACCGTTAAAATTGGAACTCTGTCCACTGCTCCAATTAATCATGTTGACCTCTTCCTCTTTGTGTTGAGGAAGAGGGTTGTCTTGTACGTGAGGTTGATCTGGTTTGGTGACCACGATCTCACCAATGTCTATCAAATCTTAGATCTTATGTTTCAAGGCCCAACAATCTTGAGTATCATGCCCAGGCGCCCCGGCATGATAAGCACATTTCCGAGTAGCATTGAAACCCATCCCACTAGGGTTGGCTGGTGGAAGAAAACGCGTGATTTTCTTCTGAGTTGTCAGAAGAGTGAGAATGTTCTCAAGTGAGTCCCCTAATGGTGTGAATACTCGAGGGCGCTTGACTTCTCCACCTCTTGGCAATGGAGGGTTTAAAGATTGTGCTTGAAAGGGAGTGAAATTTCTCCTCTGGATAGGCATATTCTGATTGCCTTTTTGACCCTGTAGTATAAAGGAAACATCCTCCTCTTTCTTTTTATGGACCCTCCAGGGGTTGTTTCCATAATTTCCAGATTGGATGTGCTCAGCAACAACTTTAAGGGCAATTAGGTCTTGAATTTTCCTGACTTCAATCCCATCTTAGCCATATAATCATTTTAGAAAATGGTTTACCAATGCCAGCTAAGACTCTTACATAGAAAAGAGCTTCCTGTATGTCTATGAAGGTCATAACCATTTCTGATTCCGTCATGGAACGAATAAGTTAAGCAGCAAGGCGCCTCCACCTTTGAGCATACTCTCTGAAAGACTCATTGGACTGTTTTTTGACCTTGGTAATCTGGTATCGGTCAAGAGCCATCTGAGACTGGAAGCTGTATTGAGTGAGGAAGGCGTGAGCTAGCTCCTCCCAACTATGGATCTTTGAGTTGTCTAATCTGGTATACCACGAACGGGCTTCTCTAGTCAGACTTTTCTGGAATAGCTGCATCCTAAGCTTCTCGTCCTCTGCATAAGATCCAAGTTCTCCGATGAACACCTTCAAATGTGTGTAAGAATCTCCTAACCCATCATATTTTTTAAAGTCAGGAGTTTTAAATTTTTCTGGTTAATGAACACCAGGGAATATACAAAGGTCAGTATATGAGACACTTCCGTGTGCTCCAATTCCTTTGATTGCACAAAGGGTTTCTTCCATTTGGAGGACTTTCTTCCTGATGTCACCGGTGTCTGGATCTCCTTTAAGATGGGTGATATCATGCATCCTGTTGGTCGTATCCAACTGAAGTTCAAGTTCTATAATGGCTTTATCAGAACCTTGGGTTCCTCCTTGTGTAGAGGATTCATCATGTATGGGTATCCTCGTACCTTGAGTAAACTGGTGTAGTTCTTTAAGCAGAATATCAAAATTTGTGATTTGTTTACTTAATCCGTCAAATTATTTACGTGAAACTGGATTAAGGTCAGTCTGGTCTGATGACGACATAATTGACTATAGGCCCATAGCCTTTTTGGATTTTGATCGGGTAATAGGTCCAGATTGCTTCCCTGCAAAAGACTTGTGTAGTTTAGTCTTTAGGGAATGTGTAAATGTTTATATGCTACGTGATGTATCCGTCCTAGGAATATTATCCTGCAAGGCGGATGTTAGCTGTTTGTAATACAGGATAGCATGTTAATTAAAATATGTATGTACACATGTTTCTTCATATTTCTCATTACATGGAGATGAATATGGAATGACATTACAAGTAATTGATTTTACAAGTAATTTAAAATGAGAAAGCATGAAGAGACTTTCCTCCGCGTTTGGTTTATCAGAGGTTGACCTATCTTAAGTTACTCTCATGGCTTTTTGGCATGAAGGTTCCCAAATCATCGCAATTTACTCAACAGGAAGTTAATCTGGTCTTTCAACTGTAGCGAATTTGGGTGGTGCCCTTCCTGAGCCTCGTTGGAATTAGTCTTCCTACAAGTCCAGTAATCAAACATCGACAAGATAGCCTCCTGGTGGAGGAACCAAACAACATACATTCACATACAACGTGTCTCACCATTTATGAAAATGATGACATGTACGAAGCACTAATATCACAAGCAGATATAGTGTAAAGCATTAAGCGTAGAAAAAATATATGCATTCGTACACATTCATCATAAATGTAAATGCAACATTCACACACAAGCATGTAATAGTTTTGAAAATCTTTTAATAACGGCTTAAGTCCTCTTACTGAAGTGTCCGCAGCAGAGTCGCCACCTGTCGACGTCGGGATTTTTTATTTGTCCCTTTTTGTTACTTATTCTTTGGTGTTCTCATGTTAGGTGATATTTGTTTGAAAAAACAAGTGAAAAAGGTCCGACATGTTAAGAGTCCCCAGTTGGTTTTTTATATGGTTGTACCAACACAATCGAGAAAAGGTTTGTAGATTGACCCAGTGATGTGACACTGGTAAATGGGTCGGTGAAACCTAGATTCATTAGGGTCTGGGGACTTGATTATGTGGAGGGAAGGTATTAGGCACCCCCCGACATCCGTGTTACCATGGTGACCGCCACTTTTCAAGAAACTGTTATATGAATGTGTGTGTGTGTGGATCAATGTGTAATTATTTGGAAGTAGTGCGAGGCCTCGTTCGCACCTATATACACAAGGTTTGAATTTGTTTAAAAATTCAGTTTTAAACAAGATATGGCAGTGATGTTTTATAACAGAGACTTTTTAAACCCTTGTGCTCAATAGTAATTGAGACCTTTTACACTCCCATTTATATTAAGTGTTCGGCTTGATTGTTTTTAATTTTTGAGATGCGAATCATCTTCGAGAAAATAATGTACAAAATAGTGCCAAACTCCTCATTGGTATGAAAACCATCTGAGGAAATCCAAACACCGTGAATAAATTTACAAGCTGCTTACAGCTGGAAATGTCCATCACAGGAACTGAATCTAGATCTAGTAAACTGAATCTGTGATCACATGATTCCTAGGCTCACATGATGCATCAATTGATAATAAAGCAGTAAGCAGGTATATATATAAAAGCTATAAACATATATACAGACATGATCAGCCACCATGAAGCACCTCCATGGAGGATCAGAAATGTAAATAAAGCTGTAAAAGCAATCAACCACCACGAAGTGAACTCCATGCGGGATGAAAAATAAATAAAGTTGTAAAGACGGTCAACCGCCACGAAGTAAACTCCAGGCGGGACTGAATGTAAATATATATATATATATATATAAACGGTAAATGCTCCAGATGTAAAATCCAGGCTCATCGAACAGAATTTGACACACAGTTCATAGATATAAGTATATATATACGGAAGCAAATAAACGCTCCAGACCGAAGTCTAGGCTCAATTGAGGCATAACTCAATATTGTTAGTCCATATATAAAAATATATAAGTATATATATATATATATACAAACTGAAATAAAATCACGGACTGAAGCCCGAGTAAACACACGCAACACGACTCTCAACGTGAAGAATAGTGTGTGCAAAGACAAAGAGAAAGGCTTTAAAGTTTGTGAGAAGGCTTACAGTGGGCTACAAAAGAAGACTTCTATATCTTTAAATGGGATGAACACTCGGCTCTCGCCGGTACAAAAAGTATCTATATGTGAGCTCACAAGTGTTGAAAACGAGAAAGCACTCAGTGTAGGGTGAGTACAAAGCAAATTTTGCAGGGCTTCCTCACCTTTTCTTTTTTTTAAATGGCCACCCCAAGCCCTCTATTTATAGAGGGGGGGAGCCGTAGGTGTACCACCATGGCTAGGCCTGCAGCCAGGCCTCACCGGCTAAAAGTTTCCCGAGCCAGCATGTCCTCGCTGTCTCGGCATGCGTGCATGCATGCACTGTAATGTCTACTTGAACTTTCAGAATTGCAATCTGGGCATCCGACTGAGGTATGTAAGACCTATTTCGGACTGCCTTTGTCGAGAGTTACGCAATGACATGAGATTAGAGGTTGTACGAAGTCAGGAAGATGGGACCATGCCCTCCGGTCTTCAAGCTTCAAATTCTATTAGTTACCCTGCGTAATAGTCACTCGGGATTGGACATCCTTAGTTCTTGTGGGACATTGTTGTGTAGAAATATATGTATGAAATGTCGAGATGGCGCGATGTGGCAAGATGATGACTTTGCCCCTCACAGGGGTTATCGCCAGTTTGGGCTGATAAAGCAGACGTTACTCAGGGTTATCTCTAAGATTAGACTGCTGCAAGTGTTGAAGGTCCTCAGTGTCATCTCTGAGGTGTGCCTGTCTTCCTGGTCTTATCTCCGGGTCTTGTACTGAGTGCCTCGGTTTGAGTGCCAAGGTTGAAGCTGATTGCATGCATTTAAAACAAGCATTTCTGGGGTTATCTCAGGAACTGAATTCCTTGGGGTTATCTCCAAGGTTGGTAGCTGCTACTCCAAGTATTGGGACTGAGACTGAATATCTCGGGGTTATCTCCGAGATGGATCGGTCTTCTCCGGTGGTATTTCCGATATTGGAATTGCATGCCTCGGGGTTATCTCCACGGTTGGAACTGATACTCCCGGTGTGTGTTCCGGGGTTGAGGTTGAACTTCTGGTAGTATCCGGGCTGGATGTGAGCTGTCTTCCAGGTTATCTTTGAAATACGAATCTGCCCTCCTGCAATATCAGTAACAGGTGTGCAAGAAAATTTCGAGTGTCTACAACGTGGATCAGAAATAATACACGGAGATTAATGTTTTAGCTAACGTTATTATTTATTTAAATAATAATTATAGCTTGATGCTATGAAGATAATTGTAAGAACCCAAATTTTCAGAAATTATTAAAATAAGAATTTAGTAGATAAATTTCTTAAAGCATGAGATGGGTTCGAACAAGAATTTATATGTGATACGAGGTATGTGGTATTGTGTTACATAGGATTATATGATTTATGTAACAACCCGATATTTTCTATATAGATAAATCAGAAATTTTGCGTATACTTTTTTTTTATTTTAAAGATGAGGATTTGTAAAAGATAAAGCGTATGTAATTATGTAATAAATAAAATATATTTATTACATGAATGTTTACAAATAATTTTATTTTAGAATTATTAATTATTATAAAGTATATTCTTATAATAATTAATTTTATAGTAGAAAGGTTTTTATTAATTATTTTCCATGAAAATATAATTATATATTATTTAAATAATATATGAAATGATTTTAGAATTATTATAATAATTATTTATTTTATTATATGAATTTATGCTAGATTAATTAAGTTAATTATTTTAACTTAATTAATAATGTTATATATATGATGATAAATCGAGATATGGAATCTAAACCCCAATTTTGGATTTTTATCAAGAATTAGAATAATAATATAATATTAATTATATTTTGATTTTTTCGATCTATATAAATATTTATAATATGTACGTATTGATAATGGTTGGTCAATTATGGTGTATAATTTAAAAACCCTAGCATTAATTTGTTTAACCCTATTTTGTAATTCAAATGAGAAATTCAAGACTACTATATAACTGTGTTATATGATTTATGTTGTGTATTATATAATGATTTAATTAATTAGGAAAAACCCTAATTAACATTTTGAAATATTAATTTCTAGAAACCCTAATTTTTAAATTAGGAACCCTAACTTCGAAAATGTAAACCCTACCCGCTAGTTTGGCACGCTTAACGATAATTAATAAATTGTTTAACCTAATGTGCAAGTTTAATTAATTAGGAAAAAACCCTAATTATTATTAGAAACCCTAATCATGAAATTAGAAATCCTAATTTCTATATTTAGTAACCCTAATTAGTAATTATAAAACCTAATTACTAATTGTAAATCCTAATTGCTAAATTAGCAAGGTTAACAATAATTATTAAATAATTAATACCCTAATATTCATGTATAATGTAATTAGAAAATCTAATCTAATTAAGGAAACCCTAATTAAAAATTTTAGAAACTAAAATTTTACTTTTTTCAAACCCTAATTGCTAAATCCTATAAATGCTATGTACTATACCTTATGGTTAAACCCTAAGGGTCAAACCCTAAGGGTTTGCAAGATTACAAGAATGGCATTAAAATTCCATGCAAATGACCAAAATACCCCACTTGAATTATTGGAGATAACTTGTATATCTAGCAATAATGGAGTTGGTTAGCTAACCTTGACTTCTCAATTAACAAAATCTCCAGCAATCAGCTTCTATGCTCAGTCATACATGCATCCAAGACTTCTATATATAGATTGAGAGAGAAAGGATTGCATTTGTTAGCCTATGTTAGCACAAACACTCAACTAAGCTCTCTTTCAAAAACCAACGAAATTTGGTAGCATATTAGTCACATAATCAAGCCCCGCTACTACATATAACAAAATCAGAAGCCAGAATCAGAAATTTATCATAGAAGGTATAAAACCCTAGCTTGAAATCTGATCTTGATCAATGTGTTAGATCTTAGTTTTTATATGTTAAATATGTTGTATATGGTGTATAATGATGATCTAGGTTGATAGATGTTAGATCCATAACATCTATAAGCTCAGATCTAGTATTTTACAAAATCTGGAAATTTTTGTTGTTGATGTCTGACAAGGAATGTCAGACCTTCTAGATCTCAGTGTGTTTTTTGATTTGGTGTTTTAAGTGTTTAATCTGTTAGTATGTCATAAGATCTGTACTCTGGAAGTTGAATCAAGGTCATAGCTTGAACAGATTGCAAGTTATTCTTGGTCAAAGGTCATTAACCGACCATGACCGGACCATTTCTGGGTAACCCAGAAATGGGTTTTCAGTGTCTGACAAGATATTTAAGGCTCTATATCTGTCAGGTTTTTGATGTTTTGAGTTTTTTGTTGAACCCATGTTGTAGTATATTATGTAAATTGTCGATCAATGCTTTTAGTACATCTAGATATCAAGTAGGTTGGATTCAGTGGCCGGTCAAATTAGGCCATCCGGCCATATTCTCTGTTTCTGGGAATTTCCAGAAACTGGTTGCACCTTATTTTTGACATGAGTTGACCAGATTGTATCTTTTTGTTGTATTATTTTTTTTTGATGATTTTATGTAATGAATCTGTAGTCCTACATGTTGGCTACACATTGCAGCTTATAGATCACAAAAACATTACAAGGATAACATGTAGTGAAGGCTCAAAGTATGACCCATGATCTGTTCATTTCTGGGTAACCCAGAAATGAAGAACAGTCCTGACAACACTTTTGGAGGCTCAGATCTCCTTGGTTATATGTTTTATGAACTTGCTTGTTGTTGGATATTGTAGTCTTGCATTAACTTTACACGATCTGCTCAATAGCATGCCTAGAAACACAACACACACTGATTTACACTTGGTCAAAGGAGGCAAGTCGAAACTGCCTTATGAATGCAAAAGAACATGAAGAACACCTATAACGCACTTACTCTGCATATAGGTGGTCTTTAATGATGACTTATTTATAAAAATTATATTTTATTAAATAATTATAGAAAATTAGTATTTAATTATTAAAATACATAATAAATTATTAAAATTAGTTTAAAGTCCAAAATTAGTTTTAATTATTTTGAATATATTTCATAAATATTTAATATTTTTGGAATATTAAAGGTATTTAATTTATTTAATTATTATATTAAATAAATTATTTAAAAATAATTTTAATACTTGAAAAATCATTTAAAATTATATTATGGTATAAGAAAATATTTTAAGTTATTTTTAATGCACTATAAAAAAATGGGGATTCAGCAACAACCGATTTTCGTTGCTAAAGGTGCCAAATTTCGTTGTTAAAGGTTTTTGGCAACGACTTTCTTTGTCGTTAAGGCTTTTCGTTACAGTAATGAAGCGTTGCTAATTGTTCCGCAACGAACATATTTTTTTCGTTGGCTAAAGTAATACATTTTGCAACGAAAATTTGACTTCGTCATGAGAATATCGATCCTTTAGCAACAAAATGTATTGTTGCAGAATAATTAAAATTTTGTTGTTAAAACCCCATTTCGTTGCAAAAGCCTCGCTAATTGGCAACGAAATGAACTCCTTTTTTTTTTGCAACGACCGTGCATTTTCGTTCGCTGATTGACACCATTTTGCAACGACATTTTCGTTGCGATAAATTATGAAAATTGTTGCTAAAGCTTGCTTTCGTTCATGAATGTAAACTTTTTAACAACGATTTTCGTTGCTGATTATATTATTTGGCAACGACATTATGCTGAATCAGCAACGAAAATGTTTGTTGCTGGTTATTTTTCAATAGTAATGTAAGTCGTCGATTAGCAACGACATTATATTTTGTCGTTTCTTTATATGTGCAACGAAAGTTGATATGATTTGCAATGATAAAAAATATTTCCTTTTAATTTAGTATTAGCAACAATATCCTCTGCGTTGTTATTAGGTTAACTTTTCGTTGCCAAATATTATATTTTTAATGCCATTAGCAACAAAAATTTGTTGCTAAATGTATAAAAAATTGTTGCTATATTAAAACTTGTTCAATGCTTTGGTAACGAATTATATTGTTGCCAAATTAAAATTTGACATTCTTTTTTGTACACAGGTCGCTTTCAATGTCCCCATAGCAAATAATGGCAAAAATACAAAAAACTAAAATATTATTAACTTAATAAAACCATCCACTACATAATCATTCATTATTTTTACAATTAACCATCTAAAGCTACCACAGTTCTTCAATCAAAGTATATATCTACATATATAGAGAGAGTACACTTCATAATTTTATCCCTTGTCTTCTGTAAACATAGCACGAAAATTTGATACCCAGCATTGTAAGGCAGATCGTAGAAGCAGTCTTCCTGCACATATTTAAAAAATAATAGCAAGTTAGGAAAATGAAGCAAATAGGTCACCAGAGGCACTTAGTGCCAAAATCAATACACAAAGACAACAATGTTGTGTTATTTTCTTACTAATCAAGGGACATAGAATAAGGTAATACCCTTTTTATTGACTACCAAATTAATATCTAAATCAAATATCCTGAAGAAGACAAGCATGTGCTTCGTGAACCTCGTCCTGGTGGGTATACATTGGTGCTCATAAATAATGCTACAAGTGAACAGACATTTTACAGGCTTATAATGATGACAGTAAAACTTGATAAATATGTTTATGCGTGTAGCGAAAGTCAGAAACATACTTGATGATTCTCACTGAAAGGAAATTATTGATTGCGATAATCGCTTTTCTGCTTAATTGCATGATGTCATAACTTATCAACAAAAAAATACATATATATTAGTTACTAGTCATGATAGGGTTCAGTTAACTGTCAAGCCTATTAGTGAATGCTTATCACTTCTCCTTACTCCTCCAGGGTATCACCCAGACTTATTGCATTCATGCCACCTATAATTTGATCAAAAGTTAGTCTTATGTAAGTTATTCTTGCCTGGCTCAAAATATTTTGCAACTACATAGTCAAGTTACAATATTTTATCAAAAGCGTCGTACCTAAACATGAGTGCATTATAATAGAAGTAAGCCATTCAGCAAATGAACATGAAGACAAGAACATTCAAACCCATCATTTTTTTTATATAGATAAAATCATTCAAAACCCCATCTTTACAAGCAGTCATTCTACAGTCATGCATATTGTAACTTTTCAATTAATCTAGAATGTTATTCTCAAAGATCAACAAAGATCAATTGAATTAGCATAGTAGATATAATTTTTTTTTTAAAAAAGACCAAATATATGAAAACTACAAACAAACAAAAATTTAACCTGATATTATTGTCGCAGTTCGACAGAAATCTTCCCAAATTATTGATAGCAAGCACACGTAAGCCACTATTATCTTCAATGCTCATGATAGTTTCAACACACTCATATAAAATGGCATTCCCTACATTTTTGTTTTACTCGATTTTTGTCGCCACCTAGAAGAAGATGTGGCATAAGAAACAGTGTACAAAATACATTATCAATTTGAAGTATGATTTTTAAAATATTAATTATTAAAAGAGTAAACTGTCATTTTTTTTAAGTACTAATTTATTAAGGTTAAAACCAAGCATGAATTAAATCAAGTTCAACCCAAGATCTACACAATCATAGATGATAGGAAACAGAAGCAGACTTGAGCAAGAATGTCATTCATAAAATCACTAGCATTATCATCTCCATAGCCCAAGACACACAAAAGCCTAAGTAACCTTATGTGGAGAAAAGGGTCTGATATCCTAGAAATATCATACTCGGGTGTATATGGACTGTTCACGACATCCTTAAGAGATTTAACCAAACCGTCTGTACATTTCTAGAACCACGAGAGAAGAGAAAAATGAAGAATATGAAATTCACATCGAAAAGAACTATACAATTATGTTTCAGTATTATAAATTTAAACAAGATCATATAGTTAACAGATCTGTCAGCAAAATTGCATGATTAAATTCCAAATTTCCAACAATATCATATAATAGTAGGATAATTTATTCCTAAAATATGATGATCATTATTATACCAAGCTAAACCAATAACTTTTACGATCATTATTACAATACAATAGTTCAGTTATATGTAAGACATCTGATTACTTGATGCCACTTAAACTTGAACATTGTCTTCGGTTGTAGGCTCATTAGCACCTGCTCTCTCCAAATAAAAAAGTTCAACTTTCTTATTTCCAAGGCTGCTCATATATCTGAAGTGCAACCACAGACAGAAAAATTATCTGAATGCATAGAAACCTATAAAAGATAATGGAAATAGATCTATTCTAAGAAATAATGCACTAACACATAATATTCTTATGTTTGTAGAAAATAAATAGAATAAAAAAATAAACCTAACAAAAACTGGAATGACTCTGCATCTCTTTATTCAAATATGGTCAGTTGTCCAACTTAAACTACTATATTACTGAAAAAATGGATCACAACCTTTAAATTTAGAATATCCAAATCTATAACTGCACACTACTAGAAAATTGACCTATAAGCTGGGTCAACCAAATTCGAGAATGGAGTCAAAATCATTTGGAAGGTAAAATTTTGTGTTCAAACACACAAGTCGGAGTAAAGATGATTTACCTTTGGAGGATCAAGAACTCGAGCATCATTAGAAGTGAACTCAGCCCTCACTTGAATGCCAAATTCCTTAACAATACCACAATTGTTATAATTATTTTGTCTTACCATCTGAATGCACGTGAAATTTCAGAAATAAAACAATTAGTCAAAACAGGCAAAACCGACAAAGCAAAATAATTGCAAATCCTTAAGTTACTGTTCATGCAGTAAAGATTAAACTTTATAGAGTACCCTTATTAAATAAAGTGAGTGTGCCCATGTCAGTGACCAAAAGAAAATGCAAATGGACAAAAGATCCTCATCATCTGAACCAAAATGTATATTTTATCCACACCTCAATGCTAAATTATTGAACAGCTTTCTTGTATACTGATATTGACCAGGAGGCACTGGCACACATCTACTGACTAATGATACTCATGTGTATCCTTGACAATATCAACTTCTTTTATTTTTTTAGACTGGCTGGGTATTTGCAATAATCAAAGGCAGTGCCATTGTTTTACTGAAAGGCCGAGTGGGGGACTTGGATTTTACCTTCCAGATAAGAATACTGATATCATATTGGGAATTTCTAACCGCAGAAACTGGGGAGATGTTTGCACCAATTGCTATTTCACTATTGATTTGAATGAAGCCTGAGCATAGTAGGTTGTATCAACCAGTTGCCTGATAAGCATCACTCTGCAAATTTTATAGAGGAACAGACCATTAAAGTTTTTGAAAAGCTAGCTTTAAAGAAGTTCAAAAAAAATGTAATTTGAAGTGAAATTATGAAGCTTACAGTCCAATAAGTGAATAGTCTTGTGTTGTTATCACCTGGGCTAACCTGGAAATCAAGTACATCCAACAATCAGACTCGATCAATAATGGAGCTGAATATATACAATGGGAATGTGATGCCAGTTTCTCCATTATAGTATTATTCTTAGTTAATCAAGAATTGGAGTAAAAGATTACCTGCCAACCAGCTTCAATGTTGTTAAGATCTTCACCAAAAGAACCACCCAACACCCAAATTTGGGACAAACTGAATTCATTAGGCTGCTGTATTTTTGGTTCCCAAACATTTATGGTTGCCCTTTCTCCATAGTACTTGTCTCCTTCAACATAAGCTATTGCATGCTAGTTTTTACCCAAAAAAAGTCACCAAACCAAAATATCAGAAGGCTAGAGAAAGTATATTTGCTCTAAAGAAATAGAATAGTACCTAACTCATTAATAACAATGAGAAATATGAAAAGTTCTTTAATGACCATGATAAAGTTTTCCTTTTCTTTTCTTTTTTGTATTTACCTGATGACCAGTTTCATTGATTTCAGGTTTGTGATTGCAACTTCATCAATGGGATCAACTAAGAATAGTACCTGCACCAAGGAGGCCAAAACAATTAAAAACTACCAGTATACAAAAACAAAGCTAACTCCTTATAATCCAAAACCCACACATACTTCAAGATCCTTCTCGAAAAGCTTCTCTAGGAAGGGTGTGTTCTTTGCACTCGTCACACTGTCAGCAGCAATGTAATATATATCCTTTTGCTCAGCTTTCATATTCTGAACATATTCATTCAAACTGATAATATCTTCCTCATTCTACGAAGAAAAAATCGAAGCAATGGAGAAAGACGCTTGTGATTTTCACGATCCTCAATGCATTCCAATTTTATGTGTTTGCCAAAGTTCTCCCAGAACTTCTCATAATCCTAGAACAAGAAAAAACAGTTTTAAGGTGAGCTGATAATGAACTGGCACTAATAGAAGCAAAATTATATGCTATGAGAAGTGTTGGCATTTAAAGGCGTAGAATTTGTGGCACAATGTGAAATGAATTCTCTAAGAAAAAGAAATTTGCAAACGAGATTGAGAATGTAGATAAAAAGGAAAATGATAAGATATACATCACGGTTCTCACTATCAGATAAATGTTGAATCATTTCAAATGTCTTCCGTACCAAACGTTTCCGCATTATATTAAATGGCAGAAAATAAGTGTCAGATGATAGAGATTTTTTAATTAAAAATTAAAATTAAAAGGGTAAAACACCTCAATATCATTAAATGAGTCAAATACACATACAATACGACTTTCTTGGAGTAATTCACACGATACATTGAGGGGAAGGTCATTTGAGTCCACAACACCTTTCACAAAGCTTAGATATCGTGGAAACTACTCCATCCAATGAAGGAAAACAGAAAATGAGTTAGCTTTCTTATGATAAACCCTTTCAAACCTTTTCTTAGTAACAATTAGTTATTGTTCTTACCAATTCTCCATCAAAGTCATCTGAAATGAATACACAATTAACATAGAGCCTTATGTTCTTTGTTTTGGGATTGACTATGTCTTCCTTTCCCATTGGTGTAATAGAAGGCACATAGAGTATAGACCTGAACTCCACCTCTCCCTGCGAGAAAGGGGAAGGTAGGGGAATGGAAATTAGTAAGCACCGAAAAAATACTAAAATTTAACATAGTGTATCAATTCTATTGCCAAATAACCTCTGGGGACGGAAGACATACCCTTGTGCATAATTAAAACTTTGTGATGCCGCACAACCAGCATAATTTACTTGAAAGAAAATCAAACTACAGTCAAAGAAATTATTAAAAACATAATAAATAATTTTAAACATCATTATCACACCTCTGTTGTAAAGTGTGAAGATGCTAAAGGCTCTAAGTACTCGTTGAAGGCCTTCTTGTAGAACTCATTATATTCCTCAGTAGTTACTTCCTTAGGATTCCGGAGCTGCCATTGATAACAGCATTATAACTTAGTTTGGAGGACAGGTATTATATATGAGCTAACACGAATTAACAATTCAAAGCTAACCCATATTGGTTGTGTCTCATTGGTGAGCTCCCAATCCCAATACTTCTCCACAATTGTTATAAGAAAATACAAATGAAAAATGCCAGTATGTTATGACTCCTTTCAAAAGAAAAAGATTTAGTAAGCCAGTGGATAACCGGTTACCTCAGCATCTGCATCCTGTTCATCCTTCTTCACCTCAGCAGGATCGTCATCAACCTCAACCTGTGCAGGGAAGAATATTTAGGATAGTAAATGCAAAAGGATAAAGAGGTACCAAAAGCACTATGTCACCTCTTTAGTATATCCCTTCTCCTGCCAAGTGTAAATTGGAAATGAAACAAACAATGAATAGTTCTTCACGAGCTTCTGAATCCTTTCTGGATGGGTAAAACCTTTTTCTTTACGCTGATTTAAAGCACAATACAGGGAGAAATAGATCAGGGTAAGCTTGGATATATACATACATATATATAGACATATGTATATGTCTATATATATATTTATATATATCAAAAAGTGTCAAATAGTTAAAACAATTAACATATAGTGTGTACAAACCTTAATGCTACATTACAAGTGCAAGGAATGAACCAAACTACACTAGGCTAATTATATTAGTTCTTTTGGTTCTTAAAGCATAAGACAGATATTCTAGATCCTGCTTTCTGTATTCTGTACATTTCCAAAACTGACCAGCATAACTAGAAAAGTGAGATAAAGAACTTTTCTACAGTAAATGGAATGCAGGCAGCAATCAATAATCATTTTCCAGTGATATTGTTTAACAGTGTGTAGCTTTTGTATCTCGAAATATATTTGCAGTTGTTTGGTATCAATCATACATTAATAAGATCAAAGATTTTCTTGCAGCTTAAGATATACCTGATAAGTTCATGAAGAAATACCTCTTTATTGTTGTAGAGGCTGATGACAATGAGGTCCATGAGCCGACTGACCTGTCACAAAGCAAAAAACAATATCAACTACAGATTCAAAATAGAGAAAGATGGAAAACCAAGTCATAAAAAGGGAATTCAATAAGATATGTAGTTCCAGTAATGCACCTCTGCTTGATACTCATATTTCTCAGTTGGTGCATCAGTTGATTCAGAAGCCGCTGCAGTTGACTCGTATCGATTGCCTAGAAACTGCTTATTTCTCGGATTAATATGTTAGGTGAATTCAGAACCGCTACATCTCCAAGCAGTCAAGACTGAGTACCACCTAGGCTGGGCATCAATCTCTCCCGTCTGTTACAAATTAAGTAAGATGAGACATGCGGAATATCACGGAGGCGGTGTTCGCCTAAACCCTCGTTTTGGATTTCCATAACTTTCCGGCCAATCTCACGCATGATTTGCTGGCGCCCCTTGTCGGCCTCCGCGAGGTCTCGGCATTCGGACGCTAGGAACGGACGGCGCTCTTTGGGTTTCTTTTTCTCTTCGTTTTTCATGGTGATGAATTTGTTAAGCATAGATTGAGCTTTTTCTTCATTACGAGCCATTTTTGGAAAGAACTTGAAACCCTGACTTGAATTTGAAGAAGACGGAGTGGATTGGGAGTAGAGATTTCTGGGGGTTTTTGCTCTCTGCAAATTTTGGCCAAACCTAGCTTCGGTTGAAAGAAGTGGTACCAGTACTGAACAAGGCGAGCTGCCTAAATATAATTTGATTTATAAGTTATTTTAAGTTACAGCTCGACATTAATTTAACTTATAAATTAAAAACTAAGTTAAAATAAATTATGAAAGTGTTAAGTTTATAATAACTTATAAGTTAAAATAAATACAAAGATTACTAAAAAGGACATTAATAAAAATGATGCAAAATATAAAAAAGATGAAATAGACATTTCATTTGGTCAAACTAAAACTCAACTTATAAGTAGAAAAATAAGTCATTTCCAAACAAGTGAATAGTAATAAATGACTTATAAATTAATTTAATCAACTTATAAGTTATTCCCAAATAGGCTAAGGGCTGTTTGATAAAATTGAATGAAATAGTTCTGAATAGCTGAATGAACTGATTAAAATTGAACACCGGATAAAAAAAAGTTGTTTGTTAACTGACTCGTTAAAAATAACTAAATGAAAATATTTTCCATTTTATACTTTTAAATTATCTAAAAAAGATATTTTTGAGACCGTTTTAAAGACAAAAAGAGAACTAAAATTGTTTAAAAAACACCTTTTTGTCTCATATTTTTCATCTGTTCAATTTATACCAATACAAATTCATAAATAAAGAAGGGTAATTTGTGACGCCCCCAAAATAGGTCCAATCCAACCAACTTATTCTGAGTAGCCAAAAATATAAATATCTGAAAAAACAACTACAATTTTATTACTACTGATTGTCGTAGAAAATATAACAACAACATATATTTGTGAGTTTTGATACAAATATATACCAAATGTGACTTCATGTCACAACCTTGGATAATCGTCACAATGACACCTTACATAAAAGTACAGTTAATAACCTGTTTTAGAAATTAAAATCTTTGGGAAGTGCTTCAAGAAACCTTCGTATACGTGGAGGCCACGCGTCTGGGGTTATGATAGATATCATATGCCTACGAGAATTATCCTTGGTTGATCCAATAAACTCTAAAGAAAAATGAGAAGATTACTGTCATATTCTTTCCAATGGTGAGTCTTCTCTTGACATATCATTATCTCTACCGTCTCTAATTGAGAATTATACTTCAACCAAACTCCAAGATCATATAGGTAGTGCTTGTAGATATACTCAGCAAGTGGATGTGAACAACCTTGTCTTATGATAACACGAAGTCGCATGTCATTAGACATCTTGTATGATAGTGGCAAAACACTATTCCAAACGTTGGGTTCGCCTCACCCTATTTGGTTCACCAAATATAACTACTAAATGATGTATAAAATACAACCCACTTTTCTATACTGTTTTAGAAGAACCTCCACAACTAGAGACCACCGCTCTATTCCCCACATTACCCCAGCTTCTACCCAAATTACACTCTTATTACCTGAAAGGAATTGTGAAGCAAAAGGGTGAGTACAACTAGCTCAGTAAAGAATATTATGACTAGAGATAATTAAATTCTCAATAGCCTTCATCAATAAAAAATCAGAGATTTAGAACATATTGTAGATGATAAAACTTTTCAACCATAGTTGCAGCAGAACGAACAATCCATTAGAAGAGTCAAATAGACCATAAAGTCTATTATCTTCTCCATGTTAAAAGTCCACCAACAATGTTTTAACCTCAGAACATCAATCAATGGTTCCTCATCCACGGTCGTATGAATAACTTCATAATCATAATTGTAGTTCTAAATTCCTTTTCGCATTCGGATTGAAGATAATTTTCATCACCGTCTTTACCTCGAAACATCAAAGATCATGGTTATACCAAATCACAGTTCTCTGCTCATAATCATACTAATAAATTTATCTTTGCACTACTGACAAAGATATTCATCAACAGATTCATCTTTGCACTACGAGCCAAAGATATTCAATGACAGTCATCATCTTTGCACTACTGAGCCAAAAGACATTCATATCTCAAAGAAATACATAATCATTTCGAATTTATATAAACCATAATTATAACCATGTTGATCAATTCACCTTGCACTTAAGCTAAAAATATTCCATTGTAAATTCAATGGTCATGATCATAATAGTCAACAATTCAACTTTGCACTACTGGCCAAAGAGAACGCATAGTCATGATCATACAAATACTTTACCCATCTTTACACTCAAGTCAAAGGGAAATTCCATCACCAGGGTTATAAAAATGTTATATATGATAATAAAAACAATAGGATCAACAACTATATTTAATTTCAAGAGCGATATTCATAAATCAACGATAATTTGGTCAGAAAAAGAAATCAATTTTGTCGTGAATAGTACTCGTGAATAGTAACTCGTGAATAGTAACTCATGAATAGTAACTCGTGAATAGTACTCCGTATCCGTGAATATACATGAATAGTGTTGTATACGTGAATAGTACTGTATACGTGAATAGTAACCCCGACACAAAAAGTTCTAAATTTGATAAAAAGTTCAAACCAATATTTCGGCATAATGATATTGAAGAAAATAATATCATTTAAGAAGAAAATAACATCCCTTACAATACCTTAAAATCCCTTACTTCAAAAGAGCAGTATTTCTAACTGGAATATCGGATATAACGCTGAAGAGAACTTGCACTGTATAGCAACACTCAAGATATCTAAATACTCACAAAAATACGCTCGATAATATAGAGAGAGAAAACTTCAGTTTCTGGTGTGATTTTCAATTCTAACCTAAGCACCCTTTTTATAGGAAAATGCTTAGAACACCAAAGCAGAAAATTTAATAAAATATTAATATATAATTAAAAATTTCCTACGCCCACTTAGACTTCTGAATTCAGCATATTTTGCAACACATGTGGGGCTCATCAATCACACAAAACATGTTTTTCTTAAAAAAAATATTTAAAACTCCAAAAATCAATTATTTCGGAACTTCAATAATGCATAATAAATAGCCCTTTTATCAGAAAAATTCGAATCTTATGTTTTTCCATAGAAAATTCAATTCTCTACAACTTTGAAAGTTTAAGTTTTTTTAAATTCCAAATAAAAATTGACCGAAATCCACATACAGACGATTTTTCAGGCTATAATCAAATTTTAGTCAAGAAATGGGGTCCATCGACACACAAAACATGTGTTAATCATTTAATGCAACAAAAATACTCTCCTCATATACTCATATATCCCACATTCATTGCAAAAATATCACCATTATTATATTTATTAAAATATAATAATATATTTGAATGAACTATTTTATCAGAAAAAGATGAAATATTAATTTTCAACAATTGTCACATTAAAAATTTTCTCCATCTACATCCACATAAAATCAATATTTTTCTCATCATATAAATCAATAATTAATTATTCACAAATAATATTTCGAGAATCACATATCGACAACCGGTAGTTCCCGAGAAAGAGGGGATTTCGATAAGAATTTCTCTCCTTCTTGGCGCAGCAATTAGGTGACCAAACCTCTTAGAAATGAACTTTCTAGACATTGCCAATAATATTATCTAGTAATATTATTAAAATAATATGAATCATTGATCTGATAATGGGAAATACTGTGTAGTGACAATTATTAAAATAACAATAATATAAAATATCAACGTAGCAATTATTGAATCGATAAAATAAAATATTGAACAGTAATTACTGTAACAATTATTGAGTAGTGCCTTCTTACGTAAGAATCAATAATTGGTGCAATACCGTGTGCTACCGTTCAACAACGCGTATTACGTAATTTGCACCTCATTTGGTGGAGAATGAGGAACGTATGACGCGGATGTTTCTTAGAGGTTTGAAACCCGGCATACGTCGAAGATCTCATTTCTCATAAATTTTCTCTCTATTCGGATGTTGTAAATGAGGGCTCAATTATTAGAGCGAGATAACGAGTAATACAATCAACCGAGGACCACAACCTGAGGATCATACTGGGAGATGGTAGTCAACAAAACAATGATAACCAGTGGAGAAAGAAAAAGACGGACAAAAATGGTAACCACTCTGGTGGTAATCATGGCCATGAAAATAAAAGAAGCGAGTCAGGAGGAGATTTTAAAAATAGGATATTTAACAATGACCATGTGAAGGCAGCGGTCTTGGCGACAATCGGTTCTATGGGAGGAGAACGACCACCGGTCGTATATTCTAAATCTGGGAAAGAGGGACATATCATTGAAACCGCCCACAACAGCTTTAAGGTATGCTATAATTGTGGAAAAGAAGGACATATCGCTCGAGATTATGCGCAGATATAAAACCAGTCCAATAGAATGGTGACTCAAAAGGATGTCCCGAAAAGTCAAAGTCAATCGGCGGTTCACGGAAGAGCGTTTGTCGTGGCCAGGGTCAAAATCGAGGAACCCAAACGAAGTTAGCATGGGTTAGTTAATTATAAATTCTTCCAAGTTTATACCTTACTAGATACCGATTCTACCCATTCTTTTATCTCTCTTGCTTGCGCTCAACGTTTGAACTTGACTACGGAGAAATTAGACTTTGACCTATCTCATGGAGACTCCATTAGGAGAAACTTTCATTACATCCGTTGTTTAAAAATCTTGCTTGATTCAGTTGGCACTATCACATTACTGTTAACCTTATTTCTATAGAGATATTTGCTTTTGATGTGATTTTAAGGTTAACTACTCATCATGCCGAAAATTGATTACTTTACGTAAGGTTGTTAGTTTTCATATTCCTAAGCAACTCATTATTCAATTCAAGCAATCAAACCATTGTAGTCAAACATTTTCATATCAAGCCATGAAGTCATTCGTTTATTACGGATGTCAAGTTTTCTTAGTCCATGTTATGGATTTGAATAAAGACACGTCGATTTGAATAATATTCCTGTTGTTATTTATTTTTCTGACGTATTTCTCAAGAATTTCTTGGCTTACTCCCAAAGCTCGATATTAAATTTTGTATCGAATTTGAACCCTAAGTACAAAACTCATTTCTAAAATCTCATATCGAATGGCTCTATTGAACTTCGAGAATTAAAAATTCAACTATAGAATTTGGTACTGAGCCTTTATCCGGTGACTTCCTTTGTGGAATGCACCGCTTTGACTCTCGTAGGGGACACCATATTCGTGCGATAGTAAAGCGATAGGTGTCATTGTAACGTCTTATCCAAGGTTGGGATATGAGTCACGATTGAGAACAACCTAAGTCGATGAATCGAAATACGTAGCTTTCTAGGCTTAGTTGGATATTATCGGAGATTCGTTGAAGGATATTCTCGAATCGCTATTCCATTAACGCAGCTGACTCGTAGAGATACAAAATTCGAATGGAGCAAGGAATGTGGGAAGAGCTTCGAAGAACTCAAGAGGAGACTCATTTCAAGGCACATGTTCTGACCATGCCATCCTGGAAAAGCGAACGTGGTAGGCGACGTGTTGAGTAGAAGATCGTATACAAGTCTGAGTACGATATTGTCAAAGACTCATTTCAGTATAATTTACAAATAATAGAGATGGAGATGAAAACTCTAGTTACCCACGTGATGATATCTGAGTATAATCGACTTTAATCGATAAAGTTAAAAGTCGCTCAAGCTACACACCGAGTGATGAATTTGAAGAAGGAGGTGCAAGAAGTTGTTATTTCAAAAGCGAGAGAATCGGTGAGGTGAGGAAAGCTCAAATCTTGATTTATTAATCCATTTAAAATTCTCGATCGAATAGGAACTGTGGCCTATAGACTCGTTTTTACCGCCAAGTATGGCGTGTTCATAACGTTTTCACGTATCGATGTTACATAAATATGTGGACGACCAACCACGTCATTGAGTTAGAACCGGACGAGATAGCAGAAGACTTAACGTCACGAGGATGTACATGTCAAGATCTCTGGATAGGAAAGAACATGTCCCTACGTCTGAAGGTCATACCACAAGTTAAAGTTTTGTGGAGAAACCATGCTATTGAGGAAATGACACGGGAGTTGGAAACGGAAATGAAAGTGAGGTATTCTCATCTTTTGAAACACACAGTAGTGCGTCGTCGTCAATTTCGAGGACGAAATTTCATAAGGAGGGAGGTTGTAAGACCCCAAATTATTAATAAATGAAATTTATTTTCCTCTATTTATTATTTTGAAATAGTAAGGGTTGATTTGATTAATGTGGATAGTTATGGGTAAAATACGTGAAATATTTCGAATAAGCAAGTGGTTATAAAATATTCATTGTTGTTGGGAATATTCGTTTGGTCGTGGAATATTCTTGATGTCGGGGAATATTCGCACGACGACGCAGTCTTTTGTGGGCCCCGTAACGGAAAGCGATTGGATGAAGAAAACGACAAATATAAGTTGTTTATAAATAATTGGCGTAGTTATTCACAGATTATCTTGTTGGAATACCCGGTGGTTAAAACACACTAATACGCCGTTGCGAATTGAGCGGTAGCACGGTATTGCACCAATTATTGATTCTTACGTGAAGGCACTACTCAATAATTATTACGATAATTCTTCGCTCGATATTTTATTTTATTGATTTAATAATTCTTTGCGTTGATATTTTATATTCTTTGTTGTTTCAATAAATTGTCATTACACAAAGATTTTTCATTATCAAAGCAATAATTCATATTATCTGAATAATATTATTAGATAACATTATTGGCAATGTCTAGAAAGTTACATCTCAGGAGAGGTTTGGTCACCTAATTGCGGCGCCAAGATGAGGAGAAATCTTTATTGGAAAGCCCCTCTTTCATTAGGAACTACCACAGTTGCAAATCTTGTGATTCTGTAATATTATTTGTGAATAATTAATTATTGATTTATATGATGAGGAAAATATTGATTTTATGTGGATATAGATGGAGAAAAATTTTAATGTGACAATTGTTGAAAATTAATATTTTATTTTTTACGATAAAATAATTCATTTAAATATATTATTTTAATAATATATTAATCTGTGATATTTTACAACGAATGTGGGATATATGAGTATACGAGGAGGAAGAGTATTTTGTTGCAATAAATGTTTAAAACATGTTAAACATGTCGGTGGACCCCATTTCTTGATTTGAAATTTGATTATAAATTTGTAAAATTGTCCGTATGTGGATTTGGTCAATTTCTGTTTGGAATTTGGAAAAACTTTCTTCTGCAAAGTTGTAGAGAATTGAATTTCCTATAAAAAGTCGCGAGATTCAATTTTCTGATAAAATGACTATTTATTATGAATTATTGAAGTTACGAAGTTCAAAATAATTGATTTTGGAAGTTTTATTTATTTTTATTAATAAAACGTTTTTTTATATGTTGTGGGCATATTTAACATGTGCATGGTGGCTGAATTCAGATTCAAGATGTGGGCGTATGAATTTTGTTTATATATAATATTATTATATTCAATTTTACTGCTTTGGTGTTAAGCGATTTCCTATAAATAGGGTCTTGGGTTAAAATTGAAAATCACACCGAAATCAAGTTTTCTCTCTATATTATCGGCGTATTCTTGTGAGTATTTTGAGTATACTTTGAGTATTTCTATACGGTGCAAGTTCAAGTCATAGCTTTATATCCTGTGTTTCAACTAGAAGATCGTCTTTCGAGGTAAGGGATGTTATTTTCTTCTCAAATGATATTATTTCTTCAATATCATTATGCTGAAATATTGGTTGAAACTTTTTATCAAATTTAGAACTTTTTCATGTCGGGGTTACTATTCATGAGTTACTATTCATGAGTTACTATTCACGAGTTACTATTCACGAGTACTATTCACGAAGCGTGAAGATGTTTTTTGTGAAATTTCTATCTTTTGGTGTCAGAGTTACTATTCACGTATACGGCACTATTCACGTATACGGCACTATTCACCGAAAAATGAAATTTCTTCTTTTTGTCCAAAATATCTATTCTGGATACTAGCTTTGATTGTATCCATGTTTTGATCATTCTTGAATTTTACACCACTGTGATTATTTTTGAGGTATTTTTGGACGTGGATAAAACAAAGTACGAATCCTTAATCCTTAATCCTTGTCATTTTGTTTCACTGGATTCGTTTCTTTAAAAATATTTTCATCATCTTCAGTCTTAAATGATGATATTATGGAATATCTTTGGCCTGTAGTGCAAAGATGAATGATTTCTGAAGAATATCTTTGGCCTGTAGTGCAAAGATGAACAGGTGTTTAGATGAACATGACCAACTGATGAATATCTTTGGCTGTGTAGTGTGCAAGATGAATATTTGATTCCGGATGTATATTGATTGATGTTACAGGATAAAATATCGACGATGAACTTTTAAATTCATACATAGAAGATAGTAGTTTGCATTCTCTACTTAACTCTTCTAATGAATTATTATTTCATTATATCGATTTAAAATTTGTTGTCTATTGTATTCTATTAGATTTTTCTTGTTTGAAGACTAACGATAATTTGTTGTATATTATCTTAGTCATAATATTCTTCTATCGGGCTAGTTGAGCTCACCCTTTTCCTTGTTGTTCCATTTTTCTTCTCGGGAGGCGAGAATGTAGCGAGTACTAGTTGGGGTATGGAATGAAGGTTCTAGAGAGAGTGGTTTAGTAGTCCTCACCATTTTATAAAATAATGTATCAATAATTATGATGGGGATTTATTTGCGTGTGGATATTGTCTTCGATGGCAATATCTCGTATTTAAAATCACAGCTTATATGTTGTAATAATAAAGTTGTAGTTATTTACATACCATGTATTTGGCGACTCGAGAATGGGTTGGATGGAATGGACCTATTTTGGGGGCGTCCACGGTTGGTATCGAGCTTAGGGATATGATCTCCGGTGGAGATCGAGGAATAGAATTAGGAGGGAGAGACGAGTAAATCCTTCGCTAGTGTGTCTACCTAAGCTTATTTGTTAGTTGGTTAGTATATAGGGATATTATGTGATATATTGATTTCCTTAATTAACCCTTGTTTTATGATGATGATTCGAGAATGTCGATGAGAATATTAACAATTGGAGTAAATGAGACCGTGGAGATGCCCAGATATTTACCAACGAGGAGAACGTGCAACAGTGGGGCAATGTACCTCCTGTGAACAACACCACCGAAAGCGAGATGATGAACGAGGGATGTTTAGAAGCTTTTTTGCGATTCATGCAAAAATCGAGACGAGGACTCGTGTTCAAAATCTGAGGAGGAAATGATAGCAATTCACGGGTTATCACAACAAGCGATTCAAAGAGTTGGGACCACCGAATTTAAGGAAAGCCGGATCCGATCATGCCGGAAACATGGGTCAAGCAAATTACCAAGATATTCGATGTCTTGGGATGCACGAGAACAAGGTTCCATTCGCCACCTTTATGTTCCGTGGGCGAGGCGGACTCTTGGTGGGAGTCTCTGAAGCGTACTATCCAAATACTTTTCGGCGTGTCTTGGGAGACGTTTGAAACTATTTAATGACAAATACTTTCCGAAAGTGTTCGTCATATGAAGGAAGTGGAGTTTATTAGATCGGCGCGAACAACATGACGGTGTCTCAAAGACGAGGCAAAGTTTGCGAGTTATCGAGGTTTGCACCTCATTTGGTGGAGAATGAGGAACGTATGCCGCGGATGTTTCTTAGAGGTTTGAAACCCGACATACGCCGAAGATCTCATTTCTCATAAATTTTCTCTCTATTCGGATGTTGTAAATGGGCTCAATTATTAGAGCGAGATAACGAGTAGTCTGATCAACCGAGGACCACAACCGAGGATCATCTAGGAGATGGTAGTCAACAAAACAACGATAACCAAAGGAGAAAGAAAAAGACGGACAAAAATGGTAACCACTCTGGTGGTAATCATGGCCATGAAAATAGAAGAAGCGAGTCGAGGAGGAGATTTTAAAAGAGAGATTTAACAATGACCATGTGAAGACGATGAAAGCTGGCGAAGAATCGGTTCTATGGGAGGAAAACGACCACCGGTCATATGCTACAAATGCGGGAAAGAGGGACATATCATTGAAACGCCCACAACAGTTTAAGGTATGCTATAATTGTGGAAAAGAAGGACATATCGCTCGAGATTATGCAGTATCGAAACCCAGATCCAAAGGAATGGTGACTCAAAAGGATGTCCCGAAAAAGTCAAAGTCAATGGTTCTGGAAGAGCGTTTATCGTGGCCAAATCAAAATGCGAGGAACCCAAACGAAGTTAGCATGGGTTAGTTAATTATAAATTCTTCTGAAGTTTATACCTTACTAGATACCGGTTCTACCCATTCTTTTATCTCTCTTGCTTGCGCTCAACGTTTGAACTTGACTACGGAGAAATTAGACTTTGACCTATCTGTGGAGACTCCATTAGGAGAAACTTTCATTACATCCGTTGTTTAAAAATCTTGCTTGATTCAGTTGGCACTATCACATTACACAGTAACCTTATTTCTATAGAGATATTTGCTTTTGATGTGATTTTAAGGTTAACTACTCATCACGCCAAATTGATTACTTTACGTAAGGTTGTTAGTTTTCATATTCCTAAGCAACTTTTGTTATTCAATTCAAGCAATCAAACCATTGTAGTCAAACATTTTCATATCAAGCCATGAAGTCATTCGTTTATTACGGATGTCAAGTTTTCTTAGTCCATGTTATGGATTTGAATAAAGACACGTCGATTTGAATAATATTCCATTTGTTATTTATTTTTCCCGACGTATTTCTGAAGAATTTCTTGGCTTACTCCCAAAGCACGATATTAAATTTTGTATCGAATTTGAACCCTGAAGACAAAACTCATTTCTAAAATCTCATATCGAATGGCTCTATTGAACTTCGAGAATTAAAAATTCAACTATAGAATTTGGTACCGAGCCTTTATCCGGTGACTTCCTTTGTGGAATGCACCGGCCGAGACTCTCCGTAGGGGACACCATATTAAATGCGATAGTAAACTGATAGGTGTCATTGTAACGTGCTATCCAAGGTTGGGATATGAGTCACAGTTGAGAACAACCTAAGTCGGTAATCGAAATACGTAGCTTTCAGGCTTAGTTGGATATTATCGGAGATTCGTTGAAGGATATTCTCGAATCGCTATTCCATTAACGCAGTGACTCGTAGAGATACAAAATTGAATGGAGCAAGGAATGTGGGAAGAGCTTCAAGAACTCGAGAGAGACTCATTTCAAAGACATGTTCGACCATGCCATCCTGGAAAAGCGAACGTGGTAGGCGACGTGTTGAGTAGAAGATCGTATACAAGTCACGAGTACGATATTGTCAAAGACTCATTTCAGATAATTTACAAATAATAGAGATGGAGATGAAAACTCTAGTTACCCACGTGATGATATATACTGAGTATAATCGACTTTAATCGATAAAGTTAAAGTCGCTCTTGCCACACACCCAGAGTGATGAATTTGAAGAAGGAGGTGCAAGAAGTTGTTATTTCAAAAGCGAGAGAATCGGTGAGGTGAGGAAAGCTCAAATCTTGATTTATTAATCCATTTAAAATTCTCGATCGAATAGGAACCGTGGCCTATAGACTAGACTTCGCCGCCAAGTATGACGCGTGTTCATAACGTTTTTCACGTATCGATGTTACATAAATATGTGGACGACCCGAACCACGTCATTGAGTTAGAACCGGACGAGATAGCCGAAGACTTAACGTACGAGGATGTACATGTCAAGATCTCGGATAGGAAAGAACATGTCCTACGTACGAAGGTCATACCACAAGTTAAAGTTTTGTGGAGAAACCATGCTATTGAGGAAATGACCTGGGAGTTGGAAACGGAAATGAAAGTGAGGTATTCTCATCTTTTCGAAACACCAGGTACGTACGTCAATTTCGAGGACGAAATTTCATAAGGAGGGGAGGTTGTAAGACCCCAAATTATTAATAAATGAAATTTATTTTCCTCTATTTATTATTTTGAAATAGTAAGGGTTGATTTGATTAATGTGGATAGTTATGGGTAAAATACGCAAATATTTCGAATAAGCAAGTGGTTATAAAATATTCATTGTTGTCGGGGAATATTCGTTTGGTCGTGGAATATTCTTGATGTCGGGGAATATTCGTGCGATTTGGCGCGATCTTTTGTGGGCCCCGTGAATGTGAAAGCGATTGGATGAAGAAAACGACAAATATAAGTTGTTTATAAATAACAGTAGTTGTTACCAATTATCTTTGTTGGAATACCCGGTGGTTAAAACACACTAATACGCCGCGTTGTTGAATCGGTAGCACGGTATTGCACCAATTATTGATTCTTACGTAAGAAGGCACTACTCAATAATTGTTACGATGAATTACTTTATTCGATATTTTATTTTATTGATTTAATAATTGTTTGCGTTGATATTTTATATTACATTGTTGTTTGATAAATTGTCATTACACGGTATTTTTCATTATCAAAGCAATAATTCATATTATCTGAATAATATTATTAGATAACATTATTGGCAATGTCTAGAAAGTTACATACAAGGAGAGGTTTGGTCACCTAATTGCGCGCAAGATGAGAGAAATCTTTATTGAAAGCCCTCTTTTTCGTAACTACGGCACAGTTGCAAGATCTTGTGATTCTGTAATATTATTTGTGAATAATTAATTATTGATTTATATGATGAGGAAAATATTGATTTTATGTGGATATAGATGGAGAAAAATTTTAATGTGACAATTGTTGAAAATTAATATTTTATCTTTTTTTCGATAAAATAATTCATTTAAATATATTATTTTTATAATATATTAACGGTGATATTTTTACAACGAATGTGGGATATATGAGTATACGAGGAGGAAGAGTATTTTTGTTGCAATAAATGTTTAAAACATGTTAAACATGTCGGTGGACCCCATTTCTTGACTGAAATTTGATTATAGCCTGTAAAATTGTCCGTATGTGGATTTCGGTCAATTTCTGTTTGGAATTTGGAAAACCTTTCTTCTGCAAAGTTGTAGAAATTGAATTTCCTATAAAAAGTCGTGAGATTGAATTTTACGATAAAATGGCTATTTATTATGAATTATTGAAGTTACGAAGTTCAAATAATTGATTTTGGAAGTTTTATTTATTTTATTAATAAAAACGTTTTTTATATGTTGTGGGCATATTTAACATGTGCATGGTGGCTGAATTCAGATTCAAGATGTGGGCGTATGAATTTTGTTTATATATAATATTATTATATTCAATTTTCGCTTTGGTGTTAAGCGATTTCCTATAAATAGGGTGCTTAGGTTAGAATTGAAAATCACACCAGAAACTGAAGTTTTCTCTCTCTATATTATCGAGCGTATTCTTGTGAGTATTTTGAGTATACTTTGAGTATTTTTATACTGATGCAAGTTCAAGTCATAGCCTATATCCTGTTTTCACTAAGTCTCGTCTTTTCGAGGTAAGGGATGTTATTTTCTTCTCAAATGATATTATTTCTTCAATATCATTATCTTTGAAATATTGGTTGAAACTTTTTATCAAATTTGGAACTTTTCCATGTCGAGTTTACTATTCATGAGTTACTATTCATGAGTTACTTATTCACGAGTACTATTATTCACGAAAGCGTGAAGATGTTTTTTTGTGAAATTTTATCTTTTGGTGTCGAGTTACTATTCACGTATACTCGGCACTATTCACGTATACGGCACTATTCAATTAAAAATGAAATTTCTTCTTTTTGTCCAAAATATCTATTCGGATACTAGCTTTGATTGTATCCATGTTTTGATCATTCTTGAATTTTACACCACCGTGATTATTTTTGAGGTATTTTTGACGTGGATAAAACAAAAGTACGAATCCTTAATCCTTAATCCTTGTCATTTTGTTTCACTTGGATTCGTTTCTTTAAAAATATTTTTCATCATCTTCAGTCTTAAATGATGATATTATGGAATATCTTTGGCCTGTAGTGCAAAGATGAATGATTTCTGAAGAATATCTTTGGCCCATAGTGCAAAGATGAACAGGTGTTTAGATGAACATGACCAACTGATGAATATCTTTGGCCTGTAGTGCAAAGATGAATATTTGATTCCAGATGTATATTGATTGATGTTACAGGGATAAAATATCGACGATGAACTTTTAAATTCATACATAGAAGATAGTAGTTTGCATTCTCTACTTAACTCTTCTAATGAATTATTATTTCCGCTGCGAATATTGATTTAAAATTTGTTGTCTATTGTATTCTATTAGATTTTTCCCTGTTGAAGACTAACGATAATTTGTTGTATATTATCTTAGTCATAATATTCTTCTTGGGCTAGTTGAGCTCACCCTTTTCCTTGTTGTTCCATTTTTCTTCTCGGGAGGCGAGAATGTAGCGAGTACTTAGTTGGGGTATGGAATGAAGGTTCTAGAGAGAGTGGTTTAGTAGTCCTCACCATTTTGTAAAATAATGTATCAATAATTATGATGGGGATTTATTTGCGTGTGGATATTGTCGATGGCAATATCTCGTATTTAAAATCACAGCTTTATATGTTGTAATAATAAAGTTGTATTTATTTACGTACCATGTATTTGGCGACTCGAGAATGGGTTGGATGGAATGGACCTATTTTGGGGCGTCCATTAATATCGAGCTTAGGATATGATCTCTGGCGGAGATCGAGGAATAGAACTAGGAGGGAGAGACGAGTAAATCCTTCGCTAGTGTGTCCTACCTAAGCTTATTTGTTAGTTAGTTAGTATATAGGGATATTATGTGATATATTGATTTCCTTAATTAACCCTTGTTTTTTATGACAAGATTTGAGAATGTCGTTGAGAATATTAATGATGGAGTAAATGAGACCGTGGAGATGCTGTACTTACCAACGAGGAGAACGTGGCAACAGTGTGGCAATGTACCTCCCATGAACAACACCAATCGAAAGCGTGATGATGAACGAGGGATGTTTAGAAGCTTTTTGCGTTCATGCAAAATCGGGCGAGGAGACTTCGTGTTCAAAATACAGGGAGAAATGATAGCAATTCACGGGTTGTCACAAACAAGCAGATTCAAAGAGTTGGGACCACGAATTTAAGGGAAAGCCAGATCCGATCATGGCGGAAACATGGGTCAAGCAAATTACCAAGATATTCGATGTCTTGGGATGCACGGAGAAACAGAAGGTTCCATTCACCACCTTTATGTTCCGTGGGCGAGGCGGACTCACCGGTGGGAGTCATGAAGCGTACTATCCACCTTTTCGGCTCAAGATGTCTTGGGAGACGTTTGAAACTATTTAATGACAAATACTTTCTGAAAGTGTTCGTCGTATGAAGGAAGTGGAGTTTATTAGGCCGGCAGAACAACATGACGATGTCTCTCAAGACGAGGCAAAGTTTGCGAGTTATCGAGGTTTGCACCTCATTTGGTGGAGAATGAGGAACGTATGACGCGGATGTTTCTTAGAGGTTTGAAACCCGGCGTACGTCGAGATCTCATTTCTCGTAAATTTTCTCTCTATTCATGTTGTAAATGGCTCAATTATTAGAGTGAGATAACGAGTATACCAACCGAGGGACCACAACCGAGGATCATCTACCGGAGATGGTAGTCAACAAAACAACGATAACCAATGGAGAAAGAAAAAAAGATTTTACAAAAATGGTAACCACTCTGGTGGTAATCATGGCCATGAAAATAGAAGAAGCGAGTCGGAGGAGATTTTAAAAAGAGGAGATTTAACAATGACCATGTGAAGACGAGCGGTCTTGCAAAGAATCGGGTTCTATGGGAGGAGAACGACCACCGGTCATATACTCTACAAATGCGGAAAGAGGGACATATCACCCAAACCGCCCCACAGCAGCTTTAAGGTATGCTATAATTGTGGAAAAGAAGGACATATCGCTCGAGATTATGCGGTATCGAAACCCACCCAAATAGGAATGGTGACTCAAAAGGATGTCCCGAGAAAAGTCAAAGTCAATCTTCTCGAAGAGCGTTTGTCGTGGCCCAATCAAAATGCGAGGAACCCAAACGAAGTTAGCATGGGTTAGTTAATTATAAATTCTTCTCAAGTTTATACCTTACTAGATACCGATTCTACCCATTCTTTTATCTCTCTTGCTTTACTTGCGCAACGTTTGAACTTGACTACGGAGAAATTAGACTTTGACCTATCTGTGGAGACTCCATTAGGAGAAACTTTCATTACATCCGTTGTTTAAAAATCTTGCTTGATTCAGTTGGCACTATCACATTACTGTTAACCTTATTTCTATAGAGATATTTGCTTTTGATGTGATTTTAAGGTTAACTACTCATCATGCCAAATTGATTACTTTAAGTAAGGTTGTTAGTTTTCATATTCCTAAGCAACTTTGTTATTCAATTCAAGCAATCAAACCATTGTAGTCAAACATTTTCATATCAAGCCATGAAGTCATTCGTTTATTACGGATGTCAAGTTTTCTTAGTCCATGTTATGGATTTGAATAAAGACACGTCGATTTGAATAATATTCTGTTGTTATTTATTTTTCCCGACGTATTTCTGAAAAATTTCTTGCTTACTCCCAAAGCTCGATATTAAATTTTGTATCGAATTTGAACCCTGACAAAACTCATTTCTAAAATCTCATATCGAATGGCTCTATTGAACTTGAGAATTAAAATTCAACTATAGAATTTGGTACCGAGCCTTTATCCGGTGACTTCCTTTGTGGAATGCAAAACCCGAGACTCTCGTAGGGGACACCATATTCGTATGCGATAGTAAACCGATAGGTGTCATTGTAACGTCTTATCCAAGGTTGGGAACGATATGAGTCACATTGAGAACAACCTAATGAAAGTAGTATGCACACAAGCCAATCATGTTTGATGATAAAGCATATACTTTGTAACAATCTTATTCATTTATTAATAAAAGTATTAATTTATTAAAGGCTTTTAATTATCTACATGATCTTTGTTTTATAATATGTGATAAACCCATAGTTTTAAGCGGTGCTTTTAGAATAATGATGATGATCATTCTAATGAGATCTAAATTCTTAGAAAGCTTAAAACTAAAATAGTTCCAAATCGTTGGATTACTAAATTGGGGATTAGTGAATCCGGATAGATTGGTACATACGTTGCTTGCTCATTGGATGAGGATGATTGATCTCATGATCATTTGTGTGGAGACACTAAAGCAAGTATGTAGGTGCTTATTAGAGAATAAGTTCATTTGAGCGTGGCTCGCTAAGGAATACCTAATGGAGTTTTATTTGCTGTCGATAGGAATTCTGTAGTGATAGTAAGACAAATAATCCTTGGACTTGAGATCATCATAGTATCTTGTGTATGATGAGTTATACTTTGACTTATTCCTTAAGACCCTTAGGGTATATCAAAGGGTATGCTTGGGTATAATAAGTTGTACATATGGAGATAATGTATGATCAATAAAGAATCTACCACTTCTAATAAAAGAAGAGAAATGTCTATGTGATTCGATAAATGACAACCCGGATAGTCCTTGGCGAATGAATGAAATTAGAAAGGAGTTTCTAATTTCATTATTTGAGTTGTGCATTTAAGAGTCGAAATACATATAATTAAATAAAATAAGACTTGACATAATTCCATGTCTTATATTTAATTGGGACATTGTATGGTGGAAGGATTGAATTATCACAGTAACTATTTACTCAAAGGTTCTTTAATAATTAATGTTGAAATCTATATTATCCGGAAAGTCGTTGATCATTTAGGAGGAACTTTCCTATTGTAGAATAAATATTATTTAAATAAATTAATTGTTTAATTTATTTATTTAAATAAGATTAAATTGTTTCAATTGATTTATTCACAACCTATTAATATGGAGAACCTAAAGTATCACACCATAAAAAGGAAGAATAATTATTTAAGAAGTTAATGGCATAATCGTAATAATGTGTTATGTATATTTAATTTAATCTATGGTGATAGAATAAATTAAATAAACTTAATATTTATTATTTAATATTTTAGAAATATTAAATATAAATTAATAAGAGGAGTCTTATTAATATTATTACAATTATTATTATTTTAATTTCTAAAAGAGTTTAGGAATTAATTTAATATAAATATTTCATTTATTCCTAATAAGATTAGGAGGTTAAATTAATTAAAGGAGTTTAATTAATTATCCCTAATAAGATTAGGGAGCTTAATTAATTAAAAGAATTTAATTAATTAATTAAAACCTAATTCCTTAATTGTTAAGATGGGTTGCTTACATCTATAAATAAGAGAGAGTCTTATTATGAGTGGTATGGGTTGTTGACTTTTTACAACGTAATAATTCCAATTTGTTGGAAATCTTTTTCATAGAGATAGAAAACTAGGGTTTGGTAATAAACACCCATCTTCTTGAATTTTCTTCTTCCTTGATCACCTCTGAGTAAAACACAGGGTGGCTAATGTTGATCGAAGGAAGGAACCAAACCCGGTGGATTCAGTTGAGCGAAAAGGATTGGAGGTGAACTTGTCACGAGGAAGCTTTCGATCTTCGGGGTATGATTCTTATTCATCTCTTTTCGTTTAATTAATAATTATGCGTAAAGGATGATCCCAGGGTATATGGTTTGTAAATTTTAAACTCGATTTTACACGCTTACGCACTTTTTATGCAATTTGATTGCGTTATGAATATTACTAAACCTAATAAATTGGTATCGAGGCCAAACCTTTATGCGAATTATTAATTGTTCAGTTTTGATATGTATATTGATATGTGTTTTGAACAATTTAATTGGGCATAATTTTTATTGTATAAAATTTAATAAAAAAAAAAAAAAAATTAAATAAATAAAAAAAAAAAGGGTGCCGAATTTTTTTTTTTTTTCAAGGCTCATGTGATCCGGCAGGAATTTTTAAGGACACGTTTTTATATACATGTATATATGATCCAGGGAGTAGTAAGTAGTTATGCTAAGTCTCCTGACTGATGCTTTCAACGTGGCAATTCAAAAGCTTCAGGAAATATAAGGGGATTAGCAAGTAGCAGTGCACGGCTAACTAAATAAAAAAAAAAAAAAAAAGGCAGCCCACGTTTTTTTGGAAGATGGATATATATTCGGTATTCCTACGGTTTTATATATATATATATATATATTCGGTATATATATATTATATATATATATAATAGTTATATATATATATATATATTATTCTTAATTATTATATAATTAAAATAAAAGTTTATTTTAATTTTAAAATAAAAGGTTTATTTTAATATTAAAATATAAAGTTTTATTTTAATTTTAATAATTTTATAATTAAAATAAAAAGGTTTATTTTAATCTTAAAATAAAAGTTTATTTTAATATTAAAATAAAAGATTTATTTTAATTTTAAAATTAAATTTCATGCTAACTAATTAGAGTTGGAATTGGATTCCAGCGATAACTAATTGGAGTTGAAATTGATCTTTCCTTAAATAAAGGAGTTTGTTTAGATATGAAATAAGATTTCATATTATTCAAAATAAAAGAGTTTATTTGTGAATAGGAAAGAGAATCTAAATTTCCTTAAATAAAGGAGTTTATTTAAATATGGAATAAGATTTCATATTATTCAAAATAAAGGAGTTTATTTGTGAATAGGAAAAGAATATCCGTGTTTCCTTTAATATTTTTTTTTATACATGGAATTGGATTCCATAATTAATTAAAATAAAAGAGTTTATTTTAATTAAATTTTTTTTATTACTTGGAATTGGATTCCATAATTAATTAAAATAAAGGAGTTTATTTTGATTAAAGATTTTGATTAAAATAAAATAGTTTATTTTATTCAAAATTAGATAAATTAAAATAAAATAGTTTTATTTTGATTTAAATTTGGATTAAAATAAAGGAGTTTATTTTGATTCAAAAATTAGATTTTATACTAACTAAATGTTGCCCATTAAATGATATCAATATATATATTAAATGTTTATTATTATTCATGAGATGAATGTTATTTATTGATGCGTATGATGATGTGTATGATAATAAATGGGATTGATTATGGATTATTGACCAATATGATTGGATTTTATTTTAGTTGGATGCATGAATGTATGGGTTTTTATTAAATGGGGTTACGTACATAACTGTCTTCTCTAATTTTCTTAATGTAAATTCTATCTCCTCCTATGTACTTCCCTCGATTCTTTGATCAAGGTTTCTATTTATTTTAAATAGTTTTGTAATAGGAATAGTTAGAATTAATTTTGAAAAAATTGGAGATCAAGGACGAGGCGCTTGAAGACCCGTTTGTAATGAAGCTTAGGGTTTAAATGTAATAGTTATATTTAAATATAATTTCTTGCACCCTGGGGGTTTGACCTTTTGGTTCACTTGGTGGCTCTAGTGAACCAAACTAGAATAAAAGTCCATAATCAATCCGGGTAGAATATAGTATTCTATATGTGCATGCTATACTATATATATTATATATTATGCAAACATGCTTAGCGTATGTTAATTAATATAACGCGTATTTTATATATATATATGTACGCACGCTAAACAAGATGAGACAAATTAATAACAAACCCCTCAATTTTTTATATTAAGTCCTAAGCGTTCAAAGATATTTGGAATATCGAGCGTCGCTTTTCTAGCATGATAAAATTAATAGAGTATTAAATATTTAATATGAGTTTGTTGTGTCACCACAAGGCAAGTATTAAGTATTTAAGATGTTAATTTATCACATTTGATGCTTATAAAGAAAATTGAACAATATTATTTTGTTGTGTCACCACAAGGATGATATTTTCTTTTTGAATATATGGAGTGCTAGGTCGGACTTAACTTGGATAATTTTGATTCGGATGTGCCACCACTTGATCAAAATAATCTATGAGGCAAAATACTGAGGAGTTGCATAGTTGATGTAATTGACAAAAGTTGTCTACCTATTTATTTATATATAGTTTGTTGTGTCACCACAAGGCTATATACATTTGAAATGGGATCCTTATTCTCACTAGCAAATCTTTAATTAGATTTTGCCGAACTATATAAGTGAGGGTAATATAGTTTGAAGAAAATAGTGGGAGATACCAATTTAAAACAAGACCTAAATTATTTTGGTAATTAATAAAAAGAATGTATGTTAAAATGTTGTTAATTACAAATTCATTTACGAAATTTTACAATGTCTAAAATTACTATCATCGCGAAGCATATTAGATGCTAAATTAATCGGATCAATTAAACGGATTGGTTAAGGAATTTGAGAATAGTTCTCATAAATTTGAAAAGCTATCTTATGTCCTTAATCGCCTATCCCCGCAATGGTTGCGAGCAATGCCTTTGAGGAAGAGATTGCTACTTTTAGAAAGTGGCAAGATGATGCACTGATTAGCTCAATGCATCATGCTCGTATCCATGAAAGTAACGAGCTTGACGTCGACGTGAAACTATGGATGCTCCTACTATATTCTTGCACATCAAGTAGTTGATGGTGAGAAAAGTAGACCCGATAGATATCGAGATATCTAAGGAGCTCTTCCGATCTAGAATGGCCAATGGCACTATAAATGCAGACAAAAGTTCTTAACATAATCAATTTGATTGATCAATTAGGACAACAGTTTTTTCATGGATGGAGAGTTGAGCCAAGATTTGATCTTACACTCACTCCCTACTCCTTTCACAATTGTTGTGAATTTTTATATGAACAAGCTAGATATCGCCCTCACCGATTTGCTTAACTTGTTGAAAAATGTTGAGAGTCACTTTCCAACCAAGAAAGATCAAGTCTTCTTGGTAGGGGCCAAAGGATCTTCCGAAAGAAGAACGATTCAAAGAAGGTATATAGAAAGGCGTAAACAAAGGATAATAAGAACAAAACGATACGGATAGCAAAGGAGTTTGCTTCCACTCGCAATAAGCCCGACACTTTGGAAAGAAACTGCAAGAAGTATCTTGCGAAGCTAACCAAAGAAGCTTAGTGAAGTTTGGTTATAATACACTTTTGTTCATGATTGAAATAAATTTTCTTTAAGTCAGGTTCTACTTGGGTATTGGATACCAACTTTGGTTATCATAAATATAGATTTATGAAGGGACCAAGCGAGTAAGTAGAAAGCTAAACAAATATAAGTAATCCTATGTGCGGAAAATGAAGCAAAGGTTGCTTGCATTAGCTATAGAAACTTATAGTTTAGCATCGCTTTTCTGCAGCAAATCTATTAAGTCATAAGTTGTTATTGTATTCCAATTCTTGTTAAAATATTATTTCCATTTTATTGTTGGACAATGAAAACTTTGGTATTATAATTAAGAACAATTGTTGTTCTATTTATAATAATAATGTTTTGTATGAAATCGAATATTACTTAATAAATTTTGTATACTTGACTTACATGAAAATAATTTTGCAAATTGAACAAACTAGTATAAGAAAAGGAGATGATCATTCAAAGAGTTGAATGTGTATATTTGTTTGAAATACAAGTATGAATTATTTGAAAGGTTCAAAGAATTCGAAAGTGAAACAAATTGACAATGTATTAAGATTCTTTGATTAGATCAAGGAATAAATACTTGTGCAATAAATTTCTAGATCATCTTAAATGGTTTTCTCATAATGGACACATCATGATCACGTAATAATTGATTGATGTATCTGAATGAAAAATCGTACCTTGTTGGGACGTGATGCGGTCCATAATGATTTTACCGACATTTCAAAGTATCCTTATGGGATAATGTCCTAGAAATGGTACTGCATATCTACGAAAAGGTAACCTCAAAATCCATTGAAGACTCCATAAAAGTTATGGATAGGGAGGATTCCTAATCTTAAGTATGTTAAGATAAGGGTTTCCAACTTATGTGAAAAGGTTTCAAAGGATAAGCTTGGGACAAGATTTGACAAGTGTCGATTTGTGGGACATCCTAAAGTAAGTTTAGGGTATATGTTCTATAATTCTACTTAGCAAAAGGTGTTTGTTACGAAAACACGCGCCTTCTAAGATAAAGGTGTTTATCATTAAAAGGGGCTAGTGGGAGGATAATAGATCTTGAAGAGTTCAAGAACCACAAAACACTATAAGTCAAAAAGGAGGAACACAGTAGATAGACCTATTATTACCACCACAACCGAATCGTAAATCTAGAATAGTACCGAAGATACCTAGGAGGTATGGATTCATCATAGATGATGATGATGAGGTACGCATCATAGTAGATGATGATCCGGTTACATACGATGAGGTAAGAGTTCTAGTGTGTACAAAAGGGTCAGTGGGAGCATCGTGACATTCCTAGTACTATATGTTGATATACTACGGATGAGGAATAACTTACCAATGCTACAATCAGTAAAGATAAAGTTATCTAAACATTCCTCCATGAATGATTTGGGAAGAGTATCTTAATTGGGGATATAAATCTATATAGATAGATTTAAGAGGATGCTCGACTTAACCCAAGGAACGTATATTCATTTGATGCTAAAGTCGTTTAACATGGCAAACTCCAAGAGATGTCTCATGTTGATGAGCTATGGAGTGTATCTCTCTTAATAGTCCCCATAGACTCCAAAGAAGAGAGATCGCATGAGTGACTATCATGTATGCAATGAAATATACGAGACCTGATGTTGATCAGTCATATTCTGGAGAAGTTCACTGTGAGTCAGTGAAAAACATCTTAAAGTTCTTAACTGGCACTAAGGATGTGATCATATTGATGGTGGGTCTAAATTAAAACTAGAGGGCTTAACGGACTCAAGTTTTTCGAGATGCACCAAGACGAATAGAAAATCCACTTTAAGGTAAAGTGTTACCTTGAACAAAGGTGCGATGAATTGGAAAGGTTCCAAACAAAAAAGAGTTGTTGGTTTAGTGATAAAGACAAAGTATATAGCTATAAATGAAGTCCGCAAGTTGATTGTTTGGATTAAAAGTTCATTCTGTAACGTGAATAGTTCCCAAGTCTCATCTTGGATCTAAACATGTGTTGTGGCACTTTCATTTGATTATTAGAATCATTGAAAGATGGGAAATCACTATAGAGATAGTGGACTCTCAAGAACAACATTACATATCCATTAACTAAAGCTTATCCAACAGCAGGATAATCGTCACTTAGATAAGAAGAGTATGAGATACCATGGCGATTGTCTTTAGTGCAAGTGGGAGATTGAAAGTAGTATGCACACAAGCCAATCATGTTTGATGATAAAGCATATACTTTGTAACAATCTTATTCATTTATTAATAAAAAGTATTAATTTATTAAAGGCTTTTAATTATCTACATGATCTTTGTTTTATAATATGTGATAAACCCATAGTTTTAAGCGATGCTTTTAGAATAATGATGATGATCATTCTAATGAGATCTAAATTCTTAGAAAGCTTAAAACTAAAATAGTTCCAAATCGTTGGATTACTAAATTGGGGATTAGTGAATCCGGATAGATTTGGTACATACGTTGCTTGCTTTCATTGGATGAGGATGATTGATCTCATGATCATTTGTGTGGAGACACTAAAGCAAGTATGTAGGTGCTTATTAGAGAATAAGTTCACCGAGCGTTGGCTCGCTAAGGAATACCTAATGGAGTTTTATTTGCTGTCGATAGGAATTCTGTAGTGATAGTAGTCAAATAATCCTTGGACTTGAGATCATCATAGTATCTTGTGTATGATGAGTTATACTTTGACTTATTCCTTAAGACCCTTAGGGTATATCAAAGGGTATGCTTGGGTATAATAAGTTGTACATGGAGATAATGTATGATCAATAAAGAATCTACCACTTCTAATAAAAGAAGAGAAATGTCCTATGTGATTCGATAAATGACAACCCAAGAGTCCTTGGCAAAGTAAATGAAATTAGAAAGGAGTTTCTAATTTCATTATTTGAGTTAATGCATTTAAGAGTCGAAATACATATAATTAAATAAAATAAGACTTGTGATGAATTCCATGTCTTATATTTAATTGGGACATTGTATGGTGGAAGGATTGAATTGTCACGGTAACTATTTACTCAAAGGTTCTTTAATAATTAATGTTGAAATCTATATTATCCGGAAAGTCGTTGATCATTAGGGAGGCTTATCCTTATTGTAGAATAAATATTATTTAAATAAATTAATTGTTTAATTTATTTATTTAAATAAGATTAGAATTGTTCTAATTGATTTATTCACAACCGGTTTAATATGGAGAACCTAAAGGGTCACACCATAAAAGGAAGAATAATTATTTAAGAAGTTAATGGCATAATCGTAATAATGTAGTTATGTATATTTAATTTAATCTATGGTGATAGAATAAATTAAATAGCTTAATATTTATTATTTAATATTTTAGAAATATTAAATATAAATTAATAAGAGGAGTCTTATTAATATTATTACAATTATTATTATTTTAATTTCTAAAAGAGTTTAGGAATTAATTTAATATAAGTACTCTCATTTATTCCTAATAAGATTAGGAGGTTAAATTAATTAAAGGAGTTTAATTAATTATCCCTAATAAGATTAGGGAGCTTAATTAATTAAAAGAATTTAATTAATTAATTAAAACCTAATTCCTTAATTGTTAAGATGGGTTGCCCACATCTATAAATAAGAGGAGTCTTATTATGAGTGGTATGGGTTGTTGACTTTTACAACGTAATAATTCCAATTTGTTGGAGAGTACCCTTTTCTATAGAGATAGAAAACTAGGGTTTGAGCCATAAACACCCATCTTCTTGAATTTTCTTCTTCCTTGGTGGATCACCTCTAGAGGCCAAACGCTTGGGTGGCTAATGTTGATCAAAGGAAGGAACCAAACCCGGTGGATTCAAGTTGAGCGAAAAGGATTGGAGGTGAACTTGTACCTGAGGAAGCTCGATCTTCAAGGGTATGATTCTTATTCATCTTTTTCGTTTAATTAATAATTATGCATAAAGGATGATCCGGGTATATGGTTTGTAAATTTTTAAACTCTGATTTTACACGCTTCCGCACTTTTTATGCAATTTGATTGCGTTATGAATATTACAAACCTAACACCTAAGTCGGTAATCGAAATACGTAGCTTTCTAGGCTTAGTTGGATATTATCGGAGATTCGTTGAAGGATATTCTCGAATCGCTATTCCATTAACGCAGGTGACTCGTAGAGATACAAAATTCGAATGGAGCAAGGAATGTGGGAAGAGCTTGAAGAACTCAGAGGAGACTCATTTCAAAGACATGTTCGACCATGCCATCCTCGAAAAGTGAGCGTGGTAGTGACGTGTTGAGTAGAAGATCGTATACAAGTCTGAGTACGATATTGTCAAAGACTCATTTCGTATAATTTACAAATAATAGAGATGGAGATGAAAACTCTAGTTACCCACGTGATGATATCTGAGTATAATCGACTTTAATCGATAAAGTTAAAAATTTATTACACACCGGAAGTGATGAATTTGAAGAAGGAGGTGCAAGAAGTTGTTATTTCAAAAGCGAGAGAATCGGTGAGGTGGGAAAGCTCAAATCTTCGATTTATTAATCCATTTAAAATTCTCGATCGAATAGGAACTGTGGCCTATAGACTCGTTTTACCGCCAAGTATGACGCGTGTTCATAACGTTTTTCACGTATCGATGTTACATAAATATGTGGACGACCCGAACCACGTCATTGAGTTAGAACCGGACGAGATAGCCGAAGACTTAACGTACGAGGATGTACATGTCAAGATCTCGGATAGGAAAGAACATGTCCTACGTACGAAGGTCATACCACAAGTTAAAGTTTTGTGGAGAAACCATGCTATTGAGGAAATGACCTGGGAGTTGGAAACGGAAATGAAAGTGAGGTATTCTCATCTTTTGAAAACACCAGTCGCGTCGTCAATTTCGAGGGGACTTAAATTTCATAAGGAGGGAGGTTGTAAGACCCCAAATTATTAATAAATGAAATTTATTTTCCTCTATTTATTATTTTGAAATAGTAAGGGTTGATTTGATTAATGTGGATAGTTATGGGTAAAATCATAAATATTTGAATAAGCAAGTGGTTATAAAATATTCATTGTTGTTGGGGAATATTCGTTTGGTGTGGAATATTCTTGATGTCGGGAATATTAAATGCGACGACCTTGATCTTTTGTGGGCCCCCATGCGAGCGATTGGATGAAAGAAAACGACAAATATAAGTTGTTTATAAATAACGGCGTAGTTATTACAGAATTATCTTGTTGGAATACCCGTTGGTTAAAAACACACTAATACTGTTGTTGTTGAGCGGTAGCACGGTATTGCACCACCATTATTGATTCTTACGTGAAGGCACTACTCGATAATTATTACGATAATTCTTATTCGATTATTTTATTTTATTGATTTAATAATTGTTGCGTTGATATTTTATATTCTTTGTTGTTTCAATAAATTGTCATTACACAAAGATTTTTCATTATCAAAGAAATAATTCATATTATCCGAATAATATTATTAGATAACATTATTGGCAATGTCTAGAAAGTTACATCTAAGGAGAGTTTGGTCACCTAATTGCACGCCGATGAGGAGAAATCTTTATTAGAAAGCCCCTCTTTCACGGGAGCGGCCGGTTGCGATCTTGTGATTCTGTAATATTATTTGTGAATAATTAATTATTGATTTATATGATGAGGAAAATATTGATTTTATGTGGATATAGATGGAGAAAAATTTTAATGTGACAATTGTTGAAAATTAATATTTTATCTTTTTCTCGATAAAATAATTCATTTAAATATATTATTTTAATAATATATTAACGGTGATATTTTACAACGAATGTGGGATATATGAGTATCTGAGGAGGAAGAGTATTTTTGTTGCAATAAATGTTTAAAACATGTTAAACATGTCATTGACCCCATTTCTTGATGAAATTTGATTATAGCTTGTAAAATTGTCCGTATGTGGATTTCGGTCAATTTCTGTTTGGAATTTGGAAAACCTTTCTTCTGCAAAGTTGTAGAGAATTGAATTTCCTATAGAAAGTCGTGAGATTCAAATTTTCTGATAAAATGGCTATTTATTATGAATTATTGAAGTTCTAAAGTTCAGAAATAATTGATTTTTGGAAGTTTTATTTATTTTTATTAATAAAAACGTTTTTTTATATGTTGTGGGCATATTTAACATGTGCATGGTGGCTGAATTCAGATTCAAGATGTGGGCGTATGAATTTTGTTTATATATAATATTATTATATTCAATTTTCTGCTTTAATGTTCTAAGCAATTTCCTATAAATAGGGTGCTTAGGTTAGAATTGAAAATCACACCAGAAACTGAAGTTTTCTCTCTCTATATTATCGAGCGTATTCTTGTGAGTATTTTGAGTATACTTTGAGTATTTCTATCTGGTGCAAGTTCAAGTCATAGCTTTATATCCTGTGTTTGACTAGAAGTCTTGTCTTCGAGGTAAGGGATGTTATTTTCTTCTCAAATGATATTATTTCTTCAATATCATTATCTTTGAAATATTGGTTGAAACTTTTTATCAAATTTAGAACTTTTCCATATAGGGGTTACTATTCATGAGTTACTATTCATGAGTTACTATTCACGAAGTTACTATTCACGAGTACTATTCACGAAGCGTGAAGATGTTTTTTTGTGAAATTTCTATCTTTTGGTGTCGAGTTACTATTCACGTGATCGGCACTATTCACGTGTCTGGCACTATTCAATTTAAAAATGAAATTTCTTCTTTTTATCCAAAATATCTATTACGGATACTAGCTTTGATTGTATCCATGTTTTGATCATTCTTGAATTTTACACCACTTCGTGATTATTTTTGAGGTATTTTTGACGTGGATAAAACAAAAAGTACGAATCCTTAATCCTTAATCCTTGTCATTTTGTTTCACCGGATTCGTTTCTTTAAAAATATTTTCATCATCTTCATCTTAAATGATGATATTATGGAATATCTTTGGCTCAGTAGTGCAAGATGAATGATTCTGAAGAATATCTTTGGCCGTAGAGTGCAAAGATGAACAGTGTTTAGATGAACATGAATGAATCGATGAATATCTTTGGCTTTTTGTAGTGCAAAGATGAATATTTGATTCGAGTATGTATATTGATTGATGTTACAGGGATAAAATATCGACGATGAACTTTTAAATTCATACATAGAAGATAGTAGTTTGCATTCTCTACTTAACTCTTCTAATGAATTATTATTTCATTGCGAATATTGATTTAAAATTTGTTGTCTATTGTATTCTATTAGATTTTTCCCTGTTGAAGACTAACGATAATTTGTTGTATATTATCTTAGTCATAATATTCTTTACTGGGCTAGTTGAGCTCACCCTTTTCCTTGTTGTTCCATTTTTCTTCTCAGGAGGCGAGAATGTAGCGAGTACTAGTTGGGGTATGGAATGAAGGTTCTAGAGAGAGTGGTTTAGTAGTCCTCACCATTTTTATAAAATAATGTATCAATAATTATGATGGGGATTTATTTGCGTGTGGATATTGTCTGATGGCAATATCTGTATTTAAAATCACAGTTTATATGTTGTAATAATAAAGTTGTAGTTATTTCTGTACCATGTATTTGGCGACTCAGAATGGGTTGGATGGAATGGACCTATTTTGGGGGCGTCACAATTACGCCGTTATTTATAAAAACTTAAATTTGTCGTTTTCTTCATCCGACAGTTATTCTATTATGGGGCCCACAAATGGTTGCGTCGTCATACGAATATTCCCCGACAACAAGAATATTCCTCGACCAAACGAATATTCCCCGACAACAAGAATATTCCATGACCAAATGAATATTCCCCGACAACAATGAATATTTTATAACCACTTGCTTATTTTGAAAAAATAATAATAATTTCACCCATAACTTTAAACTTTTATCAATTTAACCATTTACTGAATAGTATTTATAAGAAAAATTGAATAATTTTATTTCATAAAATTCGGGGTCTTACATAATTAATTCAACAAGTCTTGGCAGACCGGAATATTGGACATTTTCAAAAAAAAATTTGATTATGACTCTCAAAAAATGTATAGTATTTATTACAACAGAATTTTTATAAAATATAGTGTTTTAGGCGTAATTTAGTTACATATACAAGAACAGGGTTGTCAGTCTGTATAACCCTGTTGTTGTATATGTATCTAAATTATACCTAAAACACTATAGTTTGTAAAAATTCTAGTTTGAATAAATACTATACATTTTTTGAGAGTCACAAGCAAAAAAAATTGAAAATGTCCTATAAACATATCCATGTAGAAGGACTCTAATTAATTTAATTCCAAAACATACATATATTACATAGTTTTATACACATAACATGATACTTTGGTCATCAATTTTCAAACTCACCCGCAAATCCCTTTATCTCTCCGCCATCCTTGTCGCCGCCTCTAAACCACCCCTCTCCGTCGTCGCTGCTTCCACCAAGAAAGTCGTCAGAGACTCGCATCTCCTCAATATTTGTTATTGTCTGCCTGCAGCTTACTCCTGTCTGTTCAAAAACAAATATGTCAAAACGATGCAGTGTTGAAAGACTGCGCACAAATAGAATATACACGACTATATATATATGGGCCCCCATTCTTGGCAATTGGTTGTCACGAGTACTATTTCAACAACCATAATCTATACCGTTGATCACAACATTGGATGACACAGATTAAAATGGATTTCCCCCTGCCGTTATAGGTTGTAGCGACATGAGAATTTACTCATTTGCCCCTCATTTGTTCACGTGCTACACTTTCTACCGCTATAACCGCTACAAGTTATGACGGTAGTTTAGTTAAATAATAAATTAGAATGGCTCAGTGGTAGCTTAATGGCCCAATAACCAATAGGTCTTAGGTTCAAAACCTAGTTGTGATATTTTTGCTTCTTATGTTATATTTTTTGTGTATTAGATAAATTGTATTACCATATATATATATATATATATATACCCATCTTAATCAGGGTATTATTATTATTACTATTACTATTCTTATAATTATTTTTATAATTATTATTATTATTATTATTATTACTAATATTATAATTACTATTATTATTATTATTATAATTATTAGTATTATTATAATTATTATTATAATAATAGTACTAAAAATATTCATCTGTTATCAAATTAGGTGAATAAATATATATTATTGATAATTTTTAAACAAATATTATATATTATGTAAAGTGTTACATTAATATGGGTCAAATTAACTTATTAGGAATTACTTATAATTCATTTTAAATAACTTTATTACATTTTAGTTCATAAAACATAATAAACTTTTTTCATCTTTTATGTTTTCTCTTATAACTAATAATATTATAATTTAATTTTATAATATATTTGGGAAAAAGGTAAAATGAGAACTAAGAATAGCTAGGGGTATATCGATTACTATTCTTCTTTTTATGTTTTATTTTGGACTTAAAATATGTCCACGATTTAAGTTACTCCCTCCGCCTTTAAGAATAAAAGTTTTTATTATTTTATGTAATCTCAAGTTAAATATTTACTTATATTAAATAATTTATTTTTTACAATAATTTTGGCGTAATATCCTTAGTATTAAATGTCATATTTTTATTATTTATAAATATTTATATAATATTACTAGTCATGTATAAAAAAATATGCAATTAGATGAGAATTTAAATATGAATAATTTTATCATTTGACATTTTTTTTAAATTCACATAAAATCAACCATCATTTTCATTCTCAGAGTGAGGGAGTACTTGTAAGTATATCCTTCTTCTATCTAAAAATAGGAAACATTGGAAGCATAGATATAATAATCAGGTTTGATGAGGTTGGGTTTATTTGGTTCGGAGGCCCGGAACTAACATGTTTGGCAATCGGTTGTCACGTGTATTATTTCAACAACCATAATCTATATCATTGATCGTAACATTGGATGGTACGGGTACATCAGTTGTTATTGGATTTCATCTAAAATTTAGATATGAATATTTTTATAAATATTTATATGAATATTTAGAGATAAATTTATAAATATTTATATGAATATATATATATATATATATATATATATATATATATATTCATAGTTACTTTATACATATTTAGTTTAATGTTAAGATTTGTTTAGTATTTTATTTAGTTTGACAAGAAATTTTGAAAAGAATATATATATATATATATATATATATATATATATATATCGATAGAATAAATTTAAAAATATTGGAGACTACAAGTTATGACGTTAGTTTAGTTAACTAATAAATTAAAATGGCTTAGTGGTAGCTTAATGGCCCAATAACCCATATGTCTTAGGTTCAAAACCTAGCTGTAATATTTTTGCTTCTTATGTTATATTTTTCCTGTATTAGATAAATTCTATTACCATCTATATATATAGATATCCATCTTAAATCTCCACATTAAACTAAATATATATAAAGTAACTATGAATATTTATATAACGTAACTATGAATATTTTAATATATATATATATATATATATATATATATTTATCTCTAAATATTCATATAAATATTTATAAACAAATATTCATATAAATTTATCTTTAAAATTTATAAACAAATATTTATTTATAAATTTATAAATATTTATATAAATATTTGTTTACATATATATATATATATATATATTTATATATAAAAATATTCATAGTTACTTTATATATATTTAGTTTAATGTTAAGATTTGTTTAGTATTTTATTTAGTTTGACAAGAAATTTTAAAAAGAATATGTATGTATGTATATATATATATATATATATATATATATATATATACTAGAATAAATTTAAAAATATTGGAGACTACAAGTTATGGCGTTAGTTTAGTTAACTAATAAATTAGAATGGCTCAATGGTAGCATAATGGCCTAATAACCCTTAGGTCTTAGGTTCAAAACCTAGTTATGATATTTTTGCATCTTATATTATATTTTTTGTGTATTAAATAAATTCTATTACCATCTATATATATATATATATATATATATTTATATTTATAAATTTATCTCTAAATATTCATATAAATATTTATAAACAAATAGTCATATAAATATTTATGCATGAAATACAAATATATTATCTTATAATAATAACACACTAATTTGTCATTTTATTCATGATATATAAGATCGTTAGTATGGAAAGTCCTGTTTGACTTCTTATTTTTTTCCTTTTTTCCACAAGTGCTAATTAGTATATCAATCCTTTTTTTTACAAAATAAAAAGCGGAAGATTTTCGAAAAATAATAGCATTAATTATTCCTATTTTAAAATGTTCAATATTAAAAACTAATTAATTAACTTGGCTATTAATTTACGTTATAATCTTATATATATTGATCATGTATGATCATCGATATGTCATTTAATTATTTCATTACCAATTTCATCAAAAAAGTGTTCGATCGCCCATTAATTATTTGTTGCAAAAGAAGAAGATAATTGAAAGAATAACGATACTATATTCCAAGGCAAAATAAATAAATTAAAGAACATGTAAGATAAATATCAAAATTTTGTAAGTATTTGACATATATAAGCGAAATTATAGTGTTATTATTATTTTATTATTATTATTATTATTATTATTATTATTATTATTGTTATTGTTATTGTTATTGTTATTATTATTATTGTTATTAGTACTACCACTATTATTATAATAATAATAATAATAATTATTATTATTATTATTATTATTATTATTATTATTATTATTATAGTATATAACTTCCTGAGATTATATTAATGGTATGTAGTGAAGGAGAAAAAAAGAAATATATGGGAGAAATCTCATGTTTTGATAGAAATATTAATTCTTACAAGATATTAACAGATAACTTGTGTTGCTCCAGCGATCAAATGACCAAAGTTCCAAATGATAGGTTACAGGTTCAAATATGTTCTGCATTTTGACATAATTTTTAAATACTAAATACGAATATTTTTTGACAATTCTCCGAATACCGAATATGGTCTTACAAAAACATGCTTATTAGGATTATCTTAATTTAAGGCAATATTTTAATAGTAGTTTCAAAAAGTTGTATAAAATATGCAACGAAAATAAAAATTGTTGCCAATGAATGTTGTCCATATTAGGCAACGAAATATAGCAACAAAAAAACTTTTGTTGCCTACGATGAGGAGAAATCAAGTGGTTAGAAATTTTGCAACGAATTTCTAACGAATTTTGTTTCCAAATTTTGCAACGACTTATGAATTTCGTTGCAAAAAGTGAAAGCCTGACACAATCTGCAACGAAGGACAAGTTTCGTTACTAAACATACACTTTTAGCAACGACTTATAAAATCATTGCCTGGAATTTTTTTGCTAAAGCCCCATTTTTAGCAACAAAAAAACTTTCGTTGCCCACGATGACGGGAAATCAAATGGCCAAAAATTTTGAAACGAATTTCTAACGAAATTTTTTCCCACCAATGAATTAGCAACGAAACTTTGCAACAACTTATGAATTTCGTTAAAAAAAGTGAAAGCCTGACACAATTTGCAACGAAGGACAACTTTCGTTGCTAAACATATACTTTTAGCAACGACTTATAAAGTCGTTGCCCGGAAAAATCGTTTCTAAAGGCCCATTTTTTTGTAGTGATGACTTTTAATATTTTGTGATGAATTTCATTAATTAATTAATATTAATGATAATTTAGTTATTTAATAAATTAATTAAATAAATAAATAAATTAAAAATGATTTTATTATATTAAAATCATTTTAAATAATAATAAGGTATTTAAAATATTTTAAGTTATAAAATATAACTTTCAATATTTAAAGGTAAATTTTATTAATTAATTATTATTAATGATATTAAAGTTATTTAATAATTATATTAACTAATTTAGTTTAAAAATGATTTTATTATTATAAAAATCACTTTAAATGAAAATAAAGTGTTTAAAGATATTTTAAGTTATAAAATATAACTTTTAATATTTAAAGGATAATTTCGTTAATAATTTAATATTAATGATATTTATTTAATATTAATGATATTAAATTTATTTAATAATTATATCAAATAAATGGTTTAAAAATGGTTTTATTAATTTAAAAATCATTTAAAAAGGATATAAATGAATTAAAAATATTTTAAGTTATACTTAATTGTGACGCCCCCAAAATAGGTATACATCACCCATCTTGAGTCGCCAAATACATGGTACAAAATTTAAATACAACTTAATTATATAATAGTCGTGTAAAATACGACAAAACACAATCTAAGAGTTTTAATAAGAATATTGTCATCTAGACAATATCCACACTCAATGGAGTCTTCATTACATTTATTGTCACACTATTTAACAGAATAGTGATCACTACTAATGCTATCATCTGGACCGTCACTCCGGTTTCGATTAGTCCCATTCGTTCTCATTTCCGAAGAGAAGGTGAAAGAAAGGTTGAGCTCAACTAGCCCGATGAAATATTATGACTAAGATAATGCGAGAATAAATTATCATTAGCCTTCAACGATGTTTAAACCGATAAAATATAATAAACATCAAGTTTAAGCAGTGGCGGAACAAGCAATCCATTAGAAGAGTCAGTAGAGAATAAAATCTACTATCTTCTATGATTTAAAAGGTTTTTTTTATCACTTTTATCATTTGAGACTCGACAATAAATAAACCACATCATCCACCTTGCTACTGACCAAGGATATTCATCAATGGTCATGATCATGCCAACAATCGTCCATCAATGACTACTACTGAATGAGGACTTTTACCACATCATTTGTAACATTACGGTTAATGATTATACCGAATAATCCTTGGTCATAATCATACTAAGTCCATCTATGCACTTTCGAATACAGATGACTTTTCAACATAATATAAACATGAGGATGATGACAATGAAATAAGAATTCAATAAAACAAGTTCAAGAATTAATTTATCCAGGAACCAATAACGTCTAAATTGTCAACATGATACTTATTTGTGGAGTAAAATTCAAGAATTTTCAGCAGAATATTTTCATGAAAAGATACTGGATGAAGCGCAAATATCAAAGATATTCCACTAATTTCATGGAGTATAAAAGCCAAAACTTTAACCAACTGAGTATAATAACGAATGGAATAATAAAAGAATTCACCAAGCATGCGATAGACTGCACAACCAGGTTATTCCAACATAATAATAAATAATGGAACCAAGTCATGCGTAAAGCACAGACAGGATATTCCAACAGAATAATAAATAATGGAACCAGGTCATGCGTAAAGCACAGACATGATGTTCCAACAGAATGATAAAGAATGGAACCAGGTCATGCATAAAGCACATATATGATATTCCAACAGAATGATAAAGAATGGAATAATAGAAGAATTTCACCAAGTATAGGGTAGTTCATATATGAGTTATTCCAATGAGAATAATAAAGAATGGAATAACGAAGTTCTCTTTATGAATACAAAAGAAATAATACCCTTACCTTAGAAAAAAGCGATCTTTGGAATAGTGAGGTAGGTAGCATTTCTCTTCTTCTTTTTCTCTATAATAATTGCTCTAAAGCTTTTGTGAATTGGTGAGAAATGAAGGAAGAATGAGCTTCTATTTATAAGAAAATATAGTTTCGATAATTGCACGTTTTGGGGCTCGAAATATTACAGTATAATACCTTCCTCTTTTTCTATATTTTTAATTTAGTCCCGCAAGTATTATCAAACTTGCACCACCTCCCCTAATAGTAAATAATGTGAATTAATAGTTCATTCATGTGACTCAATAGTATAATTTTGTGAAAAAACTAATTACAGTATAGTACCTTCAACTATACCTCCATTTTTAATTTAGTCATGCAAGTATTATCAATCTTGCACCACCTCCCCTAATAGTACATGAATGTGAATCAATAGTACACACATGTGAAATAATAGCAATTAATTGCTCATTTATCCGATTAATTACCCGATTGGTCAATATAACCCCCAGACATCAATTATTATCGAAATAAATGTCGATTTCCACTAACACTAATAATCCCAACACAATGAAACTATCAATTTCATCTTTAATCAACACAACTTATTCATCATTAATATTAAAACTCACAATATTTAACAACCAGGTCGTTCCTAGGAAAGAGGGGGCTTTTCGATAAGGATTTCTCCTTATTGGCGTGTAATTAGGTGACCAAACCTCTCCTTGACAGAACTTCTAGACATTGTCAATATTACAAATAATAATATGAATAACTTTGTCATCTCAATTATTGATTTAATAATAATAAATATTATGTAGATGATACTGTGACAATAATTGAATATAACTGAGTGACTTCTCACGTAAACATCAATAATCAATACTGTATGCTACTATACAACCATGCGTATTACTGTACTTTTACTACCGGGTAGTTTAATAGTTTTAACGGTAACACTTTCGCTGTTATTTTTATAAAAAGATAATTCTGTCGTTTTCTAACTACGACAATACTTCCGTTATAGGGTCCACCAATGATTGTCGTCGTACGAATATTCCCTGTTAAAACGAATATTCCCCGACCAATCTAATATTATATAACCACTTGCTTACTTTGCAAAATTTGTAAATATTACCCACAACTATAACATTATATCAAATTCACACCATAATATTCAAAAATATATTTCGAGAAAATTATTCTTTATTCATAAAAGTTGGGGTCTTACAACCTCCCCTTCTTATGAAATTTTGTCCTCGAAATTAGGGTGCGTACCTGGTATGTCGAAGAGGTGAGGATACCTTGACTTCATTTTAGATTCTAACTCCCAGGTTATTTCCTCAACATCGTGGTTTCTCCACAAAACTTTGACTTGAGGTATAACCTTGGAGCGTAGAATATGATCCTTCTTATCCAAGATTTTAACAGGTACCTCTTCATACGTTAAATCTTTCGCTATCTCTTCCGGTTCTAATTTAATAATGTGGTTCGGGTCTTTTACATATTTACGTAACATAGATATGTGAAAAATGTTATGAACACGAGACATACTTAGCGGTAAGGCGAGTCTATAGGTCACATTTCCTACTCGATCGAGGATTAAAAATGGGCCAATGAATCGAGGATTGAGCTTTCCTCTCTTTCCAAATCTCGTAACTCCTTTCCATGGAGCAACACGTAACAACACATGATCTCCAATATTGAATTCCACGTCCTTTTGATGAAGATCGGCATAACTCTTCTGTCGATCTTGTGAGATTTTATCGTTGTCGGATCGTTTGAATCTTTTACGTAGTCATCACGTACCAACTTGATCCCAACAATGTTGCTTCACCCACCTCATCCCAAAGATCTTTGTAAACAACACTTTCTTCCATACAACGCCTCAAATGGAGCCATGCCAATACTTGCTTGATAAGCTGTTGTTGTAAGAAAACTCCACCAATGGTAAGAACTTGTCACAAATTCCTTTGAAGTCAAGGACACAGAGTCTTAATAAATCTTCAAGAGTTTGAATAGTCCTCTCATCGCCTCGTCCGTCGAGGATGATATGTCGAGCTAAATCGTAAATCCGTGCCCATAGCTTTTTGAAAACTAACCCAAAATCTTGAAGTGAATCTTGGGTCTTGATCGAAAACTATGGATCTTAGGCATACCATGCGATCTTACAATCTCGTTTATGTACATACGAAGCAAGACGTTCAAGTGTATAAGTTTCTTGTATAGGTAGGAAATGAGCAGACATGGTCAATCTATCAACAATGACCCAAATTGCATCAATGCCTTGAAAGCCATGGGAAGACTAATAGTTGAAATCCATGGTAATGTGCTCCCACTTCCATTCGGAATTTTAAGTGGTTGCAATGGACCTTTTGGTACTTGATGCTCACCTTGACTCGTTGACAAGTTAAACACCTTGAGATAAACTCATATCTCTCTCTCATATTGCTCCACCAAAATTTATGTCGAAGATCACGATACATTTTGGTACTCCCAGGATGGATTGCAAACGGTGTGTTGTGCGCCTCCATCATGATTTTATACTTTAAATCAGGGTTGTTAGGAACACAAAGTCTGGAGTTGACTCGAATTATTCCTTCTTCATCGATTCTTGCTTCCTAAGATAGCACCTTCTTCCACTTTCTTCCTCATCATACGCATCGGCTCCAGTGCAGAGTATATAGCTTGAAGCGGCTTTAACTTTATTGATTAAAGTCCGGTTCTACTTTCGTATATTCGCCATCATCATCACATGGGTCTCTGGAGTCTTTAACTCTATCTCCGTCCTTTATAAGTCATATAAAATGGGCCTTTACGTTGACAATAATGCACTCGTACCCGCATATGATCTTCTACTCAATACATCAGCTACTACATTCGCTTTTCCAGGATAGTATTGAATAATATGATCATAATCTTTCAACAGTTCGAGCCAACGTCATTGCCGCATGTTGAGTTCCTTTTGAGTGAAGAAATATTTGAGGCTTTTATGATCCGTATAGATCTCCACTTTCTCCCTATACAGGTAATGCCTCCAAATTTTAAGTGCGAAGACAATCTACTTGACTCTAGATCATGAGTAGGATAATTCCTCTCATATTCTTTGAGTTAATAGAGAGGCATAAACTATGACTTTCCCATGTTGCATGAGAACACATCTTAACCCTTTGCCTGAAGCATCACTATAGATGACAAATCCCTCCGAGCCAGATGGTATTGTCAGAACAGGTGCTGAAATGAGTCTCCTCTTGAGTTCTTGAAAACTTTTCTCACATTCCACGCTCCAATCGAATTTTGTATCTTTTTGAGTCAACTGAGTTAATGGAGTAGCGATTCGAGAAAACCCTTCAACGAATCTCCGATAATAACCAGCTAAGCCGAGAAAGCTACGTACTTCGGTCACTGATTTAGGTTGCTCCCAGCTTTAAATAGCTTCAATCTTTGTCGAGTTAAAAGATATTCCATGACTTGATACTATGTGCCCAAGGAATGCTACTTCCTCAAGCTAGAACTCGCATTTCTTCAACTTGGCATAAAGCTTGTTTTCACGAAGCTTTTGGAGTATCAACCTCAAGTGTTGCTCATGATCTTCACGGCTTTTGGAATATATGAGGATGTCATCAATAAAGACGACCACAAAATGATCCAAATATTCCTTGAATACTCGGTTCATCATATCCATGAAAGCAACAGGAGCATTAGTCAATCCAAAAGACATGACTAAGAATTCATAATGCCCATACCTAGTTCAGAAGGTAGTCTTTAGAATATCCTCAGTTTTAACCTTCAGCTGATGATATCCAGAATGAATATTGATCTTAGAAAAGAATTGTGCTCCTTGCAACTGGTCAAACAAGTCATCAATGCGAGGTAACGGATACCTATTCTTGATGGTGACATGATTCAACTCCCGATAATCAATACAAAGTCGCATACTTCCATCTTTCTTCTTCACGAATAGAACAGGAGCACCCCAAGGAGATGTGCTAGGATGAATGAAACCAATGTCTAACAATTCCTGCAATTGGGTCTTTAACTCCTGAAGTTCAATAGGAGCCATTCGATATGGGGCTTTGGAATTGGGTTTTGTACCGGGTTCAAGGTCGATACAAAATTCAACTTCACGCTCTGGGGCTAGGCCAGGAAGTTCTTCAGGGAATACGTCAGGAAATTTATTAACAATAGAAATATCCTTCAAATCTGACGTATTTTTGTTTAAATCCGTGACATGAGCTAAGAAAGCTTGACATCTATTTTTCAATAAACGAATAGCTTTATGGCTTGAGATGATTGTGATTGATTTTAATGGTTTGGTCGCTTGAATTCGCATAATAGGTTGATTAGGAATATGAAAGCTAATAACCTTATGAAAATAATCAATTTTAGAATGATGAGTAGTTAACCAATCAATCCCTAGAATCACGTCAAATGCAAGTATTTTTAAGGAGATAAGATCGACAGGTAACGTGCGGTTATCGATTTGAATCAAACAAGACTTATACACAGTGGATGTAATGAAGGTTTCTCCCAACGGAGTTTCAACAGATAAGTCAAAGTCTAACTTCTCCGGAGTCAAATTTAAACGTTGAGCGCAAGTAGGAGAAATAAAAGAATGGGTAGAACCGGTATCAAATAAGGTATATACTTCGCTAGAGTTTATGATAAGCTTACCCGTGATGACCTCGTTCGGGTTCCTTGCTTTCTTGGAGGTCACGACAAACGCTCTCCCTTGAACTACCGATTTTGACTTTTCTGGGACGGCCTTTGGTGCCTCCATCCCAACTGGACTTGTCTTCGGTGCATGACAAAATCGGGCTAGGTGACCTTCTCTTCCACAATTATAACACGCTTTGGACTGCATCGCACAGTTTGGACTGATGTGTCCCTCCCCTCCGCATTTGAAGCATATGATAGGTGGTCGTTCTCCTTCCTTAACAACAGGTGTTGGTGCTGACGTCTTTCCATCATTGTTGAATTTCCTCTTCTTGAAATGTCCACTTTTATTATCTTGACCATGATTACCACCGAAGTGGTTACCATTTTTGGCATGTTGATTCCCTACACGTTTGTAGTCACCGCTTCGATGACTACTACCACTGGTATTTTCATTCTGTCGGCTGCTTTCTCTTGGTTGCATTGACTCGTTATCGCGCTCCAATAACTGAGCCCTATTTACAACATCTGAATACAAACACAGTTTATGAGAAATAAGATATTGACGTATCTCCGGTTTCAAACCTCTTAAACACATCCGTGTCATTCTGTCCTCATTATCAACCAAGTGGGACGCAAACCGGGATAACTCCGTAAATTTAGCCTTGTATTGCGATACGGTCATATTGTTTTGCTCCAACTTGATAAACTCCACCTCTTTCATGTGACGAATACTTTCGGGAAAGTACTTTGTCGTTGAATAGTTCTTGGAACTTCTCCCAAGACTTCTTCAGTGCGGCAGGTTGAGTATGCTTTACCAATTCCCACCAGTAATCTGCCTCTCCTCGCAACATAAAGGTGGCAAAGGGAACCTTTTGCTCCTCGGAGCATCCCAAGACATCAAATATCTTGGTGATCTTCTTTATCCATGCTTCTGCCTTAAGTGGTTTTGGCTCCCTAATAAACTCCGGTGGTCCCAACTCCTTGAATTGTTTAGCGGTGACCGTCCGAGTGTTTCCAGTGTTTCCACCTACATTTTGGACAGCAGACGCTCTCGCCTGATGTTGCATGTATTGCATAAAGCTTCTGAACATTCCATCGTTCATCATTTGGTCAGTGTTGTTGTTTGCATGAGGATTATCGCCTTCCTGATGCACATTATCCTGATTATTGATCTATGGAGACTCAACGGTCTCCTGTGCTCCATTGCTATTCTCAACATTCTCAGATGTCATTTTCAAATACTACCACAAAACAAGGGTTAATTGACATGCAACATATTATCCATATACTCTGACTAACCAATTAAATACCAAATAAACTTTGGAAGGTCATACTAGCGAAGGAATTCCCCGTCTCTCCCCTCCTAGTTCTAGTCTCACATCTTAGCCAAGGATCATATCCCTAAGCTTTGATACCAACTGTGATGCCCCCAAAATAGGTATACATCACCCATCTTGAGTCACCAAATACATGGTACAAAATTCAAATACAACTTAATTATACAACAGTCGTGTAAAATATGACAAAACATAATCTAAGAGTTTTAATAAGAATATTATCCTCTAGACAATATTCACACTCAATGGAGTCCTCATTACATTTATTGTCACACTATTTAACAGAATAGTGATGACTACTAATGCTATCATCTGGACCGTCACTTCGTTTCCCGACTAGTCCCAGCTACGTTCTCATTTCCCGAAGAGAACAGTGAAAGAAAGGGTGAGCTCAACTAGCCTAGTAAGAAATATTATGATTAAGATAATGCAGAATAAATTATCATTAGCCTTCAATAGTGTTAAACTGATAAAATATAATAAACATCAAGTTTAACTGCAACGGAACAAGCAATCCATTAGAAGAGTCACGTAGAGAATAAAATCTACTATCTTCTATGATTTAAAAGGTTTTTCATCACTTTTATCGCTAAGACTCAGCTTAATAAATAAACCACATCATCCATGCACTACGGACAAGGATATTCATCAATGGTCATGATCATGCCAAAACCTGTCCATCAATGCACTACGGCCAATGAGTACTTTTACCACATCATTTGTAACATTACGGTCATGATTATACCGAATAATCCCTGGTCATAATCATACCAAGTCCATCTATGCATTACAGGCCACAGATGACTTTCAACATAATATAAACATGAGGATGATGACAATGATATAAGAATTCAATAAAACAAGTTCAAGAATTAATTTATCCAGGAACCAATAACGTCCAAATTGTCAACATGATACTTCTTTGTGGAGTAAAATTCAAGAATGCTCAGAAGAATATTTCCATAAAAAGATACTGGATGAAGCGCAAATATCAAAGATATTCCACTAATTTCATGGAGTATAAAAGCCAAAACTTTAACCAACTGAGTATAATAACGAATGGAATAACAAAAGAATTCACCAGCAGCATGTGATAGACCGCATGAATGTGTTTATTCCAACATAATAATAAATAATGGAACCGGTCATGCGTAAGCATACGCAGCGGGATATTCTAACGAAATAATAAATATTGGAACCGAATCAAATGCGTAAAAGCATGCAGACATGATATTCCAACAGAATGATAAATAATGGAACCAGGTCATGCGTAAAGCACAGAGAGGATGTTCTAACAGAATGATAATTAATGGAACCAGGTCATGCATAAAGCACAGACAGGATATTCGAAAAGAATGATAAAGAATGGAATAATAGAAGAATTTCACCAAGTATATGGTAGTTCGCGTATACAGGTTATTCCAACAGAATAATAAAGAATGGAATAATAGAAGTTCTCTTCATGAATACAAAAGAAATAATACCCCTTACCTTAGAAAAACTGGATACTGGAATAGTGAGGTAGCAAACTTCTCTTCTTCTTTCTCTCTATAATAATTGCTCTAAAGCTTTTGTGAATTGGTGAGAAATGAAGGAAGAATGAGCTTCTATTTATAAGAAAATATAGTTTCGATAATTGCACGTTTTGGGGCTCGAAATATTACAGTATAATACCTTCCTCTTTTTCTATATTTTTAATTTAGTCCTGCAAGTATTATCAAACTTGCACCACCTCCACTAATAGTAAATAATGTGAATTAATAGTTCATTCATGTGACTCAATAGTATAATCATGTGAAAAAACTAATTACAGTATAGTACCGTCAACAGTATAGTACCTTCAACTATACCTCCATTTTTAATTTAGTCATGCAAGTATTATCAATCTTGCACCACCTTGCCTAATAGTATATGAATGTGAATCAATAGTACACACATGTGAACAAATAGTTATAAGCATGTGAAATAATAGCAATTAATTGTTCATTTATCGGATTAATTACCCGATTGGTCAATATAACCCCAAGACATCAATTATTATCGAAATAAATTTCGATTTCCACTAACACTAATAATCCCAACACAATGGAACTATCAATTTCATCTTTAATCAACACAACTTATTCATCATTAATATTATAACTCACAATATTTAACAACCAGGTCGTTCCCAGGAAAGAGGGGGCTTTCCGATAAGGATTTCTCCTTATTGGCGCGCAATTAGATGACCAAACCTCTCCTTGACAGAACTTCTAGACATTGTCAATATTGCAAATAATAATATGAATAACTTTGTCGTCTCAAATATTGATTTAACAATAATAAATATTATGCAGATGATACTATGACAATAATTGAATATAACTGAGTGACTTCTCACGTAAGCATCAATAATCAATACCGTAATTACTCTTATGCAACCATCGTATTACTATACTTTTACTACCGGGTAGTTCAACGGTTTTAACGGTAACACTTTCGTAGTTATTTTTATAAAAGATAATTTTGTCGTTTTCTAACTACGACAATACTTCCGTTAATGGGGTCCACCAATGATTGTCTTGTCGCATTTAATATTCCTTGTAAAACGAATATTCCCACCAATTAATCGATATTATATAACCACTTGCTTACTTTGCAAAAATTGTAAATATTACCCACAACTATAACATTATATCAAATTCACACCATAATATTCAAAAATATATTTAGAAAATTATTCTTTATTCATAAAAGTTAGGGTCTTACATTAATGACTTTTAATATTTTGAGGAATAAATACGTTAATATTTTAATATTAATGATAATTATTTAAAAATGATTTTAAATGTTTTAAAAATAATTTAAGGGTAATATTAATACTTTAAAAGTATTTTGGGTTATTATAAATAACTTTGATATTTTGGCAATGGTTTCATTAATAATTTAATATTAATTAAATATTAATGATAATAGAATTATTTAATATTTAAATTATTTAATAATGATTCCGATGTTTGAAAATTTATGATAAATTATAATAAATGTTTTAAAATTATTATAAGTCATTTAAAAATAATATGACTGATAATTACATATATTGAGCTACAGAATAGAGTCTTAAACTCGATAATTACTCGATAAAGTCGTCGGTAGACCGATATATTTCAGAAATTGATCTGGACATAGATATTTTGGCTGTATTTATGTTTATTTGTGATCCAGTGACTGCTAAACCTATGTGCCAATGTGATTAGGTTATGTGCTGACTGCAATAAGCAGTGCTATATGTTACGATATGTTATTCTAATCAGTAAAATGATCTTATTACTAATAAGTTGCTATATAAAAGATAAAACTAAGTTGCGAACTGTAAGCAGCGTATCAGGCAAGTATCCTACCTTTGCATTTCCTTTATGCAATGGACATGAGTAAGAATGTTGCAGAATTATATTATTATTGTACAGATTATTAACCTTATTGTTATATATGTTATATCTGATCATTGATTATCAACATTGTGACACCCCCAAATTCAGGTACTTGAAACCCGAACTCGGTGCTTCACGATACCATTTCTATGAGCAGAATATTACTAATTATAATAACCATAATATAGATTATCAAATATAATTTAAATATTATTAGAGTTTTCAATCCTAAGTACGAAACCTTTAAACATTCGTTACATTACACGATAATTAATATATATCATTCTTATCCTAATAAAGTCTAGTTATTACAAAAGATAGCATTATCATTCATTCAGCGACCTTCCCTTTCCCTTTGTTCTTGGCAGACCTTCAGGTTGTTCACCCTTAGTTGAAAAAATTTAAATTAAGCAAGGATGAGCATTTGAGTGCCTAGCAAGTAATAGCAACAATAACAGTTAGCTGAACGAATTAAATGTTTTCTTTGAACGATACTTCTTCAACGAATCAACAGTTGTGAAGTAAGCTGAACCAATAATAAACAACATATCATTTCGATTTCAAATTTTTGAAACTACGTACTGACTATAAATGAGGATAAGTTGACAGACTATGAACATTGTTTTCTATTTTCGAAAAGGTTAAACATAACTTCATCTGTAAACCGTCATAACTTACGGGCACGGGGGTGATCAGCCCGTTATGCCCTGTATTGATCAATACTACATTAAAAGACGATATTTTCTTCCAGCATTTCTGCCTTAGGCGCATAAAAGTTTCCCATATTTGGGATGTTCATACCAGTCTAGAATCCGAACCAAAACAATTTGGTTGGATAATAATAAAGTTCTTATCTTGTTCAACAACACTTTTAAGTTTGTGTCTAGCCATATCAAATAGCTTAGACGACTTTTAATTCAACGTGTACATACTAGACACCGATAAGTATGTATCAACATGTGATAAAATATAATGATTATCCAAGTGAGGAAACTTGTATAACCATGTTTAGAAATTAACGAACAGAATATATATCTTGATTTACAATAACAGAATAAAAGGAACATGTACAACAATTATAATTTAATAACTTACTTATACAGAATCATTGCATAAGTGTATATAAAGGTTGAAATATTTGAACAATTGAAATGAATAGTTCAGATATTATCTTACGCATGTCTGTTGCATAAAATAAATTCAAAGGGTTAAATACTTACCTTGTCTGTTGCTTACACAACTTAGATTTATCTTTTATATCAAGCTCTATCATTAAATAAATCATTCGTTCGATTAGAATAATATATCATATCATATTGTACTGCTATTTGCAGTCAGCACATAACCTAATCACATTTTCATATAAGTTTAACAACCATTGAATCACAAATAAACATTTATCAAGTCAACCTATCTAAGTCCAGATCAATTTCTGAAATATGTCGATGTACTGACATCTTTATCGGGTATTTATCGAGTCTAAGACTTTATACAATAGTTTAATATCCATTTAGATGACTTCTATATCAGTCATATTATTTTTCATGACCTTATAATAATTTTTAAATAATTATTACAATTTATCATAATTTTTGAAATACCAAAATTATTATTAAATGATTTAAGTATTAAGTAATTTCATTATCATTAACATTTAATTAATATTAAACTATTAATGAAACCATTGCCAAAATGTTAAGTTATTTAAAATAACTTAAACTATTTTTAAAACATTTATATTACCTTTTAAATGATTTAAAAAAATTAAAATCATTTTAAATAATTACCATTAATATTAAAATATTAATGTATTATTTATCCAAATATTAAAAAGTCATTAATTATCACTTAAAATATTTTTAATTCATTTATATAATTTTAAATGATTTTAAATTAATAAAACCATTTATTTAATATGATTATTAAATAAATTTAATATTATTAATAATAAATTAATAATCGTTAATATTAAATTATTAATGAAATTATCTTTTAAATATTAAAAGTTATATTTTACAACTTAAAATATCTTTAAACACTTTATTTTCATTTAAAATGATTATTATAATTTTAAAATCATTTTTAAACTAATTTATTTAATATAATTATTAAATAACTTTAATATCATTAATTAATGAAATTTACCTTTAAATATTAAAAGTTATATTTTATAACTTAAAATATTTTTAAACTATTTATTTTTATTTAAAATGATTTTTATAATATTAAAATCATTTTTAATTAATTTATTTAATTTAATTGTTAAATAAATATAATATCATTAATATTAAATAATTAATGAAATTTGCTTTAAAATATTAAAAGTTATATTTTATAACTTCAAATATTTTTAAATAACTTATTATCATTTAAAATAATTCTTAATATAATAAAAATAATTTTAATTAATTTATTTAATGCATTTAATAAATAAATTAATTAAAATAATATTTAAATAAATACTAATATTTATGAAAAATATTTCAAATTATTAAAAGTTTATTTTTATAACATAAAATAATTTTAAAATAATTTTTGTAATTTTTGGAATTTAATTTATATTTATAAATGATTTTTTGAAAATTTAATTAATTAAAATTAATAAAACTGTCGCTATAGGCCTTTAACGACAGATAGTGCAGTCTATGGTGTTCTTGAGCCTTCAAGAACATTCATAGCTAGCTTCGAGTTAACTAGTTTGACCAAGAACACTGATTAGATAATGATGTTTCTGGGTTATATATTGATCACTATTTGTAGAACTAATGTAATACTTCATGATAAAACAACAATCATGATCAAAAAGCACAACACAAACGAGATCTGGGGCCTAGAACAAGCTGTCAGAGCTGTTCTTCATTTTCTGGGTTACCCAAAAATGAAGAACAGTTCGACTGCTCATATTTGGGCCTCCACAACTTGCAATCCGTGTATTCGTTTAATGATCTAACAATTTTAGATCGTAGCCAACATGTAAGAGTATATATATATATATATATATATATTACATCAAACCAACATAACAACAATAAAATCGTTAGATCTAGCTCGGTCAAATCATGTCAGAAGTCGCGATTTAAGTTTTCTAGGTTACCCAGAAAACTCATTTCGTGAACTTTTGGCTTGGTTTGACCATCCACTTCAAGCAACCTGTTAATGATTTTTGTGATATAAGAGTATGAATAAGTAGTATGTATACCATATTACGATTCTATTACAACAACAACAAAACAACAAACAACAGCAAGATCTGGTCGATTTAAAAAGTTGTCAGGCTTGTTTTTGACAGTTTCTGGGTTACCCAGAAATGCCCAGTCATGGCCGGTCAACGTGGTTTGACCACGATTATCTTGCAACTTAGGTCAGATCGAAGCATGATTTCAACTCCAGATTAAAGACCATACTATATACTATAAGTCCAAACTTTCAAACCACGAAAACATTACATAGAATGAAATCTATGGGGTCTGACATTCATTGTCAGACCGCTTTTTAAAGATTTTCCAGATTATGAAAAACTTCAAATCTGAGCCTATATATAGATGTTATGGATCTAACATCTATCAACCAAGATCATCATTTTATACTATAAACTACATGTTTTAACACTAAAACACAAGATCTAACATTCAGATCAAGATCAGAGTTGCAATTAGGGTTTATACCTTCTATGAACAAATCTTGATTCTAGGCTACTGATTTGTTAGTGGATTTCGTGGGGCTTGTTTATTGGATTGATATGCTAAGAAAATTCGTGGGTTTTAGAGAGAGAGAGAGGCTCTAGGATATGTGTTTGTGCAAAAACAAGTTAACAAATGGCTTTCTCTCTCTTCCAATCTATATATACAAGTGTATGATGCATGTATTGGCTGATCTAGCTCAATGTGCTGTCAATTTTAAGTCAATAGAGTTGTTACATTAGGTCACTAACTCCTCCTATTGTCAAAACCTACTTGTTAGACTTCAATTATGCACAAAAGGGCAAAATGGTCAATTGGCTTTCCAATTTAATGGCATTCTTGTAATCCTTGCAAACCTTTAGGGGTTGACCCTTAGGGTTTAACCCTTAAAGTTTAGCATAAAATGAAATTCTAGGTTTTTATTTAGGGTTTAAAAATAAAATAAAATAAAAATTAATTTCTAAAATTTGAAATTAGGGTTTTCTAAATTAGATTAGTTTTCTAATTAATTTATACAGGAACATTAGGGTTTAATAATGCTAATTATAATTAAGATCACTAATTTATCAATTAGAGCACCCATTTGATAATTAGGGTTACTAATTAGGATTAATAATTTAATAATTAGGGGAAAAAAATTGTAATTAGGGTTTCTAATCACATTAATCAATGATCATTAGGGTTTAAAGTCCGCTAATGAGTATTAAACATCCTAAATTAGCAATTAGGGTTTCCCAATTTGACAGTTAGGGTTCCTAAATATCAGTTAGGGTTTTAATTTCATAATTAGGGTTTCGAGTCAATAATTAGGGTTTACCTAATTAGCATTTATATTTATAATATCCGACATTGATCACATTATCACGATTACCTAACAATATCTTGAACTCTAATTTGTATTTTAAATTAGGGTTTCACACAGTAATACTAGGGTTTGTCATATAGCGCCATAATTGACCAACCATTATCGGTCCATGTATCTGATATATTTATAAAGATCGAAAAATCAAAATATAATTAATATTATATTATTGTTCTCATTCCTTGATCAAAATCCAAAATTAGGGTTTGGATTCTATATCTGATTTATTCTTCATATATAACCTTATTGATTAAGTTAAAATAATTAATTTAATTAATCTAGCATAAATTCATATAATAAAATAAATAATTATTATAATAATTCTAAAATCATTTCATATATTATTTAAATAATATATGCTTATATTTTCATGGAAAATAATTAATAAAACATTTCTACTATAAAGTTAATTATTATAAGAATATACTTTATAATAATCACTAATTCTAAAATAAAGTTATTTGTAAATATTCATGTAATAAATATATTTTTATTTATCACATAATTACATATACACATTATCTTGTACAAATCCTCATATTTAAAAAAAAAAAAATTATACTTGAAAATTTCTTATTTATTTATATAGAAAATATCGGGTTATTACAAACATGGTACTATATTGTAATTCAGATATATATATATATATATATATATATATATATATATATATATATGTTAGATTAATTTCTAAATATAGTTATTCAAGTGTCCCCACTTGGGTAATCATTGTATTTAATCACATGTTGATATATATATATATATATATATATATATATATATATATATATGTGTGTGTGTGTGTGTGTGTGTGTGTGTGTGTGTGTGTGTGTGTGTGTGTGTGTGGATGCATCCATGGCAACCCCACACATCACACTTTGCTCATAGCAACCAAGTTGTAACAGCATGTAGCGGCTTAGTGTTATTTTATATTAAAATAATACGACGCATCCATAGCAACCGGTTGCCATCACACTGTTCATAGCAACCAAGTTGTAACAACATGTAGAGGCTTAGTGTTATTTTATATTAAAATAATACGACCGCTACACCTAGTAGCGGCTGACATTTGATATAAATACAAGTAATAGTAATAGTAGCAATAGTAGTTGCAAGCATAGCAAGAGTAGTAGTAGTAGTTGCAATACAAGCAAAGTAAGTAATAATAGTTTATCATCATAGTGGGGTTTATTATGTAGCCTAGTAAAGCCGCTACACAAGGTAGCGGTTTACCTTGTTTTAATACAATATTAATTTAATAATAATAATATTAATATAATATTAACAACAATAATAATAATAATAATATTGTTAATAATAATAATCCAACTTTATTATTATTATTATTATTTCACATTATTATTATTATTATTATTATTATTATTATTATTATTATCAAATGTCAGCCGCTACTAGTGTTATTAATATAAAATAACACTAAGCCGCTACATGATGTTACAACTTGGTTGCTATGAACAGTGTGATGGCAACCGGTTGCCATGGATGCATCCTATATATATATATATATATATATATATATATATATATATACCTCTAAGCTATTTGATCAGCTAGACACAGATTTAGAAATATCGTTGAATATGATAAAACATTTTTTGTATCCAATCAAATTGTTTTGGTTCGGATTCTAGACTAAGTATGAACATCCGTCGAGGAAAACTTTATCTTAAAGGCGAGACAGTGAACGATACCCTCTTTCTTGCATGTAGTGTTGATCAATCTGAGGCATAACTGTGATCACCCCCGCTAGTAAGTTATGACGGTTTGCAGATGAATTTCTGTTTAACCTATTTGAAAATTGAAAACAATGTTCATAGTATGTCACCTAAACCTTATTTATAGTCAATATGTAGTTTCAAAAATTTGATAGACAATTGTTATGTTATTATTATCGGTTCAGATTACTTCACAACTATTAATTCGTTGTAGAAGGGTAGTACAAAGAAAACATTTAATCCTTTCAGCTAATATTTATAATTGTTATTACTTGCTGGGCACTCAAATGCTCATCCTTGCTTAATTTAAATATTTTCAGCTAAGTGTGAACAACCAAAAGGCTCTGCTAAGAACAAAGGAAAAGGAAAGGTTGTTGAATGAATGCAATGTTATTTTATGTTATAGTTAACTTTATTAAGACAAGTATGATATATATTATCTATCATGTTATGTAAGGAATGTATTAAAAGTTACGTACTTGGGAGCTAGACTCTGATGATTATGTAAATAAAGTTTGATATTTATATTATTGTTATTATTATTAGTATTATTCCGCTCATAGAAATGGTATCGTGAAGCACCGAGTTCGGGTTTCAAGTACCTGAATTTGGGGGCTTTACAGGTTGGTATCAGAGCTATAAGCATGAATTTGCGAAGAGCCCCGAGCCTCTTGCTGGTGACTTCCTTGTGTGGAATGCATCGAAGCCAGACTCTCCGTAAGGTACGCCGATTCAGTCGGTGGCAAGCTGATAGGTACCCTTGTAAGGTGTTATGGTTAGAAGCACCATGAAAGTTACAGGTTGGTATCAGAGCTTAGGGTTAAAAACCTTAGGTGGGCTAGACCTTAGGCTATAACCTTAGAACAGAGGGAAACGTTGAAAATATAAATAACTCATATAGAGTTTAAAAAGAGATGAATTGAATAAATTCACCGTCAAACAAAATAAAAGATAACTTATATAAAACTCTTAATTACTGTGTGTATATATTATATGCTAATCAGGATAACTTATGTGTGTAGATGTCTGGTGGAAAGCGCTTGTTATATGCATATAGCATGAAGAATGATCAAATCCATACACCCGAGCTAATATCGAAGCCAATAGCTAAAATAGAGGCTCACGAAGAAAAAAACTCAGACGAGGTGGTTATTATAGAAAACGTAGTACTAGATCCAGAAATGGTGGAGCTAACAGATAGTGATTCGGACACTAAAGTTGAAGCTGATCAAGCATCAACGGAGGTGTAGGATCTGAGGAACAAGGTTTCTTCTCTGGAAAAGATGCGGGAAATAGAAAAGCTATTGAATAGTCAGATGCGAAAAGCCTTACTAGAAATAATGGAAGAACAAGATAAGCTTAAAATCCAAATTGATCATATAGGAGCCACAAGCAACACATCGTGTACAGCTCCGAGCAAGAAAGGGAAAAGAAAGATAGAAGATTACGACTTAGGAAAATCCGATAAGAAGAAAGGGAAAAGAATATATTATCTTTGCGGTTATGAGGGACATACAACTTTGTATTGTCCCAACTATAAACCAGGTGCATGTTTTATCTATGGGATAGAAGGTCATCAGGCGAAAGGTTGTCCAAGAAAAAGGTTTAATAAATAGGTAATATAGGTTCTGTTGTGTAGGTGTGTTTAATGTAATAAATATGATAAATATGTCTGTGTAATGTAATGTTCCCAACTTTTGTATTAGTCAAGATTGTAAATCCCGACTTTTGTGGTCACAAAGGGATAGCTGATGTTTAAAGCATTATGTGCTACGCTATGTATAGTATTCGTTAAATGAATATGAATCTAAGTTTGAGTAATAAAACAAGTTTAATATATTAAACTTATATGATAAGGTTTAGAATGTAAGTTAAATTTATGACTTTATTTAATCAGATAATGCCGCCAAGACGTCAAACTCGAAACCAAAGGGCAGAAGAGTCTGTCAATAACGTTGAGGGACAACAACAACTAGACCCGATGCAACATTTTGCAAATGTGGTAGCACAAGCTATGCAACAGGGAATACCAGCTGCAGGGACCCCGCCAGACAATCGCTTGGTGAATTTCAAAGATTTTAAGGCTGTAGGACCGCCGAAATTCAAAGGTATAACTGACCTTGTTGAAGCCCAAACTCGGGTCAAAGAGATTGAAAAAGCATTCGTGATAGCTAAGGTAGCTGAATGGTAAAAGACAGCTTTTGCCACCTACATGATGATGGGGGAGGCGAACTTTTGGTGGGAAGCCAATTAGGCGAGGGCAGGAGAAGGAATAGTTAGTTGGGATAGGTTCAAAGCTTTGTTTTTCGAAAATTATTTTTCATCTAGTATGCAGGCTAGGATGGAGGTGAAATTTTTAGAGTTGAAGCAGGAGAATATGACGGTGTCAGAATACGCCGCAAAATTTAATGAGTTAGCTAGGTTCGCTCCGCATCAAGTTGATACGGAGGCTAGGAAAGCGAGAAGGTTTGAGCTGGGATTAAAGCCCTAACTCTATAACAAGGTGGCGGTGTTGCAGATTCCTACATTTCCAACACTCATGGAGAAAGCTATTATTTCTGAGGAGGGGAGTGCGGCCATGAGCCTCTACAACAAGGAGATGAAGAACAAAGGTAAGGTTGAAGGAATTGGGAATGTGGAAATTAATAGTGGGAGTAGGGGTAGTAGTAACAAGAGGAAGGGGAGCAATTTTGGAAGTGTGTAGTTGAAACAAGAAGGTGTGAAGAAGTCAGTTGTACAGTGTAAGACTTGTGGAAAGAACCACTCTGGGGAATGTCTGAAGGGAAAATTTGTTTGCTATAAGTGCGGGCAGGAGGGCCATATCTCTCCCAACTGCCCCAATCTTAGGATGAATAGTGGGTGTTTTTTGTGTGGATCGACTGAGCACAAAGTGAAGGATTATCTGAAGAGGAGGACGGAGGGCAGGAAGTGTGAATACTGGCAAGGGCAGCGGGACTTTGGCAATCACGGGACCTACATCATCAAGCAAGCCAACAAAATCAACAACAAGGGTCTACAACATGACTGTCCAGGATACGATGGCAGCTGGCAATGGAACTTCAGGTATTATTCGTATACCTTTTATTCTCTTATACATGATTTTCTTATATATAGTAAATTATTATATAAAGAAATTTTGAAGGAGGAATTTGAGTTCTTTTAGAAATCAAATTTCCATTTAATCAGATAGACAAGCTTTATGTTAATAGTTAAAGATCAGTTCGATCAAAGTTGATCGAGATCTACTTGCAATGATTGTGTATGCTATGTACCCTTGTATGTATATGTTTTAAAACGGTGATTCCGGGGACAGAATCTTTATAAGGGAGGGTGAATGTAACAACCCGATATTTTCTATATAGATAAATCAGAAATTTTGCGTATAATTTTTTTTATATTTTAAAGATGAGGATTTGTACAAGATTAAGCGTATGTAATTATGTAATAAATAAAAATATATTTATTACATGAATGTTTACAAATAATTTTATTTTAGAATTACTGATTATTATATAGTATATTCTCATAATAATTAATTTTATAGTAGAAAGGTTTTATTAATTATTTACCATGAAAATATAAGTATATATTATTTAAATAATATATGAAATAATTTTAGAATTATTATAATAATTATTTATTTTATTATATGAATTTATGCTAGATTAATTAAGTTAATTATTTTAACTTAATTAATAATGTTATATATAATGAGAAAAATCGATATGGAATCTAAACCCTAATTTTGGATTTTTATCAAGGAATTAGAATAATAATATAATATTAATTATATTTTGATTTTTCGATTATATAAATATGTACAATATGTATTATTGATAATGGTTGGTCAATTATGGTGTATAATTTAAAAACCCTAGCATTAATTTGTTTAACCCTATTTTGTAATTCAAATGAGAAATTCAAGACTGCTATATTACTGTGTTATATGATTTATGTTGTGTATTATATAATAATTTGATTAATTAGGTAAACCCTAATTAACATTTTGAAATATTAATTTCTAGAAACCCTAATTTTTAAATTAGGAACCCTAACTTCGAAAATGTAAACCCTACCCGCTAGTTTGGCATGCTTAACGATAATTAATAAATTATTTAACCTAATTTGTAAGTTTAATTAATTAGGAAAAAACCCTAATTATTATTAGAAACCCTATTCATGAAATTAGAAATCTTAATTTCTATATTTAGTAACCCTAATTAGTAATTATAAAACCTAATCACTAATTGTAAATCCTAATTGCTAAATTTGCAAGGTTAACAATAATTATTAAATAATTAATACCCTAATGTTCATGTATAATGTAATTAGAAAATCTAATCTAATTAAGGAAACCCTAATTAAAAAATTTAGAAACTAAAATTTTACCTTTTTCAAACCCTAATTGCTAAATTCTATAAATGCTATATACTAAACCTTAGGGTTAAACCCTAAGGGTTTGCAAAATTATAAGAATGCCATTAAAATTCCATGCAAAATGACCAAAATACCCCTCTTGAATTATTTGAGATAACTTCTATATCTAGAAATAATGGAGTTGGTGAGCTAACCTTGACTTCTCAATTGACTAAATCTCCAGCAATCAGACTCTATGCTCAGTCATACATGCATCCAAGACTTCTATATATAGATTGAGAGAGAAAGGATTGCATTTGTTAGCCTATTTTAGCACAAACACTCAACTAAGCTCTCTCTTTCAAAAACCAACGAAATTTGGTAGCATATCAGTCACATAATCAAGCCCACTACTACATATAACAAAATCAGAAGCCAGAATCAGAAATTTATCATAGAAGGTATAAAACCCTAGCTTGAAATCTGATCTTGATCAATGTGTTAGATGTTAGTTTTTATGTGTTAAATATGTTGTATATGGTGTATAATGATGATTTGGGTTGATAGATGTTAGATCCATAACATCTATAAGCTCATATCTAGCATTTTACAAAATCTGGAATTTTTTGTTTTTGATGTCTGACAAGGAATGTCAGACCTTCTAGATTTAAGTGTGTTTTTGATTTGGTGTTTTAAGTGTTTAATCGTGTAGTATGTCATGAGATCTGTACTCTGGAAGTTGAATCAAGGTCATAGCTTGAATAGATTGCAAGTTATTCTTGGTCAAAGGTCGTTGACTGACCATGAACGGACCATTTCTAGGTCACCCAGAAATGGGTTTTCAGTGTCTGACAAGATATTTAAGGCTCTATATCTGTCAGGTTTTTGATGTTATGAGTTTGTTGTTGAACCCATGTTGTAGTATATTATGTAAACTGTCGATCTATGCTTTTAGTACATCTAGATATCAAGTAGGTTGGATTCAGTGGCCGGTCAAAGTAGGCCATCCGGCCATATTCTCTATTTCTGGGAATTTCCAGAAACTGGTTGCACCTTATTTCTGACATGAGTTGACCATATTGTATCTTCTTGTTGTATTGTTTTTTTTTGATGATTTTATGTAATGAATCTATAGTCCCAAATGTTGGCTACACATTGCAGCTTATAGATCACAAAAACATTACATGGATAGCATGTAGTGAAGGCTCAAAGTATGACCCATGATCTGTTCTTCATTTACGGTAACCTGAAATGAAGAAATGATCTTATTCTTACTTTTGGAGGCTCAGATCTCCTTGGTTATATGTTTTATGAACTTGCTTGTTGTTGGATATTATAGTCTTGCATTAACTTTACACGATATGCTTAACAACATGCCTAGAAACACAACACACACTAATTTATTTACACTTGGTCAAAGGAGGCAAGTCGAAACTACCTTATGAATGCTCAAGAACATGAAAAACACCTATAACGACAGTTCTTTCGCTATAGGTGGTCTTTAGTGAAAGTTTATTTATAAAAATTATATTTTTATTAAATAATTATAGAAAATTAGTTTTTAATTATTAAAAATACATAATAAATTATTAAAAATTATTTTAAAGTCCAAAAATTAGTTTTTAATTATTTTGAATATATTTCATAAATATTTAATATTTTTGGAATATTAAAGGTATTTAATTTATTTAATTATTATATTTAATAAATTATTTAAAATGATTTTAATACTTGAAAAATCATTTAAAATTATATTATAGTATAAGATAATATTTTAAGTTATTTTAATGACTTTTAATAATTTGTGATGAATTTCATTAATTAATTAATATTAATGATAATTTAGTTATTTAATAAATGAATTAAATAAATAATTTAAAATGATTTTATTATATTCAAAATCATTTTAAATAATAATAAGGTATTTAAATATATTTGAAGTTATAAAATATAACTTTCAATATTTAAAGGTAAATTTTATTAATTAATTATTATTAATGATATTAAAGTTATTTAATAATTATATTAAATAATTTAGTTTAAAATGATTTTATTATTATAAAAATCATTTTAAATGAAAATAAAGTGTTTAAAGATATTTTAAGTTATAGAATATAACTTTTAATATTTAAAGGATAATTTCGTTAATAATTTAATATTAATGATATTTATTTAACATTAATGATATTAAATTTATTTAATAATTATATTAAATAAATTCAGCTAAGTGTGAACAACCAGAAGGCTCTACTAAGAACAAAGGAAAATGAAAGGTTGCTGAATGAATGTAATGCTATTTTATGTAATAGTTAACTTTATTAAGACAAGTATGATATATATTATCTATCATGTTATGTAAGGAATGTATTAAAGGTTACGTACTTGGGAGCTAGACTCTGATGATTATGTAAATAAAGTTTGATATTTATATTATTGTTATTATTATTAGTATTATTCCGCTCATAGAAATGGTATCATGAAGCACCGAGTTCGAGTTTCAAGTACCTAAATTTGGGGGCTTTACAATTTATGTAATAAGTGATGTTGTGTTTGATAAATATATATCATTATTATATATTTATTATAAATTGTAGAGATGAATTAGTAAAGAAGATGGGAGAAATTTATCTATTGATATTAAATAATTGATGTGAAATTATTTCATCATAATAAGTTGGTGACGTTAAATATCTTTGATAATCACCAATAACTTGAATATATGTACGAGTAAGTATCAAGTCTAAGGCAGTGCAATCGTTCCCTTTAATGGTGGATGTATAGGAGTTGGGCTAAACAATTCCTTCAAAGAGCGGAGGTATATATGAATTAGTAACCGATCTAACTCACTGTGACAATAGTGTAGATAAGACGAAAACTAATTTGTTGGTTGTTTGTGGGAAACCACTCAGTGTACTATATTGAATACTATTAAAGACTCAATGCGTGCTAGGTTTAGACTTGTATATATGTACGTTGATGACAAGAGAAGGAAATCAATATACCTTTAAATTGGTTAGAGAATTATTAAGTAAATTGATACACGGCGAGAAGTGAAGATTAAAGGAATGTATGTATGTGTTATATATATCTTGAATTATGTGATTTGGTGGAAAGAAATTAGATATATATGAGATCTTTATAGTTAACTAACTATTAAGGGAAATAGAGTTTGAACTTGAAGTTAATCTCTAAATCATTGAAGAAGGTCGTGATAGATGTTAGTTAACTAGTATAGAAAGTTAGAAATTTAAAAGCATGAAGTATTCATGAATTGAAGATAAGGTTCTGCTTAAGCAGAACTTGTCTGCCTCTGAACTTGTTATGGCGCAGCTGCGCCATTTCCATGCCTATGACCAGCGCAGCTGCCCCAGTCTGTAGGAAACTCTGAGTAAGTTGTGAAAATTTGATTCCAAGAAATGTATACTAAGGACTCATATAAGGGTCATAAATGGTGAATTAAGGATTATGGGTTGCATAAGGAAAATGGAAGGAATATGTTAATTTGATATTTTAATATATTACATAGTATTGTAATATATAAAAAGGGTTAATATTTGAAACATAAGTGATTAATAAAAGAAAAGTACCTATATAATTATAAATGAATATTGGTTAGAGATGGAGGGATTAGATTAGCACTTAATGTGACGCCCCCAAAATTAGGTATACGTCACCCATCTTGGGTCGCCACTTACATGGTACATAAATTCAAATACAAACTTAATTATACATTTGTCGTGTAACATACGACAATACATAAACTAAGAGTTCTAATAGGAATATTGTCATTTAGACAATATCCATACTCAAGGAGTCCTCATTACATTTATTGTCACACTATTTAACAGAATAGTGAGGACTACTAATGCTATCTTCGGGACCATCACTCTTTTCCCCGACTCGTCCCAAATATATTCTCATTTCACAAGAGAACGGTGAAAGAAAGGGTGAGCTCAACTAGCCCAAAGAAGAAATATTATAACTAAGATAATGCGTAATAAATTATCAATAGTCTTCAACAATGTTAAACCGATAAAATACAATAGACAACCAGTTTAATCGCAGCGAATATCTGATCCATTAAAAGAGTCAAGTAGAAAATAAAGTCTACTATCTTTTAGGTTTTAAAAGGTTTTCATCAATTTTATCACTAAGACTCGGTTTAATGAATAAACCACAATATCTAATCATCCCCTGCATTACGGTCAAGGATTTTCATCAAATTATCAATGGTCATGACTATACCGAATCACCCCGGTCATAATCATACCAAAAACTATCCATCATCGCATTACAGACCCACCGAGGACTTTTGTCACATCATTTATATCAAGCCATGATTATACCGAATGATCCTCCGGTTATAATCATACTAAGTTCATCTATGCACGTAAGCCAAAGATAACATAATATAACATGAGGATGATGACAATGACATAATAATTCAATAAAACAAGTTCACGAATTAATTTATTCAGAACTAATAACGTCCAAATTGTCAACATGATCTTGCTTTGTAGAGTAAAATTCAAGAATGCTCGGAAAAATATTTTCATTAAAAATCTTTGGATGAAGCGCAAATATCAAGGATATTCCACTAAATTCATGGAGTATAGAAGTCAAAATTTTAACCAACCGAGTATAATAGCGAATGAAATAACAAAAGAAATCACCTGCATGCGCGGTACTTATATGTATAAAAGTTATTCCAATGTAATAATATATACGAAATAATAAAAAAAGCGGACCAGGTCCTGTAAAACACATGACAGGATATTCCAATAGAATAATAAAAGACAGAATAATAAAGATTTTAACCGTGTCCCACGAAAAAACACGACATGGATGTTCCAAATAATAATAAAATAATAGAAGAATATCACCAAGCATAGGGGATTCCGCATATACAAGTTATGTATAGGGTATGCCACTTTTACAGGTTATCCAACAGAATAATAAAGAATGGAGTAACAGAAGTTCTCTTTATGAATAAAAAAAAAATAACACCCCTTACGAGTACAACAAATAATATTCCCTACCTTAGAAGAGCTGAATATTGGAAAAGTGAAGTAGCAAAATACTTTTCTTCTTTCTCTCTATAGTTTCTCTCTCTAGAGTTTCAGTGAATTCGTAAGAAATAATGAAGGAATGAGCTTTCTATTTATAGAAAAACTGAGGGTGGCTCTTGGTCTTAAAGAAGGGTCAAAATGACTCTTGGTAATATTGAAGAGACAACTACTATTTGCGAAGGGGTAATTAACCCTTGGAACACCGAAGAGGCAGTTAACTCTTGGTAATATTGAAGGGACAACTACTATTTGCGAAGGGGTAATTACTATTGACAAAGGTAATTACTATTGACGAAGGTAATTACTATTGAAGAAGGTAATTACTATTGACGAAGGTAAATACTATTGACGAAGATAATTACTATTCACAAAGGTAATTACTATTCACAAAGGTAATTACTATTGACGAAGGTAAATACTATTGACGAAGGTAAATACTATTGACGAAGGTAATTACAATTCACAAAGATAATTACTATTCACAAAGGTAATTACTATTGACGAAGGTAAATACTATTGACGAAGGGACTCTTAGATGATGACATATGGCCCCCCCATAAAATAATCAAACTTACCACAAACGTCTCATAACAGACTCTTTATATACATCAAGGATTGAATAAATATTACCACAAATCATTTTATTTTTAATCAACACATATTTAATCTTTCAACAATTATTAATCATTTATAACTTGTCGTCTCAATTAATAATTTAATACTATAACATATTATCTGAGATGATAATCTGTGACAATAATTGAATCAATAATATAAGAGATATGATGTAGCAATTATCATGAGTAATTATTGAGCATAGGTGAGTGACTTCTCACGTAAGCATCAATAATCAATATCGTGTGCTACTATACAACTACGCCAGACATCGCATTTTTACTAACGGGTAGTTCAACAGCTTTTAGCAGTAACACCTCTGCCGTTATTTTTATAGAAAAATTATTTTGTCGCTTTCTAACTACGACAATACTTCCGTTAATGGGGTCCACTAATGATTGAGCCAATCGTCGAATATTCTCCGACAAAAAGAATATTCCCCAATAGAATCTAATATTTTATAACAACTTGCTTACTTTGCAAAATTTATAAATATTACCCACAACTATAACATTATATCAAATTTATTCCATAATATTCAAAAATAATATTTATAAAAAAAAATTCATCTTTATTTATAAAAGCTGGGGTCTTACAACCTCCCCTTCTTATGAAATTTTGCCCTCGAAATTAGGGTACGTACCTGATATGATAAAGAGGTGAGGATACCTTGAATACCTTTATCGTTAAAAATATTAAATTCATCTTCACAATCCGGCCAAAGATATTCATTAACAATTCATCTTTTGCACTACAGAATGCCAAAGATATACAATCAGAAAACCAATAATGCTGAGACGCAGCTTAATAGTATCACGACCATGAATTATCCATGCACTACTGGCCAAGGATATTCGTGTTTTCAATTACGGTCATGATTATACCGAATAATCCTTGGTCATAATCATACCAAGTCTATCAATGCACTACGGCCAAAGATGACTTTTACCACATCCATGAATTAATATTTCATTGCTGAGACTCAGCTCAATAATTAATCCATATCATCGAATCATCCCTGCACTACAGGCCAAGGATATTCATTAGTATCACGACCACGAATTATCCATGCACTACGGCCAAAGATAATCGTGTATTCATTAGTATCACGACCACAAATTATCTATGCACTACGGCAAAGATAATCGTGTATTCATTAGTATCACGACCACAAATTATCCATGCACTACGGCCAAAGATAATCGTGTATTCATTAGTATCACGACCACAAATTATCCATGCACTACGACCAAAGATAATCATGTTTTCAATTACGGTTATGATTATACCGAACAATCCCTGGTCATAATCATACCAAGTCCATCTATTCACGTAAGCCACAGATGACTTTCAACACAATATAAGCATGAGGATAATGATATAAAGAATCAATCAAATGAGATAAAGGATAAATATTAAACATTTAAAATATAATTTATCCAGGATTCAAGAATATCCCCATGTTATCAATCACTTAATAATCTCATAATCTAATATCATTAATATTATAACAATATTTTAATCACTTCTTAAATTTATAAACAATTTATCTCAATTGTTTACGCTTTACCATATAATGCATTTAATCATTCAAAAATGCCATACTCATAAGATATCATCACCAATTATCAAATCCTCAAAGAAAAAATATGCATATACTCTATATAGGATTCTCTAGCCATAAAATCCTATTTTCAACTTTGTTACTTCACATAACATATTTAACTCATATGTTCGTAACTAAACTATTTTCATGAAAAATACCAAATCAGTCCCAAAATATTTCTTTTCTGGGATTTAGCATAATATAGTCCCATGATGAAAATATATTTTTCTCGGAATTTTTAAAATTCATTTACTATTTTTCAAAAATCAATTTCTAATTAATTCCTTAAGAAATTAGCTACCTCAAGTTTAACTCCAAAATTCCCAAATCTTGGCAGGACCTTACACATGTTAATGTGAGCCTCAGCTTTAGATTTCATGGTCATCTGAGTTATAAAACTCCGCTTATAGCATTTTTCGTCAAAAAAACCTAAATATTGAAATGGTCATAACTTGTTCATTTTAAGTCAGAATGAGCTCATTTTTGGACAGGAGGTACTTTATAACATATATTTTCATGTCCCAAAAGGCCAGAATTTTTCACATAAATTTAGTGGCGAAACAGCCCCTTAAAGTTTCAAGCATTAGCGTTTTTGTAATTTGCAGCTTTGGACTCTTTTGCTAAATTCAGTCCACACGAAAATCTACAAAGACCTTTTCCAAAGATTCCACTTGGATAAGCTACAAAACTCATATATCTAACTCTAGGACTTGACCACACTCAAAAATTCAAAATATAATAGGAGATATGGTCAATTGAATTTCATGTTACGCTTTTACCAAAATCGATTTTTCAACCCTTTGTGATTTCTAAGAAACTTTCATGTTTTCACATAATAACCACATAACTCATCATAACACTTACTAATACTTCATATACCCATGATTTTCATTAGTCCAATGCTTTTATTATGACTTTCATCATAATCCTCGTAAATGATCCTTTTAGTTGAAGAAATATTTGAGGGTTTAAGAAATGGGTTTTTATCTTTGGGGTCAATACAAAATTCGATTTCACGCTCTAGGGTAGGCTAGGAAATCTTCAAGAATACGTCAAGAAATTTATTAATGATAGAAATATCATTCAAAATCGCTACTCTTATCCAAGACATGGATAGATCGTTTCATTGATACCAACTCGTGACTTCTATCCTTTAACCTAGATAAGACCTCACAATGATACCTATCAACTTGTCATCGCGTCATTCACGACATCGCCTACTGTAAAAATCCTGCTTCGTGCATTCCACACAAGGAAGTCAACAACGAAAGGATCGGGGCTCTTTACTTATGGCTTGATATAACAATGATTAACTTTAGGGTTTGGTTACTTTGAATTCAGTATAACAAAGTTGGTTAGGAATATGAAAGCTAACAACCTTACAAAAAGAATAATAAGTAGTTAATCAATCGTTTTCAAAAATTACCTCAAAGGCAAGTATTTTCAAAGAGATAAGATCGTGAAAGTGTTTATTTGAAACAACAAGATTAATAAACAGTGGAGGTAACGAAGGTTTCTCCCAACGAAGTTTCAATAGATAAATCAAAGTCTAATTTTTCCGGAGTCAAATTTAAACATTGAACACAACTAAGTAGAATAAAAGAGTGGGTAGAACTTGTATTGAATAAAGTATAGACTTCACAATAATTTATAATTAATTTACCCGTAATAACTTCGTTCGGGTTTCTCGACAAACGCTCTCGCTTAAATTACCGAGTTTGACTTTACTATAGGGTACATTCCACCCTTAAGTGCTTCTTCACATTCCTGATCCATGATTTGAATCATTATTCTCCGATCCATATCGAATTCGGGTTGACCGCTATGCGTAGGGTAATTCTAATTCGATGTTAAATTCTCCCAATCTTCATTCAAAAAAAGTAAAGTCCATTTCATCTATTTTGGCTTTATTGGATCTGGACGTCTTTGTCTACACTATCAACGCGTTGTGCGCCTTTTTACCCATGCATCGCTCATTCTCCTTCGCTCATTGTTTCTTCTTTTCAAATTTGATCTTTGATTTTTAAATTCTCGATTCCAACTTTAATATCTTACACCCCGCCAAAGCGTGATTTTGTTCGAGCATCACATATCGGGTAACCCAATTTTGAATTGTTGATCCCTTTGTTCCACGCACCGCTTGGTTCTTCAACCTGTTCTTCTAGCTCACGAACACGATTTTGTAATTCTAAGTTTTGATCATAAATTTCTTCTAACCAATTCTCCTCGGGTTCCTCCTCTTCCTCTTCTTCCTCACTCTCACCGCTTGCCTCCTCTGCAACTAGCTTCTCGGTGCAACAATTAGTTCTTCATTCATTACGTGGATATCTCTAATTTGTTCCTCGTCTCGACAATTTGCATTAACTCGATTAGTGATTAAAGGTGTCACAACGGTCACATTCACTCCATTGTGAATATTTTCACCGCCATTTCCAAACACCGCCACAACACAAGGGTTAATTAATATATCAAATATTATCCCTATACTACGAATGAGACCAATTAAATAACAAATAAACTTAGGTAGGTCATACTAGCTAAGGAATTCTGCCTCTCCTCCTAGTTCTTATCTCAGATCTTAGCCGTGGATCATATCCTAAGCTCGATACCAACCGTGACGCCCCAAAATTAGGTATACGCCACCCATCTTGGGTCGCCACTTATATGGTATATAAATTCAAATACAAACTTAATTATACATCCGTCAGTGTAACATACGACAATACATAAACCGAGAGTTCTAATAGAATATTGTCATTTAGACAATATCCATACTCAAGGAGTCCTCATTACATTTATTATCACACTATTTAACGAGATTAGTGAGGACTACTAATGCTATCTTCTGGACCATCACTCTTTTCCCGACTCGTCCCAAATTTATATTCTCATTTCACGAAGAGAACAAAGAAAGAAAGGGTGAGCTCAACTAGCCCAAAGAAGAAATATTATAACTAAGATAATGCGTAATAAATTATCAATAGTCTTCAACAATGTTAAACCGATAAAATACAATAGACAACCGGTTTAATCACAGCGGTGAATATGCAATCCATTAAAAGAGTCAAATAGAAAATAAAGTCTACTATCTTTTAGGTTTTAAAAGGTTTTCATTAATTTTTATCACTAAGACTCGGTTTAATGAATAAACCACAATATCTAATCATCCCCGTATTACACGGCCAAGGATTTTCATCAAATTATCAATGGTCACGACTATACCGAATCACCCCCCTCATAATCATACCAAAACTATCCATCATCGCATTACATAATACTTTGAGGACTTTTGTCACATCATTTATATCAAGCCATGATTATACCGAATGATCCCTGGTCATAATCATACTAAGTTCATCTATGCACGTAAGCCAAAGATAACATAATATAACATGAGGATGATGACAATGACATAATAATTCAATAAAATAAGTTCACTAATTAATTTATTCAGGAACTAATAACGTCCAAATTGTCAACATGATACTGCTTTGTAGAGTAAAATTCAAGAATGCTCAGAAAAATATTTTCATTAAAAATCTTTGGATGAAGCGCAAATATCAAGGATATTCCACTAAATTCATGGAGTATAAAGTCAAAATTTTAACCAACCGAGTATAATAGCGAATGAAATAACAAAAGAAATCACCATGCATGCGGTATCCGCATGACAAAAGTTATTCCAATGTAATAATAAATACGTAAATAATAAAAAATTGAACCGAGTCCTGTAAAACACACGACATGTGATATTCCAATAGAATAATAAAGACAAAATAATAAAGATTTTAACCAGTGTCCGGTGTAAAACACATGACATGTGATATTCCAATAGAATAATAAAGACAGAATAATAAAGATTTTAACCAGTCCTGCAGAAAAAGCACTCGATGTGGATGTTCCAACGGAATAATAAAATAATAGAAGAATATCACCAAGTATAGGGGATTTTGCATATACAAGTTATGTATAGGGTATGCCACTTTTACAAAGTTATTCCAATGTAATAATAAAGAATGGAATAATGTAAGTTCTTCATGAATAAAAAAATAACAACACTTACTAGTACAACAAATAATATTCCCTACCTTAAGAGTGAATATTGAAAAGTGAAGTAGCAAAATACTTTTCTTCTTTCTCTCTATAGTTTCTCTCTCAGAGTTTCAAAGTGAATTCGTAAGAAATAATGAAGGAATGAGCTTTCTATTTATAGAAAAAGCGAGGGTGGCTCTTGGTCTTAACTAAGGGTCAAAATGACTCTTGGTAATATCAAGAGACAACTACTATTTCATGAAGGGGTAATTAACCTTGGAACAATCAAGAGGCGCTTAACTCTTGGTAATATCAAGGACAACTACTATTTGCATGAAGGGTAATTACTATCGACGAAGGTAATTACTATTGACGAAGGTAATTACTATTGAAGAAGGTAATTACTATTGACGAAGGTAAATACTATTGACGAAGGTAATTACTATTCACAAAGGAAATTACTATTCACAAAGGTAATTACTATTGACGAAGGTAAATACTATTGACGAAGGTAAATACTATTGACGAAGGTAAATACTATTGACGAAGGTAAATACTATTGACGAAGGTAATTACTATTCACAAAGATAATTACTATTCACAAAGGTAATTACTATTGACGAAGGTAAATACTATTGACGAAGGGACTCTTAGATGATGACATATGGGCCCCCCCATAAAATAATCAAACTTACCACAAACGTCTCATAATAGACTCTTTATATACATCAAGGATTGAATAAATATTATCACAAATCATTTTATTTTAATCAACACATATTTAATCTTTCAACAATTATTAATCATTTATAACTTGTCGCCTCAATTAATAATTTAATACTATAACATATTATACGATGATAATCTTTGTGACAATAATTGAATCAATAATATAAGAGATATGATGTAGCAATTATCGTAGGAATAATTGAGCATAGTGAGTGACTTCTCACGTAAGCATCAATAATCAATATCGTGTAGCTACTATACAACTACGCCAGATTCATCGTACTTTTTACTACCGGGTAGTTCAACAGTTTACTTGGTAACACCTCTGCAACAAGTTATTTTTTATAGAAAAATTATTTTGTCGCTTTTCTAACTACGACAATACTTCCGTTAGGGGGTCCACTTAATGATTGAGTAGTCGTATTTATATTCCCCGACAAAAAGAATATTCCCAACCAAACGAATGTTTTATAACAACTTGCTTACTTTGCAAAATTTATAAATATTACCCACAACTATAACATTATATCAAATTTATTCCATAATATTCAAAAATAATATTTATAAAAAAATTCATCTTTATTTATAAAAGCTGGGTCTTACACTTAAGGTGTGGTTTGAAATATAAAGATGGAAGAATTTGTCTTGAGACAATCGAATAATTATACAAATATTGTATAATTTAAATAATTAATAAAGTAGATATTAATTATTCTAATTGTAAAGAATATACATATTATAAGTATGCAATTATTTAAAGTAAGTTAAAGAATTTAGTATTAAAGTAAAGTGTGTCACACAAGCTTTACATTAAAAAATATTAAAATAATGTGGAATTGGGGAAAAGCCAAACGTGGCATGGACCCCTAATATTTTATTATAGAGATAATGAGCTTGAGTTATATAACTCTAGTAAATAAGATAAATGAGCCTAAGAAGAATTAACTTTAGTAGAATGGGGGTCATTTTACTACTAAGGGATGAGGTAATATTACTTGTCCCATATTCATAGTTCGAATTTATTTTCAGCCGTGTATAGGCCATTGGCCTACCCCTCTATTTGCTTAAGCTCAGTGATGGTGATGATGGCAAAGGGTGTGGGTTGAAGGGAGTGGTTGGAAACTTTTCACCAACTCCTTCTTGTCCATTGTTCTCTTCCATTTTCCATTGAATAAAGCCTTGGTGAAAAGCTAGAAACTGGGCAACAAATTCTCTATAAATAGAGCCTTCTCTTTTTCTTTCCCGTTTGATAAATTCTCTGAGAATTTGGTTATGAGAGGTTGGTAGAATTGAGAGCAATCAAAGATCGGGAGAGCTATAGATAGCAAATTGGAGCAATCAACAGGTAAGGATTCTAATGTATATGCTTTTGATTCCTAAGTTTTACAATTTCTTAGAAATGACAAGAAAAAGTTGAGTTTGAGTCACAAAATTTATGGCTAAGGATTGTTATAATTCATGAATTGTTGCTAGATACTATTAATATAGTTCAATACGAAAACAACGAAAGTTAAATGGACCAAATTGGTTTAGAAACGAATTCATAGTGAATGAATTCGCTAAATTTGTCAAAACATGAACATTTAGTATGAAATGAGTTTTGGATTAATATTTGGGTTAGTTAATATTTATGGTAATTATTGATTATTTGGTATGTTGTAGTTTTATGAGTTACAAACCCATAGAATCAAAAACAGACTAAATTGGATTAGTATAACTCATGTTATGAAAATCGGAAGGAGTATGAGTCTGTAAAATCTCGAAGAACAGAACCTGAGAAGTTGTTCTGCCTCACTGGGCACAGTTGCACTGCCCCCAAGGCCATTTGGGGCGCAGCTGTGCTAGACATCAGTGTCGGGTAGACTAGTTTGACCTACTTTAGTAAATTAGGCATAACATTTACATACAAACTCCGATTGAGGTTATTCAGGATGATTCGGAAAGATAACAAGTAGACCTACAACTTTCATTCCTTACGTGTTTCGATTTAAAGTCGTCAAGATGAGTAAAAATGTCCATCTTTGTGACTGCTATGTATTAGAAGGCAATCGAAGGGCGTCAGACGTGCATATACGCAAGTGTAGTGCTCCCGACGATGGAATATATTATTCTAAGTGATAAAACATAAACAAGAATGATAATAGACATGACATATAAGATTTCCTTGCTCATAATAGAAAGCATTAGCATGACTTAGTATGTGTTTTGAAAGGAAACTTAAAAATTTTGATAACAAACTTTGACGAAATTATTTACCTTTAATTCTGACCTTGATAGCATATATATGAGGTCAAATTACGTGTGATGTAAGATTCAAAGTTGAATCGTATGTGTGATAGATAACTTGTTTTGGTTAAAAAGATTTCAAAGGAAAAATCCATTATCTTTTGTAAACTAAGTTTTAAAGCATGAAGTGGTTATATTTTAACCTTGCAAACGTAGAGAGAAACATGTACAAACGAGTATGACATGTAAGTTGAAGTTTCCTTGCATGACTAGTTTAGTATGACATTGATTTTGAGAATAAAGCTTTGAAGTTTTGAAACTAAGAGGGACAAACATTAAGTACTTGTGTTCTGATCTTATGTGCAAACATGATAGGACTCTTATGTCTTTAGGCATGATGGGTACGTGCACACTACTAGATAGACGTAATATGAACTATGCATGTCTTAAAGTAAGATTCCAAGTGATAAACCATGATAGTCATGTGATTACATGTAAGCATGTATATTTAAAGTTGTTTAACCTCATTAGTAGTTATATAGTTAGACCCTTGTTGCATGAACTTACTTAGCCGTGAACTAAATGGCAATAAAGCTAAAAATTGTAAAACAACTTAAGTTAAATACAAGGGGCACCAAACTTGGGCTAAGATATCTTAACATGTGGGTTAGTTATGTGTTAACAGTCATGCATGCTAAGGACTCATATTAATCCCAAAAATAAATATCCAACTTTGTTACGGCTAGGGATTGCTGTAATCAATGCCCCATCCCAGCCTAATTGCGGCATAAGATACCCACACAAGCAATGATGCCATATTATATTAACTTTGATCTGAACCTTAAAACATATGTTTAATGATTGTCTAAAGCTATTGTGACGCCCCCAAATCTGGGTATCTTCCAACCCTACAGATGGTGCTATACGGTGCTACAGTTCACACAATCATTCAATTGAAATACCTCTAAGGAACGAATATGTCTTATATATATTCAAAATAATATTAACATTCTCCTAGGTTCTTTTTAACCGTTACATTTGTTCTTGTCATAATATAAAATATTATCATTACAAAACCTATACTATTACATAGGAAATCTACAGGTTTGCCTTAGCCTTCCCTTTATCCTTGCCGGATCCGTTGGTCCATTCGATCTTAGCTACATTCATATGATTCAAGCAAGAATGAGCCTAACTAGCTCAGCAAGTACAACATTTTTAGTAAAATAGCATGCTTGAGGCATAGGAATCGTATATCTTCAATAACTGAACAATAGTTACGAAGTACTATCGATAATTAAAAATAGCACTTCTTTTCTTTCAAAATATTTTACAACAACAATATTCAGTAAAACATCAATTTCGGTCTAAGACCATGAGCATTTCATAAGTACTTTGAAAAGGACATCCCGGCACTAAGTTCGTAAGTCTGACATAGCTTACGAGCACGTCTAGGTGTTTAGCTTATAGTACTCTATGTTGATCAACACTACATTCATTAAACGTGTATACGTTTAAGTTGTGGAAACCTCACGTGTCTATCATTTGACGACAAAACAATTTAGCATACTCAGTCTCCTTTTGAAAACCACACCAATATTAGTTTGGTAAATCCTTGTCAATTCTTGATAGGTTATAAGAAATTTAACATATCATAAGTCTAGCCGAAAGAATTGGGTTTGACTTCATCAGACATTAACTCATGCGTAAGAATACATGAATCACAAAGCTTGTCCAGATTGAACGGCAACAACGGTTAGAATACTTGCCTTTAGCGTCTCCTACAATTATAACACGTGCACTTTAAGTCTTTAAGGCCTCTACAGTAGATGATAACATCACATAACACACTAGGTCATGAATAATCATACATGCTTCCTAAAGAATCTTACCCTTCTTCTCAATCTAATTACGTATTAGATTTGTTATTATTGGTCCCGCCTTTCTATTATGTCATTCTTACCTTCACATGCAATTGAGTTACTTCAACCGTAAGTAATCATTCTTAAGATCTAGACATGACTTAACAATGTTACTTTATGATTATTAAGTTTGTACTACTTCATTGTTTTTCTTTTTATCTTAATAAGCAATCCTCTTTATGAAAACCCTAGGGTTGGCGCTGCGGTGCCAACAATCCTTCTCTATGCCACGTTGTGGCGCCATGCAATAAGGCTAGAAACCCTAATCAAGCGTTGCACATGAGTCCCTTCATTACGGATTAGCCATGCACACTCTCCAAAGAGCTCATAGCTTTGCTTTCTACAAGCTTCTACACGTAAGCGTGGGCTATTTTGCCTTGGTCGGGCCACATGCCACTCATGCACCGTAAAATGTTATAGTTTAGAAAAAAAAAATTAGATTCATATATTCGTAACTTCTTCGTTATAAGTCCGAAATAGCTCGTTCATGAGCCTACGGTTCACAAATCACATACTCTACGTGTTCATGCAAGAATTTTATCTATTTGACTTCGTTAACTAAAAATTCACCTATTACTTCATTTTTAACGAAAACGATGAATGTTCGTGAACGTTCAACGCTCGTTTCTTCGTTCTAAGTCGGAATTCGTCCATTTTCGAGTCTGTAACTCTATAATGCCAAATAAGACTTGTCTCCATCAACAATTAACATTTCCGAGTTCAAACACAAAATCCGACTTCCATTCCGAGAATTTCACGAATTCGACGATTATCGTCCAATCGTGTGAATTCCGGCAAAACTTCATTACTTCGAATTTGTTCATTGTTTTAACTAGATTACATCCATCAACTAGACATCTCAACCTACATTTTACAACACTTATCTTTAATTTAGGTTATGGCTTATTCCTTATAAGTTCATAACTTAACAAATTATAAATTACAAGATTTCATTTCCTTATGACTTATTCTTGATTTAAGTTTGTTAAGCAACATTCTTACATCTTATTAATCATACTAACTCTTTAAGGTAAACATATGACAAGTTCATCAATGTGCTTTATATGTTTATAACTTATTTGGATTTGAATTACTTATTCATGACTTATTCGGCTTAAGTCCATTGATTATCCAATTCTTATATGTTCTTAGCATACATGTTCATTAGGTTACACTTCTCTTATCACCCTACAATGATAGAGATGAAAGATATAAGATCATAAGATCAATTACCTTTGATGACTAGCTTCTCCTTCTTGAAAATCTAATAATAGAAGGTTGGACTTATAAGTGCTTATTCTCTCTACAACTTAAGTTGCTTTGTAGTGGAAGTTGTTGGTGTTTTGAACAAGTAGAAAATGACTAGCAAGCTCCTTCTATTTATAGAAAACACAAGGTTAGGGTAGTTTAGTCCTTATTCCATCCCACCTCCTTAAGCCACCTCTTTAAGTCACCTCCTTACTATTCATTACTTGATACTCACAACACTTATCCTTTACTTGATCATTAAACTTATATCTTGGTCATTACTCAAAAGTCTTGGTCACCAAGAATAACCACATTAATATGGGTTTCCCTAAGGGTGACTACAACCCAATGGATCCTAGCTTGGCTTGGATTTAATTAACTTAACTTAACTTTGGGCTTGTATTACCAATTTACTTGGACTCCTCATTAACCACCATTTGGGCTTTACATTAATAAACCCTTGGGCATAAACATTATTTCATCTTGGGCTTGCCCCTTAACGTTTATTGGATTTGTACTTCCTACAAGATTTACAATTCATTACATTAGACTTTAATACTTAATGTTCTCAATTTTAAGTCCGCATTTGAAATATTATGTTTTCCATACTTGAATTATTATTACATAGTACATCTCACCTCTAGAGTATATGTTAGGTTTGTAATATTCAAGAACGCAATCAAATTGCAAAATTAAGCGGAAGCGTGTAAAATCAGAGTTTAAAATTTTTTACAAACCATATACCCAGATCACCCTTTATGCACAATTATTAATTAAACGAAAAGATAAAGAATAAATCATACCCTTGAAGATCGAGCTTCCTCAGGTACAAGTTCACCTCCAAATCCTTTCGCGTTCAATCTTGAATCCACCGGGTTTGGTTTCTTCCTTTGATCAACGTTAGCCACCCAAATGTTTGGCCTCTAGAGGTGATCCACCAAGGAAGAATAAAGAATTCAAGAAGATGGTGTATTTGGCTCAAACCCTAGTTTTCTATCTCTATAGAAAAGGGTACTCTCTAACAAATTGGAATTATGTCGTTGTAAAAGTCAACAACACCTTTTTCACCCATAATAAGACTCCTCTTATTAATAGATGTGGGCAACCCATCTTAACAATTAAGGAATTGGGTTTTAATTAATTAAATTCTTTTAATTAATTAAGCTCCCTAATCTTATTAGGGATAATTAATTAAACTCCTTTAACTAATTTTTCTTCCTAATCCAATTAGGAATAAATGAGAGTACTTATATTAAATTAATTCCTAAACTCTTTTAGAAATTAAAATAATAATAATTGTAATAATATTAATAAGACTCCTCTTATTAATTTATATTTAATATTTCTAAAATATTAAATAATAAATATTAAGCTATTTAATTTATTCTATCACCATAGATTAAATTAAATATACATAACATATTATTACGATTATGCCATTAACTTCTTAAATAATTATTCTTCCTTTTATGGTGTGACCCTTTAGGTTCTCCATATTAAACCTATTGTGAATAAATCAATTAGAACAATTCTAATCTTATTTAAATAAATAAATTAAACAATTAGTTTATTTAAATAAATAATATTTATTCTACAATAGGGATAAGCCTCCCCAAATGATCAACGACTTTCCGGATAATATAGATTTCAACATTAATCATTAAAGAACCTTTGAGTAAATAGTTACCGCATAATTCAATCCTTCCACCATATAATGTCCTAATTAAATATAAGACATGGAATTCTTTGTCAAGTCTTATTTTATTTAATTATATGTATTTCGATCCTTAAATGCACAACTCCAAATAATGCAAATTAGAAACTCCTTTCTAATTTCATTCTGCCTTGGCCAAGGACTACTGGGTTGTCATTTATCGAATCACATAGGACATTTCTCTTCTTTTATTAGAAGTGGTAGATTCTTTATTGATCATACATTATCTCCATGTACAACTTATTATACCCAAGCATACCCTTTGATATATCCTAAGGGTCTTAAGGAATAAGTCAAAGTATAACTCATCATACACAAGATACTATGATGATCTCAAGTCCAAGGATTACTTGTACTACTATCACTACAGGAATTCCTATTGACAGGAAAATAAAACTCCATTAGGTATTCCTTAGCGAGCCAACGTTCAAAGGAACTTATTCTCTAATAAGCACCTACATACTTGCTTTAGTGTCTCCACACAAATGATCATGAGATCAATCATCCCCATCCAATGAAAGCAGCAACGTATGTACCAATCTATCCGGATTCACTAATCCCCAATTTAGTAATCCAATGATTGGGAACTATTTTAGTTTTAAGCTTTCTAAGAATTTAGATCTCATTAAAATGATCATCATCATTATTCTAAAAGCATTGCTTAAAACTATGGGTTTATCACATATTATAAAACAGCATCATGTAGATAATTAAAAGCCTTTAATAAATTAATACTTTTTTTATTAATAAATGAATAAGATTGTTATAAAGTATATGCTTTATCATCAAACATGATTGGCTTGTGTGCATACTACTTTCAATCTCCCACTTGCACTAAAGCCAATCGCCATGGTATCTTATACTCTTCTTCTCTAAGTGACGATTATCCTGCTGTTGGATAAGCTTTAGTTAATGGATATGTAATGTTGTTTATGAGAGTCCACTATCTCTATAGTGATTTCCCATCTTTCAATGATTCTTATAATCAAATGAAAGTGCCACAACACATGTTTAGATCCAAGATGAGACTTAGGAACTATTCCTAGTTACAGTAATGAACTTTTAATCCAAACAATCAACTTGCAGACTTCATTTATAGCTATATACTTTGTCTTTATCACTAAACCAAAGAACTCTTTCTTTGTTTGGAACCTTTCCAATTCAACGCACCACACCAATGCTCAAGATAACGCTTTTACCTTAAAGTGGATTTTCTGTCATCTTGGTGCATCTCGAAAAACTTGAGTCTGTTAAGCCCTCTAGTTTTAATTTAGACCCACCATGAATATGATCACATCCTTAGTGCCAGGTTAAGCACTTTAAGATGTTTTCACGCACTCATAGTGAACTTCTCCATAATATGACCGATCAACATCAGGTCTCGTACATTTCATTGCATACATGATTGTCACTCATGCGACCTCTCTTTTCAGGAGTCTGTGGGGACTATTAAAAGAAATACACTCCATAGCTCATTGACATGAGACATCTCTTGGAGTTCGCCATGCTAAACGAATTTAGCATCAAATGAATATACGTTCCTTGGGTTAAGTCGAGCATCCTCTTAAATCTATCTATATAGATTTATATCCCCAATTAAGATACTCTTCCAAATCATTCATGGAGGAATGTTTAGACAACTTTATCTTTACTGATTGTAGCATTAGTATGTCATTCCTTATCCGTAGTATATCAACATATAATGCTAAAAATGTCACGATGCTCCCACTGACCCTTTTGTACACACTAGGTTCATTCTTATTTTTGATAAAATCAAACTCTTTTGATTGCCTCATCAAAACGAATGTTCCATATTTGAGAAACTTGCTTCAATCCATTTCTCTGAGTGTCTACAACACTTACCTCATCGTATGTAACTGGATCATCATCTTCTATGATGTGTACCTCATCATCATCATCTATGATGAATCCATACCTCCTAGGTATCTTCAGTACTATTCCAGATTTACGATTCAGTTGTGGTACAATAAGTCTATCTACTGGTTCCTCTTATTTGACTTATAGTGTTTTGTGGTTCTTGAACTCTTCAAGATCTATTATCCTCCCACTAGCCCCTTCAATGATAAACACATTTATCTTAGAAGGCAGCGTGTTTCGTAATAAACACCTTTTGCTAAGTAGAATTATAGAACATATACCCTAAAATTACTTTAGAATGTCCCACAAATCGACACTTGTCAAATCTTGTCCCAAGCTTATCCTTTGAAACCTTTTCACATAAGTTGGACAACCCCTTATCTTAACATACTTAAGATTAGGAATCCTCCCTGTCCATAACTTTTATGGAGTCTTGGGGCCGGATTTTGAGGTTACCATTTTCGTAGATATGCAACCATTTCTAGGACATGATCCTAGAAGGATATTGGAATGTCGGTAAAATCATTTTGGACCGCACCATGTCCAACAAGGTACGATTTTTCATTCGGATACATCAATCAATTATTGCGTGTCGGGGATGTGTCCATTATGAGAAAACCATTTGAGATGATCCGAAAACTTATTGCACAAGTATTTATTCCTTGATCTAATCAAAGAATCTTAATACATTGCCAATTTGTTTCACTTCTGAATTCTTTGAACCTTTCAAATAACTCACACTTGTATTTCAACAAATACATATATTCAACTCTTTGAATGATCATCTCCTTTTCTTATACTAGTTTGTTCAATTTATAAAATAATTTTCACGTAAGTCAAGTATACAAAATCCATTAAGTAATCTTTCAGTTCTATACTGAAACATTATTATTATAAATAGAACAACAATGTTCTTAATTATAATACCAAAGATTTCATTGTCCAACAATAAAATGGAAATAATGTTTCCAACGAGAACTGGAATACAATAACAACTTATTGACTTAACAGACTTGCCCGTAGGAATTGCTAAACTATAAGTTTCTATGGCTAATGTAGCAACCTTTGTTACATTTCCCGCATATAGGATTACTTATATTTGTTTAGCTTTCTACTTCTGTTTGGTCCCTTCATAAATCTATATTTATGGTAACCAAAGTCGGTATCCAATACCCAAGTAGAACCTTGACTTAAAGAAAAATTTATTTCAATCATGAACAAAAAACTGTATTGTTACCGAAAACTTCACTAAGCTTCTTTGGTTAGCCTCTGCAAGATGCTTCTCGCAGCTTTCTTTCCAAAGTCCAGCTTATCGCGGTGGAAAGCAAACTCCTTTGCTATCCGTGATCGTTTTGTTCTTATTATCCTTTGTTTATTCCTTTCTATTTACCTTCTTTGAATCGTTCTTCTTTTGGAAGATCCTTTGGCCCCTACCAAGAAGACTTGATCTTTCTTGGTTGAAAGTGACTCTCAACATTTTTTAATATGTTAAGCAAATCAATGAGGGCGATATCTAGCTTGTTTATATGAAAAATTCACAACAATTGTGAAAGGAGTCCGGGAGTGAGTGCAAGATCAAATCTTAGCTCAACTCTCCATCCATGACAAAATGTGTTATCCTAATTGATCAATCAAATTGATAATGTTTAGGACTTTTATCCGCATTTATGTAGTGTCATTGCCCATTCTAGATCGGAAGAGCTCCTTAGATATTTGCTATCTATCGGTCTTACTTTCCTCACCATCAACTACTTGATGTGCGGGAATATAGTAGAGCATCCATAGTTTCATCTTGTGGCCGAAGCTCGTTACTTTCTCATGGATGCGAGCATGATGCATCGAGCCAATCAAGTGCATCATCTTGCCACTTTCTAAAAGTAGCAATCTCTTCCTCGAGAGGCATTATGCTCAACCATTGCAGGGATAGGCGTATTATGGACATAAGATAGCTTTTCAACCATGAGAACTATTCTCAAATTCCTTAACCAATCCGCTTAATTCTTGGCCCCGTTAATTTAGCATCTAATATGCTTCGCAGATGATAGTAATTTTAGACATTGTAAAATTACAGTAAATGAATTTGTAATTAACAACATTTTAACATACATTCTTTTATTAATTACCAAAATAAATTAGGTCTTGTTTTAAATTGGTATCTCCCACTATTTTCTTCAAACTATATTACCTCACTTATATAGTTCTCGCAAAATCTAATTAAAGATTTGCTAGTGAGAATAAGGATCCCATTTCAAATGTATATAGCCTTGTGGTGACACAACAAACTATATATAAATAAATAGGTAGACAACTTTTGTCAATTACATCAACTATGCAACTCCTTTTCTTTTGCCTCTTAGATTATTTTGATCAAGTGGTGGCACATCCGAATCAAAATTATCCAAGTTAAGTCCTACTTAGCACTCCATATATTCAAAAAGAAAAATATCATCCTTGTGGTGACACAACAAAACAATATTGTTCAATTTTCTTTATAAGCATCAAATGTGATAAATTAACATCTTAAATACTTAATACTTGCCTTGTGGTGACACAACAAACTCATATTAAATATTTAATACTCTATTAATTTTATCATGCTAGAAAGCGCTCGATATTCCAAATATCTTTGAACGCTTAGGACTTAATATAAAAAATCGAGGGGTTTGTTATTAATTTGTCTCATCTTGTTTAAGCGCCAAGATTTATATATATATAAAATACGCGTCATATTAATGAACATGCGAAGCATGTTTGCATAATATATAATATATATATAGTATAAGCATGCATATATAGAATACTATATTCTACCCGGATTGATTATGGACTTTATTCTAGTTTGGTTCACTAGAGCCACCAAGTGAACCAAAAGGTCAAACCTTAGGGTGCAAGAAATAATATTTAAATATACCTATTACATTTAAACCCTGCTCCATTACAAACGGGTCTTCAAACGCTTTGTGTTCCTTGATCTCCAATTCTTCAAAATAATTCTAACTATTCCTATTACAAAACTATTTAAAATAAATAGAAACCTTGATCGTGCAGCGAAGGGAAGTACATAGGAGGAGGGATAGAATTTACATTAAGAAAAATTAGAGAAGACAAGGTACGCAGATTTCCATTTAATAAAACCCATACATTCATGCATCCAACTAAAATAAAATCCAATCATATTGGTCAATAGTCCATAATCAATCCCATTTATTATCATACACATCACCATATGCATCAATAAATAACATTCATCTCATGAATAATAAACATTTAATATATATATTGATATCATTTAATGGGCAAATTTAGTTAGTATAAAATCTAATTTTGAATTAAAATGAACTCCTTTATTTTAATCCAAATTTAAATCAAAATAAAACTATTTTATTTTAATTTATCCAATTTTGAATAAAATAAACTATTTTATTTTAATCAAAATTTTTAATCAAAATAAACTCCTTTATTTTAATTAATTATGGAGTCCAATTCCATGTAAAAAAAAAAAATAATCTTTAATTAAAATAAACTCTTTTATTTTAATTAATTATGGAATCCAATTCCATGTAAAAAATAATAATCTTTAATTAAAATAAACTCTTTTATTTTAATTAATTATGAATCCAATTCCATGTAAAAAAAAATCTTTTATTAAAGGAAACACGGATATTCTTTCCTATTCACAAATAAACTTCTTTATTTTTGAATAATATGAAATCTTATTCCATATTTAAATAAACTCCTTTATTTAAGGAAAAATAGATTCTCTTTCCAATTCACAAATAAACTCTTTTATTTTGAATAATATGAAATCTTATTTCATATCTAAATAAACTCCTTTATTTAAGGAAATTAGGATTCTCTTTCCTATTCACAAATAAACTCTTTTATTTTGAATAATATGAAATCTTATTTCATATCTAAATAAACTCCTTTATTTAAGGAAAAATAGAATCCAATTTCAACTCCAATTAGTTATCATGGAATCCAATTCCAACTCTAATTAGTTAGCATGAAATTTGATTTTAAAATTAAAATAAAACTATTATTTTAAAATTAAAATAAACCTTTTATTTTAATTATAAAAATTATTGAGAATAATATATATATATATATATAACCGTATATATAATAATATATATATATATTAGTTACTAAATATATATATATATATATATATAGTACGGTATATATATATTATATATATATATATTGTATAGTAATATTCCTACTTGAAATCCTGTTAACTTAGGCTCCCCATGATTTCCTTGTTCCCTTTTAAAATTGATCCATGCATCCCTTAAAAAAAGCAAAGAACTTTTTTTTTTTTTTTTATTTCATTGCTACATTCGTTAACATATATATATATATATATATATATATATATATTTATATACTACACACATTACTATATATATATTTATATTAACTTAGTAAGTCATGATGGCACCAAATTAACTCAGTATAATAATAATAATACCCAATGCACTAACTTTTTAAAAAGGAAAATCAATTTCGCAAAATTGATTTCGGAATTTTTTTTTATTATTAAATTTTATACAATAAAATTATGCCCAATTAAATTGTTCTAAACACATATCAATATACATATCAAATTAAAACAATTAATAATTCGCATAAAGGTTTGGCTCTGATGCCACTGTTAGGTTTGTAATATTCAAGAACACAATCAAATTGCAAAATTAAGCGGAAGCGTGTAAAATCAGAGTTTAAAATTTTTTACAAACCATATACCCAGATCACCCTTTATGCACAATTATTAATTAAACGAAAAGATAAAGAATAAATCATACCCTTGAAGATCGAGCTTCCTCAGGTACAAGTTCACCTCCAAAACCTTTCGCGTTCAATCTTGAATCCACCGGGTTTGGTTCCTTCCTTTGATCAACGTTAGCCACCCAAATGTTTGGCCTCTAGAGGTGATCCACCAAGGAAGAATAAAGAATTCAAGAAGATGGTGTATTTGGCTCAAACCCTAGTTTTCTATCTCTATAGAAAAGGGTACTCTCCAACAAATTGGAATTATGTCGTTGTAAAAGTCAACAACACCTTTTTCACCCATAATAAGACTCCTCTTATTAATAGATGTGGGCAACCCATCTTAACAATTAAGGAATTGGGTTTTAATTAATTAAATTCTTTTAATTAATTAAGCTCCCTAATCTTATTAGGGATAATTAATTAAACTCCTTTAACTAATTTTTCTTCCTAATCCAATTAGGAATAAATGAGAGTACTTATATTAAATTAATTCCTAAACTCTTTTAAAATTAAAATAATAATAATTGTAATAATATTAATAAGACTCCTCTTATTAATTTATATTTAATATTTCTAAAATATTAAATAATAAATATTAAGCTATTTAATTTATTCTATCACCATAGATTAAATTAAATATACATAACATATTATTACGATTATGCCATTAACTTCTTAAATAATTATTCTTCCTTTTATGGTGTGACCCTTTAGGTTCTCCATATTAAACCTAGGTTGTGAATAAATCAATTAGAACAATTCTAATCTTATTTAAATAAATAAATTAAATAATTAGTTTATTTAAATAAATAATATTTATTCTACAATAGGGATAAGCCTCCTAGCGATCAATGACTTTCCGGATAATATAGATTTCAACATTAATCATTAAAGAACCTTTGAGTAAATAGTTACTGCATAATTCAATTCAATCCTTCCACCATACAATGTCCCAATTAAATATAAGACATGGAATTCTTCACAAGTCTTATTTTATTTAATTATATGTATTTCGATCCTTAAATGCACAACTCCAAATAATGCAAATTAGAAACTCCTTTCTAATTTCATTCTCGCCTTAACCAAGGACTCACTGGGTTGTCATTTATCGAATCACATAGGACATTTCTCTTCTTTTTTTATTAGAAGTGGTAGATTCTTTATTGATCATACATTATCTCCATGTACAACTTATTATACTCAAGCATACCCTTTGATATACCCTAAGGGTCTTAAGGAATAAGTCAAAGTATAACTCATCATACACAAGATACTATGATGATCTCAAGTCCAAGGATTACTTGTACTACTATCACTACAGAATTCCTATTGGACAGCAAATAAAACTCCATTAGGTATTCCTTAGAGCCACGCTCAAAGAACTTATTCTCTAATAAGCACCTACATACTTGCTTTAGTGTCTCCACACAAATGATGATGAGATCAATCATCCCCATCCAATGAAGAAAGCAAAACGTATGTACCAATCTATCCTGGATTCACTAATCCCCAATTTAGTAATCCAATGATTGGGAACTATTTTAGTTTTAAGCTTTCTAAGAATTTAGATCTCATTAAAATGATCATCATCATTATTCTAAAAGCATTGCTTAAAACTATGGGTTTATCACATATTATAAAACAGCATCATGTAGATAATTAAAAGCCTTTAATAAATTAATACTTTTTTTATTAATAAATGAATAAGATTGTTATAAAGTATATGCTTTATCATCAAACATGATTGGCTTGTGTGCATACTACTTTCAGTATAACGTTATGTATTTCTCGGAAGTTCAAAAATAATTCCCGAGCGGAATACGATGAATAGTTTTTTTTCATAAAATTTCTCGGAAAGCTTTTATTTTCGTCTTGGAAATTCAAACAATTAAATTCCTTCACATGGTTCAAATACTACGATGTTCCGATGTTCTAGGTTATAGAACGATATTCATCTTACTAACACATAACACTAACAAATAATATTACTTTATTTATTATTAAAAGTATTACAAAAGGTTCAATTTTCCGAGGCGATACACTCTCTCCCCCTTATAAGGATTCATCTTTTCTTCCAATTCCCACGTTGCTTCTTCGACATCGTGGTTCTTCCATAACACCTTTATAGACGGTATAACTCTATTCCGCAGAACTTGCTCTTTTCTATCGATGATTTGAATCGGCATCTCCTCATAGGTTAAGTCCTTCTCGATATGAATCGGCTCATATTCTATTACGTGTTTGTAATCAGGCTTATAAGGTCGTAATACAGATACGTGAAACACATTATGTATTCGTTCTAAGTCTGGAGGTAACGCTACCACGTAAGCTACCCCTCCCAACTTTTCTAATATTTCAAAAGGTCCTATAAATCTGGGACTTAACTTTCCCTTCTTTCCAAATCATATCTTTCCTTTCCAGGGAGATACCTTTAGAAATATATACGAGCCTACCTCGAACTCCCTATTTACTCGATGCAAATCTGTAAACTTCCTTTATCTGTCTTGTGCTACTACCAATCGCATTCGTATTAGCTTCACTATATCCACTGTTTGCTGCACCAATTCTGGTCCTAGCATTCGGCGTTCTCCCACTTCCTCCCAATACAATGGTGTTCTGCATTTCCTTCTATACAAGGCTTCCTAAGGCGGCATACCTATGCTTGCATGATAACTGTTGTTATACGCAAACTCTACTAATGGTAGATGATCATCCCAACTACCCTTGGAATCCATGCCGCAAGATCTTAACATATCTTTCAACATCTGAATTGTCCTCTCATTTTGTCCATTAGTTTATGGATGATATGCCGTACTCAACTTCAACTGCGTCCCCAACTGCTCTTGCAGACTTCTCCAAAAGTTTGACGTGAATCGTGGGTCACGATCTGACATAATCGAAACTGGTACCCCATGTCTGGAAATAATTTCCTTAACATAAAGTTTAGCTAATTGATTTAAGTTATACTTAACCCGAATTGGCAAAAAGTGAGCCGACTTTGTCAACTGGTCCACTATTACCCAAATCGCATCATACCCCTTCTGAGCAGTCGAAAGTCCCACCACAAAGTCCATTGTGATATGCTCCCACTTCCACTCTGGAATCTCTAATGACTGTAACAAGCCACTTGGTCGTTGATGTTCGGCCTTAACTTTTTGATAATTCAAGCATCTACTCACATACTTAGCTATTTCTCTCTTCATGTTTGGCCACAAAAAACTCTGTCGAAGGTCTTAATACATCTTAGTGCTACCAGGATGAATCGAGTACCTTGAATTGTGAGCCTCTTGTAAAACCTGCTCCTTTAATTCCGTCTCATTTAGAACCCAAATTCTTCCTTCAAATCTTAATTATCCTTCATTATCAAGACTGTATTTTAAATCTTTTTCATTGGTTAACAGCTTCTTCATCTGGTCACACTCATCAGTTTTGAGTTGCACCTCCTTGACTCTCTCTACGATGGTAGATTGCATCTCCGTCATAAACAGTCTATGTCCTACTTCACTCAGCAATTTAACCTCTAACTCCATCCTAGCCATTTCTGTTATTAACTTAGTTTGAGCCGTTAATATAGACAACTTTTCCCGACCCTTTCTACTTAAGGCGTCAGCCACTACATTGGCTTTTCTAGGGTGATACAGGATTTCACAATCGTAATCCTTTATCAACTCCAGCCATCTTCTCTGTCTCATATTAAACTCCTTCTGTGTGAAGATATATTTTAGACTCTTATGGTCCGTGTATATCTATCATTTTTCCCCGTAAAGATAATGTTGCCATATCTTTAAGGCAAACACTATCGCGGCCAGTTCCAGATCATGAGTAGGGTAAACTTTCTCATAATCCTTCAACTACCTTGATGCATACGCAATGACCTTGCCATGCTGCATAAGCACACAACCAAGTCCTCTATGCGAAACATCGCTATAAACTATGAAATTTCTTGTGTCATCTGGTAATGACAAAACATGCGCTTCACTTAATCTCTTCTTCAGTTCTTGAAAATTGTCATCGCATTTTTCCATCCACGTGTATTTCACCGTCTTCCTTGTCAAGTTGGTCAACGGAGTAGCTATCTTCGAAAAATCTTGAATGAATCTCTTATAATATCCCGCTAACCCTAGGAAACACCGCACTTTCACGGTGTTTTGATTATTCAATTCATCTCTTGCTTCCACCTTCACCGGATCTATCGAATCCCCTCATGGTCAATGACATGACCTAAAAATTGTACCCTCTCTAACCAAAATTCACACTTCGTGAATTTCGCAAATAACTTCTCCTTCCTCAGTGTCTCCAATACTATTCTTAGGTGTTCAACATGATCTTCTGGCGTCTTTGAATAGACTAGAATATCATCGATAAACACCACGACGAACTTGTCCAAATATTGTTTAAACACTCTGTTCATCATATCCATATATGCAGGTGGTGCATTAGCTAACCCAAATGACATCACCAAAAACTCGTAATGACCATAACGAGTCATGAATGCTGTCTTTGGTACATCTTCCTTCCTAACCTTTAGCTGATGATACCCCGTCCTTAAATCTATTTTAGAAAAATACTTGGCCCCTTTTAACTAATCAAAAAGATCATGGATCCTGGGCAATGGGTAATTATTCTTTATCGTTAACTTGTTCAACTCTCGGTAGTCAATACAAAGTCTTAACGATCCGTCCTTCTTCTTGACAAACAGTATCGGTGCTCCCCACGGCAAAACACTCGGTTGAATTTACTTCATGTCCAACAGTTCCTGCAACTGCACCATCAACTCCTTCATCTCACTTTTCCCTTATTCTTCTTGTCTTTGTGGTACTGGCCAAACACCTCGCTACCACCCTCGGTGATTATCGCCTTGTCTAAAATGGTTCCAAAAAAAGTACTTTGGAACATGGATATGCGGTTAAAGAGCCAGGGTTTCAAGCCCTGCTCGAACCGTCGTGCCTTCCTAACCTCGGTGTCCACTTGGTGTGGAGCAAACCTCGCGAGTTCGTTAAACTTGGCAGCGTATTATCGAACCGTCTTGTCCCCTAGTTTCAAGTCCAAAAACCGCATCTCCATCCTTCCCTGCATGCTCGTGGGAAACTAGTTCTCAAAGAATATCTCCTTGAACCTCACCCACATTAGAATCTCAATCCCGGCCCTAGCCTGATTGGCCTCCCACCAAAAGTTGGCCTCCCCCTTCATCATATAAGTTGCAAAGTCAACCTTTTGGGCCTCGTCGACATTTTCTATCACAAATGCCTTCTCGATTTCCTTCACCCACGTTTGGGCTTCGATAGGGTCCGTAGTTCCCTTGAACTCCGGCGGACCCACGCTTTTAAAATCCTTAAACATAGTAGCTCGTGTTATACCAGGATTTATGGGGATGTTAGCCCCTGTTCTATTAAACGTTGCTGTTAGTAAATTAACAAATTCATTCATGGGGTTAATCAGACCTCCCTCCGGTTGATTTATGTTAACACCTTAGTTTCGTTGTACTCTTCTTGGCGGCATTTTCCTGTTACAACAAACAACACATTTCGTTATTATTCGTTTCTTGTTAGTTAGTTATTATTTAATTTTAAACAATAATTTAAAAATTCATTACTCAATATTTTCCGAAAAAGACTTATATTGATTCATTGTAGTATAACACTACATCGGTTACATTACACAGCATAAGCTGATTTCATTACTTTCCCGCAATTGCTTTCCAAAAATTGAGATTTACAAAAGACTACCCTTTGTTATACGAAAGAGGGTTTTACGTCACCAATAGATACACAATATATATATATATATATATATATATATATCTAATCTACTTCATCTATTAATAGATTACATCTGCCTTAAGGCATTCTCAAAATTCACCTTGGCAAGACCAACGATAATATCACGAATCGATAGTATGTCATGCGTCGCCTGCTTCTACTGGGATAACCAAATACCCATCACTGAAGTCCGTATGAGAACTCCTATGAATATAGGACATTCTCCCTATCTTTTGCTTCTTGGTCTTTAGCTCCCCCCTGAGCTCAATGACCTCTTGTTTCAGCTCATGGAACTTGTCCTTAGCCAAAACCCTCTCATCGTGTTCGTGTTCCCATATGGACTCCACGTCCGTCTTATCTTCTATTACAGCCTGGAGCTCTACTTTTAGCTCCTTAACCTCCTGACAGTAATAGATGTTTCTATCCAATACTGACATAAAAAGTGACATCATCGACTCCCCTAGAGTCATCTCTGCTGCTATAGCTACTGGTTTGAAGGACACTACCTCCACCTCTTCTTCTAGCATGCCGTCAAACACGGACATGAGGTCTAGGCTCTCTAAGTCTCCAGACTCAACCACTACGACTTCAGGCTCTGCTGCTATGGGGTTTGGTATAATCTCTATCTGATTAACCGACCCTTCGATGACTACATGTACGTCTCTATTTTCTCCTGACATCTATAACAACACAAATAAGTTTGATTAGTACATGTCAGTAAAATAATAAAAACACATAACATATATAATGCATTTTTATAAGATTAATTTCTATCTTTTATTTCTTTGACTTTTCTTAAGGTTATGACTTAAGGTTTAAATCCCCCCTTAAGTTTTATAACCTAATGCTTTGATACCAACCTGTGACGCCCCCAAATCCGGGTATCTTCCAACCCGACAGATGGTGCTACACGGTGCTACAGTTCACACAATCATTCAATTGAAATACCTCAAAGGAACGAATATGTCTTATATATATTCAAAATAATATTAACATTCTCCCAAGTTCTTTATAACCCTTACATTTGTTCTTGTCATAATATAAAATAGTATCATTACAGAACATATACTATTACATAGGAAATCTACAAGTTTGCCTTAGCCTTCCCTTTATCCTTGCCGGATCCGTCGGTCCGTTCGATCTTAGCTGCATTCATATGGTTCAAGCAAGAGTGAGCCTAACTAGCTCAGTAAGTACAACATTTTTAGTAAAATAGCATGCTTGAGACATAGGAATCGTATATCTTCAATAACTGAACAATAGTTACGAAGTACTATCGATAATTCAAAATAGCACTTCTTTTCTTTCAAAACGTTTTACAAAAACAATATTCAGTAAAACATAAATTCCGGTCCAAGACCATGAGCATTTCATAAGTACTTTGAAAATAACATCCCGACACTAAGTCCGTAAGTCTGACATAGCTTACGAGCACATCTAGCTGATCAGCCTATAGTACTCTATGTTGATCAACATTACATTCATTAAACGTGTATACGTTTAAGTTGTGGCAACCTCATGTGCTTGTCATTTGATGATAAAACAATTTAGTATACTCAGTCTCCTTTTGATAACCACACCAATATTAGTTTTGTAAATCCTTGTCAATTCTTGATAGGTTATAAGAAATTCAACATATCATAAGTCTAGCCGAAAGAATTGGCTTTGACTTCATCAGACATTAAGTCATGCGTAAGAATACATGAATCACAAAGCTTGTCCAGATTGAACGGGAACAAAGGTTAGAATACTTACCTTTAACGTCTACTACAGTTATAATACGTGCACTTTAAGTCTTTAAGGTCTCTACAGTAGATGATAACATCACATAACACATTAGGTCATGAATAATCATACATGGTTCCTAATGAATCTTACCCTTCTTCTCAATCTAATTACGTTTTAGATTTGTTATTATTGGTCCGGCTTTCCGTTATGTCATTCTTACCTTCACATGCAATTAAGTTACTTCAACCCTAAGTAATCATTCTTAAGATCTAGACATGACTTAACAATGTTACTTTATGATTATTAAGTTTACACCACTTCATTGCTTTTCTTTTTATCTTAATAAGCAATCCTTTTTATGCAAACCCTAGTGTTGGTGACATACTACATGCACTAGAAACTAGAAACCCGACTCGGTATTTGCACATGAGTCCTTTCATATTCTGGTCATGACTGTACGACTCTCCAAAGAGGTCCTAGCTTTGCTTCTACCAAGCTCGGCATTGTGTGTATGCTATATTAGCCTCAATGAAAAGTCCCCAAATACAGGTACTTGAAACCCGAACTCGGTGCTTCACGATACCATTTCTATGAGCGAAATAATACTAATAATAATAACAATAAAATAAATATCAAACTTTATTTACATAATCATCAGAGTCTAGCTCCCAAGTACGTAACCTTTAATACATTCCTTACATATCATAATAGATAATATATATCATACTTGTCTTAATAAAGTTAACTATTACATAAAATAGCATTGCATTCATTCAGCAACCTTTACCTTTCCCTTGTTCTTAGCAGAGCCTTCTGGTTGTTCACACTTAGCTGAAAACATTTAAATTAAGCAAGGATGAGCATTTGAGTGCCCAGCAAGTAATAACAATTATAAATATTAGCTGAAAGGATTAAATGTTTTCTTTGTACTACCCTTCTACAACAAATCAATAGTTGTGAAGTAATCTGAACCGATAATAATAACATAACAACTCTCTATCAAATTTTTGAAACTACATATTGACTATAAATAGGGTTTAGGTGACATGCTATGAACATTGTTTTCAATTTTCAAATAGGTTTAAACAGAACTTCATCTCAGAAACCGCTCATAACTTACTGAACACGGGGGTGATCGATCCACTTTATGTCTCAGATTGATCAACACTACATGCAAGAACGAGGGTATCATTCACTCTGTCTGCCTTGGGTGCATAAAAGTTTTCCCTTGATCGGGAGGTTCATACTTAGTCTGGAATCCTAACCAAAATAATTTGATTGGATACAAAAATGTTTTATCATATTCAACGATATTTCTAAATCTTTATGCTGGTGATCAAATAGCTTAGAGGTATATATATATATATATATATATATATATATATATATATATATATCAACATGTGATTAAATACAATGATTACCCAAGTGGAGACACTTAAATAACCATATTTAGAAATTAACGAACATAATATATATATATATCTCAATTACAATATAGTACTATGTTGATAATCAATGATCAGATATAACATATATAACAATAAGGTTAATAATCTGTACAATAATAATATAATTCTGCAACATTCTTACTCATGTCCATTGCATAAAGGAAATGCAAAGGTATGATACTTTTTGATCTGTTTACTTTACATTCATGACTTAGTTTTATCTTTTATATAGCAACCTATCAGTAATAAGATCATTTTACTGATTAGAATAACATATCGTAACACATAGCACTGCTTATTGCAGTCAACACATAACCTAATCACATTGGCACATAGGTTTAGCAGTCACTGGATCACAAACAAACATAAATACAGTCAAAATATCTAAGTCCAGATCAATTTCTAAAACATGTCGGTCTACCGACGGCTTTATCGGGTAATTATCGAGTCTAAGACTCTATTCTGTACCTCAATATATGTAATTATCAGTCATATTATTTTTAAACGACTTATAATAATTTTAAAATATTTATTATAATTTATCATGAATTTTCAAACACCGGAATCATTATTAAATAATTTAAATATTAAATAATTCTATTATCATTAATATTTAATTAATATTAAACTATTAATGAAACCATTGCCAAAATATCAAAGTTATTTATAATAACCCAAAATACTTTTAAAGTATTAATATTACCCTTAAATAATTTTTAAAATATTTAAAATCATTTTAAATAATTATAATTAATATTAAAATATTAACATACTATTCCTCAAAATATTAAAAGTCATTAAGTATAACTTAAAATATTTTTAATTCATTTATATCCTTTTAAATAATTTTAAATTAATAAAACCATTTTAAACCATTTATTTAATATAATTATTAAATAAATTTAATATCATTAATGTTAAATAAATATCATTAGTATTAAATTATTAACTAAAATTATCCTTTAAATATTAAAAGCTATATTTTATAACTTAAAATATCTTTAAACACTTTATTTTCATTTAAAATGATTTTATAATAATAAAATCATTTTAAAACTAAATTATTTAATATAATTATTAAATAACTTTAATATCATTAATAATAATTAATTAATGAAATTTACCTTTAAATATTGAAAGTTATATTTTATAACTTAAAATATTTTTAAATACTATATTATTATTTAAAATGATTTTTAATATAATAAAATCATTTTAAATTATTTATTTAATAACTAAATTATCATTAATATTAATCAATTAATGAAATTCATCACAAAATATTAAAAGTCATTAAAATAACTTAAAATATTTTCTTATACCATAACATAATTTTAAATGATTTTTCAAGTATTAAAATCATTTTAAAATAATTTATTTAATATTATAATTAAATAAATTAAATACCTTTAATATTCCAAAATATTAAATATTTATGAAATATATTCAAAATAATTAAAAACTAATTTTTGGACTTTAAAATAATTTTTAATAATTTATTATGTATTTTTAATAATTAAAAACTAATTTTCTATAATTATTTAATAAAAATATAATTTTTATAAATAAACTGTCACTAAAGATCACCTATAGCGACAGAACCGTCGCTATATGTGTTATTCATGTTCTTGTGCATTCATAATGCAGTTTCGACTTGCCTCCTTTGACCAAGTGTAAATCAGTGTGTGTTGTGTTTCTAGGCATGCTGTTGAGCAGATCGTGTAAAGTTAATGCAAGACTACAATATCCAACAACAAGCAAGTTCATAAAACATATAACCAAGGAGATATGAGCCTTCAAAAGTGTTGTCAAGACTGTTCTTCACTACATGTTATCCTTGTAATATTTTTTTGATCTATAAGCTGCAGTGTGTAGCCAACATGTAGGACTACAGATTCATTACATAAAATCATCAAAAAAAAAACAATACAACAAGAAGATACAATCTGGTCAACTCATGTCAGAAATAAGGTGCAACCAGTTTCTAGAAATTCCTAGAAATAGAGACTATGGCCGGATGGCCTACTTTGACCGGCCACTGAATTCAACCTACTTGATATCTAGATGTACTAAAAGCATAGATCGACAGTTTACATAATATACTACAACATGGGTTCAACAACAAACTCAAAACATCAAAAACCTGACAGATATAGAGCCTTAAATATCTTGTCAGACACTGAAAACCCATTTCTGGGTTACCCAGAAATGGTCCGGTCATGGTCGGTCAACGACCTTTGACCAAGAATAACTTGCAATCTGTTCCAGCTATGACCTTGATTCCACTTCCAGAGTACAAATCTCATGACATACTACAAGATTAAATACTTAAAACACCAAATCAAAAAACACACTGAGATCTAGAAGGTCTGACATTCCTTGTCAGACATCAAAAGCAAAAAGTTCCAGATTTTGTAAAATGCTAGATCTGAGCTTATAGATGTTATGGATCTAACATCTATCAACCCAGATCATCATTATACACCATATACAACATATTTAACACATAAAACTAACATCTAACACATTGACACTACTACAAAATAGTAAATAGACAACGCGGAAAAAACGTTATGATTTTAGTCAAAAAAACGTCGTGGTTAAGGATGTCATCTATTTGACACCCTTACACAACGTTTTTAAAACGTTGTAGTTAAGCTCAATACACAATATTTTTTAGGAAAAAACGTTGTAGATTTATCTTCCAAAAATTAGCAGATGCTTAAAAACGTTGTATAAGGTATGATTCCACAACTTTTTTTGGATAAAAATGTTGTTGTTTAGTATATCAGACAACGTTTTTTAAATGTTGTAGATAAAAAAAAGAAAAAAAAAGATGTAGTTCACCTATATTACCAATGCAACTGCAATAATATTACCAATGCACCTGCAATATGCTAATACCATGATATATAGCCAAAATGTATCAACCATTCAAAATACATCCCAATAAGGCAATAATACCATTCGTTTACAGTTTCAAATTACTACATCCACAAAATATATACCAAAATATCCATATATACATCTCAAATTCACTTTTCAATCCACAAAATAAATCACAATAAACCAAACTATTCATAAAATTAAGCTACTACTTAAGCATGTGTAAAAAAGCCTAGGTTCTCCTAAAATACGCCAGTAACTTTTGCTCTAGCACTAGCCATGGATTGCAGTAACTTTTGCTCTAGCATTAATAGATTCTTGAGATAAGGTTAACCATGCTTCTATCGCTTTCTGCTTTATCGCTCGCTTGTTTTCCTTCTGCTATACATTACATTTTTGCGACACACTTCTTCTTTGCTTTGTTTTGCGCCGAAGTCTCTTGCCAAACATTTATAAACTGTTATAACATTTATAAACATTTTGTTATCATAGATGCCGATGATGATGCCTACACAATATCAAGCTTGACTACAAGCCTGCTATTAAATGGACAAATGTTGTAGTGACAGTCCCACAAACTACCAACAATAACTTGTAAGAAAAAACAAAATTACTATCATGCAAAAAGAAAAACGACTAAAAGCTTTTTCTTTAAGCCACAGAATGTGTTGTAAAATCTATCATTAGGGACACAATTTCTGCAAGAGAGAAGCTAAACAAAAGAGCAACAACTGCGAAATTATTTAAAAAACACAACCCAAAAAAAAGTTCAAGAGAAGAAATTAATCCTAGCATAAATGATGTATATGCTGGCAGACACGCTAAAAGTGATTTTGACAAACTTTGAACTTTTATGTTGTCTTTTGTCTTACAAAATGATGACCTTGGAGCTTGGTAGGAAGGATGCACTGAATGTAACACCCCAGTCCCACATCGAAAGATAGGGGAAAAAATTTGTCTGTATATAAGGAAATAAAGTTACTACCAATAATACCTTCAAGTCATGACCTTTTGGGAGCCTGTGGTGGGCTAAGATGACCCAAGAAGATACTATTGAGCCAGTAGTTTGAGCCCTTATTTTGATGGATTTGATTCGATTCGGACTTGGGATTTGACCCAGATTTGTTCCGACTCGAGATTTGACCGGGTTGTTTCATATGGTATCAAAGCCGACTCTCTAAAGCTTCTGGTCCGTCATCCGATCGGATTCTTGGGAGGTGGGGACACGGGCCACCCTAGGTATTATCCCACAATGGCTAGAAAGGCAAAGATCTTTGGACCGTAGTGTGTGTGATCGGACGGCACGCGTCGAGAAATCAAGTGGGCGAGTTTAGAACACCCAATTCCACACATCTAAAGATAGGGAAAAAAATTTGTCTACATATAAGGAAATAAAGTTACTACCAATAGTACCTTAAAGTCATGACCTTTTGGGAGCCTGTGGTGGGCTAAGATGACCCAAGAAGATACTATTGGGCCAGTAGTTTGAGCCCTTATTTTGATGAATTTGATTCGATTCGAACTTGGGATTTGACCCGAGATTTGACCCGGGTTGTTTCACTGAAATTCTAGGGAAAGTCCATTTTAGCCCAGCTTAATATATCATAAATGTAACTTATGACAAAATCGTTAATTGTGCAGGTTGTACAATACAAGCGACCATGATGTGAAAAGATAAGACGGTCAAAAAAAACAATTTCTTATAATTATACTCCACAACAATATGTTTTGGATTCTAATCTATTATATATACTAAATCACAGTACATGACACCATATATTGACATATGTCATTCTACAAATTCAACACCTGTCCATTTTAAATAATTTTAATTATGTTCCAATTATCTTAATTATATCCTATCCTTTTTTAAATTATGGAAAAATAATAACAAACCAATTATCTTAATTATATCCTATCCTTTTTAAAATTATGGATAAATAATAACAAATCAAGTAGAATTTAATCTCTTCAACAACCAATGAGCAAAATTTTATATGGATAAAACTTGTTAACTGATTAGAGTTTGAAATAATGTTAATGATCATCTGACCTAATCCTCCATGCATATACATACATACATATATATATATATATATATACACACACACACGTATATTAATCAGGCTAATTATTTATTCTCATAAGTGAATAGTAACCATGGCTTCTTCTTCTTCACGGTCAATTTTCCTCTTCTTTTCCGTTTTGTCTCTCTGTTTTCCTTCTATTATATACACACATTATTACTTACAGGTTACAGTTATATGCAGGAGTGTGAAACATAACCCAGAAGCGGGTGGAATTATTTCATTGGTTTGCCTATTTTCTAAATTTTTAGATATTATGTGCTAAAATTTGAGATTATTGCATTTGCATTTGAGATTATCACTTAATTTGCCACTAGCTTAAAAGCAATAATCATATACTTAGAGTGTAATGCACAAACTAGTAAACTCTCACCACTACATTCTATAATGTATATTCATTTGTTTTTTTGTGTAAAATTTGATTATAACACAATAATATACTATTTTCTTATTATATTTTAATTTATTAAATATACGCACACATTTATTATTAAAAATTTGAATAATCCCGCCGCAACGCGGAGGTTTGTATCTAGTGTTTAATGAGATTGTAGTATGTAGCTCACATACCATGACATAGTCGATTTCAGTATAGTCGATTCCAGTTCCCATCTTCACGACTTTATCTGGATGGTAATTGAAGACATGATCAACAATGTACGACTGATCATCAGTTGATAAAGGATCACCATTATTGTACCTTCACAAAGAGTCCTCAGTTAGATTGATGTTCAACTTTTTAGTCTTTCTTTTCCTAAAGGAAATCATCAGTTTTCAAGGGGAAAAACTGCCAATTAAGTGGCTAAAAAGTAAAACAACAAATAAATAAATAAAAAATGATGACAAAATGCTTTGATACCTGTTCCGCGAGAAAAGGATGCAGTGAATATCATACAATCACATATACCCCAGTAATCTTTGATATGAACCAGCCTTTTATATCACTGAAATCCATTTATATCACTGAAAGGTTAAAGGTATCTAGATACTGCATATATTTATATCAGTGAAAGATTAGAAAGAAATGGAAAGCATTGATTTTGAATTGTTACAGGGTTTTCGGACTCCAGGGTTTAAGGGCGGAGAGGGACTGTGGACAAGATGATAAAGTCAGCTCAAAAATGGGTCGGGTTTTGTGCTGCACCTCCAACTGAAACGGGTCAACTCGAAATGGATAAGGTCAGGCATGGTTTGCAATTTTCTACTTGCGCTATTTTTATTCGTATTTTTGATATTTTGATGTGAAAAAAATAATAATTATTATAAAAAATTAATATATAATATGAAGAACAAAGATGATGATCAAGGGAGGAGCATTCTTATTTCATATCTTGTAATTGTATATGTCCATCTCACCTTTACTTTACAAATGTTATTATATATAGATATAATAACATCAATACTAACATAACTACTAGGATGTTACAAAACTCAAGAGTCATGAGTTAAAACTCATGGACATGGGAGTTACTAGACATCCATTATATAATGAATCTAGACATAATTTTATAACACTCCCCCTTGGATGTCTATTGTATAGCAATACGCATTGAAAGCTGCCTCATTAAAACCTTGCAAAGGAAAACCCAGTGGAAAAAACCTTAGCGAAGGAAAAAGAGTACAATCAGCATATATCCTTTTTACTCCCCTTCATAAGTACATAGAATTTTCATTGTTCATGGTAAAAATATCATTAAGTCGAGTATGCCAATATTGTGCACCATCTTCTTCAAAATCATAGTTGGTAATGACTTAATGAATATATCAACCAAATTATCACATGATCAATATTGTCATTCTTCTGGGGCTCATGTGTATAAAATAATTTTGGTTCAATATGTTTGGTTCTATTACCATTTGGATTAAATAATCCCAAATCAATAGTCTCACGAAGACAACGTAAAATATGTTTAATTTCATTACAATATCTTCGAGTTGGTGCATAACTATACATTGCTAGTAAGTTAACTGCAAATGTTATATCAAGTCTTAATAAATTTGCAAGATACATCAAAGTATCAATTGCACTAAGATATGGTACTTCAGGACCTAATATATGGTACTTCAAGACCAAAAGTTTCTTTATTATTTTCTTGTGGTCAAAACGGATTATTTTCTTGATCATCATCTTTGTTCTTCATATTATATATTAATCTTTTATAATACGTTATCAGCACGATTTGCTTCTCACTTTCGTCTTAAAGCAGATAATTATATTTGGTTTATTGGTAAGAAGTAGAAGGTATATTTATCTATTATTTATACAAATTATTAATATACTTTTATGCATGTCTTCAATATCGATGTTGTAGGATTACGGTGACTATGCTTTCATTTGAAAGCATGGTGGCCTAAACAGTCTATATTTGCTCATGGATTTGATTTGTTAAAGCATGCTAGTATAACTAATTTCGATTTCACTTTGGTTGCAAAAAGTTTGAGAAATTTGATAGTAAGGGATAGTAAGTAACTAACTATGCGACTTTGTTTTGGTTTTTGATAAATGGAAGACTCAATCGCGCTACTTGGAACCTATAGAAAAATAGAAATTAATTGGAGTTCAGGGATGCTTTTAGATTTCAAATACGGTGGTGATGATGATAATATAACCTCAATATAGATAAATTATTTACTTTGATTTAGGTTCATGAGATTAGTAGCCTTAACATGGGGTGAGATTTTCTTTTTAGTTATATTATGTTATCTGCCACCTGTTTAAAGATTTGTAGCGAAGTTGATTACTGTCATGATTTTTTTTTACCTAAAAAATCACCAACTAGTTGAAGCAACTTTATAACAATTAATGTGGCAAAATTCTTAACCCCTTCTTTTCAATTTGAACCAAGTACTGCTTGTAACATTGGTGAAAGATAAAGAAAAAAAAAGCAAGTAAGCATTCAAAGTGTAAACTTTCTTGATTATTTGGCCTTTGATTACTTGTCTCTTTATGGGTTTGGTCCATAGCTCGTTGATAGAGCATTTGATACGCAACAAGAGGAACACCCGATTCTGACCATATCAATTTGATAATAATAGCGATATAGTAACTAACATAAATAGAATCTTACATTACAAAGCTTCATATCCATTTGGACCACCTTTGGGTCATAAAGAAATATACTTAGTAGTGTTGGCTTGTTATTTAGTTTTAGTAGAAAATTTTAGTTTCAGTATTTTACTTTGCATTTCTATAAATTGTTTCATTATAATTAAAAGCGAACATATATAATTATTTAATTTGATGGAAAATATGTTTAGTTATTTAATATTCAAATTTTATAAATTTGAATTTGTTGCCCTTGATTTATATCGAACAAGAATTGTTTGTAATGGAATCTTGATGTTGAGATTCATATAAAGGCAAAGAACCTTGGAGATACAATTAAAGTTGACAATCATGCATTCCTGTAGGATCATGCAAAATTAATTATTTTTATTCGCTATCATCTCCATAAAAAAAAAATTGATAAAGACATGTTAGAAAAAAAAAGAAGAAAATATTTACTATATTTCATGCCTCGAATATGCTCTTGTAGTAGCAATATTGTGAGTATAAGTTCATAATATATTCCCTGAAGCGATAAAGGAAATTATATTCCTAGAAGTGATATCATTTCTTCTAGTGGTTGTACAAAATAATGAGTTTTTGTTGAAAAATCAACAATCTAGCTCGACCGATTCTGTTACATTCCCTGAAGTGAATGGAACCTCATTTGATAATCATAGAGAAAATTATGATTGTGGTTATGGTAGTAGACGTGAAAGGAATAATCAATATAAAAAAGGAATGTACATGTCGTACTCCTAAATATTTGGTATATAGATTTGTACCAAGACTCCATAAAAGAAAAGAAAATGGAATTGAAATAAATTTTATTGTTCATAATGATCCTGAAGATCCCATGAATTATTTTGACTTTTCAAATGGAGTGGATATAACTCATTTTGATATCTATGGTTTCCTTGATTTTATGTTGATAAATGTTCATACTAATTAATTATTTTTATTTCATTATATTATGACATTATATTAAGTATTTTTATTATATGTTTTATTTATGTTTCAAGTAATAAAGTTAAATTTATGTTTTGCATATATGAAGTTGTATGGGCTAGAAGCTCATCAAACTTAATTAAAGTCTCTGGAAGAGCGATTATAATATTGTCAAAGAGCACAAAACTTTGTATTGATGATTCTTTATATTCTTCTGAGGCAAGCAGAAATTTGCTCAGTTTTAAAGATATACGTTATAATGGTCATCCATTGAAGAACCAGAAGATTCTTCAATTTAAGAAATTTTCATGTGCTGCTTGTTCTCAAGGCAAATTGGTTATTAGACCATCACCAGCTAAATTTGGGATTGAATCTCCAAAGTTTCTAGAACGTATTCAAGGAGATATTTGTGGGCCTATTCACCCACCAAGTGAACCATTTAAATATTTTATGGTTTTAATAGATGCATCTACAAGATGGTCACATGTGTGCTTATTATCAACTCATGAACCAACTCAGCGTTTGCGAGACTACTTATAAATTATTAGATTACGAGCACAATTTTGAATCATACAATCAAGACTATTCGTCTTGACAATCTTTGTGAATTTACATCCCAAACATTTAATGTTTATCAGATGTCACTTGGGATATATAATGAACATCATGTTGCCCAGTGTTCATACTCGAATGGTCTTCTTTGAATCATTTATTAAACGCCTCCGAGTTAATTGCAAGATCATTGCTCATGAGAACAAAACTCCTGTCTCTCTTTTGGGGGCATGCTATTTTATTGAAAGCGGTGAAGAATTTCTTATATTACTTGATAGTATCGGCCGTAAGCTCATATTAGAAAAGTCAGAAATTTTCTCTTCGGGATATATTATACTAAAATGAGAATAGTTGAAATAAATGTTGTAATACACCAGAAATATATAATACACCAGAAGTGTTCAGATCAAAAAGATTTTTATTATTTAGCATGATCATATTGATCATCCAGGATCAATAATGTTGCATTGAATTATTGAAAACTCCCATGAACATCCCGTAAGGAACCAGAAGATTCCTTTACTTGTTGATTATATCAAAGTAAATTAATTACCAATACATGCTTGGGGTCATGCTATTCATAACCTCAATAAGTGATATTTTTAAGGTATAATTTGAGGATTGTTATTTTAATGAAACAGTCTTCCCACCATTAGGGGGAGAAAAGTCGTTGCCTAAAGCACGACGTTAGATCGTTGCCTGAAGTACGATGGGAGATTAATTAGAATGTTTCAACGTTATTTAATCTTGATCCTTATACAAATCAATATGAACTAGAAGTTCAAAGGATAATTCATTTGCAATGAATTGCAAATTAATTACCATAATTATTCACCGATAATAAGAAAATAGTGATATATCACATTCTAGCTACTAATACTCTAGCAGAGATTGATGTCCCTGTAGGACAATCAATTAATGCAGCAGTAAATTGAATCTAAGTCACACCAAAAAACATGAAAGAATGATCGATGTTAAAGATAGAATTTCCCGGAAGAAGAAAGTACAAGAAAAACAAGTTGCATTGACTTATAAAGAGGCTATACCCATGAAACAAAGCTACAAAATTTATCAATCTATCCAAAACTTATGAACAAAATCTCCGTAAATAAAACTCTTGAAGAGTTATCCTTGAAGAGGATCAGTACCCGAAAATAACGAGATCTCGATACATTATGTATATACAGGAGACATATATATTAGATAGAAATAAAATCGTTGTCGACAACATATTTTCATATAAATTTGCTATGGATATTACCAAAAGTAATGATCATCGTTGATGAATGTAGAAATATTTGGACAATGTAGAAAGAGGCGATTCAAGCAGAATTAAATTCACTAAGTAAATATGAAGTTTTTGGACCTGTAGTCTGAACACCTAAAGGTGTAATGCCTGTAGAATACAAATGAGTATTTGTACGAAATAAGAAAAATAAAATTATATGGTACAAAGCGCAACTTGTAGCACAAGATTTCTTCATAAAGACATGATATTAATTATGAAGAAACATATGCTCAGTAATGGACACAATTACATTCATTTTTAATTAGCTTGGTAGAAAGAGAAATTAATGGATGTTGTTACATCATATCTCTGTATGGATCATTATATAATATATGAAAATCCTGAAGGATATAAAATGCCCAAGCATATAATTCTACATCTCAAATATGTATTCTATTAAGCTACAAAGATCTTTTATATGGGTTAAAGCAATCCAGGATGCATATTGTTGTATAATCGCCTAAGTAGATATCTTTTGAAAAAAAGATTTGAGAATAATCCAATTTATGCATGCATTTTTATCAAAAGATCATAATCTGAATTTGCTATTATTACTGTATTTATTGATGAAAGATTTTACTTCAGAAGAGTTGACAAAAATAACAAATTTGAGATGGACATATACAATTACAAGATATGAAATGAGAATGCTCCTCCCTTGATCATCATCTTTGTTCTTCATATTATATATTAATCTTTTATAATAATAATATATATTATAAATGTTTACGTTAATTTTTTATGATTACGTAAATAAGTATTAATGATATTTTTAAAAGATATATTATAAGTAAAGTTGTTTTATAATATTTACAAATCTCGATAAAATTTGCAATTGTAATTAGTCATAAATTTATAGAAAATATAGAAAAGGATGCAGTGAAAATTGTTTCAGGTGTTGGGAAATATAGAAAATTAAAAAAATGCTTTGATACATGTTCCGCTAGAAAAGGATGCAGTGAATATCATACAATCACTTTACTAAAAGCATTACAGTGTCCTTGACCATGTCCCTTGCAAACACCTGAAACAACATACACTCACTTTACTGATTAGCAAATTGCAGAATCAAACACGAGCTTATTTGGTCACAAAAGCAGGTAATCTGGCTTCAACAGAAAGCCTAAAAAATATGAGGTTGCGTTTGGAGCTCCAAGTCTCATTAGTTCAAAACTTGTTTGATAATAGATAAATAACAGAACTGAAAGAACAATGGATAAAGAACAATGGAGAAAGAGAATGCAGGTAAAGTCTATCGCTTCTTGGAGACGCCAACAGTCTTTCCCTTGCGGCCAGTAGTCTTGGTATGTTGTCCACGCACTCGAAGACCCTAGTAGTGGCGGAGACCACGGGGATTCCTGTTAAAATTTAAATGACAAAACATGAAAAACAAACTCCAACTAGGCAGCCAATTCTTTCTACATTTATAGGAACAAAATTCATAAGTCCAAAAGAAGAATGACTAACCTAATCTTCTTCAAGCGTTCAAGATCATCTCTCAGTTCATGTCTAGTGCATTTGATGTCACTTGAGAGAATTTCCCTAGACTTCCCAAGATTTAGCATAGATGAAAACACCATATCTGGATTCCTAGAAAAAGGTATGCCAGAAAAACTAAATAAAAGAAAATTATGCCTGAGATCACTTACCCTCCATCCAGATGCTTCTTGAAGATTTTGTCAAAAGCTCAACATAGTTCCAAGATAGTGTACAACTGAGCCTGAAAAACCGAACTTTTGTTTAACAAGGGAGATTGTATGAAAATAGTAATGAGAGATATACTCCACTTACCCCAGCATCAACAGCAATAGGCCTACCAAGGTAGTCCATCTCAGCTTCAAGTTCATCAATGCTTTTGTTAATCAAGGAAGTAATACTTGGTATTCTTGCCTTAATGACAGCCTCCAAATGCTGAAGTTAAAAGTACAAATCATTAAAAAAATCAAGGTTCTAACTGAGATAAACACGTCAGATAAATAACAAATAGAATCCCACCATCTAAAGAAAAATAATAAAGAACTTCACCTGCTGCTTTAAAAAGGCCATGTCAACATCAGAAATAAAACTAAATAATGGCTCTATCTGTCTCCAAAATGAGCTTGAAAAGGCATAAGCTACAATAATAGTGATATAAATCAGTAACACACATGACTTAATCTTCAAAAGTAAATTAATATAATCTCAGAGAGAACCGTACTAGGATTAGTAACAGCATTTGCAGCAACCAACAACTCTTCATGCCCATCATCTGAACCAACTAAGAAAAATAAAAATAGTGATCAAAGATCAAGAAAAACAAATAATCACAAAGACAATATTAGTAGTATTGGAGTGCAAGTACCAGAAAAATCCGTTGCAGCACTTATTGTAGTATGCTTCTGACGTGTACAAGACTTGCGGTCCTCGAGTTTCCTAGTTGGTGTACCCAAGGACACGATTAGCAGCAAAGATCAGCCACGGCTGCTTTAATTTTTTCTGTCTACTGATGCAAAGCATTACTCAATGAACCTTCAGAACCCTCCCTCCAATCATGCTCGGTATCAGCTATGCAGAAGTGATACATTCTGTAACCCGTTGAGTACCTTTTAAGTAAAATGCAGACACATTTTTAGTCAAAATCTGTGTTGTAGTTAAATACAAACACCTTAGCTACAACATATAACATAAAGTGGTGCCAAGAAAACTTAATAAACTAAGTTGGTGGGCATAGATGAGACTCCTTTGTCAGTAATCCAACGGAAAAAACCAAAAAACTTAATAATATGAACGAATACATTCTTAGAAAATTATCTACAGACATTAACAAGGGCCAACAGATTCTCAATGTTATTAAAAATGGTATATACTAACAAGTTCTGTACCATGCTCCAATTTGGGATGCCAACAAGTGCCATCAATGCTTCACATATTTAGAAGTACTATGACAAAATATACCACTTTTGATTGTATACCATAATAATGCTCTAAAATAGGTTAAAGTAACTCAAAACATTCTTAGTGATCAATGCAAAAGATGATAAGAAAAGCTTACAACTGCTTCCACCTAGCAACCATATATGGCACAGTTGATGCAATGGGTTCCACCTATGATGTGAATCGGTCCCGTTGTGAGTTTGTAACAGTACATATGAAAGTGACATTATCCAATCAAACAAAGTGATTTTATCCAATCAAACAAAGTAACAAAAATTCTTTGGAATTTATTTCCACTATATAAAAAGGACTATAGAAATTAAGAACGAAATTAAGAACCAAGAAATATCACCAAAAGAAAAGTTCAAATTGAAATTACCTCAACTCAGTTTTTGAATGAGCAACATCAGTTCGAACTGAGACATGCGGAATCGGAGCCATGGGACCCACACAGACCCACGTTATACTGGGAGACAGCCACCATGGATGCCGGTAATAATCGGAGCAGTAACCCAGCCAATCCCCAGCCGGAACTTTCCCAAAGCCGACAAACACCACCAACAACATCATCAAACCCAGATTTGCAGAACCAGAACAACACCAAATCATGGGTAAAAACCACCCATCAGCCTAATTTAAATAAGCAATAACCCCAGAAAACTGAATGGGAAGACAAAAAATACAAATCTGATAATGAAGAGGAAAATCATGAGCACACATTAATCAGATCTGAAGCAAAACCAACTTCCAAAGACCCGATTTCAACCGTCAAAACCCCTTAAGCCAATAGAATCATCAAGATCCAAGACCTCCAAATTCGAAGCCCCAAGGATTTCAACGGTCAAAACCCCTAAAATCAGCAGAATGAGGAGGCTCGCTCTCTCTAACTTTCCCTACTTGAACCCTCGAGGATGCACTCCCAGTGACCAAGTCACGTATTTTTTAATTTTAAGTTTTAGCTTGAACGCTTTTTTTGCTCCGTGTTTTTTAACTGGATAACGTATTTTTTTAAAAAAACGTTATCTAGTTAAAATCAAAAAAATGCCCTTTTAAATAGATAACGTTTTTTCATATATATATATCTATAATGTTTTGTTAAAAAACGTTATGAAAAAAATACTAAAAATATTATGATTTAAGTGTTGTCTATTTAGTATTTTGTAGTAGTGTGATCAAGATCAGATTTCAAACTAGGGTTTTATACCTTCTATGATAAATTTTTTATTCTGACTTCTGATTTTGTTATATGTAGTAGTGGGGCATGATTATGTGACTGAAAAACTATAAATTTCGGAGGTGGGGAGCTTGAGAGAGATTGGTTGAGTGTTGTGCAAAATTTAGGCTAGCAAATGATTTTCTCCCTCTCTCCAATCTATTTATACTACATAGATGCAATGTATGTTGCTGAGATTGCTGATGATTTGTGTTGTTATGTGTCAAATGGGGTAGATAGGTTTGGTCACCCACTCCAATTATTGCTAGATATTCAAGAAAGCTTCAATTATGCAAGAGGGGCATTTTGGTCAATTGGCTTGGAATTTTAATGGCATTTGTGTAAACTTATCCCAAACCCTTAGGGTTTGACCCTTAGGGTTTAACCTTAAGGTCTTGCACAATTAATTTTGTAGGATTTCTTAATAAATAAATAAATAAAATTTTAGTTTCTAAAAATTTGAAATTAGGGTCTCCTTAATTAAATTATGTTTCTAATTAAATTATACAAAAAAACATTAGGGTTTAAAATCAATAATTATAATTAACTATGCTAATTAAACAATTAGGGTTTAATATTTTGATAATTAGGGTTACCAAATTACAATTAGAGTTTCTAATTACCAAATTATGGTTTCTAGATTATTAATTTGGTTTTCCATAATTAGTAATAAAACCTACAATACATGATATTAATCACATTAACACAATTTCTGACTGACCACAAACTCCAGTTTCGGTTTCAAATTAGGGTTTCTAATTTCAGAAATTAGGATTTTATAATTAGGGTTTTCTAAAGATTAATTAGGGTTTCTAGATTTTAATTAGGGTTTACCTAATTAATCACTTAATACACAACATAAATCATATAACACAGTTATATAACAGTCTTGAATTTCCCATTTGAACTTAAAAATAGGGTTAAACAAATTAATGCTAGGGTTTTGACATTATACACCATAATTGACCAACCATTATCAATACGTACATACAATACATATTTATAGCACTGAAAAATAAAAATATAATTAATATTATATTAGTAATCTCATTCATTGCTCAAAATCCAAAATTAGGGTTTGGATTCCATATCTGATTTATTCTTCATATATAACATTATTAATTAAGTTAAAATAATTAACTTAATTAATCTAAAGATAAATTCATATAATAAAATAAATTAATTATTATAATAATTTATTAATCTTTTCATATATTATTTAAATAATATATAATTATATTTTAATAAAAACATTTCTACTATAAAATTAATTATTATAAGAATATACTTTATAATAATCAATAATTCTAAAATAAAATTATTTGTAAATATTCATGTAATAAATATATTTTTATTTATCACATAAATACATATATACATTATCTTGTACAAATCCTCATCTTTAAAATAAATAAAAATTTATACGCAAAATTTCTGATTTATTTATATAGAAAATATCAGGTTGTTACATGGGCTAGCGCCGTGGCGCCAACTCTGTGCACCAGAAAATTTTATAGTTTTGAAAATTTTGTGAGATTCCCAGACTCGTAACTTCTTCGTTATAAGTCTGAATTGGCTCGTTCAAGAGCTTACAGTTCACAAATCACATACTCTACGTGTTCATGCAAGAATTTTATTTATTTGACTTCTTTAACTAAAAATTCACCTATTACTCCATTTTAACGAAAATGATGAACGTTCGTGAACTTTCAACGCTCGTTTCTTCGTTCAAAGTCAGAATCCGTCCATTTTCGAGTCCGCAACTCTATAATGCCAAATAAGACTTGTCTCCATCAACAATTAATGTTTCCGAGTTCAAACACAAAATCCAACTTCCATTCCAAGAATTTCACGAATTTGACGATTATCGTTCAATCGTGTGAATTCCGACAAAACTTCATTACTTCGGATTTGTTCATTGTTTCAACTAGATTGCATCCATCAACTAGACATCTCAACCTACATGTTACAACACTTATCTTTAATTTAGGTTATGGCTTATTCCTTATAAGTGCATAACTTAACAAATTATAAACTATAAGATTTCATTTCCTTATGACTTATTCTTGATTGAAGTCTTTTAAGCAACATTCTTACATCTTATTAATCATACTAACTCTTTAAGTTAAACATATGACAAGTTCATCAATGTGCTTCATAAGTTTATAACTTATTTGGATTTGAATTACTTATTCATGACTTATTCGGCTTAAGTCCATTGATTATCCAATTTTTATATGTTCTTAGCATACATGTTCATTAGGTTACACTTCTCTTATCACCCTACAATGATAGAGATGGAAGATATAAGATTATAAGATCAATTACCTTTGATGACTAGCTTCTCCTTCTTGAAAATCTAACAGTAGAAGGTTAGACTTATAAGTGATTATTCTCTTTACCACTTAAGTTGCTTTGTAGTGGAAGTTGTTGGTGTTTTGAACAAGTAGCAAATGACTAGCAAGCTCCTTCTATTTATAGAAAATACAAGGTTAGGGTAGTTTAGTCCTTATCCCATCCCACCTCATTACTATTCATTACTTGCTAATCACAACACTTATCCTTTACTTGATCATTACACTTATATCTTGGTCATTACTCAAAAGTCATGGTCACCAAGAATAACCACATTAACATGGGTTGCCCCATGGGTCACTACAACCTAATGGATCCTAGCTTGGCTAGGATTTAATTAACTTAACTTAACTTTGGGCTTGTATTACCAATTTACTTGGACTCTTCATTAACCACCTTTTGGGCTTTACATTAATAAACCATTGGGCATAAACATTATTTCATCTTGGGCTTGCCCCTTAATGTTTATTGGATTTGTACTTCTTACAAGATCCACAATTCATTACATTAAACTTTAATACTTAACATTCTCCATTTTAAGTCCGCATGCGAAATATTACGTTTTTCATACTTGAATTATTATTACATAGTCCATCTCACCTCGAGAGTATAACGTTACGTATTTCTCAAAAGTTCAAAAATAATTCCCGAGCGGAATACGATGAATGGTATTTTTCGTAAAATTTCTCGGAAAACTTTTATTTTTGTATTGAAAATTCAAACAATCAAATTCATTCACGTGGTTCAAATTCTACGATGTTTCGATGTTTCTAGGTTATAGAACGATATTCATCTTATTAACACATAACACTAACAAATAATATTACTTTATTCATTATTAAAAGTATTACAAAAGGTTCGATTTTCTGGGGCGTTACAGCTATAATACTTGACATAGATGATGTTTAAGTATAAGAGAATGTAATGGTTATATAAAACACAGAGTTGTTAAATTTTATTAAGGTTTGCAAAATGCAAGAACTATGGGAATCATACATCTATGAGTTTTAAATGTGTAACGAACACAAAGTGAGTCAAGTGTGTGATACATATATATGAATGTTGATGTCAAGTACGAGTTGTTAAGGTATACGTATACATACCTAGCTATTCTAAGAGTATGATGAGAAAGTGAGATGTAGGTTTTACAAACCTAGTTAGGAAATAATGTAATATTATTATTATATTTAGAATGTATGAAATATATGACTAATGGATGTGAATCCATGATTATATAACTGTGTAGAAATACACGAAGTGCAGATAACTATAAGCAGTTAAGTCGTAGTTGATAAACTACGAATCAAGCAAGTCTTTCAGTTCCTATTTGATATATGAATTTGATAACTGTTAGTTGAGCTATATTATGCTATGAAAATGTTTATGTATATATGTGAAATGCATATGAGATATGTATGAAAATTGAAAGTCGATCTTTGATGATATGCTTGTGAAGTAAATCTATATGCATGTTATGTGAGAAGCATTGTACGTAGTAAATATTAATTGATTACGAATGCATGAGCTGAGTATGCTATTATGTGCCATGTGCTGCATGAAAAATGTTAGAATTGCTGGGCTGTCGAGCTCACCCTTGCAAATAACCACTTTTGCTGGTTAAGGACTCACGGTAAAGTTACGTGCTACTTAATTGATAAAGTTTAATAGCATTGATGGAGACTGAATTATTTATTTAAATATATGCTCTTGAACAATGTTTAGGTTCTAGGAGATGTACATGATAGTAGTTTACGATGTGTAATACATGTTGAGTTGTAAAGTTGTACTATGTGATACATAGAGGATATCGAATCGAGATGTAAAAATTTATATAGTAATTAGAATAGAATGAATCATAACATAATTTGATTCAAGGATATGTAATTGATTCAAGTTAAGATATCAATAAAAGATTTATTTTTAAAGAAGATTGAAAAAGTTTAAATTATTCCGCATATTTTTATAATATCGAATATGATGAAAGACAAGAATGGTAAATGACCAAGATTTGAAACTTATAAAAGTTTGGGGGTTATTATACAGATCCTTGAAATGAAAAGAATTTATATTCTAAATTGTAATAAGCAAAGTTATATTCATTAAGTTATGAATAAAAGATATAAATAGTTTGACGACAGTAGTATCATGGCAGACTGGATCAGAGGTTCGAAGGGAGCCGAATTTGGGGGCGTCACAATAATGTACTATGATATAGTACGAGATAAACTCACGAGGAGTTATAGATAATGTGATACAAGAAATTCGTATTGAGCAAGTTAAGAATACGTTAAGAGTAAGGTAATGTTATGTGGGATTTCAATTGAGGACTCATTTGGTGACTAAGTTGTACAATTCTTTGTATGGGCAGAGATTTTGTGCATGTACTTGGTTTATCACATTAATAATCATTGGAATGTCGGTGTTGCGCTATCAATGTATATGTTGTGGAAAAGTGATTCTTTTCTCATGTGTATATTTGATAGAGAGAGGCTTTTAATATTAGGTTAGATGATATTAAGATTAGGTACGGTTCTTAAAATTAATGCATATGGAAAGTTGGTGACTCATAATCATATGGTATATTTTGAACCCCTCAACGAATGGACGCCTATGGTCTGACTAGGATAAGTTCTTAAACTCATATTATTATGGCAAGTTCATGAACTTCCAAATTGTGGTAAGTTTGATGAACTATGTTAGGTATAGAAAACTTCTGAGGTAAGAATTAGGAATTTTTGGTATAGTGAGCATTGATGGTGCTGAAGATAGATAAAATGATTAAGTAATGAAAAAGTGGAGTAAAGATTAAAGTTGATGGAGAGTATCAGATATTCCAAATCTTCTAGTTTTGCTAAAATTTTAAAATTTATTGACTTCGTGATGATGTTTGCACTTCTATTTTCTAGAAAACAATGGATCAAATGATGGAACCAATGAGTTATAAAAACAATACCGTTATTCGTATGTCTATGCTAATTGTTTTGGCTAGACAAAAATGATTTAAAAATATCAAAATGTATTTATTTTTCGTAGTCATTAAGGCATCACTAAACATGATGCGAATATGACAAACAAGGAAGTCATCAATGCAATTGAACATAGTGTTGGATGTGATCATTGGATCGTCAGCCCACTATAGTATGATGTAGCATGACAAAGTCATATAATGACTGAATTTTCAATGTACAATTAAAATAGTACGGTATCTTAACCATCATAAAAATGATTTTTGGTTTTCTTTAAACTAAGAAAGATATGCCACATGAATTGGCTAAAACTATTTCGATTGATGTTCGAATTGTTGTTAGAAGCCTATGCTATTTGATTCAGCTAGACAAATATTGAAAGATGTTTATGCTGTTCAAGCGTTTCTTCAGAAGTTATGCTAAACCAAATTGTTTTGGTGCGGATTCAAATGTTGAGAAGCTGAGGTGAACAACCCTTTTATAGGGGATTATATTACGCGAAAGCGTTAAAATGTTTGTGTACAAAACATTGTACGAAGGGCTGATCCCCCTAAATACGAGAAGAAAGGTCCATATAGTTTTATGACTGTTAAAGGTTCAAGTCGAGATACTTGATAACCTAGGGACGTAGTTCAAGGTCTTTTAACCCCTCAACAAGATTTGAGAACCTTTTAAATTCCTGAGTTATTCATGTTGCTTCCCAATTATTGAGCAATTTTGGAAGATTTTTGTTATTCTGAAGGTTGAATGTGGCAAGGAGAATATTCCTTAGAAAAGAGTAATTTGTGGAAACACGACATGTGATGATGAGTAAATTGAGAACTATAATAGTTCCAAGGAAGAAATAAAATTCTAAAAAGAGAATGGATGAAGTTATCTAAGAAAAAATTGTGATATTCGTAGAAGAGAAAGATGTGAAGTATGCGATGATAGATCCTTAGAGGAGGAATTTGGTCATAGAACCCAATGGGTGAATAAAGATTAATGTGAAATCTATTTTGATTAATTAAATGAATGAAGATTAGTAAATAAAAATTTCGAGGACGAAATTCTTAGAAGAAGAGGTGAATGTAATGTCCCGAGAGTTTGAGAATTGAGTATATGATAATGATACTTAGAAAAAGGTAATGAACAGGTTAAAGAATTTATAATACTCAAATATAATTGAGTTTAAGCAAAGGTTGTGAAATAAATCTATAAGAGTTTGTTGTGAAAAGAAAATGTAGTAGGAAATATAAAACCCATATTATGATAATGTGTTAAGTGGTTCAACGATAAATTTTGAAAAGAGATTTGGTGAAAACCAAGTAAGGGAGGTTTCGTTAATTTCCTAGGACGAAATCCTTATAAGGGGGGAAGGATGTGACAACCTAGATTTTTCAGTAATTATTAAAATAAGAATTTAATAAATAAAATTTTTATTATGAGATGTTTTGAGATTGAGTAATTAAACATATTTGTTATATAATTTGATTATGAGCTGTTTTGAGATTGATAAGTAATTAAACATATTTGTTATATATTCATATATTGGGAAAGTGATGTGTAATGGTTAATTTAATTATTGAGAAAATTAAGTGAAATTATTATGGAAATGAAATTAACGAATAAAATTAGTTAATTTAATTAAGTTAAAAATTATATTATGGAATAATATAATTTGATTATTATGCCTTAATGGCAATGAATTTATTATGAATTAAATCTCATAAATAATGTGAGTAATTCACTTAATTAAAATAGTGAATTAATGAAAAGTAATTAAAATAAGAATTTAATGAACAAAAATTCTAATTATGACGTGTTTTAATAAATTGAGAAAGTAATGTATGTTACATATAAATGTAATATGTTAATGTAATTTGATTGTGAGTTTAAGAAATAGCTAAAATATTTATCGAATAAAATAAATATTTTAGTTGGAATATTTATGAAATTTAAAATAAATATTTGATAGAAAGTTATTAAGGGATTAAATAATTTTATAATCGGTGAGTACTTTGTTACGCTAAAGGAATGGTAATGTTCTAATTTAATTAATAATTAAATTAAAGGGATTATGGTTTGTCAAATAAGGGTTATAATTTAATTAAAGAAAGTGTGACAATGATTTACTATATAATAAGGAAGTTATAAAAACACTACAAAAAAATGGCCCTTTAGCAACGATTTTTCGGGCAACGACTTTATAAGTCGTTGCTAAAAGTATTTGTTTAGCAACAAAATTTGTCATTCATTGCAGATTGTGTCAGGCTTTCACTTTTTGCAACGAAATTCATAAGTCGTTGCAAAATTTCGTTGCTAATTCATTGGCGGGAAAAAATTTCGTTAGAAATTCGTTGCAAAATTTTCGGCCACTTGCTTTCCCGTCATCGTGGGCAACGAAAGTTTTTTTGTTGCTAAAAATGGAGCTTTAACAACGATTTTTCAGGTAACGACTTTATAAGTCGTTGCTAAAAGTGTATGTTTAGCAACAAAACTTGTCATTCGTTGCAGATTATGTCCGGCTTTCACTTTTTGCAACGAAATTTATAAGTAGCTGCAAAATTTGGAAACAAAATTCGTTAGAAATTCGTTACAAAATTTCTAACCACTTGATTTCTCCTCATCGTGGGCAACGAAAATTTTTTTGTTGCTATATTTTGTTGCCTAATATGGACCACATTCATTGGCAACAATTTTTATTTTCGTTGCATATTTTATACAACTTTTTGCAATGACTATTAAAATGTTGCCTTAAATTAAGATAATAATAATAATAATAATAATAATAATAATAGTAGTAGTACTAATAATAATAATAATAATAAATATAATAAATCATAATAATAATAATAATAATAATAATAATAATAATAATAATAATAATAATAATAATAATAATAATAATAATAATAATAATAACAATAACAATAACAATAACAATAACAATAACAATAGTACTACTACTACTACTACTACTACTACTACTACTACTACTACTACTACTACTACTAATAATAATAATAATAATAATAATAATAATAATAATAATAACAACAACAACAACAACAATCACAATAATAATAATAACAATCATAATAATAATACTAGTACTAAATACTAATCCTTACAAAATAATAACAATTAGGCCCAGGTGCTCGGGTGGTCATTGGATCAATATTTCAAACTGGAGGCTTGGGTTCAAATCTATGTTGTGTACATATGATATATACATAATCTTTTCAAAATTTCTTATCAAACTAAATAAAATACTAAACAAATCTCAACATTAAAATAAATATATATATAAAGTAACTATGAATATATATATATATATATATATATATATGTAAACAAATATTCATATAAATATTTATAAATTTATCTCTAAGTATTCATATAAATATTTATAACAAATATTCATATCTAAATTTTATAAATTTTAGATGAAATATTTATAAATTTATAAATAAATATTTGTTTATAAATTTTAAAAATAAATTTATATGAATATTTGTTTATAAATATTTATATGAATATTTACGTATAAATTTATAAATATATATATATATACACACACACACACACACATATATATATATATATTAAAATATTCATAGTTACGTTTATATAAATATTCATAGTTACTTTATATATATTTAGTTTAATGTAGAGATTTAAGATGGGTATATATATATATATATATATATATATATATATATATATATATATATATATATATATAGATGGTAATAGAATTTATCTAATAGACAAAAAATATAACATAAGAAGCAAAAATATCACACCTAGGTTTCGAACCTAAGACCTATGGGCTATTGGGCCATTAAACTACCACTAAGCTATATTGGCGCGCAATTAGATTATCTAACCTCTCATTGACAGAACTTCTAGATATCGTCAATATTGCAAATAATAATATGAATAACTTTGTCGTCTCAATTATTGATTTAATAATATAAAATATTGATATTGTGACAATAATTGAATCAATAATATGAGAGATATTATGCAGCAATTACTGTAACAATAATTGAGTATAACTGAGTGACTTCTCACGTAAGCATCAATATTCCCTGTTAAAACGAATATTCCCCGATCAATCAAATATTTTATAACAACTTGCTTACTTTGCAAAATTTATAAATATTACCCACAACTATAACATTATTTCAAATTCGCATCGTAATATTCAAAAATGGTATTTATAGAAAAATTTATCTTTATTCATAAAAGTTGGGGTCTTACATTATATATCAGTAATAATAAATAATAAAAATGTGACATTTAATACTAAGGATATTACGCACAAATTATTGTAAAAATAGATTATTTAATATAAGTAAATATTTAACTTGAGATTACATAAAATAATAAGAACTTTTATTCTTAGACGGATGGAGTAACTTAAATCATGAACATATTTTTAAGTCCAAAATAAAACATAAAAAAGAAGAATAGTAATGGTATACCCCTAGCTATTCCTAGTTCTCCTTTGACCTTTTTTTCAAATATATTATAAAATTAAATTATAATACTATCAGTTCTAAGAGAAAACATAAAAGATGAAGAAAAATTTATTATGTTTTATGAACTAAAATAGAATAAAATTATTTAAAAATAACTTATAAGTCATTCCTAATAAGTTAGTTTGACCCATATTAATGTAATATCAATTTTATCCCTATTTTATTTAATTTTTTTTATAAAAAATGAATTGTAAAAAGAAGAGTAAGATGCAACATCAGTTTAATTGCCCTTAGAATTTTTATTTTTAATTTTTTATAGCTGAAGTCTTATATACTCCTTCATTTTCAACGCCGATGACAGTGAATAAACATAAAAAAATATTGATATTTGTAAACAAGTATAAGAGATCAAAGAAATAAATAAAAAAAAGAGATTCCAACGTCACTTAAAGTGATGTTATATCTTACTATTCTTTTTTACAAATTTACTTTATAAAAAAATTTTAAAAAAGTTACAATGCCGGTTAGTTTGGCATTAGATCACATTTTGATTTTTTTAAAATTTCTTTAAAAAAAATAAAATCGTTTAAAAAAAAATTAAGATCATTTTTTTAAATTTGTTTTTAGAAAAAATATTTTTTAAAGTGGCGTTGGTTGCCTTTATGATTTTTACCCAAATTTTTTTTTCAAAAATTCAACACCATTTCAAATGACGTTCAGTAGTTTTTTCCAAATTAAATGTGTGAATTTTTACTCCCAACGACAGTCGATTCAAGTTTATAATAATATAAATTGTGAATAATATACTAGTAATGTCAATTTTCGTGATTTAAAAATTTTATATAAAAATTTTAATTATTTATTTAAAAATAATAAATTTTACCACTAAAATTATACTAGAACGTTTATTATGTGACAGATGAGGGAGTATCATTTTATTTATTCATGTAATCATGCATCGAACACTTAATTCACAGTATATAACACAATAAATTGACATCTGTCCTTCTATAATTTTAACACCTGTCCATCCTATTTAGTGCTCCATATTGACCTCGACAAAAATACCTTAACAAACCCACGCATCTAAAATAACAACTAAGGTTTTAAAAATCCTAAATACAATCCCCTAATCCCCCTAAATCTGTAATCATACATTCATTCTGTGTTGGTTCAAATTCCCCATCTCAAAAATTCTCTCTCTCTCTCTATAATATATATCTCACTCCGGATAATTCCCTCTCAGTACCACCAATTCCAAACAGTTCTAGGGTTTCAAACTCAGTACCATGCCTTCTCTAGCATTGCCTGGGAAAAATCCACCGGCTCGAACTCGAAAACTTCAAATCCTATAAAGGATTCCAAATAATCGGTCCATTCTTCGACTTCACGTACCATTATCGGTCCAAATGGTGCCGGAAAATCCAACCTCGTGGACGCTTATTAGCTTCTTCCTCGGCGTCTGCATTCTGGCCAACTCCGAGGGCCCCAATTGAAAGACCCGATTTACGCTTTTGATGACAGAAAAAAAAGCGTAAAAGGTCAAGAGCCTTCGTCAAAGTCGGGTTTATTGTATTCATTCCAGATTCGCTGAAAATCCAGGTGCCCTCTTTGAAGATGCTACCGTATTCATTGCCCATATGAAATTTTATTCTTGCGGTAATTTTGTGTAGGTAAGGACATGAAAATTTGCTACACTTGTATGCCCTCCAATGAAAACACACTTTTTGATATTTATTGTTGTTGTTAGAAATTGAGGACATGAGGGTGCTGCAAAATCATGAACCACTAAAAATTGAGGGGTATTTGTTCTCAATTGTGATAAATACCATTGGTGGCTTGAATTTTGGATTTTCACCCCCTGAAAAGTGGTCTTCAAAACAATCCTATGTTGATGAAATTTCAGTTAGAAAGTCTTCCTTCAGTGGTTGCTGGGGTGTGGTCAAGTGACAATAATTTGTAGCTGGAGGCTACTACTCAATTTCGTAAATTGCTTTCTATAGGTATAAGAATATGAGATTTTGTGTTGTTTTTGAAGCGGGCGTCTGTCAACGTCTTATTGAGCTCCTCCTGTATGTGGCACTTTGTCTTTTCTATTCCTTATTTGAGCCATTTTCTTTTCTTACAAATCTATGTCTAATTTCATTTTGTATATCGGTGTTTCAGATTCATCGATCACCTTCTTTACTCATTCCTCGCACTTGAATAGTTGGAAACATCGTGGATCGGGGATGATGGCGGACTTCAGTACGAGTTTGGGAGATATTATTTAGTGTTAAATTAGAAGTTCTAACATTATGCTAGTTATCCAAGAAAAGAAAGCTCTAATAGTATGCTATGTAACTGATGAAAATCTTTTAAAAGGACTATCAATGAATTATTTTACTATTAGAGTTTGTCAATTCTACTCCGGTTTTGCTTCCTTTTTTGGTATTTAGTGTAATGCACATTCATTATCAATAATAGAAAAGAAATTATAATGGAAATATGCCCTAATAGGCTTCTTAAATTTTGCACATCACTCAATTCTTAAAATGTATAAGTAGTGGTAGCAACAGTTAGCTTGACCGATGACAGTTCTTTTTTTGGGATTGATGACATTAACTATGAATTATGATTAGATTCTAAATATATGAATGGACATCTTATAAATCTAAAACTCGAACTCTTTATTTTGTGATATATTTCAGTGTGTAGGACATCTATCCCTGAGCTTGAACAATCCTTGGAGAAGTCTATGGAGGTTCTTCGAAGCTGGTATGGGAATGCATCAACTTTTGGATAACTTGTCCCTTGCCCTAGTGACAGAAATTTCAGGCGAGTAAGCATTTTCAATCTTGAAACTTAGGATTTTGGATAACTTAGGATTTTATGTATGTAAATTGTGGTTTATTTGTGTTCATATAAATGTGAATGTGTTAGTTTTAAGTTGAATCAGTATGAAAGCTATTGAAAATTTGTGTTGCTAGTGGATTACATTGAATAGATGGTGAAAGCTCATCAAAATGCAGTGATTGGTATCATTGATTGGTTACCAACTCCGTTTGGAATAGTCCGGTGATCATCCTGAAACAAAGGTGTGAATGTTCAAAAATGTTGGGTATTCCATTGCTTTTAAGTTAATTAGAATTTGAGATTGGTATGCATTACATATATAGTACGTGTTATGTGTATATGTATGTAAGTAGGAGGTGCAGGGAGCACCAGTTGTTCTCAAAATTCCTGTTAATTCAAATTTGATATTATTTCTCTTGGTCTCTCTCTATAGGGCTGGAAAATGGAATGTGAAATCAGTTCTACAAGGAATAGTTAATTAATTAAATATATAAAACTATTTTCTGGTTGAGCTATCCCAATGTATACTAAGTTTGAAGTTCAGATTAATATGCATATTGTGACGCCCCCAAAATAGGTATACATCACCCATCTTGAGTCGCCAGATACATGGTACAGAATTCAAATACAACTTAATAATACAACCTGCCATGGTACAATAATACGACAAAACATAAATCGTGAGTTTGAATACAAATATTGTCTACTAGATAGTATACAAACTCAAAAGGAGTCCTCATTACAATTATTATCACACTATTTCACAGAATAGTGAGGACTACTAATGCAAATATCTAGGATCATCACTCTGTTCCCCGACTAGTCCCATTTCGTTCTCATTTCTCAAGAGAACAAAGAAAGAAAGGGTGAGCTCAACTAGCCCAAAGAAGAAATATTATGACTAAGATAATGCGAATAATTTATCGTTAGCCTTCAACAAAGGTTAAACCGATAAAATATAATAACTATCAAGTTTAATCTGCAATGAACAAGCAATCCATTAGAAGAGTCAAGTAGAGAATAAAATCTACTATCTTCTATGATTTAAAAGGTTTTTCATCACTTTTATTCTTTGAGACTCACTTAATAAATAATCCACATCATTAAATCATCCCCGCACTACGTGCCAAGGATATTCTTTAGTATCACGACCACGAATTATCCATGCACTACTACTAAAGATAATCATGTTTTCATCAACTAGTCCCGATCATGCCATAAAACAATTCATCTTTACTACTGACCAAAGAGAATCCATAGCCATAATCATACCAAAAACTCGCCCATCAATGCACTACGGGCCAACGAGGACTTTTTCCTCACCATTTGTAACATTACGGTTATGATTATACCGAATAATCCTCAGTCATAATCATACCAAGTCCATCTATGCACTACAGCCCGTATGACTTTCAAAAAAATAAACATGAGGATGATGACAATGATATAAGAATTCAATAAAACAAGTTCAAGAATTAATTTATCTAGAACCGATAACGTCCAAATTGTCAACATGATAATTTGCTTTGTAGAGTAAAAAATCAAGAATGTTGAGAAGAATATTTCCATGAAAAGATATCTTTGGATGAAGCGCAAATATCAAGGATATTCCACTATTTTCATGGAGTATAGAAGTCAAAACTTTAACCAACCGAGTATAATAAAGAATTGAATAACAAAAGAAATCACCATGCATGCGGTATTTATAGATAGGTTATTCCAATGAATAATAATAATCGGAACCAGTGTCAAGCGAAATTACACCGCAAGGATGTTCCAAGAAAATAATAAAGAATGGAATAACAACAAAATCACCATGCATGCGGTGCTTGTGCATAGACAAAGTTATTCCAATGAGAATACTAATAAAGATTTTAAACCGGTCCCAAGAAAAGCGATGCATGCATACGATATTCAAATGTAATTATAAAGAATGGAATAACGTAAGAATTTCACCAAGTATAGGGTATCCACAGATACAAAAAGTTATTCCAATGTAATAATAAAGAATGGAATAATGTAAGTTCTCTTCATGAATAAGAAAGAAAGAATACCCCTTTTGAGTACAACAAATAATATTTCCTACCTTAGAAAGAAGAGTACTGGATATAAAAGTAGTGAAGTAGCAGAACACTTTTCTTCTTTCTCTCTATAGTTTCAGTGAATTCGTAAGAAATAATGAAGGAATGAGCTTCTACTTATAGAAAAATGGACTGCATAGTAACTAACTCATGAACGGTCCAGATTGATTTACTTTAATCTAACAGTCCATATTTAAAGCCAAATCTTTTAAATAAAAATATAATATATTCTATTTATAATCTAATATAACGAATAACTTTATAAAAATTTTTACTATGCAAACACTATACAGGCACTATGCATAATAAAATATAATATATTCTAATTATTGTCTAATAAAACAGATAACTTTATAAAAGTATTCTGTTTTATATAAAAAGATTTTACTATGCAAAACACTATACAACATTATGCATAATAGAATATAATAAATTCTATTTATAGAATAACTTTATAAAAGTATTCTGCTTTTATATAAAAAGATTTTCCAGTATTATTACATTAATAATACCAACAAAATCGAGTGACTTATCACGTAAACATCAAAAATTAATACCGTGCTACTACGCAACCAACCACGCCAGACATCATCATTTTTAACAATCGGTGTTTCAATAGTTAACGGTAAAACTTCCGCCGTTATTTTCATAAAATATTTTTGTCGTTTTCTCAATCCGACATTAATTCCGTTGTGGGGTCCACCAATGATTGTACCGTCGTACGGATATTCTCCGACAAAAAGAATATTCCCCGACCAATCGAATATTATATAACAACTTGCGTACTTTTCAAAATTTATAAATACTACCCACAACTATAACATTATATCAAATCCACACCATATTATTCAAAAAAATTATTTCGAGAAAATTTAATATTTATTTATAAAATTTGGGGTCTCACAATCTCCCCTCCTTATGAAATTTTGCCCTCGAAATTTACGTACGTACCTGATATTCGAAGAGATAGGAATACCTTGCTTTCTTTCAGATTCTAATTATTGAGGTATAACCTTTGAGTGTTGAATACGATCCTTCTTATCAAAGATGTTAACACGTATCTCCTCATACGTTAAATCTTCGGCTATCTCGTCTAGTTCTAATTTAATAATATGGTTCGGGTCGTCCACATATTTACGTAACATCGATACGTTAAAAACATTATGAACACGCGACATACTTGGCGGTAAAACGAGTTTATAGGCCACAGTTCCTACTTCATCGAGGATTTCAAATGGGCCAATTAAATCGAGGGTTGAGATTTCCTCTCTTCGTCGATTCTTGCTTCTAGAATAACGCCTCTTGAACCTTCTTCTTCACATTCATCATTTCGGTGTGTAGCTTGGCTTGCTTTTAACTTTATCGATTAAAGTCGATTCTACTCAGATATTCGTTATCTTCACGTGGGTTCAGATATTCGCACTTGTAATCGCATACGATCTTCTACTCAACGCGTCACCTACCACGTTCGCTTTCCCACGATGGTATTGAATGGTATACGATCATAATCTTCAATTCCGAGCTAACGCTCTAGGCGCGTATTACGTTCATTTTAGTTGAAGAAATATTTGAGGGTTTAAGAAATGGGTTTTGTCTTCGGTCAATACAAAATTCGATTTCACGCCTAGGGTAGGCTAAGAAGTCTTCAAGAATACGTCGTGAAATTTATTAACAATAGAAATATCATTCAAAACTGTGACTCTCATCCAAGACTTGGATAGCACGTCACATTGATACCTATCAACTTGCCACCGTTATTCACAACGTCCCCTACGAAAAGTTCGGCTTCGGTGCATTCCACGCAAGGAAGTCAGCAACGAAAGGACCGGGGCTCTTTACTTATGACTTGATATGACAATGATTGACTTTAGTGGTTTGGTTGCTTGAATTCGCATAACATGTTGGTTAGGAATATGAAAACTAACAACCTTACGAAAAGCATGATGCGTAGTTAACCAATCGATTCCTAAAATCGCATTAAAGACAAGTATTTTCAAAGAGATAAGATTGACAGGTAACGTGAAAGTGTTGATTTGAACAAGATTTATAAATAGTGGAGGTAACGAAGGTTTTTCCCAACAGATATATCAAAGTCTAACTTCTCCGGAGTTAACTTCAAACATTGAACACAACTAGGTGAAATAAAAGAGTAAGTAGAACCGATATTTAACACGGTATAGACTTCGCAAGAATTTATAATTAACTAACCCGTGATAACTTCGTTCGATTCGTCGTCACGAAAAACGCTCTTCCTTAAACTACCGAATTTGACTTATTCGGGACAGTCTTTGGTGTCGTCATTACCACTGGAATTGACTTTCGCTATAGGGCATATTCCACCCTCAACTGCTTCGTCGTATTCTTGCTCCACGATTTGAATCATTAGGCTTCGATCCATATTGAATTGGGGTTGACCGCAATGTATAGGGTAATTCAAAACTCGATGTTGGGTTCTCCCAATTGCTGTCGAAAAAGAGAAATACATATCATCTATTTTAGCTTTCTTGAATCGGACTTCTCTTTCCACAATATCAACGCGTCGTGTGGCTTTTACGCATGCATCTTTCATTCTCACTCGTTTAGTTGTTTCTTCTTTCAGCTGTTCCTTGACATTTGATTTCTCAGATTCCAACTTTAATATCGTATACTCTGCCAAAGAGCGCTCCTATTTAGCTATCGCGCATCGGGTAATATAATTTTGAATTATTACATTCCTTTGCTCCACGACCGCCTTCCGTTCTTCAGCCTGCTCTTCTAACTCATGAATACGACTTTGCAATTCTATATTTTGATCAATAAGTTCTTCTAATAAATCCTCCTCAGGTTCCTCTTCTTCCTCACTCTCAGTTGGTACCTTTGCGACTAGCTTGAGTGCAACTTTTAATTCCTCAATCACCACATGGATATCTCTAATCACATTATCTTGGTTGGTGATTAGAGGTGTCTCCACGGTCTCATGTGCTCCATTGCTATTCTCAACATTCTCGGATGTCATTTTCAAATACTGCCACAAAACAAGGGTTAATTAACATATCACATATTATCCCTATACTATGACCGACCAATTAAATACCAAATAAACTTAGGTAGGTCATACTAGCGAAGGAATTCCCCATCTCTCCCCTCCTAGTTCTTGTCTCACATCTCAGCCAGGGATCATATCCCTAAGCTTTGATACCAACTGTGACGCTCCCAAAATAGGTATACATCACCCATCTTGAGTCGCCAAATACATGGTACATAATTCAAATACAACTTAATAATACAACTGTCGTGTACAATATGACAAAACATAAACTGTGAGTTTGAATACAAATATTGTCTACTAGAGAGTATACAAACTCAAAAGGAGTCCTCATTACAATTATTATCACACTATTTCCCAGAATAGTGAGGACTACTAATGCAAACATCTAGGATCATCACTCTGTTCCCCGATTAGTCCTAGCTACGATCTCATTTCCTGAAGAGAACAGTGAAAGAAAGGGTGAGCTCAACTAGCCCAATAAGAAATATTATGACTAAGATAATGCAGAATAATTTATCGTTAGCCTTCAACAGTGTTAAACTGATAAAATATAATAACTATCAAGTTTAACTCACAATGAACAAACAATCCATTAAAAGAGTCAAGTAGAGAATAAAATCTACTATCTTCTATGATTTAAAAGGTTTTCATCACTTTTATCACCGAGACTCAAATTTAAAAAATAATCCACATCATCAAATCATCCCCGCACTACAGTGCCAAGGATATTCTTTAAGATCACGACCACGAATTATCCATGCACTACTGACTAAAGATAATCATGTTTTCATCAATCGGCCTTGATTATGCCATAAAACAATTCATCTTTGCACTACGGCCAAAGAGAATCCATAGCCATAATCATACTAAAAACTGTCCATCAATGCACTACGGGCCAATGAGGACTTTTTCCACACCATTTGTAACATTACTAAGTTATGATTATACCGAATAATCCTCGGTCATAATCATACCAAGTCCATCTATGCATTATAGGCCATGTATGACTTTCAAAAAAATAAAACATGAGGATGATGACAATGATATAAGAATTCAATAAAAACAAGTTCAAGAATTAATTTATCTAGAACCGATAACGTCCAAATTGTCAACATGATATCGCTTTGTAGAGTAAAATTCAAGAATGCTCGTAAGAATATTTCCATGAAAAGATATCGGATGAAGCGCAAATATCAAGGATATTCCACTAATTTCATGGAGTATAGAAGTCAAAACTTTAACCAACCGAGTATAATAAAGAATGGAATAACAAAAGAAATCACCATGCATGCGGTATTCACATAGACAAAGTTATTCCAATGTAATAATAATAATCTAACCGTGTCAAAGTAAATTACGCACCGATAGGATGTTCCAATGTAATAATAAAGAATGGAATAACAACAAATCACCATGCATGCAGACGTCGTGACATGACAAAGTTATTCCAACAAAATACTAATAAAGATTTTAACCGTGTCCCACAGAAAAGCGCCGCATAAGATATTCCAACAAAATAATAAAGAATGGAATAATGTAAGAATTTCACCAAGTATAGGGTATCCATGCGATCTGAGTTATTCCAACAGTAATAATAAAGAATGGAATAATAGAAGTTCTCTTCATGAATAAGAAAGAAAGAATACCCTTTATGAGTACAACAAATAATATTCCCTACCTTAGAAAGAAGAGTACTGGATATAAAAGTAGTGAAGTAGAAGAACACTTTTCTTCTTTCTCTCTATAGTTTCTCTCTCTAGAGTTTCAGTGAATTCGTAAGAAATAATGAAGGAATGAGCTTCTATTTATAGAAAAATGGACTGCATAGTAACTAACTCATGAACGGTCCAGATTGATTTACTTTAATCTTACGGTCCATATTTAAAGCAAAATCTTTTAAATAAAAATATAATATATTCTATTTGTAATCTAATAAAACGAATAACTTTATAAAAGATTTTACTATATAAACACTATGCAGGCATTATGCAAACACTATGCATAATAAAATATAATATATTCTAATTATTGTATAATAAAACAAATAACTTTATAAAAGTATTCTGTTTTATATAAAAAGATTTTACTATGCAAAACACTATGCAACATTATGCATAATAGAATATAATATATTCTATTTATAGAATAACTTTATAAAAGTATTCTATTTTATATAAAAAGATTTTCTGTATTATTACATTAATAATACCAACAAAACTGAGTGACTTATCACGTAAGCATCAAAAATTAATACCGTGTGCTATTATGCAACCACACATATTACTGTACTTTTAACACCGGGTGTTTCAACAGTTAACGGTAAAACTTCTGCCGTTATTTTCATAAAATATTTTTGTCGTTTTCTCAATCCGACAATAATTTCGTTGTGGGGTCCACCAATGATTGTACCGTTGTACGGATATTCTCCGACAAAAAGAATATTCCCCGACCAATCGAATATTATATAACAACTTGCGTACTTTTCAAAATTTATAAATACTACCTACAACTATAACATTATATCAAATCCACACCATAATATTCAAAAAAATTATTTCGAGAAAATTTAATATTTATTCATAAAATCTAGGGTCTCACACATATTGTATAGTAAGTGTTATATGTACATGTATATATATGTTGGAGCTGCACTAAATTATGTTCTACTTAAAATTCAAGTTAGTTTGGATTTGATATAATTGTTTATGGTGTTTAAATATGTTGTTTACGGCTGGAAACGTGGTTGTGTTATCAGTTCTAAAAGAAATAATAATCTAATGAAAGAAATATATTTTTAAGGTCTTGAAATTTGAAGTTGATTTTTAAAGAGAAATGAAAAGCAAAATAATGTGCTGGTAGTCCGAGAAATGCTTTTAGGTTATCATTAATGTGAATGCCTGTCTCCTTTTCTCATCCCTGCTTTTACTTGAGTGTAAACTCGAGTGCAGACCTCATTTTTAATGAAATTTGAAATTGGCAACTAGATACATAGTTCTAAGTTTCATGCCAAATAAGTTTGGCTAGAGAGGTCTGCGAAAAGAACTAATTTTTTCATTCCAAGGTCAAATTATTTTTCAGTTATTTGCTCATTTTTAGTTTACTCTAGAACACATTGTACCTAAGTATTGTGTCAGCACTTTCTATATCTATTATATCTAGTTATATACTTATATTGATATGAATATGCCATATGAATCATATATAAATTGTAAACTACATTCAAATAGAAATATTTTTGAGGTCAATGGCTCTTACTTAAGCTATATTAGATTACAAGTAATTTCATTTATTATCTGTCTGGTGAAGGCGGTACCTCCTTACCTCTATTATGTCCTTTTCATATTTTTCATTTCATCGAGATGATTTTCCCTTTTTCCATCTTTCTTATAGGGTTCTCACAATAGACGGATCGCTCCCAGCCTTGTAACATGTCTTTTCTCATTCCTACAACAAATTAAATGTCCCTTATCATTATAATATTTTAGTTTTGCTTTCAGTACTTTAGCGAACGTTGACAAATGTATTAATTAAAATTCAAATCCCATCATGCTTTTTTCTCTAGCCAAGCACTTGTAAAAATCCCCTATCTTCAAATTGGTTAGGTGCTCAAAGTCTTCCAATGTATGAAGACTTGTATATATGGTGGATCACATCATAGGAAGATTGATTATTTAGAACTCTAAGACTCTCGATGTAAATATCACACATGCCACTTTTAAGCCTAAAAGATTCCAAACCATAAGCTCCATCCACCATATTCTTTGCATTCACCGTGTGGGGTCTTTGATTAAAATTTTCTATATTAGGAAAGGCGCACCACTTGGTAGTCACCTTTGGTTTATATATATAGCACTCACCAAAGTTAGTTTTGGTCGCACCATTTGGAGAACAAAAAAAGTTAAGTTTGAATAATAGTGCACTTTGTGCTTTCCTATGTTCTATTCCTTCTCCCTGCATCTAAAAAGTCATATTTGACTTTATTTATACGCATATAAAGATTTTCCAGGGTTGGGACAATCTTATTGTAGCTAATTTTATCTTTCCGGATTCAGAAATTGGTAAAAAAAGATTCTTTGTGGTTTATACTTTTTGTATCAACCAAGCAGGAAATAAGCTCTAAATTTTCAAGGTTCACGTGCTAGGAAATGTAAACAACTTCACAATATAAAACACTAGTCAGAGAACTATTAGAACTCCAATATGCTCTATAAAAAATTACCAATTGCTCAAAGGTCAAATTGTACCACTTTCATTGTATCACCGCCAAAAGGTTTTTGGTTTTCATTTTTAGAGAACTTGAATAGAGTCTATCTTCAAGTTTTCTTTTTCGCTCTTATTTGCGCACATGTTGTGAATGTGGACAAGACATTCATCTCCGCATTCTATATGTCGTCAGCACCATCCGCACTAGATAAAGCTTTATTAAATATGCTCTAATGATGACCTTCGCTTTTATGCTCAGATATATATTTTCTTTTAGTGATCAAAATAGGTTGATCTTTTCATCTTCCATTTGTAATAAGTTATTGAATAATGCAGTTTGGGTAAATTTAGCACGTTTTCTTGACTTTGCTATTATTTTACTGACTTTGCTATTATTTTTAAATATGTGCAGGAAGATTGCTTCTACGACCTGCCTTACAATACTGGGTATCAAATTTCCGTGCTACGTTTATGGAAGACAAGGGATAAAATTATGAAATGTACTCTCTCTATATATGTAGATATATACTTTGATTGAAGAACTGTGGTAGCTTTAGATGATTAATTGTAAAAATAATGAATGATTATGTAGTGGATGATTTTATTAAGTTAATAATATTTTTGTTTTTATATTTTTGCCATTATTTGCTATGGGGACATTGAGCCAGCCAGGAACACAAAAAGAATGTCAAATTTTGATTTGGCAACAATATAATTCGTTACCAATGCATTGAACAAGTTTTAATATAGTAACAATTTTTTATACATTTAGCAACAAATTTTTGTTGCTAATGGCATTAAAAATATAATATTTGGCAACGAAAAATTAACCTAATAACAATGGAGAGGATATTGTTGCTAATATTAACATAAAAGGCAACATTTTTTAACGTTGCAAATTATATTAACTTTCGTTACACATATAAAGAAACGACAACATATAATGTCGTTGCTAATCGACGACTTTCGTTGCTATTGAAAAATAACCAGAAACAAACATTTTTGTTGCTGATTTAGCATAATGTCGTTGCCAAATAATATAATCAGCAACGAAAATCGTTGCTAAAAAGTTTACATTCTGCAACGAAAGCATGCTTACGCAACAATTTCCATAATTTAGTACAACGAAAAATCTCGTTGCAAAATGGTGTCAATTGCAACGAAAATGTATGGTCGTTGAAAAAAAAAGAGTTCATTTCATTGCCAATTAGCAGGCTTTTGCAACGAAATAGAGTTTTTAGTAACGAAATAGAGTTTTTAGTAACGAAATTTTAGTTCTTCTGCAACAATACATTTTGTTGCTAAAGGATCGATGTCTCTGTACGAAAGCCAAATTTCGTTGCAAAATGTATTACTTTTTGCAACGAAAAAAAAAACGTTCGTTGCGGAACAATTAGCAACGCTCATTGCTCAATGAAAGACGCAACGACAGTAAAGTCGTTGCCAAAACCCTTTTGCAACAAAATTTGGCACCTTTAGCAATGAAAAAATTAGTTGTTGCTAAAGCCCCATTTTTTGTAGTGAAATAAATTAAAAATGAGTTTTTGGATGCTAGCCAAACATGGCATAGTGACCACTCTGGGTTTTTTTTTAAAACTGAAGGTTTTATTGTGCGTAACTCTCCTTATCAGTTTTATTCTTACGTTCTTTTTCCTTAAGTCTAAGAAAACAGAGAAGAGAGAGGGAGAGAGAAATTGAGAAAAGGTGAGAGTTCTCTATGAAGTTGGAGAGAAACTTTTAGAATTCAAAGGAGAAGAAGAGGATTAATCAAGCAATTCCTATATTCTAACTAGTCCAAGAAGAAATTAAAAGGTAAAAAAACCCTTATTTGAGTTTTCTTGGTTTTTTGTAAGTTTTCTATGAATGTTATGTTGGGAAATTTGATTGTGATAGTTATATATGTTATTAGATATATATAATCTGTTATGAGTAATCTATAATTTGTTTTGGTGTTATCAAAATCATGAGAACATGTTAAAGATGAGAAATTAGAATTTTGTTGAAATACATATAAGTTTTGGTCAATTTTGAGACTAATATTAGTTATGAAATCATGATGGAAACCTTAAATTGATGATGGATGTTGTTAAAACATTTAAAAGAGAAAAGAACGCAAGTTGAATGAATCAATTTGGTTAAGAAACGAATTCGTAGTGAATGAATTCGCTAAACATGTTAAAACATGAAAATTTTGTATGAACATGAGTTTTGGGTCAAGAATTTGGGTTAGTTAATGTTTCTGTAAATTGTTAATTCTTTGGTATGTTGTAGTTCTATGAACCACGAATCCATAGAGTCAAAAGCGGACTGATTTAGGTGTGTATAACTCAAGTTATGAAGGTTGGAAGGAGAAAGGGTCAAAAATTCGTAAGAACAGTAAGACTGAGAAAAAAATTGCATACCTTACTATTAGGGAGTATCACAAACTTTCTTCCCAAGGTTATTTGGGTATTGCAAATACAGAATAGTAGTCGTATAGGACGCTTTGACCTCCTGTAGTAAAATGGCCATAACTCTTTCATACGGACCCTAATTGAGGTGATTCAAGATGATCCAAAATGAGGACGAGTACACCTACAACTTTTGTTCTTTAAGTATTTGAATTTGAGGTCAGGAACAGGGGTAAAAATGGACATCTTTGGGATTGATATGTATTAGGAGGCAATCAGACGGCGTCGGGCATGCACGTATGCAAGTGTAGTGCTTCTAACGATAAAAGATGTTGTCCTAAGTTATAAAACATGAATATTAGTAAATATAATGATGCTTACCATTAATAAATGATGTATTAGATAAAGTGTATAAGCATACTAAGCACACACAAGAGAGACAAATCGGGTGTGTGATGAATGAACGTCGAAACGCCGTGACAAGTGTTAATGAACGTAAAAAGTGTTTTAAGTCAAATGAAATGAATATTATAAGATATGAAATGGGGTTAATATAAAACCAATAATGATTCCTAGAAAGACTTAAACACTTGAATGAACTTTGAGTATGAAATATAGTGAGATGTAAGTCGAAAGTTAACACAATCAAATTGAACATTGTGTATTGATAATAGAAAGGGTTATGAGATATAGAGTAAAGTTTACATTACAACTACTATGCATTGCTATGTGACTAATAGTTGATGTGCATGATTATATAATTGTGTAGGGCACGTGAAGTGCAGATATCTGTAAGCTGTTAAACTATTTTTGGTAAACGACGATCAAAGAAAGTCTTTCAGTTCCTATTTGCTATGTGAACTTGATGATGAATTGTTTTAAATCTTTATTGTAAAGAGCATGATGTGTTATATATGTTGAAAGTATGAAACGTTAAAGTCAATTTATGACTACGTTGATTGAGTAATGAATGTTGATTGAGTAAGGAACTCAATCTTTATACTCGTTATATGAACTGCAGCATATATGCTATGTTAGTCCAATGTTTATGAGATATATGTTGAGCATGTTATTATATGCTATGTGATGCATGAAAACTGTTAGAATTTGTTGGGCTGTCGAGCTCAACCTTGCAAATAACCACTTTTGCAGGTTAAGGATTCAAGGTAACGCTATGTGCTACTTGAAAGACATGAATAAGATGTAATGCATGAAGATTTATATGCCTTGGCTAAGTTGTTATTATTTGAACCATGTTTAAGGTTCTGGATAATGTATGATGTTTAATAGATGTTGATTTATAAAGTTTAAGTTTTATCTGTTGTATAAAGGGTATTGAACCTGGATGTAAGTTTTATCTACCAACTCTGATAGAGTGAGTAATAAATTAAGTATGGATCAAGGATAGGTAAAGATAAAGGTTTTGAGAAATGTAATTGATAAATCATAATGATTATGTAATAGTAAACTATCAAGTTTGAGTTATCAGATTTGTAAAGGTTATCGAATTGAAATGTAAAATTTTATATAATAACTGTGATGAAGCGAATCATAAAATAAAATTGATTCAGAGATTTGTAAATGATAATGGTTTTGATTCAGGAAATTAAAGTAAGAAGACATACAAGTTTTAATTATTCCGTATTTTATTAAGTTTAACATCAAATAATGATATAAAATCAGAAATTAGACGTATTATTAACGACCGAAGTCGATAGTTGAATTGTATGAATTTTAGGGTCATTACATCAGGGGAATGAGCCTGAGTTTGATCAGGAGGATGAGGTGGATCCTGTGGAGCTACCACAGATAGATGAAGGGGAGGAAGAAGAGTTCCCACCGAACTCTATTACAGTTCAGATGTATGACGAGGTGTATGACCATAACATTGAGCTTCAAGATAGAGTCAGAGAATTGGAAGAGCTGGTAGATGAACGCAGACCACAATGGCAAAGAAAGACGATAAGATTCAGGATCTTGATGTACGTCATGGAAATATGGAGTGGAAGTTAGTTAACATATAGGTTGACAAGGAGCAGCTGATGGCAGAGGTTGCGAAAGATAAAGGATGATATGACAGAGGAGTCCGCCAAGCGAGCTATAGTTGAAGATGCTTACGAGGAGGCTTCCCAGCGTGCAGATGTGGCCAAGGAAGAAGTGCAAGCAAAGAAGGTTAAGATATGAGAGATAGATTATGTCTTCCACACTGCGATGAACAGAGCTCAAGATCGAGTTATTTACTATCCAGTCCAGTTCGAGGACTTACCTTGGTACATGTTGGATCGTAAGACGATGTTCCGTATCATGAAAGAAGAGCGCAGAGAAGCTGTTCGACGTATTAGTAGGCCGTGATAGGAACATTATGAGTTATATGAATATCTATGGTAGTTAATAATGTAAATTCCAGTGTGGATATAAATAATGGAATATAATGATTAAATCCTGAAGATTCTTTATCTCGGGATAATTGATTTAATAGTAGTGATACTATCTTTCTATGTTTTGAAAGTTATTAATGAATAAAATATCAATGTTTATTCAAGATGTTATGTGTTAAGTGATAATCTTAAAATGTTTAAGTTAAGTCTTAAATACTTAAGAGATTGAGTAATGATCTAATAAGCGTATATCTTAAATAGAAAATGCCGCCAAGAAGATTCCCAACACGCAACAAGCTAGAAAAGGATCCACGAACAACAACAACAACAATGCCAACGCTAATCTTGTTCATTAGTTGGTAAACATGTTAGCTGGATCATTTGCGAATCAGCTGGAAGCTCAAGCTGCCTCGTTTAAGGACTTCAAGGCGGTAGGACCGCCAGAGTTTAGAGGATCCATGAATCAAGTCAAAGCTTAGACCTGGATTATGGAAATGGAGAAGGTATTTGGCGTTGCAAAGGTCAACGATGATCAAAAGACCACATTTGCAACGTTTATGCTGAAGTCAGAGGCCAGCTACTGGTGGCAGACGAACAAGGTTAGGGGAGGACATGAGTGTGATCACATGGGATAGGTTCAAGGAGATTTTCTTTGAGATATACTTCCCAACGAGCTCTCAGAACCAGATGGAGGTTCAATTTCTAGAGTTGAAGCAGGGCAACGTGTCGGTGCCAGATTATGCCGTGAAATTTAACGAGTTGGCTAGGTTTGAAAATTATCAGGTGGATACAGATGAGAGGAAAGATAGGAGGTTTGAATAGGGGGATGAAGCCATGGTTGTATAGCAAGGTTTCAATGTTCCAATTGAACACTTTTGTGGGAGTTTTGGAGAAGGCAATCATTGCAGAAGGTGGAAGCGATGCTGTAACTACCCCAAAATTCATACAATTCAACTATCAACTTCGGTCGTTAATAATACATTTAACTTCTGATTTTACATCATTATTTGATGTTAAACTTAATAAAATGCGAAAAAATTTAAACTTTTATGTCTTCTTACTTTAATTCCCTGAATCAAAACTTTAATCATTTACACATCTATGAATCAAGTTATTTTATGATTCGCTTCATCAAAGTTATTATATAAAATCATACATTTTAATCCGATAACCTTTACATATCAGATAACTCAAACTTTACAGTTTATTATTACATATGTGACGCCTCCAAAATAGGTCCAATCCATCCAACCTATTCTGAGTCGCCAAATATATGGTACATAAAATAACTACAACTTCATTACTACAATTGTCGTGTAAAATACAACAACACATATACTGTGAGTTTTAATACCAACTGTGACTCATGTCCTAACTATGGACAACACCTCACATTGATACATTACATAAAGGTACAATTAATAACTGTTTTAGAAATTAAAATCTTTGGAAAGTGCTCAAGGAAACCTTCGTACATGGGAGGTCATGCGTCTAGGTTATGATAGATATCATATGCCCACAGAATTATCCTTGGTTGACCCAATAGACCCCAAAGAAAAACGAGAAGATTACAATCATATTCTTTCCGATGGTGAGTCTTCTCTTGACATATGACTATCTCTACTGTCTCTAATTGAGAACTATACTTCAACAAAACTCCAAGATCATATAGGTAGTGTTCGTAGATATACTCAGTAAGTGGATGTGCACAACCCTGTCTTATGATAACGCAATGTTGTATGTCATTAGACATCTTGTATGATAGTGGCAAAACACTCTTCCAACGTTGGGTTCGCCTCACCCTATTTGATTCACCAAATATAACTACTAAATGATGTATAAAATACAACATACTTTTCTATACTGTTTAGGAGAACTTCCATAGCTAGAGACCACCGCTCTATTCCTCATGACCCCGCTCGACCCAAATTTACACTCTTATTACACCGAAGGAATTGTGAAGCGTAAGGGTGAGCTCAACTAGCCTAAGAAGAAAAATTATGACTAAAGATAATTAAATTATCAATAGCATTCGTCAGTAATAAATCAGAGATTTAGAACATATGGTAGATGATAAAACTTTTCAACCATAGTTGCAGCGGAACGAGCAATCCATTAGAAGAGTCAAATAGATCATAAAGTCTATTATCTTCTCCATGTTAAAAGTCCACCAACAATGTTTTATCCTCAGTAACATCAATCAATCAGCCCTATCCACAATCATATGAATAACTCATAAGCATAATTGTGGTTCTAAATTCCTCTTCTCATCCAGGATGAATATAATTTACATCACCTATGTTTACCTGAAATATCAAAGATCATGGTTATACCAAATCACAGTTCCTGTTCATAATCATACTAATAAATTCATCTTTGCACTACGGGCCAAAGATATTCATCAACAGTTCATCCTTGCACTATAAGCCAAAGATATTCAACAACAGGTCATCTTTGCACTACCGGCCAAAGATTTTCAACAACAGATCATCTTTGCACTACATGCCAAAGATATTCAACAATAGGTCATCTTTGCACTACGGGCCAAAGATATTCAACAACAGGTCATCTTTGCACTACGGGCCAAAGATATTCATATCTCAAAGAAATACATAATCATTTCAGAATTTATATAAACCATAATTATAACCATGCTGATCAATTCACCTTTGAACTTAAGCTAAAAATATTCAATTATAAATTCAATGGTCATGATCATACTAGTCAATAATTCATCTTTGCACGACTGTCCAAAGAGAACCCATAGTCGCGATCATACCAATAATCTACCCATCTTTACACTCAAGTCAAAGAGAAATATCATCATTAAGGTTATAAAAATGTTATATATGATAATAAAAACAATATAATCAACATATAAATTTAATCTCAAGAGTAAGATTCATAAATCAACGATAGTTTGGTCAGAAAAAGAAACCAATTTTGTCGTGAATAGTAACTCGTGAATAGTAACTCATGAATAGTAACCCCGACACGAAAAGATAAATTTTCACAATAAAATCCATATCAATATTTACAATACCTTAATCCAAATGTTATAAATCACTTAATAATCTCATAATCTAATATTATTAATATTACAACAATATTTTAATCATTTCTTAAACTTATAAACAATTTATTTTAATTGTTTACACTTTACTAATTAATGCATTTAATCATCCTAAAATGCCAAACTCATAAGATTTCATCACCAATAACCAAAATCCTCATCAAAAATCTGCATATACCTCATATAGGATTCTCAAGACATAAAATCCTATTTTCCAATTTTCTTACTTCACATAACATATTTAATTCATTTACTCATAACTAGTCCATTTTCATGAAAAATACAAAATTAGTACACACAAATTTTCTTTTCTGGGATTTAGCAAAATATAGTTCCATATTAAACATATATTTTTCTCAGAATTTTTAAAATTCATTTACTATTTTTAATATGGCCAAAACAGCCGAATATTTAGACATTTATTAAAAATTGTACTTTTGTTCAAAAATTCCGAAATTTACAGAGTATACTTCTATTATATACATGTACTCCCAATAAAAATTTCACCAATTTTGGAGTTAACCACAAGGAGTTATGAGGGTTTACTTTTAAAATAGTCTTTTCTCATAAAATTCATAACTCTTAATCTATACATCCAAAAATCACCATTTTCGGACACAATCAAGAAAACTCATCAAATTATCATTTCAAATTTTTCCAGAATTTTTGAGGTCAGAAAAATTACGAAACTGAAAAACATAACAACCCTTAAAATTCCTTACCTCAAAAGAGCAGTATTTCTGACTGGAATATCGGTATAAGGCTGAAGGAAACTTGCACTGATAAATAGAAACTCACAAAGTATCTAAATACTCAGAAAATACACTCAATAATATAGAGAGAGAAAAGAGAGAAAGCTTATGTTTCTGGTGTGATTTTCAATTCTAATTTAGCCCTCTATTTATAGGAAAATGTTAGCACGCCGAAGCAGACTTGACCTGCTACCTGGTGGCTTTACCTGCTACTATTGCCACCCACCACATTTGAAATAAAATTCAACACATTTCTTCACCAACCACAAGTGGGGCCTACTCAATTCTAGAATTTTCCACCAAAATCATTTATAAACTTAATTTCTAATCACCACCTCTTAAAATTCATAAAAATTATACGCTCATTTTAACGGCTCAAAATTTGTGGACATATACTCAACTTATATATGTATAACATATCCAAAATCATAACGATCCAACCACCGATTAAAAATTATAACTCACGCAATATATCTCAAGAACAGTGATTTAATTTTTAATACCTCCATTCTGACAAAAACATCTCAACATTTATTCCTTCAAATATATCCAGATAAAATAAATATATCCATCAATTATATCCACATAAAATAATTATTTCCTTATCATATAAATAAATAATTAATTATTCATAAATAATATTACAGAATCACAATTATGACAACCAGGCCGTTCCCTGGAAAGAGTTGGCTTTTCGATAAGGATTTCTCCTTACTGGTGCGCAATTAGATGACCAAACCTCTCCTTAACAGAACTTTCTAGACATTGCCAATAATGCTATCTAATAATATTATTCAAATAACATGAATTATTGATCTGATAATGGGAAATACTATGCAGTGACAATTATTGAAACAACAATAATATAAAATATCAACGCAGCAATTATTGAATTAATAAAATAAAATATTGAATAAGAACTCACCGTAATAATTATTGAGTAACGCCTTCACGTAAGGATCAATAATTCAACAATATTGTGCAATATCGCAAAGCTATCTCTTATGCAACCACGCCAGACATCAGTATTTTAACCATCCAATTATTCCAACAAAGTTGTTAACGATAACAACTACGCCGTTATTTATAAAAACTCAATTTTGTCGTTATCTTCATCCACAGTTATTCTGTTATGGGGCCCACAAATAACTGCACCGTCGTATGGATATTTCTGACAAGAAGAATATTCCACGACCAAACGAATATTCCCCGACAATAATGAATATTTTATAACCACTTGCTTATTTGGAAAAAAATTTTACATATCACCCTTAACTTTAACCTTTTATCAATTTAACCATTTACTGAATAGAAAAATTGAATACTTTTATTTCATAAAATTTGGGGTCTTACAATCTCCCCTCCTTATAAAATTTCGTCCCCGAAATTTACGTACCTGGTATTTCAAAGAGTTGAGAATAACTTGCTTCCATCTTCTCTGTCCTCATGATTTCTTCATTGCTTATCTCCTGTATTTCAGATATCATTCTAGAATACAACTTCAAAACAAGGGTTAATTGAACAAATTAACATATCACATAATGTCCCGATATTATGACTGACCAACAAATAAGCTTAGGTAGGACACACTAGCGAATGATTTACTCATCTCTCCCCTCCTAGTTCTATTCCCCGATCTCCGCCAGAGATCATATCCCTAAGCTCTGATACCAACTGTGACGCCCCCAAAATAAGTCCAATCCATCCAACCTATTCTGAGTCGCCAAATACATGGTACAGAAAATAACTACAACTTCATTACTACAATTATCGTGCAAAATACAACAACACATATACTGTGAGTTTTAATACTAACTGTGACTCATGTCCTAACTATGGACAATACCTCACATTGATACATTATATAAAGGTACAATCAATAACTGTTTTAGAAATTAAAATCTTTGGGAAGTGCTCAAGGAAACCTTTGTACATGGGAGGCCATGCGTCTAGGGTATGATAGATATCATATGCCCACAGAATTATCCTTGGTTGACCCAATAGACCCCAAAGAAATACAAGAAGATTACTATCATATTCTTTCCAATGGCGAGTCTTCTCTTGACATATGACTATCTCCACTGTCTCTAATTGAGAACTATACTTCAACAAAACTCCAAGATCATATAGGTAGTGTTCGTAGAAATACTCAGTAAGTGGATGTGCACAACCCTGTCTTATGATAACGCGATGTTATATGTCATTAGACATCTTGTTCGATAGTGGCAAAACACTCTGCCAACGTTGGGTTCGCCTCACCCTATTTGATTCACCAAATATAACTACTAAATGATGTATAAAATACAACACACATTTTTATATTGTTTAGGGAGAACTTCCACAGCTAGAGACCACCGTTCTATTCCCCTGTGACCCCCGCTCGACCCAGCTACACTCTTATTACCTGAAAGGAATTGTGAAGCAGAAGGGTGAGCTCAACTAGCCTAGTAAGAAATATTATGACTAAAGATAATTAAATTATCAATAGCATTCGTCAGTAATAAATCAGAGATTTAGAACATATGGTAGATGATAAAACTTTTCAACCATAGTTGCAGCGGAACGAGCAATCCATTAGAAGAGTCAAATAGACCATAAAGTCTATTATCTTCTCCATGTTAAAAGTCCACCAACAATGTTTTATCCCTGTAACATCAATCAACAGTTCCGGTCCACAATCATATGAATAACTCATAAGCATAATTATGGTTCTAAATTCCTCTTCTCATCAGGATGAAGATAATTTACATCACCTATGTTTACCTGAAATATCAAAGATCATGGTTATACCAAATCACAGTTCCTGTTCATAATCATACTAATAAATTCATCTTTGCACTACGGGCCAAAGATATTCATCTACAGTTCATCCTTGCACTACAGGCCAAAGATATTCAACAACAGGTCATCTTTGCACTACCGGCCAAACATTTTCAACAACAGATCATCTTTGGACTACAGGCCAAAGATATTCAACAACAGGTCATCTTTGCACTACAGGCCAAAGATATTCAACAACAGGTCATCTTTGCACTACAGGCCAATGATATTCAACAACAGGTCATCTTTACACTACGGGCCAAAGATATTCAACAACAGGTCATCTTTGCACTACGAGCCAAAGATATTCATATCTCAAAGAAATACATAATTATTTCAGAATTTATATAAACCATAATTATAACCATGCTGATGAATTCACCTTTGCACTTAAGCTAAAAATATTCAATTATAAATTCAATGGTCATGATCATACTAGTCAACAATTCATCTTTGCACTACTGGTCAAAGAGAACCCATAGTCACGATCATACCAATAATCTACCCATCTTTACACTCAAGTCAAAGAGAAATATCATCATTAGGGTTATAAAAATGTTATATATGATAATAAAAACAATATAATCAACATATAGATTTAATCTCAAGAGTAAGATTCATAAATCAACGATAATTTGGTTAGAAAAAGAAACCAATTTTGTCGTGAATAGTAACTCATGAATAGTAACCCCGACACGAAAAGATAAAGTTTCACAATAAAATCCATATCAATATTTACAACACCTTAATCCAAATGTTATAAATCACTTAATAATCTCATAATCTAATATTATTAATATTACAACAATATTTTAATCATTTCTTAAACTTATAAACAATTTATTTTAATTATTTACACTTTACTAATTAATGCATTTAATCATCCTAAAATGCCAAACTCATAAGATTTCATCACCAATAACCAAAATCCTCATCAAAAATCTGCATATACCTCATATAGGATTCTCAAGCCATAAAATCCTATTTTCCAATTTTCTTACTTCACATAACATATTTAATTCATTTACTCATAACTAGTCCATTTTTATGAAAAATACAAAATTAGTACACACAAATTTTCTTTTCTGGGATTTAGCAGAATATAGTTCCATATTAAACATATATTTTTCTCAGAATTTTTAAAATTTATTTACTATTTTTAATAGGGCCAAAACAGCCGAATATTTAGACATTTATTAAAAATTGTACTTTTGTTCAAAAATTCCGAAATTTACAGAGTATACTTCTATTATATACATGTACTCCCAATAAAAATTTCACCAATTTTGGAGTTAACCACAAGGAGTTATGAGGGTTTACTTTTAAAATAGTCTTTTCTCATAAAATTCATAACTCTTAATCTATACATCCAAAAATCACCATTTTCGGACACAATCAAGAAAACTCATCAAATTATCATTTCAAATTTTTCCAGAATTTTTGAGGTCAGAAAAATTACGAAACTGAAAAACATAACAACCCTTAAAATTCCTTACCTCAAAAGAGCAAAGATTTACGACCGAATATCTAGATAAGGTCAAGGAAACTTGCAATCGATAAATAGAAACTCACAAAGTATCTAAATACTCAGAAAATACACTCAATAATATAGAGAGAGAAAAGAGAGAAAGCTTATGTTTCTGGTGTGATTTTCAATTCTAATTTAGCCCTCTATTTATAGGAAAATGTTAGCACGCCGAAGCAGACTTGACCTACTACCTGATGGATTTACCTGCTACTATTTCCACCCACCACATTTGAAATAAAATTCAACACATTTCTTCACCAACCACAAGTGGGGCCTACTCAATTCTAGAATTTTCCACCAAAATTATTTATAAACTTAATTTCTGAATCAGTCACCTCTTAAAATTCATAACAAATTATACATTTATTTTTAACGGTTCAAAATTTGTGAACATATACTCAACTTATATATGTATAACATATCCAAAAATCACAACGATCCAACGGTCAGATTAAAAATTATAACTCACACAATATATCTCAAGAACAATGATTTAATTTTTAATACCTCCATTCTGACAAAAACACCTCAACATTAATTCCTTCAAATATATCCAGATAGAATAAATATATCCATCAATTACATCCACATAAAATAATTATTTCCTTATCATATAAATCAATAATTAATTATTCACAAATAATGTAAGACCCCAATTTTTATGAATAAAGATGAATTTTCTATAAATATCATTTTTAAATATTATGGAATGAATTTGATATAATGTTATATTTGTGGGTAATGTTTATAAATTTTCCAAAGGACGCAAGTTGTTATATAACATTCGATTGGTCGGGGAATATTCGTTTTAACAGGGAATATTCGTACAACGACACAATCATTGGTGGACCCCACAACGGAATTATTGTCGTATTGAGAAAATGACAAAAATACTTTGTGAAAATAACGGCGTGAAGTTTTACCAAGAATGCTTGAAACACCCTTGTGTTAAAAAGTACAATAATACGCAGAGTTGCACAAAGAGTACACCTGTATTGATTATTGATGCTTACGTGAGAAGTCACTCAGGTTTTGTTCAATTATTGTTATAATAATTGCGCATAAGATCTCACGTTATTTGATTCAATTATTGTCAATATTTTATAATCAATAATTGAGATGACAAAGTTATTAATATTATTATTTACAATATTAACGATGTCTAGAAGTTCTATCAAGGAGAGGTTTGGTCACCTAATTGCGCGCCAATGAGGAGAAATCCTTATTTGAAAGCCCCCTCTTTCCTGGGAACGACCTGGTCGATTAATATTGTGAATTATAATAATGACGATGAGTTTTGTTTTATTAGTATTATTAATGTAATAAAACAGAAAATCTTTTTATATAAAATGTAATACTTTTATAAAGTTATTCATTTTATTAGACTAATAGTAATTTTTTTATATAAAATGTAATACTTTTATAAAGTTATCTGCTTTATTAGACAATAATTAGAATATATTATATTTTATTATGCATAGTGTTTCAGATAGTGCCTCCGTGATAAGTGTTTGCGATAGTAAAATCTTTTTATAAAGTTATTCATTTTATTAGATTAAAAATAGAATATATTATATTTTATTGTAAACCAATCTGACCGTCTGCTTAAAAGTAAATCAATCTGCACTGCTTCATGAATTAGTTATTATGCAATCCATTCTTCTATAAATAAGCTCATTCCTTCATTATTTCTTACGAATTCAATTTGAAACTCTAGAGAGAGAAACTATAGAGAGAGTTCTTCTTCTATAATCTTGAGCGTATTTTTTTAGAGTTTAAGAAAGCTTTGAAAAGTAGTGCAAGTTTTCTTTTGAGTATATCCTCGCCTACCAATTAAAAATACTCTTCTTTTACTAGTAAGGGATATTATTTGTTGTACTCGTTAGGGGTATTCCTTCTTTCTTATCGGTGAAATTCTTTTGTTATTCCATTATTTAGTATTCTCATTGAATAACTCGTATACGCTGGATACCCTATACTTGGTGAAATTCTTCCATTATTCCATTATTTATTATTCGTTGAACATCCTGCTTTTGTGCGCTTACGCACGACCGGTTCCGTTGTTTATTATTCCGTGCTGGAACATCCCGTCTGTGCGCTTACGCACGACTTGGTTCCATTATTTATTATTCTCGTTGAAATATCCCGCTTGGCGCTTTATGCACGACCGGTTCCATTATTTATTATTCTCGCTGAATATCCCGCTTGCTGCGCTTACGCACGACTCGTTCCATTATTTATTATTTTGTTGAATAACCTATCTACATGCGCGGCCTATCACATGCCCGGTGATTTCTTTTATTATTCCATTCTTTATTATACTCAATGGTTAAAGTTTTGACTTTATACTCAATGAAATTAGTGGAATATCCTCGATATTTGCGCTCATCCAAAGATCTTTTCATGGAAATATTCTTCCGAGCATTCTTGAGTGTTACTCTACAAAGAAGTATCATGTTGACAATTTGGACATTATTAGTTCCCTCGGATAAATTAATTCTTGAACTTGTTTTATTGAATTCTTATATCATTGTCATCATCCTCATGTTTATATTATGTTGAAAGTCATCTGTGGCCTCAGTGGTGCATAGATGGACTTGGTATGATTATGACTGTGGGATTATTCGGTAATCATGACCGTAATGTTATAAATGATGTGGAAAAAGTCCTCATTGACCTGTAGTGCATTGATGGACATTTGTTGGCATGATCATGACCATTAATGAATATACGAATATCCTTGGCTGTGGTGCATGGATAATTTGTGGTTGTGATACTAATGAATATCCTCGGCCAGAAAAGTGCAGGATGATATGGATTATTTATTAAGTCGAGTCTCAAATGATAAAAGTCATGAAAAACCTTTTAAATCATAGAAGATAGTAGATTTTATTCTCTACTTGACTCTTCTAATGGATTGCTTGTTCTGCTGCAGTTATACTTGATATTTGTTATATTTTATCGCTTTAAACACCGTTGAAGGCTAATGATAATTTATTCTCGCATTATCTTAGTCATAATATTTCTTCTCGGGCTAGTTGAGCTCACCCTTTTGCTTTCATTGTTCTCTTCAGGAAATGAGAACGTAGCAGGGACTAGTCGGGGAACAGAGTGATGGTTCAGATAATAGCATTAGTAGTCCTCATTATTATATGAAATAGTGTGATAATAAATGTAATGAGAACCCCATTGAGTTTGTATATTGCCTAGATGAAAATATTTGTATTAAAACTCACAGCATATGTTTAGTCGTATTTTACAAGACTGTTGTATAATTAAGTTGTATTTGAATTTTGTACCATATATTTGGTGACTCAGAATAAGTGATGTATACCGATTTTGGGGGCGTCATAGTTGGTATCAAAGCTTAGGGATATGATCCCTGGCTAAGATGTGAGAATATAACTAGGAGGGGAGAGACGGAGAATTCCTTCGCTAGTATGACCTACCTATGTTTATTTAGTATTTAATTGGTCGGTCAGAATATAGGGATAATATGTTATATGTCAATTAACTTTTGTTTTGTGGCAGTATCTGAAAATGACATCCGAGAATGTTGAGAATAGCAATGGAGCATAGGCGACCGTTGATTCACCACATATCAATAATCAGGATAATGTGCATCAGGAATGCGACAATCCTCATGCAAACAACAACACTGATCAAATGATGAATGATGGAATGTTCAGAGGCTTTATGCAATTCATGCAACAGCAGGCGAGAGCGGCTATTGTCCAAAATGTAGGTGGAAACACTGAAAACTCTCGGACGATCACCGCTAAACAGTTCAAGGAGCTGGGACCACTGGAGTTTATTGGAGAGCCAAAACCACTTAAGGCAGAAGCATGGATTAAAGAAGATCACCAAGATATTTGATGTCTTGGGATGCTCCGAGGAGCAAAAGGTTCCCTTTGCCGCCTTTATGTTGCGAGGAGAGGCAGATTACTGGTGGGAATCGGTAAAGCGTACTCAACCTGCCGTACTGAAGATGTCTTGGGAGAAGTTCCAAGAACTATTCAACGACAAGTACTTTCCCGAAAGTATTCGTCACATAAAAGAGGTAGAGTTCATCAATTTGGAGCAGAATAATATGACCGTGTCGCAGTACGAAGCTAAGTTTGCCGAAGTTATCTCGGTTTCATGACCCACTTGGTGGATAATAAAGAGAGAATGACGCGATGTTTTTAAGAGGTTTAAAGTCGAGATACGCCAACATCTTATTTCTCATAAACCGTGTTTGTATTCGATGTTGTAAATAGGGCTCATTAGTAGAGCGATAACGAGTCAACGCAACCAAAAGAGAGCAAACACAAAATGATAATACCAAAGAGAGCGCATCATCGCAGCGGTGACAACAAGCGTGGAGGAATCAACAGCCGTAAGTGGTAACCACTTGGTGGTAATCGAGCAAAAAAACAATAAGAATGGACATTTCAAGAAGAGGAGATTCAACAATGATGGAAAGACGTCCAAAGACCAACACCCGTTGTTAAGGAAGGAGAACGACCACCTATCATATGCTTCAAATGTGGAGGGAGGACACATCACCAAATCAGCGATGCCGCTCAAAGCATGTTATAATTGTGGAAGAGAATGTCACTTAGCCCGATTTTATCGCTCACCAAGACAAGTTCACCCAGATGGAGGCACCAAAGACCGTCCCCGTAAAAGTCAAAGCCAGTCTGGCAAGGGATAACGCTTTGTTGTGACCTCCCGTGAAAAGCAAGGAACCCGAATGAGGTCATCACGGGTAAGCTTATCAAAACTCTAGCTAAGTCTATACTTTATTTGATACTTTGCTTCTACCCATTCTCTTATTTCTCTACTTGCACCAACGATTAAATTTGAATCCGGAGAAATTAGACTTTGACTTATCTCGGAAACTCCGCTGGGAGAAACTTTCATTACATCCACTCGCTTATCTAAGACCCCAACTTTTTGAATAAAGATTTAATTTTCTAAATATATTTTTGAATATTATGGTGTGGATTTGATATAATGTTATAGTTGTGGGGTAATATTTACAAATTTTGCAAAAAGTACGCAAGTTGTTATATAATATTCGATTGGTCTGGGAATATTCATTTTAACAGGAATATTCAGATAATCCAAGACAATCATTGGTGGACGCCTTTCACAACGGAATTATTTTCGGATTGAGAAAATGACAAAAATACTTTATGAAAATAACTACGAAGTTTTACCATTAACTGTTGAAACACCCGGTGTTAAAAGTACGAGAATACGCTGTGGTTGCATAGTAGCACACTGCAGATTGATTATTGATGCTTATACATGAGAATTCACTCGCTTATACTCAATTATTGCTACAATAATCACGCATCATATCTCTCATATTATCGATTCAATTATTGTCACAGTATCATTTTCATAATATTTTATATTATTAAATCAATAATTGAGACGACAAAGTTATTCATATTATTATTTGCAATATTGACAATGTCTAGAAGTTCTATTAAGGAGAGGTTTGGTCACCTAATTGCGTGCCAATAAGGAGAAATCCTTATCGGAAAGCCCCCTCTTTCCTGGGAACGACTTGGTTGTTAAATATTGTGAGTTATAATATTAATGATGAATAAGTTGTGTTGATTAAAAATGAATTTTGATAGTTCTATTATGTTGGGATTATTAGTGTTAGTGGAAATCGACATCTATTCCGATGATAATTGATGTCTGGGGGTTATATTGATAAATCGGGTAATTTATCGGATAAATGAGCAATTAATTGCTACTAATTCACATGCTTATATAACTATTTGTTCACATGTGTGTACTATTGAATCACATTATTTACTATTAGGGGAGTTGGTGCAAGATTGATAATACTTGCATGACTAAGTTAAAAATGGAGGTATAGATGGAGGTACTGTAACAACCCGATATTTTCTATATAAATAAATAAGAAATTTTGCGTAATTTTTTTTTATATTTTAAAGATGAGGATTTGTACAAGATAATGTATTTATGTGGTAAATAAAAATATATTTATTACATGAATATTTATAAATAATTTTATTTTAGAAATATTGATTATTAAAAAGTATATTCTTATAATAATTACTTTTATCAGGAATGTTTTATTAATTATTTTCCATGAAAATATAGTTACATATTATTTAAATAATATATGAAATGATTTTCTTTGAATAATTATAATAATTATTTTAGTACGATTATTAAGTTAATTATTTTACCTTAATTAATAAGGTTAAATATAGAAGAATAATCGAGATATGGAATCCAAACCCTAATTTTGAATTTTTATCAAGGAATGAGAATAATAATATAATAATATTATATTTTGATTTTTCAAAGTGCTTATAAATATGTATCGTATAACGGGACCGATAATGGTCGGTCAATTATGGTGTTATATGACAAATCCTAGTTTTACTGTGGAAACCCTAATTTAAAACTCTAATACGAGTTCAAGCTATTCGTAATTGTGAATCGTGAGTTTAAGACTATTATATAACTTTGTTATATGATTTACGCTAGGGTTACATAATGTTATGATAATTAGGAAACCCTAATTATAAATTTAAAACCCTAGTTTATATTTAAATTTCTAATAATTAGAAACCCTAATTGGAAACATAAACCAGAGATTTTGATTAGTCAGAAATTGTGTTAACGTGAATAATAACGCGTATGATAGATTTTATTGCTAATTAAGGTAAACCTAATTAGTAAATTAAAATTATAATTATTAGAACCCTAAGTATATTTTTAAAACCCTAATTTTCTATTAAAAACCCTAATTTTAATGAGTAAGTTATAATTAAAATTTTATTGAACTTTAAACTTAAATTTTTAAACCCTCTAGAAATTATTTGGGAAAACTTAAGGTTTAATATCTATTGATTTTAACCTAGATTCAAGCATCATGGACAAAAATACATGTCGATGTCGGGATTTTTAGGTGTCCCTTTCCGTTACTTGTTCTTTGGTGTTCTCATTTTAGGTGAGATTTGTTTGAAAAAACAAGTGAAAAAGGTCCCATATGTATAATGTCGACGATGGGACCGTGAAGAGTCGCCATTGGTTTTTTAAATGGTTGTACCAACACAACCGAGAAAAGGTTTGCACAATGACCCAAAGATGATGTGACACTCGATATACTGCCTGCGAAAACCGAGATTCGCTTAGGGTCCGGGGACTTGGTTATGCGGGGGAAGGTGTTAGGCACCCCGACATCCGTGTTACCACTACGACCGCTTCTTTTCAAGAAACTATTATCCGAGTGTGTGTGTGTGTGTGTGTGTGTGTGTGTGTGTGTGGGTCAATGTGCTATTATAGGAAAGTTGTGCGAGGCCTCGTTCGAACCTATATACACAGGGTTTGAATTTATGTAAAAATTTAGTTTTTAGCAAGATATGGCAATAATATTTTATAAAAGAGGTTTTTCAAACCCTCATGCTTAATAGGAATTGAGACCTTTTACACTTCTATTTTTATTAAGTGAGCGGCTGAATTGATTTTATTTGACGGATGCGAGGCATCCGTATGAAAAATAATATATCCAAAAATAATGTCGACTTCCTTGTGGGTATGGAAACCATCCGAGGAAATACGTATATCGCAGTATAATTTACAAGTCGCTTACAACCTAAAAAATGTCCATCACGGAACCGAATCTAGATCCAATGAGATGAATCAAGATCATCACATGATTCCTAAAGCACGTAATATTGCAATTTGTATAAAAGCAATAAGCATGTATATATATAAAAGCGGTAAATATATATATATACGTATGTGATCACCAACCACGAAGCACCTCCATGGGGATCGTAAATGTAAATAAAGTCAGAGATACTGGCCAACCGCCACGAAGGAAACTCCAAAGTGACATGTAATGTAAATAAAGTCAGAATGCGGCCAACTTCCATGAAGTAAACTCTGTGCGACTTAAATGTAAAGAAAGTCAGAAGCGATCAATCGCCACGAAAGGAACTCAGCAGACAATATATATATATATATATATATATATATATATATATATATATATATATATAAAAAGCAATAAACGCACTCCGGATGTAAAATTGTGCTCATCGAACATAGTTCACCACAGCTCATATATATAAGTATATATATATATAAAAGCGAGTAAAACGCACTGCATCAAGTTCAGGCTCATCGAACAAAGTCCCACACACAATGATATATATATATATATATATATATATATATATATATATATATATATATATATATATATAGTTTAATAAACGCACTGCATCAAGTTCAGCTCATCGAACAAAAGTCCCACACACACAATGATATATATATATATATATATATATATATATATATATATATATATATATATTTAATAAACGCACTGCATCAAGTCTAGGCTCATCGAACAAAGTCCGACACATATATTGATATATATAAGTATATATATATATATAAAAAGCTTAATAAACGCACTGCATCAAGTTCAGGCTCATCGAACAAAGTCCCATACACGCTAATATATATATTAAAGCAAGAAATGCTCCGCATCTCCTGCATCAAGTTCAGGCTCAATCGAGGCATAACTCGATAATGTTAGTCAATATATATATATATATATATATATATATATATATATATATTGAATGTAACCACTTGATCAAGTCCGCAAAAGCAAGCAACACGACTCTCAACGCTAGAAGGGGTGTGTGCAAAGATGAAGAGAAAGACTCTAAAGTGTGTGAGAAGGCTTACATCCCGACCGATAAAAAGTGGCTTCTATATCTTTAGAGTGGGTAAACACCGGGCTTTTGTGGGTACAAAAGAGGCTATATATGAGCTCACAGTGTTTAAAAGTGAAAAATACAATCGTATGGCAAGTGCAGAGCAAATTGTGCGTGGTTTCCCCTTTTTTTTCTCTTAGAAATCAGCACCCCAAGCCTCTTATTTATAGGCAAAGGTGCAGGTGTACCATGCCGCACCAGTACCGTACCAGAGGCGGGCTCACCGTCGGGTCGTCGTTCAAAGCACGTGCACTCAGTGCAATCGTAATGTCCACTCGAATTTTGAGAAGTGCAATCCGCATCCGCTTTTGAGGTATTCAGAACCTATTTTAGACCGCCATTGTCGAGAGTTGTACGATGGCATGGGATTAGAGTTTGTAAGAAGTCTTTGAAGATGGGACGATGCCCTCCGGGTCTTCAAGCTTCAACTTTCATCCGCTACCCCGCATAATAGTCACCGGATTGGTTAGCCTTGGGGACATTGTTGCGTAGAGACGACGGGCATCATGTTGATGAGATGGCGATGTTGTCCCTCACCGGCAGTTATCACGGATTGGGCCGATAAGCAGACGCTGCTCAAACTTCACCGAGATTGATCGCCGTGATTATTGAAGGTCCTCATTGTCATCTTTGAGGTGTGCCTGCCTTCCCGATGTTATTGCCGGGTCGGCACAGTGTATTTTATCAGGAGTGCCGAGATTGAAGTCGATGGCATTTGAAACAAAGCATTTTCGGGTTATCTCCAAATCGCATTCCTCGGGGTTATCACCAAGGTTGGTGGCTATTCCCATGGTTGGGATCGAGTCCGGATACCTCGGGGTTATCTCCGAGATTAATCGGCCTTCTCTCCTGTGTGTTCCGCAGATTGATCTCGCAGTCTCTCGGTTAGATCCGAGGTTGAAACTGCATTCCCGTATCATGATCCGGGGTTGATGCCGAACTTCCTGTAGTATCCGATATAGATTTGGATTGTCTTTCGTGGTTCTCTCTTAAAGACGGATCATCCCTCCCCGCAATGTTAGTAATAAAGAGTTTAGAAAATTTTGAGTGTTCACAGATGCCCCTCTTTATCATACTCATGCATGGCGATGCATGCGTGTAGGATAAAGAATCCTAGACACTTGAAACACAACAAGATAAACATGGTACTATGGATAGTAACATGATGTAAATGTATGATGTATGTGTACGGGTTTGTGGCCCAACATGCCGGGATGATTGTTGGGTTCCTCGTTACTTCAACCGGGATTGGCAATACGACCAGATCCGATGTGCAAGCCGAATCATTAGGATATCGGTGTTGAGTTATCACCAAATTCCCGTGTTCTTGATAACGAATTGATCCTCAAGGGGTATCTCTTATGTGTAAGAGATCCGTGGGGATAAAGCTTGATCTGCTTGAGGATGTGTATAACATATTCCATCATCTATCCTCTTGATAATGTCACCTCTCCGGTTAGTATCGCTGCATATGTCATGATTCTCGCTGATTTATCGCCAACAAAGAAATGCCGCTGTGGATGCCTAACCTTCGCTGACGTGAATCAACTACCAAAAACATCCTCGTGGATATACCGTCAAGGTTGCTTGACCTTTCACCGACGTGTGAATCAACGATCAAACTCGTGAGGAGATCATCAAGGTTGCTTTGACATTCACCGACGCAGATCAACGGATCATTGCATTGTGATCTCACCGGGGATCCGCTGGGAATATGAGTAATCGGGTATGAGAACCTCGAATGTACTTCTATAGCTCGACAGTTTAAATTTATCTACCGAAATGATGTCAAGGTTGCTTGACCTTAGTTGATATGTGTCAACTACCGAGCATGCGCTACTCCCCACCGGAGATATACGTTGTAATCCCCGCCGGGGACTCACGCTAAATCTCGCTTCGGGACTCACGCTGTAACCCCCATCGGGGGGACTCCCCGGGACGCATGAAATACGTATGTCACGACTATCGAATGGTTCTCAACGCCGATGGGTTTACTTGCCATCGGTGAAATAACGCTAATCACGTTTGACCTTCATTGATGGACATGTCAACGGATGAACGTGTTGTAAATCCCCCCCCGGGGATCTACATTATAACCCGTCGAGACACGTAACTCACGTAACGTAACGATCGAGCTCCATGATCGCGCACTCTGATAAAGGTATTGCCGATGAGGATTTGTGATAAACCTTTGGTCATCGCGTGATGTAGTATTCCTTCGTGTTCAGAATGTATCAGCGACTACCAATGAGTGATGTATGAGTTTCAAAGTCTCATCCGAGAAGACTAGGATTGTATGTTGTTTTTAGTCAATCGCAATTTTCATGTATGGCATTTTATTCCGAATGTATGCACCATTTTATCATATCATATTGCATCCATTATCTCATTATGCATGCATCATGTTACCCATATGTATGTATGTCCGTAGATATTCGACATCGACCGGATGGTCTTATGACACACGGCCCGCATGTATGTCTTCTTCTTCGACAGCTTAGTCAGATAGATCATACCCCACCGCTCATGCTGGTGGCATTGGGTAAGCGCCGTGGTACGATAGCATGTCACCACCAGATAGGTGTCTCAGAGATCTGTTATTGCAAAGATACCATGACCCTTTTGGCATTTCTGTGTTCCCCGCAGGATTTGTAGATGGGATGCTAGAGCATCGCTACCGATAGGCGTATTCCGCTTTGGCACCCATGAGTCGACTCCTACTTTGGAGGAGTATGCCGTTGACGATGTCGCCTTTTGACATGCACCTCACGCACACATGGCTTTGGGAGACATGAGTAGACAATTCATGACTCTCACAGGATTGAGGCGCAGAAATAGTACAGATGAGTCGACATCCGCCACGCGATCTCTCAAAGATTTTCTCGTATGATGATTTGGTGCGAGGATAGCTACTCACGACATTCGTGGATTTCACCGTGTTAGAGGATCATCATTATTTCAGCCAGAGTTGATGTATCGATACTATGTGTACCGCCATACGTGTATATGCCGCGTAGACATGGATGAGATAGATATAGGCGTTATCACGGCCGTGAGAGCTCTCGTGAGGGTCGCACCATCAGTACCTATGATCGTGGCGTAGACCTTGCGATCGCTGATCCCATCCGCCAGATTTACCCATCGTGTGTGTTTACTCGGAGTTCTATTATGTCAGATGTGTGGTTTATGTCACACTTATGACCGGCTGGTACCTTTAGACTAGACGACGTATTGCTTTCTCCCATGAGGTGGCTATGTCAGATTCTTTCAAATGCATCGGAGTGTGTAGATGCTCACCCCGTCCGTATTTTTGGCGTATATCCGAGATCCATTTAGCATATTGTCGTGTTTCGGGGCTTTGCTCACCATACAACTTCATTACTACTCATGCTTCCGCATGGATTTCCTCCCTCGTCGGGCTTCGAGGGGCGTGACGACTTATCATCCATCGCCGTGATGTCGCAGCTTGACCAGCCCAGATTTTCATCCTTTCGAGGGGCGGCGGTCAGTCGGCCAACTTCTCGATACCTCTCACCGAGGACCGATCTCGTATACGCTTTCGGATCGCCGTGAGCTAGCCGCTTTTCCCGCCAATCGTCCCTGCTATTCCGCAGTACTCGCATGGATGGAGACGGAGGTTTTATCTACCGCAGCAGATTTGCAAAGACCGAGATCGAAAGTTAGACGATGTAGAGCCTATAGAGGACATCGATACCTACATCGAGGAGGATACCGCCATTGGGTTGCCAAAGATTTCTTCCGATTCTCCTAGTACCAAGATTTTTGTGATCCAAAGACTTAAGACAAAGATTTAGAGCAGTAGTCTTCATCCGATGACCTTTGAGAGAGACCAGATTCGATCTATGATGTCGACCGCTTCTTGTGAGGGACGCCGCCTTATTAGAGAGAGACGAGGCATTAGCTCGTAGAGATGCCACCGTTGTTGAGCGGATGAGGCCAGTCGATAGAGACGCAAATAGATAGTTGAGCGGATAGTGCTATATCCGCCCGGATGTGGTCACCACAGATAGTACCGCAATGAGGTCCCTTACCACCGGTATGATCGCAGAGATGAGCGCTTATATCGATGAGCATATGGTCATCATGCGATGGCTACAGATCCGTTGGGTCGTGTGGATATTCTTATCCAGAGACTACAGCCTTTACCTCCTTCATCCGAGAGGGATGCCATGTTGGTCTTGCTAGCTCGCATGTACCCCGATTCGATTCAGATGAGCTTGTATTTACCCGCATGCACTAGCTTAGCCATTTTGTCATGTATACCTCACATTATATATATATCAAACAACATTATATATGATAGGAAATATATTTTTGATCACTTCCCTTTAGATATGCCTCATATTTGCTTGATATTTTGCCTCACCGCTTCGTGGCTCATGATCTCGATGAATTCTCAATTCTTCCTCGTGGATGGACATCGAGTCGCCTCTCGATAGTTCGTAATGGATCATCGATCTATGTATATCCCTACCATCTTTGGTGTCTTGGGACTTGTTTCTCGAATGGAAATGTGGAGAGGAGTGTGGCTTTCCTCTCTCGAGATCGACCGCACTACGATGGTCGCCAAGATTTCTATTTAGGAGAAGCCTAGTTAATTCCACCTCTTATGGTTTAGTATTGCTCTTCGAGGTATGACCGCAGCTTTAGATGGTCGCCGAATCTCCTATTTGGGAGGAGTTCAGTAATTCCATCCCTTTGGTCCGGGTCAATGACATATAATGGATCGAAAGGAATCCCAACACCCGCCGACAATGGTTCAGGTTTGGTAGGGGGTGAGACCGCACCATGAATGGTCGCCACGCATTCCTATCAAAGAGGAGATCAGTCTCATGTAGTTCAACCTCGTGTAAGAGGTTCAACGTCAGATATGGGCCGATATGGTGTAGAAATGTTTTTGGTTGTTTTTGTTTTTGTAAGGAGAAGAGGGTAGAAATGTTTTTGTTGTTTTTGTTTTATCATGACCGCCATATGAAATGGGTTGCCTACGACTCCTATCAAGAGGAGATCGTCGACGAGTTCGCCCCTCGTATGAGAAGAAAAGCGTAATCCCATGTGCAGTCGAAAGTGGGGGAGAGAAAGTTTAATCCTAGGTCGAGGATAAACCGCAGTGAGAGAAGTTTGATCCCATGTATGGGTAGCCAAATCATGAACGCAAGAGGTTCAATCCATGGTGGGATGACCTAAGTTGATGAGCGCAAGAAGGAGAAAGCCAGTCACCGGCTTTGAAGAGTATGTTTCCTCGAGGGGCAAAGTGTAGAAAAGTTGTAGGTGGTAAAGGGTTAAAGAACCGGAATGACCGGTGACTGGCTGATGATGCACTGTGGTGTTTGGCTGGTTACTTCAGATATAATACCGCTTTCACTTGTCTCGAGTTGATGAGTTGTGGAAATTCATCGCCATCCATTTCTTGTAATCTGAGAGCGCCTCCTCAATACTTCTTTGACAATAAACGGCCTTCCCAGCTAGGAGCGAATTTTCCTTCGGCCCGATCTTGATTGTCAAGAATCTTCTTCGTAACCAAGTCATGTTGTTTAAATTGCCGTAGTCGATTTTTTTTTTGTAGGATCCGCGATCCTTTGTCGATATAGTCGACCATGGAAGATAGCCGCGGTTCACCTTTCGCCTATCGTAGACAATTGGTGATACCGCCTTGTACCCATTGGTTTTCATCCAAATTGAAGGCCGATCAACACTCGAGAGATTCCATCTCAACTTCTATGGGGAGCACCGCTTCCATCCCATAGGTTAAAGCGTAGGGGTTGCCCAGCAAAGTAAGTACGATTGTGGTCCCGTAGAGGCTAACAGTCGTCGAGGCAATAGGTTAGCCAATCTTTGTGGTCATCGACATCTTTTGCATAATCTTCTTGATATTTTTGTTAGCCGCTTCAACAGCACCGTTCATCTTCGGACGATAGATGACAGAGTTAAGATGTTTGATGTGGAATCTACTGCATAATTCCTCCATCATTTTGTTGTTGAGGTTTTTGGCATTGTCTGACACAATCACCTCTGGTTGTCCATATCGACAAACGACATTGTTTCTGATGAAAGCAATGATGACTTCTTTAGTGACCCTGGGGAAGGAGGCTGCTTCTACCCACTTGGTGAAGTAGTCGATCATGGTGAAGATAAATCGGACCTATTACCGGCTTTAGGCTCAATGGGCCCAATAACGCCCATTCCCCACATCGAGAAGGGCCAAGGCGAACTCATATCAGGAGCTCCCGTGGAGGGGCGGTATAGCATTCCCATGAATCGCAATCGATAGCATCTTCTCGACGTGGTCGCTGTAATCACCTTTTGAGACAAACCAAGAATGTCCCGGCCCCGAGGACTTTCGACAAGGAGGGGGGGCCACTCATGGGGGGCCACAGACTCCACCATGGATTTCATCCATAAGCCTCTCGGGCTTGATCTTTGTCTAAACACCGAGGAGACCTAGTCCCGCATCTCTTTTGTAGAGAGCGATCTCCACTCGTGTAGAACTTCATAGCAAGTCGATGAATCCGCTTTTTTCTCGGTCAAAGTTTCGCCACCAATGTGTAGATCCATCTCGCAGATATTCCTCGATATGCCGATACCAAGGAGGTTGGATGGGAGGTAGCTCATCCGATACTTCTCCAACGTAATTCCCATAGTCGGGCCTTGTTCAGTGGAAATTGTGACGCTGCAAGTGTTCCTTGTCTCGATATGCGAATCAAGGAGGCCAAAGTTGCTAATGCGTCCGCCAAATCATTCCTATTACGAGGAATGTGTAGAAAGGAGATTTCTTCAACTCCAAAGCCATCTTCAAACTCCGCCATGGTAAGGCAAAGAAATGTAGTTCCTTGGTTTGATAGACTCGTGTGGATCATCTGATTACCAACTCCGAATCTCCAAGGACAAGAAACCGCTGATGCCCATCGAACGGCAAGTTTTAGCCCCATGAGATGCCTTTCATACTCACCAGATTGTTGGTGCCGATAAACTATAATTTGACGGCAACGGATACCGCTTCCCCGTGACGATATTAGAATTGCTCCACCCCGTAACCTTCCATGTTAATGTACCCATCAAAATACATCCTCCATGATCATGGCGCGATCGCATCGATGGTGTTGTTGCATCACATTACTCCTTCATCGGGAAATATGTTTCAAGGGTTTGAAATCCTCAAGGTGCGGCGCCACCGATCTCGCGATTCCTCGACCTTTGATGGACTTTTTTGAGTCACATATACGATGTCAAATTGTTGTAGATCAACCGCCATCCGGATGTACCGGCAATTCAACACGGGTTTGTTGAACACGATTTCGAGAGGATCCACGCGGATATGAGATGGGTCAGGTGACCATGTAGGTAATGATGTAACCTCATGGAAGCCCATGCTAAAGCACAACACGCCTTCTCGATCGAGTGTACTTGTGTTCACCGTCAACAACCTTTTGGTCGAGGTAATAGATAGCTCGCTTCGCCTCTATCGCCTTTTCTCTGTCCCCAAAGATACAAATCCCATGGCATTGTCACTTATGGATGTGCATACATGACAGGGAACATCATCCCTGGGTGGTACCAAGACAGAGCTTTGACTAGCTATTTTCGATTGTAAGGAAGGCATTCTGCACTCATCATTCCATTTCATGGAGGAGTTCTTCCTTAATAACTTGAAGATCGCTCACAAAGTCACGCGAGTCGAGATAAACCTCGCCGATGAAGTTGATCCTTCCCAAAAATCCCCGTATTTCTTTTTCTCGTCTCGAGGAATGGGCATTTCGCGATGGCTTGATTTTGGTAGATCCACCAATCCTTTGTGGTCGATTAGAAATCCTAGCAACTTGCTTCGACTTGACGCCAAAGGCGCACTTAGTCGATTCAACTTCAAGTCAGACTTACGCAACCCGTCGAACAACTTTCTCGAGATGGTCTAGATGGTCATCCTCCTTCCGGACTCGACAATGATGTCATCCACGAGATCTCAATCTCTTTATGCATTAAGTCGTGGAAAAGAGCCATCATAGCTCGCCGATAGGTAGCTCCCAAGATTGATGAGGCCGAATGACAACCGCCTATAGCAAAAAGTTCCCCAAGGAGTGATGAAAGCGCCTTTCTCACGATCTTCCCTAAGAACCATGATCCGATGGTACCCCGCAAAGCAATCAAAGAAAGGAGTACATGTCGATTACAAGCAAGATTGTCAATGAGAATGTGGATAAATGGCACGGAAAGCTATCTTTTAAGCAAGCTTTGTTCAAGTCCCTAGTAATCCACGCAAACTCGCACCTTTCCTCCGTGTTTAGGCACGGCACGGCACAATGTTGATATCCACTCGTGATATGTAGACACCATGATGATGCCGGGCTGAAATTGTTTCACAATTTCTTCTTTCACCTTTAAACTCCACTCGTGTTTCAATCGCCTCGAGCTTTTGCTTGACCGGGCTTAAATCCTCTTTAATGGGAAGGCGATGAAGGACAATGTCAAGGACAAACCTACCATGTCTTCACGAGACCATGCAAACACATCCTGGAATTGTGTTAATAGCGTAACCATGTCATTCCGCTGGTTTGGGGTAAGGTCCAACCAACTGGATTAACTTAGGGCTTTCTAAGGTTCCGAGATCGAAAGAAGTGGTTTGATCAAGGTTAGGTTTGGGTTTGTCTTCGACCCATTCTTGAATTTCGGAGGCACCTCAATGTCATCCCGAGATCCATCAAGGTCAAATTCATCTCTACATCAAAGGTACAATCCTTGTGTAGAGAGGCATCGATCCGCAAATACAGTACATCTAAATTCGTAGTCCTCAAAACAAAATATGCTTTCACTTAGTATATATGAAATGCGCTGATCATACACAATGTTAGCATATATCGGCAAAATAAACCGCTAATACTGCATGTAAAAAAGTAAGCAAGCTATTATCAGATCTACAGGCGTAAAAGAATTTCTCGCCCGCTTTACCCTTGTCGACCAAAGCAAGGAATGTTGTTCCAATTGGTAAGGTAAAGTCCGTGGACCGCAGTGATGGAGGGATTGTCATCATCCTCCTTGTCCCGAATGATGGCCATTACGTCGTGGCAATCATCATCCGGGTGTATCTGCTGGTATGTTCATCATGGATGATGATGCGATGCCCGACATTATTCGGACAACGCTTTCTTGATTCTCCGCCTCTTCTTCGATCATGGATCTCGAATAACGATTTTCTTTTCCTCCACCGGCTTCGCTTAGGAAATAACATGGCCATGACATCGGGTCGCACCTTTACCGGAGGTTGTGCGACTCGAGTTTGAAGGCGGTTTAACGCCACACGGTTGAAGTCAAGGAATCTGCTGATGCTTATGAGGATTCCCGTGACTAGAGTCGCGTAATAGCCTAGTCCAAATTGCTCCAACTTGCTTGGTTAATCGAATGGGGTATCGATACCGCCATCTTTACCCAACCCTTGTCCCGGCTTACGACCCAACGACATCATTTCTTGAGTGGTCGATCATCACCTCAAAGAGAAATGTGGGTTCGGCAATGGTGCTCCAATAGCGTGGTATCGGGTGTTGCTTATTTCCAAAGCATGAAAACCGACCGGTTCTACGCCCCATATTGGCATCGATGAACTAAATGTCCCCATGCGTCGAGGAATCTCCGTTCAAGATCGACCGCGACTGTGCTATTGTTGATAATGTACTTCAATTGTTGGTGAAGAGTGGAGGGACCGCCTCACCATATGGGATCCATGGTCGCCCCAAGAGCAAAGTTGTATCCCGAATCTATCTTGAGCACATGGAAGGATACGCAGAATGTATGAGGGCCAATTTCGATCAAGGCAAATTCAATTACTCCAACCGAAGTTACTTACGGCTCCATCAAAAGCTTTGATGATAGTATGGCTACTCCGAATTCGGCCGAGATTGATATTCATCTTCACCAAGGTGGCATATATGGCGATATTCGAGAGGAACCTCCATCTATTAAGACTCCTCGCCACCATATATCCGGAAGACAAGACCGCAATGTGTAACGGCTTGCAATGACCACCCCTTCTTGATGGTATGTCATCATCAAGAAGGATATCACATTGTTGTTGAAAATGTGATCAACCATGTGTTGAAACTTTTCCGATCCACCGATGTCGGAGATAGGCTTCTTCTAGAACCTTTAACAAGACCTTCCGGTGGTTCTCGAGGTTAGACCAAGTCCAAAATTGATATTTGTGGTGGCGCTTCTTCAAGCTTAAAACCACCGAGGCTTCAAGTATGACCCACAACGCGAGGAATTTTTCAATCTTCCACGGGTATTTTCCCTTTGATTTGGTGGTGGGGTTCATCACCCGATGGGGAAGATACAATGGATTTTCCTTCGACACCGCAGCAGCGGTATATGTGAGGTGGATCCTTCACCTTCTCCATAATTCCACTAAACTCAAAGCGCAAGCTAACAATAGGATATCAGGCTCGTGCATGGCAAGTTGATCGCTCGAGCCGCCACTTTCAAAGGATTGCTTCTCCTTTCGAAATCAATTATCGTTGCATTGTGAGAAAAGTATTAATCCTTCAACTTCAAGAGATATAACTCGCTACCACACTTTTCCACTTAGTAGGGCCTCGTGATTCTCACTTCAGCACGTAATACGTTGTCGTTATCCGCCAAGCGCAGACACCACCGCCGATTAGATTTTGAATAAGGTGGCGAGTGCCCAAAGATTCTTCCGTGGTCGTGACCATGAGACTGGAGTGGTATCGACATACCCATCGTAGTTGTACCGTCCCCCTAACGGGGTTGATTGAGGTAGAAGGAACCGATCCTTCCTTCATTGATTAACATGTGAAGGATTTCTCCATGGGTCAGCCCAAATAGGTGAATTCCGCTTGTCATGCAAATCCCGACCAAGCTTTGGCATTTGCTCTCTTCGCTACACTTGTCTTCCAAAGATTTCATTTTCTCGAAGTGACGAGGGAATATTCATGACGATTGGTAGGAGACCGCATGCTCTCGGCCGATTAATTGCCGAAGTCACTTGATGCCGATAAGTCACCGCCCGCCAATCGCTCAATTTGTTTGCAGAGAGCTTTCATCTTTCGCTCCATCAGTGAATCGAACTTAGCATAATCCCATCCGCTCATCACCGCTTTTGATGGTCTGGGGAATCACAAATGAAAGTTGAAACTCGGCCCACCGCTTCCAATTAATCATGTTGACCTCTTCTTCTTTGTGTTGAGGAAGAGGGTCATTTTGTACGTGAGGCCGATCGGGTTTGGTGACTACGATCTCTCCATTATCTATTAGGTCCTCGGATCTTGTGTTTCAAGGCCCAATAATCCTCGAAAGTATCATGTCCAGTGCCCCTCAAGATGATAAGCACATTTCCTAGCAAAGATTGAAACCCCGCCCATTAGGGTCATCGGTGGAAGAAGATGCGTAATTTTCTTCTCGTGTTGTCGTAAGATTAAGAATGTTCTCGAGGGTATCCCCTAAGGGTGTAAACACTCACGGCGCTTCGACTTCTCCACCTTTTGGTACCGGAGGGTTTGCAGACCGTACCGGAAAGGGAGTGTAGTTTCTCCTTTGAATGGGCATACTTTGATTGCCTTTTTGTCCCCGTAGATCGTGGAAACATCTTCCTTTTCTTTTTATGGATTCTCCGGGGTTGTTCCCATAATTTCCAGATTGATGTGATCAAGAATGCTTTTGAGTGCGGCTAGGTCTTGAATCTTTCCCGACTTCAACCCCATTTCAAATTTATCTCCCCATGTTTAACCATTTCAGAAAATGGGTTTGTCGATGCCGCTTAAAACTCTCTCATAGAAGGGAGCTTCTTGTATGTCTATGAATGTCATGACCATTTCGATTCTCGACATGGCAGACTAACTTGGGCGCCAAAGCGCCTCCACCTTTGAGCATACTCTCCGAAAGACTCGTTAGATCGCTTTCTTGATCTTGGTAACTGACACCGATCAGAGCCATTTGAGTTTGAAAATCAGATTGAGTGAGGAAGGCATGTGCTAGCTCTTCCCAAATTGTGGATTTTGAGTCGTTTAATCTGTGGTACCACTTAACCAAGCTCCAGCTAGACTTTTTGAACAATTGCATTCTCGAAGTTTTTCATCCTCCGTGATAGATCCCGCCTCCAATAAAGACTTTTAAATGTGTATAAGATCCCCTAACCCGCCATATATTTTTCAAAGTCGAGTTTTAAATTTTTCTCGATAAGTGAACACCGTGAAAAATACATAGATCAAGATATGAAACACTCCCTGTGTTCCAATTCCTTTGATAGCGCCAAGGGTCTCTTCCATTTGAGGACTTTTTTTTTGATGTCACCATTGTCTGGATCTCCAAAGGAATGGGCAAGATCACGCGCTTTTGTTGGTCGATCCAACCGTGGCTCTCGTACGGTAATGACCGAATTCTCCTCGTGTGGAGGGCTCAAGATGTACGGGTATTTTCTCGACCCCGTAGATCGTGTAATTCTTTTAATAGAACAATACACCAAATCAGAATCTGCTTGCTTAACCCATCAAATTTTTATGAGAAATCGATTAAGTTCACCGTCGATGATGACGACATGATCGATCGTAGGCCTCGCCGCTTTTTTTGACTTTGACCGTAGAGGGTCCGATTGATTCCCTCATGAAAGACCCGGCATAGTTTAGTCCTTAGGGAAGGTGTATAATGACATGCTATGTGATGTGTCCATTTTAGGAATTTTATCCTCAAAAACGGGTGTCACTGTTTGTAGTGTATGTGGACATATTGCTTCATATTTCTCATTACATGGAGATAGATATGGAATGAAATTACAAGTAATCGTGTTTACAAGTAATTGAAATGAGAGCATGAAGAGACTTTCCTTCGCTTTTGGGTTTATCGAGGTCGACCTATCTTAGGTTACTCTCGCGGCTTTTTTGGCATGAAGGTTCCCAAATCATCGCAATCTACTAGACGGAAGTTAATCCTGGCTTTCAACTCGAGCGAATTTGGTGGTGCCTTTCCGAGCCTCGAGAATTAGTCTTCTCACGAGTCCAAAGAATCAAACACCGACGGATAGCCTCCTCGGTGGAGGGACCACACAACATACATTCACATACATCGCGCCTCACCGTATGAAATGATGACATGTGCTAAGCACTAATATCATAAGCAGCTTTATAAGTGCTAAGCACTAACATCACACGCAGATATGATGCGAAGCACTAAGCTCAAACAAGACATGCATTCGTATACACATTCATCCAATGTAAATGCAACATCCACACACAAGCATATAATCAGCTTTTGAAAAGATTGTAGTAGCGCTTAAGTCCTCTTATCGAGTCCCCAAGCAGAGTCGCCACCGTCGACGCCGGATTTTTTGGGTGTCCCTTTCCGCTACTTGTTCTTTCGTGTTCTCATTTTAGGTGAGATTTGTTTGAAAAAAAAGTGAAAAAGGTCCGATATGTATAATGTCGATTTATGGACCGCTAAGAGTCGCCATTGGTTTTTTAAATGGTTGTACCAACACAACCGAGAAAAAGGTTTTGCACATCGACCCAAAGATGTGACACCGATATACTGCCTCGCCAAAACCGAGATTCATTTAGGTCCCGGGGACTTGGTTATGCGGGGGAAGGTGTTAGGCACTTCCGACATCCGTGTTACCACTACACCGCCTTTTTTCAAGAAACTATTATCCGAGTGTGTGTGTGTGTGTGTGTCAATGTGCTATTATATGAAAGTTGTGCGAGGCCTCGCTCAACCTATATACATGTGGTTCAATTTATGTAAAAATTCAGCTTTTTAGCAAGATATGGCAATGATGTTTTATAAAAGAGGTTTTTCAAACCCCGATGCTCAATAGAATTGAGACCTTTACACTTCCATTTTTATTAAGTGAGCGGTCAATTGATTTTATTTGACGGATGCGAGGCATCCGTATGAAAAATAATACATCCAAAAATAATGCCGACTTCCTCGTGGGTATGGAAACCATCCGAGGAAATACGTATATCGCAGAATAATTTACAAGTCGCCATAAATTTAAAAATGTCCATCACGGAACCGAATCTAGATCCAATGAGATGAATCAGATCACATGATTCCTAAAGCATGTAATATTGCAATTTGTATAAAAGCAATAAGTATATATATATAAAAAGCGTAAATATATATATATATATATATAGATCACCAACCACGGCACCTCCATGGGGGATCGTAAATGTAAATAAAGTCAGAGATACTACAACCGCCACGGAAGGAAACTCCAAAGTGATGTAATGTAAATAAAGTCAGAATATGGCAAATCGCCACGGCAAACTCCAGCAGACGAAATGTAAAGAAAGTCAGAAAAGCGATCAACTCGCCACGTAAGGAACTCCAACTCAGATAAATAATATATATATATATATATATATATATATATATATAATAATAAAACACGCACTGATGTAAAATCTGTGCTCATCGAACATAGTTCACCACACGCTATATATATATATATATATATATATATATATATATAAAAGTAAAACGCACTGCATCAAGTTCAGGCTCATCGAACAAAGTCCGACACATATTGATATATATATATATATATATATATATATATATATATATATATATATATATATAAATATATAATATATATATATATATATAGTCATCGAACAAAGTCCTTATATATATATATATATATATATATATATATATATATATATATATATATATATATATAAAAGCTTAATAAACGCACTGCATCAAGTTCAGGCTCATCGAACAAAGTCCGACATATATATAATATATATATATATATATATATATATATAGCAAGAAAGAACGCCTGCATCAAGTTCAGGCTCAATCGAGGCATAACTCGATAATGTTAGTCAATATATATATATATATATATATATATATATATATATATATATATATATATATATATATCGAATGAAACCACTAATCAAGTCCGGCAAAAGCAAGCAACACGACTCTCAACGTGTAGAAGGGTGTGTGCAAAGATGAAGAGAAAGACTCTAAAGTGTGTGAGAAGGCTTACAGCTGACTGATAAAAAGGGCTTCTATATCTTTAGAGTGGGTAAACACTGGCTTTTGTGGGTACAAAAGAGGCTATATATGAGCTCACAGGTGTTTGAAAGTGAGAAAATACATTGTATGGCAAGTGCAGAGCAAATTGTGCAGGGTTTCCCCGCCTTTTTTTTCTCTTAGAAATCAACACCCCAAGCCTCTTATTTATAGGCAAAAGGTGCCATAGGTGTACTCTGCTGGCCACCACAGTGTACCAGAGGCGGCTCTGGTCCTCCCTGGCTCACTTGCCTGTCGTCTCAAGCACGTGCACTCAGCAATCGTAAATGTCCACTCAATTTTGAGAAGTGCAATCCGCATCCGCTTTTGAGGTATTCAGACCTATTTTGACCGCCGTTGTCGAGAGTCAGACGATGGCATGGGATTAGAGTTTGTACGAAGTCTTTGAAGATGGGACGATGCCCTCCTGGCTTTCAAGCTTCAACTTTCATCCGCTACCCCGCATAATAGTCACCGGATCGGTTAGCCTTGTGGGGACATTGTTGCAGAGAGACGAGACGTGGCATCGTGGTCGACGAGATGGCGATGTTGCCCCTCACCGGCAGTTATCACTTGATTAATGATAAGCGACGCTGCTCGACTTCACCGAGATTGACCGCCGATTTGTTGAAGGTCCTCATTGTCATCTTTGAGGTGTGCCTGCCTTCCCGATGTTATTGCTATGTCAGGTACAATGTATTTTATCAGGAGTGCCGAGATTGAAGTCGATGGCATTTGAAACAAGCATTTCCGGGTTATCTCCAAATCGCATTCCTCGGGGTTATCACCAAGGTTGGTGGCTATTCCCATGGTTGGGACTCGACCGATACCTCGTGGTTATCTCCGAGATTAATCGGCCTTTCTCCAAGGTGTGTTCCAGATTGTATCTCGCAGTCTCGGGTTAGATCCGAGGTTGAAACTGCTATTCTGTATCATGATCCGGGTTGATGTCGAACTTCCTAGTATCTAATATATTTGGATTCTCTTTCAAGCTATCCAGATCCTGCATGATTTAGATTGAAAAAATTTCAGTGTCTACAATACCCTTAAAAATATTTTATTAGTTTACTAAAATAGCCTTTTGGTATTTGTTTAAGGAGCTAGAATGCAAGTCACCACTCTATATTTTATAGCTCCTAAAAAGCTTATCCACTTTGACACCTCGCATGTTAGATACATTGAATCTACCCATGAATAAATAGATTAAGAGAGAGAAAGATGAACATTTTTTGCTCATTCATTCCCAAACACTCAACTAGACCATCTCTCTCTAAACCCATGAATTTCAAGTGCTAGACCAGTCCCCAAATCAAGCCCCACGAATTCCATAACCAAATCAATGGTCAAGAATCAAAGATTGCTCATGATATAAACCTAAAATGAAATCAGACTTTTGATCCTATGTTAGATGTTAGTTTTTTTGTGTTAAATATGTTGTATGTAGTGTATAATGATGATCTGGGTTGATAGATGTTAGATCCATAACATTTATAGGCTCGAATTATGTGTATTTAAAAATCTGGGAAAATTTTTTATGTTGACTGACAACCGAATGTCAGGCCCTTTAGATCTTTGGATGTTTATGGTTTTTGTGTTTTTAATGTTTGAACATGTAGTGTGATATAAGATCTGTGATCTAGAACTTGTGGCAGGACCAGATCATGCATAGAATGTCAGTTAATCGTGGTCAAACACCGTTGACCGACATTCACCAAACTAGATCTAGGTAACCCATAACTTGCCCAGAAATCTCTGACAGCAAGTTCATGGGCCCAGATATTTCATGTTTTTGTTAATTGGATTTTTTTGTTCTAACAAGGTTGTTGTATGTTGTTTAGGCTACATGTTTAAGCTTGTAGAACATCTAAATGATTAACAGGATACATGTAGTGTACGGTCAAACCATGTAAGACGATCACGATTTCCGTTTTCTGGGTAACGTATGATCGTGATTTCTGACATGGGTTGACCGGTTAAAATCTGGCGATTTAGTTGTTGTTATGGTGATTATATGTGATCTATCTCTTCCTTGACATGTTGGCTACACACTGAATGTATTAGATCACAAAACCACTACACAAGAATCAAGTTGTGAAAGCCCAAAAGGACGGTCGAATCGTTTCTTCATTTCGGGTAACCCGTAAAAATGAAGAACTCGATGTACCACTTTGGACGATTAGATCTCCTTTGTTAGCTACTTTGTGATCGTGTTGTTTGTTGGAGCTTGTAGTATGTTACTAATACTACAAGGTATAACGAGCAGAAATCCCAGAAACTTAACGAGCTAAGATCAACACATGGTCAAACGTGCTCACTTGTTAACTACTATTAATGTTCTTGAGGGCTCAAGAACACCTACTATGACGCTTTACGTAAGCTAAAGGCTATAATGATGATTTAATAATTATATTTATTTTAATTTCAAAAATTATTTAAAATAGTTATTAATTTCTAAAATTACAAAAATATTTTAAAATTATTTTAAATTATAAAATTAAATATTAATAATTTGAAATATTTTTCATAAATATTAGTATTTATTTAAATATTATTGATAATTAATTTATTTAATAAATGCATTAAATAAATTAATTAAAAATGATTTTATTATATTAAAAATCATTTTAAATGATAATAAGTTATTTAAAATATTTTAAGTTATAAAATATAACTTTTAATATTTTAAAGCAAATTTCATTAATTATTTAATATTAATGATCATTAAAGTTATTTACTAAATGAATTAAATAAATTAATTAAAATGATTTTGTTATATTAAAAATCATTTTAAATAATAATAAGGTATTTAAAAATATTTTAAGTTATAAAATATAACTTTTAATATTTAAAGATAAATTTCATTAATTAATTATTATTAATGATATTAAAGTTATTTAATAATTATATTAAATAATTTAGTTTAAAAATGATTTTATTATTATAATAATCATTTTAAATGAAAATAAAGTGTTTAAAGATATTTTAAGTTATAAAATATAACTTTTAATATTTAAAGAATAATTTCATTAATAATTTAATATTAATAATTATTAATTTATTATTAATGATATTAAATTTATTTAATAATTATATTAAATAAATAGTTTAAAATGGTTTTATTAATTTAAAAATCATTTAAAAAAAGATATAAATGAATTAAAAATATTATTAAGTTATACTTAATGACTTTTAATATTTTGATAAATAAAACATTAATATTTTAATATTAATGATAATTATTTAAAATGATTTTAAATGTTTTAAAAATCATTTAAGGGTAATATTAATACTTTAAAAATATTCTAAGTTATTATAAATAACTTTAATATTTTGAAATGATTTCATTAATAGTTTAATATTAATTAAATATTAATGATAATAGAATTTGTTTAAAATCTAAATCATTTAATAATAATTCCAATGTTTGAAAATTCATGATAAATTATAATAAATGTTTTAAAATTATTATAAGTCATTTAAAAATAATATGACTAATACTAAGTTACATGAACAGAGTCTTAGACTCGATAATTACCCGATAAAAGTCGCTTTGACAATCACGTTTTTAGAAATTGATCTGGACTTAGATAATTTAATTAGATATGTGATTATTTGTGATTCAATGGTTGTTAAACATATGTGACAATATGATTAAGTTATGTGTTTATTGCGCAATAAGCGATCTTTATGTGTTATAATATGTTATTCTAATCGAATCTAACGATCTTATTAATGATAGGTCGTGAGATAAAAGATAAAACTAAGTTGCAAACCGTAAAGCAGCAGTGCGATCGTAATGATATCTTACCTTTGTATTTTCTTTTTATGCAATGGACATGAGTAAGAATGTTTCTAAACTATATTATTCTTTGTATGATTATTAACCCTATATTATATACGCTCATTGATTATCAACATGTTAGTATATGAGAATTCGATATATATATATTTTATTTCGTTAATTTCTATAAATGGTTATACAAGTGTCCCCACTGGATAATCATTGTATTTAATCACATGTTGATATACCTTTGTCAATTACCCGTATACATATATGTTGAATTATAGATTATTGTTGAACAAGATAAAACCTTTGATTTGGAACCCGAGACAGTATGAACATCCCTACACGGAGAAAAACTTTTATGCACCCAAAGGTGACAGAGTGAACGATACCCTCGTTTCTTGCGTACGTAGTATTGATCAATCGCAGGCATAACGGGTCCGATCACCCCTGTGCCTGTAAGTTATGACGACGGTTTGCGAGATGAATTTCTGCTTAACCTATTTGAAAATTGAAAACAATGTTCATAGCATGTCACCTAAACCCTATTTATAGTCAAGACGTAGTTTCAAAGATTTGGTATAGAATTGATATATTATTATCATTGGTATTATTACTTCACAACTATTGAATTGTTGTAGAAGGGTAGTATAAAGAAAATATTTAAATTCTTTCACTTATATATATAATTATATTACTTGTTGGGCACTCAAATGCTCATCCTTGCTTAATTTAAATGTTTTCACTTAAGGTGAACAACCGTAGAGCTGCTAAGAACAAAGGAAAAGGAAAAGGTTCTTTGAATAAGTGTTATGCTATATATTATGTAATAGTTTAGACTTTACTAAGATAAATATGATATATATTATGTATCATGGGTTGTAATGAATGTTTAAAGGTTATGTACTTGGGATTCAGAATCTAATAAATATTAAATTAAGTTGATCTTTATATTATTGTTTTTATTATTAGTATTATTCCGCTCATAGAAATGGTATCGTGAAGCACCGAGTTCGGGTTTCAAGTACCCAAATTTGGGGGCCTTACAGGTTGGTATCAGAGCTTAGGGTTAAAAACCTTAGGTGGGTTAGACCTTAGGCTATAACCTTAGAACAGAGGGAAACGTTGAAAATATAAATAACTCATATAGAGTTTAAAAAGAGATGAATTGAATAAATTCATCGTCAAACAAAATAAAAGATAACTTATATAAAACTCTTGTTTGCTGTGTGTATATACTATATGCTAATCAGGATAATTTATGTGTGTAGATGTTTGGTGGAAAAGGCTTGTTATATGCTTATAGCATGAAGAATGATCAAACCCATACACCCGAGCTGATATCGAAGCCAATAGCTAAAATAGAGGCTCACAATGAAAACAACTCGGACGAGGTGGTTATCATAGAAAATGTAATACCGCATCCGGAGATGGTGGAGTCGACGAGATAGTGATTCGGACACTAAAGTTGAAGTCGATCAAGCATCAACGGAGAGGTGCAGGATCCGAGGAACAAGGTTTCTTCTCGAAAAGGCCGGGGATATAGAAAAGTTGTTAAATAGTCAATCATGCATACAGCGTTAATAGAAACAATGGAAGAACAGGATAAGCTTAAAATCCAAATTGATCGATGGGAGCCTCAAGCAACACATCGTGTAATGCGACTCGAGCAAGAAAGGGAAAAGAAAGATAGAAGATCAGGACTTAGGAAAATCTGATAAGAAGAAAGGGAAAAGAATATGTTACCTTTGCGGCTATGAAGGACATACCACTCTGTATTGTCCTGACTATAAACCAGGAGCATGTTTTATCTGTGGGATAGAAGGTCATCAGGCGAAAGGTTGTCCAAGAAAAAGGTGTAATAAATAGGTAGTATAGGTTCTGTTGTGTAGGTGTGTTTAATATAATATATATAATAAGTATGTCTGTTTAATGTAATGTTCCCAACTTTTGTAATGATCAAGTTTGTAAATCCTGACTTTTGTAGTCACCAATGGATAACTGATGTTTAAAGCATTATGTGTTATGTGTTATAAAATATTCGTTAAATGAATATGAATCTATGTTTGAGAAATGAAACAAGTTTAATATATTAAACTTATGCGATAAGGTTTAGAATGTAAGTTAAATTTATGATTTCATTTAATCAAATAATGCCGCCAAGACGACGAACTCGCAATCAAAGGGCAGAAGAATCTGTCAACAATATTGAGGGACAACAACAAGCAGACCCGATGCAACACTTTGCAAACATGGTAGCACAAGCTATGCATCAAGGAATACCAGTCGCTGGAAATCAGCCGAATAACCGCTTAGCGAACTTCAAAGACTTTAAGGTTGTAGGACCGCCGGAATTTAAAGGTACAATTGACCCTGTTGAAGCCCAGACTTGGGTTAAAGAGATTGAAAAGGCGTTTGTGGTAGCTAGGGTAGCTGAGGGGCAAAAGACCGCTTTTGCCACCTACATGATGAAGGGGGAGGCAAACTTTTGGTGGGAAGCGAATCAGGTGAGGGCAGGAGAAGGTGTAGTTACATGGGATAGGTTTAAAACTTTGTTTTTCAAAAATTATTTTTCACCTAGTATGCAGGCTAGGATGGAGGTAAAATTTTTAGAGTTGAAGCAGGAAAACATGACGGTGTCAGAATACGCAGTGAAATTTAATGAGTTAGCTAGGTTTGCCCTGCATCAAGTTGATACGGATGCTAGGAAAGCGAGAAGGTTTGAGCTGGGATTAAAACCCTGGCTCTACAACAAGGTGGCAGTGTTGCAAATCCCTACATTTGCAGCACTCATGGAGAAAGCTATTATTGCTAAGGAGGGGAGTGAGGCTATGAGCTTCTACAACAAGGAGAGAAAGAATAATGGTAAGACCGAAGGAGCTGGGAATGTGGAAATTAATATTGGGAATAGGGGTGGTAGTAGCAAGAGGAAGGGGAGCAGTTTTGGAAGTGTGCGAGTAAAAAACAAGAAGGTGTTAAGAAGACAATGATGATGAAGTGTAAGAATTGTGGAAAGAACCACTCGGGGGAATGTTTGAAGGGGAAGTTCGTGTGCTACAAGTGCGGGCAGATGAGGGCCATATCTCTCTTAACTGCCCCAATCCTAGGATGAATAAAGGGTGTTTTTTCATGCGGATCGATCGAACACCAAAGTGAAGGATTGTCCAAGAGGAGGAGGAGGACGGAGATAGGAAGTGGGAATACGGCACAGCGGCGGGACTTTAGCAATCACGGGACCTACCTCGTCAAAAACAAACCAACAAAATCAACAAAGAAGGGTCTACAACACGACCGTCCAGGATACGATGGCAAATTGTAATGCAACTCTGTATTATTCAGTATAACTTTTATTTTCTTTTGCATGATTTTCCTATATATAATAAATTATTTTTTTAAAGAAATTTTGAGGGAGGAATTTGAGTTCTTTTAGAAATCAAATTTACATTTAATCGAAAAAGACAAGCTTTATGTGGATAGTTAAAGATCGATTCGATCAAAGTTGATCAAGATCTACTACTTTTATGTATGATATGTGTACCTGTATGTATAGGTTTTAAAACGGTGATTCCGGGGACGGAATCTTTATAAGGGAGGTGAATGTAACAACCCGATATTTTCTATATAAATAAATAAGAAATTTTTTTATAATTTTTTTTTTTATTTTAAAGATGAGGATTTGTACAAGATAATGTATATATATATTTATGTGGTAAATAAAAATATATTTATTACATGAATATTTACAAATAATTTTATTTTAGAATTATTGATTATTAAAAAGTATATTCTTATAATAATTACTTTTATTGTAGAAATGTTTTATTAATTATTTTCCATGAAAATATAGTTATATATTATTTAAATAATATATGAAATGATTTTCTTTGAATAATTATAATAATTATTTTATTATATGAATTTTAGTACGATTATTAAGTTAATTATTTTACCTTAATTAATAAGGTTAAATATGGAAGAATAATCGATATATGGAATCCAAACCCTAATTTTGGATTTTTATCAAGGAATGAGAATAATAATATAATAATATTATATTTTAATTTTTCAGATGCTATAAATATATACTTTGTATCATGTGATGGATCGATAATGGTTGGTCAATTATAGTGTTATATGATGAAATCCTAGTTTTATTTGAAAACCCTAATTTAAAACTCGAATACGAGTTCGAAGCTATTTAGTAACTCATGAATTGTGAGTTTAAGACTATTATATAACGTGTTATATGATTTACGTTGTGTGTTACATAATGTTATGATAATTAGGAAACCCTAATTATAAATTTAAAACCTAGTTTATATTTGAATTTCTAATAATTAGAAACCCTAATTGGAAACCTAAACTAGAGATTTTGATTAGTCGAAATTAATTAGTGAATAATAACGCAATTATATTTTATTGCTAATTAAGGTAAACCTAATTAGTAAATTAAAATTATAATTATTAGAACCACTAATTATGTTTTTTTAAAACCCTAATTATTTAAAAACCCTAATTTTAATTAGTAAGTTAAATTAAAATTTTATTGAACTTTAAACTTAAATTTTTAAACCCTAGAAATTATTTGGGAAACCTTAAGGTTTAATATCTATTGATTTTAACCTAGATTCAAGCATCATGGACAAAAATACCCTTAAAATATTTTATTAGTTTACTAAAATAGCCTTTTGGTATTTGTTTAAGGAGCTAGAATGCAAGTCACCACTCTATATTTTATAGCACATGCCTAAAACTCCTTCAAGCTTATCCACTTTGACACCTTGCATGTTAGATACATTGAATCTATGTATATAAATAGATTAAGAGAGAAAAAGATGAACATTTTTTAGCTCATTTTTTTCCCAAACACTCAACTATTCTCTCTCTCTAAACCCACGAAATTTCCAAGCTTTCCAAATCCCCAAATCAAGCCCCACGAATCCCCCCAACCAAATCGGTGAGCCTTGAATCAAAGATTGCTTTCATAAAAGGTATTAAACCCTAATTCAAAATCATCCAACGATCCTTTGTTAGATGTTATGATTTTTTGTGTTAAATATGTTGTATATAGTGTATAATGATGATCTGGGTTGATAGATGTTAGATCCATAACATCTATAGGCTCGAGATTATGTGTTTTTAAAAATGGGAAAAAAATTGTTGTTGACAACAACCGAATGTCGTGCCCTTTAGATCTTTTTGGATGTTTATGGTTTTGTGTTTTTTAATGTTTGAACATGTAGTGTGATATGAGATCTGTGATCTAGAACTTGTGGCGTGACCAGATCATGCATAGAATGTCGATTAATCGTGGTCAAACACCGTTGACCGACATTGACATTAAGCGGATCTGGGTAACCCAGAACTTGCCCGTAAATCTCGGACAAAGAAAGTTCATGGGCCCGGATCTTTCATGTTTTTTTAATAATTGGATTTTTTTGTTGTAACAAGGTTGTTGTATGTTGTTTAGGCTACATGTTTAAGCTTGTAGAACATCTAAATGATTAACAGATGATGCGTGTAGTGTATGGTCAAACCATGTAAGACGATCACGATTTCGCTTTTACGGGTAACCCGAAAACGTATGATCGTGATTTCGACACATGGGTTGAATTCTGCTAAAATCTGGCGATTTAGTTGTTGTTATGGTGATTATATGTGATCTATCTCTTCCTTGACATGTTGGCTACACACTGAATATATTAGATCACAAAACCACTGCACAAGAATCAAGTTGTGGAAGCCCAAAAGTGGACAGTCGAACTGTTCTTCATTTCTGGGTAACCCAGAAATGAAGAACAGCTCTGACAGCCACTTTGGACGATTAGATCTCCTTTGTTAGTTGCTTTGTGATCGTGTTGATTGTTGGAGCTTGTAGTATGTTACTAGTACTACAAGGTATGACGAGCAGAAATCCCAGAAACTTAACGAGCTAAGATCTACACGTGGTCAAACGTGCTCACTTGTTAACTGCTATGAATGTTCTTGAGGGCTCAAGAACACCTACGGCGACGCTTTCTGTCGCTAAAGGCTATAGCGACAGATTTAATAATTATATTTATTTTAATTTTGAAAATTATTTAAAAATAGTTATTAATTTCCAAAAATTACAAAAATTATTTTAAAAATTATTTTTAAGTTATAAAAATTAAATATTAATAATTTGAAATATTTTTCATAAATATTAGTATTTATTTAAATATTATTGATAATTAATTTATTTATTAAATGCATTAAATAAATTAATTAAAAATGATTTTATTATATTAAAAATCATTTTAAATGATAATAAGTTATTTAAAAATATTTTAAGTTATAAAATATAACTTTTAATATTTTAAAGCAAATTTCATTAATTATTTAATATTAATGATATTAAGTTATTTACTAAATGAATTAAATAAATTAATTAAAAAATGATTTTATTATATTAAAAATCATTTTAAATAATAATAAGGTATTTAAAAATATTTTAAGTTATAAAATATAACTTTTAATATTTAAAGATAAATTTCATTAATTAATTATTATTAATGATATTAAAGTTATTTAATAATTATATTAAATAAATTAATTTAAAAATGATTTTATTATTATAAAAATCATTTTAAATGAAAATAAAGTGTTTAAAGATATTTTAAGTTATAAAATATAACTTTTAATATTTAAAGAATAATTTCATTAATAATTTAATATTAATAATTATTAATTTATTATTAATGATATTAAATTTATTTAATAATTATATTAAATAAATAGTTTAAAAATGGTTTTATTAATTTAAAAATCATTTAAAAAAGATAAAAATGAATTAAAAATATTTTAAGTTATACTTAATGACTTTTAATATTTTGATAAATAAAACATTAATATTTAAATATTAATGATAATTATTTAAAATGATTTTAAATGTTTTAAAAATCATTTAAGGGTAATATTAATACTTTAAAATATTCTAAGTTATTATAAATAACTTTAATATTTTGGCAATGATTTCATTAATAGTTTAATATTAATTAAATATTAATGATAATAGAATTATTTAATATTTAAATCATTTAATAATGATTCCGATGTTTGAAAATTCATGATAAATTATAATAAATGTTTTAAAATTATTATAAGTCATTTAAAAATAATATGACTAATACTAAGTTATAGAGATGAGTCTCTTAGACTCGATAATTACCCGATAAAGTTGTTTGCATAATCGATATATTTTTTAAATTGATCTGACTTAGATAATTTAATTAGATATGTGATTATTTGTGATTCAATGGTTTGTTAAACATATGTGATAATATGATTAGGTTATGTGTTTGTTGCAATATAAGCGGTGTTATGTGTTATAGTATATTTATTCTAATCGAACGAATGATCTTATTAATGATAGGTCGTGAGATAAAAGATAAAACTAAGTTACAAAATCAGTAAGCGGTAGCATCGAAAAAGTATCTTACCTTTGCATTTTCTTTATCTGATGGACACATGAGTAAGAATGTTTCTAAACTATATTATTATTATTAATGTATGCATTATTAACCCTATATTATATACGCTCATTGATTATCAACATGTTAGTATATGATAATTCGAGATATATATTATGTTCATTAATTTCTATAAATGGTTATACAAGTGTCCCCACTTGGATAATCATTGTATTTAATCACATGTTGATATACCTTTGTCAATTACCCGTATATATATATATATATATATATATAATTATAGATTATTATTGAACAAGATAAAACCTTTGATTTGGAACCCGGATAAGTATGAACATCCCTACACGGAAAAAACTTTTATGCACCCAAAGAGAGACAGAGTGAACGATACCCTCGTTCTTGCATGTAGTATTGATCAATGCAGGGCATAACGGGCTGATCACCCCGTGTCCCGTAAGTTATGACGGTTTGCGGTGTGCAGATGAATTTCTGTTTAACCTATTTGAAAATTGAAAACAATGTTCATAGCATGTCACCTAAACCCTATTTATAGTCAGTACGTAGTTTCAAAGATTTGGTATAGAATTGATATATTATTATCATTGGTACAGATTACTTCACAACTATTGAATCGTTGTAGAAGGGTAGTATAAAGAAAACATTTAAATTCTTTCAGCTTATATATATAATTGCTATTACTTGTTGGGCACTCAAATGCTCATCCTTGCTTAATTTAAATGTTTTCAGCTAAGGGTGAACAACCAGAGAGCTCTGCTAAGAACAAAGGAAAAGGAAAGTTGCTGAATAAGTGTTATGCTATATATTATGTAATAGTTTAGACTTTATTAAGACAAATATGATATATATTATCTATCATGGGTTGTAATGAATGTTTAAAGGTTACGTACTTGGGATTCAGACTCTGATAAATATGTAAATTAAGTTGATCTTTATATTATTTTTATTATTATTAGTATTATTCCTCTCATAGAAATGGTATCGTGAAGCATCGAGTTCGGGTTTCAAGTACTTTGGATTTGGGGGCTTTATGTGTTGGTATCGAGCCAGGGTTAAAAACCTTAGGTGGGTTAGACCTTAGGCTATAACCTTAGAAACAGAGGGAACGTTGAAAATATAAATAACTCATATAGAGTTTAAAAAGAGATGAATTGAATAAATTCATCGTCAAACAAAATAAAAAAGATAACTTATATAAAACTCTTATTTGCTTGTGTGTATATATACTATATGCTAATCAGGATAATTTATATGTGTAGATGTACGGTGGAAAAGGCTTGTTATATGCTTATAGCATGAAGAATGATCAAACCCATACACCCGAAATGATATCGAAGCCAATAAATTGAATAGAGGCTCACAATGAAAAACAACTCGAGACGAGGTGGTTATTATAGAAAATGTAGTACCGGATCCGGAGATGGTGGAGCTGACAGATAGTGATTCGGACGCTAAAGTTGAAGCTGATCAAGCATCAACGGAGGTGCAGGATCTGAGGAACAAGGTTTCTTCTCTGGAAAGGCTGTGGGATATAGAAAAGCTGTTAAATAGTCAACTGCGACACGCGTTAATAGAAACTAATGGAAGAGCAGGATAAGATTAAAATCTAAATTGATCAGATGGGATCCTCAAGCAACACATCGTGTGCAGCTCCGAGCAAGAAAGGGAAAAGAAAGATAGAAGATCGGGACTTAGGAAAATCTGATAAGAAGAAAGGGAAAAGAATATGTTACCTTTGCGGCTATGAAGGACATACCACTCTGTATTGTCCTGACTATAAACCAGGAGCATGTTTTATCTGTGGGATAGAAGGTCATCAAAGAGAGGTTGTCCAAGAAAAGGTGTAATAAATAGGTAGTATAGGTTCTGTTGTGTAGGTATGTTTAATATAATATATATAATAAGTATGTCTGTTTAATGTAATGTTCCCAACTTTTGTAATGATCAAGTTTGTAAATCCAAACTTTTGTAGTCACCAAGGGATAAATGTTGTTTAAAGCATTATGTGCTATGTTATGTAAAATATTCGTTAAATGAATATGAATCTATGTTTGAGTAATGAAACAAGTTTAATATATTAAACTTATGCGATAAGGTTTAGAATGTAAGTTAAATTTATGATTTCATTTAATCAGATAATGCCGCCAAGACGTCGAACTCGAAATCAAAGGGCAGAAGAATCTGTCAACAACGTTGAGGGACAACAACAAGCAGACCCGATGCAACACTTTGCAAACATGGTAGCACAAGCTATGCAGCAAGGAATACCAGTCGCTGGAAATCAACTGGATAATCGCTTAGCGAACTTCAAAGACTTTAAAATCAGAGGACCGCCGAAATTTAAAGGTACAATTGACCCTGTTGAAGCCCAGACTTGGGTTAAAGAGATTGAAAAGGTGTTTGTGGTAGCTAGGGTAGCTGAGGGGCAAAAGACCGCTTTTGCCACCTACATGATGAAGGGGGAGGCAAACTTTTGGTGGGAAGCGAATCAGGTGAGGGCAGGAGAAGGTGTAGTTACATGGGATAGGTTCAAAACTTTGTTTTTCGAAAATTATTTTTCACCTAGTATGCAGGCTAGGATGGAGGTAAAATTTTTAGAGTTGAAGCGAGGAAAACATGACGATGTCGTCGAATAATACGCCGCAAAAATTTAATGAGTTAGCTAGGTTTGCCCAGCATCAAGTTGATACGGAGGCTAGGAAAAGCGAGAAGGTTTGAGTGGGATTAAAACCACGCTCTACAACAAGGTGGCGATGTTGCAGATTCCTACATTTGCAAAGACTCATGGAGAAAGCTATTATTGTTGAGGAGGGGAGTGAGGCTATGAGCCTCTACAACAAGGAGAGGAAGAATAAGGGTAAGACCAAGGAGCTGGGAAGGTGGAAATTAATAGTGGGAATAGGGGTGGTAGTAGCAAGAGAGGAGGGGAGCAATTTTGGAAGTGTGCGGGTAAAAAAAAAGAAGGTGTTAAGAAGACAAGAAGATGATGTAAGTAATTGTGGAAAGAACCACTCGGGGGAATGTTTGAAGGGGAAGTTCGTGTGCTACAAGTGCGGGCAGGAGGGCCATATCTCTCCCAACTGCCCCAATCCTAGGATGAACAGTGGGTGTTTTCTATGCGGATCGACTGAACACCAGGTGAAGGATTGTCCGAAGAGGAGGACGGAGGCAGGAAGTGGGAATACTGGCACAGGCAGCGGGACTTTAGCAATCACCGGACCGACCTCGTCAAACAAACCAACAAAATCAACAACAAGGGTCTACAACATGACTGTCCAGGATACGATGGCAGCTGGTAATGCAACTCCAGGTATTATTCATATAACTTTTATTTTCTTTTGCATGATTTTCCTATATATAGTAATTTATTTTTTAAAGAAATTTTGAGGGAGGAATTTGAGTTCTTTTAGAAATCAAATTTCGCTTAATCGAAAAAACAAGCTTTATGTGAATAGTTAAAGATCGGTTCGATCAAAGTTGATCAAGATCTACTTGCAATGATTATGTATGCTATGTACCCTTGTATGTATAGGTTTTAAAACGGTGATTCCGGGGACGGAATCTTTATAAGGGAGGGTGAATGTAACAACCCGATATTTTCTATATAAATAAATAAGAAATTTTGCGTATAATTTTTTTTTTATTTTAAAAATGAGGATTTGTAAAAGATAATGTATATATGTATTTATGTGGTAAATAAAAATATATTTATTACATGAATATTTACAAATAATTTTATTTTAGAATTATTGATTATTAAAAAGTATATTCTTATAATAATTACTTTTATTGTAGAAATGTTTTATTAATTATTTTCCATGAAAATATAGTTACATATTATTTAAATAATATATGAAATGATTTTCTTTGAATAATTATAATGATTATTTTATTATATGAATTTTAGTACATATTATTAAGTTAATTGTTTTACCTTAATTAATAAGGTTAAATATGGAAGAATAATCAGATTTGGAATCCAAACCCTAATTTTGGATTTTTATCAAGGAATGAGAGTAATAATATAATAATATTATATTTTGATTTTTCGGTGCTATAAATATGTACTGTATATGTGGACCGATAATGGTTGGTCAATTATGGTGTTATACGACAAATCCTAGTTTTACTGTGAAACCCTAATTTAAAACTCGAATACGAGTTCAAGCTATTTAGGCTTAATTTGTGAGTTTAAGACTATTATATAACTATTATATGATTTACGTTGTGTGTTACATAATGTTATGATAATTAGAAACCCTAATTATAAATTTAAAACCCTAGTTTATATTTGAATTTCTAATAATTAATTGTTAATTGGAAACCTAAACTAGAGATTTTGATTAGTAGGAAATTGTGTTATTATAGAATAATAACGCGTATGATAGATTTTATTGCTAATTAATATAAACCTAATTAGTAAATTAAAATTATAATTATTAGAACCCTAATTATGTTTTGGAAACCCTAATTATTTAAAAACCCCTAATTTTAATTAAGTAAGTTATAATTAAAATTTTATGAACTTTAAACTTAAATTTTTAAACCCTAGAAATTATTTGGGAAACCTTAAGGTTTAATATCTATTGATTTTAACCTAGATTCAAGCATCATGGACAAAAATACCCTTAAAATGTTTTTATTAGTTTACTAAAATAGCCTTTTTGGTATTTGTTTAAGGAGCTAGAATGCAAGTCACCACTCTATATTTTATAGCACATGCCTAAAACTCCTTCAAGCTTATCCACTTTGACACCTTGCATGTTAGATACATTGAATCTATATATATAAATAGATTAAGAGAGAGAAAATTGAACATTTTTGTTCATTCATTCCCAAACACTCAACTATACCATCTCTCTCTAAACCCACGAATTTCCAGTGCTAGACCAGTCCCCAAATCAAGCCCCACGAATCCCCTAACCAAATCAGTAGCCTTGAATCAAAGATTGCTCATAAAGGTATTAAACCCTAATTCGAAATCATTTTTCCATCCTTTGTTAGATGTTATGATTTTTGTGTTAAAATATGTTGTATGTAGTGTATAATGATGATCTGGGTTGATAGATGTTAGATCCATAACATCTATAGGCTCGGATTATGTGTTTTTAAAAATCTGGGAAAAAATTTTTATGTTGACTGACAACCGAATGTCAGGCCCTTTAGATCTTTGGATGTTTATGGTTTTTGTGTTTTTAATGTTTGAACATGTAGTGTGATATGAGATCTGTGATCTAGAACTTGTGGCAGGACCAGATCATGCATAGAATGTCAGTTAATCGTGGTCAAACACCGTTGATCGACATTGACGAAGCGGATCTGGGTAACCCGAAAACTGCCCGTAAATCTCGACAAAGAAAGTTCATGGGCCCAGATCTTTCATGTTTTTGTTAATTGGATTTTTTTGTTGTAACAAGGTTGTTGTATGTTGTTTAGGCTACATGTTTAAGCTTGTAGAACATCTAAATGATTAACAGGATGCATGTAGTGTACGGTCAAACCATGTAAGACGATCACGATTTCCGTTTTCTGGGTAACCCAGAAAACGTATGATCGTGATTTCTGACATGGGTTGACCGGTTAAAATCTGGCGATTTAGTTGTTGTTATGGTGATTATATGTGATCTATCTCTTCCTTGACATGTTGGCTACACACTGAATGTATTAGATCACAAAACCACTGCACAAGAATCAAGTTGTGGAAGCCCAAAAGTGGACAGTCGAACTGTTCTTCATTTCTGGGTAACCCAGAAATGAAGAACAACTCTGACAGCCACTTTGGACGATTAGATCTCCTTTGTTAGTTGCTTTGTGATCGTGTTGATTGTTGGAGCTTGTAGTACGTTACTAGTACTAGAAGGTACGTATAATGACGAAAATCCTAAACTTAACGAGCTAAGATCTACATGGTGAAACGTGCTCACTTGTTAATTGCTATGAATGTTCTTGAGGGCTCAAGAACACCTACGGCGACGCTTTCTGTCGCTAAAGGCTATAGCGACAGATTTAATAATTATATTTATTTTAATTTCGAAAATTATTTAAAAATAGTTATTAATTTCTGAAAATTACAAAAATTATTTTAAAAATTATTTTTAAGTTATAAAAATTAAATATTAATAATTTGAAATATTTTTCATAAATATTAGTATTTATTTAAATATTATTGATAATTAATTTATTTATTAAATGTATTAAATAAATTAATTAAAAATAATTTTATTATATTAAAAATCATTTTAAATGATAATAAGTTATTTAAAAATATTTTAAGTTATAAAATATAACTTTTAATATTTTAAAGCAAATTTCATTAATTATTTAATATTAATGAATCATTAAGTTATTTACTAAATGAATTAAATAAATTAATTAAAAAATGATTTTATTATATTAAAAATCATTTTAAATAATAATAAGGTATTTAAAAATATTTTAAGTTATAAAATATAACTTTTAATATTTAAAGATAAATTTTATTAATTAATTATTATTAATGATATTAAAGTTATTTAATAATTATATTAAATAATTTAGTTTAAAAATGATTTTATTATTATAAAAATCATTTTAAATAAAAATAAAGTGTTTAAAGATATTTTAAGTTATAAAATATAACTTTTAATATTTAAAGAATAATTTCATTAATAATTTAATATTAATAATTATTAATTTATTATTAATGATATTAAATTTATTTAATAATTATATTAAATAAATAGTTTAAAATGGTTTTATTAATTTAAAAATCATTTAAAAAGGATAAAAATGAATTAAAAATATTATTAAGTTATACTTAATGACTTTTAATATTTTGATAAATAAAACATTAATATTTTAATATTAATGATAATTATTTAAAAATGATTTTAAATGTTTTAAAAATTATTTAAGGGTAATATTAATACTTTAAAAATATTTTAAGTTATTATAAATAACTTTAATATTTTGGAAATAATTTCATTAATAGTTTAATATTAATTAAATATTAATGATAATAGAATTATTCAATATTTAAATCATTTAATAATGATTCCGATGTTTAAAAATTCATGATAAATTATAATAAATGTTTTAAAATTATATTAAGTCATTTAAAAATAATATGACTAATACTAAGTTACAGGACAGAGTCTTAGACTCGATAATTACCAAATAAAGCTGTCGGTACACTGACATATTTCAAAAATTGATCTGGACTTAGATAATTTAATTAGATATGTGATTATTTGTGATTCAATGGTTGTTAAACATATGTGACAATATGATTAGGTTATGTGCTGACTGCAATAAGCAGTGCTATGTGTTATAGTATGTTATTCTAATCGAACGGACGATCTTATTAATGATAGGTCGTGATATAAAAGATAAAACTAAGTTACAAACTGTAAGCAGCGCATCAAGCAAGTATCTTACCTTTGCATTTTCTTTATGCAATGGACATGAATAAGAATGTTTCTAAACTATATTATTACTGTACAGATTATTAATCCTATATTATATATGCTCATTGATTATCAACATGTTAGTATATGATAATTCAGATATATATTCTGTTCGTTAATTTCTATAAATGGTTATACAAGTGTCCCCACTTGGATAATCATTGTATTTAATCACATGTTGATATACCTTTGTCAATTACGATTACCATATATATATATATATATTGAATTATAGATTATTGTTGAACAAGATAAAACCTTTGATTTGGAACCCGATAAGTATGAACATCCCTACACGGAAAACTTTTATGCGCCTAAAGCGATGAGAGTGAACGATACCCTCGTTCTTGCACGTAGTATTGATCGATCAATGCAGGCATAACGGGTGATCACCCCCGCGTGCCCGTAAGTTATGACGGTTTGCGATGAATTTACTGCTTAACCTATTTGAAAATTGAAAACAATGTTCATAAGCATGTCACCTAAACCCTATTTATAGTCAGTACGTAGTTTCAAAGATTTGGTATAGAATTGATATATTATTATCATTGGTATAGATTACTTCACAACTGTTGAATCGTTGTAGAAGGGTAGTATAAAGAAAACATTTAAATTCTTTCAGCTTATATATATAATTGCTATTACTTGTTGGGCACTCAAATGCTCATCCTTGCTTAATTTAAATGTTTTCACTAAGGGTGAACAACCAGAGAGCTCTGCTAACAACAAAAGGAAAGTTGTTGAAAAGTGTTATTTATAATAATAGTTTAGACTTTATGACTATATATTATGTAATAATTTTAGACTTTATTAAGACAAATATGATATATATTATCTATCTATTATTCCGGAAATGGTATAATGAATTAAAATGTTTAAAGGTTACGTATTTTTCACATGGATTATTGATTCACATGATTGAACTAAATATAAATTAAGTTGATCTTTATATTATTGTTATTATTATTAGTATCAAAACTATATTCCTATAAATAGAAGCTTATTCTTCCTTCAGAAATGGTTATCGCCAGCTACCCTATACTTGGTGAAATTCTTACATTATTCCATTCTTTATCATTCTGTTGGAACATCTTGTCTGTGTGTTTACGTCGGACCTGGTTCCATTATTTATCATTCTGTTGGAACATCACATCTGCATGCGTTCTCTGGGGACTGGTTTAAATCTTTATTATTTTGTTGGAATATCATGTTTGTGCATTTTACGCCGGACCTGATTCCGTCTTTATTATTATGTTGGAATATCCTGTCTGTGCGTTTTACGCCGGACCTGATTCCGTTAATTATTATTCTGTTGGAATAACCTGCCTGTGCGGTCTATCACATGCCTGGTGATTTCTTTTGTTATTTCATTCCTTGTTATACTCAGTTGGTTAAAGTTTTGACTTCTATACTCCATGAAATTAGTGGAATATCCTTGATATTTGCGCTTCATCTAGTATCTTTTCATTGAAATATTCTTCTGAGCATTCTTGAATTTTACTCCACAAAGCAGTATCATGTTGACAATTTGAACATTATTGATTCTTGGATAAAATAATTCTTGAACTTGTTTTATTGAATTTTTATATCATTGTCATCATCCTTATGTTTATATTTTATTGAAAGTCATCTGTGGCTTGTAGTGCATAGATGGACTTGGTATGATTATGACCAGAGATTATTCGGTGTAATCATAACCGTAATGTTACAAATGATGTGGTAAAAGTCCTCATTGGCCCGTAGTGCATTGATGGACAGTTGTTGGTATGATCATGACCATTAATGAATACACAAATATTCTTGGCCCGTAGTGCATGGTTAATTGTGGTCGTGATACTAAGGAATATCCTTGGCCGTATTACAGGGGTGATTCGGTGATGTGAATTATTTATTAAGCTGAGTCCCAGCGATAAAAGTTTTGAAAAACCTTTTAAATCATAAAAAATAGTAGATTTTATTCTCTACTTGACTCTTTTAATGGATTGCTTGTTCCGCTGCAGTTAAACTTGATGGTTGTTATATTTTATCAGTTTAACAGCATTGAAGGCTAAAGATAATATATTCGCATTATCTTAGTCATAATATTTCCCTTTGGGCTAGTTGAGCTCACCCTTTTACTTTCATTGTTCTCTTCAGGAAATGAGAACGTAGCAGGGACTAGTCGGGGAACGGAGTGACGGACCAGATGATAGCATTAGTAGTCCTCACTATTCAGTGAAATAGTGAGAAAATAAATGTAATGAGAACCCCATTGAGTTTGTATATTGTCTAGATGACAATATTTGTATAAAAACTCACAGCATATGTTTAGTCGTATTTTACACGACTGTTGTATAATTAAGTTGTATTTGAATTTTGTACCATGTATTTGGCGACTCAAAATAGGTGATGTATACCGATTTGGGGGGCGTCACAAATAATATTACAGAATCACAATTATGACAACCGAATAGCTCCTGTGAAAGAGGGGGCTTTCCGATAAGGATTTCTCTCTTCTTGGCGCCTTGATTAGATGACCAAACCTCTCCTTGATGTAACTTTCTAGTCATTGCCAATAATGTTATCTAATAATATTATTCAAATAATATGAATTATTGATCCGATAATGGGAAATACTGTGCGGTGACAATTATTGAAACAACAATAATATAATATATCAACGCAAAGAATTATTGAATCAATAAAATAAAATATTGAGCGAGAATTCATCGTAATAATTATTGAGTAGTGCCTTCTTACGTAAGGATCAATAATTCAACAATCTTGTGCAATACTGGTATCTACTTTGTGCAACCACGCGTATTCATCAGATTTTAACCCACCGGGTATTCCAACAGTGTTAACGGTAACAACTACGCCGTTATTTATAAAAACTCAATTTTTTCGTTATCTTCATCCAACAGTTATTTTGTTATGGGGCCCACAAATGACTGCACCGTCATACGGATATTCCCGACAAGAAGAATATTCCACGATCAAACGAATATTCCCTGATAATAATGAATATTTTATAACCACTTGCTTATTTGGAAAAAAAAAATTCACATATCACCCTTAACTTTAACCTTTTATCAATTTAACCATTTACTGAATAGAAAAATTGAATACTTTTATTTCATAAAATTTGGGGTCTTACAACATAACTATTGTGATTTATCAAGTACGTTTCTCAAAACCTTTATCTTTACCTACCTTTGAATCATATTGAGTTTATTACTCACTTTATCAGACTTAATAAATAAAACTTACATTCAGGTTCAATACCCTTTATACAACGAACAAAACTTAAACTTTATAACTCAACATCTATTAAACATCATACATTATACGGAACCTTAAACATGGTTCAAATAATAAAAACTCAACCAAAGTATATAAATCTTCATGCATTACATCTGATTCATGTCTTTCAAGTAGCACATAATGTTACCTTGTATCCTTAACCTGCAAAAGTGGTAATTTTCAAGGTTGAGCTCGATAGCCCAGCAAAATCTAACAGTTTTCATGCATCACATAGCACATAATAACATGTTAAACATACATTTCATAAAAATTGAACTAAATAACATACATGTTGTAGTTCATATAACAAGTATAAAGACTGAGTTCCTTACTCAATCATCATTCATTACTCAACCAACATAGTCATAAATTGACTTTAACGTTTCATACTTTCAACATATATATAACACATCATACTCTTTGCAACAAAGATTTAAAACAGTTCATCATCAAGTTCATATGGCAAATAGGAATTGAAAGAGTTGCCTTGATTATTGTTTACTAATAATAGTTTAACATCTTACAGCTATCTGCACTTCACGTTTCCTACACAATTATCTAATTATGCACATCAACTATTAGTCACATAGCAATGCATAGTAGTTGTAATGTAAACTTTACTCTATATCTCATAACCCTTCCTATTATCAATACACAATGTTCTATTTGATTGTGTTAACTTTCGACTTATATCTCACTATATTTCTTCTTAGGTCACACCCAAAGTTCATTCAAGTGTTTAAGTGTTGCTAGGACTACTTATTAGTTTTATATTAACCCCATTTCATATCTTATAATATTCATTTCATTTAACTTAAAACACTTTTTAAGTTCCTTAACACTTGTTTATTCGTCACATGCCCTATTTGTCTCTCTTGTGTATGCTTAGTATGCTTATACAACTTATCTAATAAATCATTTATTAATGTTAAGCATCATTATAATTTATAATATTCATGTTTTATAACTTAAAACAACATCTCTTATCGTCAGAAGCACTACACTTGTATATGTGCATGCTCGACGCCCTCCGATTACCTCTGAATACACATCAGTCCCAAAGATGACAATTTTGACCCTTGTTCCCAACCTCAAATTGAATACCTTAAAAATGAAATTTGTAGGTTTATTCTTCCTCGTTCCGGATCATCTTGAATCTTTTCAATCAAATTTCCTAAGAAAACGTTATGGCTGTTTTACTATAGGAGGTCAAAATAGTCACACCTGAAACACCTAGAGCGCAGTTGTGCCCAATTAAGCCTTGGCCAAAAGTGCGATTCATACCAAAGACTTAGGGCACAGTAGCAATTTCACGCCTATTAGCGAGCCAGATTACAGTAGTTTCACCGTTCTCACGATTTTTAAACTTTTTCTCTTTCTAATTTTCATAACATGAGTTATACACATCCAGATTAGTCCATTTTCGATTCTATGGATTCATAATTCATAGAACTACAACATACCAAAGAATCAACAATTTACAGAACCATTAACCAACCTAAATCTTGATCCAAAACTCATGTTCATATTAGTTTTACATGTTTTAACATGTTTAGTAAATTCATTCACTACGAATTCGTTTCTTAACCAAATTGATTCATTCAACTTGTATTCTTTTCGTTTCTCAATGTATTAATACAAACTATCATCTATTTACAGTTTATCACATGATTTAATCATCACTTTTGAGTCTAAAATAAACCATCTTGTACATATTATGCCAAAACTCAAATTCTTTATCTCTTAACATATTTACACCAATATGATTACTACAAAACCCATTACACAAGTTATATACCAAATTATACACATCAATTAACAAGTATATCATCAATTCTTAGCAAATCCTCTACCAAAATCATTTTACGGAGAAGTATATATAAGAACACAAAATAGATTTTACAACCAAGTTGTTACCTTTGATTTCTTCTTTAGATTGGTTAGAAGATGATTAGGAAACCTTGATTACACCTCTTCTTCCCTCTTGATTCTCAGGATTTCTCTTCTTAATCCACAGAAAATTTCTTTATCTCTCAACCCCTCTATAAGGCTCCCCTTTCTCTCTATTATTTAGACGTAGCAAAATAATGCGTAACATAAAAACTGACAAACAGTTTACACTCAAATAAATTAAGTGTCTCAACAATTACAATATACCAAAGTTCATAAGACCTTGTTTGGTTGACACACTTTAAAACCCTTTCTATTTTATTTTTATAATTCTCGTATCCTATAGTACTAATGTCACACATTACCCAATTAAATTATAATCTTTATTTAGCCAACACAATATTTAATTAGCTAATATAGTTATAATTTGTTTAACACATATCATTAATCCAATAATTTAATTGTTTAATTAAATTAGAATATTTCCATTCCATTAGTGTAATAAAATGCGACCGATTATAAAATCATTTAATCAATATTATCGTATTTAAATAAATTATTCTCTAAAAAATTCATCGAATATTCATTTTATTTCATAAATATTTCAACTAAAATATTTATTTCATTTAATAATTATTTTACTATTTACGAAATTCAATTTATCAGTAATACATTAACATAGTACATTTTCATGCAATATATTACCTTCTCATTTTATTAAAATAATTATATTAATTCACTATTTAAATTAAGTGAATTACTCACATTATTCATGAATTTAATTCAAAACATTTCCATTGCTAATGTATAACCATCAAATTATATTATTTCATAATATAATTTCAACTTAATTAAATTAAGTAATATAATATAGTTAATTTCCTTTTCATAACAATTTAGTTTTATTTCTTCAATAGTTAAATTGACTATTAAACCTCATGCATAATAAATTTCTACCCACCAAACCACATAATCTAAAATAGATACATCTCATAATAAGAATTTTATTTAGTAAATTCTTATTTAATAACTTCTGAAAATCTGAGTTGTCACATCCTTCCCTCCTTATAAGGATTCTGTCCTCGGAATCAACGCAACCTCCCTTATTCGGTTTTTATCTACTCTCTTTCAAAATTTTATTGTTGAATAATTTCAACGCATCACTTTAATATAGGTTTAATAATTCATATTCAATTCATTTTCTCAATAAATTATTGCAAGCTTTATCTCATAACCTTCACTTAAACTCAAGTATATTTTGATTATTATATATTCATTAACCCTTTTATTTCATTTTTCTAAGGATCATTACCATATACTCTACTCGTCAAAATCATATACTTCATAATTCACTATCTTGTAAGTATTCGGGTTATCACATTCACCCATTCTTTTAAGAATTCCGTCCTCGAAATTCCATCTTACTAATCTTCATTCATTTGATTAATCAAAATACATTTTATGCTAATCTTTAATCTTCCATTTGGTTATTCTATAACCAAATTATTTGTCTAAAGATCTTTCTAATATCATCCCATTCTTCACATCTTTCTTTTTTAAAAGTTTTACATTTTTCTTTGATAACTTCATCCCTTCTCTCATCAGAATTTTATTTCTTTTTTGGAATTATTATAGTTTTCTCAATTTACTCCTCCCCTTCTTGTTTCAGAATTTCTTTTCTTACTTGTTCAATATATTTATCATTAGATGTTACATTCTACAACTTACTTCTTTCAAAGGAACATCCTCTTTTCCCCATTCACTTTAGAATAACATGAATCTTCCACAATTGCTCAATAATTGGGAAGCGGTATGAATTAACTCAGGATTTTAAAAGATTATCCAATCATGCTGAGGGGTCACAAGACCATGAACTCATCTCTAGGTTTAATAGTGCTTCACCCCCGGTACTTCACACTTTAAACCCTTTTAACAGAATGTTTATCAATCACAAAGACTGAAAACACCCTCTTCAAGTACTCTAGGTGATCAGCCTATCGTACCACTACTTCGTGCACAATGTATTACATCATAACATCGTAACAACTATATGCGTTACTTTTGGAACCATTGTCTTCGATAACATATCCCCTTTTATAGGGTTCTTCACCTCAGTTTCATAACATTTTAATCCACATCAAAATAATTTTGTTTGGTATAGTTTGACAAAGAACGCATAAATTTCATGAACATCTTTCAATATCCGTCTAGCTGAATCAAGTAGCATAAACTTCTAGCAATAACTCGGATATCAATCGAAATAGTTGTAGCCAATTCATGTGGCATATCTTTCTTAGTTTAAAAAAAACCAAAAATCATTTTTTTTATGATAGTCTAGATACCGTACTATTTTTATAGTACGTTGAGGATTCAGTCATTATATAACTTCGTCATGATATATCATACCATAGTGGGTTGACTATCCTATGATCACATCCAACACCAGGTTCAATTGCATTGATGACTTCCTCGTTTGTCATATCAGCATCATATTTAGTGATGCTTTAATGACTATGGAAAAATAAAATACATTTTGATATGTTTAAATCATTTTTGTCTAGCCATCCGAAGGAAGAGGCTAGACAACAAAGCTTTAGAAGAGGCACTAGACCCCAATGTAGGAAATTGCCAACATGTTCAAGAAGAGATGCTTTAGTGTGCTCGGGTAGCTATCCTTTGTACAAAGAAAGCTCCCAAAGGACGACCTTCCATGAGAGACGTTATAACAATGCTTGGAGAGGCGAAGCCTAGAAGAAAAAGCAGTAGCGGAAATGCAGTTAACAAAGATAAACCAATTTTTAGCACAGACATACGAATAACGGTATTGTTTTTTTTAAAAACTCACTGGTTCAATCATTTAATCCAATGGTTTTTAAGAAAACAGAAGTAGAAACATTAGCACGAAGTCAATAAATTTCAAAAATCTAGTAAAACTAGAAGATCTGGAATATCTAATTCTCTCTATCAACTTTAATATTTACTCCAGTACTTCTTTACTGACTAATTCTTTTTATTTTTAACACCACCAATACTCTTATACTAAATATTCTTATATCTCAATTTACAAACCTTCTATACCCCCAGTATAGTTCATCAAACTTTTTACACATTGGAAATTCAGGAACTTGCCATAATAATATGAGTTAAGGAACTTATCCTGGTAATATGTAGTCCAAGAACTCATCAGGGACTATCCATATGCTTAGGGGTTCAAAAACATACATATGATTATGAGTCAACAACTTACCATAAGTATGAGTGTTAAGAACTCACACCTAATCCTAATAAAATCTTACTAATCTTAATAGTCTCTAACTATCAAATATACACATGAGAAAAGAATCATCTTTTCCCCACATATACACTGATATCGTGACACCAACATTCTAATGATTATCAATGTGATAAATTAAGTGCAAGCATAAAACCCTCGCCCATACAAAGGTTTGTACGACTCAGTCATCACATGAGTCTTCAATTGAAATCCCACCTAACTTTATCTTGCTCATAACTTGCTCTTTACTCGATACAAAATTTTCGTATCTCATCATTTATAACTCCTCGTGAGTTTGCTGTAGACACTCGAAATTTTTTGTACACCTATCAGTAACATTGTAGGAGGACACATTCGTCTTTCAAGTGGGAACCCTGGAAGACAGTTCATATCCATTCCGGATACTACCGGAAGTTCGGCATCAACCCCGAAAGACACACCGGGAGTAACAATTCCAACCTCAGAGATAACCCCGAGGCATGCAGATCCAATACCAGAACACACACCGGAGAAGACCGATTTATCTCAGAGATAACCCCGAGGTATCCAGTCTCAATCCCAATCATGGGAATAGCTACCTTGGTGATCACCCCAAGGAATGCAGTTTCGGCGATAACCCCAGAAATGCTTGTTTCAAATGCAACCAACTTCAATCTCGGCGTTCACAACGAGATACTCAGTACCAACCCAGAGATAACACCGGGAGGACAGGCACACCTCAGAGATGACACTAAGGACCTTCAACATTTGCAGCAGTCCAATCTTAGCGAAGCCCTGAGCAACGTCTGCTTTATCAGCCCAAACCGACTATAACACCAGTGAGGGGCAACATCGTCATCTCGCCAACGCGATACCACGTCATGTCGTCTCAACATTTCATACATACCTCTCTACACAACGATGTCCCACAAGAATTAAGGAGAACCAATCCCGAGTGACTATTATGCGGGGTAACGGATAGAATTTGAAGCTTGAAGACCGGAGGGCATCGTCCCATCTTCAATGACTTCGTACAAACTCTAATCCCATGCCATTGTACAACTCTCCACAACAGCGGTCTGAAATAGGTCTTGTATACCTCAATCGGATGCCCGAATTGAAATTCTCAAAGTTTGAGCAGACATTACTGTGACCGAGTGCACGAACTACGAGACAACCCGACCCGAGAAACCCGGGGCAACCCGGGTAGCCTCTGGTACACCTGCGGCCCAGCCGCATATACCTGCGGCTCCACTCTCTATAAATAGAGGGCTTGGGGTGGCCATTTTGCAAGAGAAAATGGCAAGGAAACCCTGCCCAATTTGCTCTATACTCACCCCATACTGAGTGCTTTCTCATTTTAAACACATGTGAGCTCATATATAGCTACTTTTGTACCTAAAAAAGCCATTGTTTACCCACTTTAAAGATATAGAAGTCTTATTTGGCAGCCCACTGTAAGCCTTCTCACACACTTTAAAGTCTTTCTCTTAATCTTTGCACACACCCTTCTTCACGTTGAGAGTCATGTCATATGCGTTTGCCTTTTCTATCGTGGTTTTATTTCAGTTTGTATATACAAATATTATATATATATATATATTTATATATATGGACTAACATTATCGAGTTATGCCTCGATTGAGCCTGAACTTGATGCGGAGCGTTTATTTGCTTTTATATATATATATATATATATATATATATATATATATATATATATATGAACTGTTGTCGAACTCGCTCGATGAGCCTAGATTTTACATCCGGTATGCTTATTGCTTTTATATATATATATATATATATATATATATATATATTATCCCACCTCGAGTTTACTTTGTGGTGGTTGATCGCTTTTCTGACTTTCTTTACGTTTCGTCTCGCTCGGTGATAAGTGATATTTTACTCACTTATCAGATATCGATCCATACTGAATTGTGCCCACCTTGAGCACATTTCATTGTGTTTTAGTTTCATTTCATGTTATTTTGCATTGCATGTATTTAAACTCCTTTTGGTGAATAAGTGCGAGAATCGGCGGCCATTTTGGTGGGAATTGAGGTATCGGTGAGCGGATGCATGAAGGCTAGTCTCAAGGCGAGGATGTGCATGGTACGGGGGTACAATAAGGCATGGAAATCAAGCAAGAAAGAGGGATTAAGCAATAATGAACAAGTAGTAGCAGCAGCAGACCAAAAACCAGACTCAGGAACTACAGAATACAAGCCATCGCATGCAACAAGCAAGACATAACAAGAGAAGACTCATACCGCCCAGCGGCAGGTGGCTTTACATAGGGAACCTTCTGGAAGTCACGCGGCCGAGAGGCATGAACACGCGCCCGCGAGGCATGACTACGCGCCCGTGAGGCAGAAGCGCACGACTGCGCGATAAGACGTTTGGGGGAACTGAGATTACTACAAGTCTCGCGGCCGCGAGACAGATACATTAGAGCCACGCGCGACCACGCGCGATGCTGATGATGTAATTTGTTTTATTTTTAATTAAGCAATGTGATGATGTGTAATTGGTATAAAGTGGTTTTGACGTATGTCAGAGGGAGACTTAACTTTTATTACGTAACTTTCATAGTAGCAATTAGGGTTTACACCTTGGGAGAGAGTCCAACGGAGAACGAAGCCACAACGTCTTATTTTCTTTTTCTTGGAGTTCTTCACCATTGTGGATTTTTATTATTGTTAATGGAATTCTTTGGGGTTTTCATAGTTAATCATTGATTACTATTCAGCGTTTGGGTTTGATTGTTCTTTCTCTCTTAATCTCATTTGCTTGATTATTGATCATGTTTAGTCTTGATCCCATAATGGTTTTTGGTTCCGCCATGAACTAAACTCCATTATGGGATCCTAACGAATTTTAATATGTCGTTTGGTTGCACATCTAAATGTTAGATTTGTTTTGCATATCATATGGATTATCTATCATGGTTGGTTTGTATGTATGAATGACTGATAATCTTCATGTTAGTATTTGTATGGAATTGGAAATGAACATATGAATATGGATGAAATCATGATAGCATGCTAATATAGGGATTACATATTTTGTGTGAAATGATAGAATATACCGCTTTTGCCGTATGAGCTAGAATAAGGGTTGTGTTTAAAGTCAATAGGATTGCAATTACGATAGGAATATGGTAATTGTGATGGTATTGGTGATCACATAGATTCTAACATCCGTAGATGATATGTGAGTTTGTTATAGTGCATCGGAAAATGGTTATAACTCGCTTTTAAGCCCTCGCTATTATCCTGATATGTGAACACTTTTTGTATATGACATATGGCGATTGAATGAAATATTGAATGAAGTTAGGATCCCATTGTTTTCACATCATATTTAATTCGCTTATATTCTTATTTTTAGTTGGTAATTATAAATGATTCAAATCAACAATTAAGTTTATAGTCTTAGCATATAAATATAGTGAGTTAATTAATGCATAGTAGTCTAAAGTTAACAACTTTCTCGTGGGATCGATACTTTACTTACTCAGACATACTTGTCAACCCGTATACTTGCATGAGTTAGAGCTCTTTTATAAGAACTATAAAAGAGGCAACAAGTTTTTGGCGCCATTGGGGAAAGGCGTTAATTTAGATAATTATCATTAGTTTAAAGTCAGATTGTATGACTTAGACAATTCTATCATTTCTCATTTCTATATTTGTTTTGTTTTGAGTATGTGTTGTAGAATTTTATGCACACGCCGATCCTCCAACTCGTAGTTAACACCAAAGACAAGCTAATATAAACTAAAAGGTTGGAAAGCGAAGTAAGGATAAATCATGCAAGAGCAAAGCGAGAAAGCATTATAGTCAATATGGCGTAAGAACAAAGGATTGATCCAAGAGAAGAGCATCGCTCTAAGGGAATATTCCATGCCGAACATAAATGAATTATAGTTCAGCATAGTCAAACCGATGATAGCAAAAACACCTTCAAAATAAAAACGGTTGAAATATTCAGCATGGTGATGATAGATCAAAGACAGCTTTGGGGGTGTCACTACAGATGATCCGAATGAGCACCTATTAAGCTTCATCGAGATTTGTGACACATTCAGATATAATGGTGTGACGGAAGATGCCATCGAGACTACTAAGGTTATTCCCATTTTCATTGAGGGATAAAGCAAGGAGTTGGTTACATTCTTTCTACCGGATCGACATTACATGGGAGGATTTAGCACGTAAATTTTTAGCCAAGTTTTTCCCAATGGCTAAGACCGCAAAGATGAGGACAACATATCTCGCTTTGAGCAACAACAAGGTGAATCCTTATATGAAGCATGGGAAAGGTATAAGGAGATGCTTAGGAAGTGTCCACATCATGGTTTACCAGACTGGCTGGTAATTAATTCATTTTACAATGGCTTGGGATGGCAAATTGCGCACCGATTGTAGATGCAAATTGCAGGAGGGGGCATTATGGGCAAAAAGCTATGATGAGGCCTATACACTTATCGAGACGATGGCCGCGAATGACTATCAGAATCCTACAACTCGGATGTCTCAACCCAAAGTTGCATGTATGTTGGAGGTGGATGCGATTACACAGCTATCGACACAAATGGGAGCCATGGCTAAGAAAATAGAGACGTTGGCAGAGAGTAAAGTGAAGACGGTTGCTTTTGTTTATGAGATTTGTGTGGGGTCACACTCCACAGACCAATTTGCTATCAGCTCAAAAGCAGTTTAGTATGTAAACTCATACAGAAAGGACCAAGGCCAATTCCAGAACACATAACACCCCAACAACCGCAATCATCCAAACTTCAGCTGATCTAATAACCAAGGACAACAACAAAATCGGCCCAAATTAATCAATCAGCTTCAACAAACAACAAGACAACCATAGTTTATACCAAACCACCATTTCCATCTGGATTTACTCAACAAAGAATAACACCACACTCCAAATTGCATCACATCCAGAGAAGAAATCGAAGTTGAGGAGATGATGTTGATATACATGGCAAACACCGAGGTCATGATCAAAAGCCAAGCAGTGGCTATCAAGAATTTAGAGACGCAAGTGGGGAAAATGGCGACCATGCTTACTAATAGGCCCCAAGGTGCTTTGTCAAGTAACACAGAGGTAAATCTTAGAAGAGACAGGAAGGAGCAGTGTCAAGCAATAACATTACGATCTGGGAAAGACTTGACAGTATCTGCAAGTCGCGCGCCCGTGCATGATACCACTAAGGAGGCCATGCGGTCGCTCGATGCAGAGAAAAAAAACTGAGGAGGATAAAAATCTGGAAAATTATGAGGTTCAACAAAACGAAACGAATAAAGTAGGTTCAGAAGAGAAGGTCAAGAGTCCACTATAACCACTACACCCTCGAATACCATATCCGCAAAGGTTAGCAAAGCAGAAAGATGACAAACAGTTCAGCAAGTTTTTAGAGGTCTTCAAAAAGCTGCAAATCAATATACCTTTTGCCAAAGCATTGGAACAAATGCCAAGCTACGCAAAGTTCATGAAAGGTATACTGTCAAGGAAGAGGAAATTAGATGAGTTTGAAATGGTAGCTTTGATGTAAGAATGCAAAGGTGCTGCTTCAACGTAAGTTACCTCCAAAGTCGAAAGATCCGGTAGCTTCACAATTCCGCACACTATTGGGAAGATGGAGTTTAACAAGTGTTTATGTGATTTGGGAGCAAGTATAAATTTGATGCCATCATCAATATTCAACCAGTTGGGATTACCTACCACAACCAACGAACATATCATTACAAGCTAAGCGAATCATCCGTCGTCAGATATCCACGGGAATTGTTGAAGATGTATTGGTTAAAGTGGATAAGTTCATCTTTCCTACATGATTTTATCATTTTAGATTTCAAGAGGACAAGAATATACCGATCATACTAGGAAGACCATTCTTGCCATGGGTGACTTCCATAGATGTTCATAAAGGGAATTAACTATGCGTACAAGATCGAGGTTACATTCAACGCCTTCAACGCAATAAAGCTCCCAAATGACGAAGAAGAAGAGTGTTTTCTAGTTAATCCGGTAGATGGAAATCGCAAGGATTGGATACACAACCCGAGAATAGATGACTCTCGTAGATATGTAACGGATGAAAATGCAGAGTCAAGGTGGAGCCGTTGATGAAAGCCAAGTGATCAAATTTTAGGTGCCAAGGATGCAAAGGAAGGCACCACACTTATTGATATGACGTGAGAAGTTCGAGACACCAAGCTTAATTGACTATAACTTAGCTACCGGATGGGAGGCAACCCATCAATTCTTCACCCAAGAATTCAATTATTGTCGTTATTTTTTTTGATTATTTTAGTTAGTAGTTCAAATTCAAAGATAACGAAGTTATGGGATAAGCGAGCGATATACACGATATTAATGTCGCATAACACCACCACTATTATATGTCTTATTCATGTGAATTAATATCCGTGCGGTGTACAATGATTAAAGAGCATCACCGATGGAAGAGTAAATCAAAGCAGATTGGTCAGATTTGAGTCTCATGCACAGGTCCCAAATAAGATCAACTCAAGACGCTCGCTGCTCGTTCCAGCTTAATCCACGAGCCTTTTTGAAGTCTCGCGCCTGCTGCCAAGGAAGCTTATCATTATCATCGCACAAGGCAAGGCTTCGTCCAAATTGGATAAAAATAGTTCAAAATAGAAATTGAATCATTGACTCTTATGTGTGATACTAATGTAAGTGAAAATCTCTCACTCTCCCCAACTCACGCCACTATCTCTCTATCGCCATGATTGAGGCGTATTTCTCTCCCTCAAATCTCCATAATTTCCTCCACGATTCCGCGCTCATCCCCATCTCCTTCATGATATAAAGCTAGGGCTCTCTATCGATAGCACAAGCAAGAGTGAATTTCATCAGCTTGCAAATACATTCTTTCCTTCAGTAAATTCATTTGCGATCTCTATCTTCAATGGATCCAAAGAGAATACGGGCAGCTTCATCCTCTTCATCTTCCTCCGACGGTCATGAGGAGGATATTGTCGATCATAGCAAATTTTTATGTTTAGAGGCCCAGCAGGAGTACTATCGCATTGTCGCGAAGACATTCATCAAGGAAAGAGGATTTAGGCCAGAAGGTCAGGATGGGGAACTATGTGCCATGATTCGCGAATGAGGTTGGGCTGGACTGACTGCTGCACCCACGCCGATTCCCATGAGCATAGTTCGAGAGTTCTATGCTAATGCCAAAGCCACCATGAACGATACCTCTATGGTTCGTTGTACAGAGGTAAACTACCAACCCTCCGCCATTAGAAATGTGCTGAGGCTCCCCGCTAGACCACCAGCAGGGGCGGCCAATTGGATCACGGGAGCTCATCAGGAAACAGACTTGGAGCAGGTCATCGCAGAATTGTGCATTCCCGGATCCCGATGGACTTACAAAGTCGGTACGACCCAACCTCGCATTTTTCCAAAGAAGACTCAATCGATAGACGCCAAGGCATGGAATCTGCTCATTTGCGCTTAAATTATTGCCATCATCGCATCAACATGAAATCACAATGAGAGAGAGCCATAATTCGGGGGCATCATCACCGGCTAATATATCGATGTCGGTATTTGATCCATCAAAACATTGTAAAGTATCTCAAGGGAATTACCACCGGCAAAGATCCCACACGCTTCAAAGATAGCCATGTTATGTGCACAATGAAGGGGTTAGTTGGGGCAATGAGCAAATGCGAGATCCAAGCCAAGATATCACGACTCCACAATTGCCAAATTTGAGGATCAAGGTGTGGCGCAGCCACATCCACGCGACGCGGATTCATTCTCCGACCCACCATTTCCGAGCCCAACCCAAACACCCCATACGTACTCGATGAAGCGTGTCCATCTACCCGAGCGCAAATGCCTCTAGCGATCGACACCTCCGGTTGGAGCGCAAAGTCGACGATTATATGACAATCTTGGAACTTTTGCTACGGGACTCACCAGTGGCTTTGGGCCAAGCATTCAAGCAAAGAAGGAACCATGCTTGAATGGCCCCAGCCGGGACCGCCGTGTCAGATCCACTTACTGATTCACCACCCGAGGAGGGTGGTCATGCCGATAATTAGGGAGTTTTTCTCGCACCTTTACCTTCATTCAATGAGGACATTGAACATTTCAAGTTTGGGGGTATTGGAGTACTTGCATAGTAGTAGTTTAGATTGCATTTTATGTTAGCATGTTTAGTTTAATTTTGCATGAATTTGGGTTAGTTAAATGTTTAGCATAAAATTTTTTTTTTTATTCATTCTTAGTATGTTCTAGTTTAATGTCTCACATAAACTTTTTTTGCTTATAAATAGACATTTTATGCCTAAGCCAATGAGGATAGTGAATTGTGGAAGATTTCGTATATATGCATAAGACAACTTGGATATAATGTTTTACACAATGCGATTCATGTTGTCATTTATATGCTTTCTTTTTACAATTGTGTTCACATTCACTTGTAAGTCTAAGATGTGTGTCTTGATCGATGATCAATAGAACATGTAGTTTTAAAAAGAGAAACATGAGGAAAATGTTGTAGATTGTAAAGTCATTGAAGTGCAAATTTTGGGGAAACATGGGCATGCTGTGTATAAAATATATATATATATATATATATATATAATATATAATAACATGATTAGTCTTAATTCGAGGCCCTAGCTACTTGAGTAAGTACGCCCGAGGGGATTGTCTCTACACCTAGCGCCCTAAGGTCTTTCATGGTCCGGGAGTCGTTGGTTGAAAACTCACTATGGGGTAGCAAAGCAGCCTAATGGATTAAGACATCACATACCATGTAAAAAATAATAATAGCAATAAACATCATGGAAAGTGCTGAAATCGCCTCGTGAGTAGTAATAAAGCAATAAACCCATTGTTGAGCCTTAGTTTATGGTGATATGTTTAAATGCAGCCTATGTTGCATGAATATACATGAATCTTGATTTAGACTATAATTTTCTATTTGGAGCAAAGGTAGGATATATAATCTTTGCTTGAATCAAGTTTCAGAACAACACACACACACACACAAGATCTCTATAGCAAATGTGAATTATCCGAGTGTATGATGTTATATCTATGGTTTGGTTTGAAACTATGTTCTAGATCCGGATAGTTCACCGAGGTAATTTGGGGTAAATTCGCTATGGTTAAGATTATGTGAGACTAGTTTGCATCGTAGAGTAGTTGCATAGTTTAGTAGTTACATTTTCAAAGGTTCATTCATATGCATTGCTTGAGGGCAAGCAACAGCTCAAGTTTGGGGGTATTTGATAAGTGATATTTTTACTCACTTATCAGATATCGATCCATGCGAATTGTGCCCACCTTGAGCACATTTCATTGTGTTTTAGTTGCATTTCATGTTATTTTGCATTGCATGTATTTAAACCCTTTTTGTGAATAAGTGCGTGAATCTCCAAGCGCCATTTTGGTGGGAATTGAGGTATCGGTGAGCTGATGCATGAAGGCTAGTCGCAAAGGCGAGGATGTGCATGGTATGGGGGTACAATAAGGCATGGAAATCAAACAAGAAAGAGGGATTAAGCAAGAATGAACAAGCAGCAGCAGCAGACCAAAAACCAGACTCAAGAACTGCAGAACACAAGCCACGCGGCATAACAAGAGAAGACTCGCGCGCCCGCGTGAAAGCAGGGCTTTACATAGGGAACCTTCTGCAAGTCAAGCTACATGAGGAGGCATGATCGCATCACGCAGGAGGCGACTTTAACCGCGCGATAAGACGTCTTGGGGAACTGAAGCTTATCGCAAGTCTCGCTACCACGAGACGTATACACTAGAGCTACGCTGCAGTACACAAGCTGATGTCGATGTCAGAATTTGTTTTATTTTTAATTAAGCAATGTGATGATGTGTAATTGGTATAAAGTGATTCTGACGTATATCAGAGGGAGACTTGACTTTTATTACGTAACGTTTATAGTAGCAATTAGGGTTTACACTTTGGGAGAGAGTCCAACGGAGAACGAAGCCACAACGTCTTATTTTCTTCTTCTTGTAGTTCTTCACCATCGTGGATTTTGATTATTGTTAATGGAATTCTTTGGGGTTTTCATAGTTAATCATTGATTACTATTCAGCGTTTAGGTTTGATTATTCTTTCTCTCTTAATCTCATTTGCTTGATTATTGATCATGTCTAGTCTTGATCCCATAATGGTTTTTGGTTCCGCCATGAACTAAACTCCATTATGGGATCCTAACGAATTTTAATATGTCGTTTGGTTCCACATCTAAATGTTAGATTTGTTTTGCATATCATATGGATTATCTATCATGGTTGGTTTGTATGTATGAATGACTGATAATCTTCATGTTAGTATTTGTATGGAATTGGAAATGAACATATGAATATGGATGAAATCATGATAGCATGTGCGAATATGGGATTGTATATTTTGTGAAATGTATAGAATATACTATTTTGCCGTATTTAGCTAGAATAAGGGTTGTGTTTAAAGTCAATAGGATTGCAATTACGCATAGAATATGGTAATTGTGATGGTATTGGTGATTACATAGATTCTAACATCCGTAGATGATATGTGAGTTGGTTATAGTGCATCGAAAATGGTTATAACTCGCTTTTATGCCCTCGCTATTATCCCGTGATATGTGAACACTTTTTGCATGACATATATGGCGATTGAATGAAATATTGAATGAAGTTAGATCCCATTGTTTCCACATCATATTTAATTCGCTTATATTCTTATTTTTAGTTGGTAATTATAAATTATTCAAATCAACAATTAAGTTTATAGTCTTAGCATATAAATATAGTGAGTTAATTAATGCATAGTAGTCTAAAGTTAACAACTTTTTCTCGTGGGATCGATACTTTACTTACTCAGACACTTGTTGACCCGTGTATACTAAATTTCCTCGAGATGGTTTTTTCATACCCACGAGGAAGTCGGCCTTATTTTGTACATTATTTTCTTATAGATGCTTCAGATCTCGAAATAAAATCAATCAATGGATAATTAATAAAATGGAAGTATCAAAAGGTCTCAATTACTATTGAGCATCGTGGTTTTAAAAACCTTTTTATAAAACATCATCGCCATATCTTGCTATAAATTGAATTTTACATAAATTCAAACCACAATATATATAAGTGCGAACGAGGCCTCGCACTACTTCCAAATAACAACACATTGACCCACACACACACATTCGAGATAATAGTTTCTTAAAAGAGGCGGTCACCGTAGTAACACGGATGTCGAAGGTGCCTAACACCTTCCCTCCGTATAACCAAGTCCCCATTCCCTAATGAATCTCGGTTTAATAATTCGCTTAGTTTAGCAGATGTCACATCACTTTGGGTCAATGTGCAAACCTTTTCTCTCGGTTGTGTTGGTACAACCATTTAAAAACCCAACTGGCGACTCTTAACAGTCCATCGTCGACATTATACATGTCGGACCTTTTTCACTTGTTTTTTCAAACACATCTCACCTAAAATGAGAACACCAAAGAACAAGTAACGGAAAGGGACAATTAAAAATCCCGACGTCGATAGGTGGCGACTCTGCTGGGGACACCAGTAAGAGGACTTAAGTCGCTATTACAATCTTTTCAAAACTGTTATCTGCTTGTGTGTGGATGTTGCATTTACATTTATGATGAATGTGTACGAATGCATTTACTTATTGCACTTAGTGCCTCGCACTATAACTACTTGTGATATTAGTGCTTCACACATGTCATCATTTCCATACGGTGAGACGCGATGTATGTGAATGTATGTTGTGTGGTCCCTCCAACAAGAGGCTATCCCATCGGTGTTTGATTACTGGACTCGTGGGAAGACTAATTCCCCGAGGCTCAGGAAAGGCCCCACCCAAATTCGCTCCAGTTGAAAGACCGGATTAATTTCCCGTTGAGTAAATTGTGATGATTTGGGAACCTTCATGCCAAAAAGTCGCGAGAGTAACCTAAGATAGGTTAGTCTCAGATAAACCCAAAATGGAGGAAAGTCTCTTCATACTCTCTCATTTCAATTACTTGTAAACACAATTACTTGTAATTTCATTTCATATCTATCTCCATGTAATGAGAAATATGAAGAAATGTGTACACATACATGCTACAAACAGCTGACATCCGTTTTGCAGGATAAAATTCCTAAAATGGACGCATCACATAGCATGTTAATTTACATTCCCTAAAGACTAAACTATGCAAGTCTTTCGCAGGGAACTAATCGGACCAACTACCCGGTCAAAATCTAAAAAGGCTACAGGCCTACAGTCAATCATGTCGTCATCTGACCAGACTGACCTTAATCTAGTTTCTCGCAAAGAATTTGACGAATTAAGCAAACAAATTACAGATTTGGCTGTTCTACTCAAAGAACTACACCAGTCTACTCAGGGTCCAAAAATACCCGTACATGCTGAATCCTCCACACAAGGGGGAACCCAGGTCATTATAATACATGAACTGCAGTTAGATACGACCAACACAACTCATGATGCTGCCCATCCCATGGGAGATCCAAACACCGGTGACATCAAAAAGAAAGTCCTCCAAATGGAAGAGACCCTTCGTGCTATCAAAGGAATTGGAACATACGGGAGTGTTTCATATGCCGATCTTTGCATTTTCCCTAGTGTTCATTATCCAAAAAAGTTTAAAACTCCTGACTTCGAAAAATATGATAGGTTAGGAGATCCTTATACACATTTGAAGGTGTTTATTAGAGAACTTGGATTTTATGCAGAGGACGAAAAGCTCAGAATGCAATTGTTCCAGAAAAGTCTAACTGGAGAAGCCAGTTCGTGGTACACAAGATTAGACAACTCAAAGATCCATAGCTGGGAAGAGTTAGCACACGCTTTCCTCACTCAATACAGCTTTCAGTCTCAAATGGCTCTTAATCGATAATCGGTATCAAATTACCAAGATCAAGAAACAGTCTAACGAGTCTTTCAGAGAGTATGCTCAAAGGTGGAGACGCCTGGCTGCCCAAGTTATTCCTTCCATAACAGAATCAGAGATGGTCATGACTTTCATAGACATACAAGAAGCTCCTTTCTATGAAAGAGTTTTAGCTTAAGATCGGCAAACCATTTTCCTGAAATGGTCAAACACGGGAGATAGGTGAGATAGGTTTGAAGTCCTAAGATTCAAGACCTAGTCGCCCTTAAAGTCATTCTTGATCACATCCAATCCCAAAATTATGGAAACAACCCTTGAGGGTCCATACAAAGAAACAGATGTTTCCACGATACTACAGGTCAAAAAAGGCAATCGTAACATGCTGTTCAAAGGAGAAATTACACTCCCTTTCAAGCACGCTCATGAACCGTCCCAATACCAAAAGTCGAGAAGTCAAATGCCCTCGAGTGTTCACACCCTTAGGGGACACCCTCGAGAACATTCTCAATCTTCTGATAACACAGAAGAAAATTACGCATCTTCTTCCACCAGCCAGCCCTAATGGACGGGGTTTCAATGTTGCTCGGAAATGTGCTTATCATGTCGAGGCACCTGGACATGATACTCAGGATTGTTGGGCCTTGAAACACAAGATCCAAGACCTAATAGACAATGGTGAGATCGTGGTCACAAAACCAGATCAGCCTCACGTTCAAGACAACCCTCTTCCTCAACACAAAGAAGAAGAGATCAACATGATCAATTGGAGCAATGGACAGAATTCCAATTTCAACTATGAATCCTCCCAGACCCTCAAAGACGGTGTTTAAAAATGGGATTATGCCAAGTTCCAGTTCACAATGGAACGAAAGATGAAAGCACTATGCAAGCAAATAGAGCAATTGGCGGAACTAGTGACCTATCAACATCAAGTGACACGTCAGTTAGTCAACCAGGAGCACGCCCGTCTCCTACCTCTTGTCATGAATATTCCCTCGTCACTTTCAGAAAATGAAATGTTGGAAGACAAAGTGACAAAAAGAGCAAATGCCAAAGCCTGTCGGGATTTTGCCAACAAAAGGGAATTCACCTATTTAGGCCAACCTATGGAGGAAATCCTTCAGATGTTAATCAATGAAAGAAGGATCAGTACCCTTCTACCTCCAATTAACCCCCGTTTAGGATGGTACAATTCAGATGGAGTATGTCAATATCACTCCCATTCTCGCGGTCACAGCACATAAGAATGCTGGGCACTCCGCCACCTCATCCAAATTCTAATTGATAGTGGCGTCCTGCACCTAGCGGACGATGATAATGTGCTATGTGCAAGTGAGAATACATGTCCTACTAAGTGGAAGAGTTTGGTAGCAGTCATATCCACTAAAACTGATGGGGCTAATAAATCACTCACAATGCTAACAATTCAACTTAGAGGAAGCAACAATCCTTTGAAAGTGGCCTCTCCCGAGCCAATCAACTTGTCGTGCAGAGCACAATATCCTATTGTTAGCTTGCGTAAAGTTTCGTGGAATTATGGAGAAGGTGAAGGATCCACCTCACATATAATTGCTACAGTGTCTAAGGAAAATCCATTGTATCTTCCCCAACAGGTGATGAATTCTACCATCAAATCAAATAGGAAAATACCCATGAAGAAGATTGAAAAATTCCTCCGCACTATGGGTCATAACGAAGCCAAGGTGGTTTTAAGCTTAAAAGAAGCTCCACAACAAATATCAATTTTGGACTTGGTCCTAACTTCCGAGGATCACCGGACGATCTTACTAAAGGTTTTAGAAGAAGCCTATCTACCAACATCAGTTGATACGAAAAAATTTCAACACTTGATTGATCACATTTTCAACAACAATGTGATATCCTTCACTGATTATGACATACCGCCCGAGGGGACGGGTCATTGCAAGCCATTGCACATTGCGGTTTTGTCCTCTGGATATATGCTAGCTGGAGTCTTGATAGATGGAGGTTCATCTCTAAATATTTGTCCATACGCTACCTTGGTGAAGATGAATATCAATCTCAACCGACTCCGGAGTAGCCATACTGTCATCAAAGCTTTTGATGGAGCCTGCCAGAATTCGGTCGGAGTAATTGAACTGCCAATCAAAATTGGTCCCCATACATTCTGCGTATCTTTCCATGTGCTCAAGATAGATTCAGGATACAACCTGCTCTTGGGATGACCATGGATCCATATGGCTGGGGTAGTCCCCTCCACCCTTCATCAACAATTGAAATACATTATCAACAATAGCCTAGTCACGGTCAACGCTGAACCAGACTGTCCTCAACACGGGGACATACCATTCATCAATTCCAATGTAGATGTTGAACCAGTCAGTTTTCATGCCTTGGAAGTAAGCAATACCCAATACTATGCTATTGGAACGCCATTTCCTGAACCCAAGATTTCTGCCGAGGTAATGTTGGCTACTCAAGAAATGATGTCATTGGGTCATAA